>CM020228.1:4131103-5469436 GCA_009819775.1 Phoenicopterus ruber ruber | reverse complement strand
GAATTGAGTTAATTCTTATGGTTGGATTCAGAGTTCAGGCAGAAACTTCTCACTTCTGCAAGGAAATCCATCATATCTTCCCACTCGTGCGTGAAAAAGCTGAGCGTAAGCTGGTGTTCATGTTGCAGGGGAGCTTGGGATAGGGAGGGAGGTTGGCAGTGCTATGAATTTCGGGAGAGAAAGGAGCTCCAGGTAACCTGGCAGGCCCCAGCTGGTCTTCCCCCCAGTGATTTACCTCTGGTAGCCAGAGGCTGGTTGAGGCTAGCTGCTGGAAGAGAGGATGCTGAGCAGATAGGTGTTTAAGGACAGTCGTCTGCATCTGCCTGCAGTACCTGTTTTAAGGTGGTGGTCCCCATTTTTGGTAATAGTTGGGGCTCTTCCTCTAAGAGATCCTCAGCGCAGTGCAATGAACATGATTGCAAGTTCACAGAGTCACAGAATCACAGAATGGTAGGGGCTGGAAGGTAATCATCTGCGAACAGAGAAGGAGAGACTTGGGGAGGTTTAAGTCACGCAGGGGTGTCCTGGCCAGAAGGTGTCACAGCCTGCCTGTGGTCCGACGGCAGCAGAGGGACTGCGAGTGTGTGTGCTGGGAGGCTGCCCGAGCCCGCCCGCCGGTCTGCTCACCACTGAGGTCTCCAAGTGGGTGGTAAATACCCACAGACTCAGCCAAGTTCGGCTGATTCCACTTAGTCAAACCTGTCTGAAACTGGACTCACCAGTAGACTCAGCCAACTCTGGCTGATTAAACTTAACCAAGCCTGTCTGAGACCAGCAATTGTTGGGCTGCCTCCATCTCTGATAGTATACTGCTCCAACCCCCTCCATCTTTGATAGTACACTGCTCCAGCCCCAAATTTGGATTGGTACGGTTTCTCTGGCTTCAGAGGAGCGATGCGGGTTTACGCGAGGGCTGTGTTTGGACAACAGGACACCTTTCACCTTTCTCCTGCCGTTACTAGTTGTTCCGCTGAAGATCTGATGTTCTCACTGAGCCAGACAGATCAGTAGTTTTAGCCTAGATGCTTATCATGGGTATCTTGGTGTAAATTCAGATTATCTTGGATGATGTCACTGTTAAGCAAATACTCTTCTAAATTATGCTAGCACATGTTTGTAGACTTCAAGGGGATTGAGCAAGTGTGGTGGAAAAGGATTGCAGATGAGCGTGAGTAATTTGGAACTGTGTTATTACGTAACAGAAGTGGCATTGCTGGCAGATGTCCTCAATCATCTGTCGGTATTAACTTCTGAAAGCGACTTAGCAGAGGTGCCTGCTTGCTCTCCGCATGCTGAATCCCAGGAGCAGCATTTTGATGGGGAGTCCGACTAGCCTCAAATTAAAGTTCACTCACAGTGTTGCAATAGAGACGTTACTATATGATGCCTTGAGGCATCCGCTTGTTGGATGATCTTACAGCTATGCTTTCTGGCAGCATTCCCTTGGGTTTAACTTCAGACATTTTGACATATCTAATATATTTTCCACTGTAACTTAAATCTGTGTCAGTCTGGGCTATACAGACTTATCTATAGGCAATTTGAGGAGTGGTGAACGTTGTTGGATGTTTGCCAGTCCTGGGTAGGACACTTACCCTGATATCTATAGAGACAGTGTACTGATGTGCCCCCAAGCTGGGTCCTAACAAACCTCTGCAGGCTGCGTCGTGATACAGCTCCACAAAATATGTCAAAATTTTATGTGACTTGCCCTGGTGGTTGTGGGTCTACGTTTTATCCAGCTAGAGCCGAGATATTTCCAGAGAGGGATGTTTTATCCTGGCCTTTCCCTAAGCAAACCACTTGCTAGAGCAGAAATATTGCGTTCATCGTGATCTTTTGTTTCACTGATAGCGGTTCTTACAATTGGCTTTTCCCTTTGCTGCTCGGGAGAACAGAGTCAATTTGTGGAGGCAGAGAAAGTGGCAAAAAGCAGAGGCTTTTCCTTTTGGCGTGCCTCCGCCAGAGATGGTCAGAACAAATGCAGCATGCAGATCGCCTGCACTTTGCTTGCGCCGCCCAGGCTTTCTGTTTTTAGCTCTGGCAGAAGCTCCCTCTGCATGTTCAGAATGCCATCCCAACAGCTGCAGCTCTCTTGATGGCCCCACAAGCACCTCTGTCCCCCAAGTCTGCAGGTTTCAAAGCCCACAAGCAAGGACATTTAAAAATTACGTTGTCTGTGCTCTGCCAGAAATATTCTACCTGCCTTCTCTGTATGGCACAGCACCTTTTATCAGCGCGTAGTGACTGGTACGAGTAGGAAGAGGCACGGTATCTGGTGTGAAAACCTGTTTTCTGCCTGGACAGCAGGCTTACGTGCTTAAGGCAGAGCACAATTGTCAGTATAAATAACTCTCTGGAAGGACAGTGGGAACGATTCTCATGCAAAGCAGCTGAATCGGGCCCCAGCAAAATAATATCCTCCCTTGTCAAACTCAAACCAGTATCTTGGGAGCTGCCATCTCTGTGTCAGGTCTGGACGCAAACTGAGCGTCTTGAAAAGGCAGTGGGACAAGTGGTGGTGTTTCCAGTCCCTCGGGTCACTGGCTGCAATGGTCTCCTGTCCTCACCCTGGCAGGGAGGGGGAAGGTCCCCCATCCCCACGCTCGGCAGATGTGTCCCAGCGCTCAGGCTTGCAGCTGCCCAGCCACGTTGTCACAGGGCAGCACCTTCCCTGCCAGGGCGGCTGGGACCTGCTTCCCCGGGGATTTGTCACCTCCTGCCCTGCTGAAGTGATCCTGAAAGTGGAGGGGGGCTCGGCTGGAGGATGCGAGGAGGAGGGTGGCTGAGGAAGGCTCCAGGGGAGGTGGTGTGGGAAGGTGGCTCTCAACAGCATGAAGGGTGGGGGGTCATGAGCCTCTGGCGGTGCCTTTGGTGGGAGCAGGCTGGGTTTCTGTCTGGGTTTTGTATATGCAGCTGGTTCTGTGTGTCCTAAAGAGCAGGTATGTTTTTTAGGAAAAGCACTTGGTGCTGTTCTCCTCTGGACTGTTGGGTGTGTGAGCTCCGAGAGTCATGCTGCTGGCTGAGGAGGGAAAAGTAACTAAGCTAAAAGTACCTTCAACCCTAAAAGTAAGTGTCTGTCTCTGTTTTCATCCTGCCTTTTGCTTCTAGAAGGGCATTGTGTCTAATTTCATGCAGCATTAAGGACTGTGTCAGCAAGGATTTGCTTGTGGTATTTCCCATGTAAATAAATCTTGTCTAAAACCCCGTTTATCCCTGAACTGCCACAGGAGACCCCCAGGCATCTGAAGGATTTTCATTTATGCCAGATATTAATTTATCAAGACATTTTCTTGGGTTATGCTGTTACTTGATTTGCCTGTGCTTGCCTGCCATTACCCAGCAAACGGCAGATGGCACCAGCACTCTGCGCCTGTTCGGGCAAACCACAAATAACTTCAGCAGAACATCTTACAGCTTGTAACTGAGCAGGTGAAATACTACTCAGCATTTAAGCTGTGATTTTAAGGCCATAGCAAAGGTGTGTGGGGGTTTGTTTGTTTGTTTTTAGGGTTTTGTTTGTTTGGTTTTGTTTTTAAAATTATTTTTTGCTTAAAAGTCCCTAGCAGCTACCTGCAGTCCCACAAATCCACACGTGCACATGTTGGGGCTGAGCTGTCAGCATGTGGCGGCTGTTGCTGTCCCCTCCATCGCAATGCATGTGCAAAGCAGGAAGGCACTGGACTTGCTTGAAGGCTTTGGTTTTTAATCCCAAATACCTTGCTGAACCTTGTAGCCTTTAGCCTGGGTAAAATTAATGGAACAAGAGTCCAAGTAAGGACTATGAGATCAGGCTTGTTTCAGGAGGCTTTGCAGCACGGGGGAATGCGAGTGTTGCCTGTGTCTGCTGGGAGGGAGAGCAGTGCAGTCCTTGGGGGTCCTTCTCGTGAGTGAGGTGCTGCGCCGGGAGCCTGGCAGAAAGCTGAGAAGTTCCAGCGCTTCACTGGTGGCAGTTTCACGCCTTTGCTAGTTACCCAAACATTACGAACTGGTGCTAGAAGTACCTAGCAAGCAACTTAATAGGCGGCTGGTGGCTGTAATTCCTCCTGTAATTCTCCTTCCCATTTTGGGTGCCTTGGTGCAGTGGTTTGTAGCCAAAACAAACAAAAAAATAAATCTGTTTTCTGCTTCGTGGCTGACGGATGGGACAGAGCTCCTTATTGCCCAGGTGGGCACAGACCAGCCACCCTCAGGGGCTGGGACAGGTGGCAGCTGGTGGAGTCGCAGGGAGGGATGAGCTGCTTTGTCAGCTCCCCTGGCCAGGACCGTGGGTGGGTGCATGATGGCAATGGCCAGGAATTTTAGCCCCTATTTTAACCTGGCCCAGCAGCTTGTCCTTCTGGGTGACTTGGTTTTGACTTTACATCATTACAGCCCCGTGTTCAACAAACACATTATTCTCACGTGCTGTAAATGAGGTTGCTTCTTCATTATTTGTATGGCTTGGAGGTGGTAAGAGCATAGAGAAACTTGTCAGGCTGTTAGAAAGATGTAAGATGTGATTACATGAACAAGCAGAAGAAATTGTAGTTAAAGACTTCACAAGTTATAACCACCATGATGTGACTTCACTTTTCCGGCAGCTCAAACCATATGAATGGTTCCGTGTGTCCGTCCTGTATTTTAGGATGATTCCTGTCCCTGCTTATTTCCTCTGTGTAAGTAAGCGTCAAACTCTGATGCACGGAGTCTGTTAGTTTGCTCTAACATCACTAATTTGCTTTGTTTATGTTGTCCACGTGTTGTAGAAAATAAACAACATACACAAAAAAGTAACACTTCTCTTTAAAATATGTTGATGTTATTTCTTTAAAATTTCATATGTAAAATTAAAGTGGGCAAAAAATTAGGCTCTTTCTGAGTTTTTTCATTTGTCAAAGATATGAGCTGTGGCTCAAAGATATCCTTTGTGTGAGTGCCACGAGCAAACACTGTGGTTATTTTCGGAGAACCTGTCAATCATTTCTTTGATAAGGCTCTATTCTAACAGGATTTGATATCATGTTATGTTTAGCTGCACATACTAATATGCATCCTATTAACAGTCGGTATCACAACACAATAGGATCTCGGTATTGAGACTCTCATTTAATTCTGTTGAAGATGAGGGAAAAATCTTTCATTGATTTAAACGTGCATTGCATTTTGCTCCAGGTCTCCAGGCGAGATAGACTAATAGTAATATGTGTACATGAAAAATAAGAATATGAGTTTTGGTGTATTAATTTGTGATTATGTAAGTAAAGAATCAGGCAATTTTTATTTTGCATGGAGCAAAATAAATGTACAGAGTTACATGAAGTAACTCTGTATCTGGATACAAAGGGTCTGGATCCTGCCGCAGTGGTATAAATAACTGTATTTGGTGGTTCCGTGCAGAACGGTCCTCAGTTCATACGTGAAGCAGGAGAGACACAGGCCTTTTGATCCGTTAGTGCCCAGCTGGTCCGCTTGCTTCTCCGCTGGCACCATTTGGGGTGGAGAACAACTCCAAAAGCCGCAGATTGCACTCAGCCAGTCGCTGCCTGTTGCTGTGTGCTGAAAGTAGCCAGTTTTCCATCTGCTGGGTGTCCGCTACTGCCTTGCCGTCCCAGCTCACTTGCAGCGTTCAGCGTGCCGAGGAGAAGGAAAGGGAGAGGTTTGGGATGAAGGCTGTTCCCTGCTCCAGCCCACCTGGGCGGGCAGGAGAACAGGGACCCTTTCCTCCCCGGCTTATGCTCATAGGGGATTCGCAGCAACGCTGGTGTCCTCTGGGACAGGGTTGTACTGGCTGATGCAGCACGATGTAGAACACCCGACCCACCTGGGACAGACAGCATCGCTTTCTGTGCAAACCCAGCTGGGGGGACAGTGAGCTGGTAGGACGTTACTGATTTTGGTTCCCATCCTGACCTTCTGAAGCTCGTTGTGTGTGCTTGCACGCTGCTTTCTGCCTGCCCCACACAGGGAGACATTTGAAAAAGGAAAAAAAACCTTGTGAGTTTTTACTCCTTTTACACCAGTTTCTTTTCTGAGGCTATTTTTTCAGGTCCTGTTGCATACCTGCTACAATAAGGGTCTGAACTTGCTGATTATTTTAGCATCCTTTGTCTTGCTAAGTAGTTCGAGAGCTCTGGGATGGCTGTGCTGAGGCAGGGCAAGCGCTTCAGCATGACGTGGACACTTACAGCTTGGTTTGGGTAATCGTTTCCTTTGAATTGCTTACTGAGGAAGGGTTCCTAAAAAAACAGTGCTGCTGCTAACCCCTGCTTCAACAGCTAATGAAAACTTAAATCCTTACAATGACGGTGCATGCCATTTCTGTTAAAATTATTGCCAGTAGCTCTGCAATCTGGGGAGCCAAGACTCACTGAAAACACAATTAGACTGGCACTTGCAAAGATGGCGCATCGTAATTTCCTAATACAGTACTGATAATTTGGTGCATTTGCTTTCCAGAATGTGGTGCATGAGCCTTAGCTAACGTGTAAGAGCAGGTTCCGCTGTCAGCACTAGGGAAGCACGGGGAGGAGACCTGCCGCGGCTGCTTTCCGACTCCTTGGGCACTGGTGTGTGCATTGCACTGCGACGCTTGGTGACCCTGCTGAGAGTGTCGGTCTGCCCCATGCTAAGAAGTCCTCAGTTCTTCGCCTAAGAAGCATCAGTGCCGGCATTTCTCCATTGCAGAGCCTGGACATGAAATTAAACATTCAGGAGGTACAGCAAGGGAAGGGAGTTGAAAACAAAGTCAGGAGATGGAAGATAGGAGGAAAGGTCAGAATAAATTACATTCATTAATTGGGGTGATGTTGAATTGCTCTTCTTCACTTGTCTCTTGGTTACAGGAGAGTGCAAAAGCTCTGAGCATAGCTCGTGTTTGCTATTTAACAAGCGTATCTGTACGTACATATGCTTTACCTTGGGCAAGCTTGTGGAACTATTAGTAAAAGCTTTTAAGTTGTCAGGTCAAATCTGCCCAAGCTAGCGGTGAGCAAAGTTGCGGGGGGCGTGTGGCCCGGCTTCGTAGCCGGTCACTGCCTCTCCCTGAGTGTCTGGACAGAAATAGACATCATTGGAGTTTCTGCTTGGTGTCTTTCCGTGCATCTCTCGTTCTGACCTTGTGTTTGTGACCTTCCCCGTGGCTTTGCTCCTGAGCTGTGGAAGTACCTGAGATGCAGATGCCGTGGGCTGCTGCCTTGCGAGGAGGCAGCGCTTGCTCCTCCCGTGGGCTGCGGGCACCGTCCTGGATCTGAAAGGGGCGGCTCTGAGCACGTGGGGGAAGGAGAGTGTTTGCAGCAGCGCATGGGAACGAAGATTGATCTTCTGAGGGATTTGAATACCCAAGTCCATTAGAGTTTCCTGGGAAATATCAGCTCAGATTCATGCTGGCATACTTTGGAAATCTTTTAAAATTAAGTACCAAAAATCAATGCATTGCAAGACTCCCAGCATGTAATTCTGAACCCATTAGGAGATCTGTGCTAATTTTGAAAATAATCTTTCTATTTTAAATATTACTTTGAATGTATTTTGAACTTGTATATCTGGCAGAAGGGGAACAATTAAATCAAAGGAAAGATTACATTGTGTTACTTTAATTGTGATGGATTGAATAATTTGCTGAAGGAAAATATCTACAAAGCATATCTAAGTGCAGAAGCAAAAATGAAAATTGGTCTCAGCTGTTCCACTCCCTATGATAAATGTATATTTATATAATGCATTCCTTCTCATATCTTGATAACACTGTGTGCACACAGTGCATGAATTAATTCCACTGAGAACTGCAGTGAGATTATCTCTGAGCCTGTGTAAGCATGAGGAATCAACCTTTACTCTCAGGTCCCATATGTATTCATTTATACTTTTATGATTTTAAAGCTGCATAAGGGAGAGGAGAAACATCCCTGACTAGATGCATTGCACCAAGGTCTAGTGTAATTCAGGGCCCAGAAAACTATCACATCGCTATTGCTGGTGCTTGCTTCCATGGTCAGTACCACGGGCCAGAAAGTGGAGGTTGGGGCGCACGGAATTTTGCGACAGCCCTAAATTAGGCAGTTGTTTTCTCTTCAAGAGAGCAATTCTTAGGAAGCAACTTTAGGTGGCTTTCCAGCTGCTCTGCACTGGGGCAAAGCTTCTCTGGGGAGTGAAATTTTGGTCCAAGAGCTTCCTGAGCAGGCAGTTTGGAGAGGAAAAAACAAACCTGGCATTGAGACTGGAAAGAATTCACTGATCACCACAAGACTGGCTCATCCTGGAGGCCTGGGAAGATGATCTAGGTGCCTCAAATCTTGAGCAGGGACAAACCCCTATAGTCATGTTCTGTCCTGGTCCCACTGACCTGCTCTGGTCACCGTGCAGGACTGGATGAAAAGCAGGGCAGTGAAAAGGCCGGGTTTGCAGATACGGCATGAAATGTCTTGCTGAAGAATAGCTTATTTGGGTCTGTGTGATGTACAGACCATGCTTTGATCCGTGCTTCTCCTATCACCACCAGTTAATTACAATTGTTAACTGCAGGTTCGGTAACAGTGTCCCGCACAACTGCACTAATTGTAAACGATGGCATTTCACTAGAGGAAAAATCCCTCTGTTTGCAGGAACACTGTGAAGCTCCGGCTGTCGGTGTAAGTGGATATCCCGTGGTGCTCTATAATGAGAGCGCAGCGGGTGAAAGGGGGAGGGCTGTAACAACTCGTGTGACAACTGTGCCCTTAATTCAGAGCCCTCTGCCTTCCCGGGGCATTAATGCTGCATCCTGGAAGCTGTAAGAGGTTGAAGGAATAGAATCTAAACCCTGCCATTAGCTCGGTCTGAGTTAAGCAAGACTAAGGTTGCTTTGGTGAGGATGAAATAAGAGCATCAGCTCGCCTTCTCCTCCCCCTCCAGCTGCTGGGAACCGAGGTATTCACGGTCTAAATGTATTTCCTTGATTGTGGAAAACGTTTCCCTCCAGTACGAGCTAAGGACATTGTAATTCCCCTGGGGGCCTGTGAAAGTCCTTGCTGCAGTGTAGGCTGGGGTCCCGCTGGCCCACTGTCCATCTTTGGAATCGGAAGTCCCATCTAACAGCGTGTCAGGACCGACGTGTCAGTGGAGCGGTGCCAGGGAGGGGTTGCACGGCAGGGAGGGGGAGCCGGGCTGTGCTGTGTGAAGGAGAAGGCACAGAGCGTGCAGGATGCCGCCTCCCGGGGGTGAGAGCCAAACCAACCTCTCCTTGTCTGCAATTTCCACTTGGCAATACGACGCACGGCTTGAGAGCCTCTCACTCCCCAGCGCAGCTGCTTTGCACGCTGCTGCGTTTAGTTTCACGTGTGCATTTCTCACCTGCTCTGACAAATGTTAACTTGCTGCCATCCAAGGGATTTTGGACTGGTGTTGGGGAATGTCATGGAAACTCATGTTTGGGGGAAGGAAAATCCCCTGTTGTGCTCAAGGTGTAGACAGCAAAGCTCGTCCAGCCTGTTCTCTTGGGTATGGCTGGTAAAAAGGAGCACATGGGCAGAAAATATACCTTCTGTCACCAGTGTATGTGGGGCCAGAGAAGTGGAGATGTGTTAATTATTTGTGGGAGCAAACGCATTTTCCCCATCTAGTCTATTGCTCAGAACGGTATTAAGTCACTGGTGAAACTTGTATGACTTTTGCCTTCATAAAGTCAGGCAATGAGTGGTCGACAAGTGATTATTTTATTAAAGCTGTCCTTTTTGGACATTTAAACTAAATCTAGTTAGTGATCCATAGAACAAGGTCTCTTACTGTAATTTTTGTGACGTGGCTTTACCTGGAAGTGTACTGGGTGAGTGCTGAGCCCCCGGTGCTCCCGTTCCCAGCAGTACAGTCACCTGCAAGCTCTCGATACCCTGAGGGACGAGCAGGTGGGGAAAGAAGCACAGCAAACATACGGCTGTCTGATGCCACCATGCTTGTTGTTAGCTCCTTTCAGGGTGTATCATCTGCCTCTGAGCTATTCCAATGCCGGTGTCAGCCCATGAGTTGCTGGCAGCTGTTCTTCAGAACTTCTAACCTGCGCATGGGAGCGACGGTGCTAAATGCTGCTGGAGATGGTGAATGGCTTGTGCGAAGCTGAATGGTGTTTTGTCCAGCAAGCGATGTTTTGTCGTGAGAGAGTCATATGTGCAAAGGTACAGCGATAGCTTTTGCTTCTAATTAAAGCTGCATATGGAACCTATGGAGCTACTGGGACTATGGAAACAAAGGTGCGATACAGGTTTTTAAATGTGTGCTGTGGTAATAAAGCCATTAGCATTTGAGGCTAGTTTTGGCTGCTAACTGTCCCTCTCTGATCCTTTCTTCGTTAATGAAAATAGCAGTTGGATAAAAAGCAAAGATTTTGAGTTGCGAAAATGTGTGTTTGCACCGCTAATCACTTGAAAAATCAATCTCCAGAACTTCATTTGTTAGGAGCAGCTGATTAGCTGCTCTCTATGCTTTTTCCCTTTTAATAAAACCCCTGCGTCGAGCAACAGAACTATAATTAAGGAGCACTTTTTTCCTTTCCCTGTGACATTCTGGCAAATGCTAGCCAGCGGGTAGCCTGGCGTAAACAGGACAGAAATGCCTTCGCACTGTTTGTGTGAGCCCAGGCTTCACCTGCGCGGAAGGGAGACGGGGGCTTTGCCCCTCTCTGCACCAGCATTGACAAACGCAGGGTCTGACTGGGGTTGTGCTGGAGTCGGCAGCGCGCTCTGTCCCTTGCTCACTGTCCTGGTGGGATGCCCTTCCTTCGCCAGTTGGCAAACTGTACCTTGAAGGTGACGCAACGGGAGCCACAGCAGACAGACCCCGCTTCCCCGTGCATCTTTCTCAATGGCCACAAGTTAGGTGATGATGAAGATAACCCAAAGATCTTTTGACCTAGCGAAAGATAACTCAAAGGTTAATATTCTCTGCTCCTGTATTTTACCCTGGAGAGTCTTGGCTTGAATGGGAAAGGATAATTCTGAAGGCTAGGGAAGTGGATGCATTAAAATCATACTGATTCACGCTTCTCTTAAATGACTTTCCCGTTCCAAGGTATATAGTGCAATTTGACTAGCAAGGCCACGGGTAAAAAGGGGGCTCAGTGAACAAAGTTGAGGGCTTTGGGTTTTTTTCCTGACTGATGCCTTCTGGTTTCTAAATGGCCCCATCTCAGCCATCTGGCATTGAAAAGGTTTTCAGTATGAAAAATTGATTAGACACAATCTAAGCGTAATACTGCCTTGATTTTCTCCAATGCAAAAAATAGTTTGTACCCATAAAACTAGCAGGAAATATGCAAATAAAATAACACTCCTTTTAAAGTTTGTGTTGGTTTGGTTCTTGTTCAACAAAGCGAGCAGTTCTCCTAGCTAAAGGTATGCTTTGTGCAGGTCGTTGCTGTGTTATCTAACTTGCCCAACCCAGCCTGTACTTCAGGTGTGACCAATACAACCTGCTGCCTTGGCCAAACAGTAATGGCTAATAATGACAGATTGTGCGATAGTAGTTTTATGATGTGGACAAATAATTATTAGGGACCGAAGCAATTCCATCAAGCCCTGTGACTTGTGACCGAGTTGGAACTTTAACCCTGGTCTCCAGAGATAAAAAGACAAAATGTCAATACAATAAAAGAGTAAGATGGGGAAAGAATTTTGGTGATTTTTCTTCCTCCTTTTCAAAACTAAGGAAAGACAAAATCGAGTAAGATGGGGAAAGAATTTTGGTGATTTTTCTTCCCCCTTTTCAAAACCAAGCAAAGACAAAATTTGATTGTTTCATAAATCCAGGCTCTGCATATTTACATGGAGGCCACCAGGAGAAAAATGTGTGGAAATTGCAGGTTTACTGGCAGAATGGTGAGCATGACGGTGGATCTCGGTGGACAGCTCAGGCAGCTCATGCACGAAGCTCAGCAGGTTTGGATTCTCTTAGGGTTTTGTCTAAATGCAGCTGTATACATTCATTGCTGATAGAGTGTCTGAACACTTTCGCTATACTTTATAGTCGTGTCGGTGTAAGGTGTGGTAAATTGGCAGACTGAGAGGTCTGGTTGCCCAGGCTGCCCAGACAAGCACGGCCTCGTGCTCCGTGGGAATCAAAGCAGAGTAAGGAGACCTGGGCAGGGATCTAGAGCTGAGCGTGTCCTGACCTTTCATGACACTTAAAACGAGGCAGTTGTCCTGCAAATGTTTTTTCTTTGTGACATCCAACAATTTCACATTTTGGAAGTATTTGGAGATAGTTTCCTGGGAAAAGTTGTCTATCGCATTGGAAGTACACTAATTTCCCTAAGAAGGTTCAAGGCTTGGTTTTTAACAAGGGTATTGCTATGTCTGTATCTTCTGACAGTTTGGGGAGTAATCTATTATATTTTTTTTTACTTTTTTTTCCTCCAGAGGATCTGAAGCTGTTTAACTAGACAAGGAAGTAGACTGTGTAATGAGGCATGACAAACCGCTTCAGTCTGGCCATGTGCTCTATAGTATCATCGGATCAATTGGCCATCTGGCTTGGGAAACTGGAATCATCTCAATTACCAAAGTGTAAGTTCCCTTTGGGAACTGCAGTTAGCTGCTGAGTGCTCTGAACCTTCCCCTTCTGATGCAGAACGTCTCTGAAGAGTGCCCCGCCTCATCCGCAGGTCCTTCACAGCAGCTTGCTGACAAGTCCCGACACAAGACAGGCACCAATCAATAGCGTATTTCCAAATGTTAGTGAGATGGGATTTCAGGGAGCCTTCATGTTGATGTCATTTGACACTTATGTGGAGTAAATAGCAGACAAGGAAAAGCAGGTTTGAATTTGGCTCCAAGAGAACGGTATGAGCACAAGCCCTGCCTCTGCTTAACTGTCTGAGTTTGTTACATCCCCTGCGGGAAGATGCGGCTGTGGTCGGTGCAGCAGCTGGGCTATTGCTGGTCCTGGGACCACTTCCTTCTGTACGTTTGACAAATCCTTATTTCTGGATGCCAGAAGTCTGGGCTGTTACACTCTGAAGCTCTTCATAAGGTACACTTGAAAGGTTGAATGTCTTCTGTGTGAGTTGTTTTTAATCTGTCCAAACTATAAACTCCAGCTGAATTACCTACATCAGAAGAGAGCTGGAGTGGAAATGCAGCACCTTTTTCATTCTGGTCTCAAGTCACTCTTTACCAAGTCTAGTTCTTGGTGGTTGTTGTGTCCCAAAGTTAACACCATTTGTTTTCATCCTTTCTGATGCGGTTAAAACCCACCATCCTGATACAGCACGTGACATTGCGGCAACCTCCACTTAGTGCTTTCAGAAAGGCTGCCCTCAACATGAGACCACAGGCTTAGTTGTGTTGGGTAGGCTCAGCAAGGAATTAGTGACTTGGCCCAAACTAACCCCAGAGACTTTCTGAGCCATGAGTTTTGTCCAAGAAGGAGCTGCAGGCTTTTCTAGCAGATGTTACTGCATCTGATCTGAAGAAAGGTTGGTAATTCCAGGAGGACACTCTCTCGTCCAGCAGTATCAGACATTCCTTCTTCCTGCAGATCTGGCCTTGTTTTTCTGCAGGCTGTTTCAGAGTTTCTACCCTACTTTGCCTTTTACTGAAAAGAGCAGCAGATCCCGTGCTAATGCCGGGCCAGTTTGCATCGCGGTGCAGCAGGAAGATTTGCTTTGTAAGGACTAATGGGCAAAAAAGTAAATAAATCAAAGGAGCACTGTCCAAAGGACATTAATTTATGCCTTGCACAAGTTCCAGACCTTGTGAGACTGCTTCCACAGACCACGTGAATATAGAGTGGTTTCTTTACGTTGCTTTTCAGTCTGAAAAACCAACGCTTGCCTGGGCTTATAGCCCTTTGGGGTTTGGTTTGGGGTTTTTTTGCATGTTGATCTCCTCCCTTCCCCACTGCGTTGCTGCTTCTCAGCATCCAAGTGTGCAAGTAGATCTGTGAAGATGAGAGGCAATAGCTGAAAGTTTAATTTGGAAATCTCGCCTCTCTTCCTGGAACACATTAGCTGCAACTGTGGTGTTCTCAAGTATTAGAAAGTGTGTGCTTCTTCAAGGATCTCAGAGTATCCTCACTGATGGTTTTTTTGAAGGAAGCTAGGCTCATCTAGGTTGTCTCATATTTACGACAATTACCTCTTTTTGCCTGTTTCATAGTCCTTGTAAAGGAGGCCGAGTTCGTGCAAGAGACACTCGCTAGATATATAAGCTCAAGTATTCAGACGACCAAATTATGAAACCTTCAAGGGTGAGAAATAAATGATCTTTTTTCTTTGAACTCTTTTTTGCTGTAAAATATTAAGCTTATGTTGAGCTAGAGATTGCAAGGCTGTTGGTCCAAACCGGAGACTTCCAGCTGACGTAGCTGTGCCACCCAAGCCCCTGTGGTATAGGTGCAACACGATGTGTACGTGGATTTTGCTAAGCCTGTTGGTGGGAGTGGTGGAGGGATGTCGGGAGGGAAGCTTCCTTGGCTGATGCGTGCCTCATCTCTGCAGAGGGAAAGGCGAAAAATTTCTTTTGAGGAATTCCTGTCCAGCTGCTGCGCTGCAGGTCCAGTGCCTCCCGAGTGTCTCAGGTGTGCTGTGGAAAGCACAATACTGCCAAAGTCTCTGGGAAGGAAAAGGATGAGTCTGGTATTTGGTAGCTCAGTATTCAGGGATTATGCTGGTAAAAATCCCATGGCTTGCTTAAAGGTGCGGAAGTCTAACCTTTGATTTCCATTGCTTTGTTACTTTTTAATTAAAAAATGACCTAAGTGAACGGAAACAACGTGTTTGACCTAGACACTACCGCTGCTACAAGTCCCAAAGTTTGTTTTGGTTGGTTTTTTTTTTCTTTTTTTCCAAAAATCAAAACCTTGATTTGCATTGTCCTGGTCAGTAAACCTAAATTACGGGTGGTTAAATCCTGGTGGTGGGCAGTTGCATCATGTAGGTGTTCTTGCTAAATACTGTGAGAAACGTCATCTTTGCTCTTTCCCACTAAGTGAGAGAGTGGTAGAGAGAAGGAGGGAGAGGGAAACTGAACATCCAGGTGGAGCAAGCCGAGCACTGGCGGGCTCTCTGTCCTGGTGTAGCTAGAAATGCGTGATGAGCTTTGAGACAGGAGCAATCCATTTCCTATATGTATTTTGGAAACTCAGCCTGGGTAAAACCTTCTGTAACCGTGCCAGATAATGACACGTTTCCTACCTTTGATCCTACATGCCAAGCGGTTCGTTCATGGTGTCCTCAGTGCACTGAAGCCAGATTTCTGTCTTTGCTACAGCTGTGGGGATTGGAGATGGTTAGTCGCTGCGCAAGGGAGATAATCCTTTGCATCTCTGTCACCCCCCTGTGAATACTGAAGCCTTTCAAGGCTCTTTCTTTAACTAGGACTGCTAAGTGTTCATTTTTGCAGGAGGATAGCTGCTGAGATGCTAAAACTAGTTGGTAGATTAATCTAAATACTGAAGAGTAGCGTAAAAAGGTCGGTTTTTATATCAGCTGTAATCATTTGCTTTGAAAGGAGTGTTTAGTCTACCAAAAAATCCTTAGAGGTCTCTTAACTAGAAATCCAGCAGTTTATGTAGAAACTAATGTTTTTAGGTAAACTATTATTTTATTTTTAGTGTTACCTAATGCTGACACTGGGATGTGGGCAACTTTGGATGTGAAAGAGTTGTCAGTACCTGGTTTTCCACCAGACGTTGACTGGAAGCTGTGCCCAGAGGGCTGGCACGGGGTGGCGGGCGCAGGACCGGCCTCGGGAGGTCTGTTTGTGCTGCAGAAGTGGCACCTTGTGCTGATGGGGGATGTTGGGTAAATGGTGGAATGGGGCTTTCAGGAAGCGAAAGACTCATTTAATTGCCTAGAGTATAGGTTTGCTTTCTTTCCAGCTGGATAAGTAATGTCAGAGTCAAAGCATGTGCAAATCCAGGCACGCGGGTTTGCAAGATGAGCAGGAGAGAAATGGAGGTAAAAGTAGGTCCAAGGAATTGGGTAAGGAAGAACAAAGTCTGTGGACCTGTATTATGAAGGGACTAACAGGGATCATCTGAAGGGTGCGTGGCACAATGCTGGTTCGACTACCAGCAAAAAAGGTCTACGGTGTGGTCAGCAAACATCTTGGCAGGATCAAAGCCTTATTTTTAAATCTGTCCGTTCCAATTCCAGTGTTTGAAGCTAGAAATAGCACAGGCGTAGCGGGAGCACCATATGGTGAGCACGCTCGTCTCCAGGACGGGGCTGGAAATGGAGGTCGGGCTGTGTGCTCTGTTCAGATGATCTTATTTCAATGCTGAGCATTTTGTTCGCCACTGCACCAAGGCTTCAGATTTTAGAGTAAACACGGTGCTAATCTGATTGTGCTAAAGGTGGCATGCGAGTAATACCTGTCTTGGGGACCAGTTCGATTGCTCTAAAGGTAAAACAAATAAAGTCAGTATAAAGGGTTGACACATATTCCTGAGGATCAAATTTGACAAGCAAATTTGACATATTTAATATAAAATGTAGATGGCAGTAATTTGCAGGATCTCTGGATTCCGGACATCTCAGGTAGTTCTGCTGGTCTCTTTTTCTATATCTGTACCATGTACTGCAACATTAGCTTCCAAACCCATCATGATTCCACAGATGAAGTGGGCAGGAAACTCATTTCTATTGATTTCAACCCTGGTTGGGTCTGTTGGGTGAAAAAAAGAAAAAAAAACAATTACTTTTTGCCTTGTACATCTGCCCAGACATACCGGGCTCCTGCCTGCTTCATCGGTGGCTTCACGTCACATCTGCTCCCCACTGCCTCCCCGACAGCTGCCTTCGCTCTGGCAGCCAGTGGCCTCCACTGCAGGATTTTCAGGTTTTTTTTCTCAGAAAATTCAGCTCTCGGTTTGCCAGCAACACGAACTGGGACAGAGAAAAAAATCCTCCAGGGTGGGGAGATACTGAACCGGAGCTGGTACCAAGTTTCCCATCGAGATCAGCGGTGGTTAAGCGACGTGCCGTGGCGGAAACGCGGGCACTGCTGGCCGCGCACACCCTCACGGCTCCTCTGCGGCCGGCTCTCCCAGGAGCAGCTCTCTGCTGAAGTTTTAATTAGGGAAATTTATGATTATGCTGCAGAAAAAGCATTATATCTTACTGAGCACGGGGGGTTAGACTAGATGATCTCCAGAGGTCCCTTCCCATCCTCGACAATTCAGTCATTCTGTATGTTTTTAAAGCCTTCTTAATTATTAAACCAGTAGTTGATTTTTTTGAGCTTTTCCAAGAATACGAGAAGCAGCTATTATTTCTTAGCAGCAGATGTACTGTAACTTGTGATTATATTAATTTGACTGTTCATAATTTTTCTTTGTTCATAATTTGTTTTTGTTCATAACTTGCTGTTGCTGTTCTCAAATGCTTTTTGTTCAGCTGCTGCAGATCTCCTCCATGCAAAACCATACTGAAAGTATTTTCTTTTAACACTAACCCCACGCAGCCTTTTAACACGACTTGAGTACCCCTAGAATCTTAGTACGCTGTATATTTTGGAAAGAGGCAAGGACTCAAAGTTGTGTAAGCAAAAACTAATGAACTCTGTAAATTGATTTGTCAGCAACGTAAATGATACTAACAACAACAAGAAGTTACTTTTCCCTTGAAATGTTTGATTTATCCTGTATTTCAGTGAGTAAGGACGTGAGGTTGAACAGGATGCTCAGGCTCACGTGATTCTTGGGGTTTTCTTGCATAATGCCCTCAGTATCTCCGTGCCTGCTCTCTTTGCACGACGGGGATGGGAAGAAAGAAACTTTTTGTTACCGTTCATCAAAGGCTTCCAGCACACCCTTTTTTTTTTTCATTTAGTGTCAGGGCTTGGGTTTCCTGGAACATCAAGCAGTAATTACCTCCCTGTGTTTGATGACCTTTCAGTCAACTCAGATTTTGCTTTTGGGTTCAATACTAATTCTGTGGCCAATTTTTAGAGGAGTCTCAACTTCATCTTTAATTAGAAGCCAACAATCTTGTGCTCCCAGTCAGTCACAGGACTTCAGTTACTTCAACCGATGATGGATGTCCATGGTTGTGTATGCACGCCTAAACACGGGCAAAAGTTTTAGCTGGTTTTAGTTAATAAAGAGCACTTCAAAATATGGTTATACCCTCACACGCCTTAGGTCTTGGGTTTTCTGCCCGACAAGTGTGGGATCCGACGCTGGTTGGGAGGAGGTTCTGCAGTGCTCAAAGGCTGTGGATGCCCCTGGAGAACGAGCTCTCGGGATCCCGTTTACGGTCACTAACCCGGAGGGTGGCATTCAAAACCTCCGGAGTGTGACATTTTCCACAGCTCCTCCCTGCTCCGGCCTGAGCGCCGCGACCCGGCGCTTCCCTCCGACAAAGAGCTGGAGACAGATGGCGCCTGCGGGAATCGCACCCTTGAGAGCCGATTTCAGGAGAAAGCGTAGGCTGCGTTTTAGGCAGATATTTGGTGTTGGCTGAAATGAATGATACGAGTCCCAAGGAGGAGATGTTTAAGTCTGGTGTGTAACCAGCGCGGGAGTGCACGGTGCCTTTGGTGTAAGTGAGAACTTGACCTGCGCACGCAGTCAGGAAGGTCCGTGAATAGTAACCTGGAAGCAATAAGACACTTAAAGCCATCCGAAGTGCAGAAATGTAAATGTGTGCTGGGTAGGATATCATGCCATGCTGACAGCCTTGCTGGGTTGACTGATAAAGCTGTTCTTTACAAATAGTGGAATATTGGGCCTTCGTACCTTAAAAGAGACTATTTACTGACTAATTATTCTCCCAAAGGCTTGTCCTGTGGGTGCGGGGAGGTCCCTCTGGCCTTCACTTTGGAGTTCCTCAAAGGAGAATAAACGTACAAGCACGCAGTGGGGATGTGAAGTGCCCATCCTGCGGCAAAGCAGGATTCTCAGGGCGGCCTGGGGCTCTTTCGTGCTCTTACGTACGACCTCAGTCAGTCTCACACGAGGAGGCTTGGGGTCCCTTGCTAACACCTTAGGCGCCTGATGGCCTTGTGTTCCTGCAAGCAGAGCCCATGTTTCTTACCTCTCCAGGCGCGGCTGCAGGGTGTATGTGGATCTCCCTCCTGTGCAAGTTAAATGTGAAATGGTTCCTGTGCCTTTTTATCTTTGTAAAAATGTCCTATGAAAATACGATGCTCAAATAGATTTTTTTTTTTTTTTTTTTTCTCTGAAAGCCCAGGTAGTTGCCACAGTATATAGAGTTAAACACATATGTATATTTTCATGCTGTTACAATCTACTGCAGCTTGTAAACTGTATCTCCATTTTCTTGCAGAGTCTTTCTGAGTCTCTTCCAGGGTCTGAGCTCCTGTGAGCGTTCGGCTTGGCTCTGTTCTACTCCCTTAAGCTCAGCTCCTTCCCTGCCACTTCAGAGTCAAGCCCCTTCCCCAAAATCCAGGCTGTTTGGCATTCATTTCTGCAGCCAAAGAGAGCTCCCTTAGTGGAATCCGTCCAAGAGGCAATGGGAATGGGTAAGGACCGCGAGGCAATAGTTGCTGTTAAGTTCCTGCAGAGTTACTTAAAGGGGGAGGGGATGCACCTAGATAATTTTGTTGAGGAAAATTCCAGACGAATGGGACTGTTGGCTCCGGAGAGACAAAAGAGAGTACGAGGACTGTTCTGGGATCTCCTTCCTTGTTTCGATCCACACAAAACTTCTTGAATTTTATTCTTGCCTAGATTTACTTCTCATGCGTAAGAAACAGTGGTTGAGTTTATTTGAAAAACAATCAAAACAAAAACACCCCCCACCCCCAAACCCCAACAACCTAATGTGGATTAAATGGCTTCCATTGGCCAACTACCTGAGGAAATACGGGAATATGATCAGACTACAGTCGGGGGCTGGTTTTTAGTGGTGGTAATGATGGCAAATCCTGAGGTGGCTTCCAGGTACAAATTAAAGCGTGGAATCATCTGACACAACTATACCATCCACATGACTGTAGTCCCCAAAGTAGTCATTTTGTTGCTTGTTAATAGACAAATCTGGTGGCCTGTATTGAGGACGAGAGAGAGAGATTTGAATGTGCTGGGGAAGTGTCACCGTGGCGCGGGAGGTTGTGGAGGTGGAGGCTGTGCAGCAGTCACTCCAGGAGCGTGTGCCTGGGAACTCCGCGCCTCTCCGAGCCGCCTCCGACACTGCGGTTCTGGCTTCACGGAATTAAGCACTGCAGAAGTCCCTGACCTAAAAATGGAGCTGGCAAGGGGGTACCAGCGGTTCTCTTTGGAGGGACCCCAGACTTTGAGAGCTTCTTCTGTCTGTAGTAGCCATTCTTGGCTGGAAGAACTAATTCATGTAGCTGTTACAGCCCTATCCTCTACGTGAATTAACACATTTTCCTCACGAGGTATGAGGGTGAAGTGAATTCTGCACAGAGAATAGCTCCGCACAGGTGCCAGTTCCATCACATTATGTAAATAGCCTGTGACTAATAGAGAAGCCTATGAAATGAAATAAAAGACATCAGTCAGTGCATTTGCATGGAAACCAAGCTATATGCCAAAGGAACCTTGTTTAAAAATGAGTGATAGCAGACAAGATAATTCTAAGGTTGCCATTGTGGAACATTTTAAAGTGTCTTATTAGCATGGAATTGAAAGGACAGTGTCGTTTTATATTTATGAAGGTTCCACTAACTACATCTGCAGTCCATCTGACCCTCTGTTGTGAGGTTACTCAAAGCTTTGCTATAGATTTACTCTCCTCTCAGAGTACTATTCAAAACAGTGAAGAAGAAAAACTAATATTTATATGATGAAGCAAACTTCATAATACCTAATAGCTTGGTTTATCACCCAGCTACTGTGATGGGCCTGGGGAAAGTGGGGAGTTGAGATAAAAAAATAGAAAAAGAAGAGTCTGTGAATGCAAAGAATGATTTTTCTCCTGAAAGCCAAATCCTACTTTATTTCCATTAAATAACATCCAGAACTGCAAGAAGATGGCTATATTGTGTTGGCCACTCTGTGCATTTTACAGCAGCCCCTGCCCCACACGGTCTGTGCGTGGGGAACAGGAGGAAGTTGGGACAGGAGGTGCAGGGCGCGGAGGACTTGCCATAGTTAGACCATGATAGTTTGTGAGTCCCAAGATAATGTTTTGGTTAAAAGACCTCTCTGACAGTGATGACGTTTTGTCGTCTTCATTTTACTTTGTGTTTACTCTGCCCCATAGGCCGCTTCAACCGGGAAAAAGTGCCATAAATGTTTTAAAATGCCATTCATGCCTACGTGAATGCAAAGGTTTTGATGCATTTACAACAGTGTAATGGGGACATAGCGTAGCAACGTGTGTGCAGGTTCTTGTTTGGGTAGTTTTTTTAACTTCAAAGGATCCCAAATGCTGGGGCAAAACTTCCATGTCATCTACAAGAAAGACATTGAGGTGCTGGAGTGTGTCCAGAGACGGGCAACGGAGCTGGGGAAGGGTCTGGAGCACAAGTGCTGTGAGGAGCAGCTGAGGGAACTGGGGGGGTTTGGCCTGGAGAAAAGGAGGCTGAGGGGAGACCTTGTTGCTTTCTGCAACTCCCTGAAAGGAGGTTGGAGCAAGGTGGGTGTTGGTCTCTTCTCCCAAGGAACAGGCGATAGGACAGGAGGAAACAGCCTCAAATTGCGCCAGGGGAGGTTTAGATTGGATATTTGGAAACATTTCTTCACCCAAAGGGCTGTCAGGCATTGGAACAGGCTGCCCAGGGCAGTGGTGGAGTCACCATCCCTGGAGGGATTTAAAAGACGTGTAGATGTGGCGCTTGGGGACGTGGTTTAGTGGTGGACTTGGTAGTGATAGGTTAATGGTTGGACTCAATGATCTTGGAGGTCTCTTCCAACCTAAATGATTCTATGATTTGATGATCTCTCTGAAACTCTGACACCCTTCCTGGGCGACGGACAGCATGTGCTCTTGCTAGTCTGAAGCTGTGCATCTTCTGGTCAGGTAGTGCAGAACGGAGCACATATGGCTGCAAGGGTAACCTTTCACTGGGGGCAGCAATTTGCATTGCCATCTTCTAGCCAGCCACTGTTCTTCCAAAGATAGGAGTGTAGTCATCTGTGAGACATTTATTCTTTCGACTTTGGTTAAGATTGGCCAATAGCTCAAATGTTATCGGGGTCAAAAGGGCAGAAACAGAATGGTATAAACTTTGTTTCTATAGGAAAATAGGCTAAAATCAAGATGTGCTTCGAGAGGCACGGAGCAGAGCTTGCTAAATAAGAACCATGGCATAAAATAACATCTTGTAATTGCCTTATATGGCCACATTTCTATAGGTATGTAGTTACCTGCCTTGCCATATGTCCTGGTTTCAGCCAGGATGGAGCTAGTTTTGTCTCCAGCAGCTCCTGTGTTTTGGATGTAGTGCGTGAAGAATGGTGATAGGACACTGATGCTGGTGGTTGCTGCTGAGCGATCAAGGACATTTTGCAGTTTCCCAGGTTTTGCTGATGTGCAGGTGCAAAAACTTGGGAGGGGCAGAGCCAGAATAGCTGATCCAAACTGGCCAAAGAGAGTATTCCATATGACAGACGTCATGCCCGGTATAAGTGAGGGTTGGACAGCGGGCCACTTCCCTTCTTGTTCCCTTCTTTTTCCCTTTTTTTGTTCATTTGGCTGTTTGTTCCATCGCTCACTCTCTCTGGAACTCACAGTTCTGGGATCGCTGCAGGGGAATATCCTTGTTCCCTGACTGCTGCTCGGAACGGGCTGTATCGGTCATTGGGTGGTGAGCAATTGTGCATCGTTCGTTTTATATATTCTATTATCCTTATATATTATTATTCTTATTATCATCATTATTAATATATTTTTATCTTTTCCTTTGCTGTCCTGGTGAACTGTTTTTGTCTCAACCCACGAGTTTTCCTTTCTCTCCAATTCTCCTCCCCACCCCAGCAGGGAGGGGGGAGTGAGTGAGCGGCTGCGGGGTATTCGGCTTCTGGCTGGGGTTAAACCACGACACCATAATTTCTATTTCTTTCTAGTATCTGTGTAAGATTCAGACACAGATGCAAAATTTATCTCCCTGAAAGTCAGCTCTAGTGTTTTTCAGAATTGTACCTGTTGTGGTACGGTTTAGTGCGATGTTCATTTACAGTTATGTCAGGGTGAAATATTCTTGCCTTGCAATTGAGGCAGCTGTGATGTAACTTTAGAAAATATAATGCAAGAAATAGAACCTGGGTATCATTTGCCACTTGTAGTGGATCAGGGTTGGGTAAAATAAACGCATCTAATCTTCAGGGCTGGAATCTGTCCCAGTGATATGTGTCATTGGTAAATCCCAGGAGTTTTTATCGTATGTGATAAAATATTGATAATGCAGGCAAATGTGGTATGAACATTTTGGCTTAAGCAAGAAAAATAAAAAGTGTCTTTCTCCTACTTAGATACTGATGAATTGAAACACAGGAGTAGATGCTGCTTCGGAAATGAGTATGTACCAACTGGGCTGCAATGCAGCGCTCCGAAGAGCTCTTCCAGTATTTGTGCTACAGATGAAATTTCCTGAGCTGCTGAAGGGAAACTTCCACTCTGACAAATTGCACAGATTATTCAACGTATCTGCAAAATGTCTAAGAAAACAGAATTCCAAACACATTGATTATATTTGAGCACAAATCATAAAGTACCGTAATAAAAAGTTGCTCTGTCCTTGAGGCATAAATTCACTTGAAACCTCCCTGTTTTATGATTCTGTCCTTCTCCACCAAAAAGTATGTCAGCACCATGAGCCCTGAGAAGGTTTCCTAGCTGTTTCTAAGTCCTTCTCTCTTCTGGAAACAGCAAATACCTAATTTTTCACTGATCTCTGTTTATCTAATAAGTGAACATGTGAAATGCCAAACCAGTTTCCAGAACTGTTTGTATGAGAGCTGTCCTATCAAGATTACAGGCAGTAAAATTTGCCAGCTGGGCAACGTAGTAGTTTTATACAGGGTAATATTTATTTGTCAGTAGATGGGAGGAATCAAAGTATTTAAATAACACACAGCGATGGCACTGCTCTTGTCCATGTACATAATTACAGTCCATAATCAATTGAGCTCTCTGTTCAATGGAATCATTTTCCCAATGAATGCCATTTTCCAAGTATCTAACTCTAGTTATATGTGCTTACAGTTAAACCAATCAACCATAAAATACAAATACATGTAAGGATATATTCATTTACAAGGATGTTTATAAATATATTGGTCTGGTCTACATGACCGAACCACTTGAACAAATCTCTGATGCAGGTTTAAAAAAAAGAAAAATCGCTGCTCAGACTTTGTTTGTACATTTGGATAGCATTCTGGAGTTCAGGGTTCCCCTCTAGCTTTCCGTAATTAGTTCCATGTTTCTGCTCCCCCGAGGAAGCTCACAGTCCTCCATCCGGTTGCATCAAGTAACAACAGTCTGGTGAGCAAGGCTGTTATAATTTTGTATACTTGCTATACCAATAAAATAAGGGAAAATAAGGTTATCAGCATTACCTAACACAGGGCAACATTTGTCAGTTTAATATTATGACTTGAGCAATCTTTAAATATTGCGCATTGCGCAGTTACATACATCACCATCACACACCATGTTGGAGTCCATAAAAAGTCCATAAAAAGAAGTAACTTCTCTTTGTTCCTATTCCTATCACAGCCAATTCACTCCGATTGACTTGTCTGGAAATTAGATATCAGAGGGCATATAAAGCCAGCGGATGTAACGAGAGAACACGCAGCGTGAAGGGCGACGTCTTCAAGCCAGTGATGATACTCTGTTCGGTTAGCAATGGTTTTTGAAAGGGCAGCATTAAGAAGAGAGATACTTGATAACTGAATGCTCAGGACAGAAATGGAGCATCAGCACTTGAGTCAAATGACGGTGTAAGGAAGATACGACAAGAAGAAATCAAGGCACAAGCAGTATTATTCACATTCGATTCTGAAGCAGTCTCACTGCTCAGAGAGCTTCCACCTGCTAACAAAGAACCCTCTTATGCCAAGATCCAGACTGGAAAAATGGATTGCTTAACTCTGATCAGGATGTCAGGAGTGGACAATCGGTGTTACAAAAAGCAACAGCAACCTCTTTTTTTTTTTTTAAGCTGTTTAATGCCACAGAAACATACTGCCCAAGCGCTTGTAGGAGAGACGGAAAAGGGAGACCATCCATCAGCATCCCTGGCCTTCTCATAAGGTCACACGAGTTTCTGCTGGCCCACTGACCACATCATTTAGACTAGTGTTCATTTTGTGGCTGTATTGAAACTGCTTGGGGGCTGATACTAAAAACACCTCTGCTGTAAAACTACGCACGCTTGGGCGTGCCTGTGGGATGGGAGTACTGGTATGGGAGCCACTTAGGCCAAGTTCACACGTGGGAATCTCAGCGGGGCCTGATTCAAACACTAAATACTGTCTGAGATGTTTGCCATGACGAGAACTGAGAGTAATCTGAACAATTGTGTCTAATATTAATTAGAGTACATTGTGAATGTCACATGCTTGTAAAATTGCTTTAAGCATGGGCCCTGAAGGGGTAAACAGTGTGCTTAAATATGAGGAAGATGGTGGTAGAGATTTGTGTTTCAAACTCGGGGAAATCCAGCTGATAACCCAGCCTTTAGCAGGTATGCCGCCGTACTTCGTTAAAATGCTCTGTTCAGTGAATGACCTGACAATATTAGATAGCTTTCCGTAGGGGTACTGGAATCTCCAAGAAAAGTGAAAATCCTGGATCAGATTTGCTCTCAGTTAAGCAAGCAAAATGGAGATGATTGATTACTTTATTACCCTGGAGTCTCACTGATGGAACAGAGAACCAGCTCCCTCACCTCCCCTTCACCCAAGCGTGTACCAGCCGCTCTGGTTGCGCACGGTGTGTCAGCAGTAGCGCTGGCACGAGTTACTGCTCTCCACGTGGTTAAACGCCTGTTGCGCTGGACAAGCAGATGGTGCGTATCGGCAATAAAGGGAGCCCACTGACTGAGGGCTGGAGTTCATGGAAACAATTAATACTAAGATCTTCTCAACAGTCTGATCATTAGTCTTTATTAGGTAGTTATCTGTCTCCTGTTTTTTTCTATGATGCGCAAGGCAGGTGTTTAAGTTATGGTTTATGCATTCCACATACGTGATCTAATTAGAAAAAAATACTAAATTATGCCAAAACTAATCCATACCTGTGACTCAAATACTTGATTACCATGTCACTAATTCTGCCGTTCTTGCTCCTCTGAGTAGTGCTGCCCTGATGGATTTCGCTGAGGTCTTTTTGCTCTGTATGACTCAGGAAGCACTTAACAATCCAGCGTATCCGCAAGAGCTCGCGAGGCTCTGCTCACAGAGCTCCTCTGACGAGCAGGGTACTGCAGACAGTTTGCACTAAGGCTGTAGCAACAGAACACGAGAACTATGACCCGACGGAATCCTTTAAGAACTGTGTGACTGCAGAAAATGATGGTCCCTATCCAAGAGACTTTTATAGCCCTAAGGTAAGTTTCATCGTAGCTGAATCATCAAGGAGCTGATTGTAATCTGAAGGTAAATTCTTTTTGCTTAAGTGGGGCATTGGTAAATTGCTAAAGTTAGAGAATAAATTACAAGGAATTTTATGTACAAGTGTGATTTCTGGAACTCAAAAAAAAAAAAAAAAAGATGGGGCTTTAGCAATACAGGTAATTAATTATATTTAACTTGACCAAGAGAAAGCATGGTGAGTTGTTGGACTGAAGTGTTCTAAGTATTGTATTTAAACAGCCTGATATTAACTGATTATTTATGTTGGCACTGTAGCATGGATGAAGAATATGTTTGGTTATTTTTTTATGGCCAAACTGGAAAGTGTTTTTTAAAATGTTTTAGTCTGAGAAAAGTTGTGTTCAGCATTACACCTTTAGGCTTCTATGCACTGTATTACAAAAGAAACTATTTTCAAACACAGCCCAACAGAAATGACCACATCCGTCTCAAGTGTGGCCTCTTGCTAGTGCAGAAATGTGGGGAAAGAGATTTCTGAAATTAAAATGCAGACCTAATTTTCTATTCAAAGAGGAACCTATAATCTGGATAAGTAGCTAAACCAAAATTTACTCTGAATTCATAGTCTGTTTGATAATGGAGATTCTAAAAGGTCTGTTTTAAGGACCAGTGATGATGGTAACAGAGAAAGCAATGATCTATACTGGTAGTTTGGAGTAGAATACAATGCTTTTAGGAGAAATGCTAAATATGTATTTCACCTTGAACAGCATCAATCTGAGTGGAATTTGCAGTACAGCAAATGGCGCCTGTATCAGTGCTCATTAAAAAAAAAAAGAAAGACAAGAAATTCCAACTCTAGCCTTTTCCCTGGTTAAAATACAATTTCTAGGCTGAACTGGTACTAAACCAAAGCAAACTGCATGCTGGGGCTGAAAGGAAGATGGTGGAGGCTTAGGATAACTTAAAGGGCCTATAAACTGTTGTGCACATTAACCAGAGGTGGAAACAATGTAGGGCTAGAAAATTACAAGACCAGAAAACAGTCTGTGAAAGGCTGATGGAGTTAGGAATGCCATAGTATTCATGGTTTACTTGGGTGAAGCCAGGTGTTTAGGAAGGACAACCGCATCAGTGGCTGAAATGGAAATATTTTTACTTGTGCTAAGGTAGTGTGCCAGTGACTTGGAAATTGTGGATTAAAAAAGTAAGATGCTAATACTCTTTTATTTCATTATTATTGATCTTTAGGACTTTTGGAAGTGGTTTATTAGCATTAATACTATCATAAAGTACTTGTTAAGAGTATGCCTATGGGAGCATAATCCTGTTTTTCCTGAACTAAATGGCAAAGACTTCCTCTAAACTCAGCGGTAACATCATGATGATCAGAGGGCTGGAGCACCTCTCCTATGAAGACAGGCTGAGAGAGTTTGGCTTGTTCAGCCTGGAGAAAAAAAGGCTCCGGGGGGACCTTCTAGCAGCCTTCCAGTACCTAAAGGGGCCTACAGGAAAGCTGGAGAGGGACATGTAGTGATAGGGCAGGTAGCGATAGGACAAGGGGTAATGGCTTTAAACTGAAAGAGGGGAGATTTAGATTAGATATTAGGAAGAAATTCTTCCCCATGAGGGTGGTGAGGCCCTGGCACAGGTTGCCCAGAGAAGTTGTGGATGCCCCATCCCTGGAAGTGTTCAAGGCCAGGTGGGACGGGGCTTTGAGCAACCCGGTCTAGTGGAAGGTGTCCCTGCCCATGGCAGGGGGGTTGCAACTAGATGATCTTTAAGGTCCCTTCCAGCCCAAACCATTCTATGATTCTATGATCAAGACCTACAGAAAGAGGTCATCTGCAACAAAATACAAAATTTTGGAAACTGCTGTTGGATTATTTTAGATATCCACAGGGGGATTATTTAATTTCAGAGATCCCTTAGATGCATCAGTTTGCAGATTTGAAAGGGCAATATTTTCATATTCCTCTTGTGATGCTGAGCATCTACAGTGGTGAACTAATACTATGAAATCCTTCTGAAAATTCTTGTTGAGAAATCCATAAAAGATGGGATTGATACATGTTGAGATCATGGCCACAAGGTGGCAGATTGTAAATGCTAGATTATGATTACAGCTCATTAGTGCCTCGTAGTTCCAGTCAAAAACAACATTGAATACATTGAGAGGCAACCAGCAAACTGCAAAAGTCACAACAATTGATATCAACATCATATTAATCCTCTTGTTTTCACTCAGTCTGCTCTCATTCTCTCTCATCCTGTCTATTTTACCATGTCTCCTTCGAAGACATACAAATATCCTGAGATAGCAGATAAAAATAAACACCAGTGGGAAGCAGTACTGGAAAACCAGCAGACTAGTGGTAAAAACCAGTTGTTCTGTAACAGATGGCCATGCTTCGATGCAAGCAACCTTGTTCTTGTAGAAATCACTATGGAAAGATAAATGTTTGAAGGGTTCATCTGTTAATTGGTGAAAAAATAAAAAAGGAATGGATATGATGAGGGAAAACCCCCAGATGAAAAGAATTCCCCAGTAAGCATGTGAAATATTAGGCTTCCAGCCGCGTGGGTTCACAATTAACTGGTGTCTCTCAATAGCAATGAGTACAAGTGAGAAAATGGAGACTGTGACAGATATGCTTTGTATGAAAGAACTTATTTTACACATAGCTTCCCCAAATATCCAGTAGTCCATTAAGGTATATGCAACTGTGACAGGAATACACATGATACAGATCAAGACATCTGATAAAGAGAGGTTGGCAACCAAAATGGTGGTAACATTTTGAGCTTCTTTCCGTCTCTTTATTATAACAATCAGGCAAAGATTTCCAAAAAGCCCCACTATTGTAACTAATGTGTAGGCTGTAATAAGCAAGAATTCTGCAAGGAAGGAAGGTTGGCATGTATTAAAGGTCAAAAACTGAGAATAGCTAAAGTTTGAGATAGTTTGATTAGACAGAATCGCACTGGGATGCTGAATGGCTTTATCCATCGTGAAGCCTCTGCCAACCTATGGACAAAACCTAGTGTTACTTAGAATATACTTTGTACGGAGCTTTCCAAGGCAATGATTACTATGGGTCTATCTTTGTAGTTGACGTCCTTGAAGTTTTGAGCAAATCTGATATAATTAATTATAGCACTGAGAAATCCTGAAAGGAAAAGCCAGTGGTTGGGTATTAGTGGCTTTGTGTATATATATGGGTGGAGGCTGATGCTACTTTTCTGAGGTTCTGCACTGACAGTGTTACAGAACTGTAACTGATTGTGATGTATAAGAAACAGCAGTGATAGCTCTGTTTAAACTTGTAGGAAAATTTTCATGCAAATCCTTCTTTACCAACTGTGGATAAACTTTGCTTTTCAAAATAAAGTATTTTAAGATCTGTCTCAGTGAAGATTTAAAGCATTCCAATGAGGATAAGCTGTTGCTTTTTTATTGTCAGAAGAATGAAGAATTGGGTCCTGCCATCACATTGCTAGCTTAGACATCACACATATTTTCTCTAGAACTACAAAGCAATGTGAGCTAATACACCAAATCCTTCTGGCTTAAACAAAATGATGTGTCCTTGAGCTTAAGTGATATTCGACACCTCTGTGAATGACATCTTTCAGGGAGTTTCCTGTTCTGCTTATGTATTAAAGATAGCATGTCCTTCTTCCTCAATCTAATCTGAGAGAAATGTAAACCAAACAAAGATCACATCTTAGTTGTACCTACAATTATTTTCGTATCAGTAGTTGCCAAAGGTTGTCTCATTTCGCTACACACCATTTGCTGTCGTACAAGTTTGACAAATGATACCCCCCAATTTTTCCGTGGTTAAGTACAACATGTACTCAAGAGACACAGAGTTGATTCTTCTTTCAGTTCTAACTTAAACAGTTGTCAAGCAAAAATCTGATATTAGTACAATTCTGTTGTTATAAAAGTAATATTAATAGGAAGAATTAGGTTCAGCAGAATATTTTGATGGGTTTGAATTTATCATTGAGTTAAAGTTAATCTTAAATCAAAGGCTCACCAGCTTTCTGGCCAGAAAGAGGCTATGTTTCCAACCTGGGAAAGGAAAAAAGAAGGATGTAAGAATTACTTTGAAAGATGGATAAATATGTTCTACACATATACCTTTCAAAACTCAACGCTAACTCACCTTAATTCCTTTTTGAAGTAGGAATTATTGGAAAACTAGCTGAAAGGAGGTCGTTCTTCACCCCTAGTAATAAATACCATAGTGTTGAGAGCCCTGTGGAGAAATGAGGATGAAGAAGCAGTGGAAAGTTAAAGAGGATGCACCAAAAGAAGGGATAGGTGGATGTTTTATTATTACTAGAAATGATTTGTTTGTGTGTAGAAGATCTGTCTACCTTTTTACAGAAATGATTGCCATTAATTAGTCACAAAGGAATAAAAAATGTTTGGTTGCTTGCGTGAGATTAAACACCAAATCCGGGGTTAAACTGGGAACCATGATTCTATAACTGTTTGCCCCCAGGTGCCCAAAGAATATTCCAGCTAGAGTTATATCCTCAACTGCTTTATCCTGATACTTCTGCATGACATTAGTTTGGGTCTTCAAATTAAGAATCTGAAGAAACCCCAAACCCAACCACCTTTGGAGGATCTATTACCACTCTCATTCTGATTAAAATACACTTTTTAACTAGTGTAGTCATGTCGGAGTGAGGAGCAGTTGTAGATTTATGTGACTATATGTGGCCCTGATATTCCAAATATGACTTAATTAGTGGTCGGGGGCTAACATTAAGCCCTGTAGTCTCCCTAAATAACCCAGAGGGCTCGGTGACAGCTACATTGAGGGAATGGCACAGAAACTTGCACAATCATGCTGCAAAAGCCATTGAAGTCTAGTGGCTCAGACAGACCTTGTAGTCCGTCGCGGGTGTTCCCACTCCAGTAGGGCTGGAACAGACCTATGAACCCTACTGCGTGCGCGCCAGCTTGCAAAAACTCTTCTCCTAATACGCCCAGGGGAAATGGAAGGGATTCTGAAGCTAGCACGGTCAGACCCTGCAGAAAGCAATGATGTGGCTGGGCAGCAGCACCTTCAGGCAACGTATTTCCTGGAATGCACTGGAAACCACTTTTCCCTGAAGCAGCACTAATTGCTGGATTTATCACACAGAAGGATGCATGTGCTGGAAGGGCACGAGGCCAACCAGTGGTAAATGTTGTCCTGATGAGCTTTACTGCCAGTTTAGATGTGTAAGGGTCTAAAGCCTGGCTGCTTTATCCCAAGGGTGAGCTTTCCCTTTGCACTGCCTGCGGTATTCACCTGACGCGCGCAGATCTGAGCCTTGCCCTTTGAGAAAAGATCAGGTGTTAGCAGGGGATCTGGCTTGGAAGCAAGATACCTTCAAAGACAAGCTCTGCTCCTCCCTGCTTTTTATGTTAGCAGGAGAAGCTGTGGGGACTCCAAGGACATGAGGCTGAGCCAGGTTTGTAATATTTTATGCACTATTTGCTATGTTCACTTATTTATCCATGGTTGCACAACACGGTTTGATAGCGAGTGCCGAATGTCCTCTCCCAAGAACTCAGGATGGGTGGTAAGGGCTTCTCTGGCACTTGCTACCATTAAGGAGATGTGCCTGTACTGACCTTCTGGTCTGTTCACTCACTACGTAAGCTTTGGGCACACTGATCATCTACGTTGTCCTTTTTCTCAGGAAAAAGCTTAATTTCTTTCCACTGTTTGGTTTGCACTGCGAGTTAAAAAGTGTAGTCTTTAGTACATGTCATTCTGCAAGGCAATTTAAACATTTCCTTGGCAATAAAACAATTACACCTGTCGTTTAAACATCTGTAGTATTCATAGCATTAGAAAAATAAATTACACCAGTACTTACTGCAGCATGTTGAATTATATTGTAATACATACTGGCATTTTTTTAAGCTAATAAATATTAGCAGAATCAGCATCCTTAAACCGCAACTACAGCTGAATTCAGAATTGGATTGAAGTGCTTAATAAGAGAACTAATTGCTTCAATCCCTAATCCACGCATTTTTAAAAAGATTCTCTACCATTATGAGTGTTTAACACTATAAGAAATGATAATCCACTTAGCCCAGTTGTTTCATTCCTCTAGATGCAGAAACATTACTGAAACATGCATAAGCAAAAGAAAGTTAACAGCATAGTCTAAAATAAAATGAGTTTTAAAAAGGCTTTTTTTCCGAAGTATTTTCTTACCTATGTTAAAGATGCATAGTCCCATCCCTTCAAAGTGACCAGTAAATGTTCTGGTTGCACACACTGTCTGTTTATTAAGTTCCAAAGTATTGCACAGATAAAATCTGGAGGATTTCCATTCAATTTTAAATATAGGATGTACAGTATACAATAATCCTTTAAAAGATACATTTCAGTAACTTTTGCCACAGTTTTATGGATTTTCTGACTTCTTACCTGATGAAAAATTCAAGTCATATCCACACTGTCTTTAACAATTTTTCTTTTCCCTTTTTGAGTTAATTACAAAGCCAGCAAACACATCTCCTCTGTGTGTGAAAGAATCCAAAGCAAAGCCATCTGCTGCTAAAGCAATACTTAAACTCTTTTCTTCTCTTTCTGAAACAAACCGCAGTTCCACAATTTCCAGCTGTGACTGAATCCACCAGTCTGTAGAAAGGCTGCTGAGGAATAAAACAAGCTCTGGAATCCAAGAAGAGGCGAACAGCAATGAGCAGGGAGGAGAAAGGACCAGTAGTCATGGGGATGGTTTTTCCTCCACGGTGCGGCTTCCCTCCGCCCTGTCGAACACCTTATCTCGCAATTTCATTTTCAATTATCTTATCTGTTCCGTAGTGCAAATGTTTTCCCTCTGTTGGATTTCATACATACACATCTGCAGATGGCTTATTGCTTTTTTAACTGGGGGAGATATGAAAATACAGTAAGCTGCTTAGAAAGAGCATGCACATCCCATTAAGTGTATCATTTGCTCTATTGCAATTAAGATCATCATATTTTCATTATAAATTGCTATTTTAGCTTATACTCCAGAGATATAAAAGTATTCCTGAAAAGCAAAGCATGGCACATTACACTAGCACATGTTGAAAAGGGGCTTTATCACTATTATTACTGTTTTTCTGGTAAAAGCCCATACCTTTTATAGTTGCTTGTTTATAAAAATTAGCATGTGATGTTTCCCTATTAAATATTTAGAGTGGACTTTTATGGGGCAGGAATGGAACTGGTCTTTCTTAGGATGTGTTCTTTGGTACATTGCTTTTTAAACTCCTGAATTGGTACCCGAGTCCACTTAACCCCAGTATCCCAATCTCTTACGCTGAACCATCCTGTGGCTCTCCAGTACTAGAAAAAGCAGAAGCAATAGAAAATGGTCCTGAGTTAGAATGTGGGTGTGTGGGAACAGACTCAGGAAAACTAGATGAGAATTCCCTGTTAAATTAGAGAAGTAGAAACTTGCAGACAAAACATTTGAGAGAGTACTGGAGTCTGTCTTACTGTGTCTGCTTTTTTGGAGAACGATTTTGAAAAGCGGTAGGATTTTTGGGTTGAGCAAGACTGATGCTGTGCCTAGAGTGCAGGTTAGAGCTAATTATCTGAAAATATTGCTGGTTGTCATGCTATTGTATTGTAGAAAATAGGGGTGGAGGGAGCTTCCGAGATCAGCCAGATGAACCTCCTGCTTCTAGTATATTTGTATCTATTGATGATTTATTTGTCTAACCTGTTTTTTAAACATCCATGGTAATTCTAGATTAGGTAGTCAAGTGCCTAATTTACTGTTAGGAAGACTTCCTTAACACCTCCCCGTAAAATTGCCTTCACTTTAACCCATTGCTTTTTATTCTAGGTGTGGTCTGTGAATTCTGAAATTTTAACCAAAATGCTACAATCCAGCAATGTGAATATACTTTTCTAAAACATTTCTAGCGCTTGCTGGTTTTGATTATGTCAAAAATACTATAAAAACAAAGTTTTCCCAAAATACCTTAGATTTTCTGCTTCTGGTCGTAGTGTAACCAGCAAGTGAATCAAGACCTAAAAATGAAATGTGCTAGATATGCATCAGAAGAAGCCATAAAAACGTGTTATCTGTTTATAAAGGAAAGAAGTCAGTAAAATTAAAAGATGATCTGATTCTATTCATAAACTTCAAACAAAGGTCAGGTTGCTTATTTACATAGGCTTCTGTTTCTAATATAACACCATATGCAGTCCTCCATCGGCAGAAAGTCCGAAGCGTTTAACGTGTGTGTAAAGCCTTGGTTTTACAGTCCTATCAATCTGCCACCTTCCGTGCATTTAATTTTGTTGTAACCTGTTGAGAATTAGATCACAGCTCGTGGGCGTAGCTGCTCTTGGGCTGTTTATGCCTGATGTCAAAGGTATGTATGCCAAGTGGAATCCATAGCTGTGTAGGAAGGGATCAAGGTATATCGTTTTCAGCCAAATGCTGTAGCGTCTGTTTGCAAAAAAGGTTAATGGAGACAAGAATTGTATTTACTTTATACAAATGATCACGTTATTTCTAAATTGCTCAATAATAAGTGATGGGAAAATAGCCTTTACCAGTAGACACTGATAACTAGCTGGAAGGCAGGACCGCAACTGTAGTGAAAAGCAAACTTTATATGTAACCTGATAACAAGAAGTTAAAATATATTGCAGATAAGGCTGCAATTGCCTTGCCAGTGTTGAGTGTAAATTTAGTAACTCTGCCTTTGTGGTATTTCAGCAGTTCAAAGATGACTCTGTATTGTAGGAAATGGTAGGAGTTTTGATAGGATTTTTAAAGAGTTTTATTAGGGATTTCTGTCTCAGTTTGCAAAACAAACAAATGAACAAGAAACCTCAAAACCACCAGTGTACTGATTCTCACTATACTGAATGCCAATCATTATACTGATTATCACCTCATCACAATCATTCCAATAAAAGCCTGGTCCTAAAAGCTTTCCAGGTTTGATATTCTTATTGAAATCAATCGGAACATCTTTTTCCAAGCATCTGGTTATACAGCAGCTGGAGGCACGGCCTCAGCTTGCGTAAATGTTCCCAAGCTAGTTTTAAACCAGGTAGCAATTCATCGTTACAAGCGCAGAGCTCGGGGCACGATCACCTGAACCAGCCAGCTCACAGCTAAGCAGGGTCCATGTGTATGAAGTGCAGTCTCGTCTGGATTACAGTGAGGGCGTGCTATTACTCCGGCTCCCAGGCTATGGCATACAGACCATGGGCAATGTGGGAAACCAGGGTAAGCGATTACGTGCCATAATAAACAGTTTTTCAAACTTTAAGTTTGTAATAATATCTGTTGCGTTGGCAACAGCCTGTTGGTGAAAAATTCTCTAGCATGTAAGTCCTTCAAGCTCACCTTTTGCTTTGGCATTTACATGATTCCTTGCCCAGCAGGGATCTTTGCTGATGGGTGACCACTCTAAGCTTTTGCTTTGCTTAGTTTGCTTAGTTCCGTCTCCCACGTAGCTGTGCAGCGTCCTTGTTCCTACCTGGTGCAGCCCCCTTCTTCAGAAAGGAAGATTTAGTGGAGCTGTATACATACCATTTCTCAGCTTCCTAGGTGAAAGAGGTCTGTAACAGCAGTTTGGCTAAGAGCTGGTTCAGTGACCTGTAACATCTCTGAAGGATCTGGAATATTTCTTCCTAATAAGTATTATTTTTTATAGCACTTCAAAGAAGCACAGAGAAATAAGCAAGAATAATTGGAAATCTCTTATGTTAGTGTCAGATGTGCTGGTTAATGTCAGGAAACTAAGATAATATGCTACGATGGAGGAAAAACACATTTTCCTGTTTCGTGGAGAGATCAACACCCTAATAAGGTATCTTCAGCAGATAGGTTATAATTTGACTAAGCTAGCAACATCTGAACATCAACTAAGTATGCGCTGTAAATTTTTCCTCCAAAGATCACACAGATAAAGAAGGATTGATGTATATGCGTAAGTTGGAGCACTGCTCCATCATTCAGAATTTTTTTCCTAATTGGAAAAAAATTATCACAGAAATCACTCAGGTTCATCACCTGGAGTTCAGGTCTCACTCCGTTGTATCGCACAGCTCTAGAGAATAGCTTTGCAATATTCCTGATGCTTCATTCTGGTCCATACCTCTCAATTAGGTCATGCCTAGAATGAAAAGTCAACTGTTTTAAAATCTGCTTTAACTTTAAATGAGTTACTTATAATAGCATATTCATTTTAAAAATTGTATCATGCCACGAACTTTCGGCTAATTTCTGGGCCTTATTCAGTTGGCGCACAATTGAGATGGAGATTGATATACTCTCTGGCTGGAAGGTTAGAATCTTTATTTTTTGGGTCAGCCAAGTTACTTTTCTTACTGAAAAAGAGATAAGATATGTGAGTAATTGTAATAGCAGTGTGACTGCATTAATTCATATTTTATAATAGTTTCCACTTTCCAAATGCTGATTCAGTCCTTTGTAGCTTTCTAGAACTTCTCCAGCTGATGTTTTCCAAGAGTGATCTCTGCCAAAGAATGAATTATTTCAATAGCTCACAGATTTTGGGGGAATATGATCATTTGTATCTCTTTTTTTTTTTTTCCCCCCATTCTACAGTATTTTTATAACAACCCTGTGAGCACCAAACCCTGCTGTTCTCATGCCATGACATCTTTCACTGTCCTAATTGTTAATTAAGAAATACTTAAATAATCAAAAGGTTTTTCCTGTTAATCTCAAGTCTGTTTCAATTTTCCTGTATGTTTCAAACTGTAATAACAGTTTTGATTTTCTGAATTAAAAATATGAATTCTAGATTGCTATTTTGTGTCTAGAAAGCTTCGCTTTTATACACCACCTCATTTTAAAATTTCTTGAATAGCATGGATGTCTTACAGCTAATTTCAGGCAGGTACACACTGAACTTCACAGCATAACTCCTCCTGCTGTTTTCAAACAAAGCTAAATGTCAGTCAGGCAAAAGCACCACAAAAACCACCCTACAGAGGTTCTGTGGAACGAGAAATAGATGGGGCCTAGGAATAGCTAAGGGAAAAAAAGCAAGTAGATTTTAATTTAACTGGAAAATATATAAAGAAGGATTTGCAGATGAAAAAGATCAGAGCGTGGCTGGGGCTGCTGCTGGCTCCGGGTCTTCCTTTGGCAAAACTTATGATCCTGGTCTGCTTCAGACTAAGATATAGTGAAAGATCTACCCTCTCACATCTGTCGCGGCATTGCTAGATTCTTTGATCCTTGGCAAGAACCTTGACTTTTCAGACTGTATTTTGCTGTCTTACTTTCATCCCATCACTCCAAATTATGACCAGCTCTTATATAAACTTTTAGGAAAGAGAAGAAAGGAAATCATCAATTGCAACAGAAGAGTGAAAAGATGGAAGAGGAAAAGAGAAACTGAGCTTCAGGGGGAAGAGGAGGGAGGGCTGGGTTTAAGGAAAAGTGGTAATGTAAGTCCAAAGAAAAGGATGCAAATTCACTTCTCTGATGACTTTCCGCTTCACCCCTCACAAAGGTGTGTTTCTCTCTTTCAGCACAGTCCCCTTACAAAGGGCTCAGGGAAGACTTTGTTCAGTAAGACGAACTTTTGATACTACTTACTGAAGAAATAGTTCCTGTGGGTTGTTCTGTTGTTACCTTTTTATCTGTAGAATATCTTATTTTGCATTAAGCAAATAAAAGAGAGGGGTAGTGTTTTATTCCCCATCTGAATTTGCACAGGGTAGAAATTTTTATCTTGAACAGTGTCATGTTCAAACTTTAGGTCGGCAAAAGACTATCTAGTTTCCTCTCAGTGCCTTTTAATCAATCTTTTTCAATGAAAACCCTCTCCCAACCAGTGCTAATTCATGATAGTCTCAAAAGTAAGATCACAGATTTGATGTTTATGTGGATTAAAGAACAAACAGCAGAACAGGGTGAAAGATAAATCTTTTGGCAAAAAAGCAAGAGCTCTCTCAAGGACAGTTTTATCTCTTTTAAGAAGTCCTTCACACTCGTAGCTAAAGCAAGGGGCTGGGACAGAGAAGCGTGTGGTGTCTTCCTGTGAACTGCAAAATTACTCTCTGTCTGGGCTGTTGATTTGGGTAGGAGTGAGGCTTCTAAAAGTCCAATAATCTCGCTTTGAAATGATTAGATTAAAAATCCTTGCCTGAATGTGTGCGGATCTCAGAGTGATCTGGGAAATTATGGTTGAATCCCCTCTATTCCCAACTGTTCCCACCTATGCACATCTAGAAAATCAGGATGAAATCTGTCTATGGCCAGGACGATGTTATTGCAGTCTGCAAGGAGCAGAATGTCAATGCAGAAATAATCCAGCAAAGGGATTTCCGTCTGCTGAAAGGTAAAACCAGACCTAAAGCTAGAGGATAGCACTATACTAGCGAAAAGTACTTAAACTCACAAAAAATCCAGTTGATACACTTAAATTGTTTTAAAAAAATGAAGCAACACCTGTTGACTATGGAAGCCAACCATACTGATATAAACTAGATTGAAGAGGCTAAAACAAATTAAAAGAATATGGCTTTGTGTTTATATGAGGGTTCAGATAATCAAAATATTTGTAAATTACAAGAGCTACTTTGGACTTCCTAATGTCCTTCTAGTGCCCCTAATGCTCTTTTCCAAAACTTCAGTATTCCTTTTCTGTCTTAGAAGTTTGGACCCATTAAACAGCATGACAGAAGTATGTTTCTTTAGTGACAAAAATTGCTATAAAGACTTTCTTAATAATTTATTTTGTATCAGCTTTTACTAAGAATATATGGTAACACAGGAAGCCTAGTGCTGGAAAGGGACTGTTCAGATTCCTGTTTTATGATCTCTTAAGCAGCGATGCCCTCCTGTGGACTCCAGGTAGTATGCTTTCTGTGGAATAACTGGAATGTTTTATGCATGAAAACAATGTGGTTTTCCTTCCTTCTAATACTCTAACTAATATCCCATGAAGACATTTAACATAGTGCATTATTTGGCCAGTGCCTCTGGTTTGAGAAACACATTTTCTTTAGGTGGTGATACAGGTGGAGCTTTTACCTGTGTTAGAAACTTAAACTGCTTATACAATGAATTTTAATTCTATAGGTTGCTATCAGAATTGAAGCAATGTAATGCTGCGACTGCCCTGTCAGGAGGGGAATAGTATGTATTTCTTTTTAACGGTGTTTGCCTAAGAACTTTTAAATAGATAGGACGATATTATGCATTTACTTGTACATGGTTAAAAGCAGTTTAAAAATGTAGCTGTTGGAGTGTCGTCTGTTTTAGCAGACTTGTCACGTCCCACACGCACAGTGTGAGACTCGTTCCCTGGTTCTGCGCTCAGGCTGCTGCGGGACCTGTGTATCTCACGTTTGCAGAGGCTCCCAGCTGAGGGAACAGGCGCATTTCAGGAGCGCGTAAAGGCACGTAGTTCACGGGAACGTGTGTAACAAGGGACCCAGTGCACCGATCGGGTGCCTGGACGCCTCACCAGGCGTGAATCCGACAGGAGTTGGAGAGGTCTGGTTGGAGTCCCTGTGGAGGCTCAGATGGCCTGGGAGTTATGAAGGTCTGCGGGATATGGAGGAGAAACTGCTGTTTAGCTGTCTAGGAGACCCTGCATTGCTGGAGCTGGGCGGCACGTGTCAGGGCACATGCACATTTGCAGCACGCTTGGCCCTTTCAGTGTGGGGACTGAACTCTGAGAACATGATTTTGAGCGAATACATGAACTATGTGAGGTCACTTACAGGGCAGTTGGGAAAGGACAGTGGACAGGAGGACACCAGGTCAAGTGAGGTTTGGCCTTTCTGTAGTATCAGAGGAGACATTTCCATCTGCAAGAGATGGGTATGTATATTTTAAAGGTGTTTTCCTTTCATTCATCAGCCAGTCAGAAGTGCAAATGAAGAGGAAGCAGTTGGGCTCTACCGAGTTGTGTCAGCGACTGATTTTGCCTACTGATTCGCTCACATCTGAAAGACCCTCATCTCCTTCTGCTGAAAGCAGCAGTGACTTCTCTCTTTGATCTCTTCCTTGGCCTACTTGTCTGTCTGTCTTTCAGGGAGAGAACGTGAGCCGTAAACAAGCGTTCTATTTTCTTTGTTATCTGTTGAGGCCATAATTAGCTCCTCTTAATTTTTCTTCCTTTTTGCTGTAAATAATTAAGGGTCTATAAAACTCTCGTGGGTTAGTTTCTACATGAAACAGATATGAATTTATCTTGGGAAGGGCCACACAGTTTTTACAATAAGTGGTAGGCAAAATATATTTTTGTATTTCCTGTAATTGTGTGGAGCTTGCACACGGCCTCTGGGAAGAAGCTTTTTTTTTTTAATAAAGTAGGATATGTTTGTTTATTTTAAACCCACAAATATTTCAGTGACATTATGAGCATATTCTCTTTTCTAAAACTAGATAAAATGATTGTCTGTTCATGCATTGAGATAAATGGATCTAAACACGTGACATCTTTCCCTGTAAGTGGCTGTCAAACACGAACATACAATATTCCTGTCATATTAATAAGTTACTCTTAATAGACTTGGCTAGAATAGAAACAAAAATCCAGTTTAAGAAAAATCAGATTACTATATTGCAGGTATTAAATCTACTGGTTAATGATAATTATAGCCTTTGAGACAAAAGCATGAAAACTTGGCCCGCTGACAGAAATGAGGCCAGGATTTTACTAGCAGTGTTAATCTCTGGAGCTGGCACCATCTGAAGAGGAATGAGGAAGAATCAGGGATTACTTTGTGCTGAAATGTTCAGCCTCTCTGGACTTCATGTGGGGCTAGAGGTAACCAACCTTCCAGCGCAGTCAATGCGACGCTTGTGTCTGCGAGTCTCCAAGGGTGCATTTCCACAGCAGTTGATCTAAATCAGGAGGATGTTGCAGTTCTGCTTCCTCCCTCCTGCCAGCACCAGCACTCGTGGGATCATGCAAAAAAAAATGTTTCAGAAAGCTGAGGCAGCTAAAAACTAAGCCTTTTTTCATGATAAAATTATTTTTGGCTGTCTCAGTTCTCTTAAGTGTATCGTTGAGTGTTCGCACGAGCATCAGGGCTGGCACGTGGGAGAAGGCAGGATCACACGGCTGGAGTGCCGCAGTCCCAGCGCAGATCAGTTCAGACAACTGTGGAACTACATCCCGACACGATGCCTCATACGAAACTGTAACCACCAGGTCAGGAGGGGCGGAATATTCGGTGTACACCTCCATAAAGGCTGCCGGATCAGTGCTGGAGGGAAGACTTGTAGTCTTCTCCCCGAGCAAGGGACCAGTAGTGTGCCAGACAGGGGAACAGGGATACGATCTTGCTGGAAACCAAGTGGTCTCATAGTCATTTCTTACTAACCCGGTCCCCAAAACCTCTGATTTCCAGTACACTAATCTGGATTTCCCATCTGTGACTCGGGAGGGTAAGGTGGCTTGTGACTGTGAGGTTTGGTGCCAATGTTCTTGGATGGTGTGGAGAATAAAATAGCACAGATGGGCTTTTGAAAGCCAAGCACTGGGATATAAAACAGGTATTACATGGGGGACTTCAAGGAAGATTTTTGCAGGTCAAACTCTTTCTTGGAGCTGCAGATCTTAAGTGTCTGACAAATACTGCGATGGTCAGAAATATTCTCAACCTGGGCTAATTGGTAGAGGTAATATGACCCTGTCATAGGGGACAACATCCTAAAAAATTTTGGAAAACATCTATGGAATTATCATCATCGATGAGACAAGACAGACCTGCTTTTCGGGATCTAGTGCCTGAAAAAGCAAAGCAACAGAAAACAAGGAACAGAGCAAACAGAGGTGCCCAAACAGAAGAGGAAGTCTTGCCATCTGAGTAGAGCCCACAGTGCATTAGCATATATATTTACTTAACAAAGAGGGAGAGTGAGCTGAGTACTCTATATACGGATGCTTTAACACTTTGTGAGTTCTTGAGGTTTGTGCTCACTTTAATATATTCGATTATGTGGTTATTTTTTCAAAGATTGTCTCAATGTCTAAATGGAAACTTTTATCTCATTGTGGAAATAATGAACAAAGGAAGAAGTCACCTGAAGAGGTTGTGAAATTGCCTTCACTGAAGGTTTTAGAAACAGATTAGAGAATGATCGGTGAGGAAGACTAAGTTAACATGAGCTTCAGAAACCATGTGGTGCAGGTGCTAACAGGCCTAGTGAAATGTGAATTGAACTTTTCACCTTCAAGGAAAGAAAATTTCACCACAAAAATTGTTCTTAGCTCCTAGATTATTTCCAACATAAACCTCAGTGAGTGTTAAGACCAAAAAAAAAAAAAAAAAAAAAAAAAAATCCTGTTTCTGATGAAAAATTCAGTATGTTGAAAATAGTGCTGCAGTCTTCAAGCTGACCATGTTGAAGGTACTATTAAAGTAAAAAATAGTAATAAAAAAAGGAAATACACCTCACTATTAGCCATTTCGCAGGGCTTGCACACCCTTGAACAGCTCCAATTATTTCTCTAAGAAAATACCTCCTTTTTAGAGCTAAGGAGAGATTTGAGGGTGAGCAGAGGAGGCAGTGACAGGCATGGAAAGACTGGGAAGCGGGAAGGGAACAGCAGCGGGAAAAGCGAGAAGGAAGCTGCCCGACAGAACAGACTGGGTAGCTGGGAGCACGCTGGAAAGGGGAAAACAGACGCAAATGGGGGAAGAAGAGCCAACTATCGCCAGGAGGGAGCCGTCAGGACCTGGACAAAACGGAATGGTTAAAACCGCCGCGGAGGGGAGTCACTGCCCGTCAGGAACACACCGTCCGCGCTGCCGTAAAGCCGGGGACGGCGAGCGAGCCGAAGGAGCGGAAGGTGCGAGGCTGGGGCTGGCAGAGGTGGAGAACGGAGCACAGCCAGCAGGCACAGAAAGCCCTGCCGGGCCGGGCCGGGCCTGTGCCGGCTGTCGGTCAGCGGGTAACCCCTGCTCCGGGCCCCCGCCCGAAGAGGCGGAGCCGTGAGGGGGCAGCGGCCCCGATGCCCCCCCTCCACCCGCGCCCCTGGGGCTGGGAGCAATCGCGAGGCCCTGTGCGGGGCGCGCCCGGGGCACGGCTCAGGTGACGGTGCGGACAGGCGGCGGGGGGCGCGCGGCGCGGCCGCCTAACGGTCAGCGTTTCAAACGCTCCCGCGCGAGCTGCCCGCCGACCCTCCGCCCGCGGGGCGGGGCCGCCGGGGAGAAAGCGCGCGGCCGGGCCGGAGGAGGCCCATTGGCTCCCGTCCGCTGGCTTGACGCATTGGCGCAGCCCCGGCCGGTTCCTCCCCCTCCGCGCGCAGAGGATGCCCCGCATCACCGGCCGTTACAGCGCAACTCTATTGGCTGTCCGCCGCGTCTGTCACCGGCGAACCCTGAGCCGTTTGCCGACGCGCGACCTCCGCCGTGCCCTCTGATTAGTCGCCGGGCTCGTCGATCGCGGTCGGGACCCCGCCTCTAAAGGTGAGTCGCGGGCGGCTCCAGCGGCGCACTTTGATTGGCTGCGCCGGCGTGGGGGGCGTGCGCGGCGGCGGCGGCCGAGCGGGCGGGGCTCCCAGCGTCCCCTTTGTGTGGGCACCAGTCGCCGGCCGAGCTCTTGAGAAGTAGCAGCCGCCATTTTGTGCGTGCCTGTGTTTTCCCCCACCCCCACCCCCCTTTCTGCGGGAGCGGCGGCAGCCGGGACGCCCCGTCTCTTCTGCTGGTCAGGTGAGGCGAAGCGAAGGCGTTGGGCCAGGCCGAGGGAGCCATCGCCGGCGGCTGCCGCAGCCGTGAGGTCGCGCTGTTCGCAGCAAGCGAGGGGGAAGAAGCGGCAAGACGGAGAAGGGGGGGAAAAAACCTTCAGAGCTGCCCCCCAACAGGAGGAGGAGTCTCGGCGCCAGGCCTAGGCGCAGCCCCGGCACCGGCGGCAGCATGGAGAACTCGCAGCTATGCAAGCTGTTCATCGGCGGCCTGAACGTGCAGACCACGGAGGCCGGGCTGCGGGAGCACTTCGCGGCCTACGGTACCCTCACCGACTGCGTGGTCGTGCTCAACCCGCAGACCAAGCGCTCCCGCTGCTTCGGCTTCGTCACCTACTCGGCGGTGGAGGAGGCCGACGCCGCCATGGCCGCCTCCCCGCACGCCGTGGACGGGAACGCGGTGGAGCTGAAGCGGGCCGTGTCCCGGGAGGACTCGGCCAAACCGGGGGCCCACGCTAAGGTGAAGAAGCTCTTTGTGGGTGGCCTCAAAGGGGACGTAGGCGAAGGGGACCTGGTGCAGCATTTCAGCCAGTTCGGCCCCGTGGAGAAGGCCGAGATCATCGCCGACAAACAGAGCGGGAAGAAGCGCGGCTTCGGCTTCGTCTATTTCCAGAACCACGACGCCGCCGACAAGGCGGCCGTGGTCAAGTTCCACCCGATCCAGGGCCACCGCGTGGAGGTCAAGAAGGCCGTGCCCAAGGAGGACATCCAGTCGGGCGGGGGAGGCGGCGGCTCTTCCAGGCCCTCCCGGGGAGGCAGAGGAGGAGGAAGGGGTCGGGGCGGCGGCGGATCCGGCAACCGGGATCACAACGGCCTTTCCAAAGGAGGCGGCGGTTACAATAGCTACGGCGGCTACGGTGGAGGAGGCGGCGGCGGCGGCGGCGGTTACGGCTCCTATGGCAGCGGCTCCTACGGAGGCGGCGGCGGAGGGGGAGGCGGCGACTACGGCAACGGGTACGGCGGGTTCGGCAGCTACAGCCAGCACCAGTCCTCCTACGGCCCCATGAAGAGCGGCGGAGGAGGTGGAGGAGGGGGCGGCAACTGGGGGGGCCGCAGTAACAGTGGACCGTACAGAGGAGGCTATGGTGGGGGAGGCTACGGGGGCGGCTCTTTCTGAGCTGGAGCGCCCATACCCATTGGGGGTGGCGTGGAGAGCCCTCCCTTTGATACGGGGCAGCTTCTAAATGGTTTCTCCCCTCATTCGTCGAAGGGCAGCTCCTTTTAAATGCCTCCCTGCTGTGGGAGCAGCTCCTAAATGCTCCCTGGGGGTCGCCTCTGCTGCCTGTGCCACTTCTTTCTCTCTGAAGATGGACTGGGCCCCACATACACATACTTTGTGTTACAGTCATTGATGGACTCTATTTTTTTATTATTACTTGAACCTTGGTCGTTTTTATACTAGCAACGAAAAATGTCTTGTTTTAATTTGTTTTTTGGGGGTACGGGGTGGGAAGTGTCTTGCTGATCTGGAGTAAAAACTGGGGAGGGCTGTGGGGGAATTTCCTTTGTTGTAAGGACTCGATACCTGGCTACTACATTTTTTTCTACAAAATCTACTCGGATCCCATGACTGAAATTAACATTTCTGTAAAGGAGGAAAAAAAATCGTTTTTACGTTTTTTATTTTTTAAATAAATCATTGTGTTCATTGACCTTTACATGTCTAATTTTTTTTCCTAGGATTCATTCCGTACGGTTTTAAGGCTTTTCTAGGTTTGAAGCAAGTGTTCCTCTGCTTTAAAAAAATCTCTATGTACTTAGAGTAAATATTTTCTTGCCAGTAAAGGTCCTAATTGACTTTTTTGCTACCCCCTAGTGGATTCATTGGTTTTCAAACACTCGACAGAGAAATTTTTGAAGTACTAATCTGTGGATGTGGTCTGTTTTTTTTTAAATATTCGTTCTCACTTACGCAGTTTGTGTGCATCCACCATCTTGTACTAGGCAGTTTGACGTGCTGACATGGTTGGTCAATTTTTTCTATAGAACTTTTCCATCAACGTATGTACTGTGTAGTTTTGAAGAAATAGTTTGTGTTAAGCATGTGCTTCATTCATATAAAATGTTCAGAATTTCCAATTGCTTAGTTTCAAGTCCTCTTATCGGTTTGTCTGTGTATGATTCCTTCCAGGAAAGGATCGACATTTATCCCTTCTATTAAACGCATACTTGTTTTCATAGTACCGGGTTAACAGACTTTTCACTCCGAACTATTGTCCTTCGTTAAAGTTCCCCGAGAATCTCTCGCAGCACCATCTACCGACAGGATGGCAGCCCCCTTGCTGCAGGCTTCGTTACAGCAGGAGTAAAATCGGTTTGCTAACAGTTGTACTAGACTTCTGAAAGTTTGACTGGTGTAGAATGCAATGACATCTGCATGTGAATAAAGATGGGCTCCATGAGTACTGACTGGAAAAAAAGCAATGGATTTGCAATACCTGCCTCAGCACGTATTCTTTTTTTTATATAATAATTGCAATTGCCCATATTTCAAAAAGTGATAATCTAAACTACGTGGGCAAAGTGCTATGATAAATGAGCCAGCTAAGTGTACCAGTAACATAGGTGCCAGTTGTAAAGCAAAAATATCTGTGTAGTCTGCTTGATTAACAAATGTATATTTGTAGCCCTTTCATGCAATAGAATTAAAGTTTGTTGTTTATTAAAAAGCATAATGTTTTAGGGGGAAAACTGCCTTCCTGCATAGAAATATAGAATAGCAACATTTATGGGTTTATGGATATCAAATAAAGATTTGAATTCCTTATATGCTTGAGTGAGAGTATGTATGATACGGGGCATGGATTTAAAAATTACAAAGTTACTTTGACTTAAGGTTTCTAAGCACTTGGTCTTTAATGCCGATGCTTTATGGGACTGCATCTTAAAAGCTGATTTTTGCTTTGCTCCAGATATGCAAGATATTAGGCATGTAGTTCCCACTGATTCCAGTGGAAAGTAAATGTCTATGGCTTTGCGCTTCTGGGCTGAAGGATTTTGCATGAAATTTCAAGGTATTGTCAGTCTTTGATGTCAATCTAACCCGATGCTGATTTTAGTTGAAATGAGTCATTGTTGCTATTAGAAGTAAAGCTGGCATCAAGTTAAATTACCTACGTGAGCTTAAATAAACAGGACAACCTTTTGGTATCATCAGGATTTAAACCAAGAGCTGAGTTTCCTCTTGATTGTGGTAATTTATGGCTCTTAGAGTGAAACTCGTTCTCTTTGGCTTAGCTTTTATAAATAGGTTCCAAGTAACTTGGTGTTTGCAATTATATTGTAATTTTTTAATCTCAAAAGCTTGTTAGCCTCTGTTGTGAACCAGTATCACTGATACGTTGTTGAAAGCGCGAGGCGTTTCAGAGAAGTATTTGTAAAACGCTGCAAGTACCAGCTCTTGTTGGCAGACAGCTTCAGGTGGTTGGTTTTATTTCAGTTCACTGGGCTTGAAGCTTTTTACTTTACCTTTGCACTTTAGAACCGTGTTGGACAGTCATCCTCGAGCTGCACTTGAAGCACAGCTTTTGTTTTTGTAGCTGAAATGAACTACTGAGTTCTAGGTCTTGTGTTAGTTTGGGCATATGATTTAGTCCCTTGCAATGGTGAATTGCCTTGATCTTATCAAGGGACAGCCTGGTTTTGAAAATAAATAGTTAAATTCACTTCTGTGATGTGGCTTGTCATTTGACTTGGGAAGGTAAAGATTTGTGCACCAACTATAGCGTTATGGTATTTTTGTGTGTTATATGCCATGAAAGAATATGTTGATACTAGAAACAAGGTTTTTAAAAAGGTGACTTGGTGTGTGAAATCTGATGGTTTTGCCAAGCTATAGCTTGATTTTGAGAATTGTACCGAAGCGTGCTGTTTGATTATCTGTACATGATAGTCCTCTTGTAGGACTGGTGTCTTACAGAACAAAAAGTGGATCCCAGAAATTGCTCCTATATTAGGGAGTATGCTACCTAATTTCTCTCTCAAACGACTGTCATCTGTGTAACTTTCTAAGGCCTCCTATACAATGTTCTGTGGTGAGCATCTTGAGTAGGTGGGACTTGCTCTACTCTGACCTCTTGTCTCTCTAGGGAGCAAGAACTTCGTTGTGACAATGCAGGTAACGTTTGAGAGGCTCGTGTTAGCGGTGGTTTAATAAGGGGCAGGATGTACCACGGAATATAGAAACCCATGCGACTCTGTATTGGATAGCGTTGAAGACACAGTGACTTAAGGACTCTGAATATAAACCTGTTTCTAATACAGTTCCTAGTAAACAGAAGAGATTTGTTGCTAAAGCTTTGCTTATGTATTTAATGGTACCTAGTAATTTTCTGATCCCTGGGCGGATTTGTCTGCATAGAGGTGCGTAGGAAGAACTAAGATGAAGTATAGAGCTGGTATGTAAATAAAGTTTGAGACTGCAAAGTTGCTCTGGGATGATGATGGAGATAGAAGTAAAGTAACTTCAGTTTGCTGTATCTTAACGCATAGTTTAGTTCTGAAGTATAGGTGTCTGAAACTATCTCGGTAATGTAATGGCCTTTTGTTCAGGAATGAATGCTGGATTGCGTTGTTTCACCTGTGAGAAATGGGAAGTGAGAGCAATTAATTTACTTTCAGCATTTAATAAAGTAAAAGTGCCGTAGTTTTCTTAAAACACAGATGTTCTTTTTATTTTTGTAATCTGCATGAACAAAAAAATTCCCCAAAACAAAGCTTTTCTGAGACTACAGTATCACAGTATAGCTCCGTGTGTTGTGATGTGCGCGCAGGTTTTTAATAGTAATGAGTATTCATGTCTACTCTAAAGTATAATTTTGTCTTGAGCCTGCTTCTTGTGTGCCTTGTAAATTTTCTTTGGCTAATAAAATTAGCCTAACTTCCACTTTTATAATACTGATGACTACTGCATTAAAAGGAAACGTGCTAAACACCCGTATACGTAATGGGTTGATACTTGCACAGATCCGTGGAAGTACCTCTCACTTGTTTGCTTTAACGCTTGGTGATGAAAAGGTAGTTCAGAGCAGCAGTGACAGCTGCGGCGGCTTTGGTCACAGCCAATCTCTGGGTCACCGACTGTGTCACAGCTGTGACAGACTGGCAAAATAAAAGCTGTGCCTTGCCCTGCGGGCTTGTGTAGTATACTCAGGTGGGCAATCTTTACCCTCTGGAATTGAGCCCGCTTTCGGGTTTGTGTTGTGTGTTGAAATAGTTGCAAGTGGTGCAGGGCAGTACTAGCTCTCGGACTCGCAGCTCCGCTCACGGGGCGCAGAGCTGCTGGGAGGCCAGCGGCGTGCACGGCGGGGCACTGACGGGAGGTGCGCTTCGGCTCTGTCAGATACTTTGTGCATCCGTACTTAACTATCAGTGAAGCCGACATACTTAAGGTGGTTAAAAATGTAATTTTAAAGTTCTCAAATGCTTTATGGTGTTCCCCCCCCAACTTAGATCCTTTCTGTAAAGCAAATTTTGCTTTCATTTAGCATTGAAAGACCTAAGTGGATAGTGTAGGTCAGAACACTGGTTTATTATCCTGCCCCGTCAGCTGATACTATTGTCGCCATATAATGGCATTCCTATCGCTGCTGAAAAGGGTCTGAGCCTGAGCGGTGCTGAGGACCCCAACCTCCCATTCAAGTCTGAAAATAGAGCAGCTTCTTTTTTCTATGTACCTCAGAATGTTCTTTCTAAAATGCAAAAGTTGGGTTTAAATTGTTCATTAATCTCTCAAAAATAAAACTGAAGGATGCCCTTCTGATATGCACACAGTAAACAAAACCATGGTGCGTTTTGTGAGAAGGGGATTTTGCTCCTACGGTCTGAGGTGACCGGTTTTCTCATAGAAGGTAGCTTAGCCAAGCCTTTTAAAAAGGATTGCTTGTCCTGTAGTAGCTATTATGGATTAGCGTTTGTCATGTAATCAACAGTTTGTACCGCATTTATGTGCTATACGTTGTTACAGATCTCTACTTTCTAAGCTATTTAATAGGAGGCAGGCATTTCCAATATGTTTTTCAAACTATGTGTCTGTATGCAATACCTTCGATTAATATTAGGTGATTGAAAGTGTAACCCCCAAAATGTCAGTCTTTCACCTTAGCCAGAGGTGTAGTTTACAAAACAATGGGTGGTTTAATATTTTTTGCATAACTGATTCTCTGATCTGGTGTATGCATCCCTTAAAGACGAGTTTTCTGCTTGTTGTTTTTGTATTGCCTAAATGAATAAAACAGTTGCATCCCTGCTTCGCTTTAAAATGTATTTCACAATGCGAGCACACCTTAAGGAGTTTTGAGCCAGTCTGAACAAGCACTGTTTGCTTTTGTTGATGGACTTTTTTTGGGTCTCCGATTGCAGTATTACTACTCTGTTATTTCTGGTATGTGCGTGTATACGAACACACGTACATTACCTCTACTTCCACTTACCTTTAATGAGTATTTATTTGTACTGTAATGCAAGGGCTACTATTGACAGGTGTCAGATGTGTATTTCTTGGAACAAGATGAAAGTCTGTCTGCTATATACCTTTACCTAGGAATTTTCTATCATTTACCTGTATCCTAGGAGTTGTAAAGGGGCTGATGGAGTTGGGTGCTTTCCTCCTTGATGGTCCTTTGACAAATCTGAGTCTTTTTGCTTTCTCTGCTCCCAGAACTCTCCTCGATTTCTGTTATATATAAAGGGGAGAAATTACATAGTCACTTTTGAACTGATACCTCTTGTTCGTATGGTTCTAAGAGTGTTTTAATCGTATCTATATTCCCCTTAAAAACATCTAACTGATTTCGTGGGGAAAAAGGGGAGTGGGAACACTGAAAGAGGAAGGGCTGTAAAGCTGTAGTTTGGTGCAGAAGAGAGACATTCTTTGGATTCTTGTATTTCCTGTAGTTCTCGTATCTACTGAATAAGCTGAACAGTTAAAGAGATGGAACACTTCAGGTCTAGGCTGTAGCAAAAAAAACCCAAAACAAACCAGCATAAAAAATAAGATTCAAGCACTGTTCTCTGTCCTTGGTTCAGCCTTTGCCAGTAGGAGTCCTAAAGTAAAAGTTGCAACAGCATTTTCTTAAGTACATTCTCAGTGTGGTTGATTTTGGCGTAACTTTTTCTTTTTTGCTAAAAGTCTGTTAGGCAAAGCTTTAGTATTGCCTACCGCTGTTATAGAAAGCATCAAGCTTAGAGCACTGGCTCTTCTCAGATTGTCAGCCATCCAAGTAACCAAAGCTCCTTAACTTTAAAAACTAGATGTCAAGCCCAGTCAGACTAATAATGCCATCTGTCTGAGGCATCTGGATATTAACCCTCTTACTCTGATGCATACAGTTTCATTCCTGAATGCTTTCACAAATGGAAAATAACACAGATTTGGAAAGAACAGCTCTTCCTCCTCCTCAAAAAAAAAAAAAAAAAAAATTGAACTACAGTACGTAGAGCTGTGTGTAATTTCAATACATATTACATTCATTAAACTATTATAAATATCTCGTCATGTGTAATGCAGTAAGGAATTGATGCCAGTTTAGAAAGGGATTAAGTTTCTGGCTGAAAATGTGTCAAGATGCACATTTGCTCACTACCATCGAAGTACAAATCACTGATGAACATTGCAGAAAAATTCCATGGAAGTAGAATGAGCTGACGAATCTGAAAATACTGATGTTGTTCAAATGCTACTTTATACCATGCAGTTGCCAACTAATTTGTCTCACAGAAGCCCTGTTCTCGCTGGGAATACTGTTTTGAATTGAAAGGCATGCAAAGCTATGCATCTGAAAATATGCTGTTAGTCTGTAACCTAGTCAATATAAAAGATGAATAATATCTCAGACTCTTCTGTCATTTCTGTAACTCTGTTTGCTTTCTGTGGTTTTTTCAATGGGCCTTTTCTATTTTGTAAGAAATTTTGCTCTCCACAAAATCCTGGAGGAAGGAAGCATGAGTTTAGTCACTGCAGGCGCTGGCTGGGAAGAAGAAAGATCAGGAGTCCAGTCCCTGTTTCCAGCAATGCTGGATAAAATGCACGAGTAGTTTTTGGGGCTGGAGGTTCGTGCTCTTTTTACTTGTTCCCTTTCTCTGTGGGTCAATAATCCTGTTGACTGCATAGTAACCCAGCTTCAGCGGAAAGCCTCCCTCTCCCAACCACACACCCTGCTCGACAAATTACACCACCACGGGCAGGGCATGGCCCTGGGAGGAGGCTGTGCTTACCTTGCTGTTGATAGTGCTGTGCTTTTATACAATCAGCTGTGTTTTGAAATAGTTGACTCCTGTTTCATCCTCCAGGTCTGCCCCCCTCCTCAAAAGGGATGTCGTCTGGTTTCGGGCTCACTGCCTGCTCCCTGGCTGGGTTGCAGAGATGTGAAAGATTTCTGATGCTAAATTCCCAGTTCTCTCTGTGTCGTTATATAGTACCTTTTCAGGTTTTAGTAATCTTTTAAGTTTACTAGGTAACAAATTCGGCCAAAGTCCTTCACTGCGTCATTTCATTTGGGCTTGCTTAATTGTTTTCTTTCCACCGCTGCTGGAATAACGATGCTCATTTTACTGCAGAACCCATTTTTGCGTCCCGTCTAATTGCAAGTTCAGGACTTCTCCCCCTGAGATCGCTACTAGACTGCAGGATGGTTGTAGTTGTAATTATTAATACCTCTTGCATAGGATATTTAGCAAAGTGCCTCCTGCGAGAGAAGTAATGCTAGCTTTCTACTGTTATTTTCATGGAGATGTATCCTCCTGAAAAAGAGAGAGCCCCAGGAGCGTGAGGGGGGGTTTCAAGCCTTTGCAGTAAGTAACCTGGTGTGAATTGCCATGCCTCTTTCCCTTTAGGCCCACCCATCTATTATTTTCTGCAATTTTAAATGTAAGCACATTATTTTTTCTGTAATTACATAATTTAGAAGTTGTTCTTGGAGTTTTCTTTTACTCACCCAGCACCCGCTAGAATCTGGGCTTCTGCTCTGTGGTATCAACGTTATTTTTAAAGCTTCTTTGAGGCATGAACTTGGTGATGAATCAGCACCACGTGTGTTTTGGAAATGTGATGTTGGGTTTGCGTGTAGCTGGTGGCAATGGGGAGCTCTTGTTTTCCGTGTACTGGGGAGTCAGGTGAGAGGGAGTTGAGAAACATCGCCTTTGGAAGGAAGAGCTGGGCTCGTTTTATTGCTGGTGCTACTCTAAGCCAAAACTTTTGCAACAAGCTGGTGCCACACACTCTCTAATGCCTTCTCAAAGTGTGTTTTCTTTCTGCCTCACAGGGCGCACTTCTGCGCGGACAGAGAGCATGGGAAAGCTGAGCCCTGAAAAGCACACCGCGAAAGTCCAGTAAGTGACCAGAAACCCGAGCTGAGCCCCTGACATACAGTTCCCACTCTGAATATGCTATGGAGATTGAGCAGAAAAAGGTGTTTGCCCAGAAAATACCAAGCAGGATAAAGAAGGACAATCCGTTATCTGCCAGGAAGATATGCTGCAAGAGACAGCTCTTTCTGTTCAGGTAAAATAATGTGCCTGCAGAAACAATCTTACCTAAATTTTCATATGTGGCAGCTGTGTGATTTACTCACTCGTGTCAATGTTGCAGCATGTTGTGTTACGATAGTAGGGTGGTGGACTGTGTTTCTTGGCTTTTGCAAAGAACAAAAAAGGAAATGTTTTTTAAAATTTCAAGAAGAGAGCGAGGCAATGAGCGTACAAGGAGTAATAGTAAAGAGACTTGGGTTAGGGTGGCGAGATCCTGAGTGAGAATAGGTTTGTTTATGCTGTTTCTCAGAGTTACAGTATACAAATATTAATTAAGCCATACAACATCTTTATGAAGCATATGGGTAGTTTCCCCTTATTACAGAAGGTAGTAGTGGACGCATGAAGGGATATATTATAAAGACAAAGAATCACATTAAAATGATATCTTAAACATTTAAGCAAAAATTTTTGGGGAAAAAAATTCCCCCATTTTGGACCATAGCCTACACTTTTTCTCAAGTCCATGTGTTCAGCCTGTAGTGAGAACTGTACACTTCAGGAGGTGCAGAAATGGGAGCCAAAACTAAGGACTCAGGAGGCAGAGGGACTTGGTAGCATTTAGGCCTCTGAATACTGGCCTTTGCCTTTGTTCCAGTTGCCCACAACCGTTGTTTTTACAGCTTTCTTCCCGAATGTTAATGTTTCCTTTTGAGCGCTCAATTCTAAACCGTAAAATCTATCTGAAAATCTTCCAGCAAGTTTCGGATAAATATGTAATATGACTACAGGGCAGGAAGTCTGTGCTTCTGATGTAGCTGACTGCAGGTGACATCAATTGCTCATCCTACGGGAAAGAGTGAGAGGAGGAGCAGGAAGAACATTTTCAGCTGATGTGTTACTGCTGTGCAGGGTGAGCAATAGAATGGTTTACGCCCCAGAAATCACAGCCTGGGGGTGAAGATGGCCAGGAGTTGTTATTCTAAAGGTGGGAATGTTATGATGAAACTGTTGGAGTAAACCCACTATTCTTATAGGAAAGGTGATTTGTGTTAAAGAGTAAAAGAAAACATATTTCATAAACCCCAATTTTGCTGGCCTGCGGAGTGGGAAAGTGGGACATTTACCAGCAGAGGGCAACAGTCCCGGAGGCTGGAGATGCTGATGGCTTCTGCAGCATCTCCGCCTGGGGAGCGGGGGCCTGGGCGGCGGAGCGCGCTGGGGGGATGCTCCAGCCCTCTCTGCTCTGCAAATCACATGCTTCAGAAAACAGCGCTTCGGTGGGAGTCTCTTACCTCTTAAGCTTCAGCTGCCAAAACATCACCGATTCCAGCTCTGGGAAGGTCCCTACCTAGAAGGTCTCCTAGAGCTTCCTTTTGAGCCTTGTGGTAACTGGGATCCCTGTGAGTTGCTGTAGTAGCTAAATTTTAGCTGCTGTTTTGGTTTTGTTATGTGAAAGCAATATGGTATGCTCCAAATTCTAGCAGTGGTTGGGCAGCAGGTACCTTCAGGACTTTTAGTGGTGGACTTGGCAGTGCTGGGTTAACGGTTGGACTCAATGATCTTAAATGTCTCTTCCAACCTGAACGATTCTATGATTTTGTGACTTTTCTGCCAAGGCACCTCATGCTCCGGGTCCATTGGGAGCCAGCTCAGTACCGAGTGACTGTTTTTCATGTATTAATTTCCTTAGTGGACCTTTTGCCAGAAAATGTATGGTCTAAATACAGATCTATCTAAATGATTATTTACTTAATTAGAATTACAGAATAAGTTTAGTTGGAAGGGACTTCTGGAGGTGATCTGGTTCAAACATCCCTCAAAGCAGGACCAGCTTCAGGGTTAGATCAGGTTGGTCACTCAGACAAAGATAAATATGTATATATACACACTTATAAAAACATATATGTTTTTATAGATGAACATATTTAGCTAAAAAAAAATTTTTTTTTAAAAAACAGAATGAAAAATAATTTAGGCTGAGAAGATGCAGCCTTGGAAGCTTCCGTGAATGCAGTGTTTTATGTACAACTTTCACAGCTCTTCAATGCAGAAGCTATAGTTTTTTAAGGAAGTTGATTAATAATTTGGTGGAGGGGACTATGCAACTAAAAAGGAGAGCTGCTAAAGAGAGCAAATTGGTTATGATATGGATCTCTGGAACCTGTATATTAGTATATACCTGGAAAGAGGTATCTACAGGGGAGCGAAGGGCTCCTGAATCGCTGTTTGCATTGTATTTAAGCTGTATGATCCTGAGATTTGGGGCTCTTGCAGTTTGCCTGCGGAGCCAGGAAGGGGTGTTTTCCGCCTTGATGCAGTTTGCTTTCTGGTGGGTTTTGGGGAGGGGGCTCTTTCTGGCTTCTGCTGGAACTCTGGAGATTGACAGGGTGTTGTCCGAGTGTATTGGTGCTCTTCACAGAATTAAATTCTCGGAAGCACTCAATGTACTTTACTTAGAACCTCAGGGTGAAACCAGCTGCCAGCCTTTGGGCCAGGAGAGAGTTTTAGATCAGATTGGCAGGAATTGTTTTTATTCCCTCCCTTCCTGGCATTTTTATTGAAGAAATTCCTTGCTGTGGTAGGGACACTGGCAATGCTTTGATCTCTCCTCTCCCTACGGCTCGTTAGAGTTGGGGGGTTTGGTCTTTCACTGTAGATCTGAAGATTGTCGCGGGAACCTGGAAAGGTTTTGGTGGGCCAAGGGATGGTGGTACTGGCTGGAACAGGGGTTCTGTGGACCGTTCTACTCGGAGCATCGGTTATATGGTTGTCAGTGATTGAAGGTAGATTAGATGTAGGAGGAATTTAGGACTGCTTAGGACTAGGAATTTTTGAAAGAGGCTGGAAAAATTCCACCCATCAGGTGTTACTCATTCCTTTTAACTGGATAGTTTTTCAAGATATCAATCTTTGCACTTAAAAACAAGCAAGAAATTTTTGTATTGGGGTTGTTACCCAGTCACGATTATTTTGCAAGGCTGCTATAAAGATAACCTCTGATTACTGGAACATGCTTTTGCCCCATTCCAGCAAGGACTGTTGGCTGGTTTGCTCTTGTCTGTACTGGGATTTACCTTTCCGTGGTTGCTATCAGCATTTGTAGAGTCCAGCGGTACACGTGCCGGCGGGGCAAAGCACGTCAGAAGGTTTTGCTGGTTTGGTTCAATCTAGGTGCCTAGTTCCCAGGTTGACTGAAGCGAGATGCAGATTTTTATGGTGAAAGCCTAATATTTTGTTATTTAAAAACTGTGTGTTAATAAAAATACCCAGGTATTTTGCAGCAATTTCAGGACCCGCTCTTGTATATGGACATTTCATGATTACTGAGGGACTTACTCAATGGAAACAAGCTCCAACCCTTGTTTTCTAGGTAAATTCTACTATTTCTAGTATAGTTACTTTTTCTCTGGTTTGAACTTTTGTGTCTTGCAGTTTTGCACGTTGTGCAGCAAGAGTGTAAGACTGAACGGACACTTGGAAAGTACTTGAGGATCTGGGTGTCTTAAACCGATAGTTTAACAGGATTCTCAAAGAGAAAATGCAGGAATTTTGCCTGAATCCTGTGTGAGGTTTGACTTCATGGCTTTATCTGTATTTCTTCTGTTTATGGGGAGGCTGCCAATTGGAGTTTAAACAGCAGGACTCAACTCTCCATCCCCATGCGACTTTGATAAAGTCCTTTAGCGTCCAGGTGTGTTAAGGTTTCTTTTCTGAAGAATGGGGGTGATAACTAGTCAAGAGTCTCACCAAGCTTTTGAAACCCTCATGTGGAAGGTTGCAATAGCATCTGTTCAATTGTCATTGCCGATACATTTTAAAAGATGTTATGAAACTTACGCTGAGGACATGGTTTGAGGAGAAATGCAGAAGAGTGAGGTAATTTTATTTCCGAAAGAGATGGAATGGCATCTTGCAAGAGAAATCTCTTGATACTTTACTTATCTCTTTCCTTTGCACAAGAACATTTTGTGAATGGAAGAGTAATGAAGAAAGCAAATGTTTCTTGTCTTTATTATAATAAACCTCTAGGGCCTCATTGTTGCAGAATAATATTGAGAAAATCTTTTAATAAAATGAGAAAAAAATAGATTTATGTAAAAGTCCCTGCATTTCTATCAATTGGAATAAAAATGGCAAATGTGATTTAGTCCAGTGCTTCAGGCTAAATAGCACCTGCAGTTTAGAACGACCCGTGCTGCCTACGCAGCCTGTATTTGGCCTGATTGCATAGAAGGACAGCAAGATTTTAATAAATTGGGGAACTGGAGGCTAGATCCTGCTTTCTGCGGAGGGAGTGGGGAGACCTAGGGCGGTGTCGTGGTTTAACCCCAGCTGGCAACTAAGCACCACGCAGCCGCTCGGTTGTTTCCCCCCACCCAGTGGGATGGGGAAGGGGAATGGAAAAAAAGTAAAACTCGTGGGTTGAGATAAAGACAGTTTAATAGGTAAAGCAAAAGCCGTGCACACAAGCAAAGCAAACCAAGAGATTCATTCCCTACTTCCCCTGGCAGCCATCTCCAGGACAGCACGGCTCCATCACGCAGAACAGTGACTTGGGAAGACAAACGCCATCACTCTGAACGTCCCCCCTTCCTCCTTCTTCCCCAGCTTTACATGCTGAACATGACGTCATATGGTATGGAATATCCCTTGGGGCAGTCGGGGTCAGCAGTCCCGGCTGCATCCCCTCCCAGCTCCTTGTGTCCCCCCAGCCTCCTCGCTGGTGGGGTGGGGTGAGGAGCAGCAAAGGCCTTGGCTCTGTGTCAGCCCTGCTCAGCAGTAACGAAACCAGCCCTGTGTTATCAACCCTGTTTCCAGCACAAATCCAAACCAGAGCCCCTTCCCAGCTACTGTGAGGAGAATTAACTCTACCCCAGCCCAAACCAGCACAGGGGGCTGAGACCCTGTCCCTTGTCAGCAGGTCTGAGCATCACCAGTCCTCTCCTGCCACTGCCCTGTGCGCGGGCTTGACCTCGTGGTTGGTACTGGGGATTTTCAGTCCGCTAAAACTTTTCTTTAGTCTATAAATTGCAACGATTGAAGTAGTTACGGGCCACTCGGCTCACCCACCATCTCCCCGGAGGCCAGCTCTTGAGCTGTGGAGGCAGTGGGACTGTTGCAAGGACTAAGATCAGCGGCTGGCGGATGGGTGGATGGACGTTGGGGAGACAGGAGCTGCTCGCCCGGGTGCCAGCTCTCCCCCGTCCTGCCGCCCGGCGGGTTCCCGCTCCCCACCATCGCTCCCCCCGTTAGGGCGGCTCGGGGCGGTCCGTTGACCTATTTCGTCCCTTGCTGCCGTAATCGGGGGTTGCGCCAGCGCCGCGAACCGGAGCGCCGGCGGGGAGGGCGCTCTCGGGGGCGGCGGCGGGGGCCGGGCCGGCGGCGGGGCCGCCCTCCGCAGCTGCCGTTGCCCGGAGACGCTCGCAAGCCCGCCGGGGGAGGAGGCTGCGAGGCGGCGGGGGGCGGTGCGGGCTGCGGCGGCGGCGGCAGTCGCTGCGGCGGGGCGCGCCGGGCACGCAGCGCTCCGCTCCCGCAGGAAGCGGCCCGGGGCGGGGGCGGCCGCTCGCAGCCATGCCGGGCCCGGGGCGCTGAGCCTGCCCCGCCGCCCGCCCCGGCCCCCGCCGCGCCGCGCCGCGCCGCACCGCACCATGGAGGAGGAGAGGTAGGGACCGCCGCCGAGCCTTTGTGTCCGCCCCGGCACCGCGGCTCCTCGGGGGGCGGGGGGCGCAGCGCCCGCCCGGAGGGATGCGGGGTGGGGGTGCCCCGGGGATGGGGGTGCCGTGCCCCGGGGAGCTCTCCGCGGCTGTGCGCAGGCATGCGGGACGCGGCTTGCGGGGATCCCCCCCCCCCCCCGCCCCGTTCCTGCCCGCTTGCAGAAATACCTTCTGCGATGAGCGCCTGCTGTGTTCTACCAGATGTTGCAATGTCATGGTGACGGGCGGCTTCGCCCCCTGTACCCAAACCGAAGGGGCAGAGTGGTTTTTCGGTAGGATGCGGTTTAGATGTGAATAACGGGGTAAGGGAGGCTGCTCCCGTGGGTGTTTTTTAAAATCGCTCGTGGAGCGCGGGAGGTGTGGGGCAGGAGAGGGGGGCTGGCGTGCTGCAGGGTCCTTCCATCAGCAAGATGTGCCTCGCAGAGCGCTGGGCTTGTGTCTGCCTTGCTTGTGTCTTGAACCTCCGGCAGCCGACTTCCTCGTTCAATTGAAGACGTACCCGCTGGTATTTGCTGCTTTTTTGAGTAATGAATGAAAATCCATAACGTCTGTGGAGCCTTCAGGGGTCGATTTACCTGTCTGTGTGTGCAGAAGCTGTGCGCCGCACGGGCGCTACGGCGGGCGGGAGGGGATCCCGGGTCTCCCTCGCACGGTAGCTGGACCATATACACTTTATTTCCTGGCAAGGCAGCTATTCTGCTCCAAAACCTGTGTGCAGCAGCGATCTCGGAGTCGACCTAATGTCCACTGAACGCATGAAAGAGGTTATTGCTGCTCAGGGACTCGATAGGTGCCGGAGAGGTGTTCAGGGTTTACTGTCTGCTCTGCATTTGTTCCTCCTCTCCGCTGTTTGGATGCCTTTCGCACACCAGAAGCTCACTTGTGCTGCTTCAAACTAAACATTAAGCTGGTTTGGGTTGTTTTTGTTTTGTTTTGGGTTTTTTTTAGTATTTTTTTTAAAAACAGGATATGCTGAGTGCTTCCTTTTGTGCTGGTGACCTTGCAGGGGGTGGAGGAACAGAGAGGGGGCTTGACCCTCTGGTAGTACTAATCGTCAGGGCTTGACAGAAGTTTTGTTTAAATATGATACACTGGCAAATTAAGCTGAGGTCAACCTCCAAATTCTAGAAATTTTCCCTCTGTTGAGGGAAAACACCCGCAGCAGCCTGAGAGAGTTGCTTTCCAAGCTCCGAAGGGCAGCTTTCTACCCTTCTGTGACTCAAGGGTTGCAATTGTTTGTGGATTTAATGTGCAAAATGGAACTTTCAGCCTTCCACATCTTTCTTTAAATTACATTGTAGGGCTTCTGCTTCCCGTAAGGGTGTGAATGGCCACCTCTGGATATTAATCCAGATGTTAATTAATTGCAAATGCCTTGAAATGTTAGCTTGTCATGCTAGATGCTAGCCCATGGAATGAATTTTCCTTCTTTTTTTCTTTTTATATATAAATGAGTCTAGTGTTTGAGGAAGTGGAGCGGAGCTGTTTTGATACCCCGGGCTGGGATCGTCCTTGGCACTATTGCTTATTACATTTTTTTATGGTTACCAGCAACGGTCTCCTTTTGACTGGAGGCCTTTTGCTGGGGATACAGCGGTGAAAAAGTCACTGGGAAAATACCTGGACTGTTTTGCCTCATCCTTTTTTTCCAGACCATCTGTTTTTAGGGCATGAAGGACTGTCCCCATCAGCATGTTCTCTGCCTCTGGAAGTGAGGAATGATTACCCAAATTGCTTTCGGGAAGAGGAAAGCAGTCCTGAACTGGTTGCGGGCGGTAACGATGTGGGGTTTGACTCTTGGCAAGGAAAGCTGGAAATACTCACCTGCTTTCTGGTTCGAAAGGGCAGGTCGTGTGGGACTGTGCCGAGGCTGCTTTGCCGGCTCTGAGCAAGCCCTGGAAGGAGAGGTTGAAAAATGACCTTGGTGGGCGAGCACCCTGGGCGGGTTCTGTTCCCGTTTTTTTGTACTTTTGCCCCACATTTCAACTCAGATCTATGTCGTGTAGATTAGGCCTCAAATTTTACACACTGTGGCTTTCATGACAGCAGAACTCCCCCGATTTTTAATGTTATTGCTTTTTCCATCTTTGTAGTCGGTGAGGAACATGTTATTGGTGCTCGCATCACCTCTGACTCTGGTCCCAAGCCTGCCCGGACTCAAATATCCTGATAACTTGCACATCCGAGTTGTTCAGTGGTATCGTGTGCCCATGTCATTGCACATGGGCAGAAGCAGCCGAAGGCAAGGGGGATTTAACCTGAAACATTCACGTTTGGCAACAAATTATTTCAGAATCTTGGTTCTCTCTTACGGCGCTGATAGGGACTTGCATTTTATGGAGAAATTACATAATGCTGCGTGCTCGGGCATGGTGGGCTGGTTCTGAATTTGCAAGACGTGTTTGAGTTTGAATGAGGAAAAAAACCCCTGGAATACTCCTCTTTTTTTTGTTTGAAGTATTAGAAAACCTGTAATTTGAACTTTATCTTTGGGTGGGGGTAGTCTTTTCATAGTATTAGTCTGAGAACTACAGTATTTGCCTTAGAAAGCAAATGGTATTGTCATATTTGAGTTATTTTGTGTTGTTTCCATTACTGTCAGCAAAGACTTTTCTTCTCAGTAATTCCTGAAGTCTGCTTTTCCCCTGAGGTCTCCTTTGATATGAATATTCTTCTGGGGATCTGTTGTATACCAATTGTGTGTTTTTCTAAGCTAATGTCTTCATGTTGTTGTAGGCACTGAAAAAATTCAACAAAATAGGTAAATAATATTGCTATTAAAAAAAAAATCCTTTCCATTATGCTACCTCCTATATGTTTTAATGATAATATGTTTCTCTGAAATCCTCTCAAAATCCTCCTCAGTATTGGGATTCCTTCAGTCACATTTTTTTACTATCTATATATAGACCTAAAGACAAATCCAGAAATTGAGATTTTTATAAATGCGCCATTACACTGACATCTTTTTCTTGCTGTGTCCGCCTGACTCGAGGAATGAAACCATTGGGCATAATGTATTTTGCGCCATGATTTTGTCCATTGATTCTAAACAGAGAATTATGCCGGTTAAGGTAAAATGATTTTTCATTTTGCTAAGACTAAATTAATATTTTGGTCTCCATTTATCTTAGAGGCATTTGAGTTTTGAACACTGGCAACTGCTATTGGGCATTGATCAAATTTTTAGATCAGAGCTTTGTCAAACGTCTCAGGAACTGAAGGTTAACGTTTTATGGTGATGATTGTAACGTATCCCACAAAGAAGCTCCATAGGCTTTGAAAATTTACAGTTAGCATGTCACTTTTAATATAAGGATATGGAGTGCCTGTGGAGATGTTGGACTGCCCGCGCTGCGGGAGGGCAGGTCGCCGAGCCCTGTTGACTCCTTGGCCAACCTCGGGGGGCTGAAGCTCTGTGGTGTTGTGGGATGACCCAGGAGAGCAGACCTCAGCCTGCGGTGCGCAGGCAGGAGATGAGAGCAGCTCCCAGAGACCCCCCCAGTGCTGCACAGCGGGAGGAGGGGGACTGGACTGGACACGTCCAGAGTCCCATCATCTCTCCAATGTGAGAGCCTGGTGGAGAGGGACCTTCGTGGTGTCCACACGTGGGCTAGGAGCTGAGCCCAGCGGCTGCTCTCCCAGAAGCATGAGCAGAAGCCCGTCCTTCTCTGCTCCGAAGGAGAGCATATTTGAGATCTGCCCCTCCTTTGGGGTGAACTCCTGGCTCCAGTAAAGCCAGTGGCAGAATTGATTTTGGCAGAGCTGGGATTTTTGTTCCTGGGGTTTACCAGCTCTCTGCACAGCAATAATCTTGCCAGGGGACAGTTTAGCTCTAAGGAAGGCTTTTATTCTTTCACGTAATCTACAAAGACATCTGTAATTACTGCTGGTAACTAAGGCAACCCAACTTTATAGTTGATGCATGCATGCAGCAGAGCTACGGGTTATGGGTTTTTAAAATACCTTTCTGTTGGTTGGTATGTGGCCGTGCTCAGGCAGGAGCTGTGCTGCGAGCCCGCGGGTAGCTTGAGCTGAGCCCTGCTAGTGGGTCTTGGAGGGGAGGAACACGGTGTGAACGGGGTTGTGATTAGCTTCACTGGCTTAATTGGGGACTGTCAAATCAGGGTTCATCTGTTCTACTTGGGGACAGCGTTGAAAGGCCATACAGGAGGTGGCGGTGGGGCTGGTGCTCTCTGAAAGAGCCTCTTGGCTTGTTTTAGGAGAATCCTGCTGTGTCCCTGATAAGGATGTTCATCTGGCCCAGGGAAATTAAATCATTTGTCCGTTCACTCGGTGCACGGCCTCGGGTAGCCCAGGAATAGAACAAATTGCTCCTGGCAGCCGGCTTGCGAGTCCCGCTGGTGGAGTAGGACATCAGCCAGGCAAACGTGAAGGTGCTGGGGGGAAAGTCTCTGTGGTCACGGGGTGCAGGGGCTCCAGCATGTCCGGGTGGTCTCGGCCAGTACCTTTGATCAGAGGACCCTGTTCCTCCTTTGCTTTGCTCCATTAATATAACAACAGTGCAATAAGTGTAATAATTCTTAGTGTTGTGGGGAAAAAAAACTCGGAAAAGGGCTATGCAATGTACTGTTTTGGTCTTCTCAGAGGTAGCTTTTGCTTTGTGGCAGGTTACGTTTGCTTGGAGCATTTAGGTTCTTGCGTTTTTACATTGGAAATGTGTCGGTGATCTCTGAGAGTGCATGCATGGGGGTGTGAAATCTTTCTCCCCGATAAAATCATCTCCTGTCCATTACTGGAACACAGTTCTGTGGAAGCTGAGTCAGTCTCAAAGCTGAGTTAAAGGCTCTTGGCCATTAATTTTTCAAATGTGTTTTTTATGAGTCATTTGGAAAAACTTTAAATAGCATATCTTGATTTTTTTGAGACAAGTTTTTAACCAGACAATCTGCAGTATTTTCCTATGGTGAGCCTTTGGCAAAATGTGAAATCCACCCCTGCTAATAAAGCTGAGGATGCCTTTTAGGATGCTTTTTAAAAAGTTACTTTTCATGCTTTTTAGGAAGAACTGATTGATCTTTTTCAGAAATTCTGAAGCACGGTTTTTGCTTTTAAAATACACGGACAAATGTTGGTGGAGTTGAGGCTTTATGAAGGCTTGTTGATTTGACGTTTACTTTGGTGTGCAACGAAACTTGCTGTGTCCTTTGAACTGTATCTTTTGCCAGCGGAAAAGTTTCAACACAATGACTCTTCGGTCTCTGGCACTGGAGTGCTAATAAATAAATCTCAGTGGTGTGCTTTTTCTTATTAAAGAAGCCCCATGATTTTTGTGCGCATCACTTGGTTTTGGATCCCGCGGGGTCTGCCTTTGAGGATGACCGAAGCAGTGTCCCGCCCCAGGAGCGATGGGTACAGCTGTCCCTGCTGCTGCCTTTCGCTTTCACTTTCTTTTTTTTTTCTTTTTCTTTCTTTTTTGTTTGTTTCGTTTGCTTCCTGTACGTGTTTCGGCTTTGGAGACTGAAAGCTCAGTGAAGTCACTTGTACTTTCAGAGCCTCATTTTTCGCTCCTTGGCTCCGGCGTGCCGCAAGGGCAGGTTTAGCTGTTTAAAAAGGAAGGGTTTACGCTGGGGCGTTGAAAGCTGTGGTCAGACTTCACTTGGCCCAAGACTTCAACCAGGGCTTTTGATAGATACAACACTGAGGCTGAGCTGAATTTGGCCGTGTCCCTGTGCCAAGGAGACTCCCTCGCTGCGGCGGGCAGGCGTGGGGAAGAGCCGAGTGCCGCTGCAGCTCCGTGCCTATGAGTGCTGCTGGTGCTATGTGCGGTGCAGAATGAGTCCAGCTTTCTTCTGGGACAGAAAAGCTGGTTGTGTCGTTGCCTGGTACCAGTCCCTTGAATACTGAACATTTAACAAGAGAGACTCTTCTTTCTGATTTTTTTCTTTTTTTCTTTTAATCCAGCCATGCTAAGGTAATTGGATGATGAGTGTAACACGGTCTGGGAAGTTGTCTCCCTTGTTTGGGACATGTGCTGAGTGATGTTGTGCTCAGCCGCGCGGCTTCACTTATGACTGAAAATATTTCACTTGCTCAGCAAAGTGAAGGAATTGGACTTGGCTGGGTTTTGGCATTTGTCTCGGGCACAAAGCTGGAGGCCGCTCAGTATGCAGGCATGTATTTGAGTGACGTGCAGCTTGGCTGCTATTCAGCATCTTGTTTCTCAAAGAAGGACAAGGCAGCCCACTGAGGACAGCTGGGGGGGCAAAGAGCTTCGTGTGGTCTTCGGGGGTGTGGTGCCGGTAACAGCCACCGGTCAGGAGCAGGCAACGGGGAGGGTGTCATGTTCGGCAGGGGCTTCACACTGTCAAGGGGTTGTAAATTGTGAATAATTGTGTTTTTTCAAAGGAAAAGTCACTGTGTGTGAGTCTAGGTGTATACGGGTATATATGTGCATGCATGCACACCTTAGCAGAGGCTGGCAGACTGTTCCGGGAAGGATCCCTCCACACTTCCCTGGCTTTGTACCCTTCTTCGGACATCATCTTCTGGTCACCAGTACAGTCAGGATGCTGGGCTGCCCAGACCTCTGGTTTAACCTGATTCAGCCTTTTTTATCGTGATACAAGCCCAACTAAGAAAGGTGTCAGGGAGGAGGGGACAAACGTGGAGCTGAGGGAGACCATCCTTTGGAAGGAAGACTCTGAGAAGGTCTCCTCCAGTCTGGTGCGTGGTGGCGATGGGGTTACCTCCAGAGGTCTGCCATTCGCTTGGGGCTGGCTTTGACACGGACAACCTTGCTTGATTTGTCTCCTCTGCCTTTGCCAGCTGGCAGGTTTGAGGGGTGAGCCGTGGATGTAAGCAGAACAGGGACCTGGCTCGAGGTGCCGCTTTCTTCATAGGTGGAAACCTTTAGCTCCAAGTGATTTCACACGCTTTCAGATCAGGGAGGTAGAGATATTGACCTGATGTCAATTCTGTATAAAGAGCCAATGCTCCCAACCAAGTAATGAGGACACGTATGTGCCTTAGGCACCTGTTGGCCTGGTTAAACACAGCACATAACTGGGTGCATCTGGTTTGACATTACCTATATAGCTGGTGGTTCTGGTAGGAAGGTCTGGTTTAATAATTCTTTCTATACATTTCAGTGGCACTAAATAGACCTATTTCTAAAATGGAAATGGGATGTGGCCTCTGTAAAGCTAATGCTTTGGAAGCTGTGCAGAGAGTTTTAATAGTCCTTTTCTACTTGCCTTTATAGAGAAGATACAAGTCATGTATTGTACGCTTGCGTTTTTCAGATGGGACATTGAAAACTAAACTTCTCTTTCTCTGTATGGATGTTAAAGTATCCATGGTACTCTTGTAGTTCCCAGTGCTGTAGTCTCTTTCTATTCAGTGAAGCAATTATGTTCTGGCTTGAATTTCAACTTATACTGCTTTCCTGGCCTAAAGCCTGTAAGGCTGGGCTTTGTCCTCGAGTGTTTGGCACTTTTTCCTTTTCTTCCCTGCTGACTGAAATGTGGGCTGGGTTGGCTTTCAGCATCCATGCAGAAGTAGCTGCGTTTTGTGATGCTCTTCATATGATGAACCTGAGCCGACTAACAAACATGCAAGTAACCCCATGCATAATACCCTGCACTGAAGCTTTATGATACTTTTTTTTTTTTTTTAAATGTCACTGAATGAAACTTTCTACTCCTTTTTTTCTCCCTGTTTTTAGCATTAAGCAGAGTTCCCGATCCTCTGAGGCAGCTGAAGATGAAAAGGACCAGCGCACAGTGACAGTCAACCCCTCTCACATGAGAAAGGCATTCAAGGTCATGAATGAATTACGGAGGTACACTTTTGACTTAATGGGCACCCTCTCTGGTTTAGCAGAAACGTGCTGACTGGAACAGAAAGGCTTCTGGGAGACTTGGAAAAAAAAAAGTGCCATCTTTGTCACAGCTAATGGTTGCCCATAGGGTATTAATAAACAAGTAGGAAGAGACAGCTAAAACATAGCCCTTTTGTGGTGGGTTGCTCCTCCCGATCTCCGACCTCTTTATCTCCCCAGAAGAAGGAAGCCAGCTATGGCTCAAAAACCTTATCTGAGCAATAGCCTTCATTTATAGATGATAATTCATTTAGCCTTTTCCATTACTTACAGCAAATTCAGTTGTAAACTATGTTCTTAACTGAGCTAATGGTCTGAAAACCAATAATAGAACATTACAGGCATTAAGACACCTACGCATAATTACAGACCAAAGATTCTTAATGTGCTGTTCTTATTCTGTTTAAGTAGCAGTGTCGCTCAGTCTGGGCTCAGCACTCCGAAGTGAGGGGTGGAAAAGAGTGCAACAACTCAGGAAGAATGTCAGGTCTCTACTTGCGAATTTAAAAATCCTGATATTGGTTAAAAGAGAACACCTTGGTCTCTTTACACAGCTGCGTGGGTACAGGGAGAATGGAGGCTGAAAAAATATCGGTGAACACAGTATTCAAGAACTGCTGTCATCACATCAGCAACGTGATGGCAGTGGTTACACCTGAGGTGTTTCTCGGTTGTTGTTACCCATGAACCAGATAGAAGTTCAGCCAGCATTTCTTCGGCAAGTTCACTTGAGTCCTTTACCATTCACATAAAGACGTAGAAGCCAAATTTTTAAAATAATTCCTATGGAAAGTACATGTGTCATACACATGAACGTATGTGCTCCCTCGCTATCCAGATGGTATGATGAAAGCAGATAACACCCTTTAGTCTTCCTGCACGCTCAGAGTACTCAAAAGATGCTGTAATAGCCAGCTCTCTTCTGTGGATTAACAAGCTTCCCAATATACACATTCTCCAGTGTGAAGAAGTATTAGAAATGTCTCCTTCCACAGATGTCTGACAGAGATTCTCACTTGCATACGAACAGAAAATGGAAATATCCTTCCTGTGTAACAATTACATGAAGCAGAGTATGTGTTGTTTTTTTTTTTATTGGCGTCCCTCTAGTCCTTTCTTTGTACTGAAAGTAAAGGATCTGAAAATAGAGGTTTGTGCAGCTTTATTCAGAAATCTATGGTGCTACTATTATTCCTTTGTTAATTGAAGCATAGTGGGAGTAGCTGGAGATGAGCAATGTTTCTTGGTGCCTGTAGTTAGCTAGATCTTGTGCAATACCAAAGTGATAAAGCGTAGAAGACTGAAAGCTGCCCTTAAACGCCTGTTTGATGTTCTCTTCTTCTAGGCACTCCTTTTTGTCAGCTCCTGCTGCTGTTCTGGCATATACAGTTCTTGCGTCTATTGTATGTGCATTGAGCTTTCCATCGGTTAAGCTGTCAACAATCAGTGTTAATAGCTACCCTGAATAATAGTGCCTCCGTTCAAATGCATCCAGCAATCTCATACAGAGGGTCTAGAAAAATCTTGCTAAGCCTCTAGCCTGTTTGCTATATGTTGCTCACTTGAATTTTTAGCTTTCAAATGTAGATGAAATTGATTTAACGAGTGGTACTTTAGATAACTGTAGTCAAATTGAACAGAGCACCTTGTACGTAAACTGAAGGAAATGAGGAAGCCTCCATCAAGCGACTATTAAAGACTTCCCCTTTCTGCCATCACCCCTTCCAAACTGGGGTGAATGTAGAGGACAGAATACCAATTCCTACTTACCGTAGAATCCTCTTTTCCAGCCATAACCCTCCATTTCACAAATAGTTTTGTTCATGTATTCCAATATATGGAAGAGAAGAGGAGACATACTTAGCCCATTAGAAGCTCTGTGTGTGTTTATTTGCTATGCAGTTTCCTAAAGACAAAGTGCAACGTGGTGATAAGCATTTCTGGAGAGAAGGCGACATCTAGATTTACAGACACTGATCCTTTCTCAGGCTTGACATTTGAAAAGAACACCCTTATTTTGCATTTGTATGCTCAAACATCTTAAACCAACTTATTGGGAGGCTGAGCACTTCTAGCTGTCTGCCTCTCCGAAGCCCTGTGCAAACATTAACTAATGAATCCTCAAAGGACATACGTGGGGCTGGTAGAAAAGGTCACTAGTTAATGAAGTGACTTTTCCAAAGCTGTACAATGAGTCAGTGGGGGAGCTCGGAAGTTTTTTAGTTTCTGTTTGGAAGCCCGTGCTTTATCCCAGTGACTCTTAATCCCAGACTAATTCATGTGGTAAACGAAGTCTTCAGGCCCATGGATAAACTCCAGTGATTGATGTGAGGAGACGACTGGGGCAGCCTCTGTGCCAGTCAGCACTGGGAGATGTTCTGATGGTCACGTTCTGTAGGGCCAGCCATGGAAGGAAGTACAGAGATAACTTCACTTTTTCACTCTACCTTTCCCCAGCGGAAAGGAGAAAGCACTGCTGGTGTTCCCTTGCACGGCTATTTCTTGTCTTAGAGATTTACTAGAGCTTGGATCCAGGTAGCGCCTAAACTCTTTTAAACTCTTTTGTGCCTTCTCCAAGCCCTACTTGTTTGAGAGGTGGAAGGGAGCCCCTTACCCATCCATTCTTCGGGCAGCATGTGTGTCTAGTTTGGCTTCCAGACTTTTTTTTTTTGTGGGGAAAGAAGAACCACAGGCAGGGCTGCAGCATCGGGAGGATTCAGGCTTTGCTTTGTAGGCAAACTCTGATAGGAGCTGGTAGCTGAAGGATTAGAGGACCTTCCACTGGGATTTGGCAGAAGCTCAGGTGCCTTGCCTATAATGGTGGGTCTTCTGCTTACTTTTTCAGGCTATACCGATGTAGCTTTTTGCCTGACCAGGAGTTCTGAAATGATCTTTGTCTTTTCTGGTGTTTTTTCAGCAAGCGGCTCCTCTGTGATGTGGTGATTGTGGCCGAAACTGTGGAGATGGAAGCCCACCGCGTGGTCCTTGCGGCCTGCAGCCCTTATTTTTGTGCCATGTTTACAGGTACTCCTCTTGATACCAGAGCCTGTACTCAGGTTGAACGGAGCATTGCAAACTCGGAGGCTTCTGGCTGTGTCTCCGGCAGGACACGCAGCAGAGGCAGTGGGCCTGGCCTCTGGGGAATGGGTTTCCTTGGGAGAAGTACAGTTAGGTCTGCAGTTTGCTACGCTTGATGGATGATGCTGGTCATCCTTGACTAATTCCTTGAGGCACGGTATATGGGTATGGGGTGGTTGTATGGGTGTGGGGTGAGTGGGTAGCGTATGAGTCACAGGAGGGTTACTATGAGATTTGGCTCACTGCTTTTTGCATTAGTTTTTTTCCCCCTTAACAAGACCTTGGGTCATGCAAACACATCATTAACATCAAGCACGTGTGCAGTGCCCTGAATGTTCATGGTGCACATCAAAGAAGTTGCTGGCACAGAAGTTGTAGTTTCAAGGCTCAGCCCTCCCGATGCTGATTTGCAGTCACGGATGTTTAATCTCCCATGGCACTTTTTGCTGCTGCCCAAAATAACATGATTATTCTCTCGATCCCAGCGTGTTTTAGCAGCCCTGCGTTTTTGCAGGGTGCGTTGCTGCAGTCCAGTATATTTTGGTAAATGGCAGATGCAACCTCAGTGTGAAGGAAAGAAGAAGACAAAATTCTTGCTCTGATCTCCTGATCCCTATACCAGGTGCCCTTTGGAGGCTGTGCCCAGGTGGGGCAGCGAAAAAGCCTGTGCCAATCCCAAGGCAGGGGAGTCACCAACTTAAATAAGTTATTCTAGTGAAATTAGTCTGATCAGGAGCTCCTTAGCTTCCTTCCCTTTTCCTTGCCCTCCTTTCCAGGATAGGAACTGACTTAACCGAATACAAAGAAAACGATTTTATGCTCCAGGGAATGGTTGTTACCGTCCCTCAGCTTCAGCATAACTAAGATTTGGGGGTTTTGTCCCTGTTTCATGTTCCTTTGTATAGACAATACAAAGTCTAGGGGTTGCTTCTTCCTTTTAAAAGCCTTGGGGTTAGACCTTGTTTTATTTGCTTTACTGGAAGCAGAACACAGCATTTCTCAGGAAAGAGCCTGTCACTTGGGAAGCTTTTTTTCCCCTTCTATAATGGAGGGGGGGAAAAAGCCTCAGGTGTAAAGAGATGTCTGAATGTGAGATGAGATCTGAGGTTCGCCATGGTGGCTTTATCAGTGTGGCGAGCTAAGGTGGAGAGCATTTGTGTTTCCTAGGGCCAGTGCCCGGCGGAAGGGGGTCTTGGCCGTGGTGGCGAGGCAGAGGAGCAAACCCTGCTCAGAGGCAACCGCTTGCGCAGGGTGCCTCGGGGAGGACTTGCGAGTGCTTGTGATGCTCGTTCTTGATGAGAAGTTTAAAAAAGAAAAGTTATTGGAAAAACCGTCTGATCCTTAGAGGTCACTTGAGCGGGAAGGCGGTGGCGCGGGGCTGCTCATGTTTCCATGCAGGAATTCTCCGGGCCGTGTAATCCCTCACGCTGCAAGTTAAACAGTAATCAGCTAACCACCGTCACGTGGCTGGCGCGGCGGCTCCTCTGGGCTGGGTGACAGCCTCGGCGGCCGCCGGTCCCCTCCCCCTGACTCGTCCCCGGGGGCAGCGGGTCAGGCAAAGACCAGTTTTCGCTTCGCTTTCGGTCTAGCCAGTCCCAAATTTCTAAGATCTGGATCTCCCTCTTGCAAAGACCGAGTGTGTGATCTCCTTCCAGCTGTGTGGTGGTTCAGTCTCTGGAGGGGGACATTTTAAAATCACAGCTTGAACAGTAGTTGGTGGTTGTGGCTTCATTTTTTTGCATTGCACATCAGCGATGCAACCCGATGGCTCGTGGGCAGCCGCACCGTGTGGGTGTTTGCAGGACAGGGCAGGAGCTGCTTGGGCACGCTGAGTCCCTGCTGGAGGAGCTGCTTTCTAGGGGCACGGGGAGCTGGAGGGGTCCCCCGGCAGTGCTGGCAGCCATGCGGTAGTGAATAATCAGTGTAAAGCTGTGAACAGTGGGAACCAAACTGAGACCCACAGCTCATCCACCTTTGCCTGATGCTTGCTCTGCAGGTCCTGTCCCTGTAGGTTGGGCCTGACTTTGGACTCATGAATGATCTTGTGATGACCTTGGGGTCTTTCATAAACCATCTAGTGTCCTCTGGTTAGGCATTCCTCTTTGGAATAGCCTTGGGATGTCCGAAAATAAGCAGGCACATCTTCCATTTGTGTCTTCCACTGCTGAAGGAGAGCTGGGACCCAGCACTTCCTAACTGAGTGTCCCTTCCCGCACTGGCTTGCTAGAGCATTTTGGATGGTGGCTGGTCCTCATTGGCACCATTCTGCGGGGATGATTGGGGACAGTAATTTCTATCCGTTTAGAAGAAAACACAATCATTTCAGAAAAGATAACGGGTACTTCAGTGATGCTGCTGGGACTGCTCCTGCGAGATACCTGGGGGAACTTCAGAAGTGCTGAAGGAGGAAGCAGCAATGCAGAAACCTCCCTTGCAGGTCTCGTGTGCCGCTTCAAAGCACTCCCTCCATGCGCGAGCGGTTTTGTTATCCAATGCACTTGTGTTCTCCTTCAGCATATCTCTGACTTAGGAAGCAGCAAAAGCTGTGGCTGTGCACTGGGAAGCCTCTCTGGAGTGCAGCATGTAGGAGGCAGGGCAAGCTGTGCTGGGTAAACAAGGCACCGCGAGCTGCTGCAGTTTTGACTGTAGTTTATCTTGTGACAAAGCAACAGAGCAGAGGAGAACGGAGAAAGCACCACTGGGTGCTGAGCGTGATGCATAAAGGGCTTGCCTTCATGAGGGGCTGGTGTCTGCAAAGTCTGTCCCCTAAAGAGGGTCTTCTTGGAGCCACTCTGCCTGTTTTACCTGCCTTTGCTCCCTCCTGCCCTGTCCCTCGTGCCTGCCCGAGTGCAGCGGTGTGGGATGGGGTCTGTGCGGCGCCTTGTGCAGGGCAGCTTTGCGACAGCTTGCTTCTTTCTCAGCACAGCCCTCACGTGTGAGAGATGATGCTGGTGCTTTGAATTGTTCTGTAATTAAGGTACCTGGTGAGGCTCGAGTCTGATTTGTGAAAGACATCTTAGGGGGTGGGTTTTGTGGGCTTGAAAGCTTTTTTTTTTTTGTCTGAAAGGATGTGGGGTGAGATGCTTTAATTGATCCACCATTCGGCTCCCTGCAACTGTGCTGTAGAAGCTGCGTTTGCCGTGAGTCCGTGCTTGGAGGAGGGGGCAGCTCGTTGTCTGCTCCTGATCCACACCGGCCCCTGCCTTGGTTCGCTTGTGGTGTCTTCAGGTGCTTCCTCGCTCTGCAGCGTTAGAGATGCATCCAGAGCAGCATCCTCGGGCAAGCGGTGGGCACTTGATCGCGCCAGCGTGGCTGGAGGGGTCGGATCCCATCCGACCGCGGGGCACAGCACACGAGACTCCCCCTCTCATCGTGCGCTGGGCTGTTAGCAGAGCAGAGGCAGTGGAGGCTGTTAGTATGCAGGGCTGGCAGCTTGCTGGTGGGTGTGGAAGCCCACACAGCCTTTATTTTTGTTGCCTGTGTCACATGAACGCCACAAAGACAGATGATGTTATCAGATCGGTCCCTCCGAGCTATTTCTGCATCGATCTCTGGGTGTGTGTGCCTGAGCCTCCCCTCTGCCCCATGGGTCCTGGCGAGCACTGCCGGGCTCCGGCTGCTCCGCTTGCCCCTCGCTGTGCAGGTGGGGTTTGGCTGGGTGCTCCTTACGGGCACCTCCAGCTCCACATGGGCTGATGGGGACTGGCCTGTTCTCAGAAGCCCCCTCTCATCTCTGGAGGTGGGTTTTTTTTGCAGGGGGAGGAAGTGTGTGAAGGAGATGGCATTTATTTTGTCAATTAAAAAGTCCTACCTGCTTTGAAGGCCTCCCAAATGTAGGTCATTTATCCCTTTGTACTTGTACATTTGTATTCATGGGCTTCTCTAAATAACATTTTATTATTTAATTTTAAAAATTGAATTTGGGGTAAATATTATTTCAGTCTATGTTTCCCTTGGGACATTGTTGGCTCTTCTAATACTTACGATCTGACCCCACTCCTGTTATTTACCTCCGTATTGGCATAAGTGAAGCCCGCAAAGTTCAATTTCCAGGATCCAGATTTTGCTCAAGCTTGGACCCCTTTAGCATCTGACTCTGTGCTGTGCACTTAATGTGCCCGGCCACATCTTGCCGCGCTCTGTACAGAGGTGTAGGCTGTAATTACTTCTCTCATAGGCTGCAAGAACTATTTTTCCTCTTAATCCCACAGCAGTACTGAGTCACCATGTTTCTTAGAGTAGTGATTATTCATGCCCGGGCTTAAGAATTGACATTTCTTCATGCTCTCCTTTGTTTAGCTTTGTTTTTTCACTTATAGTTTGCTTTCTGCTTGGGAGTTTGTTCTTTCTTTTCTGTGGTTCCTCAAGATCCTGGTGATTAAAACAGAATCACAGAGTCACAGGATGGATGGGGTTGGAAGGTGCCTCTGGAGCCCACCCAGCCCAAGCCCCTGCCAGAGCAGGGTCACCCAGCGCAGGCTGCACAGGGCCGCGTCCAGGCGGGTTGGAATCTCTCCAGAGAAGGAGACTCCACACCCTCCCTGGGCAGCCTGTGCCAGGGCTCTGGCACCTCACAGCGAAGACGTTTTTCCTCGTGTTCAGGCGGAACTTCCCGTGTTCCAGTTTGTGCCCGTTGCCCCTTGTCCTGTCGCTGGGCACCACTGAGAAGAGTCTGGCCCCGTCCTCTTGACACCCGCCCTGGAGATATTGATAAGCGTTGGTGAGGTCCCCTCTGAGTCTCCTCTTCCTCAGGCTGAACAGCCCCAGCTCCCTCAGCCTTTCCCCACAGGAGGGATGCTCCAGGCCCTCAGCATCTCTGTACCCTCCGCTGGACTCTCTCCAGTAGCTCCTCCTCTCTCTTGAACTGGGGAGCCCAGAACTGGACGCAGGACTCCAGATGGGGCCTCACCAGGGCAGAGCAGAGGGGGAGGAGAACCTCCCTCGGCCTGCTGGCCACTGGGCTGGGTGAGGTCCCCATGTGGGTGGATGCTGGAATGGGCCCGGGGAGCCCTTTCTCCTCCTCCCCACAGGAAGCTTTTGGTCCTGCGACGTGCTCCCGTTACGCACGGGGTGTGTGCGTGTGGTGCCTGCGCAGCGTTGGCCCTAGCAGCGGTGGGGAAGGTGTGCGAAAAGCACTGGTTCGTTATAGGCTCTTACACGGATAAGGGTTTTACTTGTACATCCATAGGGGAAATGACTGCTCTAGTTCTGCATGTTTAGGGTTTTTTTTAAGTTACGTATTTGGAGGAAGGATACAGTTTGGATCCAAAGGCTGCCTTGCCTCTGAGGTGCGAGGTTGGGAAGGCGAGAGGTGAGAAATGCAGCTTTCTGCAGAGGTGCTTTGCGTAAGGTGTAACTGTGTGGACAGGTTGCAGCGGGGTAATTTAGGAGAGACGCTTGCAGTGCACTGTTTCTAACTGCTGGCACGTGTGCTTGTTCTCCTCTGCAGGTTTCAGGCTCTTTCTAAAGAAAGAGGGTATTGCTGCTTTTCTTTTATTGTAGGGTACACCACAAAGCACCCTGACGTAGCTGTTGCAACTCACTCATCTACCCACATGTATATTTTTTAATAAATATATAAAATACATATTTTTTAGAAAAGCCCTCCTAAGACTTGTCCACAGTCTCTTTGCATCTGTCCCTGTGCTGAGACACGGTTGAGTGTCACACTGGGGTTTTTTTAGCCCCTATATGTGTTTGAATGCAGGTGAGCCATGGCAGGTTCTTTGCTGGCAAGAAATTGATCTTGTTGCATTTATTGACTTCTTTTATTTTACACTAGTGTCTTCAAATGTTGAGATGATTTTTAGGTGGCATTAGGAGGCTTCTGGGAATCTCGCTGGTTGTCCTTCGATGGTCAGGGATAGTGCCAGGACAGTCTTTTAGTCAGATACCAGGAGGATGTGCTGGATGTATGGGGAGCAAGGGCCTGCAGTGGGGTCCTGCAAAGCAAACTCTAACTGTCCTTTTGAAATTAATTTCAGGAGACATGTCTGAAAGTAAAGCCAAGAAGATTGAGATAAAAGACGTTGATGGGCAGACCCTGAGGAAGCTGATTGATTACATCTACACTGCAGAGATCGAGGTCACGGAAGAGAACGTGCAGGTAAGTCTGGTTCGGTGGCTCCCATGGAGACCCAAGTAAAAAGCTTGAAACTCAAAGGCACAGGTCCTTGGGGGGTGAGTGATCTCTTCAGGCTGCAGCAAGTCAACCTTTGAGTTTGTAAAGAGCTACTTCCAGCCTCTGTTTAGTCTTGAGGCACTTTGCTGCCTTCCCTGTGCTTAAGTCATGTTGCATTTAGCTTTTGTGTCGAGCTCTTATAACAAGAGCAGGCATTTGCCTTCCAAGAAGCTGTGCTGACTTGTGGGTCAGTCTGTCGAAGGTCAAAACAGACTCAAACAAGCAGTGAGTCAAATGCTGTTTTAAGGTCATGGTCGAGGAATCTGGCTGTTAGTTTTTAAATTCTTCTGGGTAGTTTGAGTTGTTTGGCAGAGCTTTGACTGGAATATATTGTTCAAATGAGGTCATTCTTCCTTTCTTTTGTGTGTGTGCACTCCATCTTGAAGTTCTTTGAGGTAAATATTTGTCTAGAAGTGAAAAGAGTAATTGAAAGGCAGCCTACAGGTAAAGTGGGATGCTCAGGAGGAGAGCGTTTCGCTGTGTCACATGGCTGTGGCTGCTGGTAAAGCTTTTTCTTTGACTCTACTTGTATTCGTGGTAAGAAAACGGCTTGCACTTAGCCACTGATTTCTGGAAGGGACACTGGGAGCTTGTGTGTGGATGTGCTTTTCGATTGGTCTCCGGTTTTGTTTGCAAGTGGCAGCTGGAGTTTGTTGTCTTCCTCTATGGCTTGGATACTGGGCAGGGTAACAAGTCTGGGTCCGTGATGCTGCAGAGAGAGGGGCAATGCTGCTGCGTGCTTTATGTTGACCTAATTAAGATGGCAAAATTAGACTGGTTCTGCTTGAAATGAGGTTCTTGCTGTGGATGGGACATGCTCTTCTGCTCCAGTCCCTCAGGGAGGGTGAAGGTTCTTGCTGTCCTGTAGCATATTGCTCTTTCTGCAGGAACGTGGATAAAACCGTGAGCTATGTCCACATTGCAGTCTAAGCCCTGTGCCATCCTTCGTGACCTAAGTCTGCGGGTGCCTTTTCTTGCCCCTTCTGCCCTACAGTTTTACAAACTTGACTTTCTGGCATGCCCGCAACCTGATGTGGCAGCTGTCACATCAGTAGGACTGTGGACCCTGGTTGCCGTACGATGAGGCTGAGGACCAACAGTGAGGAGACCTTCAAGGTGCCACTACAGCAAAGAAGCGAAGGCTCAAACCCGACTGTGGGTCATTTTGGCTAGCTGTCTGCTAATGTATAGTCAGGGTCATGAGGGGCTGAGACACAACATTGCTTCAGTGGGGAACTGAGGTGGAGTTCCTTGAACCTCTGGGGTCTTCCATTGCTGGAGGAAAAATGGCATTTATACAGTCTCAAGCTGGTCCCTCTTCCTGTGGGAAATGTGAAGACTATATCCACGTGCGTTCTCAAATGTATGCTTTCCTTCCATGCTGCTGGTTGTTAGGTGGCCCAGAAGCACCCACTCGGCACGTGGGACGTGCTGAGCTCGGGATACCATCTGGTGTGCTGGCCCCAGTCGGTCTGCTCTGAATGAAGCTTGCCCGAAGTGGCTGCGCCGGCTCGGGCTGTTTTCCCACGAGAGCGTTTCAGTGCTCGAGTGCAGCTGCGCCTGGGTATGAGCAGTGTTGTGGGAGCAGGCTGGAGAGCCAGCAGCATACACCTGCCCAGAAGGTCTATGAAGAAGTCCAGATGTTACCTTTTCTGAGCAAACGGAATGCCGTCTTTTTTAGTAAAACCTAACGAAAGCCTGCCTTCTGATGGCCGAGGGATTACACAGTTACAGTAAGAGCCTTGTCTATATTTTGGCGCCCATCTCTCAGACAGTAGGATCAAAAAAATACAAGTTTGGTGAATACTAAGGTTTGGGCATTTATTTTTTTCCCGATCTAATAAAGCAGGTCCTTTTTCTACACGATTTATTTAAATAACAACCCTGTGAATAACTTCTTAGGCTGGAGGTAAATTAATTAATGGGAGCTAAGAAATGAAGCTGATCTAAAGCAAGATTAACTGACTAGTTTAAATTTTATTATGTGTTAAAAACATCCGTTTTGAAAATGTTTATGGAATTTCTTATCGTTTTGTGATGAAACCAGTAGAAAGTTGAAAGAGAAACTTCCATCCTGTCTCTGGGTGTTTCACCCCTGAGCAGAAGGCCATAAATAGGTTAATATTCACCTGCAGTCATAGGAAGAGAAGTTTACAGAAAAGAATGTGTGATTTGTTGGAAAGGTTCACATCAGTGAAGGCAAACAACGCGAACAACAAAATATTAAGCCCCTTGCAGTCTCTGGTTTGGATTAACAATGTCGGTCTTAGGAAGAAGTGAGCAGGTTTGGTCCCTTACGCTGGCACATCCTCCTGCTGCACAGCGTTGTGTCAGCCACCAGCTGGAAGGATGCCTCGGTAGTGCCGGTCCGCGTTGTTTCAGCAATGTTCCTTCACCATCTTGCTTGAGCATGGTGAGACTTTCTCTTTTCCCAGCAGGTCTCTCCTGAGGTCTCCTATTGCCATGTCATGAGCTCTAATTTTCTAGCAGGGTGAGGATGCGTTTTAAAGGGGTTTTGTGCAGATTGACACAGTTTTTCGGACTTTGGACAGCTGGAAGAAGCAATTTCTGGGTATAGGTGCCAGGTAATTTCATTGTAGAAACTACAAGACAAAAAGATTGCTGAATGGCATTAACTGAACAGATGCAGCCAAGCTACTAAAACATGCGAATAAATGAAAAGACGAGTTCTTGTCAGTGAGCAAAATAAAACGAGAGCAGGACTGAAATGAGAAAAAGATGAGCAGCAAAAGTAACATGGGAGTGCAGGAATGAGCGTTCCCAAGCGTGCTCGAACGCTGAGCGGTGCCCAGCACTTCACAACATCAAGCCTTTTTACAGTATTTTCGTTGTTTCTTTTCTAACAGAAACCTGTCTCTTTTTGCTTTTATAGGCCTGGTATGGTGTTCAGGAAGTGAGACTCTGTTTTTCTAAGCACGTATTTTTGTAGCTGATTGTCATTTCATTGCACAAAGTGGTGTTTGTTTTTTTCTTTTTAAGGAAGGAAGGATGTGTGTACAAGGGGCCAAGCCTGTACAGTCAGTTCCAGTCATGGTCTACGCAGTGAATTGCCGAGGGGTAAAGGGGATTTTCAGTCCACCCTAGCTCTGTGAGGGAGAGCACTGAGCCCATGTGGGAGCGAATACTCTCTTCTAACTCTGTTGGGGGTGCATGGGTGAGAATTGCCCCGACAAATGCAATCCTGCTTTTATCCATTGGAACCTCATTTTTAGAGTGAGATTTCAAGGCAATATAGAGGCAGTAGTAGGGAGGCTCAGGCATGATGGATGATACAGAGGCTTCTGTGCCGAGCGGTGTTTTGCCTCTGAACACACATTTGGGATTTAACCTCCCACTTGTTTGGAAGGCATGGAGCAAGGAAGAATTTCTGTCTTCATTGCAGTCATGTTGTAGTCTCAGGAAAATCCGTCCTGGGATTTCTGTCCCCACTGCCTTCTGTTGTTCCTCTTCTGTTGCACCCCACATCAAGGTTAGTTGTAAAGACATCTGATTCATGTGCATGACAAAAAGATCTTATTCATTTGAAGGTGGAGCTTGATAAATTTATTTGGAACAAAGTTGTGCTGTACAGTTTCTGTAAAAGTGAGGAAAACTAAGGTGAGCGACTTGAGGAAGTTCACGGATGCTCATGTGCGGCCCCGGTTGGCTTCAACGGAAACCACATGCACATGTCAAACAGAGCACAGGGCCTGCTGCTCCATACCTGTACGGAATAGCCGGCTGTTTTAACGTATCAGTTCCTTGAATTTTTCATTTAGGTCTTGATTTTGCAGCTGAACTGGCTGCATTGCTGCTTGCTTTCCAACACTCCCATCAAACCTGCCAGCTCAGCGCAGAGTGCTGGGAGCAAAGTCCAGCAATGGAGAAGAGGCTCAACATGGTGTCCTTGAGCAGAGCTGAATGAAGAGGAGATTTGGGAGGAGGCTTTTCATTCTCCTAGGCTGTCCTGTGAAGACACCTGGACCTCTGGCTGTAGACAGTGAATACAATCCCTCTTCAGTGGGTCCCACCCATCCTTACTGATGGCACTTAAACTTGCAGGCAGCCTGAGAATTACTCTCCCAATTAAGAAAGCCCTTACCATTCGGGTTGTAGTGATTCCCCAGCAAAAGTCCTGATTAACCTGATTGCACACATAAATTCTTACATGCAGTGTACCGCATGTGTGGTGTGTCCTTGCATACCACCACAGTTTGAGATACAGCTCATATAGAAAGAAGAGCGAAGAGGTGTCTGGAAATCAGCTGTCTGGAGGAAATAGATGTTGAAACTGTCAGCTTTGCAGACATAATAATTGTAATAAAAAATGGCTTGAGAAAGGAGGAAAAAAGCTTTGCTAGAAGCTGTAGCATTTCCTTTTCAGAAGTGTGCTTCTGCACCTCAGCTTTCCGTAGGGACTTAGGACTTCACCACAAAGGAAGGAGAGTGTCTGTGGCAGATGCAGTTTTGATGATAAAGGGATGATAAGTGGGTCAATTCATCTCCCTTCCCCCTATTCACTCCAAAAGCTGTAACTATAGTAGGTGCAAGCCCAGAGTGAGGCAGAGAGTCTTTCAGCTCAGCTTTAGGAGATGCAATAAATCAGGGCTATCTTCCTCCCTGGAGCAAAAGCTCCTTGCCTTGCATTGTCCTCCTGGAGTGCTGGAGAGCCCTGGTCAACAGCAGGGCTGACATCTCTGGGGTGTTAGAGCAATTGGGTTGGGGGCCCTTCCTAGGCCTGCAGAAAGTCTTTTAGATTGGATTGGCCTAATAGAAGGGTGAGGAGAAACTTGTGGATGTGGCACCAGAGGACTACGTTGTGTCTGATGGATGTGTCTCTGCATTTTTATCCCACTGTTTAACCAAGGGATGATGTGTCTGCTCTGTGCAGTGAAGTTGGAGAAGGCAGATCAAGAGGGAAGTTGCCAGCTGCTCCCCTGTTTTTTCTCTCACCTCTATATCCCTTGTCCTTCTCATGCCTGCTCCTGGAGAGGGTTTGTGGCTCCCTGATCCTGTCACACTTGCCTCTGTCTGGGCTATTTCACCCCAGGTGGAGCATTTAAGCAGAAGCACCGTGGTTCACCCTCTGCACTGCCTGGTAGCAGTTCGGGAGTGATAAAGCCTAATTGCCTTCCTTGCACTGAGAAGCCACATTGCAGTCATGTAGTTTTATCTCCACTACTTGTGCAGTTTAGAGCTGTTCATTTAAAACTGAGTATTTAACCTGCCCTGCAGACACAAAATCTACCTGTTTCTTTGGTCGTGGATTCCCCTGGGAGGGTGCTTGGGGGCTGTCTCCCTGTTTGGGCAGATGTGCAGTCCCAGCTGTGGCGCTGGATCTGCTGCTGATGATTACAGCCAGCACTCTTGTTTGGCTTCCAATTTGACTGAATTGTCAAAGCTGCTTGTAAGCTTTACTACATCTCCTGCCTTGGGGAAGTGCTCCTCTCCCAGTTTTGCAGAGGAGGAATGGTGTAGGTTAACTTTGGCCAAGGTAACCTGGAAGGCTGTGTCAGAGCAGGGAACTAACCCCAGTCTCTGAAGTCCAGCGTTAATGCTCTGCCTGTTGAATGAACCTTATAGGAACACAGAGCACTTTTGGCTGAAAGATGTTTCTACTTCAGAGACATCAAAGGTTTATGAAAGTATTTAATTGCACAGGCAATGTTCTGTAAAACCTGAGATTGGTACAGAGTCTGCAGAGCGAGAGAGCACAGCTGGTGAACTAGATGGTTATGGGTGTGTATATATATACACACACCATAGATGAGCTTCTGGACATAATTTGTTTAGCAAAGAAGTCAGTCTCAGTAGTAATAGCAGGTAGTTTTGACATAGTCTCAAAAGACAGTTGGATTTTGGTATGGAGGCTGATCTAGTAGAGAGAAGTCACTGCTCTGTAAATTGTTCACAGTGGTTGGAGTTCAAATATTAAGAGCCAAATCCAGACCCAAGTGAGTAACTTGCCTGGATATTAGTGGGGTTGCAGTTTGGTCCTGCTGCCTGTTTAGGCAGGGCATTTCCTCTTGTTATTTCTAAAGGAAACAGACTTTATGCTAGCGGATATCCTTTGCCTGCTTTTCGGCTTCCCTGGTAAAAACAAGATGAGTGGTGAGACATTCAACTGGGAAATAAGAAAGAGAAAATCCACTTATCTTTTGATAGCCTATTTATATCCTACTTCTAAAAAGTATTATATGATAATGCTCCTTTCCCAATAACTGCAGTGGCGTAAGGCTCCTTCTACGCTGCCCTGTCAAGCCAGCACGAGGCTGTAATAGCAGTAGTAGGACGTCCAGGGGGCTGTAGCATGTGGGTGTTAGCGATGGTAGTGAGTAGCCTCTGTTGTAGGGGCAATATCCCAAAACGCGCCAGGTAAGCAGCCCACCTGGCTTTGCAGACACGTCCGCTGGATGGGTGGGAGGTGCACGGAGGGAGCTCTGGCTGGTAGATGGCTGGAGAAGGTTTGCAGAGAGTCTGACTTCTTTACCCACAGCCCTTATGCAAGTCAGGTGCTCGCCTTTCTGCTGATATAAGGAGATGGTTCAGCTAGATAGAAAGTGGTTCACAGCTAGGTTTCAAAAATGTGAGAGCATTGCTATCTTGATTTAATCAAAACCACGAACTAATCTCCTCCTGGCATCAAGAGGCTTGGGCCAAAACGGGCTCCCGGGTTAATTGATTTCTTTTTTTTATTGTTGCCTGTTGGGGTGGCTGCTTGGCAGCAGGCAGACGCTGCGCAGCTGGGCCGGAGCTGGAATGCTTCAGTGGCTTAGGAAAGACCTGGGGCACGTTGTGAGTGTCCTGCCCCGATGTGCAACGGGACTGTGGGGGCGGGCAGACAGACAGGGAAGGGAAGGGACGTTTTTTTCCCTTCTCTGCTATCGAGATCCAGGGAGGTGATTGCAGTTAACCTGTTTGTTTTGTTTAACAGCCGCTTGGATTTTTTTGAGTCGGAAATAATTTTCCAGAAATCTGTGCTCAGATGGTGAGCACAGATGCCCAGTTGGGGGGACATGTGTGAAGCAGCTAGAGCTATGGAAGAGTGGAGATAAGACACGTCTGCAGTTGCTGGACGACATAAGAAAGGAAGTAGCTGATGTCACGGGCTGTAACATCCCGACCGACTTTATTTTCTACTTCCTGTCCCACTCACTGGCCTCAAAGGTGGTTTTTCCAGCAGACGTCACATTCCTGTTCCAATTCTGTCTCCCTTTTATGCACTTAGTTTTGTAGATCCAAAGCAGTATCTCATTTTCAGATGCAGTCATGAACCGTCCACAGCATTTTGCATGAGTGAAAATGAGGGCCATTGATTTGAATAGTTGGCCCCATCTTTCCTGAGAATCTCACTGTCACCAAAACCTGCTTGAGCTTCTGTGAACTCCCTCTCTACCATGGCCGTTTGGGCACCCTGCTCACAAACCGCTATGGTTTTGTTGGAAATAAGAAAGTTCAAGGCTTTGAGGGTGATGGAGTGCTGGGCTGCTATGGGCTTTGAAAGTGATGGTAATGCATGTAGATAACATAAAGCTCTTCGGGGGGGGAGGGGGGGAAATCGGTGTGCAGGACCGACCTGCAACAAAGCCAGAAACTCGGGTGCATCCATGGTTGCTTGCATTTTGTCCGCCCTTTACCTGCCTTGAGGTCTTTTGGGGGGGGAGAAGAGCTCTGCTCTTAGCCCAGCATGGGATAGCTGTTTCCGTCTCTTAGAGCAGGGATGGGGATCTTCTGCATACAGATAGTGCTAAAATTTTCACCTTCCTTCTTGTACCCCACAGAAATGTGTGCCTGTCTGAAGGGGAATTACATCTAATTTGTGCAAGCTACGAATCAAACTTTCTTTGATGTTAACTCTAATTCTCCTTTCTTGCCTTTGCAGGTTTTGTTGCCAGCTGCTAGTTTATTGCAATTGATGGATGTTAGAAAAAACTGCTGTGACTTTCTTCAGTCCCAGCTGCATCCGACAAACTGCCTTGGAATCCGAGCTTTTGCCGATGTGCATGCGTGTACCGAACTGCTGCAGCAGGCAAACGCCTATGCAGGTGAGGGAAGGGTCGTCCATTTGTCGAGTTAAACCCGCTTCCAGGTACAGCGACTCGTAGGCTGAGCAAGATCAGCACATCCTGGTTGGTCTCTTCATGCTTCTAGTACTAGAACAGGGAAGGGAATACTTTATCGGGTTGTAGACTTGTAACTTTCTGTGATGCCGCAAATTGTGAAATGCGGTTTGGTTGCAGGGGAGCGCCTAAGGAGGTAAAAAACCCTGATCCTCTGGATCCCAGCCCACAGAGTAGTTCCTTAGTATGTTCCTAGTAAGCTCTTCGGCTGCCTGTTCAACAGCGCGGTGTTGGTGTGCTGGTGTCCTCCCTGTGTACGCTGCCCGGTGAGAGCAGTAGGCAATGCTGGGGATTTGTGCATTCTAGGAATAAATGTCACCAAGCAAAATTAAATCTTGTGGGTGGGAGCGCGAACACTCAGCTAAAATTGTCATGCAGGTTGAGCCTCTGATCTGTGGAGCACTGGCCACTTACGCCAAGGGTGGAGAGACTCTTGTTTCCTGGAGAGTGGATGCATTTGGTTGCAATAAGCAGGTGCAGGCAATGGCTTGCAGCATTTCTCCTTAATGTCGTAAATGTAAAGCTGTTCCAAGCGGCCCCATGCTCTTAACTCCCCACCACTTTCCAGTCTCCTCTAGCAGTGTTGCCCTTGACCTCTGCTTGTGAGAAGCTCGTAGTTTTCTCTACTCAGTTTGTTTTTCTGCTTTTCTGTCTATTTGTATAGGGAAAAATACACCTGCTGTCTCCCAGAGCACCTGCTCTGTCCTGCAACATTTTCCTTGGTATGTTTTTGTCCTTAATTGGACCACAAGAAGGCTCAGTGGAATAAAATTGTGCCCACCAAGTCCTCCTCTATTCTCCTGCAAATAAAAGTAAAACCTTTTCAGCTGCTCTGGCTGTATTATCCCCTAGAGGAAAAGGTACCCTGGAAGGAATGGTTAATTGTATAAAGGCTTGCTTGTAATATCTCATTATCCTTGCTTCCAGGCGCTGTTTAATCTTTAACCCAACAAGCAGTGCATTCACTGTATACTTATTTGTTTTTTTGGCAATTAGAAAATCTGCTTTGTTGTTTTATTGGCCTTCATAAGTCCCAGTTAGTACAACAGCCCATGTAATGTTAATGGAACTCCATTAATAAAAATGCCATTAAAATTCTTTTCACCATGTTGTTTATGTAACAGCGTTAAACCAAGACAGAAGTCCCCAAGCTCAAGAGTCCATGCGTGCATGAGCTCAGTTGCTTGGGAAATGCTTAGTTCTGGCCAATGGATAACCTTAGGAGGTGGAGGAGCCTTCTTGATGCAGGCACAAGTTCCTTTATTAAAATCAGTAAATATTTTTACTTGCTTCCAACTAATAACAAGAGATCAAATATCTTTCTACTGCCAGATGCCAGTCCAGAATGAATAGGAGATTGTGTCCAGAAGTCAGAGTGCATCCAGATTACTGTGGGGGGAGCATTTCCTGCTTCTCAAGTATTTAAGGCCAAAGAGTTCATTAGATCTTATATATGATTTCCAGCATAACAGAGTAGTAAACTTTATCCAGATACTGCTATTTTTAGTCAGAACCTTTGGCTTAGCTGTGGTGTTTTCATCCCCATTAGACCAAGTACAGTCCATGGCTGGGGAGGCCCAAGTGCCCTCTGCAGCACCAGCGTTGGTGAGGAGTTGTTCAGGTGTGACCTCCAAGGAGGTCCTCTCTGGAAGTTACGCCAGCTTGTGTCCCTGGAGTGCTGCTTTTTGGCAGGCAAAGTACTTTGCAGAAGTGAAAACTAGAGGCAGATCTTACCGCGGAGGCAGCGCTTTGGATACAGGAGTCTGAGCTTCTCAAAGCTAAAGGGATTTGGGCTTGAAAAAAGCTGCTTCAGATAAAGTATCTGAGATTCATGTTTCCGTATTTCAGTCAAAGATAAATGGGACTCAGCAAATGGCAGGTGAGATTAAATTGCCATGTGTATGTAACAAATGCTTGCAAAACTAAAATTGTCTGCAACTGGCTGACAATGGTTTTGACCTAGAAATTATTTTTTAGAAAGTAATTCTTTCCTAGTGCCCTTTGGCTGTATGTAAAGCTTGACAGATTTGATGATGCTTTTTGGACCTGGATTGCAATTGGTCATAATTCTTCCAGTTTGAGATTATAAGAAGTGATGTGTATTTTGTTTTCAAGTGGCTCCCAAAGTTACAGCATGGAGGGATTTGGAGGCGAAAAGGGAGAAAAAGAAATTTGTACAGTTGCAGACTTAAGTGGAAAGGGGCAAGGCTGCGGGGAGGATGGGTGCTGAGGGATTGGAGCAGGAGAAAGGTTAAATTTACAGATTTGGGGGAAAGAAGTAAAAGGGGGAAGGAGAGAAGGAGAGCTGATGCCACGTGTGTGCATGGGACGAGGATGTCCCCCTTGCCCATCTCTCTGTGTGTCCCCTGGCACATGCAGATTCAGGTGGATGCCCTCACTATTTGCCGCTGACTGGTATGTACCAAACGGACTGTTTGGCCGATTCATGTTAAAGATGGGCTTTTGTTTGAATGTTTACAAATATCAAGGACCCTTGCTGGAGTCCCTCATCCAGGTGTTGAGCAGATCTGATTCTATCTAGCTTGTTGAAGTGGGCAAGAACTGAATCTCAAGGTGACCAGGTTATTTACTACTTTAGAAAGGAATTGGCACTTTTCTCAATTGCCGCTTCTAATCATATTTGCCACTGGAAGGTACTTAGTGGCTTTGCAGAAAGTGAAGTTCCCATTTAGTGTCATTTATGAAAGTGTCTCATGAGGCTTATGTCACTTCAAATAACATCAAATTTCTTTAACCTGCTCTGAGACTATTTCCTTTTTCTGTTCCGCCGTGCAGTTGTGGTGCCTTGTTTGTCTCGGGTGCTCGGAGCTGTAATAACAGCAGTTCTCCGAATGCTGTAGTCCTTCCGTTGGCTTAAAGCATGGATTTCATTATAATTTTCTGTTCCCCCTTTTCATTTGTTGAACAGAGCAGCACTTTCCTGAGGTGATGCTAGGAGAAGAATTTCTTAGCCTTAGTCTGGACCAGGTTTGCAGTTTAATATCAAGTGACAAGCTCACAGTCTCCTCTGAAGAAAAGGTACAGTAAATTGTATAGCAACAGTGAATGTGAGAATGCTGGAATGTTTCTAGATCTTACATCGGGAACTGTTCTCGTGTTATGCTCTTTAGGGGCCATTTTCCAACAGAGCTCACGTGGAAAGGAAAATTAAAAATACTGTAAATCCTAAAAACACATAAAAATGACCTTCACTTGGTTGTTCTTTGTAAGAAGTAATGATTCTCAGATCCATATCTCTTCCAAAAGCCCCCGGGGACAGAACTTGAATACCTTCCCTCTCTGGAAAACTAGGACCCTCCCATCTGCTGTTGGTGTAAAGCTCATATTACCTGCCATAAAACCTCTAAAAAAGGTGAATTTCATTAGGCCAGGGAGGAGTGTTGGCTTCTGTTGCACATCGCACAGAACAAGTAAAGGAGGCCCGCAACCAAAAAGAAGGAAGGAAACATTTTTTTAGCATCATCAGTGTTTTTAATGGAAGAGGGGAAGAAAGGCACTGGTTGATGTTGTTTTGTGGTTGAAATGTTCAGCACATCTTGTCCTGGGAAGGAGGGTGACCAGTGGTTGCAGTACGTGGTGAACACCAGGTCCAGCCCCTTTCTCTGGTGTGGGCTTCTTGCATGACCTGCAGCAGGTTTCTGAGGAGAGGTACGTGCCTCGAGTCCTTCAGCTCACCTCCAAATTGTTGCTACGGGGAGGTGGACACTTGTGGGACGCTACAGGAGAGCTTGAGGATTATGTGGCTCGTAACTTCAGGACCTCTGTTTTGGTGGGATAAGCCTGGACCTGGGTGCACTTGATGCTGCTGGTCGGTACTGAGCTGGTCAGGCTGCGTGTGCAGGTGTGTGCACCCTCCGGGCTGCAGACACACGGGTGCTTGGGCCCATACGGACCATAAAGCTTGCCAGAAAACCCCTGCCCCACGTGAGGCGCGAATGCAGCGATGCTTCGTTCAGATCCTGAGCCAGCAAACTCGGAGGCTTCGGGAGCGCGTTTCCGCAGGCGTGGGGCTAGCGTGGGCGTCTCGGAGGGGTGCTGCGAGGTGCTACACAGGCAGGGCCAAAAAGGGAAAAAACAAATGGCGTGAACTCGCAGCAGAGTCGCTTTGCATGAGCCAAGCAGCCTGCAAAGGGAAGTGCAAGTTTAGTAACCAATTTTTCCAGTCCTGTGCAGCATTGTTAAAAAGCTTTTATTGGCCTCGTGCCCAGAGAAATCAAAGTGCTCCCTCCCTCATCTGAGCTTTATACAATCAAACCCAGTATTTCTTTAGCTGATTGTAAAAGTTGAGAATGCAAGGCAGTGGAAGGAAACGTAAGCATAAGCTGCACGTTCAAAACAACAGATATGAATAACAGGAGAGAGGCAGAGCATGGGATTGGAGCATAAACATGAAATATGTGCTGGAGTCCAAAGAAATGCTGAAAATTGAGGACAGACTCTTAGGCTGCTGTTTTGTATTAGCTTCATGATAGACAAGCAGTTTTCCTGACTTTTATTCTTCCTATCTAATGTGTGAGATGTATATTATTAAAAAAAAAAAAAAAGTGTGTGTGTGTATATATCTAAAAAAAGTATATATATGTGTGTGTATCTATACATACATACGTCTATGTGTATCCATGTGCACATGTGATGGACAGGTAACTATTTTTAAGCAATAAGATGTAGTAAGTAGGCAAATACTTCAAAAATCTGAGAGCTAAATTGTCACAGCCAGATTTGATGAGAGGTTCCTCTTCTTACCGTGTCTCACGCGGGTACCGCAGGCTGTGAGCCAGAGCGTTGCCGTCTCTGGGTCGTTGGGAATTTTTATAGCGGAGTCCTTCCAGGCCAGAAGGTGACAAGGAGAGGGAAGGAAATATTGCCCTCATAACGCTTCAAGGCATGTATGCCCAAGAGCTTGTGTGTTCTTCCCTTCCTCTGCCACCCCCCAACTAATACCAATGGGCCTAATAAAATACATTCTTTACCTCCACTTGTATCCTTAGGCCATCATGGCTATGAAAATTGCCTGCTATCACAGAAATCTATTTTAATTGTAAAATGGTGACAATGTTTTCCCCTTTATTCAAAGATTATCCTTCTCTCTCCCTCTCCCCCTTGCTTTTGCCAGCCTCTGCAGTCGCACGGGCCCTTTTGGCCCAGGGCAAAGGTTTATTTTGGTCCCTGCCTGCTCTTTTTGCTGTAGCTGGGTACTTTGAAGACAGTTTTATCAATGCTTTCTGGACCTGACCTAATTGGCTCTTTAATTATAACAGTGCATGCAAGCAAGGAGAAAGTATAAAAAATCACGTTTATTTGTATTCACTAATGATTTGTGAAATGGAGGGGCTCCCAGCCCTTGAGAAGGGGCTCCTGCCGGCTCAGAACAGTGGTGAAAGAGATTTTGGAAAGGATTGGGATCTTTGGATTGAGGATTTTACACAGAGCTCAGTAGTCGACTCATTGTCTCATGCTGCTAACATGCAGTAGAAGCTGATGCGCAGTTTGGTCCTCACTCCTGGGAGTATCTTAACAACTGGATTTTTGGCTGAAGAGACTGGGAAAACATCTGGGCTTGCTCTTTGCTTAGGTAGTATGCACAAGGGATATCCCAGGCTTTTACCCTTCCACTCCATGGAGTGGGAAATCTGCTTCTGCCAAGCTCGGGACCGTTCCTGCAGCCTGGCAGGACCCAGCTGCTAACGCAGCCTGTGCCTCTGCTCGAAATAAAGCTGTGTGGGTGATGGCTTCGTTTCATCACACCCCGGCGGCGGGTCGTGCGTGGCTGGAGAAACCCGTCTCCCGGGGGAGCGGCAGCAGCTGCTCGGGGTCTGCAGCGGGCACAGCGCGGAGGGAGGGCATGGCAGCAGGGGAAACAGATGTGGCCTTTAAATAGAGATATTGCTGTCTTAGATTAAGATTTTTTCCCCTCTCTCGTAAAATTAGGAATCGGAGCCAACGGACAGTGCCAGAATCTGATTTTTTAAAAATTTCTGTTATTTTTAGTGTATCCACATGAGGGTAGTGTCAGTGTATGCCTAACGCAGGAGCAGTCTCCAGCACCGAGGAAGCAGTTTATTCCTCATGCACATTTGCTTTACCGTCCTTTAAGACTTGTTTACTGTCATCTCAGTCTGTAGCCGAGTATGTCCCAGTCCTGTGACCTGTTCTGTAGCTCAGCGTTCGTGCAGAAGAGGTTAATGAAAAGCATGCTTGTTGGCTAAACATTTGCTTTGTGCTCCTTCCACACTCATTTGCAATTAAAAATCTCGCAACAACCTAGTTTCTACTTTAAACGCCTTGTAGCCAAAGTGAAATTGTTTGTTTATTTATTTTCATTTAAAAGTACTTAAAGATTCCGCAGTAGTTATTTTCCTCTGCGTTTGCTGGGGTTTGATTACATGGCTCCCTGCTGTGTTGCTTAAATCTTCATCTCGGCTCCTGAATTCCAAACAGTTCAGCAAGAGCATTTGTTGGCGTAGGAAATGAGGCTGGTGCTTTACCGCTTTTTTTAAGTATATAGTTTAGCCTAAGAGGAGGAAACCCCTTTCCGTTCTGCCTCTCCTTTGTGGGAGGACGCATCTGCCAGCGCCTCCTGCAAATACGTTCGCCAGCAACAATTGGGGACTGAGAGATGGTGCCCTCAGTTCTGGTTGATTTTGTCAGATTAGTGACCTTGGACCAAACAAAATGGTTTCTTGGGGAGTGATGGCAGGGGTGGAAAGAAGGAAAAAATATCTGTGCAAATTGGCCTGACCATTTGGTGACCCTGGAGGGAAGTTGAAACTGAGGGCACGTGCGGAGTGTGCTGGGGCGAAGGGCCAGCGATGCCTTTTAGGGGGGGCACGGGACAGCCGGGATCTGTGGGAGGCAGCTGTGCTCAGCCCCCCACGAGTAACCGGGTAGCGAGAGCATTTGGGGAATTTTGCCTGTAGATGCGAGTTAAGGGTCAGAATTTGATCGTGACTCTGCAGGGAAACTCCACTGCAAGGATCCAGATCCTGCTGTGCAGCATCCGAGACTGCACCAGCCCCACTCCGTGCCTTGCGGGGTGTTTCAGGAAGCCTTTCCCACTCCTGGGGACATTTTCAGGCCTTTCTTCTGGGAGGAGTGAGGGTCACAGTTATATAAGTACATGCATATTCATGCCGGGAGCCCACGTAGGACGCTTCTGCCCGCGTCTGTTCATCGTGCAGGGCTCTGCATGGCTCCTGCTGCACGGGGTTGTTTGTGCCCAGTTCGTCACGGAGTCAAAGTTTGGATGCTTATCTGAACCGGTTGGATCTGGGAGTAAAACTAGATTTTGGTTCAGACCAGAAGTCCAGCGTACCCTTGTTTCCCTGCAGAAGTACCCGGGTGTTTTTAGCGGTGAAATGCGTGCGTGGCTGCAGACAGGGGTTTTCCTGCGCGTGTGGTGAACTTGTCCTGAAGATTTCTTGGGTTTGGGGCTGGAGGGGGGAACTGGTGCAGTGATTACATATGATGATGAACATAGTGACTTACTGTGTGGCCAGGCTGCTTTGGGAGGGGAGATCTCTGTTATCAGGAGTAATCGTTGTGGCTGATTTCATGAATAATGTCCAGTGCAAATGTCAGCAGGCTAATTAAGTTTCCTGGCTGCCTTCCAGCGCTAATGTCCAAGAGGTATATGATTGTCCTGGACACACACTTTGCTTTCAGAGTGATACAGCACATGTAGATGTGAAGTTGCGTATTAATATGCAAGGTCAGCTCACTTCTTCGCTACCGTGATGCTTGTGCTCTGTGCACAGTCACGACTTGTTCATCTGTTTGATAGAGGTCTTGCACCCCCTTCCTTTGATGTGGTAAAATCACAATGCTTCTGATTTTGGGTAGGTGACTGTGCAAGCTGTTCTCTCTTCTCCATTTAATTGTGCTTTTTCTGTGTAGGTGTTTGAAGCGGTTATTTCTTGGATAAATTATGAGAAGGAATCTCGATTAGAGCACATGGCTAAACTGATGGAGCATGTTCGCCTACCCCTTTTGCCCAGAGATTATCTTGTACAGGTTAGTCTGTAAATAAGTAATTAATACTTGCACTTAAGCTGCTGGTAGCTCCTTAATCAATGGCTTGGCTGTTTGCATCTGAGATGGGTTATTTGGCATGTCACCGGGTCTGTAAACAGAGAAATAAAAGGAAAAACTGGGTGGACTTTGAAATCAATGTGTGTGCGCAGAAACCTTCTGGTCGATGTGACCTGTGCTCTGCCAGGCGGTGCCGAGAGCAGAGCTCCCGACCCCCTTGGTGGAAGCATTTAGAAGTTAATATCTTGGGGTTTTTCACCCTGAAAGTACCCAGGTGGTGGTGTTACAAGCTTGTGCATTTTTTTCCCCTAATGCACAGGTAAATTTAGCTTGGTGAAAACACATCATGTGTGATAATTTTGGCTTAAGACATGTTCTGCGCATAGACAGGTCTGTGTGACCGACAGGTGAGATGGTCTCTGGCTTAGTCTGACTGAGAGATTGTTCTCAACAAGTTAATTCCTGGGATCTGAGCCTTGATAATGAGCTGAGAATCCCCAAAGGAAGGGCTTGGCATATGGGCTTTTTGACTACTATGCTTTTATCGTGTGTCTAAAAAAATCAATACAATTGAAATAAAATAGATAATCACAAGATGAACCCACCATGTATTTTTTTTTTCTCAACTATATCTTCTAATTGAGTGAAAGATATTGTCTCTTCTTAAAAAATCTGACACAAATGAAAGAAATTACTTATTTTGTACCCAGACTCCTGGTGAATTCTCCTCTGCTGAGATATCAAGTGTCTGGCAGAGAGTGGTGAAATAGAGGGAGCACTGCTGCTCTTGAGTGATACTGGAAGGGAGTGAGGAGCTTGGATTTTACTGCCTGTGTTTCTTTGGGGAGAGCTGGAAGTCTGTGTCTGTCTTCTGCATGTTTTTATGTTGGTACTTTGGAAGAGAAATTCCGGTTTTCATGTGCTTTCTACAAAGCTCCTTGCGACCTGTGCCACCGAGTACTTCAATTTAAATGACCTTTCGTGTGTGTGCATGTTCTCAGACAGTTGAAGAAGAAGCTTTAATCAAGAATAACAACACCTGTAAAGACTTCCTTATCGAGGCCATGAAATATCACTTGCTTCCTCTGGATCAAAGGCAACTGATAAAGAATCCCAGAACAAAGCCGAGGACTCCGGTTAGCCTGCCAAAGGTAAGCCGAGTTCGTCGCTTCATGTCACCTCGCACCGCATTACTGGTGGCATTTTCTGTCTTTGAAAGGAGATTGTCTACTTGCCACGTTACTTCTTACTAACTCCGTGAACGTCCTTTGAAGTGTTTTGCTCCCTCTTCTGGTATTTCCTACGCCCACTGAGGATATATAATCAAGTTGGATAAACTTAAATAAACCCTTAGGAGAAGCAATATCTCTGCTCCCAGGGGCAAGGGTCTGCTCTTGAAACATTTTGTCAGCCACAAGTGGTTTTGTGAACGGCTGTTGCTCCTGGAGCTGCAGCTTGAGAATTGCTGACCCGTGGAGCGGCAGCGGCTGCAGGCAGCTGCCCGGAGTGCTCGGCGGGTTGGCTGAGGTTTCTGCTGGCTGGCAGCACTGTCGCGGAGCCCCGCTGAGGAGGGTCGCAGTAGGTGTCTTTCCTTTTCCCGTCTCGTAATCGGAAGCCAGGAAAGCAGGAAACGACGGCACCCAGACCCGTGAGCAGGAAGCCTGAAGCAAATTTCAATAGACTCAAAGCAGCTACTGAATAAATAAGCCTTGTTACTCCCTGCATTTATCCCGCAGGCGTGTGATGCTCTGGCCACCGCTTTATTAGTGAAGAAAAAATGACAACAGAAACTATTTTCCCTGTGCCCCAGAGATAAATACAGTTCGGCACGATGTCAATCAACAGCCTGTCGCTAAAGTTATTAATAAGCATTTTTGAGATTTTAAGACATCAAAACCGCAGTGTATTATTTTTCTAAGCACAAATCATAGGGAGCTTGGTTTCTGGGATGGTGTATGAGATCTGTGCTATGAGGGACTATTCAGATGTTTAGATATTGAACTGTCCGTTGAGAAATTGTGGTTCTGCAGAGCGTGTCGGCACGTTGTGTTCTTTCTGCCTGCTGGCGCTGAGATGAAGTTGGTAGAACACAGCTTTGGGGACATCATGAAGGGCTGATGTGATCCTTGTTCAAGGACTGAAGTAGTTAAGGATGGAAATGAACAGTGAGCAGTGAGTTCAGAGGTTCTCAACATCTTCTATAGCATGACCTATGAGCACAAACCCAAATCTTCTGCAGGCCTCTCCTCCCTTCTTTTTAACTGTAAAGAAAGGGGAGAAGGTGATGATCTTCCAGCATTCCTGTTACTGAGAAACTTTCATCTGGTCTGTTGGTCCCTCTGATGAGGGATTACCGTCTGCTGTGAAATCTCTTAATTCTGTAATCGTGTGAAGCTCTGCAGCTTTCTGTGGAAGACATACACAACCAGTAGTCAGGCTGCTAATTTAGACTCAATTTGCTGTCTAATGTCATGTTCTCATCTTTGTAGATCAAACAGTTCTCTATTTTCAAACTCTTCAAATTCTTTAAATTGCTGTCTAGCTCTGTACTTTTAAAGCAACACTGATTGGAGTTGAGCTTATTACGCGAGTGACCTCGAGCGACAATCTTATCCCCTCAGCTACTCACAGCCAGCTTGCAGAGGTTAAAGCCAGTTTCCCATCTACTCTTTGACTATATTTGAAGCCCTGTTATCTTGCTTCTAGCTCCTTGGCGTTGTAAAAATCAGATTGTCTTGGGTAGTGTTTGCTCCTGCCAATTTGCTGTGATAAGGGGAGCAAATCCTCCCTCTTAATAATGTGGAGGCTCGAAGGAAATGTGTTCAGAGCAAAGTGCAGGTCGAGCTGTTTGTAGGTGCAAGTGGTTTGGACGCTGCCCGTGCACGCGTTGGTTTGCAGTGCCCAGCTGGGGCTCAGCAGCGACGGGCAGCCCTCGAGCGCTGAGCTGCAGGCTCCTGGGACCGCTGCCCCTGGGCACGTCAGTGAGTCCACGGGGAGTTTGTCTTTTGGTGGCAGACAGGGCAGATTTGGGAAGGACCACACAGCATGCTGTCCAGGTCTTCTCACTTTTCCACCAGTGTCTACTGCTTGCTGTTGCTGGGAATGGATTCTGCAACTGGGCGGACCTTTAGCCTGATCCGGCAGAGTGGTTCTTGGGCTCCTGAGATTGCCTTGATCACCTTCACGTAGATCTTCCCTATCTGTAAGGAATTTAGGGTTTAATTACTGGATTTGCATCAATACATGTCGCAGCCAAAAGCCTTAATGAAGCTGACAAATCACTTCCTTCGGCAGCCCGGCACCCCGGGTCTTAATAGTCCTGGTGATTTCCCCGAGTGTCATCTTCCCCGCAGGTGGCAATACAGCTGTCAGGTTTTATTTGCTAAGTGGCATCGATTATTTTTAGCACCACCATGGAGATAATGACTAAACAGTGGGCTGGCTCTGGAAATTACACTGGGATCTTCTTCACTTAAAAATACTTCTGCAGCGAGTCTTGCGTGTGCCATGGTGCAAAGCGGTTTTGTGTTTCATGGGGAAATAGGACAGGTTGCCCACCTCAGGAACGGTGAGGAATGGTTAATGGTGCTGCCATATTTAGCGTACATTAAATTGGAGATAACTTTTTTCCCCCCTGCAGAGGCTTTTAGTGGGCCTGCAGTGTTTTCGGCAGTTGCTCTTGACCAGGTTGTGCCGATGGTTTCTTTGCGGAGAGCAGCTCCCCGGGCTGGTGTCTGAGGTTTTCTAGCTCTCATCTTCCCTCTCCAGGTGATGATCGTGGTGGGCGGGCAAGCACCCAAAGCCATTCGCAGTGTGGAGTGCTATGATTTTGAGGAGGAGCGGTGGGATCAGGTTGCTGAGCTTCCCTCCCGGAGATGCAGAGCAGGTAACGGGAACTTTTCCTGCAGCCTTCTTCATTTTCCCAGTGCAGCTCTTCAGGGCTGGATGGATGTCCTCAGTCGTCCCTTCAGCCTTCCTCTGTGCCCCCGGCCTCAAGCAGCTCTTTCTTTTTGCCATTCCTTCCTCCTCTTTCCCTATGCACGTGTATCCTTCTCATTCAGGTGGATGCCCTGATCTCTAGAGGGGTTGCTGCTGCCTGTCTGCCCTCCATAGCCACTGTCTGCCCTTCATTGTCTCTCTCTCCTGGCTGCTCCTCCATCAGTGTTTCCCCTCCTCCTCCCATCCTGCTGGCCTGGCAACCCACAGGGATCCAGTTTTCCATGCTGGTTTCCTAGTGAAAATCAAAGGAGCTGAGTCAGGCTCTCTCAGTGCTGAAGGGCGATGGAGAGCAGGTCTGTAAGTTGGGAGTGTTCCTCTGAAGACATCTGAGAGGGTTGTGAATGTGGATCACCATTTGGTATCCTCTCTGGCTCAGAAAATTACTCATTGAGGTGTGAAATCCATCTGTGCCTTATGTTGCCGTGTATTTATGTGCATTTCACCTTCCATACGACACGTATGTTTTATCATACTTGGCTCCAATGCTCTCAACCTGCAGAAAATGCCAAAGACTTGCCCACGTTCTGCTCTTCCCTGCTGTCTTATGCACCTCGACAGACGCCTCATGATACTCGCTTCCCAAGCTGTTTGTAAAACCTCCGTAAAATCTCTCTCCTCTTTCATCAGGTGTGGTATTTATGGCTGGCAATGTTTATGCTGTCGGGGGCTTTAACGGATCTTTAAGGGTACGGACGGTTGATGTGTACGACGGCGTGAAGGACCAGTGGACGTCCATAGCCAGCATGCAGGAAAGACGAAGCACTTTAGGCGCAGCTGTGCTCAATGATCTCCTGTATGCAGTGGGCGGCTTTGATGGCAGCACCGGTAGGTGACTGAGCAAAAACCAGGCAGTGCCTGACCCCAAAAAAATGTTTTCAGAGACCCCTGCAAAGACTGCAGAGCTTTAGTGAGGTTCCTGCACCCTTCCTCTATGATCTTGTAGAGAAAGAGCTGGAGACTGGGTTTACTGCATGTTGTAACTAACTGCATGCACGTTCTGACCCATCAGTAAGTGCAGAGTATCTCACTATTTTTTTTTTTCTTTAGTGATACAGTTCTTTCAGTCTTGTTCTCTGTATGAGTATGCTTATTCTGGTCTGAAAAGGGTTTTTTTCCTGGTTTTAATTAAATTTTGCATAGCAACGTGAATAAAATGCCAACAAGGCATCTTATGGGATACGTGTGTCTGGGATTTATTGGCATAACTGCATGTTTAGATTCACACTTCTGCCTCTGCTGTAGAGCTTTGCCACTTGGTTAAGCCCTAAACTCACTATTTCAGCTAGTGATGACTACAGTGCAATGGGGTCTGGGGGAATTTGTAAACCTTTGCATGGACATTTTGTAATGCCTGAAAGGACGTGGGACTTTTGGGCTTGGAATCTGGACTCTGCTCCTCCTTGGTGTCCCCAGCGCATCGGAGGGGCAGCAGTCCCAGGGCAGAGGCCATGGGGTAACAATTTTTCCAGCTGCTGAAGAAGTGGCATTGACACGCTAGTCCCAGCCTGAAAGGCAAGGGACTAGAAAATTGGGTTGCAGGAGTGTGGGGGGAATTACAGGCTTGGGAGGAGGTGGAAGGCAGATGAAAGTGCAACACCAATCTTTTTTTCTTCTCTTTTTTTTTAATTAGAAAACCTGTGTATCCCCTTTTTAACTAGGTCTGGCATCAGTTGAGGCCTATAGCTATAAAACCAATGAGTGGTTTTTTGTGGCTCCCATGAACACAAGAAGAAGCAGTGTTGGAGTTGGAGTTGTGGAGGGTAAGAAAATCAGCAGCCATTTCCATCAAGCAAATGTTACTGTGTCAAACAGAAGCCTGAACAGTTAAGTGCAATAGGAGGGAACTGCAGGAACTGCCCTCTAGACTATCTTTAGTTGGTAAAGATTTATTTTATATGATGTAATCGCTGCAGCTTTTTCCATTCTCCTCTTTATCTTAGTGAAAAATCATGTGTGGCTTTCTAAGAGCCTCAGGCCCATATCAGACCAGCCCATGCCTCCTGTGAATGCCATTAGGTGTGTGCGGGTTTCTTTGAATCCTTATTCTTCCTGGGCTGCTTCTGGCCAGTGAAAGCAAACGGTATTGTGCAGTGTATGCTGTTGCCATCAGCAGACATTGCGTGGATGGAGTACCCATCACAGAAAATCTGCTCAGCGAGAGAAACAGGAGCGTAGTTCGTCCCACAGCCCCAAGCTGGCGGTTTGGCAGGAATACTAAAACCTGTGTTTATTGATATCAGGCTTGCCGGCACGCACGGCACGATTTTCTCTGGTTTGTAACCGAGCAGGGACTGTCGATAGCAAACGCGGGTGCTGCGGCAGCGCGGGAGTGAGGCAGGCGAGGTGGGCGGAGGGGATGCTTGGAGGGATCGCAGCGGCTGTTGGCATCTATGTGTCAGCACCAAACTCGAGTGAGCTGGAACTGAGCAGCTTGGTTTGGATCCAGGAGAAAGAACAGTTTAAGCAGGAACCTTTTCTTCCTTTAGAAAAAACAGTTCTGAAGCAAGTGAAAGGTTTTATTTGACCTTGTCTTTAGCGTGGCGTAGCAGTTTCCAATTAGTACAGTGTGGAGCAGCCGCTGGCACAAGCCTTGTTATAAACTGTGCTTTGAAGTGGCTTGGTTTGACCTGTGTGCATGGGAAATACATGAAATGTGTTTATGTACATGATATGAGTTTATGTGAGAAGAGAGAGGGAGATAAAGTCAGAATAAATAGCTGTGGTTGTGCTAAATTTGCATATTTAAGAAGCATCTCCTTCATAATTGGCCCATGCTTGTGAAGTGCTGGGCCGCTGGTCGTCAGTGGGATTTGCTAAAGTGGGTCAGTCATTTGAATGTGGAACAAATACTAAGTACGTACCTGAGAGATGCATTTCTATGGACAGGTTTTCTACTGGAGACATATGAAATCCTTTTCCTTTTGCTTTGTTTGAAAGTGCAAATAAGTGTTGCACATGTTGGAGTCCATGATAAAAAAAATGAGGGCGTGTGATGGGGAAGAAGAGCTCATCATATTGGTGTAGGGAACAAGCTGCAGCCTGCAGTTAATCCACAGTGTTCGTCTGAACATGATGAAGATTGATCTGATGTAGGTACTGAAAATATCGAATAATTGATGCCAGTCAGGGAACTTGATCTCGTCTTGCTCCGTCTGGCACTCTTGCCTTGATTCATTGACTAACACCAGGCAGGTTGAAACAACAGCACAAATACGAGTTTGAAATGTTTGTAGAGACAGGAAGACGCAGAAGGAGTGCAGTTGTAAACCTGATCCTTGCAAACCTCTCCCAATGATCACAGCCCGAGGAAGGTATGAGGGGAGCTGAGGGAGAAGAGGGGGCAGAGGCAGGACCATGAGAAAGAAAAGAGCTGGCCTGTTCTTTGAGCCTTGCAAACATCAAGGGAACAGGAGGATGGAAAAGCGTAAGAGTGTAGATGATAAATGCCGGTGGAAGTCCCATGATTGCATAGCTCATTTGCAGCCAGGCTCTGCTGTTACGGACTAAAGATTGGTCTTATTCATGGGTTTTGTACAAAAATTTGGGTTAGAATTTTCCTACATATTTGTCGAACTTTATTAATGGTGGTTTGTTGCAGTGTCTAGGAGGCCTGGTCTAGAATCAGAACGCCTTTGTGCTAGGTGGTCTAGTAAAGAAACAGAAAGAAATCCTCTCTGACCAGAGAGTTTACTGCCTAAACGCAAAACGAGCTGATAGACAGTATAGGGAGATAGGAGAGATTATCAGTCAGGTCTGCGAACAGAGGACATGGTGGAGCATCAGCCTTGTTTCATGTATGGTGTAGTCCCGTGGCATCTGACTGTGAGACTGGAAAAGAACTAGGTGTATGTTGTCCAGCTTTCACTGAGTTGAGGTCCGGAGGGACAGATAGACCGTGCTGTGAGGGTCTCCTGTGGTATCTCCTGTGTTGCGATTGCTTGGCATGAAGAAGCAGGCTGGCCTCAGCTGTGCTAGCAGCATTGGTTGGTATTGATTTGGCCCAGGTTCTTCAAAATCAGGTCTAGGTTTCTGTGCAGCTATTATATTAACATAAGAGGCTATTGCATATTTATTGCTCAGGTGATATTGTAATTAATGTACAGTACCGACCTTTAACAGCACGCTTGTGGCACCTGAACAGGAGGAAACGCTCGATCAGCAGAACGTGCTTTGATGTTACCTGTTCTCCTGGGCCAACAAGTCATTTGGAAAACCCTCTGGGCCTTTGGCTTCTCATTAAGCTGTTGTGTTGTGTTATTTCCTTGTCGTAGTTGACAGCTTTAACAGCTTTAAAAACAATCCTGCATGTCTGCGAGTTTGCTTCAGATCCTTTCGGTAGGATTTTCCCCAGACATCCCAGCAGGTTTAGGCATGTGTCCCAGGGCCTCCCTCAGCTGGGATCTGTCTTCACCTGGACCATCAGGCGTGATGGTCACGTAAATCAGTCGTAGCCGTAATGCTGATGCCAACGTGTGTCTCTTCCAGGTAAGCTCTACGCCGTGGGGGGTTACGATGGAGCGTCCCGCCAGTGCCTTAGTACCGTCGAGCAGTATAACCCAGCCACGAACGAATGGACCTACGTAGCCGACATGAGCACTCGACGCAGCGGTGCAGGTACTGGCTCCAAAATTTGTTCTTAACAGTGGATGATCACTGGGTTCTCTGCTCACGGAAAGGAAGAAGTGTGTTTTGGCATTGCTGGGCTGGCAAGTGCAACCTGTTATTTCCCTCTCCTTCCCATGAGGGGAAAAACCATAATTGCTTGGAAGCTCTCAGCAGCTCTCCTGACTTTGTTAAAATCTGCCAAATTGAAATTAATCTCTGGATTAATGAAATAATGTTCAGTGTTTCTAAGTAGCCTCGCTAACAGATGCATCTCACTTGTAAGCAAAGAGTTGTCTTTCCAAATCACCAGCTGCAGGCTCAGCCAGGGACTGGAAAGCCAAGCTGCATCTCCTCCTCTCCTATCATTTGGGGGCTGTCAGATGGATTTTCTTTTCGCATCTTCTCTGCAAGCATCCAGTGGGTGCTTTGCGGCACAAAGCACATTTGCACTGGGTGATGTGCAGACCAAGTCAAGGTAACAAAATTCATCTCAGATTGGCCCTGATAAGCTAGTTTTTAGTGTACCTTTTGCTGACAAGAGTTGGTGATCTGGAGGATTAGAGGAAAGGACATGTTAAAAAAGGATTATATTCTAGTCTTGGTGGTTTCTAACTTGCTATGTGATGTTAGGCCAGGTAGGCACTTGTCCTCTCTGTAAGGGATAAAAGCTCTTTTCCATTGCATTTAAAAATCATCTTCAGATGAAAGGGAAAGTGTCAGTGTTGTCCTGTGGCTCAGTGTGTGCAGTGGGTCCTCCCTGATGTCAAGTTGTGCAGTTCTGATTTTACAACAGCCCAAGTGGCAGTTACCCAGAGGCAGCCAAGCCCAGAGGCTGCCCTTTGCGTGTGGGCTGAAATAACCCTGCAGGTTACGCTGCGGTGGGAATTTCCTTCTGAGCTGGGTGGTTGGGAGACTGCTCTCTACACACCATCTTTCTTTCCTCACTCTAACACCTCTTCTGTAACTGCAGGTCAGGCAAATATGGTCACACACTGTTGGTTTGAATTGAGTTGAAGAGGTTTTTAGTTTCTGCTTGATGCTTGAACCTAGCCCCATGCAACCTTATAGAACAGAATGAGTATCTTGTGTTGTTGACAGCATGTTGAAGCACAGCAAAACAGTTTGTGCCTGTAGTGAGATGGATTTTAGTGAATGTTCTGCTCTGAGCACTGCTTTGCAAGTACATCTCCACGTGGAAAGTCCAGTATTAGAAATGCTCTTGCTTGCCTGCCCCAAATAGCCTTGCAATTTTCTGTTCCCAACCTGAAAGCTGAGCTCCTCAAGTCCTGGTTGTCACCCAGATGCCCCTCCAGCAGGCGCCGGGGAGGGGCCTGCCCAGTGCCACTCATCCCAAGTGGTGCTGCAGCACGATCTATCGTACAGCTCCGTAAATGAAACGGCGCCCAGAGCTGCCGGCATCGCCGTCCCGGTGCTGACATCTAGCGGAGGTGAGGACGGGTGTCCCCGAGGCCCTGGGGTATCCCCAATCCGGGCCGTGAGGCTGTGCAGAAGTGTGGGTGCTGCCCGGGTTTGCTGGCCCAGCCGGGGTTTCCCTTTCCCCTCCTGGCAGGGACGTCCCGTCCATGTGTGCCCTGTCTGTCTCGCCGCACAGGCAGGCAGTTTTAGGTGGAGAAGCCTTAGAGTGGTTTTGACTCTTTTACTCTCCTACTTGCTTAAATTAATTTAATAATTAAGTTATTTCTTAAAAGTTTGAAATTTTTGCTGACAGCTGAATAGAGTCAAACGCTAAGGTGCTGCAAACGCAGGCTGCTGGGCTCTGATGCAGTAGGCTTTCCTCACCAGTTAAGTGAGTTCCCATTCCCCAGTCAACTGGGAGGGCACCTTGTGTCCAGCTGTGGGGCCAGAACGTACACTGGGATGTGTTCTGCTCTTCCTAGATGGTGCAAGTTGGAGTTCCTCAACCAGACTGAGAATTTCACCCGGTAAGGTGGATATTTATGGCAGTTAGAGATTAATTACCAGTGTTTGTATGAGATGAACCACGAATCCCAGTGTCATGTTGGGATTTCAACACCTCTTGGTGCAGCGAGAGATGGCTAATGAAAGCCAAAACCAGCAGTAGCAAGTTAAGAAAATCCAGAGAAGAGAGAGGTGATGGTGGTAGACCTGTGGCAGCGTTCCTGTCCACCAAACGGTGGAGTTTTAGTTCATCTGTCGGTCTCAGTTAGGTGCTGGCCCGGTTTTGGGTGAGGAAGGAGCAATAATGCTCAGATGGTTTCCCTCCCCGCCTTGTGTTGCCATCCCGCAGGTGGAGCACGGCAGCTGCTGCGGTCCGTGCTCCTGCTGACCGTGGCAAGACTCAGAGCAATGTGACACATCGTATTTTTGGGATGTGACACACCACCAGGAGATATTCCCGTGGCCCAGGAGCTCCCAAGCCCAGATGGTGCCTGCTCTCCTGCTCACCGTCGCAGCGCTGCTCCTGTGCTCTCCTTTCCCTGTGCTGCACATGGCAAACAGGAAAGATATTGGCACAGGGGCCAGTTTCACGCTGGCAGGGCCTCTCTCCTCCCTGCACACGCCTTTCCAGCTCTGTGCCTTTCCCTCAGTCGTCAGCACGAGTCCATCGTCAGGGCACGCGGGCCGTCCTGCTGTTTAATGCCCGTGGTTGAAATGATGCAATTCAGATCTATGTTTCTGTTTTACTAATATCCCACCTTGTTAATTTTAATAGAGGCCTTTGAACCTATTAACGAAGATATGTTGCTGGAAGTTTTAACTCTCACGGATTGGTGAACATTTTAATTAATTAATTTACTTAATATTAGGCAGAAGCACCCTTCAGATCCCAGTCATTCCCAGAGATTGAGCCAAGGGCTTGGGAAGGCCCTTGTCTATGCCAAGTGCTGCTGCCATGTTTGGGGGCAGGAGTGGGGGGAGAGGAACCCAGCGGCAGCCTCAACAACTGGAGCCAGTAAGTTGTTGAGAAGAGGAAGAGTGTCCAAGGGATGAAGCCATGTGACACAAAGGCAGCAGGCAAAGCAAAAATAAAGCTCGTGGAAGTGGGAATCAAGCTAAAAGCAAAGGGCCCCGTGGCAGAAAAGATCAGGCGGATAGGGATGAGGTGGGGTGGGATGCAGCAGTCAGGGAGATAAAGGGAAGAGACAACAGGTCAGTCCAAAGAGATTGAATAAAGGCAGACGATTGTTGTGGGTCTAGACTGTTGATCTCAGACTAACATCTACCTGAGAAGGGGCACAGCCCTGAAAGACAGGACATCTTCCAGGCATTACTGCTCGGGTCTGCTGTAGTGCCATGTGGTGGTTGGGTGGAGAGTCGACCATGTCCCCGGTGATCTTGAGGCACATGTGGCCCATGTTTTGGAAATGCCTTGGAGAGGCCAAGGCAATACCTAGTAGAAGGTCCAGGGACGTGCAACCCTTTCCCCTATATGTTTGGCTAACACTGGGCTCTGTTCGGCAGGCGTTGGTGTTCTCAGCGGGCTGCTGTACGCTACCGGGGGGCACGACGGTCCCTTAGTAAGGAAGAGTGTGGAAGTCTATGATCCAGGAACAAACACCTGGAAGCAAGTAGCAGACATGAATATGTGTAGAAGAAATGCAGGTAACCACAATAAGCCTTTCTGTGGTGTTTGGTTGCAGTTGTCAGTGTGGTTTTTAACGCAACTAATGTGCTAGTGGTGTAAGTGATCAGTGTTGTAAGAAAGTGATAAAAATGGAAGATGAGGTATCTGCTTGGGAATGAATCGGAACGTGGCAGGCGATGTGTTGTGGGGGATGCGTTAGCCCATGTCTAACCATCTGCACTCTGCTTTGAGGTGTGTGTGCGGTGAATGGTCTCCTCTACGTGGTGGGAGGAGATGATGGATCCTGTAATTTGGCCTCGGTGGAATACTACAACCCCATCACGGACAAGTGGACGTTATTACCAACCAGCATGAGCACGGGGAGAAGTTATGCAGGTAAATAGTCAGTGGGAGAGCTGGCAACAGCTGGGGTCATTCATAAACTCGAGGGCTGTGCCTCCTGAAGCTTTAATCTTATATTTTTGTATATTTTATGTGGCTTTCAGTAGAGGAACCTTTCGTAGAAATAGTAGACACCTCTCTCTCTGCTAGCCTGTTGCTGGTCTTTGGCTTCGCAGGGTGATCTTAGCCACATCGCAAGCCAGGAGTTGCTCCTACGATAACTGTGTCTGTCTGCCCGTTCTTACAACAGGTGTGGCTGTGATTCACAAACCGTTGTGACACACAATCAAGCCAATGCGAGGAGCAGAAGTGAAGTGGATCCAGCTAGGTGGTGTTGGGAAGATGACTGACCTCTGACTTGACCCATCTCATTGCTGTTAACGTCTTAGCATGACAAGTGATACGTTACAAACATCATCTGCTCTGCGGTGGATTGCGTAGCAAAGCGAAAAATCCCTCTGGGGACGTGTTCCATGCTAGACACGAGGTGTTGCTTGTTATCTGTGGTGCAATCAACTGTTCTTCTCAATGGCTAGTGTCCTGAGATAAACACTGTGCTTGAACTGCAGGCACTGAAGTTCTTGTGTGAAACAAAACTGCTACGTTTGGGCATGTGAGTAAAAATGGACACTTCTGGATTTCTTCACTACTGATGCTCCGTGCACATTATCGGTTGAACTATTTACTCACTGTGCCTGGAAGGTGGACTTTACTACTGGCAGTGGAAACTTCTGAGTACCAACCAAGAAAAGCAGTCAGCAGAAATGGACTGGAACAGGGTGCTCTGGCTTGAGTGTGACGCTGTCTCAGTCATACGTTTGTATATGCCACTGGACTACTGTATGTATCCCTGAAATGCTTGTCGTATGGTGGAAATAAATACCATGTGATTTTTTTTCTAGTTGCCATGAATGCTGTTTGCTATACGTGATGGGACCTGCTGGGCAGTGCCTTCCCTGGGGCTGAAGTCTCAGCACCTGAACCACGCAAATCTTTGCAACCCCACAAAACGTGTGCTGCTCCGACGGGGTTTATTGCTCCTGTGAAACAAATGTTGCTTGAGTAGAAAGTATTCCCAACCCGTGCGTTTCAGCTGTGCTGGAAGCCCCGGTTCTAGCTCTGTCCAGCGTCTCAATGCCATTTCATAATAGAGCGTTTAGATGTTGAAAGAAATACCTTACGGTGCCATTAATGTAGAGACATTACATACAGCAAGAACCCTCTGTCACCCAAGCAGTGATTGATGAGCAGGGTAAAATACCTGCAGCGTTTTAATGCTTCCAGAGCGTGGAGATTAACTAACCACTATCACTGTAATTGCTATTTTAATCTTGCCCGTACTGAAGGCATTCCTCTGTTAGTACGAAGAATTCATAAGATTATTCAAAACAGACAAATCTAGATCCAGCTGTAATGTAGCTGTCTTTCTTACATCCCAAATTCTTAAACATTTCTGTTTAAGATGATGTTTGACTTTACAATACCTTTTCTTGTCCCCTTGTGAGCTCTGGAATGCTTCTGCCTACGGGAGTGGACTCCCAAAAGACTCCCCAGCTAAAGAGAACTAATGGAGAAAAATATTTTCTCTCCTTTTTGGTTGTGGTTTTTTTTTTTGTTTGTTTTTCCCTCTGTAGATCAGCTGAGGCTTTTTGTAGTGGGCAGCTGGCCTGTAGGACAGAATCTGCCCGTGTTACTGTCGAGCTCCAGCACTTACCACTGTTGTTCTGCTGGTTTCTTTCTCCATAGATCTCCTATCAAAAAAGTCTCCATGTGACCTTCTACAGCAGAAAAGAAAAATACCTAAAAATGTATTTCAGAGGGCTCTAAGACTACATCACCTTGTGCAGCTTTTGTAGAGGAGTGGGTTACTTCTGTAAATAAGTAGATTTTTAGTGTTGGAGTTGACACGGTCCTTGTAGGATGGGCGCCTCTTCGCTGGGGGGGCAGCAGCACCTGCCTTTGCTGCGCTACCTGCCCCAGGGGGGCTGACCTTCCCGGGGAGCGTTAGGCAGCACCCACTCCTCTTGGGATGTTCTTGTTTTTACAAACAAAAGCGAACTGTCCAAAGAAATGGCAGTGTTATTCTTGATGTCTACCCTTCCATTGTATGTCAGCTCAGAGGTCTTGAAAATAATAATAATAATAAAAAAATTAGTCTTTTCTATAATACCCTTTAAACCTTTTGCTTTGGGTCTACAATCTGCAGTGTAAATGTGCCAAAATAGTAGTATGACATGCTGCTCTTTTACGAGGTGTTGCTTACTGCAAAAGCTGTTGAGGCTGGTAGGAACGTATCCCTGACGGCAGCTGCCTTCAGATCCGAGTCCTGAGATGCGTCTTTACAGTGACCCCCAAGCAAGATGACGCCTTGGTTTGGACAGACTCAAATTCACTGCCCCAAAAGCAAACACCAAAAGGTGTTTCCCTTCCATGCAGCCTGTGGGAACAGAGGATAAGATGGGACAGGCAAAGCGTTTTGGTCAGAGCTAGCGTCTCTTGTTAGACGGAGATGACTGGACGAGGGTGGACAAGCATCTGGGCACGCGTGGCCCTCGTTAGGTCTGGTATGGACACAGGGAACGTAAAGCTAAATAGCTACCGTATAGCCCAGCTACAGCTCAATAGTTGGAAACAGTTACCAGCTAACCTTCTCGCACTCGTAGCATCGCTGGAGCAAAGGCAAATATTACCCAGAGACTAAAAGTTTATGTGGGCTAGAGATAAAAACTAGTAGTTAGTGCTAGAGAGATGCAAGTGTGAAATTTGCCGTGTTTGTCAGATGTCGTGAAAAGTGAATATGCTTGAAAGTAGGATAATTTTTCCCCTGCTATACATGTCTTTATAAACCTTCCTTGCTTATAAGGAAAGCAGTTTTTGGTGGTTTTCTACTATTGTAAAATGGCATTTCTGCCCAATTCTGGCCCAGACCTGCGGCTTGCTGGACAGGGCTAGGACTCGCATCCCTTGCCAGGGACGAGGGATGGCGTTCCTGGCTGCAGCCAGTTCTTCTCAATGGCAAATGACACGTTTCTTTCTTTCCTTCTCAAACGTTGCAGTGTTATGCAAGTCAAGTGACCTCGTTTTCCAGCTATGCAATATGAACAACCGTAACACGTGACGAACCAGCTGTATCCCCCCTCCTTGAAATGCTTTTTGAATTTGTCTGTCTTTGGCGTGTGGTTTCATGTTTGTACTGTTAATTCTGAGCACCTGAGCCAGATCCTTTAAAGATTGCCTTTTTCTAGGACTGAAAACGTAGCATTAGCGCTAACAAATTTTACTGTAAATATTTTTATAAGACAATTTTAAATAATTTTTTGGATTGCTTTTTATGGTCATCAGTGACACTTCTGTTAAGTTCTGGATCTAATTCTTACACTCCAGTGCGGTTTTTGCTGGCCATGGTGTAGGTGTGAATCTGTATGTTTTCTGCACAAGGAATTAAATGTTGTAACTAAGATCTGGGATAGCTCTTATGTTGATTCTAACATATTAGAAGGACAGCATTGGGCTCAACATTGTGAGATAAACTAAAATCCATTACCTCGGTCACCAGTACGCTCTTAGATTATTAGTTATTTTACAAGGATTTCAATACTCTGATTTAATTTTCTTGTGCCCTGTGTTTGCTTCCCGGTCAGCTTGGTGGACAAGCTGTCTCTCAGCGGTTTCGTTTCTCGGCTTCTGCGTGAGCGCGGCGCTGCTTGAAGATGGAGGATGCCAAGCACGCGGTAGCGCGCGCCCACGCGCAAACCCCCCAGGCTGCCAAAACCAATGACGTTATTGCAGGAGGTTTTGTAAAAGCTTTACAAACCGAACTCAGGCTACTTCCTCGCAATGCTCCTTTGCGAATATGAAGGCTTCCCTCAGCTGTCTTCTGTTGTCGGCTCTTTTTGGGGGTCACCACGTGCTGTCCCCCTGCGAGATTCTGGCCGTGGGTTTCCCAAAGGTGACTTTGCTCTTGCGGAGAACGCATCCCCGGGGACGCGCGCCCACAAAACCCACGAGCGTCGCGTGGGGGTGCGCGCGCGGTGGGTTGGCAGAACGGGCAAGCATATGTAAAGCAGGGTAGATTTGCCTCAAGCAATCTGTTGTTTAAACAAGTTTGAATCAAGTCCATCTTTTCCATTTGTGCCTAATAGATAAATTGAGGGTGATTAAAACCAATTTTCAGTTCATTCAGTTTATCCAAATACTTTTTTTTGTACAGATGTGTACAGCACTGTAATTACCATAAATATACTTGGCAGCATTTGCATGACACCACCATGAAAGCTTAATACTGTTCTCTCATTTGCAGTGTTTGGAGACCAAAATCCTTAATATCCAGCAATGTGTGATGCCTATTCATCAAGCTAACGTGATGGTTCAACCGATAAACGCAGCTCGTTTTTAACCTTTGGGATTCGTTACTAATAAAATGAAGTATCAAAGCGGTTGCCCCCTTGGCTTAACATCATGCCACTAATCACGTTCACATGAGCATCATGTGTTGCTCAAAGCTACACTGTTTGGGAGTGTGTTAGACATTATAGTCTGGAAATGAGTGAATTTGCTTTTATTTCCTCTGCCTTTATCTTTGTTTATGGGTTTATAAATTATTTTCCTCTACAGTGACAATAAATAAATATTGAGAATTTTAATTTGTATATTTTATGGATAAAAAACCCTTTAAGAAAAATGGACGATTGTGAAATAATTTACCTGGGTGTGAAATGCTTTGTTTTTGTAAAACAGACTTTGTTGGTTCAATAGCTGACAGTATAACGTAATGAGTCGGTTGACTGTTTAAGCTAATTTTTTTAATTAAAGATTTTTTGCATGAGTGTGAAGGACCAAGGACTTTGCAAAGTAATTCTCTTGACAGCTGTCTTGTCCAGTGCGACGAACGACTCAAGAAACATTCTTCACTGGCTTATTTATATTATAAAAGAAAATCACATTGTAGTTCCCCATCCTTTAATTTGAATAAAAACTGGACTAATGAAACTCTTCTGGGTCAGTTTTGATTTTGTCGGCTTCTGACAGCGAGGAACAGTCTCATCGCTCCACATGGCTTTTTTTACCCTCTTTAATGACGGCAAGTACAAACCCTGGGTTTACTGCGTGTCCTTCGACGTGGGGCAGCGGTACTGCCGCGTGCCGATGCCGAGAGGTCCAAAGGCTGGAGGAGATGCTGCCCTGACGCCTGGCTCTGACGCTCTCCCGGGGTCTGCGCTGCTCATTTTCCACGGGAAGTTCAAGGCCGTTTGGCTGCTGGGGTGCAGGAGAAGAGCGTTTCTCTCCAGGGTGGGGAAGCCACTGGTTAGGGGTGTCGATGGCAGAAGACGGGACCTTTCAGTGAATGTGACTGGGAAGAGAGAAAATATGAAAAAGGAGAGTTTACCCCCAGGGGCTCAATATTTCTTAACACCCCATAAAGTAACACATTTCCTACACCACTGGAAAGACCAACACATTTAACAGGTAGCACAACTCATTTTGTCTTACGCTTACGATACGTCTCACTGAGCTCGCTAGTTTTCTAGAAGTGCTCCTTGTGCCTCACCTGTTAAAAACAACATATGACGTCAAATTTACCATGTGGGATCCTGGAATTTAATTGCCTGATGAACAGAGGTAACGATGTGTCGTGGCTTGCTCTGCGCAGCTGGGGGACTTTGCAGCTATTCCTTGTTTTGTTTCGAAATTACTTGTCTCCTGGACAGTTGGTCCCTTTTTATTCATGTTTAAACTCATAAATCTACAAACCTATGAAGTTGCGGCTGAAGAAAATCCTTTGCAATAGAGGAAGAAATCTCACTACCTTGATTTCACTGCCTGATTTTTTTCTGTTGTTGTTTTTTCTTTTTGCTTCCTGCATTTTAATCTTGAGGCACGTGTTGCACCCCAGATGTCACCCTTGGCAGGGCAAGGACCATATAGCAGTATCTCCCGCCTCGTCTCATCCACCTCAGAAGGGCAAGTGCTTTTGCAGCGAGGAAAGGAATAGGAAGGGAAACATGGGGAAAACTCACCCAGCGAGGTTGTTCGGCGGAGCAGCTCTGGTCCCTGACCGAACCGGGCCCTTGCCCACGCCGCTGCACCGGGCAGCACGTGTGAGCCCGGCGAGCCCAGGTCCCGCCTCGTCTCTGCCGATTCACCGCGCAGCCCCTGGCCTGCGGGAGGGCTGGTTCCAGGGAGCGTCGCTGGTGCTGTGAGATGTTGTGATAGCGAGACCTTTACCTGCTGAAAGCCACTTGCTGTGTTCCCCTCTGAATGCTCTCTCTAACACGCAAGCGGATCCCCCGAACTTCTCCTCGCAGGTGCTGCTCGCGCCCGTTGTTCTCCCGCGGGCTCCCTCGCGCCCACGCGTTTCTCAGGCTGGGTGCCCCAGCCGGGGCTGCTGTTGCCAAGCTCAGACAAACAGCTCCCCTCTTTGTTGCTGGGTAGGAGGCATTTTGAAACAACCTGGGATGAGGTACGGCTCTTCCGCAACAGCGATACTGTGTAATTCGGTATGTGAGTCATCCGGCAACGGAATCAAAGGTAGGGCAGAAAACAACCTCAGCTATGGAAATTGCAAACATCCGATAAAAGACGTACCTATTTAATTGTAGACCCAAATGAATAAACATGCCCGAAGAGGGACTCCCTGCATCCCTGTGCCCTGAACTCTAGTGGGAACTTTGCACAGAACCTCCTTTTTTCCAAGCAATGATGATGTGGCCTGGAGATGGGACATGGATGTGGTGGCTTCAGAAAGCAAAATTGCTTCTCCCCTGGCTGGCGACTTGTTCTCAGGCCATGCCGAGGTTGCTGTGTGATGGCAAAGAATAATTGCAATTAAAAAAAAAAAATCTATTGGATGCTCTGGTGAAAAAATAGCCTGTAGGAGGCAGAGGACTGCTACGGAAACGTTGCCGTGAACCACACAGGGGTTCCTAGAGCATCCCGCACTTGCTCAGTGACTAACGATATTGCTTCATATAATGTTATTCTGCACTGTAAACAAGCACAAAATCACTTAACTACTTAGTGACATGAAATATTCTTAGAAATTTGCCAAAGTGATTAATGTTAGCGTTCTTGTTCAGCAAATTGAATGAGATTTAATTGGCACAGCTGCTGAAGCTCAGTGCATTTGATTTGGTCCTGATTTACAAACTATATTATCATGAGCCTTCTCCTTCTCTTTCTTCCCCTGTGAACCTCCACAGCCTCTGCTAAGCATATTGCTCAGTAAATTACAGGTCTTAAAATGTTAGAGTCTCTTTTTTCAATCTGTAAAACTTCTAAAGGGGCCCTTTAAAGGATATACGACACCTGTCCCAAAGGTTTTGTTCTTCTTCTCTAAAGCAAAAGAGATTTAAATGTTACTTTTGAATGTTCTTCTCATACTTCTTTACATTATACTTTTTCTACAAAGTTATCTCACCCAATGGTGAGTTTGCCCCACTGGACGAATGCTGAAGCATAATTTAAATCCTGTGCTGAAAGTCAGAGTTGGGTTGGGACAGAAATGTACCCTAAGACTTTATTTTATATTTATTAAGGATTTTTAAGCACAAGCCATTTCTGCTGGTGAGTCCCAGCTGCCAGACACGTGCAGGCAACATCAGGAAAACTGCACTTGTTCGTAAGACCTTTTTAATTGCGTTACAGTCTGGTACCCATGCTGGCTTCTTTCCTTTTTTTCCCTGGGAAGGGGCATCTCTTTCTGCCCTGCATTTTGCTCCACACAGCTCAGCCTTCCCGAATCTACCTAAAGAAATTACCGGACTCTGTTATTCTGCCAGAGGCGCAGGGCAAGTCACACGGATCTGAGACACACACAGACAGAAAGTTTTATTTTACTTTATGCTTTACTCACAACCAAATCCCCTCCTGGTGCCCCATTCCACCTCCCTGCAACTTTCCCACCCGGAACATTTTGCCTACTCTACGTATTGTAAAATACGTGCGAATGGCACGGAGCTCCCAGCTTCGCAGGGCTCCTGCGCTTGCAGAGTCACCCTGGGTTTGTGTCGGGGGAGCTCCGCGAGCCGCCCGTCCAGCTGCGGGCTCCTGAGCCAAACTAGAGTTCAGGTCTGAACGACTGGGAAACATTGCACGCGGCCCCTTCCCCTCCCAGCCCGGAACCTCTGCCCCCTTGCGCTGGGGTTTGGGGTTTTTTCCATGACAGAATTTTCTCTGATGTAAACTACAGTATTTACAGAGCTACAGTCTTCCAGACAGCTCTAATTTAATTCAGAAGTGGATAATATTTCTCACCTGTGCAGGGAAAGTTTAATAAACTATCAATCTGCATGTTTTCGGTTTAGTTTTAAATGCAATAATATAGATGAAGTAGGTGATCACATGTGCTTTAATGCATTGCTGTCGCATCCCAGGGCAGGCGTCACGTGCCAGAGCGTTGGAGCTTTGACCCAGCGCCCAGAAACCCCCGAGGCAGCTGCACAGACCCACAGCAAGAACAGACCTCAGCCGGTTAGTGGAAAAAAAGGTGTTGATAAATCGCAGCTAATTTGTGGACTAATGGAAAACAGCCTGGGACACTGAATTTGTGGTTACCTAGGAAGGTGACCATGATAAAATCATTCCAGGAGTGTTAGATTTTGTCTAAATTGACTTTCCAAGTCCAGACTAGGTTTGAGGGTTTAAATGGCTGAGGGCTCTTACACTAAATGAGTTTCTAATATTTTAGGACCTATCTCTACCCCCCAACCTGGTGTTAGGAAACCACTTGCTGGCTGTGACTCTGCGTGCTTTTTCTCCCTTTATCCCCCAGTCCGACTACGCCCTACCAGAACACCCGTCGGTTAACAGGGTCCGGTGAGATCGGCGGTCCGTGCCTCGCTTGCTTTGCCTTCTCCTCCATGGTTCTTAAAATCCCGCTTTAGCTCCGGCTTTGCGAAGAGCAAAGGCTGGAGGCCGTGTCTTAGCCTGTATCTGCTGGGGTGCCCCGTGGTCCGGGCTTTACCCAACGGATGGAGCAAAAGCAAAAGGAGGTTTAAAACGCCTGGGGCTCACAAGAGCGAGTGGCCGTGGGGCCTGCACGTCTTACAGAAGTGGTGTGTCTCAAAAATCAGTCCAGTTGCTAGTTACACGTGTTGTTTTTAATGGCTGCATCTTGAATGTAAAAACATGCTGCTTTTTTGAAGGCATATGGGATATTTGGAATAGTTTGGCTCATTTAACAAGAAATTAAACCGTTTATTATTATACAGATTGACACAAATGCCAAGAGCAAAAGGTCACCTCGTCACTGTGAAATGAGTCACTCAGCATGATGTGAAGACTGAGGCTTGGAGCGTTGGTAATTAAATTGTTAAAATGGCTAGAGCTATAATTGACCCTGGTGATTACTGGGAACAAGCAGGGACGACAGTTGCTTTGTTAGGGAGCTACCTTAAAAAATTAAAAAAAAAAAAAAAAAAAAAAAGTGGGAAACCAGGTGGAAGCAAATTACTCAAACCAGGAACACCTGCTTGATGGCCTAAACCTTAGTTGCGATCGGTTGGTTCAAGCTGCAGGTGTTGGCTGCTCGGCTTGCACACCTCGCTCCCCTCTTGCCCTGGCCGCTCTGCCCAGGGGAAGTTTAACCACTCTTCTGGATCTCCTTCTGCTCTTTCTTTGCAAGGAATGCCTCATGCTCCTTGTCGGTCCCAAACAGCTTGTTCCACCAGGTGAAGACAGGAGGGTAGTTTCTGTGAAAGTTGCTGCAGTGGAAGCTGTGGAAAGCGGTGTTGACCGTGAAGGGGATGTACCGGAGTGGGTTCCGAGGGACGTCGTACCTGCTGCGGCCAGAGGAGAGGGCGTGTTAAGTGAGGATGAAGCTGCAGGAGAAATGGTATGTGCAAAAGGGGTGGAAGCTCTTAGCGCTGGGCTATGCGTGTTGCACAGTGGTTTCTGGCTTGGATAGAGGTGGATGCAAGCCCCTCTTGCTGCAAACGAGCCTGGCGTCAGGCGTTTTGCGGATGACGGTATTTGTGCAAGGTCACAGTGAAATCTTATGTTTTCTCTGTCGTGCCTTCTCTCTACATCCCTGATAACTTATGCTGGAAGAAGAAAAAGTGCTGGGATCCCTCCCTTAAGCGTAGAGATGTTTTCCTACGAGGAGAAGATGCACTGAGGATACAGCATCACAGACTTTCTCTTTGCTTAACCTGTCCTTGGAGCCTGATATCTTCCTGAATACCTATTTCACATTTAACTAGTTCCAGGGTTTAACACACTTGTTTATGGCAAAATATTGCAGACTCTGGTGCTGAACAAAGGAATATCGGGCTCCATGCTGTAATCTCGCTGGCGGTGGGACGCACCGAGGCATGGGCTGCAGCCGAGGCGCTGCTGCTGAGGGGCTCCAGCTCCTTTGCAGGTGGGAGTCCTCGTTCTGGCTCCCGTGGGGCTGTCCCAGCATGGGTGATGTATGGGTGCTATAGCAGCCTGTTTGCTGACACAGGGTTTCTGAGTAGTACGTGGTCCTGAATGATACATCAAGTGATATCGCTCTTCTGGTTCATTTCCAGGATGCTATTTATTACTACTTTCTTTTTCTTTTTTTTTTTCTTTTTCTTTCTTTTTCTTGCTTCAGCACTTTCGTCCCTTGTGCGCACGCGGTGTGAGTGACAGTGACCAGCCCTGGAGCTGGGGAGCACGCCGTGGCTCCGACCGGGTGCCCAGCACGCTGGCGGCAGAGCGGGATTTGGGGGTGACGTCCTTGTTCGCAGACCCCTGAGCTACAGCAGTGGCTGAGGAGATGTCAGTCTTAAAGGTGGCGCAGAAAAAGGCGGAGGTTGGGAAGCACAGCCAAGAGCAAAGATCCTATCTTCACAGGAGGATATACAGAGATTATAAGAGATTTATCAGGTTGTCATTTGTGCAGGGAGGAGAGGGAAGATAATTCCCATCTAGGTTGTGAAAACTGCCTCTTACCTAAAGACAAACTACTTTTTTTTTGGGGGGGGGGGGGGGGGGGGGGGGGGGGGTAGGTTGAAGGTGGCATTGAGCTTTAGAAGTTAAAAAAGTACGTAGGTATATTAAACCTGCACAGAAAACAAGCCTTAAATCCTCATCCACAAGGAGACTTAGATTTGGGTAAGGGAAACTGTATCGTCTTTTAAGTGCTATGGGTAAGAGAAAGACACTTCAGTTAGTTCCTAGATCAAAGGAGAACACACAAGGCAAGAATCTGATCCTACCAAATGAGAAAATACTTTTTTTTCCCCTCTAAAATGTACAGAGTCAAACCAGTACTTTAAAGTTTCCAGTCTGGCAGGTTTTTCCATGGTTATTTACCTGTGTGTATCCATAGTTTCAGTAGAAGGGCTGCAAACCAAACCCACAGCGTGAGTAAGTGTTTGCAGAAAATACGTACTGCAGCGAAGACGCCTGTTCCTGCGGTGATGTGCTCTCCCAGGCCGATGTATAGGGAATGCATAGCAAATAGTGTCCGCGAGGCACGCGTGTGGCTAGTATACTTGGGGAGCACTGGATAGGAAACAGTCCTGGCACCCAGTATTCCCTTTGCTCGCTTTCCTAATTTTAATGCTTAGTCCTTTGCTAATTTTGAGTAAAAAGATCATGTGATTGATGCCTAAATATGGTATAAGGGCTCCGCGCCAAGGGTGAGAGAAGGCCTGGTAAAGCACTGGAGCTAAGGCAGCGGTTTTCGTGGAGCCCAGCTCTTCCCACATCATCTTATTTTGCTTCAAGCATCTTGGCTGATTTGAAGATTGTTTTCACCCCTTCTCTTCTCTCTCTCCCCTCACTGCTCCCCAGAGTATGAACATTACCGAGTAATGGCTCATTTGATTTTTAGTAAATAGTGTACTTTATGAAATACCAACTTTTACTCCATTCCCGAAGACTGAGAGATATAATTGCCCGCTCACAGTTCAGCTGCACGCTGGAATGCCACCTACTGTTCATTGCCGGTTTATTATGATTGCACCTTAAATTCGAGGCGAAGTTTATGTAAATATGGGTAGAAGGTCTTGTGATGCATTAGTCTGTGCATGGAGTACATCCGCGTCTCTTCAGTTCTAAAGCAGCCCAAGCACCGAGCAGTAACGGAATACCTGTCAGAAAAGGGAGAGAGACAGAAGTGTTAATTGTGGTAATAACTTTGCAGAGGAGGAAAGCAGGTGATTTTGCCCATCTTTGTCTCTGGTCTCGAGGTTTTAAGGAGTATGCAGTGCCATGGGGGCATGGAGTCCCAGTTGTAAGGGATGTTGAAGTCCTCTGGATAAAAGTAGCCCGAGATGAATGCTGGTGGAAGGAAAGCGGGGATTCTTATCAGTGACATCTTGACGTGCTTCCATTGCTCTTCCCAAGTTTCAGGCTTGTCCTGAGACAACTAAAGGGGGAGGTGGGGAAGTGAATTAAAACAAAACAAAACTCCAAAGCAAAAAATGCCGATGCGTTAGTTTGACAGAATTCTTTTCTTTTAAGGGAATAACTGATTCACAAACTCTTTATTTGGAGCCATAGGTTTTTTTCGGTTTGTTTGGTACTTTGTGAAGTGGACCCCAAATCAGCATTTCTTTCCTGAAAAATATAAAGAGCCAGACTCATCTAACTTAAAGGTTAAAAAATGCACAGTGAGTAGATTGCTTTAGCTTCCCCCTTCTCTACAAAACAAACTAAACTGACAGCCTCTGCAAACTCACCAGGAGTCAGAATGAGCACAGGTCCCCCCAAAACATCTAGCTGCTTTGTCGGTGGAATAGATATCTGTCTTGAGTTCTGAAATTGAGAAATTGGGGGGTTTTCCTCAATAAAAAAAAAAGAGAGGATCCACTTGACTTCCAGCGTCCTCCTATGCTGGAGTAGTTTTGGTCTCCATCACAGTGGTTTTAACATTGCAACTGTGTCCTAAACAGTAATTTCTCTTATGTAGCAACCACCTAAGAATAATTAACCAAAATGATCCACCTCTGTTTTCTGTGTGTTTTAATAATGGTTGACTAGTATGTTTGATAGTTGTTAATATGGCAAACAATTATTTCAGAAAAACAGAAATAGAAACTGCTAAAAATGTACAGTATAAACTAGAAAATAGTATCGGCTTCCTCCGGACCCAAGTAGCACAAATAAAAGGTTCCTTCTGCCACAGCTGGTGCTTATCTGGTGATAACCTGGGTTTTCCCAGGTGTGCGGCTGGAGATATTGGATATAATCAGACAGTTTCCCCATGAGTTTCTCTATGTGCTTTTGTTGTAATGCCTATGCATTTTTTTTTTTTTTCTCCTTATCTAGTTAATTCTGCAGTTTCTCGTGCATGCAGCTATTTGAGTCGACGCGGGGTAGATGTCTGTTTTCTCTCACGCTGTCAGGGTGCGATCATCCCCAGCCCGTGGGAGCAATCGCTTCAGCAGAACCTCTTTGAACCGGTGGCAGCGGGCGGAAATCGTGTCGGCCGCCCGACGGGTTTCGGCGTTAGGATGTGCCGTACAGGGCGCCGGGCTCTGGGGGTCAGCACAGCCAAATAAATGAGCGCAAGCCTGGCTAGCAAGAGCCATTTGCAGTGCAGGGTGTCCTCCTGAAAACGGTATTTGGGGGGAAAAAAAAAAAAATTGTTTTATTCTCAAGCAGTGCGACTTGATAATACAGGCACCTGTGCTATATTTTGTATATAGATTGGGATGAAAAGTACTGTAATACAAATCTTTCCTGCTCTGTTTTCCAGCTTCCAGCTGTGGACAAGAAGGAGGAGTTTTTAAGGGGTATTTTTTTAAGCCACATAGTTTGTCATCTCTTTTCTAGTGTGAGGCACCTGAGGGGGCAGAGAGCTGAGCCACAGCTGATGGGAAGGGGGAGCCTTTAAATTGATGTTAGGGGCAAAACCTGTGTGCTGTGGGGATGTAGCCTTAATCAAGCTAATATTGACTACCTGTGAGCTCTTAGGGGTGTCATTTACCCACTTCACAGTTTCTCTGCTATTTGTTATCCCCCCCCAAACCACCAAAGCAGAAGTTATCCCTTGCTGATGGAAAATAAGAGGGAGGTTGAGGCTGTGTCTCCAGCTGGGGCATGACAAGGATGCCTGGGAGAAATCTGGCCTTTTGCCTCTCGTATACAGGACTGAATCCTGCCAAAGCCTGTGCCGCTCCTTGGGTGCGGGTGCTGAGGACCCAGACACCCAGCGGTGGTGGGTCGTCGATGACGCAGAGCACCGGAACAGCACGTTTTTGCCCATGCAGCAAAATACGAATGAGCCCATCATCTGCAAATGAGCTTAGAAAAAAGCACCGTGAGATAAAAGTGACCAGATCTCACCCCTGCCACGTCGCTGTGTGAAAGCTGGTGCTGGGGCAAGGAAGGGCTACCTGGGTGGTAAATGAAAAGTTGGGAGTAAGGACTGGGCCACTTCTTTTGGGAGCAATGCAGGTTTAGATTGGCTTCAACGCTGTGTGGTCTGAGATCTTGGGTCCATGCTTTGTGGCAACCCAAGCCAAACTAAGAGCTGGTCTCAGCATCTTCTTGTCCTCGACTCTTCCCGTCTACCCAGGGAAGAGGTGAACTTTCTGCTGCTCTGTCCCTCTGAAAGGCCTCGGAGGTGTGGGGGGTGCACAGGGGGGGAAGGGGAACCAGAGGAGCCAGATCAGTGTGGGGTGCTGCGCAGCCTATTTCATGGGTCTTCTTTCGCCCCTCTTGCTTTTTGATTTTTCAAATAGTTAAAAATTGGGTCTCCTGCACACCTGCTGTGATCCACCACTTGTGTATGTATAAATGAAGGAATTATCTCAATTACATTCATTTTCTTAAGTCCTAGAGGCATGCTGGGCGTGCGATAGGTGCCAGGCTGTCACGCGGGACCCCTGCTCACGGGGAAAAGGCGCAGGCGCTGGGAAACCTCGGTCACAAGGACCTGAAGGAACCTGCTGGTCTGGGCAGATTCTGGGGGACAACCTCCTGCTGTCATGTATTTTATCCACACAAAGTTGTACCATACATATAGCTAGTGTTTATATATAAAAAAAATATATAATATACATAAAATGTACATATATATAAAATATTGTTTGCTTTTCTAGATAGAACTTTTGTCAAAATGCACTGGGAAAGCTGAGGAAAGGGATAATGAAGCACAGTAATTACTGAAACTGGGATTTGCACCTGGGCATGATGACTACCTACCTGCTGGGCTGTGGTGACTTTCCAAACTCTTTGTGCCGGCTCTTTACTGCCCACAGAGCCGTATTAGTTCAGTATTTAGTGGATTAGGTCTTCATTCGCATGGGGTTCCTTGGTTGTCTGGCTACTGTACCACTACAAGACCTTCTTGAAGTTCCTTCTTATTCTGGTAGAAGCTGAAGTTTGTCCCATCAGCACTGCCCCAAAGTCTTGTTAGCCACAAGACACGCTGTGCTTGAAGTGCTTCGTTCAAACCTTAAACTGAAGGAAACTGCCTTTTGGAAAAAGTGAGCCATTTGGAGATCCCATTAGAGGAGCAGTGAGATGGATGCTCTCCAGCTGCTGAGTTCTGGGATTCAAATCTAACAGAAACATAATTTAAAATTTAAGTCTCAATGACATTACCTGAAAGCTGCTCAGCTCTGTAAGTAACATTCAGAAATTTCTGGAGGTCAAAGAGTATGATTTTGTTGAGCACGTAAAGGTGGTTGCAGGGCAAATAATTACTCTTGGTTGAAATTAGAGCCCCTTATTTGCTTCAATCTGCCTCCTGCCTTGACTGCCTTTTTTTTGAAATACAAACTCAAGAAATAAGGCCCAAGAGGTTATTAGCATCTCGCTTTTCTATCATAACACAGAAGCCGGCATTGCCTCGGAAGGGACTGATTGCCTGTGCTGTCACTGGCTTGTTGATGAACCAGAAAAGCTTCTATTAGTTTATGGAGATGAGATGTAGATGTACACAAAAGCTTGACACCATGCCATGTTTTTAATTAGTTTTTTTGAAAAGATACGTGAGATGAGGCATGCATACACCACCGGTTCTTAATGTGGCTGTTAAGGAGAAGGTCTTGGGTTCTGAAATCCGTATCTCTCTGCAGTTAACTCATTTCATAATTGCCATTTAAACAAATCGGCATCAGATTCCTCTAATTTTGCTCTCCCTAGACAATACCTTTCTTCTTCAGTTGGCCTGTTGCTTTTAATGAGAGATTGTCCGGATTTGATCCCAAGTAAATGTAAAAGCAACAGGTAAAATCAAGACGTGGTAAGTTTTACCGTTACATGGTTTTAGAACTAATTGAGCTCTTTTAATTAAAATATTTTTCCTTGACATTTTTAATCTTATGAAGCTACAATTAATTCCTGAATCTCATGATTTGTAGATGGGATTATCAGTGGAACCTCGTCTTGTTGTGGCTTCTCGAGGGAGTTACCAGCTTTCTCAAGCCCTTATTTCTTTTGTGGAAGGCAAGCAGCTTTACGTAGGCAAGTCAATGCAGGGGAAAAAAGGTAACTTGCTCTGTTGTCTGATCGTCTTAAAATATCCCCCAAACTGTTCAGGGCATTTCAGTTTCAGATTCTGACAGATCAACAGATGATGACTTGTCTCATAACCTTTGGTAAATCCAGCTTTAATTAACTGACATTTTAATGGTCCCTAAGTGGTCACTGGCTTCAATATAACTTAATTTAATTTAATTTGTTGGGCATGATTCTGCACACATGAAGTCTGTAGCCAAACTCGTGTTCGCATCCCTGCTGTAGCAGTGCCAGTCTGCCATCAGTCACTCGCACGTGTCATTAAGAGCTGGTCCAAAGCCCAGATAAAGGTGGTATAAAGACAGCAGGAGGCTTCACAAGCTTTCCACGCGACTGCAAGTTTGTAAACAACAGAGGAGTTAGGGTTTTAAATTTTTTTTTAAGAAAAGACAGACTCCCTGGAGGAGTCGTGCCTGGTACAGGACGGGGCCTGGAGGGGTGCCTTGCTGAGGACTCTCCTGCACGTCAGCACAGCTCACTCCCCCCTAACTCGGTTTAATATCATCCCCAACCAGCTGCGGGAAACCTCCAAAACACACCGAGAAAGTACTGGTTTGTAACGCTGCCGACGTCCCAGGCTGGCGTTCCAGAGGGGCATAGAGGAAAACCACCACCGCCCCAGTGCTGAGGCATCTCCAAACTGCTGCGTCTTGGCTGTGTTTAGGGGGATCCAACTTTTGCAGAAATACATGTTACTTGAATAATCTTCCCTAAAATAGGTATTATAAACTTAAAATAGTAACTTTAAATATCTCCCTCATTAAATGTAACTTGGATTCCACTTTCCATCCTGTGTCTGGGCTCCAGCCCTGGAAGACAGGGCAGAGAAATACTTCACCTGCTCTTCTAATGCAAGTCGTGCTTGTCCTGTTGAATGAAGCTGTCTGTAGCTTAAAAATACACAAGAGATGTGCAGAGCATAAGCTGTACAAATGTTAGCACTTGAGTTAGAAGGCCTCTATTAAATTGGCCCACATATATTTGCATGTGTATTTACTTAATTCCTTCCTTTTACCAAATACACTCAGTATGTCAGGGGAATGTTTCTGTGGTTTACTTGCTGGCAGGTCAGCTGTACCACTTCTCGCCTACAAGTGGTGTCGCATCAATCTCGCCATGTTGCCAAAGACGTTGATTTACTAAGAAGCTAAAATACTGTGTTTATAACATAAAATTTAATTTCGTGATCTAGAAAAAATTCCCTATGCTTGATACCTCAGCTGTCCTGGTCATTGTGCCTCTAGCTGGAACATGTACAGCTATTTTTATAAGCTGTATACTTGTTCTCCTTAACGGTCAAAGAGTACAGAAATGTTCTACAGTGCCGTGAACTGGTTTGATAATATGTCTTGTTCATTTAGTACCTTTTTGTTCTGACGGTGCTGTATGAAAGCTTTTATAAGCTGATGCAGAAGTAGGTTTAGACTATTCATTTTTAGGTATCTGCCCCTTATAATTCTTGAAGGGCACGTTCAGCGTCTGGAAGGGGTTTACCCTCGCTGTGGGAGGGTGGGGGAATCTTGTCAAAACCACACTCTGCAAGCAGGTGCTAGTCAACTTATGTTAAACATAAATGGTGTGACAGCCCATTTTACTCTATCATAGCTATAATGAACAATAATTTGACGAGCTTGCCCTGGGAGGCTTGGAAAGACTGTGCCAGCCTTGATGTGATGGCTTTGCTGTGTCTGGATTCGTCACCTGTGTCGCTTAGGGACAGTTTCTTTTGAGCTCGTAACCTCGATGGCTGGTTTCCATCCTGCTCTTCCCTGCTGTGTTGACTGAGCGATCTCTCAGCCCCCTTCCAACGGGGTTTATTTAAAACAGTAATAATGGAATTGGAATATAGAGGAATTGTGTACAACCTGGCAGCGTAAGGCACTGCCAAGAACAACTATGGAATAAAAAAGACAAGTCTGCTTACAAAGCCCTAGCTAATAGGAAGATTAACAAACTCAGCTGCTGACAGGTAGCGATTCAGCAAGTGAAACTCTTACCCCAGCAGCCAAGCGCCCTCTCCGGCATCAGATCCCAGCTTCTCCGGCATCAGATCCCAGCTTCTCCGGCTGTGCAGGCAAGAGGAGGATGCTCACCCAGCCATACCCAGGCAAAGCCCCTTTGGGGTCCACCTCAAGGCCATTCCCTATGCTCAGCATGCACTGAAATTGCAATTAAATAGTTAAGTACTAATATTTTTTAATTTAACTATTACCTCAATGAATCAAGGATTTAAAGGAAAAATTAACTTCTTGATCCTCCTGGTGTAATATTGCTTCAACAAACTCTTCAGCAGAGAACGAGAAGCCTTGCCAATATTCTGAATATTGCTAAATGTTGCCTTTAACCATGCAATGTTTTAGCGCACAGAGGATGAAATTAATGAATCTGATGATAATGAAGGTATAACTGAATGAGATGAGCGTTATGCCTAGAGGCTAATCATCAAGCAATTTGAGTGAGGCTGCAATTATAAGATTAAGATTTGTGTGATAACATTGTTTACCTTTATACAAACCAAAATCCAATACTTAATAAAGCAACAGCGAATTAAGTTAGAGGAAAAGAAAATAGAAAGAGATCCCCCCCCACTCCTTATCTGTCACAAACCAGGTAGATTTAGTTAGCTGTATTTGTTGTTCAGGAAAGCCTGGCATTTCTGCAACCTGAAACACAGAAGAAAATTTGCTCGAGACCCTCAGGGAAGGCGGGATCTCACCAAGGCAGAGGAATGCATGGACTTTATGGGTTGTATCATCCCTTGTGCAGGGTACGGCAGGCGGTCATGGTGGAGAGCCCAGCCGGGAGCCGCTGGCTCTCAGTCATTAGCTACATGTGAGTTTTGGTAGAGCCAAAAGGTTTCCACTGGTGGTGGCTCAAGTCCAGTGCTCCGGAGTGAAGCACTGCGAGTACTGTCCTGCCTTCTGTATTCTCTACCTGTATCCAGGAGCTTCATTAAGAAGCAGGACTTGGAAATGAAGATATTTTCTCTCTGTCATCGTCATTCATCTGCAATGCTCGCTCACACACACAAGGAGGTTTTTATTCCTGGTGTTACTCAGCTTTTGCTGGTTGGTAGGCAAATGGCTCATCTGGCCTGTACTGGGACAATAGAGTACATCTCGTGCAGATGAGAGGTAAATCCAGAGGCTTTTTGAAGACTGGAGGAGATTCTTGAGTTCGGCAGATCCCACATTCTCAAGCTGTTCCTCAGCAGCTCCCCTGTTAGAAAGGCAAAGTTAAAGCAGCAAATCCCCAGATCCTGCTCCCTCCCCTCCAAGCCAGAGCTGCTCTGAGCTGGGCTTGACGCCATTCCCCTCTCCAGCCCCAGCAGCTGAGGTGCCGGCAGTGCCCTCGCTGCCTGGAGAGGGTCAGGGCAGCCTGGGGACCCCTGACCGCGTACCTCTGGGTGAGGGGCGGCTGCCCTCCTACTCGTGGCTGTGCCATAAGCGCCAAAGCCTGGCTTGCTGCGGTGATGCTCAGGGTGAGGTTCCTAACTCAGGTACCTGCTGCTGCGTGGGCTGGAGCTGTAGAGAAGGAGGGTAGGGGCAGGAGGGATGCAAGTCACCCCCGCAGGGGGTGGAGGAGATGTAGGTCTGAGTTAAGAAGGTCCATGGAGGCTTTAGGGTGGATGGTGAGCATGGCCATCTCACTAGGCAGAGGCCTGAGATACCTAAAGAACAAGTGTTTGGTGGGCTGGGACGTGTAACTAATGACTGATGGAGCAACAGGGAATTACACACAACAGAGGAAAGAGTTTGAGCGCGGGAGCCGGATCCACGTGTGCCTCTCCTGGTCGTTCTGTCCACCAGCACGCTTTCCCAGCAGATCGTCCAAAATATGCCAGGTGCTGCTGTGCTTCACGGCACCAGCCACCCTGGCGACGGGGACAGGGAGGATGGGGTGAGAGAGCGGGAGGGACCAGCTCGTTTTGCCTGGAGGTAGGGTGTGCTCACACATTGCAGGGGAGGGGGAAGGAGTAGACTTCGGTGAAATGGATGAAGATGGTACATTGGAAATAGAATTGGGAAAAAAAATGAGTGAAACATCTCCAGGTGATAGAAAGTAGGAAAGAGAGAGATGCACAGAGTGGCGCGAGCACTATACTGGCTTTCTCTGAAAGAAATCCGAAGTAGGGCAAGAGTGGAGATGTCTGAAAGTAATGAGTTTGGGAGCAAAAGACTCGGCAAAAGAGAATAAATTGAGTCATTGAACATAAAAGATGGGGGTGCTGGAAGTAGCTGCCTTGGTGTGGGCTGTCCCTGCAAGCACCGTGGATGCAGGTTTGGTACCTCAGCTATGAATGAGGGAGAAATCTGCACGCAGTTTCGATTCCTAAAAGCTCACGCTGCAGCCGATTTCACGGTGCTGGAGGAACCATTTAGAGTTTAATAGAAATATGCTTCTGAAGGCTGGGAGTCTGAAGGAGAGACGTAGGTTTGGAATATAGTCACCGTTTTCATAACGCTGTGTTAGTCAAGGATTATTTTGGCTGTTAAAGGAGACTGAAACTATCAGGAGACTGATTTTTTTCCCACCACAAGATGGCACCAATTATGCAGTGAAGGAAGGAAAGATTGCAGAAGGGCCTCAGGCTGGAGAGGAGAGTGGATTTAAAATAAAAACAACATTTTAAAATTAATAGCGGACTGGTATGAAACAAGCATTTGTCACACAAATGTCTCTTAGAAAATTGTATTATCTAAGAGCTTATTTTGGATGCATAAAATGGAATTACCACTGATCAGATTAGCCAGCGCGGCTGCTGATTCCGATGCCACTGGCGTGAACAAAATTTTGCTTGCAAATGCGGTTCTGCTGTTTGTGCGCACCAGATCTAGGTGGGTTTATGTTCCCTCGTAGGCCGCCTAAAGCCCATCAGTTGTGCGCTGTAAGCTAACGACAATATTTACCCTTGTCTAATACTCATATAATGTGTCGCTAAAGGTCTTTATTGCAGTTTGGTTTAGGGAAGTCCTCATTTAGATGCTCGATGCTTCACATACATATTTTTTTTCCAATCCTTCTTCAGGACTCCCTTTTGACTCTGTGTGGTCTCATAAAATTTGTTTAAAGTAGAAATCCACCTAAATACTCATGCTGCCTCATAAGTCTCTGTGAACAATCACCAGCGGGCCTGAGATTTATATTAATTCAGATAATTTGGTAGTTACTGTTACAAATCTAGTAGTAATTTACTAGTAATCTCAGAATATCTTGGTACTTCTTGGTCTTCTCTTTTCAGAGATGTCAGAGTTGTGGGGTTTTGGTTGATTTTTTTTTTCTTTTTGGTTAAGAAAGATTTCTAAAATCCTGGTTTGTACCCTATATCTGTGGTATTTTCCCAAGAAGAGGAAGAGGCTCTTTACAGCATTCCAGTATGGCCACACTCCTATACGAAGAGCTAAAAAAATCACATTCCTTCTTCTCTTAATCATTTATATCTCCCTTTTTTGCTGATTTTGTTTTTAAAGCAACAGTTATCAAAATGTCATGCTAGAGACTGTAACTTACGGTGTCACAAGATTATGGTAAGGCTTTTGGAGATTTATCAAGTGCTAACCATAGGTTCTCCTTTGTCGTGTTTTACAACTTAGAGCTGCCAAGAATTATTTCTTTTGACTGTTGTGTGTGTTGCTTCGGCTTTCATAGGACTCGCAGAATTCATGTTTTGTTTTCTTGTTTTTGGAAAAGGTCACGGGCTTTAGTGTCTTTCCTGTGTGCTTATGGTAGAATAGGAGCGTAAGATAGAGAATTGTCTTAGTAGCCCTTAGAATCTAACCAGCCAACACATATGGCCCAAGTAATGTACAAAGCAACGCTGAGCCTCCGTTCCGTTGCACAGTAACGCGCACGGTTTTTTGTTCCTCTTGCAGCTATCCATTTATTTCTGAGGCATAAAGTGCTTTTGTAAGTGTTGTTATAACAATGACGGTTGTGCTTGATCTTGCATGTACTTCACATGTGGCAACTCCACGGAAGTCGATGGGTATTTGAGCTAGAGGGCTTCCAAGCCTGGCCTGCGATTGCTATTTATGACAATATTCAGTCCCTTAAAAAACAAACCCAAAAGGTATTGCTTGACTTGATATATCTTTTCAGCATGGCTGATACTGGAGAGTTAAACAAGATGACACTGACATAGAGATGAAGAAGAGCTTTTTCAAAACATAGCCACTCTCTGTAACAGTTATACCCTGACTCCTCAATTAATTTTATCTAGATGGTCTCGGACAAAATTTCCAGATTAGCACTTCAAAATACCCAGGAGGGGGCTGCTTCCGCGGAGCAGCCCCGATGGGCTGCTAACGGAGGAGGTAATTACTCCTGCAGTGTGAGAACCACTCCAGTGCCGAGGCACGGGGGGATTTCGTGCTATTCTCACAATATTTTAACTCTTCACCGCTTTGCACCAGAAGTCGAGGGAGTATCACAGCAGTGACCGTGTCTGCGCCTTGCGAACTGCCCGCAGTAGCCCTCGCCCTTTCCCCACCAGGGTTTGCTCAGCTGTCCCACAACAGACGTCACGGAGCACAGGTATCATCTGCATTTCCCTGCGGTGGGCTCTGAACATCAGCTATTCCTGGCCGTCCTAGGTCATTCCCAGATAGTATTGGCTTTGCCTCTCAAACTGGCAGGGCAGGACTGTGCCCTGCTAAGGAAAACCACGTGTTTCTAATCCAGACTTGCCTCTCTCAGCACAGTGTGGTTGGGGTGTTATCGTCTATTTTTCCGCAGAATTTTTTTGGGGGGGAATTACAGCTGTGGTGGCTTTTTGTTAATCTGCAGTTGTAAATTCCCAATGATCTCCTCTGTGTTTGAGTCTGCTGGCCAGTATCATTTTCTGGAGAGATGAAAATGTTCATTTCTGGTGTCTGTTACCCTCATTCCTGCAAGAAATGTCTCTTAATTTTTTTAAATGCCCCAGGAGGTAGGTTTAGTCTTTTGATTTCAGAAATGTTTGACAACTCCTGTTACCAGCCTTTTGTTTGAAATGTGCTGGAAATAGTCCTATTATTTTGCCTTCAATTCTACCTTCCTTTCATAGTCCATTTCAAGTTCTTAATCATGTAGACGTAGCATATCATTATACAATTTTCTCTCTACATGTCCACTGAATGCTTTTTACCCTTCTTAGTTCAACGTGCTTTTTAATCAATCCTTCATCAATTTATTTTAAACATTTCTTTCCTCTACTTTTTTAGAAAAGGAGATAAGAAAATAACAAGGCAAATGGTATAATTGCAAACTTGGTTCTTTTGGCATCAAAGCTCTGGCGTCGTTGACAGAAAACCCACAGGACTCCAGAGCCTGGCGCATGACAGCAATGCCTCCAGCAGCTCTGCACATTTGCATTCATGGCAGTGTAATAACTGTTTTAGGCACAGTTTGGAGGAAATTTTGCTTTACTCTTTGCAGGAGTACTGCCCTGCCTCTTGGACAGCTACTGCACAACCTTGTGTTTCATGGCGTGACGACTCACTTTGGTTTTAGTGTAATTCTTCACTAGTGGCCGTAGCGAAGACAGAGTGCGGAGGCTCGTGCTCCTGACCCTGTGTGTGGCTCTATGTGTCCCGCCTGGTTAAGAAGCACCTGATGGACAATGTCTTCCAAAATGTGCCACTTGTTTTCTGACAGTATAGTGCATATATTACCACCTGCCAATCCTCTATGCCACGAAATACATGTTCATATTAACTTCATAAAATTCCTGTATTGGGACTGAGCGTGGTATGAAGCAGGACAGGTAATTTGGCTCTTCCCTCTTTCAACATTCAGCTTTTTTTTTTTCTTTAACTCCACTTGTATAGCTATACCCTCATACATAATGTATTCCTAAAAATGTATTCAGGTTCGAGCCGGCTGAACATGGTCCCCTGAGTTAGAATCAATGCTACTTACAACCTAATAATCTATGGGTTAGTCCCCCTGCGTGGAAGATGCTGGGGGTACGGGAATAAGTCTCCTCCAGTCTTGGGGAAGTGAACCGGCACTTTCAAAGTAGTGGGAGGATTCCTGGAAGTGTTTCTGGGCTTCAGAGAAGAAAGAGAAGAGTGTCGTCAAGCTTGGACAATGCACTCGCAGCACTGTCACGTGCGGAGAAAGGAAAGAGGCATCTGGATGCCGAGGGAGAGGATCCAGGTGCAGAGCCCAAACAGGGGAGAAGTTCAGGTTTGAAACTAGAGGAACTGCTTGGAGCCTCTTATCTAGAAATGAAAGTAATACTAAATTAGCTGGAATTGTAAGGATTTGAACCCAAATGTAATTAGAATTTCAGTTGAATTTGGATAGAAGTTTCTGGGCTGGCACATTTCTATGAAGAGTGCTGTTTGCATCACTATCTTGTATTCAGTGACCATCATCTGCAGTCCCTATAAGTTGTTCTGTTCTTAGATATTTGTTAATCAAAAGAGCCAAAGTCTTCCTTTAACACCTCCACAGCCAGAGGTTTTGCGTTACGCGGTTTTGTACCCTACTGCTGCTCTTGGGGAAGCAACACGCCGGGTGTGCTGAGGGGAGCACGGACAGTGCCGGCACCATGGTCACCGAGAAGCTCACCCAGAGTCTCCTCCAGAAGCTGGAGGAGAAGGACTAACAGATCCCTCTCTGCTAACCCTTCACCAGCACCCCGTTTTGCTAAAGACTCTGTTGCTCGGGGGGAACTGCTGCGATGGCTTTCTCTGTTGCCGGATGGGGAAGGAAAGCTTTTTCATCTCACAGGAGGACGTTTCCTTGCTAAGCAGCAAGGGGCTTGGTCAATCTCTGAACTCTTGGAACTGACTTTAAAGCGAGAGATAGGCATATGTTTGTGATTATTTTATGCCAGCATTATTTTGTAATGGGATTGTTGGCAGTAGCTGTTACTGGGAATTTTCCCTGTATTAATTTAAACTGAGACTCATCAAATTAAACTCAACTAAAGGATGAGGCACTCTGAGTTCAATACCCTTCCTCTCCTCTGCTCCCAGTCCCATATATAACGCGAGTCTCCGAGGCCCTTGGCCAGCAGCCGTGCTCCAGGCTCGGCAAAGTTTTCTCTTTTTGTGAGAACAAAAGCTGTAGCGAGCCTGGAGCAGTCCCCTCAGACTGGCAGCGTGCACAGAACAGGCAACAGATGCTGGTATTTTTTGTAAACCCAAAACCTAATTATGCTTGGAGCAGTCCCACAGGTCTGGGAAAAAAAAAACCCAACCTGATTTATGGATTCCAGTCATCACTGCTGGGTTTTAAAGCAGCAAAATGTGTTTTTTCAGTGATGCTCCCTCTCCTTGACCTCGGGAAAGCAGGCGGGAGCGTTACCTGAGCGGGAAGGGTGGTGCTTTTGGTGCCTTCCCACGGCAGGGCTGTGTGTTGGGGCTCTCCGCGTCACCAGTGGGAAGCTGAATCCTCACTGGGGCTTGAAATGGGGAACCTGGCGTTTAGCAGACATGCAGGTGTGGTCCCAACAGCTTCATTTAGTAAGTGCTTAGGGCTGATAAAGCCGCTTCTAAAGCTCTTTTAAGGATATTTGTCATATTACAATGTCAAAATCCAGTGTGAATCTGCACAGCTTATTATTTTTGCTGTTTCTTAGCGGGTATGTCTTGTTTTTATTTATATTGAACAGACACTTTATTCTTATCGCAGTATCTGCCCTGCAAGCCTGGATAGCTGGAGAGCCTTGACCCTTTTCTGATCCAGGCTTCCAGAGACTCAAAGAGCCAAAAATATGAAAACTGCCTTCCAAGAAAACATAAATTATAAAGTGAATAACAATTTTTCCCCATCAGGATACAATTTGTGTACGCCTGAAGCAGGAGAAAAACTACATAGAGGAGAGGCAAGGCATTTCCCAGTGCCTTGAGAGGGCTGCCTGGCTCCGACGAGCTTCCAGTTCAACTGGACTAACAGCCCATGGCAGCTTTTGGACATCTTTTGTGTCTCTGCAGATCTCATTTTAGGTGCAAAAGACTACTGATAGATTTTGGTTTGCACATGGAGGCTAAAAGATTTCTATTCTGCGTGCTCTGCTTGTGGATGATGGAGAGATGTCACAGCCTGTAGAAAAGTTTGTTTGAATTGTGCTTGCAAAACACATTAGCGATAAATAGAAAGTAAAAGTCCCTTCTGGGTGGAGAAGAGGTAAAGGAGTGTGGAAGTAGGGCTCCCTGGGGTAGCTGGGAGGTGTCCCTGTGTGCTGGGGAGGTCTGCAAGCCACCAGGGTGGCGTGGGCAACTCCTCCAGCACAGGGTGGACCTGGCGGCCTGACAACAGCTTTTGACATGAGGTCTTTTGGCAGAAGCATCTCCTCTTCCTTTGGAGAGGTTCAGGCCCTTGAGAGCTGAAGTCTCGCTAGAAGGTGTAACTGAGGCAAGGACTCGGATTTCGGACGGTAACGGCAGTTCGTAGAGGGGTGAGCTCTGGCTGGAGCTAATAGACACGCCGTGCTGATTGCGAGCCCGCGTGTTAGGCGCCTGTTTGCCCGGGAAAGCTACGTGCGTGTGGCTGTGTCTGCAGCAGTACTGTCGTTTGGATGAGAGCGTGCTTTTGAAGCAAATCCCCTGATTGTCTTCACTTCTCGTGCCTTGGTTTGCATCGCAGAGACATCTTTGAGTGCACGGAGCAGATTCCCTTCAAATGAACCCAACTGGTGCGTGTAGCTGGAATATGCTCCAATGCTAACGTGCATGCGGACGAGAGCTGGTCTGAAGCAAACCCCTGCAACATCTGTAGTTTGGCCATTGGCCCCCAGCGCCAGCTGTCCCGCGCCGTACGTCCCATCATGGAGCGCCGCGTTAGCTACAGCCTTGGCACAGCTGTAGGAAAGCTAATGCTGAGACAACAGTTGGACAAAGCAGGATCAGTCTTTTTAGTACCCTGGCATGATTTGTTGCAGCTGAGTCCTTCCAGCAAATCCTTAAGATTTCCAGCAGCTATAAGCCTTTTATAGCAAATCAGATTTTTGCATCCATCTGGTTGACTGGTTATAAACATACATCTCTCAAGTTGGCTTGTTATGTTTTGTCGGTATTAAAAGAAAACCCACAATGTGCACTGGATTATTCATCTGTATCTGCTTTTGATGACTTATGCCTCTTGCAAATGAACACATATAACCAAGAAAATCGGTTTGCGTGTGAAATTCCAAAGACAAAAGACTCGAGCACAACAAAGCAACAGGTTGGCATGTTGAAAACATCAAAGCAGGCTGACCGTGATTGCTGCTCCAAGTCAAGCATTCTGGCACAATGAAGAGCTTATGGGAAATTAATAGTGAGCTGTCTGGTTTTTAGGGGTGCCAGGTATCCGCCGGTTTTGTCAGGGTGATGTGTCTGACTTTCAGCATCTGTATTCAAAAGTATCGATCTGGGCCTTCGGTGTAAGCCTTCACTGAGGGATAAGCAACACTAATTAATTTTCCTGTTCCTCTGAATCTAGCTAATTTAAGAAAGGCCTTATCGACTGTGATTTTGGCAAGTTAAATTTGTGTTTTGTGTGCTGTGAACATAAGGAGAATGGTTTGCCATTAAGGGCTGCAGCCAGTGGCAGCATGCTGCTCCTCGCTCGCTATGAGAAGAGAGGAGCGCTTTACTTACTGCTCCCTCTTACTCAGTTGCTGACATTTTTATTGCTTTGGTGCCTTGTTGGTAGGTATTTTGGATTAATTCAATGACCACGACTACAAAGGGTCTGAAGCATTTTTGCCATTAAAATCTAGCAGTCAGCTACAGCAGAGTCACAGCAGATTTAGGAGATCTCAACACTGGTCCAAGATATAGCCCAGAACAGATTTACAGCTAAGTCCCGCTATGTTCCTTAAAACTACGAATTTCTCCGGTTTAAGGTACAGAAAGGATACATCTGCCTTTCTAACGGGTGCAGTGCAAATGGGGGAGAGCCTGGGTTTGGTTTGCTGTGGCTTGGCTAGTCCACATGCCTAATATTCGGGTGACAGTTGATACTCGCCTCTCCTCCGGCGTGTGTGTGATTTCAGAGCGTTTGAAGTAGAGAACGTCTGATGCTCCAATACAATTTATTGAAAGAACATTATTTCTGCGGGGCAATGAAATCAACTGAATGAACGATTCACATCTGACCCTCTGTCCTCCCCCTCCCTACTCCACCCACCTCTGTGTACGAGGGGAATTTGGAGGAATTCAAGCAAAATGTGGTCTGGGAGTGTACGGCTTCTGGCGAGCTGCCAGCAGCCGTGCTTTAAGGCTCATCACCTTTAGGATGTAAAATGCCAAAGAGAGAGACTGCCACGTATACTGTGAAATCTTTGAAGGGGGAATACACTTTGCAGTGTAGATGAGACTTTCCACGGAGCCTTTCAGACTGCTCGGCAGTTATAAGCTTTTTATAGCAAGTCAAATTTCTTCACCCATCTGCTTGTCTGCTTATGAAAATGTATCCCTCTGGTGCACTTGTTACATTTCATTACTGTTAAATAAAATAAAAAGTCAACATACCTTGCCCACTGGTTTAGTCATCTGTATCTGCTTTTGATGAACTGCATCTCCTATAAAACGAACACAGATGCTCTGGACGTAAATATCACCCCCTGCTACAGCTTCCAGGTCTCTAATAACAAAATCAACTTCATTAATGATGAGGATAAAGGTAATGCACACCAAACAGAACAGCCGCACTGGGAAACTTTCCAAGAGGAAATGTGATGGATACGTGATGCAGATGTTGTCTTTCATGAACAATTAAATTTCCCTTGATTACACTCTCTTGAGAAGGAAAAATAGAAAAGGAAGCAGTATTATTAAAAGTCAGCTTTATTTCTGATTGCTTAAGTGCCTTTACTAAGATAAGATTCAGTGAAAGAAGTCAGTAAAAACATTTGAATGGAAATGTTAGACAGAAATTTGCTTCAGTCTCAGACATTCTGTATATCAAATGAATCTCATGCCGTAGCAATCACCTGCACTCCCTCCGCAGCACCGTTGGGGTGGTCCTCTCCTCGCAGGGGGAGGAGGGGCACAATGGCCCCGATCTCTAGGGACAGCCTCAATACTTGGCTCTAATTTTGTCTCATTTTCTTTAAGGTCTTAAAAATTAAGAAAGCGTTTTATTACGCGGTGTATAAACAGTCAACCCCCAGTGGGAACGTTAATTAAAATGGCCAATGCATCATATTACCAATCGTGTGAGCAGTGCTTAGTGCTCTCTGATCTGCGGCCTCCTGAACATAATTCAGGTTGTACGGATGTGGGCGTCAGGTTGTAAGATGCTCTTAGTCGTAGGTTCAACGTGTTAAAATACAAATATTATTTTTGTAAAGACAAAAATGTCTAGGGTCTGGTCCAATACCATGCCAAAGAATAAGGCACAGCTAATGAAACTGTGCCTTAGATTAAATACTAATCCTTTCCCCTTTCCTTTTTCCTTTCTCTTTCCCTGTATCTAATTATTTTCAAGTTTCCAGGCCCACTTGCTTGAGGTTAGAGGGGCTCAATTCCATTCTGTTTTTCTTTCTGTAGCTTTCCATCATCTTAATGATTTTTATCTTTCTTTTCTTTCCTTTGCTGGTATTTTCTTAGCTGGTTGGTGGCTAAAGTGGATTGTTAAGAACAGATTTTACAGCTTACATGTAGGTGCTAATATTCATTCACACTGGCTTCCCATCCCACTTTAGGTGAGCGTGTTCTGCCTCCCTAGGCTTCCTTGCCATCTGATTTGGGACCAGTGTCCTCTCCATCCCGAGCTGGTTTGCAGCTAATCAGCTGCCGCCTTTCTGTGGCTGGTAAAGTGATTCCTATGGGTATTTAAATTGAAAAGCATAGTGGTTTTCCTGCAGTATGGCACGCAAGTAGAGGGGATGTTGTGTGAATGCAAGATCATACCGCATATTCCTCATTTTGTAAGGAAAAGTCTCCGTGCACGATCCAGTCATCTAGGTGCTGCTCATGGGAGTTTTATTTACCTGGATTTATTATAAAGCTCTTGCCCAAGGCTGTGGGCAGCAGCACATACCCTAAAACCAGACAGTACTGAGAGTCAGTACTACAGCACATAAACTTACTCACCCTCCCCAAACAAACCCCCATTTTTCCTTTAAATAACCCTCCCATTATAAAGCAATGATCGAAGCCGTTGTCTCCGCATAAGCGGCTGATGCCGCAGTCCTGCTCCGGGATGTATTCTGGTACAGTAGCTCTCTTTCTGCGGGGGGTATCTCAGAAAGCTATGACTGTGCTCTATCTGTTTATTTATAGGATCAAGATTAATGTAGTGTGGATGAAAAACATGTTTATTTACAGGATTGTGACTAATGTAGTGTGTGCATTCTACATCGGTAAACATTAATGAATATTCCTCTGCGTGAGGCTGAGTAAGCGCCTCGGCTCCTGCATTGTTCCCACACGAGAAAGCTGGGCGCCGCGGCAGTGCTGCGAGGTGATTTTGGCTCCATCGTGGGACCCCGTGTACCGTACCCATTACAGAGGCCAGAAGCCAATGTTTCCATAGTGAATAACGACTTGGGGTACTGAAACGTTTATTGAGATTAGCCAGGGGTGACATTAAACCTGTGGGATGATACCGATAGTACAGAATCCATTTTTTCACGTAGTACCCTTCAGATTTAAGATAGTTCTAAGCGCTTGACAAAGAATTGAAATCCTGAGTGTTAGGGGACTATGATAGCAATTACACCAGTCATTACAAAATGAGATGGAAAGCAGTGAAAGACCTGAAAGAAGCCCCCTGAACGATGAGGACACAGCACCACTGCCAAGACGTAACCCGGTCGCGCTACCTCAACCCAGTCCTTGCTGTATTTGCCTGCATGCAGCAGACGACCGGGATCCTCAGTACTGTGTGTGCAGCTGTCGCGAACAAATTTGGTCGCAAAGGAGTGACTTTACACAATTTGATTTAGCGCAGTTTAGAATTTATTTGTGCCTTTAAGGCAAATCACAGGATTAGATTGTGATATTTAATAGCACTCAATTATCAGTTGATTAACAAAGTGATTCGACAAAATTTGTTCTAATCAAAGCAGCGACTTAGTTAAAGATTCAAAAACGGCAAGGTCCGCTCTCAAAAACAAGGACTCTCAAAAAAACCAGCACAAAAATCTGTTCAAAAAATCAAAGCAAGCGCTCAATGATATGTGATAAATAACCACAATATGCTAGGCAAAGAAAACACATCACGGTACATATTCAGGCAACAGGCTTTTCCCGCAGGTGCTTTTCAGTCTGTTGGAAGAGCAAGTGGAAGGGAGTTACCTCTTTGGATCTGAATCCTGCCTGGAGAGGTTATATTTGTTGAGGCAAGAACCCCAAATGAGGGCAGGCAACAACGTTTGTCCTTTACGGTCTTTATGCTACACTGAATTTTTCAATCTTTCCTGAGAAGGGCGGCCAGAACCACCAGCTTTTGGGGGATTTTTATTTCGGTGCCAAAGAGCAGGGCACGACTGGCCGCAGCTCTGGGTAATGCCGCTGTTAGCTGAGCCAGAGCAGGCCTGCGGAGCTGGTCGTGCCAAGCTTTACAGCGTCTTCATTTTACACAGAAGTCTTGGCAACGCAGGAAAAAGAAATTACAGAATATCCAGAGAGCTGAATGGGAATTTGAATAAAACACCATAGAGCACAGTTGCATTCTTCTACTTGCATCAGAGCTGGACAGCCACGACGAGGCATGAAGGTCTCATCCAAAACAACTTCCCTCTCAGCTCAGCACCCCTGTTATCGCTGTGCAAAGCAAATGCCTGTGCAGGATTGGCACCTGAGGGCTTCCAGCCCCCAGGCGAGAACTGCTGTCGGAGCTCTTCTGCGGCTTTCTTTCACCCTGACAACTCCCCTTCCAGCTCTCCAGCCACCCTACATGTTTAAGTTCCTTAAGTAGCTCTGTGCACGGTTCCTGCAAATTCATCTAAAAGCAGGAGCACCTCTGCACACCTTCCCTGTCTGCTTCGGGCTGTCACGCACCGGCTCCGCGGCGGTGCAAAGTGCAGTAATAGCGTAAAATGTGCTGACAATCCTGCCTCTGAACCACGTCGGCGCAGGTGATTAACAAGCTTTCCCGGTAACGCTTTACTGTGCTTGCTGGTCTGTCTGCACAGGTGGGGGGGGAAAAGAGAGGGCGATAGGGACTGATCTTGAAAATACAGCACAGAAGCGTGTGCTATATTTCATGTACTGAACTGACATATCTGTGCATCAAATATTGGCTGAGGGAACCCTGTCTGGCCCTTTCTGGCTGAAAGGGAGAAGCCTCTTTGGCTGTAACTTGTATGTGACCTTGGGGTATCGTCTGCCAAGGTGTCTGGCCGGCAGCTGCAGCCTGGGATGGTGGATGCATCCTTTGGGTGCCGTTTTGAGGAGGCTTTAAGCCATACCTTCCTCTGGCCCATTCCTGCCTCTTCCTTGCGCCCTCCCAACTTGTTGCATCGTTGCTAAACCCTCCCAGGCGTGAAATGGCGTAAGGAGCCCACTCTGCAGCTGGTTGTCCCGGCACAACCTTGCTTGGGAGCTTTGGGGTTATAAAGGGAATGGATCGCGCTGGGAAAGCAGTTCTGGTTCCTGGCCACAGTTTGGGAATAAGACCGAGAGCCTCCTGTGGGCAATTCTATTAGATAACCTGGCAGGAACAAAAGCTACCAGCCAGGGAGCGTGCTGCTTCAGAGCCCCAAAAGAGCTGCTTCCCAGGGTTCTGTGTAACGTCACCATGCTTCATTATTTCCCATTAATATTTTATCAAGCAGAAGAAGAAAGTTTCTCTTTGAAGTTACACACTAGTAAATCAGCTTCTTATTATAGCATTAAAATAGTGACAGTTTTGCTTGGGGGAAAGGGAGGCAGGAAGCCCAGCTATAAATACTGTATTGGAGCGGTTAATAACTTTAGGAATAAGCAAGTGCTACAAACTAGAAATTTACTTTCTGTGGCCCCTAAAGCTGAACCTGCAACTGCTCTGATCTTGTTATTTCGTTCTTTCATCCTTTCTGAGCCTAATGCAAGCCCTGGAGGGAGCACTTCAGGGCTAGCTGGTACCAAGTACTAAGGTACCATAAAAAAGAACGTTTCCAGGATGATGTGCTGGGCTAGCTGGGAACAGAGGCAGAAGCATATTGGGCTTAGACCTAACTTTTTCTATCAATTACTGTAATACGGAAAAATGTGTATATATCTTTATTCTGTAGTTACGGCTGGCCAGGCTAAAAGCTTGTCTGGGAAAAAATCTCTTTCCTAGTGAACACTAAGGGAAGCACTTTGTCTGGTAAGTATAATAAAAACTGACCATCACACAGTGTTGTAAAGATGAAAAGTGCTGTAAATGTGTCACTACCTGTGATGTGGTTTATATGAGAGATTTGTAGCCGTCGAGACAAACTGCCCATAGGGAGTATATTGGGAATTTGGGAAAGGGGATTGTACTTACAAGAGGATCGGACCCGCTGTAATACTTCCCGTGCAGCACTTTTTTGAAATCTCTGTTATCAGTGGCAAGACAGTACAATCTAAATACAGACCCATTTGATCCGCAGGGTTTCTCTATTTCCAGGATCAAAATGGGTCTCAGCAGGACGGTTCAGCTGCAGTCACAGAGGGAGCTGGGAAACCCCTTTGCTCTCCGGATCAGCAGGAACACCGTCGCCGAGACTGAGCAAAAGTTTGACTCATTTGCTTGAGTAGGCAGACAAAAAAATTTAGAAACCTTTACTAAAAACTAGTTGTCCAAGCAGTGTTTTGCAATGACACCTCTTTTGATGGGTTTTGCTGAAAAGAAAACTTCATGCTGATCAGCTGATGGCAAGTTTAATTCCATCTCGTTTTCCCTCGGGATGCCTTGTCTGCCCCGTTTCATCATCTCTTTGCAATTTGTTCGTTTGGGAAGGACTTTTTTTGGCGTTGCTTTTTTAACTCCATGTTTGCATAGCTACTGGCATAACCTCAAGTGGATCTCTCAATAATGACTATCTTAAACTGGTAACGAAGAGGTGTCCTGTGCGGGCACGGGGAAGTGCTTGGGCATCTCAGACCTGCTGCTGTTCCCTGCCAAAGCTCCTGCCCCTTTCCTCAGCCCAGGTGAGACCCCTGCTCTTTCCTGGCTGTCCCCAGCATCGTTCCGGGGAGAAAAAACAACGTAATTATGTGGATTTCACGTGTATCTTCAAAGGCCTCTGATGTTTAGAGCTAAAAACTTGGCATGTCTTATCCCTAATTACTTCTAGTTAGTGTTTTGTCCTTAACAAAAATGAAGTGAACAAGGTAATCCTTTAAGTTAATAACTTAAGGAATCAATAATAATTCTAGATGCCACGATTTGCTTTCTGCTTTGAAATTTGGCTTAGCAAACTGTGTACCTTCAGCTCCTCTGCTAGCAAATGGCCAGAAGATCCCCTTTGAAGTGACGGGCTCTTTTATGGCTTTTTATCTGTTAATAGTATTTATAATCTAACGGAGAACAACTTTCCAAATCTGTTTGAAATATTTCCAAGCTGCTTATCGTGATGTAGCATTATAATCCAGCACTAATTCACATTAGCCAAGGGTTGGATTTCAATTAATAGTCGCAATACTTAAGATTACTTAGCTAAACCGTTGGCATTGGTGTGGCGTTCATAAAATCAGCAGGCAGTTGCACAGCTTTCTTCCACATTCCCCTTGTAACTTTGGACCGATTTTATAAATTATGTACAAAAATGAGAAGTTTTAAACTTTTTTTTTTTTTTAGTTTTGAAATCCAGGAGGCTATGAAGAAAAACGAGGCACATATTTCCTCGGTACCAAATCTTCCTCTATTGCCTTTCCAAACCCTGACAGAAAGCAATAGCATGAAATCCCAGTCCCAGCACTGCCTTGCGTGTTTATGGCCGGACTTGCCCTGGTGGTAACGAACCCGAGCTAGGGAAAAGCGATAACGTGCAGATCAGAAAGTGCATTTCACAATGTGCCATCGGGCCGAGTTCAAAGCGGTTCCTTTTACCATTTCATCCTCTAAATTACTTAAACAGGATTCACTCATTCTCCTGGAGTTCCTGTGCATATTGCACAAGTGCCCCGCAGTACGAAACACAAATAAACATCAAAGCAGGGAAAATAATTTGACTTCCTCATCTTTTTGGATGTGTCTTTTTTTTTTTTTTTTTGGTACATATAATTCCTGAAGTAGCCTGTGGCTTATATTAAAGTGCAGGCATTTGAAGTAAAGTGACAGGGGTTTATCTTCCTGGGAAAAAAGGAAACTTCTAAAGTGATGTGATCAGATCCTGAACTCTGGAAAAAATGTAGTGAAAGAGTGGAGGCCTCCCTTCAACAGAACAAGCCTGAGCTAAAAATGAAAATTTTCCTAGTTTTGCTATTTTTCTTCAGCTCTCTGCTCCGGGGCAGGACCTTAACAGTTTCCCTGGGGAGCAGATGGATGAGAGGGAGACCAGAAGTGCCTGCAGCTCTTCTGTAGTTCCTGACCTCTTCATATCTCTGTTCTTTCCCTGCCTCACACACTCTAATTTTGCGTGGTATCTCTATCTCCCGCCCGTAGCTGCCGCAGGACCTGGGCAATCTTCATTATTTCAGGGTGTTCATGATTTGGTGACTGGCAGCAATGGAATAACAGGAAACATTTCATTTGAAGCGGGTATTGGCAAGCAGTATTTTTATGGAAACGGCTTCACATAGGCTCATATTTATATGATGCTTTAAAAAGAAATCGTAAAGGAAAACTGGAAAAAAACGTGCCCTGCTGTGCTGAGAGGGTGTGAGGGCTTGGAGCGGGGCTGGGAGCAGGGGCGAGCGCTGCGGGGCTGTTCCAGCCTTCCCTCTCGCCAGGCTCACCACTGATTGACCCACCCGCTCTTGCTCCTGGCGTTGTTATAAAGAGGGTTTGAGATGCGCAGGGGTGGTTATTGTGCGTTTACACGCTGCAGGACAAATGGACAGTATTAGGTACTGTGATGCATGCTGGGGTGCCCAAACTGGCTATTGGGGAATTGCTGAGAAAAAGGGAATTTTTGGAAACTTTCTCCTGGGTGGAGGGGCCGTGAAGCTGCGTTTGGTGTGGAGGAGCCGTGAAGCTGCGTTTGGTACCCGCGTGAAGCTGGCAATCAGCTGCTGAGACTGTTTCTCACCTTCGGGCACATTTGGTCTGTGTTTGCATTTCCCCATCATGATTTAATTCCATGAATTTCACTGTCTTTTAGGGTTACGAGTGTACAAGAAAGCCCGAGGGGTCTCTCGGAAACCTCCCTTTACCTGGTGCCAGCCAAGCAGCGTGTACTCTTGTTCACTGGCAGCGTGCGCATCTCACATCTCGCCTCTCGCTGCTTCTTGTGGGTCCCTACAGCCTGCTTCGAAACCTTTTAATGCAGAGGGATGAGCTTGGGACTGAGCCCGAGGTACGTTAGCACTTGAGCGGAGATGAGATGTGGCACCCTGGCCCTCCCCAGCCTACCCTGGGGTAACCCAGGCCGGCTGCAGCAGGGTGCAAAGCTCCTGCTCGCCCGCAGACAGGCCACGGTGTCAGCACGAACGCTGCTGCTTCAGCATCCGCTCTGATCCAGTCGTTTAACGGCTATCGCATTTGTCTAATGCCGCTCAGGGGTGCGTGTTTGCTTGCCTATCACTTTTGATCATCAGCAAAATGACCCCTTGAAAACATGCAGCTGTCTCACAAGGGCACCTTGAGAAGCTGAGCGCCTTTGGGTGCTCGGTGAGCCGTCGTGCTCCTCACAATCCCATTTTCACTTGCTTATCTGCTGCAGCGGTTTGGGCTATGTCCTTCTGTTGCAGGGTGCAGACCTGGCCCCAGGCTTTGTGTCTCCGCTGGCTGACACGGGTCACCCCCTTCAATCCATGCACGGTTCCCCAGTAGCAACGGCTTTGATATTTTCTGGCTAGAGCAGCACAGAGTCATCTAACTCTAGGTGTTTCATTACTCGAATTGCACTGGGGAAATACAATGCTTAATGGCTTTGTGCCACTTGATCTAACGGTCTCCTCTTGGGCCGTGTAACATGACCTGTAGAAATGGTGTTGAATTTGCAGCCTACTAAAATTTTTCCTTGTCCTGCTGGGACTTGCTCTCTCCCTTTGCTCACCAGTTTACAGGAGGCAGCACGTACTGCTCTGGTGTGGAGGATGTAGCCACTCTGGCAATATGAATTTCAGGCTCTGTCCTCCTCCTTCCCTCCAACCATCCTACAAGACAGAGTAGAAAATTATGTGGCTGCTTTCCACAAGCAACTACAAGTTTGTGAAATGTAATAACTCCAGTAAAGAACAGCTGGTGATACTCTGCTTTTCAGCTTGGCTTATTTGCTTGTTTACTCACTAATTTTTTTTTTAGCTTCAGCAACTTGCAATGAAATCTCGGTTATTAGCAGGAATTAGCAGGATTTGGCTGCTTGGCTTTCCAGAGTAAGCTCGTTTGCTTTTGTATAGGCCATGTGCAAATATATATGAAATCTGAATTTAAAGAGCAAAAAGTTCATAACAAATATGGGCAGCATCGTATGTGCTGTTTTGTCAATCTAAAATCAGCATATATTTTCATGTAAAGTCAACCAGATCAGGCCCTGGTCTGAGCAGGGGCTTGGGCTCCAGAGGTCACTTCCAGCCTACATTGTTAGATTTTAAGGATGAGGAACCCCTTCTAATCAGCATTTCTTCTCCTTTCCTCTCCAGGGAACAGAAAGATCATCTTTTTCCTCCAGTGCTCCCATGAACCCCAATGTCCTTTTCTTTTTCATCCGCTGCCTCATCTCCAAATCCTGAAAGATTTTTACTGTTTTCTACTGTTTTGCAGGTTGAAGCTTCCTTCCATCCCCCATGAGGACCATTTTCCTTGTTCTTTCCCTACACCATCAGGTGCTGTGGCACCACTCCTCATTCCAAACACCCTCGGTTTAATTTACCATTCTTGCTCTAGAGGTCCTTTACTCCTTGTATCAGTAGATGCCTTCAACCCCTAACGTTTATGGGGGAAATTGTCAGAAGCATCATCTCTGGCATGTGCTGATTGACATGTCCCAAATGCCCAGTTTATCCTCTCTGTCCTCAGAGTCCATTACTCCCGTAAAAGGCACTAATTACAACTCGAGACCAACTCCTGTTGGCATGAGCAGAGCTGAGAAGGGAGATCCACCTGGAGTGAGTAAGGATGGAGCAGATCACACTCATCCTTCCCTGGGTGCTGCCAAAGGCTGACGGCTCCTCCGTGACAGTGGTTAGTGCCCACCCGGGAAAGCCGCTCGCTGCAGAGCGGGGCTGGAGGCCGTTATCCCCCTCTCTCCCTCAGCTCTGTAGCATCCTCCTTTTTTCTCCGTAAACGTGTCCTCTCGTGTACCCTTTGTACGTGATGTGTGGGGTTACTGGTGCTCGCCAGTACAGGACTACGGGTTCTGCTCCCATCCACAGCCCACTACAGCACCATCACCTTTCCACGCTATCTAGTTTTCATTTTATACTACTGGGAACCTGCTTTTTATGTGAATTTCTTTTCCAAATACACTCTAGAAACAGTGATTTCTGGGAATTCAGAATACATCATGGGTTTGTTAATCCTCATGAAATGCAGAATGTGGGTGGGATTCCATTAGAAAAATTATGAAAACTGCAGAGAATGGTTCAGATAAAATAAAGGAGTTCTTTTGGTAGCGTTATGTGTTCCTCACAGCTTTGTGTGCTATTTATAGCAATATATTTGGCAATGCAGATTAAATACATTCTCCTTACAAGATTCAGACTTGGAGCTGGAAGAAACAGGGTTTCTGGGTGTCCGTGTGCAGCTGCACATTGAATGCTGAGATTGCGTTTGCATGGGGGTTTCTTGAATTTTTTTAGGGAAAAAACCATTTTATGTTCAAGTTGGCTTTGTGCATTTCAAAGATCCCATTTCTCTCTGACTTTGCAGTTTGACAACAGAGGCTTTCAGCTCTCATTTGATTGCTTCTGTAGTGGCTTTGAGACCACGTCTTGCTCTTTCCTCAGCTCCGCTCACCGGCTGGGCACGGCAGCCCTGCTCCCAGAGGTGTTTTTAGCCGAGCCGTGGGCAAGCAAAGGCAGTTTGCCTCTGCCTGCGGCTAACGTGGCTCTGGGAGCGAGGGAGTCCCTGTGCATCCAGTGTTGCTACGACATTTTCCACCCACTACAGCCACGCTCCTTGTGCCACCTCCAGTTCTGGCAGACAGGGAGGGGGTCGGAGGTGCGGGTGGGGGAATGAGTTGTACATTAGTGGGACATCCTGCAGACTGTCGCCTTGGCTTCACAGCGTGTGTGAGGAGCCATAGGGACGTTCTTTACCCAGCCACAATATTTCTTTTTTCTTCTGGTTTGATTTAGCCTGAAAATGTGCAAAGGGATTCACGGGCTTAAAGGGTGGGAGGGTGATGCTGGTTTATGCTGAGTTGGGTGGTTTTAATAGCCAGAACCCAAATCCTATCATCTCCAGGGATTTGGGTTTGGGGGAGTTCACAAAGAGCAAAGACTGGAGATTTCATACCTGCTTAGGAGCACCTTTGCCATCAAAAGCCAAAGGGACTCATGGTGCTAAGTCATTTAGAAGCATAGAAAAATTCCACCCTGAATGAGATCTAGATTTTTTTTAAGACTGTGGCCATAAATAAATAAAAATTAAAACCTAGGGGATGTCAAAATGGAAAGAGGCTGTGCTAGCACCTGCTGAATGGATTTATGTGAAGAAAAGACAGTCTTTTCTCTAGCTTACATCTCTTACATAAAATTCCTACACAATTTCTGCTTTAATAATAATAAACCTTTTCACCCAAGAGATTTCTCAAGGCTCTGGTCTAGTTATCAGTTTCAGACTTGACTGAGGTTCAAATCTGGTGCTGGGCTCCTTGTCCTGAACAACCGGTCTGTTGTCAGCCATTACTCAAACCTCTGATTTCTCCCTTGACTCAGAAAAGGTTTCCCCCCTACATTTCTTTTAGCACGCTCTGCACTTTTCCTCTCATTTTCTGGCTCTCTTGAGCTTTAAGAGTATTCTGGGAAATAATAAGAGAAAAGATAAAGAGTTGATTTAGTGCTTAGCAAATATTGGAAGGAGATTTGTGCATGTGATTAGAATTTATTCGTTCTCTTCTTATGTAGCAGAGGAGGGTTTGATGTAATAGCTAAGAACATACATGGCAGAAGTTGCTGATGAAGGCTTTTCAATGTTGACAGACTATGAATTTAAAATTAGCAGCTGCAAGTCATAGTTAAAGGATCTTTTATGGGGTGGAGAGGGATTTCTTACCAGTGTAGATACGGCTACAGTCAGTAGGCACAAATCCATGGCATGCGGTTGCAAGGAATTTGAGGTGTGCCAGAAACATCCCAAGAAATGCAACAGGGGGAAGCGTTTGGAAAAAGGAGAGGAGATTATCCAGCAATTTAAAAAGTTTCCCTCTTGTCTTGTTTGGCATCAAGCCCTCGTTCAAGCCCCGTTCTGCTTGGGCTGGGGGGCAGTAAGTGGCTACAGCCCCATGAAGCTGAGCTCTGGCTTGGGCCGATGATCTCTGAAGCGTCTGCTGGACTTGTGTGTGTGTGTGAGATCGGGAGGCTGGAAAAGCGGAGCTGCTTTGATGTCCAGACTGCAGCGTGTGGGTGTTGTTAGTATGTTGTGAAGGAAAGACTTCGTTAGTCCATGATGAATGAAATGCAAAGGCACGGAGGAAAGGAAGGAAGTCAAGGGTGGTGGGAACTGGAAAGAGAATAAAAACCCTGAGTATTTAGAAGAGGAAGGGATCCCTGTTTGAACAGATAGTCTTGTAAGAAAGTGATATAAAAATAAATGTAATTTGCTTCCTAACATGACATTGCAGCAACATAAGGTTGGAATAAATCTTAAAATGGCTTATTGGAGAGAATATAGAGTAAAGCTTGATCAAATTGTTTTTGTATAAAGAATGAAAGAACATGTAGGAAAATGAAGTTATATTGAAGAAAAAGTATGTTACAGAAGGAAAACAGACATGTGGTTCCAGTTCAGCAAAGCCTGTAAATGATGCTTTCATCTCCCTTGCTGCTGAACACGAGGGGACTTTGTAATGAGCTAGCAGGAAAGAAGGTGCAGAGTCGGACCTCAGACCGGCTGGAAACTGAGGAACCGGATGGATCAAAGGGACTGGGGATGCCCAAGGGACACGGTCGTTGCTCTCTGGCTTCAGTGGGGACGAAGCGGCTGTGGCTCACGTGCCAGCTCCAGCATCTTCTAGGGTTTGCTCCTGGGTGAGCACTTAGTGATTCCCAAAGCGAGATGAGAGTGAGTAACACGTCACTGTCCTACAAGTTAAAATATTGAAAACGTACCTAAATTGACGATCCAATTAGAACCTCAAAAGCATTTAAAAATGTTTTGCCGATTCTTGGTTTTGATGGCAATGAGAGCAACAGAATCTGAGAAATGAATGAAACACATTTGAAGTGAGATATCGTTAGCAAGGTACAGTGTTTTTTGTCAAGATTTATGTATGATAGGGAAAAAAACAAAAGAGAGAGAGAGTATAGCAAGCCAGATGAACTGTCAGACCTAAAAAGTGTCGTCATGCTGGAAGCAGCTGAAAAAAGTCAATAGAAGACAATTGACTTTAGATAAATTGTCAAAAAGATGTCAGCACTTGAGGTTCAGGGAGAAGCCTCTTGACAATGGAAACCTATGGTTTTCCTCGATAAAAGTCTGTTAAGGTTATTAGTAATGCATTGATAGAAAGTTTATAGTGCAGCTTTGAAAATAAACGATGAAAGGAAAATGACAAAGAGCAGCTCTGCCAGAGGTAGGAGAGCTACTGTTCTGTAGCAAAATGACCTCTGATAGGGAAGGAAAAATGGAAAGCAAGTAAATAGAATACATTTTTCTTGATTTCTACTTTTTTACGATCACCAAATGCTATGATATGGAACACAAAAAGAAGTTTCATGTAAACGTGTAATTCCTAAAAGAGTAATCACTATGAAAGTTGAGGTATACAAATGACCACTCTGGTAACAACAGTGCTTGTGCCTCCCAAGTCTTGTTTTGAAATCTTGGCTTCTAATGGTGGCAGTTTATTCATGTGAATTGTCCATTTGCTCTTTTCCACGTGCTATAAAAAGAGTAAGAAGAAAACCAGAGTTTTACAATATTTGCATTGAATAAGCTGGGGTGCCGCGATACACTGCGGAAATCCAGCAGCAGCATCCAGAGACCCTGCGTTCGTGAGGCTGTGAGCTGGGATCCATGGTCCATTGGAGCACTCTTTAACCCTTCAGGAGTCAGTTTTGGGAAAACGCCCTTCGTGGCATTCGCTGCTGCTGCCAAGCAGTGCTGAAAGCAGGATGGTGGTGTTAAAATGGTCCGGACATTTCTGTGGATGCTCGAATACGTTGGGCCGGAGGAGGAAGGGTTGAAACAATTGGGCTGCTTTAAAAAGAAAGTCAAGAATTACGGAGGGGGTAGAAGCACTCTCATCCCAGTGCCTGAGCTTTAGCAGCAGCAGGAAAGCTCCTTGCAGACAGGTTATTCTTAGCGAAAAGTTTCTTACGCCTTCCCCTGAAACAGTAATATTCACAGAGACGGGATGGTGCCCTGAGTGGACTGCCTGCGTCCATCAACGTGCCGATTCCTGGGGTTCACGTTTGCGTGGCTTCAAATTCCCTGAAGCTAATAAAGTGGGATGTAGGGTTCGCTCTGCATCCCTTTGAAGGAGATCTGCATGCGGAGTGAAATATGATGGTTGAAGGACTCTATCTTGATATGATTTATTTAACTCATGAAAGATGTAAGAAGATTGAATTATATTGGCACCATATATCATATTTCTGGGCAGAAAAATTAAGATATATTAGTGGAATTTAAGTGAGTAGTTTCTCGCTGAATTTGCATTATGATTAGCCCAGCTGTCTCTGCAGCGCGCTCTGCCACGAGCACGAGCACGGAAGGAGCAGACACGTCGCCTCGGTGCTTTAGGAACTCCAGGCTACAACAAAACGTGCAGAGGTGCGCGGCTGTTACGGAGTCACGTCTTGTCTGCGTTTTGACGACACCAAACTGATAGAGTGGCAGGAAAAAATTAACGGGGAGGATTTGCAGTAGGGAGGAGAGCGTATGTGAGACGTGAAGGGTTTTGTTCAAGGCTGAGGAACAGAGGTGAGACAAATTGCAGAACAAAAGGAAATTGAAAGTGTGTTCTCTGAAATACTGTAATTTTTCAGTAATGGCAGAAGGGGAGAGACAATTCCAGTAATCAGCAAGAGAGGAACAATTCTTAAGAAACCATCCAGAGTCCTGTTCATGCAAAGGTTTTTTGCTTTTATTAATAAAAATTAGGGAAGAAAAAAACCCTAGCTAATGAACACGTGTTTAAGGTTGTTTTCTAATCCTAATTTTCAGTTATGTATTTTTATTCTTTTTCTAAATACTTTCATGTCCTTCTCCCAAAAGGCAATCCTCTTGAACAAAAATAATTTGAATTTACATTAATTGCATTCTATAATTTTTCAACCAATATTTTTCTACTCAAATTTTCATGAGACGCATATTTTAAGTCTCAATTCAAGGCTTCAAACCCAAACCAAATTTGTAATTTAATAGGGCAGTTTATTGGCTTTACAATCCCTACTTTTGACCTCGCCCCTTGTGCCGCGTTTGACTCGGTGGTTGCAATTTCAGGTTTCTGGGCGTGGTAGGACGGTGTGTAAATGGTGTAGCTCCTGTTAAAGCACGGCTGGACGGTGCTGGGCTTCCTCTGCCTGGGTTCTTCACCTGGAGCTCGCTCCACGCTCGCGCTGCGCAGCATCAAGGCCAGGTTTTAAAGGAGTTCTTGAAAATGTCATGTAAGATGCAACCGCACAAATTACCAATTCAAAGGTTATGGATAGAAAAGAGCTGTCCAAGGGAAAACTACATCATGTTTGAAATCTAGACTGGCTAAGTGGCTTAAGAGGGCAAAATTTAATTAAATGCCTGGAGCCAGCCTGAACTGTCGGGAATAAATCTAAATTAAATATGATTACAAAGTGATCTAATAGAATGAGATAAGTTATACATAAATTAGACATAGCTTGCACGACAGAAACAAATCAACAGAAAGTCCTTGGGTGTATATCAGTCCTCGTACATTTTTATGACACAGATCAAAATAGGATGAGAATTCCTGACCGTACGGCAGAAAGGAGCCTATAAACATGATTGACAAATCTGCCAACAGAAGTTGAGTCTCCGCAGGGCGGAGATGGATCGTGCAGCAGTTTCTGTATAACATGCTCTTAGTTGCTGAGAGGTTATAAATTATTACAAAAAGGCCGGGTTGCTGCGCTGGTTCTTTTAAACGTGGAAATGGTGGTAGATTTAAATGGAGAACACTTGATACAGAAATCAGATGTCGTTCCCAAAGCACGCTTAATGGTTTTACCTTACTTTCTGCCAGGGAAACATGGCTTGCGACCGCAAAGATAAGCTGGAGAAATTGTCTACTAAATTGGAATACCCTTCGTGATTAAGCCAGGTTACAATTAACAGAGTAATCCAAGGATTTGATCACTGATAAAAACATTTTACAGCATGTTGTTGTGTTACAAAAAGCAAACTGTAATTAACTTGTAGCCATTGCTTGAGTAGAGCCAATAAATAAATTAAGATGAGGTTGGCCGCTTAGCAAATTGTATCAGCGGAAAGACAAACCAAGACACCTCTCCGATGACAAATATCAATGTTATTACAGCTGGCAAGAGCCAGCTCTTCCCGAATCAAAACAGCTTCGAAGAGAATTCCAAGACTTCTGTTATGAGACTAATAACCCTAGAAAAAGGGGATGTGTACAAACACAGTGATTCTTGCTGTTCAGCTTATTGCCCTTTGAATATTTGTGCGTTATTATTTCTCTTAGAACAGCGACACACGCTAGGTTTGGGGGAGAGAAGCATGTAAAGAGCAGACCCGAGGGAAAAAAGGCCAGTGAAACCAAATGTTTGAAATTTGATTATATAAATGTTTTTTTTAAAAGAAAAACGTGAGCAGAGGAAATGGCAGGAGTGTCAGGAGGCAGGGGAGGCCGCCCGCAGAGACGCGCTCTCGTGGGACAACCGCGTGTGAGTGTCTGATTCTGGATGGCAAAATAGCAGAGTTTGGTGGTGTCAGCCCACTTACTCCCGAACAGATGTCAGGATGAAAAAATACGCAGCATTTTTGCTGAAAATCCTCCTGGTAGGTTTGGAGGTTGCCCAGAGGCAGGGTCACCTGGAGCGCTGTGTGCGTTGAAGTGGTCCTTCGATGTCAGGAGCTGGGCGTGTTGCGGGGCTGCAAACTCTCGCACATGGAGGATCTTGTTCTCTATTCGCAAAGGGAAACTAAATGTCTTGCTAAGATAAAGACGGCACCTGCTTCAAAGCTAGAAGAAAAAAAAAATCCCGTTTTTCCGCTCTGGAAGTGTCACATTGCTTGTGGGAATCCGTACCATGGTCCTTGGGACAGTGTGGAGGTGCCTGTCGTGTTCTTACCACCCCAGATACCCACCTTTGGGTGGTTTTCTCAGCCTGAGCAGTACAGCACAGATATTCAGCAATTCACTGTGACGAACTGGAATGGTGATGGGGAGAACTAGACCCCATGCTTAGCTCTGCATCTTAGGGTAACAGCGGCTAGAGTTCTTGTGGAATCATGGCTCTTGCAGCCTGCATTTCATTAACTGCCTGCACAGCCTGTTGCAGAGACTGATGATCAGCAAAATAAGACTGTCAAGTGCCCCCAAGCTGAATCTTTCTTTCGGGTAAAAGCATGATGTTGCCTTTTATTTTCCAGTCCTTATCTTGCTTTTTTAGTACAGTGTGAACCGATGCTGGCATGGAAAAACGTGACAGTTCCCTGACTCAGCAGTCATAGATTTAAGAATGAATAGGGCTTCTGTGGGAAATTTATTAGGCTTAGAAATAGAATTACAATGTTGGTGGATAAAATATAGAGGAACATAACCTTGCACGGAGAAAATGAAGCAGTCTTCTTCCCAGTCCTCCACCTACTTTTCAAAGTTGACTCCGTACAATCTCGAACAACTATTTCCCAGCCTCCTTTTAATTATTATTACTCTTATTTAAGACCTTTCTCCATTTTGCTCTGCCCTTGCCTCTCCCGTGTCCTCAGCGACTGACTGTGCTTGTGGCAATGTCGCGGGAGTAACGTCCGCAGCTGTCTCTAGTGGCAGAGGCCGGGTGAGAGATGAGCATTTTTAAATGAGGGTGGTAACTCGGTGTCCTCTGCACGGGGAGCGGAGGGGAGGGGATCCAGGGGAGACGGACAGTCAGCAATTGCTGTATCCTTTCCCTTCCCTGGCTAGTATGGCACTAGCTGATGCTTTGATCTGAGCAGGAAAAATGCCTTTGGGGAAAAGGCTTCACAAATCCCACCCCTATAACATTAAGTAGGTTGTAGCCTCAGGACCTGAGTTTGTCCAGTAAGCGTGATGTAATTTGTTCTTTCCTCGCACAGCTCCTCTTATTCTTATTTTAAACACCAGGCTCGGTCCTGAGTAGGTCAGTGCTGCTTTGCTGGGGGGTTACGCTCAAGCCACGCGGCTGAGCACGATGGTGGGACATCCTGCAGGACGCGTGGATGGAGGCACCTCTGCACCCGGGGGACCTGCAGGGCTGGCCCTCAGCGGTGTCTGTGCTTCATAGGTGCAACCGCTTCTTCAGGTACAATCCTGTTCTCTCTCACCTGCAAATTAGGGAGCCGAGCTGAGCAAATACTTTCTAATAGCTCATTTATTTGACGAATCCAGCTTTTTCCTCTGGGACACACTGTAAGAGTGTCCCTAAGTCAGCTGCAGTTTGAGTTGATGCTGTGGTTGGCCGGCTGATGGGTGAAATTTGAAATGGGAGCTGCGGTTTGGCGGCTGCCGGCAGAAGCACAGCCTCTGCTGCTCAGCCGCAACAGTTCGTTTCCTACCATCAGGCTGCTGATTTAGAGCTGGTTTTAGGAGCTGGGTGAGTGCGTTTTCAGGAATATTTGATTAAGTCTCAGTGACACAAACACCTGAGGAGAGAAAGCAGAGAACTGGCACAAATGCAACCCATATGAACTCATTCAAACAAACATTTGCCGAGCCACCACAGGGACCTTTTTTATTGCTTTTGTATTGGAATCCCTTCCCTGAGACAGCCTTATTTATTAAAGATATCCATACACAAAAAATGCAGTACAAGTACTCTGGGTCAGATTTACAGCTGACTCTGCTGCCCTGCTTCATCTGGGGATTTGTCCTTCTGTACTAAGGTAGGGGGGAGCTGTTCCTGGTCAAAACGCAGCAAAACACATTCATAAATTAGATGTAAAATGAGTTTACTTATAGGGCGTTAGTCATTCTCACCATTTCTAGTAACTAATGTCATTGGTGAAGTTAACTATCCTTAATTCAAACCCAGAGAAAAGCCGGGATAAGTAATTGTTTCTTGTTGGCATCTTAATTTTGGAGCTCAGCTCAATCTATTTGGTTGCTTGTCTCATGGATCTAATAATTACTTTATTTGATATCCCTACCCTAGTCTGTAATCATTCTGTAGTTTCATTAAAGAGAACACGAGATCAAGATAAATCAATCAGTCTTTCTCTTCATCATGGGGCAAGCTCTTCCTCCTGCAGAGGAAGAAGCTCTTTGTTGCTTACTACGCTCTGGCATCCCTTAACTGCTGGTGTTGTTACATCTTGGGTTGCCGCTGAACTGTCAGCCCATGAGCTCCCTTGTCTTGGGCGCAGAAGTTGGTGGACGTGGCAGTGGTAGGTTTACGGTTGGACTCCATGATCTTAAAGGTCTTTTCCAACCTAAATGGTCCTGTGATTCTAAAAAGCTGCTGCACGTTGTCGGAAGAATCTGTAGCTGCTGCATCCCTAAAAAAAAATAATATTGTGCTCTGGGAGTGCCCCCGACCCTTCGTGAACCAAAGGGGACAGGCAGAGCCTCACGTGCCCTGCTCTTGCTGGCGCTGGAGGGGAGGATGCTCGGGTAGTGCCGCTGCCCACCTGGGGCGGGCGGGCGCCGGGGTCGGGCAGCAGCGGGCACGCTGCCTGCATGGGCTGCGGCCGCCGGCGTCGCTCCGCGGGCCAGGGCTGGGCAGCAGCTCTGGTTTTGGACTTGATTTCCATTTTTATTACTGCTGCACTTAAAAAAAAAAAGAAAAAGTTAGTTATATCTGTGTTCACATTCGCGTCTCCATTGTTAGCTGTGACCTAACATGCCGTATTTTGCTGTTGCAGCACCCAAGTGAAATTGCATTTCTTAATAAGGAAACTCGGCGACACGGCGTTTGGAAGGTGCTCTGCAAAAATGTAATAACTGCTTGTTCACCTGTCAAAGGGGAACGTGAGTTTGGTTGTTGCTTCGAGCACAATTTTTACTGCTTCTGTGCCATATTAGACTCAGATTTAATATTAAATAAATCAGAATTCATGAAAAAGGCTGCTCCTTTTTATAGCATTAAATGGATTTTGAATACTGCGCTGAACTGACAAAAATGGCACTGAAGGCAATGATTGCACAGACTGCAGACCTTTAGACTGCATTTGAAAAGGATTTAAATACATTCTAAAGTTGACTTTCAAATATTTGTGTATTTTCTTACCCCTTCCTACCCCACTCTCCCTCTCCCCCCAGAAATCATGAACATACTTTCAAATATCTTGGGAAAGTCTTGGTATAAATATATGTAAATTTTAAACCTGTTTAAAGGGATATTGTCAAATATTTTTCTTTAAATAGCTTCCAACATTTTTGCTTACTTCTCTTGCTTGCACGGTTTGCAGAAGTGCAAAAATATAATCCTCCTTGACCCATTAAAGCCTTTTTCCATTTATCAAACATTGATTTTTGTATGTTTCTATTAGAGCTTGAAATTAACAGAACTGTGCTGATAATTAAAACACAAATGATCATAGCAGTAGCCTTTTCATATGTAGATCACTTCATATAAACATCTAGATAGCTATCTGTAGCCGTTACGTTTCATTTGTATTTACACATAAAAATGGAAGGAAACTTGCTTAATTCAATTAGATGGGTTTTTTATTGGTTGAGGGGAAAAAAAAAATCACCATAAAAATGTTTTTGTCAGCAGGATGAAATATTTGGGGCTTTTTTTTCCATCGGAGCTGTCGCCTGCTGCCGGTGACCCCCTGGCAGGGGGTTTGGCCTTTTTGGGGAGGTGAGGACGGGCAGCACCTCTCTCCCGCTCCCAGTACTGGGTCGGGATGGCAAAGCAGCGATACGGGGAGCCGGCTGCCCTCGGCTCTGGCACCCCTTGGAAAGCCTTCGCAGGAGCAGCGTTGGCGTGATGGAGACTGGGACCCAAGGCAGGAAAGCCGTCCCGCCCAGCGAGGCGGGGAGTCAAAGGAACCGTACATTTTTGGGGAACAAGCCCACTATTAGAAACGGAGGGATAAAGTACACAGCCACCGCCTGGAGAGACACGAAGGTCCCCTCAGGAAGGTCAGACCAGGTTGGCAGCAGTTTGGTGCTTCATCTCCTGGCCCTGGAGAGGGGCTGGTGGCCGCTGGGCTCTGCTGGTGCTGCCGCTTCATGGCGTCCCTGCTTCGTGCAGAGCAGAAAATCCTTTTAGTTTTCCAGCGTGAACATTTGTACCTGCCTTGCTGCCTCCCTGCTCTTGGCAGCACGAGAGACTCTGCCCTGGTCAGGCGAGATAACTTCTGCTGGTTCCTAAGGCAACCATCACCAGCACATCCTTTTGGACACATTTCAGGAGGCAGGAAGAAATCAAACCCACACCCCAGCTCCTCCTGCTTTTCCAGACCCACGTAGCAGAAAATCATGCAATGGTGTGCGCACACACGCACGTCTCTGTCACCTGAGCATCTTCAGGAGACCGCTGCATATGTGCGCGACAGCCTCCCAAAGGCGCTCAGGGATAGAGGTGAAAGTAAATATACTGAAAATAGGCATTATCAGTTCAAAACCAAACCCAAATAAAGTTTTCAGGCATGTGGACAGACAGACTGTCACCATCCACTGAGTCACTCGCAGCATGTTGGTGTGAACAGAGAGTATCACCCTCTGTAACGGGGAAAAATCCATGACAGGCGCGGGGATCCGGCGCTGAATTTTGTTGTTTGAGACTGATTTTACAGGAAACTGCAAATCTGGGTGCTGGTATCTCGCATTGGCTCGGCCTGTGTTTGGAGGAGTGTGCTTGCACACAGCCTGTGTTGGGCGTGCGTGTCGTGTCTGACTGACGCCATCGAGGGCCATATTTTGAGATGATGAATTTTGTGAGATTATGAGCTTTGAGATTACTAGGTTGGAACATTTAAGAGTCATGCTTAAATAGCAACGGCTCTCACGCTTGGACAGGAGTCATTTTTGGCTGAATTTAGGCCAAGGAGGTGTGCGTCCTAGATCAGCTCCTTGAAGCCTGTTGTTAAACAAGAGAATCATTTCTTGGTGCGTGTGCTCTTACCCAGAGATGCAGCAGAGGCAGGAACCACAAAGAGGTGCAGATGGCATTGCTTTGCAGGATTCCTGCTGGAGATTCGAGATGTGAGTCAGGCTGGGAATGATGTTCGCTCTGCTTGGCAGTTGGCAGCAGTGAGAAGTGTTTAGGTTTTGCACGTAAAAGCTTAAATGACTCAATGACCCTATTAAAAATAAAAGAAAAAGAATTTGATTTAGTAAAACAATCTGTGTTCAAAAGAGGTGAGCTAAGGTGACCTTCTATCCTGTTATTTTGCTTCATTCCTTTTCCTAGTTTTGTACCATAGGAAGGGAGTATTGATTTCCTGAAGGCAACTGGGAATTGCACTATGGCTACACTTTCTTCTACTGAGATAGCGTCACTTTTTTTTCTCTTTTTTTTTAAAGGGCCATGATGTTTCTTTAAGCAAGCTCTCTGCAGTCTTCAGCGGTTCGCTTTCCGGTTTTGTGAGTGATTGAAGCGAGAGTATGATTTTAATGTTCTTTATTGCACCACCCACCAGTTCTGCATCTATAAGATTTCATTAACTTTAATGATACAATAAAAAAAACCCCACAAGTGTAATAATGCAGTGATGATAGAAAGGGAGTAACTCAAAGCAACTCGGAGCACTCCTGTTGTTAATGCACTCCATACGAGATCTTGTCTTTAGGTAATTCAGAAAGCAAAGTTGCAAGATTCATTCGACTCATTTTGGTACCTCAAAGACCAGTATTACAGGACTGTGCGTGCAAACCTGTCCGTATGGGGATAATTCTGGCTTTCACTTGCTGTGCTTGTATACGCTGACATAATGGATACGTATGTCAATAAGCAGATATCTGGCTGAGACGATTAAATGGCTGTGATTGAGCTCTTGCAGAAAATGCCAGGGTAAATAGCATGGCTGTATGTCTTGCAAAAGACAGGAGAGGCACCAGCAGCGTACACGACGGTATAAATTAAGAGCTGTAGAGCCACGGCTCACCTGCTCCACTCCCAAACTTTTAACCAGCAGTGACGCTTCTGCTTCATAACTTCAACTTAGCAGGGCACAAATGCTGACGACTTCTTTTTCAACACATGGTTTATTCAGCAGTCCAAGGCGACTACAAAGTTATTGCATGCTCTCAAATACTTCCTGCAGATAAGGTTTTGTCATTACTGAAATTTAACACTTAATACAGCCTTGCCTTGAAATCGTCTGGCCCTGTCACAAAACCATCACAACTGTCCTTTTACTGTGACTGTTCTGTAAAGAAGATGATGATTTGTAATTTATTTTTGCAACGGAATTACTCACTCACTGTGAGTGGGGAGTACAATTTTGCAAGGCTGATTTAACTTGTTTTCTTGTTTCAAGGACAGATATAATCCTATATTTACAAAGTAATTACATGGTCCTTCATGTATAATACTTAGTATGTTTGTGGAAGCTATTCATCGTATAATTAAATGAATGGTAACCCTTTACAACTTCTTGTAACAGGCAAAGGGTCCTCCAAATTTGTACAATACTAAATACAGCTTTACCCAAATTGCAGATGCTGGTTAAAGTGACCAACAGTTTTGCTGCATTATAATTATGTATTCTTTTCATTGCTTTTCTTTGAAATTAATTCAGGTGCCTGAGTATTTAACTAGACTTTGGGCTTTTTTTCATTAACTGGTGTGCTGAGGAGGCTTATATCTGAATCCAAGGATTAGAAAATAATAATTTTGCAACCTCCTAAAGTGCTCACGTCACTCATGTCTGTCCTGTAATGCCCAAAGCCTTTGCCAACTGTTTAGAGCGTTCAAAATAACGATAACGATTTTTCATTCATTTAGTAAAAGAGAGGGAGAAAATGGAGGAGAGAAACTGAAGTGACCTTTTGTGGTAAGCAGAAATGTGCCAATATTGAAACACAATTATCTGAAGTGCCTGTGGGTACCAGCTTCCCGTTGATAACCTGTGGTGCTAATTACCCGCAAGAATTCAGGGCAGATATTTGTGTCTTGAATTAATTGGCTCTCGGGAAAGACAGCACTTGCAGAGGCTATCGAGAGAAAGTAATACAGAATAGCAAGACGGAAAAGATGCTTGTGATGACGGTGGGGCTCTTTGGTTCTGGTTTGCACCGTCCTCCTCTACACGTGCGGTTGTGCCGCAGCCCGAGTGCCTCAGCCGGTCTGTGAGATACCGTGTTTTATCGCACTCCTTTAACCTTCCCAGCGATTAGAAACGTGTTTTGGTAGCTTTTCCACCTCTTTGACCCTCTGTAGCCTTGCAGACCTGTGGGGCAGAAGCGATGTGGCCAGTTAATCAAAATACAATGTACTGAAAAGGTCAAAATAGGAGAGCAGACTCAATATATTTTTCTAGAAAGGGAGTGTCGTGGTTTAGCCCCAGCTGGCAACTGAGCACCATACAGACTCTCGCTCGCTTCCCCCCATCCAGGCGGGATGGGGGAGAGAGTTGGGGAAAAAAAACCTTGTGGGTTGAGATAAAAACAGCTTAATAGGACAGCAAAGGAAGAGGAAATAATAGTAATAATATTACTGATAAAGGAATATACAAAACCAAGTGATGCACAATGCAACAATAGCTCATCACCCGGTGATCGATAGCCCGCCCCCGAGCAGCGATTCCCGCCCCCTGGCCAACTCCAGTTTCTATACCGAGCATGATGCCCTATGGTATGGAACATCCCTCTGGCCAGGCTGGGGCAGCTCTCCTGGCCGTGCCCCCTCCCAGCTCCTCGTGCTCCCCCTCGCTGGCAGAGCACGGGAAGCTGAAAAGTCCTTGACTTGGTATAAACGCTACAACTATTTAGTAACAACTAAAACATCAGTGTGTTATCAACATTATTCTCATACTAAATCCAAAACACAGCACTATACCAGCTACCAGGAAGAAAATTAACTCTATCCCAGCCGAAACCAGGACAGTATCCACCCCTTATTCCATACCATCTACGTCATATCCAGGTCCTTCATTTTCCAATACATTCCAATTAATTGCCACCACTTTTCCTGTCTTTTGATATATACACACAGGTATCACTCCCTTAGTCTACGGGCTACCCCTCTAAAATGTCCATTGAGTTCGTTTGGTCCATGACTTTGGGCTCCATCTGTGATAACAGTTTCTCAGGGCAGGGGAGATGGTGTGTGGTGCTGGAATGTTGCACGTTACATCTGGAGCTTGTAGCCGGTGTATCTGGTGTGGCCCATGCCTACGATCTGTGGGTTTAAGATGTTGATCTTGAGGAAGTTGCTGGGCACAAGCTGCCGAAGCCAGTTCTGGTTCCATCACCGCTGCACTTTTCTTAGTTTCGTTCAAGTTCATTCCTTATTAATCTGGGTAATTCTTACTGTAATACCGATGATACGGCATATAGCAACCACAGTAGTGATGACATACCGTATTATGTAGCAATTAACATCATACAATTCAAATCATTGGCTATTCTCACCCAAAATCAAATCCCCTTGAGGTATACATCGGACTTCCCCGTCCTCCCACATCACCCCCAAGTGCACCCAGGTCCTTGAGCGGAAGCAAAAAGCCTTTGCCCGAGGGAGGAGAACCCAGACTGTCTTCCCTAGCATATTTTTTACGTGCACTACGAGTACTTTATCCCCTTCTACAGTACGTGGGAGTTTTGATTGGGCAGGGCCAGCTCGATTGGTGGATCCCCTAGTGTTGACTAACCAGGTGGCTTTTGCTAAATGTGTATCCCAATGTTTGAAGGTCCCAGCACCAATTCCTCTCAGAGTAGTTTTAAACAGTCCATTGTACCGTTCAATTTTCCCAGAGGCTGGTGCATGACAGGGGATGTGATACACCCACTCAATGCCATGCTCTTTGGCCCAGGTGTCTATGAGGTTGTTTCGGAAATGAGTCCCATTGTCTGACTGTGTCCTTTCTGGGGTGCCATGTTGCCATAAGACTTGCTTTTCAAGGCCCAGGACGGTGTTCCGGGCGGTGGCATGGGGCACGGGGTATGCTTCCAGCCATCTGGTGGTTGCTTCCACCATTGTGAGGACATGGCACTTGCCTTGGCGTGTCTGTGGGAGTGGGATATAATCAGTCTGCCAGGCCTCCCCATATTTATACTTCAGCCGTCGTCCTCCATACCAGACAGGCTTTAACCACTTGGCTTGCTTGATTGCAGTGCACGTTTCACACTCATGGATAGCCTGTGCAACAGTGTCCATGATCAAGTCCACACCTCGATCACAAGCCCATCTATATGTTGCATCCCTTCCTTGATGGCCTGAGGTGTCGTGGGCCCACTGAGCTGTAAATAATTCATCCTTATGTTGCCAGTCCAGATCCACCTGCACCACTTCAGTCCTCGCAGTCTGATCTACCTGCTGCTTTTGATGTTCCTCAGTGGCCCGACTCTTAGGTACGTGGGCATTTATGTGATGTACTTTTACAACAAGCTTCTCTACCTGGGCAGCACTATCTTGCCACAGTTTGGCAGCCCAGATGGGTTTGCCTCTGCGCTGCCAGTTGCTCTGCTTCCATTGCTGTAACCACCCCCACAGGGCATTTGCCACCGTCCATGAGTCAGTGGCACTGGCCACTTCTCTCCTTCAGCAATATCTAAAGCCAGCTGGATGGCTTTCGCCTCTGTGAACTGACTCAATTCACCTTCTCCTTTGGCAGTTTCTGTGACTTGTCGTATAGGACTCCACACAGCAGCCTTCCACCTCCGATGCTTTCCCACAATATGACAGGACCCGTCGGTGAACAGGGCGTATCGCTTCTCATTTTCTGGCAGGTTATTATACGGTGGGCCTCTTCAGCACACGTCACCTCCTCTTCTGGTGACATTCTGAAATCTTTGCCTTCTGGCCAGTCCGTGATCACTTCCAAGATTCCTGGGCAACTGGGGTTTCCTATTGGAGCTTGTTGTGTGATCAGTGCGATCCACTTACTCCACGTAGCATCAGTTGCATGATGTGTAGAGGGGACCCTCGCTTTGAACACCCAGCCCAGCACCGGCAGTCGGGGTGCCAGGAGGAGCCGTGCTTCAGTACCAACCACCTCCGAAGCAGCTTGAACCCCTTCATATCCTGCCAAGATCTCTTTTTCAGTTGGAGTAGAGTGCGCCTCAGATCCTCTGTATCCCCGGCTCCAAAACCCCAAAACTATTAGTCTCTACTCTCCATTAGACTTTTGCACTGGCCATATGGGACTATTAAAGGGTGAGCGAGTCTTGCTGATCGCTCCTTGGCTCTCCAGTCAACGAATCAGTTTATGGATGGGCATCAGGGAGTCTCGGTTGGTTCCATATTGCCACCAGTGCACTGTTGTGGTAGTGATTGGCACCTGTTGTTCTTTGACCCTCAGCAACCCCACGACAGAAGGGTCCTCTGAAGACTGGGTAAGGTAGACAGCCGCTTACTTTTCTCCATCTCCAAGGCAGCTATACCAAAACCTACCAGTACCCTCTTGGGTCCTTGAAATGCCCTCTCCTGAGTCTATGCCAAGGATGCATGGAGCCTCTGGGCCAAGCACAATGGGGTGCTTTTGCCACTCATTCCCAGCCAGACTCACTTTGGCTTCCAATACAGTCAGCTGTCGGGATCCCGCAGGCGCTCCAGAAATACAGACGGGTTCTGCCCCTTTACGGCTTGACGGCATGAGGGTACGCTGTGCCCCGGTGTCCACTGGAGCCTGATACTCCTGTGGGTCTGATGCACCAGGGCGCCGAATCCAAGGGAGGCATTAATATTCTGTGTCTTCATAAACCACAGGGTAATGTCAAGGACTGCAACATCTGAGCAGGAAATAGAAAAAAGGCAATAGATTCCCTTGACAAAGATTTTAATTAGAATGAATAATGATGCAAAACTAACTAGTGGGTTTTTTGCATGTCTCGTTTTGGAAGATACATGGAGTTCTGTTAAGTGGCTCAGAGGATACTTTGTTTTGCAAAAACCCGAATGATTTGCACAGTGCATAAAATCAGCAACTTGGCTTTTGGAGAAAAAAATGCCCAAATGCCCGTTGATTTTAGTGGTGGTGGGATAGCATCGCTTCTGTGGCACAAGGTGCCCGTGGCCATTCTGCGCCTAAGCCTTCCTTGCTCATCTTCTATAGCTGAGCTAATTTGCACATATCCTGGTGAAGAAGTAAATTGGTGTTACATTTTAAAAGACATTAGGTAGGATCAGGTTTTTCAAAGAGCTTCGTGTCTACCAGGGTGTTTCAAAGCCAGCAAACCTTTGTGAGGGCTTGAATCCTCCTGCCTCTGAGCATCTGGCCATGGAGAGCCCCAGAAGATGCTGCATAATCCAGGGAAATTTTGCAAAGTTAATCCTTACTGCCATGCCGAAAAAGCAGCTTGGTTGCTTACTCATAGCCGCTGAGCGCCTGAAGACGTGCTTTAAGCTTCAGGAATGCTCTGCTACCCACAGCTCAGCCCCTGTGAGGACGGCTAATATCCATACGCAGCGTCGGCAAACCGAGGGCACCTAATTAGGTACCTCCGTCTGCTTAGTTAATGCAACCTGACCGTGTCCTAAGTGATATTCCCAAGGTCACACAACTAGCCAAAGCCAGGGCCGGGCTGAGGGTGTGCTGACGCAGTCCTTCTGACCCGTGACTCCTCTAAAAAGCTGTATTTTGGCCCCTGCTCCCCCGGTGAGGCCCCTCTCCCCTCGCAGGGGTGCAGCTGGGCCAGCAGCGCCCAGGCAGCCAGACTGACCTTTTCTTCTGCCCTGGTGACAGATGTTCCTCGCAGACATGTCAAAACGTGTTCTTTCCATCCCTCTCTCCTTTTCAGGGTGTCTTTTTATTGATTAGCCCAGGCAGGTAAATCCGAGCCTAAAGTAATTACCTTCTCTTTGTTTCATAAGGTCCCTGGGCCCAATATATTTTAATGACTTTCCTCCCCTTTAATGGATATCAAATGACTCCTCATGACGTCCATCATTTCTCCTCGGTGACACTGGTGGCTGGTTACAGCTGGTTCAGATAATTCTGGGCAAACAGGCCTTTTAAAGATAATTAACATTCAAAAAGGTCAGTTATCCTTGCAGGTCTGCATGCTGATGTTCAGCTGTGAGTAAGAGAGTTTAGCTACCCTTTATTATAAACACCGAATTGAAAACCCTAAGCACAGCCAAATCCATTTGTAATAATCCCACACAGGTATGGCTTTTGCTGCACAGCGTATGAATATTGAGCTTTTAATTTTTTTCCCTTTCTTCCAGCAGCAAACTGCTCAGCTATTTCAATTCCTGTAAAATGTTTACAAATATCAGCTTCTCCTGCCGCCTCCTGCCTGCCTACCCCAGCCCTCACCTCCTCGGTGTAATATTTGCATTTCTTTGTCCCAACACAATCAATGAACATTTCATTAGGGCTTTTGGAGCCCTAACATACGAATCTACTCCCTTGTTCATCTTGGCCTACCTCCACGCTCCTTTCTCGATGAAGAGCACTTGCTCCTGCCCTGGACATTTGTCAGCCCCAGCTTGGCTCCTTCCAGCTGTGATTCACGGGCAACGTGTACCCGAAGGAAATGTCTTTGAAGGTCAGATGGGAAGAGCTGTTGCAGCTTGTCAGGATAAGCAATAGTTAATGCAGTACTTCCACATGCTTTCTTGTGTCTGTGTGTGTGTATATATATACACACACACGCACACATGCATATGAATATATAGGCATGAGAACAAGCCTTAGTCCAACGAGATGTGTAAGAAGCACGGGTGCTTTCCTGGACTGGAGCTGTTGCGAGGGGAGTTGTGTGTGTTCCTGTGACACAGTTGCTTTACCAGAATATATTTAAGGAATTGCAAGGCCTGAAGGTGGTGATTAGATGGTCGGGTAGTTTTGCAGATACTGTCTTTCTATTTTGGCTGAAGAAAATGGCCTGGTCTTTTTTATTGCATTTTTAAATGAGATTGAAACAGCTAAAGATTTAACCCAAATCGCTGAGGTGAAAGAGTCCCAAGGCTGACTGTATGGACAAAGCAGCTTTCCCAGAGAACGACTGCTTATACAATTATGCATCTGACCCAAATAAAAGTGCCCGTTAGAAACTGCAAATGGAAGCACTTTCTGAAGGCATGTCCTCCTACAAACTGAACCTGAATTGGGATTTTTCTTTTTTGAGAAAGCTGTGTCTGAAAACAAATGGTTTTTTGCTCTTGCTGCAAGGGTAGTTCATTAACACTGAGCTTCTGTGCTTTATTATTCCAGCGCTACATGTTTATCTGCCAGGTATTTGTCAAAGCAGGCTTCTCTGCGGACAAGGAAAGCAAAGGGAAAGTGTGATTCTTAGCAAGGGTCACGAGTTCTGGCCAGCAGTTAAGTATCACCATGTCTGCCGTATCTTCGATTTTCTTACTTTTCAGCCTGTGCTTTGCTTTGCACAAAACTTTTTAGTTCTTATGGTTCTGCATCCACACATGGTATGCAGGCAACTGCAGTGGCTTCAGCAGAGGCATCTTAGGAAGAAGTAAACCTTGTGGAGGTAATGGGTGTATAAGGCATGAGCAATTTGGTGATAGTAAAATGGCTGTTATCACGATGGTTAATATCTACGTTTCTGAGTTGGATGGTTAATGTGCAGACTTACAGATATATAAATGACAAAATGAGGGACAAAAAGGTTTTCGACCAAAACACGCCATTTATCTCTTCTACTTCTGTCACTTCTGAGAAGATGAAGCCCAGGTCCTGGCCCCACCATGGGCCCTGACACCCACAGCCCCGAGGTCAGGCCCCAGCCTGCTGCTCTGCATGGCTTTGGCAACTTTTTCTAGTGGGGTTGCAAAGAAACTCTGCCTCTGCAGGACCTACATGCCTTGCCAGATCACAGCGCAGGGCTCACAGGGTTTCGATTTTTGGGCGTCCAGATGGTCCCAGCAATTGTGAGCATCGCAGTGAGGGATGGTCATTTGAGAAACAGATGTTGAATTTGTTTTATTTCATGAGACTGAACAAATCCACGGAAACGTGCAATCTCAGCCCATTTATATGCCCTGTCTTTATTTAGGCTACTGCTAGAGGTAATCATTCAAAGCTGCTCCAATTGCACTGGTGACTTTGGGAAAGTCACTGCCAGCACCAGCCTGGACGCTGTTGGACAATATGTTACAGCAGGAGTAGGTGTCAGTTCTCCAGTTTCATTACTGCTGATGGTTATTACTGTCTTCTGGAAGTCTCCCTCCCACTGATGGCTAATCAATGAGCTTGGCATCACTCCGAAAGAAGTTGTAGGTCAGTAGTAAAACTGCAACAATTAGCAAGTTTGCCTTTTGCGCCAAATAATACTGCAGCATATTTCCCCACCTCCTCCCCAAATAGTCTGCTTATTGAATTGTTACTTTTTTGACACTAACAGATGGTTCCTAGTGGCTGGCATCTGCAAAATTTGGGAACAGATTGATGAAATTGATAATGACCGGTTTCTGCAACAGATGGCTTATAGACAGATTTCTGTGTAAACTGACAATGTTGCATTTAAAGAGAAGTTTGCAATGAACCCACACATTACAACTATGATTACAACATTATTTAGACCCTGAAAAATGGATCTAAGCTTAGCTTAAGCGCTATGTAGTGTCTAAGACAAAGGTTAAGAAAGATTGATTAGATAATTAGCATCGCTTTATTAGCCTTTCACCACATCTGCACGATGTTCTTACATAAACATTCGCTGCCTAAAATTGCAGTGATGATGTTTTAATATTTATTATGTGGATAGGAGAGAACTTAATCTATTTCATAAAATATATTTGCCTCAGGTTTGCAAACCCCATCTCACAGAAAATTATACACAGCAAAATCACAAAATAGCAAGAGCGAGCCCCATGCCGTGGTGGGATGGAAGCACGTTGACTTCAGCCATGGCTTTGCAAGCCTGCTCTCACTCATGTGAGTGGAGCACTGTCTCACTTTGCAGAGCAGACAGGTCTGGAGTGTGGCTGTGGCTGCAGAATTGCTCTTCTGTGTTGGTCCTCTGCTCGCCAATGAGGTTCTCCACAGCCTTTCAGAACAGCTATAATGTGCCCCCCTTTTTTTCTGGGGAGCAAATGTCACAACATCCTTGTGATGTGGTGGTCCTATCACTCTGGCATGGGATTTTGTGACTTCTATGGCATGAGAAGAGTCCAGATTTGCAGCACCTTGGCAGCTGCAGGCATCTGAGATGTGGCTCCTGGTGCTTGCTGAGCCCTCTGATGTCTCCATGTGGTGCAATACCAGGCTGGGGTTGCTCCCGGGTTTGACGACTTCATTGCATATCCTATGTGAGAGCAAATGCTCTTTTGCTTTGATCACCCATGCCTTGGGTGAAGATTGAAGATGTACTTCAACCGTGCACCTGTAACTGTCTTGCAGGTCTATCACCCAGGTTTTAATTGGCCACAGAAAATGGCTTTGGGCAGTCCGTTGGCTAAGATAAGTGCCAAAAGCCCACAGCAGGGTCACTGAGGCAGCGGGAGAGCTGCTGTGCTGCTGAGCAGTGCTCCATGGCTGCGGTGCTCAGGCTCTCGTCTTGCCGCTTAATATGAGTGAGTTCGTAAAGGCAGCATCTGCAGTGCTTCAGGTGAGACATACAGGAGAACGTGTGCCCAGCACACCTTGACTGGTGTTGGATACCTTTTTCACTTCTGACACGTTGCTTTATTCTCCCCAAAACTGCCTAGGCTTTTGCTATCCTCCCCGTGCCTTGCTGCCAACCATTGCAACAACTCATTGGCACTTCTCTGCCAGCACATGCCACCTCCTTGAGATGTTTTCCAGCGAGACGGCTGCCTCTGTTGCTTTTCTTCAGAGGCTTAGGCTGAAGCACTTTGTGCTGTGATCAAAGCACTGAGGGGCTACGGTCCCTCCCTGGTAAAACGCGGGGCATGGGGCCAGCGCGCCGGTGACCTTTGAGTTAGCGGAGTATCTCTGGAGTAAAGGCTGAAAACCCTGCGTCGATAAAGCGGTGACTGCAGGTTCATCCATCACAGGCTCTCAACCCATCAGAAACCCTGCGGCGTAAAGGACGTTAAGTAAGAGTTGTGTGAGGACTCGGCCTCGCTCGGCACTGTTTTTTCCTACCTTGACCAAGGACTCTTGACACTGTGAAACAAATTATTCAAAACCTGCCTGGACACCTTAATTTGTGCTGAAGCTCGCAGAGGTCAGTGGTGCTGGAGCTGTGAGGCCGGTCAATGAAAATGTACGCAGTGTGCACTCCTCATAAATTCACCTGCCTAAAAATGTCCCATCAGGGCTGCCTTGGGTAGACGGGGACAGGGACGACTCTGGACGTATTTGCATCTTTCCTGGTAAAGCTGTTGATTGCTACCCTGATGTTATTTCTCTAGCAATAAGAGAAGTAAGATACAATAGAGGGTACCACCACATGAGGAATTCGGCTTTTTGTTGGTACAATTGGCATCATGGGACGGTTTTGCTTCTTTCCTGCAACTGTATTTTTAAATCCAAGCACTCTTCCTGTAGGCGAAATTGAAATAGTTTAACTAAAATGAGTGTAAAAACAAACAAAACGGCAGCGAAATCCCTCAGGGAATAGCAGTTTAACTGAAATCAGGCCCTCTGGTTGTATTGGACAAACAGACTTTAAAACTGAGCTGCATTAATTTAACTAGGTAGTCCTGGCAGTGCATTTGTTGGTGTCTTACAATGCAGAAGTGCAGTTAGTTAAAATGCTCTGAGCTCTCTGCCCTGCAGAGCTGCACGTCTATGCTGTTTCCCTCAAGAGATTTTTTTTTTTTTTAATTTGTTCCTTCTTATTTTGCTTCCTTTTTAAATAAAGAAATGTTTTTTTTAAACAGCTGCAGAGGTACAGGTGGCTAGGGACAGTGTTACGGAGAAACAGCTTCAAAACTACCTTTTTTCCGAGTGGCAATTTCTCAGAGCTTTTTCTAAAATATTCTCAGCTCTGGTTCTGATACCGACATTGTGATTGATGTGCAATTTTCATTGGGTTTGAGTAAATCTGACAATTTGATATCAACCTGAAATTGCTTTGGTAAACACAGAATTGAATTTGGCTGCAACTATTTGCATCTAGTATCAGATTGTGGAAAACAGTTGTCCACCAAAGAAAATGAAATATTAAAATTCTTGAAGCCCTTTAATCCTTTTTGTTCTTCTTTTCTTTCTCTTATATGAGGATCCTTCAGTGTAGAAAAACAAAACCCATGTGCAATACAAATGTATCAAAATGCTAAGGTTAGTTTATTTACATAAATGCTGCTTTCGCTGTCTTCCCTCGGTTATTTTCAGTGCAAATCACTGTTGCTTGAATGTGCGGTGCTTATAATGATTCAAAAGCTATTGTGGCTTCTGCTCCGAGGGATGATCTACTTCTGTAGCAATGCCCAGAGAAATGTTCTGCTTCCTAATTGTTGCTCAAAGGCAGCTAATTTGCTCTTTTTCTGGTGTCAGGAAAAATGAGGCATGCTTGCTTTATTTTTTATTTATCTATATCTGGATTACTTGGGCTGAGCAGAGTGGGGGAGATGGGGGTGGTTGGTATGAATGAAGGGATCCGCAGGCCCTTCGTACCTGCAGGCTTCTCCCCTGGCATCCCCGCACCGGCCCCGGGGACATTTGGGTCTCTCCTCCAGGGCAGGAAAGGCTAGGGGCATTTCTCCCTCGCTGTTTGCAAGACGACTCAGATGGCAGCCTGGGTTGGGGCTCGGAGGCACATTCAGGTCTGGGGCCATCCTCCTGAGCACGAGAAGGTCCCGTCCTGGGACTGTTTGAGTTTATTCCTGTTATTCTGCTTTCTCGTGGATTCTGGCTTCCCGCACGCTCAGGACGGTGTTTTCAGTGCTCACCTACCCTTGGCGGTGCTGGCTGGGATGTTCCTGACGCTAAAGACAAACCTCTTCCAGCCTATTATTTTTGATCAGGCTTTAAGGAAGCCTTGTTTTATCACAGCTGCTACGAATCTCCGCATCTCCCCGTTGCTGATCAAACACGGCAGCTCTGCTGAGGGATCTGCACATAATCACCACGTAATGAGGAGATGTTTTCTGCCAGCGCGCGACGAGGCAGCTTATTTTCCAGTTTAGTGATGGTAAAATAATTCCGTACAAGGATAAACTGGAAACCAACTAAGATACCTAGAGTACTTTTTTTCACTTGTAAAAATGGGAGAAGATATGTGGGATTTTACATCGTTTATGAGCCAATGATCTAATGTCATCTCTGCAGCACAGGATTAAACACTGACTAAGGTGTTTCTTCTTCCCTTACTTTAAGAGTGCCCAATTCTTCTTTCTGTCCTTATCAGATGACAGGCTCCCAGGCTGGGAAACTCATGCCCAGAGGCCATGGGAAACCTGGGTTGATTTTCTGGAAGAATGAGGGAACTTCTGACACTAACCAGCTCCTGCTGTAGAACTAAAGCGAAAAAGAAAGGCTTGTCTGGAGCATCAGTGATGGCTGCAATGGTTTTGCACACTTGGGCTTTTAGAGGAAAATATACAGAGCAAAAAAAGGCACAGGTAGAACCATTTCAGGAAATATTCACAAATAAGGTGTAGGCTGAAAACTGTGGCTTATGCCCAGTGTTACTGGGTACTTCTTGGGTTGTCTGGTGACCACGTAGCTACAGATAGTGGCCTGCAGTTACCACACACTGACACACTCAACTGAAGTCTTGCGTGGGTGCTCCCTCTCTCGCACGCTCACGTGTGCTCGCCACAGTTCGAACCGTAGTAAAATACCAACAAGAAAGCGCATAAGCTCTACCGTGTAAGAAATTTGGGCTTCAATAAAAACTTGAGGCATGCTGCTGTAATGAATATTGAACTGTATTCTGGGCTCCTAACAGACACCTTAAAAGGGGGCATATGAAAAGGGCAGCCAGTTCCTATTACTTTTAGCAGATTTCAGGGACTGCTTTCTGGCTATTGCAATGAATAACACAAATAAAATAGTCACTCTATTTTCCTCTTTGCTTTTTCTAACCTACTGAGTCCCCAGAGCACTGTGGAACTGAAGTGCATCTCTGATTGATAGCAGCAAGAGAGCAACTGAAAGTCACTTTTAAATTGCCCTAAGTGTAAGATTTATAATTTTTTAAAAAAAGTAAGGAACATCATTGTTGTCCTGGTTTAGGCCAGGATGGAGCTAGTTTTGTCTTCAGCAGCTCCTGTGTTTTGGATGTAGTGTGCGAAGAATGGTGATAGCACACTGATGTTGTTGGTTGCGGCTGAACCACCAAGGACATTTTGCAGTTTCCCAGGTTTTGCTGATGTGCAGGTGCAAAAACTTGGGAGGGGTAGAGACAGGATAGTTGATCCAAACTGGCCAAAGAGAGTATTCCATACCAGAGACGGCATGCCTGGTATAAGTGAGTGTTGGCCGGTGGGCCACTAGCTTTTAGACCCTTAACTTGCCTTAATCCTTAAGCTTCCCTTCGGGTTGCTTTTTGTTTCCATGTTTTTTCCCTTTTTGTTTTTTGTTCATTTGTTCGGCTGTTTGTTCCCTCGCCTGCTCTCTCTGGAACTGGCTGTTCTGGGATAGCTGGGGGGGATACCCCTGCTCCCTGCCTGCTGCTCGGGACGGGCTGTATCGGTCGTCGGGTGGTGAGAAATTGTCCATTGTTTGTTTTATATATTCTATTATCCTTATATATATGATCATTATTATCATTATTAATATATTTTTATATTTTTCCTTTGCTGTCCTGGTGAGCTGTTTTTATCTCAACCCGCGAGTTTTCCTTTCTCTCCGATTCTCCTCCCCACCCCAGCAGGGAGTGGGGGAGTGAGCGAGCGGCTGCGGGGTATTGGGTTACAGTTTGGGGTTAAACCATGACAATTGTTTCTTGTTAGTGAAGGAATTTACAGTTTTAACATGTAAATGGTAAGTAGCAGCCCAGCAAAACAGAGTAGGTGTCAACAGGAGGCTTGCCTAGATTTGGCTGCAGGCTGAGCTCCCAGGCAGATCTCGTTCAGGCTTGGTAATGCCACATTGGAAGAACTCGCATGACTAAGGGGTTTAGGAACAAATCTCCTTTTGGGAAAAGCCAACGTTGTGCCGTACGTTTCACTGGAACAGCCGTTCCAGCAAAAGTTCAAGAGGCATTGAATGGGAGCCAGCTTTTCAGTGTCTATTAGTATCGCACTGATTTCTTTCCGCCTCTGTAATGGCCTGGGTAGGTACCAGACATCTCCTGGGACGTTGATTCCTATAGAAAATGTGTTCACACCCGGAGTCAAAAGGACTTAGGTAATAACAAATTATTTTGGTAATTCTGATGCCAGATACTGCTGGCATACAGCTGCTGAAGGGGCGGGAGAAAAGGCACCTTTTCCTCCCCGGTGCCCGTGATGTGCATGATCAATAAGTGCTCGTGGCTGCGCTTCTAGTGTCTCAAAAAGGGATTTGCTTTAGATCTATTAGGGCAGTGGTACTTAATTAGCAATTGATTGTTAAGGGAGTTTACCGGTGAGTAACAGCTATTTTATGTATATGTATAACTTTGTGTATAAAATGTGATTCACAAGCATGGAAATCTTTCTTAGAGCCCTCACTGGAAGGTAACATGCTTTGCTTCAAGCAGCAGTCGTGCCTTTCAGGGTTGTGCCAAGGCACCCAGCTGTCCCTACAGCGGTCCTTGGCTACTGTTTGCCACCGGCGGATGGATGATCTCCCACGAGGGTTAGAGGGACTTTCCAGGGACAAGTCCTGGCTACAAGGGACATAGCAGGGCTCTGCCGCTTTTCCAGCGACCGATTCCCATGCGCGCCCACCCGTGCACTGTGGCACTTGGGGATCTGGGAGAGTCAGCAAACTGGTGTATAAAAACTGCCGTTCAGGTTTAGACCAATGCAAATGCCGAGTTTGGGATGTATAAATAAGGCTTGTCTGGCTGCAGCTGAGGAATGGCTGCAGTGTGTCGCTGCTCTGCAAAACTTAGTTGCCCCATACTCCTCCCGTGATGGCTGAAAACACGGGCGAGCACCCCAGAAACAACACCCTGGTATTCAGCACCCACCCCTTGCAAAAGTTACGTGGGCTCAGCGTCGTGTCAGCTCATCCGCCTGCTTTAGCTTTTGTGCCTTTCACCCTCTTCTGCTCCTCACATCCTATTGCTTCCTCCGGCAGAGAACTGCTCTGCTCTGTCCTCCTGTCGTGGTCTAACCCCAGCCGGCACCTAAGCCCCGTGCAGCCTCTCACTCACTCCCCCTGGTGGGATGGGGGAGAGAATCGGAAGGGTAAAAGTGAGAAAACTCGTGGGTTGAGATAAAGACAGTTTAACAGGTAAAGCAAAAGCCGCACAAGCAAAGCAAAGCAAAATGAGGAATTCATTCACTCCCTCCCATGGGCAGGCAGGTGTGCAGCCATCCCCAGGACAGCAGGGCTCCGTCACGAGGAACGGTGACTTGGGAAGACAAACACCATCACTCTAAACATCCCCCCTTCCTTCTTCTTCCCCCAGCTCTATATGCTGAGCATGACATCATATGGTATGGAATATCCCTTGGGGCAGTCGGGGTCAGCAGTCCCGGCTGTGTCCCCTCCCAGCTCCTTGTGTCCCCCCAGCCTCCTCGCTGGTGGGGTGGGGTGAGGAGCAGCAAAGGCCTTGGCTCTGTGTCAGCCCTGCTCAGCAGTAACGAAACCAGCCCTGGGTTATCAACCCTGTTTCCAGCACAAATCCAAACCAGAGCCCCATCCCAGCTACGGTGAAGAGAGTTAACTCTACCCCAGCCCGAACCAGCACACCTCCCTTATCTCGCTCCACTTGCGTCATGAGTTTATTTGGTTTATGTATATATATATCTTTTACTCTCTTGGCTCCATCATTTTGTCTCTCAGAACTGCCTTTAGTACTGTCTTGCTTCTTTCCTTTTATGTTCCTTACATCCTGAATTGCTCAGTATATCACCGCGTATCATCCTGTCACTCTTTACCATACCCATTTACTGCTGCCGCTGCTTCAGGCTGCGGCTCCGCCTAAACAAGCAGGCGGATAAATTGCCCGGAGGACTCACATCGCACCTCCCGTGAGCCGCGGGCCGCGCAGCAGGTCACGCTTTCCCTGGACACGAAACGATCTGTTCCCACTGGGGGCTGTGGGATAATAAAGGAGGTGCTTACAACAGAGTGGGCTTAAGGTGACGGAAAACCAGGAGTGATTTACCCACTCTATCTACTTTTATTTATAACATGCGGCTTCTCTTCTGGGGGTAAAATGGGTGTTTCGACTTTCCATTTCTGATTATGGAGTGGAGGGTCAAAGCCAAGTTTTGACTTGATGATCCTGTGACCTGAAATAACGTGACAAGAGGAGCAAAATGACAAATTACCCTTTAAAATGTGTGCAGGTGTCACTGAGAGTAAATTGGGCACAGAAATTGATTTCACGGTATTTGCCTCCTATGTCGAGGTAACGGCCTGAGCAACTCATTCAGATTTTCGGTAATTTGGGGCACCCACATCTCCCCCCAGACTTGCAAAGCACCATGTGTATTTTATATGCAACAGCCCTACATCCTCAGTTCTGGGGAACTAACGTGCTGTTGCTGCCCACAACCAGCAGCATTATTAAAATGGGACAAAAATGAGTGTTTACCGTTCACACTTACAATTTGCATCACCGTGCCCATTTTCAAAGAAACTGAAGATCTGTGAAAAAAATTACTGTTTAAAGGTTTTCAGGTGGATGTAGTAATTTTTATATTGTAATACTCAGGGAGTCAGACCTGGCATCCAGGTGATGGGTTGTATCTCTCCAGCCCTGGGGCAGCTTTCGGTACCCTCGCGTGTGCTTGGGAGGGCACCCAGCAAGGGGCTGCCCGGGGCAGGGTTGGTCCACTTGGTCCTGCTTCCCACCGGGCTGAAGGCACGACTTAATTCTCGCTGTCACTCCTTGCTCTGAGTTTAATGGAAAAGTTTGGAAAATGAACATGTTTAATCGACATTTTGAGCTTTTGTACTGACGGGAGAGAAATCAGGTTGCACAGCTCTGGAATGTCGTCTCCCCGTCTGTCTGCGGTCTGGACTGTCTTCATCAGTAAGTTTTTCTCTGTGGGGTGCTATTTGCCATATTATCATGCTAAATACCGCGCCGAAGCCTACTAAAGTAATTAATAGCAAAAAATAGGTGTATGGTGTCAGCATGCTCTGTTCCGGGTGATGAGGTTGCACCTTTGAGTGACATTTCTTCTGCCGTGGGTCCGGGCGGTGGGACCATCTCCTTCCTGCTCAGTAAAACCCCTCGTGCTGATCTCGGTGTGCCTGGAGCAGGAGCAGAGCTCCTGGGCATGGGCTGCTGGTTGCTGTTCCGTGCTTTACCGAGAGGGATTCCTCGTGTCCGTGTCCTGCGTTGGCAGAGCCAAGCGGCCGAGGATGTTTGTTCTGCGGTGTTATGGCAATCACAGCAGAGCAGCAGCTTTCATGGTCAGGCTATCTATGAAAGTCCCTTTGCAGAATTTGATACTGTGGCAAAGGTTAATAGATTTTTCTTAAGTATATAAAATAGGTCATATATTTTTAAATGGTAGAGGGTGTTCTCATTTGTTAAACAGTGTTTCCTGTTTTCAGTCATTTAAGAGAATTTTCATCATCCAGACTGGATCCTAAAAGAAAAAAAATCCCCCCCATTATGAATTCATCTCTGTAACTGCTATAAAATCTTCATTTTTGCTCAGTTTGACACAGCAGGTTTAAACAGCTATTTAGCATGACAAGGATAAATTTGTATTCACTATTCACAAAACAGGTCAAATGTATTAAAAAAACCCCTGCTCTAATGTGACTTTCAATCATCAGATACTAACTGTGCTGCATTAAATACCCAGACTTCTTTGGGAGAACAGTTCTCGAGTGAAAAGTTTTACAGAAGTGCTGCCTCACCCGCGATACCCGGTACGATTAGCCTAGCTGACTGCAGACACATATTTGTCCTTCCTGCACGACCTACAAAAGCTCTCTTCTCCTCCTGGAACGAAACATCTGGGGCAGAAACAGATGTGATGTCATTTGGGGTCAAAACTTGCGGGTCTCACCGTACCTGGAGGTTGCCCCGTTGCGCTGATGGGGCCAAGAGCTGCCGGCGCCAGGGACCTGCAGCACTTTCCCGTGGCCACATGTCGCGATGCGCTTAGGCAGGTGCTTAATTCAAAGCACACAAAACGTCTCATTGACTCTATATAGAGCTGAAAAACACTCGTGCAATAAAATACATCACATTGTTGGCTCTAACAACAAGAGCTCACGCCTGGCTCTGAGAGGCGAGACAATCGCAATCAGATGAATCAGCTGTATTGCAGCAGTTTCATCTGAATATGTATGATATTGTTATTTAAAATGTAACTTTAGCTGTAGTGCACTTATTTTTGGAAATAGAGCAAGTGTACTAGGAGCAGCTATTTGACCTTCGCCTGAAATGCAGTGAAGTACTGCAAACGTTTACTGAATTGTTGTTTTTAGGTGGGTTTTTTTTTGTTGTTGTTTTTAAGAACTTCAATCTAGACTTGAACTTTGTGGATGCAGTGATCCCCCCATCAACAGCACAGCCTCGCCATCCCATCCCATCGCTACAGCTATAGGAACCTGCAGGTACCCCTAGCTGTAAGTACTTGTTACCCAGGGAATTTGGGATTGCTCTGATCGTGGGTAGAGGGCTCCAGGGCGTGCTACAGGGATGCTTTGCTGGGGTTAGAAACGTGCGGCCAGTTGAATAAGCATCTAAAAAGAAAGCCCCTTTCCGTCTGCGATATAACCTCATTCGGAGTGGAAGGCAGGGTGGCGAAGGGTCTTCGCTCCTCAACACGAGAGCAGTTTGCAAGACAACGTAGAGCAAAACCAAACCAAGCTCCTGCTGACAGAAAACATCAGTTCTTCTGGAGCAGAATCCCACAGCGCAGTGCTCGGAGCAGCCGTGGCTTCGCTCCATCCCCCGACTCTGCCCCCAGGTGTGCTTGAACCTCTGTCAACCTTAGAACCTGCATCTGTCCCTCCGGTAGCACCCGAGAGCCGTATTGTATCAGCAGTGACCGAAATGGCACAGACCAGTTTGGCTCCCGGCGTCTGCGGGTCGTGCCCAGGACGAGGTGCTGGGAAGTCGGAGGGACGTGCTGAGATAAATGAGTGTGAAGTTGGCAATTAAATTTGCAGCCGCCTTCACAGTTGTGGACATGCACAAATGGAACTGATGGAGTTTCCTTTGCCTGCTAAAGGAAGCATGAAACAAATTATTTTATGTCCAAAGTTTGTGGCAGAGCCGTGAGGGACTTCTAATTAGAGAGCTAATGTGCACTTTCCCAGTGATTAGGTAAACACATTTTTTTGTTATTTATAATAGCTTCCATCACACGGATTCAACTAATTACAAAAACATTCCTTGTAGAAACCATTTACAATTTTAATTCCAATTATTTTTTGATAATTCAGAAACATTTTTCCTACTATTCATCAGAAAGCAGAAAGTTAATCCATTCATTACCACGCTGAATGGCTGATTTGAAACCAACCATGGATTACAAAGTCAGACTGAAGGTGAAAAACAGGACTTTGTTGTGCAGAAAGTTGGGGGGGAAATAGCTGTAAAATCCCCCAATAACATATTGCTGGAAAAAAAGGAACCATTTGCAGAGCTAGGGAAGAAAAGCAGTGTTGGTACATTTGCAGCTTGAACACTCCCGTGTCAAACGAGCCCTTTTGTAATGGCAGTAGCAGAAAGTCAGGGACACGTGTTTGCCCAAACCCTTCCCTGAAGGAAGTTTCTGCAGCTTAAGGAAATCTGTTCAGCGGGCAGGAATCAGCTCCTGGTAACGTCAGATCCCCGTTGACCTCCCTGGGGGCTAAATGAATCTGGATCCGAAGAAAAGCTGTGGCTTGTGTTTGAAAACGCCGGGTGCGGTGACGCAGCCGCTCGGGCCCGCTGCTCTGTTCTGCAGTCTGTTTTAGCAGGCATTCCCAGCCTGCTACGAGCCGCGGGCAGCCGGGAGCCTCGAGCTCCGGCTGAGCGCCAGCCTGGGACACGCGGGGCAGGAGGCGGCCCTGGCCGTTTCCCTGCCAAAACAGAAATGCTTTCGGAACAGCAGGTTCTGCAGCAACCTTAAGGAAAGCAGCCGTGGTGGGAGGGAGCCCTAAGGACGCCGGAGGATGGGGCTCATTGCTGTTGCATCCCAGAGACGTACCCCGAACCCCACATCAGTCTGGTGGAAATTGTAGTTATCTGTCGTGTGATAGCTTTGCCTTTAAAAATATTAGTTTTAACTCAAAACATGGAAGGACCAAAGGTTCAGAGAGCCTTTGCAAGCACTGCAGGATGACAGTGAATCTCCTGTGATTCCTTCTGATCCAAAAATTACAGGTCAGGTCCTCCCCGGTATGCAGCTCCTTAAGTTATGTGCTTTCAGTGGAGCTGCACTGATTTACAGCCCTGGCCAAGGAGCAAATACATTTATTTTAACCTAAATGACCTTTTTTTAATGTCTCCAATCTAGGAATTGAGTATCCCATCTGATTTCCCATTTGTAATTTTATTATACAAAGCTGTGAAGCATGTACAGCTTTTTTCTCTGAAAAGTGATTATGCTCTTTGTTGCACAGAGCCATATAAAATCCTACAAAATTTACTTCTGACTCCCAATTTTGTATACCAAACTCCAAATTTAGAGCCCTATAAAACAAGTTTATTGAATTCAGTGTGAAAAGCTTTGATTTCTGTACATAAATACTTTAAGAAATGTATTCTTACTATCTCTTACCTTCTCCAAATATTTATTTAAATGCATTTTTCAGAAGACAGTTTCAACCTTCGGAAATGAATTGCTGCCTAAAATGAGTTTCACAAGCCATGAATGCAGCATTTAGGTAAGAAAATACAAACTGCTTTAGTTTTGAAATACACATCTTGCAAGGCAGCTGCGCCTCTTCTGAAGGTGCAAACTCAGAAGGCCGATCTCGGCTTGGGCAAAGCTGACAAGAGTTTGGGAACCATCTCTCCTGACACCAGGGGACGGAGACACCTTGGAAAGGGCTTTGCAGGGGACGGAGACACCTTGGAAAGGGCTTTGCAGGGAGCGAGGCAGAGACAGGGAGTTACCGACCACTGTTACCATGCTCCAAAAATACGCACAGAAAGGAAAAAGCAGGAGACAACAAAGCGTGAGGTCTCAGCCACTTCTCTGAGGGCACCAAACTCATCCAGCAGCCTTCACCTTTCCTGGACATAAAAAATGGTTCAGTGAACATCTATTGCCTCACCCTCCCCGAACCCTTTCGAGAACCTCCGCTCTTCCAGCCGGCTTTTCGTTAAATCAGCCTGGAGATCAGCGCCACGTGCCCCTGGTACTGGTACAGCGCTGCCCAGCTAACGGCGGCTTTCGCTGAGACAGAGCCTGCTTTGCTTTCAGCAGCCACCAGCCAGACGCGGTTGCTTTAGACCTTGTTAACATAAACCCTCCCTTGCAGCCTTGCCGGACGGAATCAACCGGGTCATGGGAGTAAAATGCTTCGAGGCCACGGGGATTCAATGACAGAAACCACGTAGGAAAACAGGTTGAGGGGCTACAGCAGAGAAACTGCAGCTGAATTCCTGCTGAATATTGGGCCTCAAAACCCAAGGGTGAGAAGATTTCCTCGGGGCCCACGTCACTGCTGAGCTGGCATTGGTGTCTGTGCTGTGTCCCAGCAGATTACGTGTTCCCGTCCTAATGTGCCACGTCTCTGAAAAGAAGCCTCTGACCTGGAGTGGTCTAGGGAAAGAGTCCTTCACCCTGCTCTGGTCGTGGAACGAGACTAAAACTGGGAAGATGATTAGCTCTGTCACAGCTTGGAGCTGTAGATCAGTAAATTTAGGTTGAATATTGCGAGGTATTTCCTGGGGGATGCTGGAACCACGAGAGACGTTGTGCTAGAGAGCCAGAGCACAGACTGGCTCATCGCTGGCAGCTAATGAGCACGGAGAGGAGGCAAAATGACGGATCAGCACGGCTGTAGTGCTTTCCAGCGTGCCTTCTGCGTTCAGCTGTCTTACGGAGCTGTATACGGCAATGGATGTGCTAAAGATGGCTTTCAAAGGCACGGGTAGCAGCAGGTCTGCGCTTGCCAAGATCTGGACCTGGGACAGAGACCACTAAGACAGCAAATACCTGCAGATGTGTTTGTCATCTCTTCAGCTTTTTGGAGAGCCATCATCCATAGGGAAGGCCAGATTGCCTCAGTAAATGAATAAACGCAGGTAACGAGTCCCGGAGCAAAGCCCGTGGGATGACTCCTTCGCGGGATGGTGGGAGGGTTTGTGCGTTTTGGCACACATCTCTGGGGAGCTGATCTTCCTGCCTCGCCAACCTGAGCATGACGGTCTGTAAAGCTCCAAAAGCACCAGCCAGCCAGCAGGAAAAAAGCCCCTCGCTGCTGTTAATGAGCAAAGGGACTGACGAGGCCGGAGCCGAGGGAGCGCACTTACCAGTCCCACCTGAACAGGGAGCCTCTCCGTGACAGCACTTTGCTAGAGAGGATCCATTTGCTGCACGACCAGACCCAGCGATGGGCAGGCAGGGCTCTCTCATCCTCCTCATTAAAGATGATTACTCTGAAGGGAACACCATGTCCGGGGGCTGGCAGAGCTGGCCAGGACCAAAGACCCTCTCAGCCCCCTGAAGTTTGCCTGGAGCATTGCTTTAGCAACCTCCAAGGGGACCCAGCCATGCTGGCTGGCGGGGGAGCAGCGCTGAGGGGACACGTATAATTTCTAAGAGTTTCTAACGCTCCCCTGGGAGGAGGGAAACTGCACTGAGAGCTGAACCAACGTGGACTTGAAGAGCAGCTCAGCAAATGCTCCAGCTGCAAGGCGCATATTGCGCATGTGGAAGACCTGGAGTACAAGTCTCCATAGGAAAAAAGCTTCACAACTTTTTATTCTCTCTGCCCTAGAGTCACTGTCATCTTAAAATTCTCTGCAAACATGAAAACAAATCATGCTGTCAAAAAATCATGCATTAGAAACAAATTATGCTCTCTAAATGCATCTTGGCAATATAATTGATAAACTGTGAGTATGCGAAATAATTGAAAAAGTGGGGGGGGACATGCAGGATAAATGACTAAAATAGGAAAGAAATGAACACGTGTAAGTAAGAGCCACAAACAATAAATATAAATTACGGTGTGACAAACTGTAAATAATCAGAGCATTTCAGGCCTGAAATGTGATCCCTCTTCAGGGAAAACTTGTGTTGGCAAATCTGCAAAAGCCTTAGAGAGGAAAACAAGAAGAGACGAGGTTATCGGGGCTCTTTGAAATGGCAGGCAGGATGGATTAGCCCCTGGATTCATTACTCAAACACTTCACCGGCACCGTGGAAGTCAGGCGCGTTACCAACCCGCTTCCTACCTCCGCCCCAACATACAAATGACCCTGGCAGGAGTGATGCCGCCAGCCTTTCACACCCCGCTATAGCTAGATTAAAAAAAAAAAAAAGGATGGCATTTATCTTCCCTAATTTAGCCATTTAGAAGGGGCTTTTGATGGCTAACTCTTTTCTCCTGATTCACTCCCCTTTCCCTTTCCCTCCCTGTTGTCTTGGGAACTCTTGTGATATTCAGAAATAAATGCTCACTGTCCCCAGCTTCTCCTGCAGATGCGCGTATCAAGATAGCTGTCTGTCCACCATGCAGGATTTTAACCCATCTCTTTGTTTCCAGGCCCTAAATCCTTTCCAGATCCTTAGGATTAAATTCTCATCAAGACCAGCCTGTGCCAAGACCTTTCAGCGCGAGCGGGACTGCAGCCTGAATTAGGGATGAGGCTCAGCCGCTGCTGCAGAGGTTATAAAGCAGCCGGAGATCAGATGGACCAAGCGGTGCGGGAAGAGATTTGGGATGGATGAGGGCTGGTGGATTTACACCCTGGGCTCCTGGGTGACTCTTGACTTCTGAAAACCAAGGTGAGGGATGACACTTAGACCTTCATTTGCTGTTTCAGAACATGGGTGCTTTGTCTTAGGACATCTCCAACCCATTGCCCAGAGCACAGCAGGAAGGTGCTTGCTCACCTCCCCTCTGGGTGGACTAAACCCCCGAGCGTTTGGTGAAATCACTGTGGGCTTATGTCCTGTTAGAGACAGGTAGGTTAGGACTGAGAAAACATTTTCTTAGTGGACAGATTTGAAGGAAAATATTTGCTGCTTGCTCTGACTGAAGCTTGTTTGGAAAGCACGCTCAGGAGCAGTGTTTAAGGCAAAGATCGCACCCAGCCACCGTGCTGCTGCCTTGCAGACACTATCATGTGGTAGAAACACATCGTGCTCCACGTCTAGGGGTAATAATAAGAAAAGAAATGACATTAAAATGCAAACTATTGTTGATGGTTATTTCCATGGATAGTCCTCTTCCATTTAATAGCACAGAATCCATCATGTTATGCCTTATTTCAGCTGTGATTGCTCCCGAGAAAAGACGCAGGTCACATCGTGTCGAACGCCGTGCCTTTGAGAAGAGCTCGCGGTGCACTTTTCAGGTAGCAAGGGGGGAGGGTTGCTTTGCCACTTTATTTTGCAGCTGTGTTGCACTCACACGACCAACAGTGGTAGAAAATGTTGGTAACTGAAACGGGCTGTGGGGCCGCAGCTCTCTGTACAAGGTAAGCGGTGGCCGGCGGCGTGACGCAAGAGAGAGGCAGCCCTGGAGGTTACAAATGCGAGGAGCTGTTACAAGGGGTGTTAAAGCAGAGAGGGGAGGAAAGTTTTGAAATCTTGGGGGTACAGGTGAAACCAAGGTTCATCCACCAAATCACGGGTCTCCGCAGCAGCCCAAGAGGCCCATTACGTTAACGCTGCGCCACGACCTGCCCCACAGAGCCAGAAGGAGATGGAGCAGCCAAAATGTCCCGATTTTAATGTAACCCTACAAGCAACGGTTTGGGACACAGCCTTGCTCCAGTTTAACAGGGATTTCATGAGACTCAATTAGCAAGGTTATTAATTAATCAATTATGCAAAACAGATGAGCAATCAGATATCCTGTTCTACAGTGATACAGCTCACTGTTAAAACTTAATTAACTCACAGGCTTGGGGACAAAATTAAAAAGAAGAAAAAAAAAAAAACCCTACTGAAGACTCAGTTAGGAGAGAATGATTTCAGCTGAGGCTGGAAATGGGGCTCGAGACCAGACGCGATGACAGCCCTGCTCTGAGAGGACAGCGGAGTTATTTTGGGTAGTTTAACAACCAGCCTGATGTTCTTCTCCACCACTACAGCCAGCTGAGCCGAATCGTGCTCTCTTACTTGCCAAAATAAATCTATGGTAAGTCCTTCTGTGCCACCGAATAGTGCCCACCTTTCAGAGCTGGCCGATGCGGTACAGGACGAGGGAGGAGTTCAGCAGGTGTATTTCTTTGTACCCCGTCGCCTCTCGCTTGGCAGAGGCTGTTGCAGCAGGAGCGGAGGTGAGCTGCAGCATTAGCGTCACTAACAGCCACCGAAGCTCGTTGCAGGTGTCAGATTTTTACGTAACTTGTACCAAAAGCAATGGGAATATTGATCTTCTGTAATAGCCCCTTGTAGCCCAAAGTATTTCAATAGCCTACATTAATCTGTGAAAACCTACGTCTTGTTACAGTCTCAGTTTTATGTAATTTTACTTTCAGCTAGTAGTTATTCAGGTCAATTCCTTGCCAGTTGTGATAAATTGATGCATCATCTGTGATGGAGCAAAGCTGTGTCTGTATGCTCCTACTTGTACAGACTCTTACTTGAATATATTTGCATTGACTGGATTTGTGATATTCAACACGGAAAAATCAGTGTCAAAACCTGCAAGTCTCTCCAAACCTGCAAACAACTTCAGAGGTGATACGTTTGCAAAGCATAAACCGTTGTGCTTCTGGCCCGTTCCTCTAACAATATGCTCTGGGGTCGATTTTCCCATGTTTAAGGGCCAGACTGCAAATGTATTGGCTGGGAATGGAAGTAGAGTCATGCTCCAGCAATGATTTTTATTGAGTAACTATAGACGAGAAAAGGCAGTTACTACCTGGCAGAGGCCCTGCATTTTAAGTTTTATTTACAAACTCTCCCTCTGCCCAACCCTTTAGTATGGAATTGCAGGAATTTATAGTGATACGTGAAGGAAGTTGATACTCGAGACCAGAAGCTGCCAGATACCGTATTTCTTCCTAAATGTGGTGTCAGCAGAGGGGTTCCTTGCACAGCTGCGGCGGGGAGGGCGGCTGCGTCGCCGCTGAACGCTCACATTAGGGCTTTTTACGTACCTCTGCCTCGGGACTGGGCTGATACAGTGCTGGTAAAACCTGAATTTGCTTCTGGCCTTGCTCTGCCCTTCCTCCCGCAGTGCACGGGGTGGTTTTTTAATCCTAGTTGTCAGGGGTTCATGTCAAGCAGTTACTAGATGTTGCACACAGGGGATGGGACGAACCCGGCTCTAGCAGGATCCTGCCTCTGCAGTTTGTGGGTTGTGATGGGCTGATCCGGAACCGCTCAAGTCAGCGGGAATTTTCCACTCAAGGAAAAAGTAGGCTCTGTCCTGAAAGCAGCAGATAGGACTGCTCTGTCTGTGCTCAGTGGGTCTGTCCCTCTCATTCGCACCTTACCTAAATCTAGTTGTTTCACCATTTTTTTTTTCTTTTTTCCAAGACTGCATAAAGCCTGCTCTTCACTCTGCCTCCCCCACTCCCTCTGAAGAAGACGGTCTAGTTTCAAAGATGGGAGTGCTCGGAAAATCAAAAGCTTATTAATAGCTCTCTGCCTCTTTTTAATCTATTCAAAAAGCTGTACGGTGTGCAAAGCTGTTGTGACATGATTTTTCTTTTTAATATCTCACCCTTTGACTGTCGGTATTTAGGGAAAGATGAAACTAATCATCAGTGAAGGCTGTAATGCTACTGTTTTATAGCTGGCACGGATCTCAAGAGAAAATTTTGTAAGAGAAAATAAAAGACTGTGCGCGTGTGTGTGTGTGTGTGTAAGTGTATGCACGCATCTCAGTGCAGGTTTCAGCAGAGGTTTCACAGAACAAACCAAGAACAGTGTAGTCATTAGCAAAATAATACCAGTAAGATAAGGAAAATATTTATATATTGGAAAACAGGGAAAAAAGGCTATTTCTTTGTAAATGGTTAATCTTGCAACTTTGTCATGTGTCCCGATTATATTATGTGTGCCTCTTTCCACGCAGAGGTACCAGCCTCCCTCCCTGCCCGGTGCGGCACTGCCCGGGCTGGCAGATTTTACCGAGGATGCCAAGTGCGGTGTCTGGGTGAGGATGGACTCCACTGTCCTCCAGGTAAGAGCCATCCCTGCTGATCATTTTACCTAAAGCCCAAACTGCCCTTTTACCATTGCTGGAGCAACATTTCAGCAGCGGACACTCCAGTATCACTGGGAAAGCAAAGGCTGTATCCCCTGGCAGGGAGTTCGTGAGCAGTAGTCCAAGATCCTTGTCCAAATGGAGGACAGAATCATGGATAAGCTAAATATAAATTAACACAGCTTAGCAGGACATGACAGGTGGGACATAAAAATCTACTACCAGTATTTTAATGTACGAACTAAAGTACCAGTTCACAGGATGTAGCCCAGTACAAGTTGTTACAGGAGAGATTAGTGTAATACGGGTGACAAAACACCAGCTCAGCCTTACATGAGGCATGGAAGAAATTCCCAGAAGTGGATATCCCAAACCAGGAGTCTGAAGCCAGCAGTGACGGAAGCAGGAATGGGGTAAGGGAGGTGAGGGCAGGGACCTGCCGGTTTGCGGCACAGCAACTCCCCGGAGACGGCAGCGACGTGGCCGGCCGGGCTGCGGGGGGTTCGGTCCCTACGTACGTTGTGAGCTCTCCCTCGCTCCCCCAAAATATTCTGGCGCTTTTTGGCCTTGACCAACACTTCTCAGGGCAGGTGATCATAATGTATGTGTGTATCTATATATACACGTACATACTGTATGTGTATATATAGATATGTGTATATATACATCCTGTGTATGTATGTACGTGTATATATAGATACACACATATGTTATGTTCATATATATATTTATACACACACATTAGTATATAGAGAAGTGTCTGTGTGCATAGCTTACAAAACAAAGCTTGCAAGATGCCTGCAATTTTGAATGTGGAAGGGATATATATATATATAAAAACCCCCTTCCCACAACTAAAATCTCACTTGCAACTCGCACACTCTTAGCCCTCGGTGCCACAGCACCTGCCATCCGGCGCGGCTGAGTCACTTCAACATGCAAGACCGAACGCTTCCAAGAGTCTCAGGGTGGTTTTGGAAAGGGAAAGCCCATTTGTTCTCAGAGTCAGGTGAGGCAACACAGTGTGGTACCCACAGTAAAAATAAACCGAGGAATGCAGTCAACTTACCAGAAATTTAAGGCAGGTTCTGACCCTGGCTGACACAACTCAGCCAATGGCGTACGGACAGACAAGTTATCAATGTGTTACCTGGTGAGATGATAATTGCACAAACGTTTGAAAATACATTCCGTGCTTTCATGTGATACCTTAATATTGCACATACAGAGGAAAGGTGATGGAATAACATTTTCCACTCTGTAATTAGCACTGTAATAATGTTGGCTGTTTAAATTAGTTAATAATATTAAAGAGGAGCTCTAATTTAATAATAGGGACACAAAATCTGACATTTCTAAGTGAGGACAGCTTCCCCCCAGTTGTATTCAACATAATTTTGTCTTCATTTATACTGTAGATAATGACCACTGTAGATTGTGGCTGTGTTTGTAGAATTGCCCAGGATACCTTCAGAAGAGACAGAAAAACATCACGATTTGCAGACTGAGGAGGAAATAAAATGGAAAGCTTCCCCCCTGCTAGTTCCTTAAAAATCAATTTTAACGTAATTTGAAAAGTTCTGATTTTGGTACAGTTATTACTTTCAGTTTGGTTTCATTTCTGCTTTTAAAATATGGCTTTCTAGAGACCTTACATTAACTTCACAGATTACAGCTGACATTGAACAGAGGTATGAGGTATAAACCAAATATAAAAGACCATCCATTTCCATGCATGATTAAATGCTGACTCAAGGTACTGCAGTAGTTTTGATCCCCAAAGTTTAATAAAATTCAGGACGGGCAATAAGGAGTCGCAGACAAATTAAAATTTATTGAGACAGACAAAAATGCAACTATTTCAGACTACAGTTAAGCATTTACAGTTAACCAAAGATAGCAAAATGATCACATTCCACTTAACTCCTTATGGAAAAAGCATTCAGAATTTACTGTGCAATTCTACTTACTATGATAGTCTACATCCATCTACAGTAGGGACATCAAACTGAAACACGGAATATTTGGATCTCTCCGTACAGATCTACGCATTTAACAGTAACGGACATCAACAGCATTGAGAAAAGTATAAAAAGACCAAAACCCACCTACTGTAGAAAGGGCTTTTTGATGTATAGTAACTGTACAAAGCAGTCTATGTATTAAAGGAAGGTGAATGGCATACAGAAGGGACTGCAACAAAAGCCAACAAATGTAGGAAGCTAAGCTTGAGCGACCTGGTGGTCTGGATCAAGTGGTGACCTTAGATCTACGTCATTTACTGCTCGAGGGGAAAAATGCTACAAAACTTCTAATGTCAAAATATTCCCATGCCAGAAATGTACACTGAGACTAACAGACTAGGCTGGAGAGGCAGAGAAGCATTCACTAACAAACAGTGTTGTTTTAAATATAAACTTTACATTTTCAATATAAACTGTAGAATAAATATTAAATAAACAGTTCAAATGGTTTAAAATAATAGTACAGAACAGCTTAAAAAAAGGCAAAGAAAAGGAAAAGGATTCTTTATGTTCACAGCAAAGGCCAGTAATGACCCAAAAAACCCAACTGTGCTGAAATCTGAACTCAAGGAGATTTTGATTTAACCACAGTAGTTAAAAGGACACCTTGAAACATAAAGCAATGCCTAACAGTATTTCATAGTCCCTGATATGAAAAGAAAATGAGACTAAAAATTGGTTTGTGTCACTAAAAGAATGGGAAAACTCTGATTCCATTTTTCACAACGAGAAAATGTTTGGAAGGTCAATGACTTGATGCAGATGGGAAGTCTGGCTTTAAAAAAAAAAAAAGAAAAAGAAAAAGAATTAAATTAAGCTGGAAGCAAATTAAATCCTTTACAAAGCATGAAAAATGGAAGGGGCTTGATCTGGAAGAGCACTGGTTCTTGGTAGAATCACTGGTTTCTTTTAAAGAAATCAAATATTTTCTTAATGCATCTTGCCAAATTGCACACACACACATATGTATGCACACACACGTGTGTATAAATGTATATATACACACACATATATACACACACATATGCGTATATATAGGCTGCAGATCCGGCAGCCGCTGGCGGATGCCAGTGGATCACAAAAGGGCTTTGCTAAATAGCTTTGTGAGCTTTGGAAACTTGCTCTTAAAGCAACCCCTCGTCTGAGCTGCCCTTCCGAGCACGACCGCCTGCCTGCCCTGTTCCGGACCGGGCTGCCGCCCCTTCTGACTTGACGCTACGCTCTTTGCAGTCGTACCCAACTGGACTAGTCAATAAAACGGCGTTTTTCCAATGCTGGCCCTGATTTGGAAGAATATTTGCACAACTGAAGCAGGTGACTAAACGATCCCTGGCTAGGGGCGTCTTTCTGAATCCAGGCCAGCGGGCTTGAAGCGGGGAATTGGGGGGGGTGGGTTTGTGTGTACGTGCGTGTGTGGGGGGTGTGCGTGTGCACGTGCCTGTGCGTTTGCTTCTGTGCCGAGGGAAACGTGCTACCAGAGGTCAGCTGAACCAGCCAAGGCATCTGCCCTCTTGCCTGGCTGTGCAGGGCACAGAGCAGTTTGACTGGGACCCACAGCATCTTCGAGCTGGTGAGTCTGGGACGGAGGTAACGGTTTTAGAGTTTAAGCTACAAAACCTGCCAGCTCTGATGGGGAATAGTTGCATGCGAGTGATCACAGCTAGGAGAGGCTCAATGGGGTTGAGAAATGGATGGTGGTGGCATGTCTGCTCACGGAAGCTGAAGGATGTCCACGTTCACCTTTGAAGACTTATTTAACAGCTTTTATTTAATCCTCTTGCATGTTTGTACGTGACACAGAAGGGCTGCAACCTTGGACCCTGGAGCTGCCTGCAAGGGCTTGGTTAGACAGGCTTTACCCTGGTGAGGTGCTGGGCAGGAGAAGGCATTTACTATGTGGCCGTTGAAGTAACGCGTAGTTCCAGGATAAGCCATTGCAAAGGAACACAGAACTGCAGAAAAAACTAGTTGCGTGTGGAGAATGAGTCCAGTCAGGGGGATAAGCATAACTCTACTGACCGCGGAACTCAGTTTTATGTTAGGGTGAAACGGCAACTCTGTGCCTTAGGCAGGTCCTGCACAGGACAGCAGAGCCAGACCCAGAGAGCATGGGTTTAATTCATAAAATACCAGAAGAAAACCAGCCACGATGTTTGAGAAGCAAGCGACTGATGGTGTTCAATTGCTTCTCACAAAATCATATTATTTAGGGAAACAGAAATGCTGCTTGTACCTGTTTCTCTTGCAAGTCAGCATCATTTTCTATGAAAGGCAAGTAGAAAAAAAGCGTGTGTGTGTGCACTGTGCAGCTCATGGGCAGTGACTTTAAAATAAATTTTCAAAAGCTACAGGAAAACCCAAGGGATTGGAGGCAGGGAGGATTGCAGGCCTTTTGCAAATGACTGTGATGGCAGATTTTTGGGAGGATGCGGGGGCGTGAAACAACACACAACAAATTCCTCACGATTTTACACATCCTTCTGCATTATAACAATTACGCAGGCTTGCTCTTTGTTCTCAGGTCATTGGTCTAGATAAATAGGAAATGAAAGAGGAGAAAACAACTGAGCCCCTGCAACACATTGTCTCTGAAAGGAGTTCCTCTTCTGTATTGCTCTTCTGATCGCGTCTGAAAGCAGAGGTGCTGCACAGAGGGGCAGAGGGGCTGCAGAGCTCTGCCAGGCGCTGCCGCCGGCATTGACTTTGGAGAGGGGCGAGGACCACCGCCCTTGGGCCAGTGTCCCTGGAGAAGTGACTTCTGCCAGCCAGCATGGTATTTTCCTGCTTTCGAGTGCATATGGGACCAGCCATGTTTTGACTCCCTACTGTCTCCACCTCTATAGCCAACACTAACTCAGAGGAAAAAAAAAAACAAACCCCAAAAAACCCCAATCTAATTAGTGTTCTGTGTAATAAGCACATTTTTCATTCTGCAAAATAACTCACGGGCATATCACAGGCATTGCTAAAATACTTGTATCTGCCTCCTAATGCGAGAGTGGAGTTAAGGTACTTCTTACTGTTTCTTGAAAACAGCAAAAATAATAAAAGGTCACCACAATACACTCCTGCATCAGAGAACTGCGATGGGGAACGACACAGCAAACAATTTAATGTCAATATGCTGTGATACAATTACAGAGCTACGAATATATGGGAGACGCTGAGGGAACCGCAGATTGTATTTGAATACTGTTCTCCTCCGTGTGTGTGTATTCCAGGCGTGCAGCCTGTCACACTCACCAAAGGCATCACGCTTCTGAAACGTGGCCACCTAAAGTTGCTTTTTTAAACAGGCCAAATAAATATTAACTATTTAAATGAAAGAAACAACAGCTTACTACTTTTGATGGTTAGTGTCTTTGACAGCTTTATAACTTTGGGATGAGGGATGGCTTAGAGTAAACGAAGACGGGGCAGACCCATAGCGTGTGAGCAGGAAGGAGAGGCCGCCTGGGCGACGTTAGTGCAACTCTTAGTGCAAACGAGTTCAGACAGAAGCTGAGGAACAGCTATGGAGGTGGTTATGATGCTACAAATTCACAAAACACTCTTTCCTTAAACACTTTGAAGGCAGGTGGACTCTGTTCCCTGCCTGTAGGGCTTGGTCCATGATAGCTGCAGGTTCTCAGCATCTCTTAAGATCAAGGCCATGTTCCTTAACCAAATGAACAGTGTCAGTGAGCTGGTCTACGCGCTGGTGGGAGCTTTGCCGTCACTGTGGGCTGGACTACGCCTGTTGGACTCATTCTCAGAGAATGTAAGGAAGAGAAAATCCCGCCAGTGGGTTTCTTTCTGGATTAAATCCTGGTGCTGGGCAGCCAGAAGTCACTACCCAAAGAGACTCACTCTTTACTAGAACATAACAAATATGGACTAGAAAATGAGGCACCTACTTTTCCTTCTTCATGAAAGAAAAATAACTGTTTCTGATATGATCCAGGTAACAACTTATAACACAAATTCTCTAACATAAGAAGGGCTCCTAAGCCTTGTAGTGGTTTGTTGAGCCCCTTCTGCAATTCTTCTTTCACAGGATATATTTCATAAGCTGTGCAAGTGAGGATTAAGACATGAAATGTTTTTAAAACAAAACTCATTGCCCCTGTGGATAGAACAAAAATCCCCGAAACCAACTGAACAAAAGCTGTATTCCAAACAGTCCTTGCTGGGAAAAAAAAAAGTTGTCTTCCAAATTAAATAGACTATACAAAATTAAACTAAGTAGAGAGGGAATATTTGTGCCAGGTACTCTCAGATACAATTGCAGAGATATGATGTGACTTGCAATATTGTGCAAAACGTGAGTCCTCATTATGATGAGCACTACCATATATAACCAATTTCATCATCCTTATCATCATCTTCATCTTCATCATCTTCATTAGCTGCTCTTACGTGAATCTTCAGTTTCCCTTCTTTGTCCTTTTTTGCTGCTTCAGGTTCCTCTTCCAAATCATCCAACAATACAACAGATCCACCACTGCCAAAATCCCCTGAGGTTTCTTGCTCTTCTTCTGAAACAGGTGAGCAGGAAAGGTCATTCCCTCACATGACACCAAATCCCTCGGTCATCACTACCCTTGTCATTCAAGCCACTGTCGGCTGCAATGTTACTTTTTAAATTCATTGGTTCAGCTATTCATGAAACAACCTCTAAATCTCAATTTTTGTCCTGAACTAGGATAAACATATATCAATTTACTCTGAAAAATTTACTTGCATAAAAAACTATGCATCGCCCTCCTCCTACAGACTCAGCTAGAGAGTCTCAGTTCACATGCACGCAGGCCAGAAAATCGTTACTCATTTGTAAATACTTTCATCCCATCACAACTCTGTAAACCAGGCTAAGAATATTCCACAAATTGATTTTATTCGAGTGCATAAACCATGCTCGGCAAATGTAGCTATTGAGCCTAACACCTGTGATGTGATTCCGGGCATCTCAGACCTTCTAGGGCTCTGCTTTTTTGGTTCCTTCTCGAAGAAGAAAGCTGCATCCAAGCCACCACTGAAGCACTCTGAAGGAACGCGGCTGAAATCTTGCTTGCCTAGGTATAACGGCTAATTGGTGACTTCACATATCTATGTAATACTGTCCTGTCAGCAAGTTTATTGGGCTTGGTTGTTAATTTATAAAATTTTACACATTTAGGCCTTCCTTTGTCCAGAAGGACATTATTCCTGAAGTCCCAGTAGATATGCGTTCCAGAGTATACAGAACAATATATTTAATAACCATGCATAGCAACCCCATAGCCTTAATTTTAATATCAATTTCTACATTTTCCAGGCTGGTAGCAAAACTATCTTCTTATCGGTGGTTCGTACCTGTTAACTTCTGCTGCACCCCCCTCAGTCCAAAGGACCAATACGTATATAAGGGCCCCATTTGTAGTCTGAATAGAAAAATACAGGAGCACTTTGAACACTGGTACTCATGTTTCCCCGTTGTCACTTTTGTTATCGTACTCCATCGTACAGCAATGGCAGGGCTTACAACAGTGTTAATTCCTTTGTTGTCCGAGGAAAGCGCATCATTACTCACCACAACTAACTGTCCCTTGCTTTCTGGAGCCGGCTATCTCATTCCCGTACTTATCAACGCACCAGCACTGCCCTGTGCTGCCATGGCACTGAGTGGCTTTGTAATAACCGTCTTCATTGCACCGGGGGATGAAAGCACCTGAATAAAATATAAGGCATAATCAGTAATGCAAGCCTCTGTAGGAGCAAGCAGGTATATAGAGTATTACGAACTTGTCACTTATTTACAGGAAGATCTTTACAACGTTGGCAAGAAAATGCATGTGATTATCTGGTGCCTAAAAGGGAGCAGAAATTACATATGATTGACTATTTTCAGCCACCCTGGTCACTGCACAGTGCATAAATGTTTGTGCATACGTAGCACGTGGAGGGGGATGGCATACGGTACTAGAGATAGGTTCAGTCTGTCCCTGCATGATTAATATTCCCTCAGAGCCCCTTTCAGATTTAACTCCTGGTTTTAAACTTTTCTTCCCAACTGGATTATTACCCCAACTTCATTAATTCTGCATTTCCCTTCCATTTGCACTCCTTCAGTGTTTATCGTATAAGTCTTTCCACAACACAGTAATTATCCCTGGAAGGTATCTGCCATCTGCTTGCTATTCATACTAATCTCGAGCACAACTTCCGACTTACTGAGGGTTCCCGTGTACAAAAGGAGAAGTAATGCACCAGCTTCACAGAGAGCCACAACAGGATTTGAAGGCAGTAGGTCTTTGGATTTGAAGCCCAAGATTTGTCTCACAATCAAACTAATATAGTTCAGCCTTGTAGACTGTGGTTCATTCTGGCTTCTGCAGACAGAAGCTCTCGGGAGAAACCCGTTTTATTGTTCCCACCATTTTCAGCAGGTACAGCAAACGTACTTCAATATGAAAAGCCCTCTCGTCCTTCGAGATGAGTTAGCTTTAGTCCCAGGGGAGGTCAGTACAGCCATTTTCCCTTCTTTGCCAATTGCTTCAATTTGAAACATGGCAGAAACCCACCCTTGCCCCCAAATTTCTTGTCTCAAATGATTTTTGAGAAAGTATTTTTCTCCTTTGTCAAAGATAACAGTGATTTACTGGTCACACAGTAAGTTTTTTAACTAGTTCCATGTGTATAGCATCTCTTCAGACAGTTCATGTGTCAAAGGGGCTATTTCCACTACATTTCTCCCAGAAAAAAATGAATGAGAAGGTGCTGCCCAAATGTCATGAAATTTCCTATATAAAAGACATAAAAGTGGAAGTCAGTCAATCTCTCTCACACACACACACACACACACATCTATATAAAGTGAATCCTTGAATTTCCAAACTCATCGCACTGCAGATCTTGTCTAATGTTTGAGTGCCGCTAATGTAGGTCTGGAAGATGAGAACAGAAACCTTTGAACATCTGCAGAAATCTTTGTATATCGGATCAGTTTTGGAGACCACTTCACATCCATTAGTGAGAGTATTTTAAATAACTTCAAAGCATGATCTTATAGCAGGCTTGCTTATAGGTACCACCACTATGTTCATGTACAAATGTAAGCATACTGATGACTACCAAAGACTCATTTGCCCTATTAATAAAAAAATGGTTCTAATAACTACGTATATGTATTCGCCTTTGCAGGTTTTTGTAAGTCAATGCTCACTGTTCAATCCTTTATTTCAATATTGATTAAGACAGGGTTTTTTCATATTTATGCTCATGTCCTCTCTCTGTTAAGCACTCCAGGTGTTTATCAGACTATAAGCAACCTGGGGAAAAGTGCTCAGGTGCTGATTTTGAGCTGGTGTAAATCAGCATAGCCGTTCCCGTGTCACTAGAGCTCCCCTGTCATATCAGATGAGCATCTGGCTCCAGGGAGGAATCAAAGAGGGGACCTCAGGGGCATTACGGGGTGAGCAGAGAACGGCCTCTGCATTTTAAACTGTCTCTTGCTTTCTCTTTTCCTTGGGCAATGCAACCATTCCCTTCTTTGAAACAGGCCTTTTCGCATAGTTTCATTGTGTTTCTTGTAAGGTATTAAAGTGTTCCACGCTGCCTGTAAAAGCCGTAGATTTAAAAATAAATTATGGCCCAGGCTCACTGCCAACGTAACTGTGCGTGGAAAGGATTCACACTTTGGGTCACAGGCCAGAGTAGAAGGTATTTTTCCTTCTGCATGGGAAATTTGTGCCAATTTGTATGTAACACTGGAGCTTTAAATACTTAGCTACTCATACTAATGTCACAGTATTTGCCAACCATCAGAGGGGAGATTACAGCATGTCCTCCCCAATGTGTCAGGTGCAGGTGACAATCTGGGGAGGACAGAGAGTCACTGGAAGCAAGTGGTGTACAGCGTGATGATTTGTCTTGTAAATCCCACACAAATCAGCCCCTGTGTTCATTAGAAACAAGCTCTGGCTCCAAGCTCTGCTATTCTGGAGCGTGGCATCCAGACAGCCCATTTAGTGGGAACATTTCGCCCCATAATTTGCTTTGGCATCAGAGAACATCCGCGGGGTTTGGAAGGAGAAAGGAGTTCACGTTTCCTCTCCAGAGGTTCTTGCACAGATGGTGCTTCCCCCCAAGTGTGGAGAGGACCGCTGGCGGACCTGCTTTACTATTAAACACTATAAAATGTTAGTCGCTCCCCACCGAACTGCCTCAGGCTAGCGGATCCTGCTTCCCCCATCTCTGTCCCATGGAGTATTTAATTATTCCACTCAAACTTGAACAGCACTGGTGCATCTATATCCTCTTTATGGATCCAGACCTATATATCTTTTTTTTTCTTTTTTCATCGTTTCCTTATCTATATAATACTCCCCTTCCTCAGAGGACATGGGGAGAATAATTATACGCTAAAGATAGTGAGGCACATAGGTAAAAGCCTGACAGAATTAAGTGCTAGCCGGCACACAGCTCCCTGTATTAGCTATTATGTTAGTTGAATTCACAGGGCTGATACAGAAGAAAATAGTGACGGGAGCAGAAATTTATTACCTTAGTGATGTGGGAGAAGCATTATCAGGCTGCAGAGTTGTACGCTCTAAAAGTACGCTCTCTGCAGTTAATTGTACTCTAGATAAATCTGGTAGGAAAAGATGAATAGTGCTGTTTACTTTTTAATTCAGTCCCCTGGGACGCTAGACTCTATTTGAAAGCCTCCAAATTCAACATATCTAATGGCAATGGCTTTGAAGTACTTTGTTGCCACTGTCATGTGTTTTGAAAAATATATACAGAACAAAATATCAAAAGTCATCATTTTTTATCAATGGATATGAGTTAACAGGAATCTTCTTCACGCCTACTGTCCAGACTGTAAATGCTGTGCTCTGTATGTCAGCAACAGAGAAGGAAAGAGAATAATTAAAGGCTAGTTTCTCTGAAAATATTCATCTCTCTTTTCAATCTTTATGGTTGCTACAAGTGTGTTTTTTGTCACGTGTATGTTTTGGTTTCCATTTGCATGATTTTTCAGTCAGTGAAGAGAAAAGACAATGTTTTCTGCTGTATAAATAGCTATGAGATCAGATTAAAATCTCACAGACAGGTGCCATTATGCAGGCAGACTTTCAAGGTAGGTGAAGCAAAGAGTTCCTCTCTATATTATAATTTTCTAGCTTGTGGAACAACCTATGCCTGACACTTCATGATTTGTTGAGCTTAGCCACTTACATCCTTCATTCTTTTTAATACAGTTGACTAGAAGTTATTTGTGGTAAGGGACCATTCTTACTGCTTTTACTTTGTCATTTTACTCCTGCTATTGTGATCAGATCCCAGTGATATGTGCTACAACTGCCTGCATGTTGTACCACCTGCAATATAGCCATCATTTTTCCCCGCGCACTGGAACAAACCACTTATGTTTCAACCTAGATGACATTTATTGCATATAGCAAATAACAGCAAAGCATAAAATAAATATTGGATAGCCAAAGCTATCTATTAGGAACTGGGCTTCTTATTCTTTTAGGTGGCTTTGAAAATCATGACACCCACGAGAACACCGTGGCTTCCTCTGCCACAACATGCATTCGAGCACAAATGCAAAATACTCACTGAAAGGAGCTCACATACAACCGAGCGATCAATCCTCCCTGCGCTCCCACGGCTATGAACAGCAGGAGCCGTAACTCTGAAACATCTTAATCTTTATGTGAACTTGCTACGAAAGGATGATGGAACTAAAGCATAGTCCCTGTGGCCTTTGGGAATGTTTGTTCTTATTTTAAACCAACAAATCCAGGCTGGGATTGTTCATGAGGTACCTGAACCTTGAGTCCAAACGGCAGTGGCATCTGGGAATGGCAGGGTTTGGCAAAGACGAGCTTTGCAGAAGCTCTGTTTGCAGGGTCTGTTAGTGAGTATCTAGAAACATCAGACTGAAATCTGAGAGCAACCTGAGAAGCAGACGGCAATCTGAGCAGCAGCGCAGCAGAGCGGACACGCATGCTCTGTGCTGCAGCTGGTGATGCTCTAAGAACCTGACACGGGTTCTCGATGATGGGCCTGACAGCCTGGGTCTGAGGTAAGCCCGGCTCTTCACGGGTGAAATGCAGTGCTTTCTGTAAACACAGACTTGAATCTGTACTGCTATGCCTCGCGTGATTTGGCTCTATGTACCCAAATGCGCTAGGACAGAAGTTTCAATAAGATACTACCACATAAAAGCTAGGCTGCATAACACTCTGTGATTTTAGGGTATGGAATTAGTTACCTTAAATTTCCTCAGTTCAGCCACCTGATTTTTTAGCAATTAAATGGGAAAAAGCCATCTGGGGATTTATTTCGCCTAATTTTAGATATCCATCAGAGCCGTGTAAGTTGTGAACCAATTCAGGCTCCCAATAGTCAATAGAGAGAGGGGCAGGCATTATCACATCTTACAGCACGGAGCATCCTGCAGGGCTGCCTAAAATGAGAGTACATGAATTCCTGTTTTCATATACACAGAATATACTGAATGAATTCCTGTTTTCATATACACAGAATATACTGAAATATTTTTAAGGGTGATAAGGCAAAACCGAACCCCAAGGAATGCATGCACTGCACCATGACTGGAAGAAGACATGAACCCATTGGCTATGCACTGTGGCACCTTCAGTCACCCTTCAGAAACGGGAGGCTTGAGTATCAAGTGGCCTCCGTACTTATTCTGACCTAGGAGGCGATGAAGGCAGTACTAAGCTCGGTGCAGACAAGGCTTTGCATTTCTGGAGAGCTGTAAATGAGTTCTGAACCCGTTGCCACGCTGACACCTGTTCTGTATGGTGCTATCTCATTATTTCTTTAATTTCATAGTGTCAGGCCTACACTCCGTGGTGCATATTCCTGATTCAAAACATTAGTCTCTAATTGAAAAACCATTACTGCCTATAACGTTACAATAATCACAGAAGCTTTAATTAGTTGAGTAAATGAATAGCGAGTAATCGAACTTACCCAACAGACTCTTCCCTCTACTTAGCTTTTGAATTCTATTCATTTCATTCTGGCAAGGAAGACCTAAAATATAACATACGAGAATCAGTTTCCAGATGGTATGGGACAGGCTCTGTAATGACTGGCTTCACTACTGACAGCAAATGTAGCCTACTGTACACCTGGGAACGAAGGAAGCCCATATGCTGGTACCGTACTGCAAAACAAATTTATGTCATTAGCTCCACTAATTAAAAAAAAAAATTGCAACACACTGTAGTTGACAATAGTGTTTGGGGGCCATTTTCATTGTTAAACCATTTTTCCTCTCTTTTCACCAAACTGACATAATGCCAGCTTTCTAATTTATGATTTGCTAATTGACTAATTTCTGCATTAATAAAAGAGTAAGTTCTTGAGCTTTCTATCAGCAATAGAGCGTATTTCTACACTGGCACTTATTACTTCTTTGTTTGTCTTAATGATCAAGGGACATTAATATAGTTTATCTGTGACATTAAACATTGTTATGCAATGCCCTTTCACACCAGTGCTGGAAAAAAGAGCTTTTTAAGGCAGCCGACCGCCAATTACCAAGCTATCTCTATAAGCGGATCAATCAAACTTGCAACACAGGGAGTCCCAAACAACTTCTCTTTGTACTGCAAATTGCACAACTCACCGCCCGGCTTCTGGAAGCAGTAGCACCACTCGTTGTTCGAAAGCTTTCCGTCTTTGAAGGAGTCGCAAGAGTTGAAGAGAGGCTTGACGCATGGCTCATACTTATCCAGGTAAATGGCACTGATCTCCGAGGGGTCCAGCAGCAGGTCATAGTTCATGTCAAGTTTGTTGAACATCCAGCCTAAGGAATCCTTACAGATGGGTAGTATGCTGGTGTCAAATCCTGCAAGAAGATAGGCAAATATCCCCAACTGAACCCCAGCACGCTCACTGCACAGGAATCATTGCTAAGCTGAAGCCTTTCTAATTTTTTCTGGCTGAACTCTGAACGTTAGCCTGACTTGCCCAAAGCAGAACAAAATTCTAAGACTGAACTGATTGAGTAAAGCTTAAAACCCAAGCACAGCTACAGACTGGAGCATTACTCACACTCTTTAGGAGCTGAGGGGTGGGGAGGCCTGAGATTCATAGCTGATTACAGTAATTCAAAGTTATTTCTACTCAAAAAATTCTCACCTTTTTTTTCCTGTCCCCAAGTGTGTTGGCCTTGTTCCAAGAAATGGAAATGTGATGAGGAAAGGCTGCACCCACTGTATTTTCAAACTAGATTGAGTCTGAATGCAACTTAAATCCTGTTTCCCAGACCTGTTTCTAGTTCCTTGGTCAAATTCTTTCCTACTGTGCTCTCACCTTCCACCTCTCATCCCAGCTTTTCACTCTTGAAAGCTCTGTCTCCTGTGGTGGAAAACCAAATGCTTTGATCTGGATTGCGAGCTGTCTGGGGAGGCAGGGGGAGAGAAAGGACGAAGCGTCTCTTTTGCTTGCACCACTCTGAAGAAGGGCATTGCTTCAGCTGGGAGCTCCAGAGCGCTGCGCACGCTCGTGTATGCCACACCAGCACTATTCCTTCTTGCAGCCTTCAGGATTGTGCAGCAATACAGGATTCTGCTCTCCCAGCACTTTGGAAACCATCATCATCATTCATTTTAATAGCCCAGATCCTTAAAGGACTGCAGCAGCAGCGGCGGCGGTTATCACAGAGAGACCGTCATGCATATAGATGCCCACAATGTATGAGAGATGCATGTTCCAGTATTCTGCAGTCTCCAGAAAGACAGTGGCATTGCCTTCTTCCACAAACAAGTCAGGGCATTATAAATCTGTACTGTCACTGTATTTTCAATGCTTGGTACAAACACGGACTAATTTGCAAGAGAGATATTTGTAATGTAGAGTGAATAAACCTAATAATAAGGATATTGGTTTCAACAAGGACTCAGAAACACGCATACATTGGCCGGGGATTTACAGGCGCAGAGGGTGCTGAACCACGTCCCCTGGGCATCTCGCGCTCACGCCGTTTCGGCTGCGTGCGATAACCTGCCGGTGCACTATTCATTCTGCCACGGGCCACGCGGAGAAGCCTGATGGGCTTTTTCCTTTTGCCGCATTTTTCATCGAAAGAGGTCGAGCTCAGCCTTATTTGCTGTACGTGTCAAGTCCCATTTCAGGATGCTGCTTTGTTAAAGCGAAACCTAAGACGTTGCTGGAATCACGCTGACAGTTTGTCCAGGCGCTGCAGCCTACGTGCTATTTTAAGTATTAATCCAAAGGAGGGCAGTGCTTTATGCTGGAAGCTGTGCTTTTTGTATGCAACCGCTGCTGAAGGTTGTCAGCGACACGGAGGAACCATCAGAAGGGTTAACTAATGGGAAGGTTTATGTCATTCACAATACGTGTTTCTCCAAGAAAGGAAGAAGGTAACACCATTTCCTCAGGGCTAGAGGCAGCTCAGGCAGGGAAGAGAGAGATCATGCTGAACATTTCATCACATTTTTGTGCTGTTATCTCCTCTAACATTATCTAATCGGGTTTGAGCACAGTGAAAAAGAAAAAGGCCATGTGAATAGATGTAGGGAGGAAGCCTGCTTGCCTTGCTGGAGCAATTAGGACTATTGACTTCAATTATTTTATTCATCTGACGAAAGCGAGCAGGATTTGGTCACTGTGCAATCTCTTGAGTGAAAGGATTTAAGAATCCTCAACTTTGCCTTTACAAAGCACCGAGGAGCAGGACAGGCAGTCCTGCCGCGTGCGGGTGTATGCTGTGCCCGATTCCCCACCACGGGGCAGGTTAGAAGTAGTCAGACAGGCAGGGGTGGATCATTCAATTGCACGGTGGAGCTGGGATCGGTACATGCTCCAGCTATCCCAGTTTAACAGCTTCCAGAGGAAAAACAGCTGGGTTCCATTGGCTGCTCTTTTCCCGCACAGACACCCTCTCTGGCGATGGGCTTTATGCCACGTCGTGCCGCTTACTGCTGCTAAGGTGAGCAACTACAAGGTCTGTTGTACAACCAGTTGAGTACAGTATGTGTTGCTCAGCCCTGCGGGTCTCTAAAGGTCACCTCCTAACTGGCAGGGATAACGCAGGGAAGAGGAGATCCTGGCATGAACTTGCCCCTGACAGTGTCTGCGGATTATTTCTGAGTCTTGTTTTCCTCCCTGCTGGGAAGTCTTTATCTGTGTGTACAACATGCGTTCAGGGACACAACAGCAGCGTGCCCTCAGTACCGATCCGTCTGAGCAGATCACAAGATAGTGACTGATGTGAATAGGAAGCTCCTCTGTGACATACCATCAGGGCTTAGGCGCAAGATACAATCATGAAAGGTCACTTACAAAGACAGTTAATTACATTAGTTGAAGAGTTTTTGATTGTAATTTCGTATAAACAAGGGAGCTTTCACTATTGAGACCAGGGTTCCAGATTAGGTTTATTAAGAGGCTGTATTATTAAGCAGTGCTGGATTATTAGACAGTGTGCTCTGGGAATCTTTAAATATTACAGTGGTAGGTGTGATGGAAAGCGCTTAGCTAGATGGTTATTACCAGTGAAAAGGTTAATTCTTTAATTGTCCCTCAATATATGGTTGAAGGTGAATAGTGGTATCACGTCATATTGTCTCCTGGTAAAAGCTACTGCCCGTAAATCACTTTTTGCAACACTGCATCTGCAGCCCAAACCCAGCAATCCTGGATGCCCTCGGCACCCAGCCACAGGAATGAAAGCAAAGCGTGCCCTGGGCGTGCAGTGCAGGCGCTGACTCAGTGTGTAACCAGGACAGCTGATGGAAAATTGTTCTTGGAGCTCACCTCCTTCATTGGGAGGTCACTGTGCTCCCACCAACTTGGTGAGGCCAAGTGATGTTGAACGAATTAACTCCTTTTAGAAGTCTTCTGATATACCTGCTTATAAACATGACGCACTATGTTGGATGAAATAAACCACATACTGTAATTCGTAATGAAATAAGTGCTTGGGTAATAGGCTGGACTTCTAGCACAACAGACCCCGAATAACAGTAACCTCAGTGAGAACTTTTCTGCATCGTTCTGTGCCCCAGCTCAGCCCTGCAGTGCCTATGGTGAGAAGCGAGAGAACGGTGCAGGCTCCGCATCCCTCCTGCTCTTGGCTCCGTGGCAGAGGCTGCTGACACAGATGCCCATTAATGTCAGTTGTGCTGGTGGTTGCTCTCATTTGGAACCTGCTCACAAGGACCTGGAATGAGACCATCACGTTTCTCATTCCGACTGACAGCTGTTCAGCCTCCTAACAACTTTCATTCACTACAGATCTGGAAGGAAATCAAACCGGTGACCTACATGTGAAAGTCTCATATCCCATTAATACCTAAAACGCTCCACCTCCTCTGAATTAAAATGGAATTAAATTACAAAAAGTCTTTAAGTGAAAATCCTAATTAAAAATAAACACACCTTCTGGCACATAAAATTATTTTCCCCCTTCAAGAGTTGACTTACATGAGCCAGTTTTATTTTATTAAAGTACACTACAATTAAATTAACAGGAGAATAATTAACCTAATTTCCCCCACATAAAGGAAGGAGGAGAAGAAATGTTCCCCAGAAAAAATCCTTTATATTGTATAGATCTCTAGTAAAAGAAAAACAACTCCCTCTCCAACCAAAGAGACTATCTAGATACAATACGGGAATGTTATGAATTATCAACAGGCTCAGGAGCGATTTGAGTCTGATCTTACTACCTAATTAGTTTTATTATTTCCTTATGTCAAAGCATGTCCCCGAGTTGCTTATATTATTTATTGAGGAGACTTTGATTGTACAAAGCCTGCAGAAGACAAAGTTCTTGGCCTGTGGTGCTTTGCTGGGGTCTGGCAGATAGCTCATTGAATGAAGGTTTGAGATTTCAAACACAACGGCTTGCCCTTATCCCTTTCCTTTCAAGAGAGTTTAAAAAAAAAAAAAAGAGTGTACTTTTCTTCACCTGGGGGTGAACTTAATACACTCAAAAAGCTTATTTACACTCACAGTAACATCTTGAAAATTTAATGTAGCATAGGCAAATCCCTGCTGGAACACCTTCTCTAGACAGCTGATGTGTCCAAGGCATCTTAGTCATCGCATCTCACCATCTGTTCCCTTTACTGCCACAGGGGTGTACCCAAAATGGATCACTCTGAGGATGCGCATGCCTTTTAAGACTCTACAGGCATAACCAAACCAGTTCAGTTTAATAAGTGATCAGCCTGGTGAGGAGGGCAACACGTGCAGAGCACGAAAAGAGGGGCAATGTGTACGTCAGAGCGTATTTCCAGAGCCACACATGTCCTGTTTGCCAAGATTCACGCTTTTTTTTTTTTCAGCTTGGGTATGTGAACTTTGCTTTGAATTTTGAGCCCTGTTTAAGATGTCTTTCATTTTTACAAATGTTTGAAGTTGAAGTTAGAGGAAGCCAAATACTGCTGTCCTTACTCTGTGTGTATTTTCAGTGCTACCAGAGAGAACTGGAGCTGCAGAACCTGACAGATGCAGATTAATTAATGAATACTGTTGCAAACTCTTGAAGAGAAAAACAAGTCCAAGTTTTGTAGCATTCAAAAATGATTTAGGCATCTTAACTCATAAAGTTTCTTTTTTTTTTTTTTTTTAACTGACATATAAGAAAATGTGCCAAACTAAGGCAACAGTCTAGAAATGAACATTGTTGAGATCAAGTGTTTAAGATCATCAAGGCAGCCTTTCATATAAAAACTGCCAGGAATCAAACTAAACTAAAAAGAGATAACAGCTCCTCTGTGAATCAGAGCAAACACTGCAGAATTACCAGGAATGTTCTCACTGAAATTGCTTCAGCAAAAAAAAGACCCAACACCTTTAAGAATGAATTTGGTCTCTGGCCTTTGGTAAACTCCTCATGAGCAGCTCACAGGCCATCCGCATGGAAAACATCCTTTTGACAGTCTGATGAAATGAGATTTCACGTGGTTGTGGGTCCAAAGGACTTCAGACAAAGTTTTAAGTCTCTGGCGTTTTTTGTCATGGGGTCTGAAATGAATCCACATCTTGAAGCCCTGATCAGCTGTACATCCAGTTTCCTTTTTGCACTACGGTTTGGCTTCCTCTGCATGATAATATCCTTTTCTGGAGTACCGCTTAAGAAATAAGTAGGACATACGGTTTTAAAGATACTGACTTTGTTGTAAATACTATTGAAAGTAAGGGACATACGAAAAAGATCCTTTACACAGAACATGGCTTGTTTCACCACATCGTTTTAAGACACAACTACTTGGCATTAATGAGGTTTGACTACAGTTTTGAGCAATATAGCCTGTGGTATATACTGTCTCTTTTGGACGAGGCAATTTATTGCTACACAAGCTCAAAAGTAGCGCAAAAGAAGAGTGGCTGTGGAGACACGGATCAACAGCAAAGGCCCATCTTGATGTGCTGGGTCAGCTCTGCTGCACGTTGAGCCTCTCCAGGCTCACACTGCCGGGAAACCGGGCACTGGGGTCAAAGGAGCCCTAAAAGGGAACATTGCCTGAACCCGTTAAATCCTGTGTGTGAGAACCCTGGCTTTAGGCAGCTTGTACCAGAGAATCAGGGCAGTGACGCAAAGGCGAGTCACACACCGAGATAAAACTTGTGCATCCTACTTTGCAACCCAGGGGCCCACGTGTTTCGGGACATACTATTTAAAAGGATTAATGAGTCCTTACAGAAAATAAATTCGCATCTGCTCTCTGATGAACATGACCTTTTTTAATGCTGTTATCTGAATCTTTCCCCTCCCTGGTGGGTAAATGACATCAAAATTAGTCATGTTGGCTAAACCCACAGAGAGTAAATGTCCTCTAAACTGTTCATTTTCTTCCTTTCTTAAAAAAATAAAAAGCATCAAAGGAAGCAAAGATGGTGTTATTAAATACCTGGGACACAATAGATTCCAGCTTTCCACACCATTTAACTATTCCAGCTTTGTGGCTGCGATGTGGATGTTTTTATTATTCTTTCTCTTATATAAAGCGTTAGCAGGAATTTGCAAAATAAAATCAAAGTGAGTCTTTTCCAACATTGGCGTAATTTTCCCTATGCTTGTATGCCATGGTTTTGGCTCATGCCACAGACGCTGGGTCAGAAATGCTTGGCCATAAACTGGGGGTTAAGCATAAGCCACGGTCCATCCCCAAGAAGTGATTTGGATGCAGCCACATTGATTTGGAGGGTCATGGAGTTTAACTGTACGGACATGAACTATGTTAGGCTAGTTGCCCTCAGGGCTCGAGAAAAGTCCCTGAGCAGTTTTATTTACTAGTATAGATGGGACCTCCATGGCCTTCAGACAGTTATTTGCCTGATTAACTTGTAAAGGTCTCTCCGTCTCGGCCAGTTTTTAGAGCAGTTGGGACCAGAGAGAGCACAGAAGGACTGCAGCTCCTCAAGAAAACGGTGCAGCTGTTTATTCGCAGGGTCCGGTCTCCTGCGTACCTGCTGGCACCTGCTTGACATGGCATTGCAGCACTAAGAGCTGTGCTCAGCTGAACGCGCTCTCAGCCTGCGAAGCTGCCTGCAACACTCAATGTTCAACAGGAAAGGCGTTTGCTTACTGCCTTGTGCCGTCTCCGAGCTTGTTGGTTTGATGACACGATTTGCATCCTCGTGAAGAGCGCCGAACCAGTCTTTTAGTCGCGAAGCGAGATTCCTCAGTTCTTTGTCTGTGCAAGCTAGAAAAAGAACAAAGCACCAGACTGAGCCAAGAGCACCAGCAAAAAACCTTTCTCCAGATAACCTATTAGAAAATTATTGTTTATGGATGCAAAGTCCTTCTCATTAAGAGCTCTGAAGTAACGGAGAAGGTTAGGGAAAAGGATGCAAGTTAAAAAGAAAATGCAGGTCATTATGAATCATAAGTTCTCCTCAAGGATCTCCTCCATAGCTGACATGGTTTGTGATGGAAGAAGCGCCACGCAGAGCCACCCGCAGGTTCTCAATTAGAGCTATGTGACCATTTAACTTAAATGTTTTCCCCTTTTAGGATTTCAGAGAAAAATATGTCAAACAGATGGGAAGGAGGGACATACTTGCCTAGACATACTACTCGAACAAGATGCTAGGAATAATTCATAACCACATTTGGCTTGGTATAAGACTACTATCACAGCAATAGGAAATATCTAGACTTACTTATATACATAAAAAAGAGAATTGTTATGTTGCTCTAGTCGTACTGCAAATGAGACTTTGCCACCTCTGAAGGTTGTCAATTCCACTTTGTCAGCTAGGTAAAACGTTTCTTTTCTTATAAATTTTTCCTGAGAAATATCTGATTTTTCCAGAAATTTCTGCCAAGAGATTAATGTCCAGCTGAAGCAAATATTTTTAAGAAAGCAAGCTGCATTAGTCACCAGTTTCTGTCAGAACAAATATTCTTGTTTCTGTATCCTGCTTAATGCTTAAAATTCACGCGCTCAGACAATTTTATTATTCCTGCTGTGCACTCATTCTACATTTTAAATGACATTTCTTGGAATACAGAGCAAGATTTTATGCCATAGAGGCAGACATCCTTCACAGGGCAAGCCACAATACGTCTTCTCCAATTCACTGCACGTTATAATATTCCTCCTTCCCCCTTATTGAGGAACAATCGAGTCCCACAGCTTGTCCTCCCAAGTCAAACTCACTGCTCCCGTGACTGCAATGAACTTGCTGATATCTCATGGCTGTGGTGAGTATTTGTCTATTCTCACAGTTTTCTGGGGGTCAGAAATAACTCTGAATTTAAAAATAGGACATTATAGCTTTTTCTAGTTGGAAAGTTTTTAGCGTATTGGAGGGGGGGAGGAGAAATATTTTCCTATTTTTCTGTAAAGCTGAAAGAGTTTGATAGATTTGCCTATTAAAGACGAAAATATGAAGATCATGATCCCACTGAGGCTGAGTCCAGGTAAGAAAAAATCAGGTCTTAAAGAAAAGAACAATTAATGTAAAAGAAATGGAAGACAATGTAATATTAACTGTAAAATGGCTTACATTACTGAAAAAGCTTATCACTTCATTTTATTACCTTCACATTATATTTTACTCATTATAAACTATTCTATCTTTGCAAGTTAAGACAAAAATCATAGAGTGATAGGATTTTTGAGCCCCTATGCCATCTTTTCTATGAGGAACATCTCATGCTGCTGTTGTTCCTTGGTTGTTACTTACGAAGTCTTTTATCAGGGAAAAATCACAACATGAGCAACAGCAGAACAAATTCCATCATTCTGCCTGGAACAAGCCCCCATCAGGAGATGTTGCCTGAAGGGGTGAAGGGTAGGAAGAAAACCAATTTTACAGGTAATAAATATTCAGGAATGAACTAGCTCCAGACAGGCATGAATGAGTTCTTATTTTGTGAATTTAGATCCATATAGATAAATTTCCATCATGCACTAATTTCAACAGGAGTTGGGCACCTAAGTACACGTTAGAAGTGATGGAGATACTTTTTTTACATGGGATGGGAGATGCTGTTCCTGCATCCCCTGTTGAATTGTCATCAGCTCATTTTATCAGACATAATTTTTGCCAAAATATTATTAGGCAACTACAGCAGCAACATGAGAGACCACAGTAGCCGCCTTTTCAATAGCTTGTCTTCACAAATGCTCTCTGAGAAGGAATGTACCGATAATCATATAATCTTTCAGAATTAAAAGTAGGCAGTGTCTCTTCTTTCCTTCTGCCAAGTAGCTGTCTCATCCTTCGAAAGTCAGTTTTGCAAAGGAGAAAAGAGAAACATCGTGCATAACAAGTAAGCGGGGTTTAGCCAATACCTCTTGCATGACAGGTTATCCATATGTTCAGAGTATTTCACAAATGTATCTCCAGTCAAGACTGCACATATAAACACAGCTTTGACTACTGATTACATCAAGTGGGTGAAAACCAGAGGATTCAGCTGTCCAAGAAATGAGTAATGTAGTTTTGTTGTGCAAACCTGATACTTATTAAATATTTATTGCGGCACATGACATCTTTAGGAAGCCAAGGCTGGAACTCGACTACGAACACCCATTCCTGCGCCTTCCTGACGCCCTCATCATGCCTTCTGTAGAGCTGTACTGAGCTCCACAGTCAACAAGTCACAGAGAAAAAAAAATAATATTAAAGAAAATACCCTCTAGGGCTGTTTTCCTTATTCAGATTTGTGTACTTCCAAATACAAAGACAACTCTAGACACCGCAGAAACCTAAGGTAAGTGGGATGCTCTGAGGGACACTGCATTTGCTCTCAAACCCGCAATGCCATCCTGCCGGTGCGGAATGCCGGGCAGGAGCTCGGAGCACGCTCGCCTCCTCTCCCGGCCTCAGCACCGTTCAGAACGGCCTTCCCAGTGAAAAACTAACGTCTCTCAAATAAATTTTGCAAAGTGGGCATTTGGTTTAAACTGCATTGACTGAGGTAATTTGAAGCTATGCTTTTAAATTGCAGTAGAAAAGAGGATGGAATGCACAGTGTAAGTGGAACAGAAGTAGATTAATTAATGGTAAATCAGACTTGAAACGATTTCTCTGTATAATCCAGCCAATCAAACATGTCAGGATCTGTAAAATGCCATTCATAACGAAGTCATTATATTTTTTTTTGCTTGTCTGTAATGCTAGATGTGTTGAGAACCAGCTTTTACCATGTACATGTCCATTCCCCCTTACATCAGTTCTCTGCCATTACCCAAGTGCGGCAATCCATGGCCGACATCGGCTCGGTTATATCCCAGGGCTGCTCAAACAGACGCAGGACCCCTGTCTCCTCCTGTCATTCCGTAACAATATTTCTCCTGATTTGGATGGAGCAAGAATAGGCTTTCAGCCTCCTCTACGCCACAGCTTCCTCAAAGACTGCCTCATTCACTCACTCCCTCTCAGGGCAGTCTTCAAAAGTGGACCCTGGATGATGCTTTCTCTTGTTTTCACCGACAAGTCTGCAAAATGCCACAAATCCTGCAGATTTCCTTTGGAATTCGGTCCGAGGCACGACTTGATAGGAAGCCCAGAACTGGAGTTTTCCGCATACTGGAGAGTTTTTTTGTGAATAACTGAGATATTCCTTAAGTATGTTGCTTAAGGATGATTCAATGGTGGATATTATGTTGAGGTTCTCTCTTAGGACTACAGTCTTTCCTCAGAAGAATTACTGCTGTTTCATGAGTAAAATGGGAACCGACTGTGCTGTTAATATGTAATGAATAATAAATTTCTTCATGAGAATTCAAAAATTTAATGCAAAGTTCAGTTAAATTTCTATTCAAGTATTTCATGCCCTCAATCTTACTTTCTTCTGCATGTTAAAATAGAGGAAGCATCTTACATTTTTTGTATTAAATTTTATTTTCATAGAATCATAGAATCATAGAACAGTTTGGGTTGGAAGGGACCTTTAAAGGCCATCTAGTCCAACCCCCCTGCAATGAGCAGGGACATCCTCACTAGATCAGGTTGCTCAGAGCCCCGTCCAGCCTGACCTGGAATGTTTCCAGGGATGGAATTTTAATGCTACCGTGCATGGTTAAAAGGATTCTGCCTCTCTACCTAATGGAACTGTATTCTATTTTATTTATTTTATTTGAACATTTTGAGAAGTCTCTAATAGTTCTGAATTCGTTTGTTTTGGGACACATTATTTTAGACACTTCAAAGCGGATTGACATCCAGAGGGCATGAGTTTAACACACACTAAGTCAGGCCCAGCCTCCAGCTGGGTATCCAGGAACCAGAGCACTTAATGATTTCTTTCTGGTGGAAGAGCCCATTAGTTACATATCAAACAATTAGGAAGCATAGCTCTGAGGAGCCCCAGATCCAAGATCCTCATATATAAATTTGCATTAGTATAAGTTATAAAGCATTTTTAAGAACCCTCTTCATGAAAAACACAGTACAAATGCACCTCTTCACTATTAATAGAAGCTTCAAGTAACATTTCTCAGATGAGAAGAATAGGGCTGTAGGAGGAATAGATTTGATAATGGGTTTCTTGCTATTTGAAGATCTATAAGAAGAGAACACGTAGGTAGCAAACAACATGGATACTGACATGACTTGAAGCACTAATTAAAAAATCTGGGATGAAGAGAAACACCAAAGGAGGAACCTCTCCATAGCCCCTCTCGAGCAACTGAATCTGTCCAGCCAACTGTCACCAACCATTTAAAACTCTACTGCTGTGAAAAGGACACAAGTGCAAACACATGCAAATGTGCATTTTCCCTTCTGTATATATTTCCTTCAAGATAAGAGAATCTGGCTTCAATTCATTTCCTACACTTTTTAAAAAGGGAAAAACCACAAGACTTTATCCTTGTTATTTTACCGATGTCGCCGGAAGTTCTGCCTTAGCAACCCTCTGATAGCAGGTCCCCCGTAACATTAATTCCTGGACCCTTCACTGCCGATGCTCTTCGACGACAGCCGTTGCGCAGCCCACGACCTCCCTGCGTGCGGCAGGTTGGTGTTGCTGCTGTTACCGGCTGGGGTGGTGCGGCAGTCGGTCACCATCCAGCTCGTCAGCTCGCTCACAGCGCGCGGTGCCCTGCCGCTGACGTGGCAGTGGCATCGCGAGCAGCGGCAGAATCCGTCACTTCTCCGAGTTACGGCGGCGCGAACGCAGGAGGAGGATCTGTTTGCTGCTGGATCCAACCGACATCCTCAGATCTGAATCTGCAGATGTTAAGAATCATCCTGCAGAAGTGATTTAATAGCAAGCACTGAAAGTGCAGATTTATTCCCAAGGGTGAAGCAATTGGTCCAGCAGTTATTTATTCCTAACAAACTGAAAGCACTGTTGCTAAATACCTATTTTCACCAAGCAGAAAACATTAATCTGATCTAATGGAAAGCTATTAGCATGCTGCAAGGCTCAGGTTTTTATAGGCGTGCCTCCATTATGGACTTTTTCAGCTCTACAGATACTAATCTATATGCACTGGTGGTGAAAATTAACAGTATAATATTTAATTTCACGCTTTCGGGGAGGGACTTTCAAGAGTGCTCAGTGCCAGAAATCAACATTAAAACTGAACTTACCTGTAGAAGCACAAGACTAAATCCATATTGCATGTTCTCTCACATCCCGTTTTTACTTCAGCCTAGCAAAACAATATTGTAAAATCTCCAGCCACTAACAAAACAAGCCTTATAACTCACCGCAGTTAACTCTAAACAAAACTTAGTACTAAGGAAGTACATTACTGCATTACTGCTTTAATGTCTCGCTTGCTGCCATAATGTTCTGGTACCATGCGACAAGCAAGGAGTGCATTTTGTCCGGAAAAAAGCTACAGTGACACATACGCTGTATTTCACAACAAGCAAGCCATGCGACCAGACTCACAGAACGTGTGTAACTTGTTTTATATCATTTGACTTTTCTGCTGTCAGTCGTCTATCTAGCACGTATCTGCTGCCTTATCGTTACTATTGTTATTATTGTAATCATCATTCTTACAAACAGTACGAGATTACTACCAGTTACATGGGGAGAGACGGGTTGGTTGGGTTCACGTTGTTATACGATACTAAGTGGTCTCTTAGGTAGAGATTGAAGAGCAAATTCCCTGTTCCCTGAATGCCAAAGTGGAGCATGTGAATATTCCCGAAGAGCCGGGCTAGTGTCAGCTGTTTCAGTACTATAGAGGAAAGGAAACTGTAAATGCAGAGAAATTAAAAAAAGAAATAAAAGCTTAAAAAATGCATATTTAGCCCCTGAGGTTAGTGTCCTTTCCAACTGCCATGGCAGAATTCAGCTTAGAAACACATCACTAATTTTGAGGCACCTGCTTAATAAGAAGCAAACGCCCTGCCATGGAGCAGAGCCACTGTGTTGTGATCGAGGCGACCAGCCACGTAATGTGCGTAAGAAATAGAAAACATTGCACGAAAGCCCATCTCCATACATAATCTGAAATTTCAGACTTGGAGGTCCCTGAGCAGCAAGAGGGAATGGATGCATCGACGGAAACCAGCCTTGCCTGCTGCAGAAATCCAGCTGTATTTGTTAGACGCATTAGTTGTAACAAACAGTTCCGTCGTTTGTCCTGTGAGCCTGGAGGACAAGTCCATTTAGTTTTGATTAAAATGTGATAGAGCACAAACCTACATGACATTGCCCAATAGTCGTATTATATTTCTCCAGTCAGAAACAGGACAGGCATAGTTTCAACAATTTAGAAGGAAAAAAAAAGGTCTCATTTTTGTATTTTTACAGACTAACATAACACTCAGGTGCGAAGTTATATGGTAAAACACATTTAAAAACACTGTAATAACACTATTTAAAAAGGTTTGATGTACATGTATCATAGCATGGAAGCTGACAGGAGATAATGCTCATCTTTTGCACTAAGTACTAATTTTCATATTATTCTTTGTATAAAAAGGAATTGTGGCAATTTTAACCATGCTTTCTCTGACAAACATCACTACTTTTTCTCTCTTGTAGGTAAGTCAACAACTTATTTCACACTGCTATAATTGTGTCTATATGTATGCGAATTATCACAATAGGGTTTAAAACTAAAATAAAGAACAATGTATCAGCTTTCAGGCTTCAGGGAGTGGGTCTGCTCCCCGTCATGCAAACTACAAAGCGTGTTCTAAAATCATCAAGATAAATTCAGTGCTGTGCTAACCCTCCCCTTCAAATGCAACTTACACACACGTGCATATAAACATACACACGTATATGTGACTTGTAGATGACTCCGTGTGTTTTACCTGTATCATTTTGGTGATGGAATTGTGGCAATAATTACCTTCACAAATATTTCACTGTTCTTCTTCGGAAGTGGCAATGCTCTAATTTGCTCTTTTCATTGAGGCTTCAGGCAACTTCTTATAACAATAAAAAATGAAGTATTATGCCAATAATTTTATGAAGTAGAAAGGAATGGACTGTTTACTATTAATATAAGGAAAGGTATCGCATACCAAACACGCTTTGATGGTTTGATAAATGAAGCTCTTTCATTTAAAATCCCTCCTATATAGTCACCAACGTTTCATGACAAAGCTCTGCGTGGGTACATTTGTCGTTCTGCATTTTTGGCATTCTCTGGCTATTCTTCCACAGGGTTGACACCTATGCTGATAACCACCTCTGATCCTTCTGTCACTCGTTTTGCCTTGTCTTATAAATACAGCAGCAGATGCCAAGATCCTGCAGTTCAGACTTTGAGATGATTACAGGAACAGCTGAGTTATTGGGAAGACGAAATAGGCTTTGATCTGAAGCTTCCTGAAAATGGTACATTTAAAACACAAAGCTCAGCTAGAACTGTATAAACAAAGATTGAGAGCTACAAAGCTCACTCTCTAAAGCTGTAGGCAAAGTGTTCATCTGCTTTCATAGTACTTAACGCTAGTTCCTTTTGTGCTCGCGTTAATTGTGAAAACCCTGGGAAGTTCATCTTCGCCAGGTGCTTAAGAAGCCTGGAGGTTTATTTTAAATACATCCAAACTATAACGATGCTGGGGGTGTGTCGGAACTGGGCAGGAAGGCTTGTGGGAGTAACCTCCCTCGTGACATTTTGCCGTGAAAGGTAGGAATTAGAATGTTATATCTCCTGCATGGATCTTAGCCTCCCAAAATTCATTTGCCAGCTCATCCTAATGTTCTCATTCAAATTGTGCCATGTCACCTGAAAGGGGGAACAGACAGAGTTACAGCAACTGAAAACTAAACCAGAGCAAACAGAAATGTCGAACTGAACAGACTTTTCCAGAAGTTCATGCTGTGATCTGGATGAGAAAAATCTTAGTAGAGTTGTCATCTCCCCTCTTCCCTCCCTTCCTTCTTCCCTCCCTGTTTTTTACAGGGTCTACTCTGAATAGATGTCCTTGGCTCGGCAGATGTACATATGCACCCGGTGTCTTCTGCGCCGAGGCTCGGAGACGGCACGCCGGGTAAGCTTTAGCCGTGGCTTGTCGAGCACTGGCCGGTCTTTGCAGGAGGGCTGTCTAAGCTCTTAGAACAACTGAACTTCGGTTTGATTTTAAAGCAGTGTTTAAAGCAGACCCACAGCTCACGGTCCACGGGAGGTTTTCACGGACACCCGACTTTGCTGCTACCAGCTTAGCAGATATTGTGCTCTTAGGCACTTGAAATAATAAATAAGCAAAGCTGGAAGAATAATGAAGAGTAGAAACAAAACTCACCGGGGTTAAAATGAGGTAATTGAGGGATGGTTATTTTTAGGCAAACAGTACAGGCTACCATACCTTGTACATTTGAGTTTTAGATGGAATTGTTTCCTACAGACCTGCCACAGCCACAGCTGAAAGCGTTCAGACAACCTGCTGAACTTTTCCACACCCAGGAGGTGGGTTTGCTCCCCTTTCTAGAGCTGAACAGAGCCAAATTTTAGATTCCGATCTTCAGTGAGAACGTTCTGAATTACAATAGTTGGAAATAACGTGAGCTGTTGATGATAAGGGCAGCTGGTAGCTTCCGTAATGAAAATGGCCTGGAGCTCAAAGAGCAAAACTCAGGTAGTAAAATCAGTAATTTGACAGTATTTGAGAAGAAATAGGCAGATCTATTTTTGTTCAATCAGAGCAGGAAAGCAACAGCCAAGAACATAAATTAAAAGATTATATATAGAGAAAAAAGTAAAAACAGAAGACGATTTCACAGAATGCCTATGTTAGAGCGTAAGCACATGCAATGCTTCTCAAAAAATAAGTTGAAAATGTGGCTATATATGAAATGAAATGTAAGAGACTTCTAATTTTTACAGTTCCTTGTGCAATCACAGATGGATCTAAACTGAATTAGGAGAAAAACCCAATGGCAGTAGATAATTTTTGTAAAGTGTCATAGTAAACAGGGATATTCATTATTATTTTATACTATTCTTTTAAAATGCATGAATTTTTGAGTGGTTCATAGGATAAACACCTTCTTTTATACAGTTCTGTTCTTCTGACACTACTCCATCGCTGTAAGTTTGTTCAAATCTAAAACTAATGAGCTCCCAGATGATTTTGGGATTTTTTTTGTTTGTTTTAATGAGAAAAAATATTATTTTTATGGCTAGCAAGACCAAAATACCAGTGTGTGCTGGCCTGGTAGGTGCCTATTATGGAGGTACAGTTTGGGCTGTCCACCCTTACGGTAACGACGACTGCTGCTACCTGAAGAAACCACATGCCGAACATCATTGTCCAGAAATGCAAAAGCAGCACTCGTATCACGTCACCTCCGCGGATTAGCACAGGGCATTCCCAGAGGGCCCGTGAGCGCCATGGCTGCTCCTCGACTGATCGGCTTTCCCCCAGGAAAAAACACGACCCCACATCTTTCTCAGAGTCCCTGCTGTAATTTCGGATACTGCCTAGAAGTTGCAAGAGGGACCCAGGAATTTATTAGAAAGACACCTTTTTGCCAGGTACTGCTACTCCATCCTACAAAAAAAAGGGGGGTGGAAGCAAGAGAGTAGATTCACTTCATTTTTCCCGGAGTCCACCATCTTTATTGGCTTCCTCAGGGACCTTTGCAAAGTGATAGATAAATCCAATTTGCCCAGGCCTGAGCAGGATGGAGAGAGAGACTCGTGAGTCAGCATATGCTAGCAGAAACTATTTTTCCCCCTCATTAACTTCTTTGCACATCAGCTGATTTTTTTTTTTTTACACTGTGTGTATCCCTGTACTTATTTTCTATGTTCCCTACTGAATGTTATCACATCTGATACTACCAGGGCTTCATTAATGTAAAATGTTGTCATGTGGTGAATTACTCCTAAATGAGAAAACACAGACAACCCTAGAAGAGAAAATGAGGAGTTGTCGGACAGCGTGGGGCTAGGAGCATTTGAACACGTCCCACAGGAATTCTTCCAGCAAACTGTTGGGAAAACTGATTGAAATTCAATAAGAAAGTGCAAATGAGACAACATAGCTCCCCAGTGGATTGCAAAGATCCCCTGGAAGGAACTCAGAACTCCCTCTGCACTATTGCACCTTGCAAAATCCAGAAATGCATAAATCCTGCCAGGGAACACAGCACAGTAATGCAGCGTTCCAGGCAATATGAAACAACCGAGTGAAGGAGTAATTTTGGTAAGGAAATGCAACATATTTTGAGAATCAGCTTTGAACGGATTTAAGATCTGAATGGGATTTTATGGGAAGCAGTGTTACACCAGTGAAGTGTCATTAACTTCACAGGAGGGAACGGCAACCGGCACATTAGCAAACACGCTTGTCTGGGTTGGTTCACAGACGCTCAAATGCATCACATCCACAAAGGCATGTAGGAACAGACTTCTCGCTGCAGGCGAAGCTGAAGGTGAAGGAGGTACATCCCAAGCAGGGCTTTGGCTTCTGGTTAGACAACGGCCTCCCGTGGCGCGAGCAGCAGGGACCGTGGGAGCTCCCCAAACGGCGGGACCTTCGCGGGGTGGGAAATGAGGGAGAGCCTCTTCCCTTACAAAACCGGTGCTCAGGAACTTGCTTGGATTTACACTGGCAAAGTGGTGGGGCGGCTTAATTTTTAACAAGCGTTGTTATTTTTTGGCTGAGGTAGTCACTGATGCTTCAGCCGTTATGGCTTCTGCTTCTGGATTGAAGAGCTGGGGTGCTGTTAGAGCACAAAGCAAACTTCGCTGGGATTAAAAAGCGGATGGCTAAGCCGAGCTGAGCGTCAGGGAAGGCTCTAGGTAAAAAAAGGCTCAAAAGACCCACTGTCTGTTGTTTACCTACTGTGACATGTACCTCCTATAGCTACATAACTTCATTTAACAGTATAAAGAAAAGTATGAGATGAACATACTAATGAGCACCTGCCCACTTAGATGCTGTGGGAATCAATAACTTCAAAAAGTATGGAATGGAGCTGCAAAAATCTCCTCCTAACACGTATTTTGAAGAATCATTTAAAGAAATGTCAATTCTCTTCTCAGCTCTTCATGTGCATTTGTGTATTTTTAAAGTCTTTTAGGAGGAGGATTGAGTTTTGTGTATTCAAGGATATGATTTATTGAAAAGTCCTGTTTTCTTTTAAATATTTGCACTATTAAAATATTTAAGATCCAAAAAAAAAAAGAGGCAAGTGAGATCAAAACCATCCTGCAGCATTATGAAAACCATAAGCTGAGCAATTCTGAAAAGGATAAAAATGGCTTGTGTGAAAGGAATTTTTTTTTTTTTTTTTTTTTTTTTTAAAAAAAAAAAAAAAAGAGAGATTTGGAACTGTGGCCGAGAAAGCTTTCAAAGCGGCCAGGCTGACAGGGTGTATTGTAGGGTGGTTGTAAGCCTTTGTAGAAGCAATTATTATCATTTCCCCAAAGCACAGACAAGCCCGTGAGCAAAAAAGCAAAGCAAAGGAGAAAAGGCCGGCTGGGAAGCAGACCCCCTTTCCCAGGCCTAGACGCTTCTTGCTGACGGCTTAAGCCAAAGCGAAAACAATCTGAATCTAATTTAAACTTTAGTCATTCTGCAGAAAATTAAATAGCTGGAACCGTACCTGCTGAAAGAACAGGCGAGGAAAGAGCAATGCTGCGGGCGGGGGCCGGCGGCACTCGTTTGGGTGCAGATCTGCCGCGGCTCTTTCAGCCCCCACAGGTGCTCTTCGGAATAATTATTTAATCAGAGCGGCCATGGATCAATGCTCTCAAAGCGCTCGCAATTAACGAATCTGGTAAAAGGTCCAGCAAGGCATCCTGCAGAACTGAGGAGTCGGAGCTCCAGATAAAATTTTACGTTGCGCAAACATCAGCAGCTTTCCAGCGGCAGCTGTTTAATTGGGAACGCGGAGGCCGTGCTTCTGACAGGTTTCTCTGCAGAGGTATCTACAGAAATTCATCCTTTAGTTAAACCAGTATTTTGCCTACATTTTTTCATTTATCAGCCTGTCCAGTTCATACCCCACATTTCAGTACACTTAGACCATACTGTTAAAATTAGACTATGGGCCTGATTCTGCTTTTCCAGGTTCTGAATTCACTTGGGTGCAACTGAAAGTTGAGTCTGATTTCTCCAGGCGCAGTACACCGAAAGACATTTTGAATATATTATTCAGTCTCCCTCCAAAAGTAGCCTTGCACATTTTTGATTTCATTATTCCTTTGACGCTCCTTAAAGATGCAAGGAGATCTTTTCACACTCTGGCCCTTTTATTATTTTTTTTAATTTACTACAGAGCTGGAATGCACACTTCCCATTTCGCCACAAGTTCTTGGACATTAAAATATCTGTAGGCTTACAGGCCTTTTGTACAAAATTTGCTATCCCTGTCATTTTCAGAAAAAGCAGTCATTACTTTAAAGAAACAAAGCCCCGTTATTTTATTGTAAGCTAATAACCGGCTGGCTGTTTTGCGTGTGTCTCATTGCAAAGGATTAAAAATAATTTCCTGCTACGTGCGCTATGACTGATCACAGCTGATATCCACAAATCTACACACTTAAGTCAGTATAATTCTACCTTTCTAATGGGAAGAGTCAGACGCTATAGCCACAATTATCCTTCAGGACGATAGTGTCCCAAATTTCAACCCTCTGCTAGCCGACGTGGTCACAGGGTAGCCGACGGCAGACCTGGGTGCTTTGATTTTTGTGTGGCTCATGGAGGATTGCAGTTCGGTTGATAAATTGGGTCCCAAAAGGATTCAGTAAATTTGATAATCAACTCTTGTTTAAAAAGTAATCTGTGGAATGGCTTAAAGTATTGATGTTAAATTTGGATGAGTAAATCCAAATGAGTAAAACTATGTATGAGTAATACTAATTAAAGATAAAACCTATACGTGAAGCTGGATAAATTTACCTAGTAGGCTAATTAAGACTATTTTGACTAATTTGATTTGAGGAAGCTTTAATGTTTCCCTTGATTCTAGTGATAATCTTTCATCTGGAAAAGCAACACTTGAGCAGGTACACGGCACTTGTAACGGGCATTAACCGAACAGTGTTCTGCAGACTGATCTGCGGGGGCTGAGGCCACTAACGGGCATAAACATTTTAACAGTGATGCCAAACTATCCATTTTAAGTAAAACACAACGATTATGTCCTGTACTATATAACAAAGATCGCTTTCCTCATTTCTCAGTTCCTTCTGGCTAACAGAGGCCGTGCGGCACTGCTCGTCCCACCGAGTCCTTGTCTTCAGCGTGGATTTACGAACGGCTGGGGCACAAGGGGAGGGTTTTTATCTAGGGAAATAAAAGCCATTTTATTCCTGGTTTCTAGGCAAAAGATGATGACCAATAATGAGCGTGCAAAAGCTTTGTACAAATATGTTTAGGAGTGTTAATATAAACATTTATAGCAATGGAGTTGGAGGGGGTACCTTTTGGTGTTTATCCAGAAAAGCAGCCATACTGAGAGACTAATGTACCAAATTTAATTTTTTTCCCCAATAAATATGTGTGAAGGTAAAATGCTTTGCAGGAGCTTGGGGAGCAGATGCTGACTTGTCAGTGATGAGGGAGGTTGGCTCACTTCTGTGGGGAGGGAGGGAAGAAGCGAAAAACAGGGTAATGTGTCGGAGACTCGTGAAGGAGGTTTCAGGGTGTCTCTCCTCTCCCAGGGCTGTAAGCTACAGTCTGACCCTTTAGACCAATGACTTGTATTCGGTATTCCCTTCCAGCAGAAATGCTGATGGTATTTCAACAACCAAACACAACACAAGCCAACCAAGGATCTGAGAAAAAAATCTGATATACTCCAACGGCTCAAACAAACTAGTTAAGTACCAACATTATTTGTAAGTGAAAGTATTTGCTTTACACTTGGCTACACTACGTGGAAGAAAGCAGACATGAATGATCTGCTTGTACTTCTCGCAGTTAGATAGCTTGATTACTATTTTATCAGGAGCGTTCTACAAAACACAGCATTTCTTTTATTCCACGGTGAAGGTGAAATGCATAGAAAGAATTACATTATATACAGATCAAGTGGACTGGCCGAGATTTACACTCACATAAATTGGAATAGTGTAGAATCCAGCTCACTGCATAGTATTTTCTTGGCTAATTGGCTGTGAAATGGGTTTGGAAGTCAACCCAACGTTTTCAAACTAAGCTACTGCACTCACGACAGTGTGGTTGTGCTCTTGTAACAGGCGTTTCTCCACTCGCTTCCCACATAAGGACAGTACAAAGCCTTCCAGTGTGAGAAAGGAAAATTTACACCTTTTTCAAGTTCTCAAATATTTTTACAAACATCACTTTTTCAAATGTTTTGTTCGTTTGCTATAGCTCTAATTAACTAAACACAAGAGAAATACACTTATAATGTTAAGAAAATCTTAGAGAAGTCGCTGGCAAATTTTTTCTTTTCTTCTTCCTGAAACCTTCACTGACAGCAAGAGGAGATCGGATTTAAGTATCTATGTACCAACAGGTGAAGGACACGCACATTCACTCTTTTGCATAGCAGGCAGAACCACAGAGCTACCCCGATACAAGGAATAATGCAAGAGAGGCCTCCTTGAGTTGTCAGAAAGGCAGGCAGTAAAAAGAAAAAATCACCCTTGGATTCATATTCACCTGTCTGTAAAAAGCACTGCTGAAAGCCCAATTATTTTGACGGATACCGAGGAGAGACAAAAAAATAAGGACTTATGTAAATTACAAAGAAAGAACTCAATGTATTTCTAAAAGTATCTCAGGAATTTACAGTAAATAATGCTTTCAATGGAAATGGTAATCATTCTGCATTGAAAGCTTCTGATCTTACCATCTTCACTTCAGATCATATTAGTACTGTGCATCATTACAAGAATGTGTTCTTTGAAGCATGTGTACTCTATCTTCCCTCTATTCATCATAAATACCCTCTCTGTGAAAGCACACTTTGCCACTGTGCACACATTTTCCTTTCTGAGATTTAATTCATTTCCTAAAGGAATGTCACGCAGAAATCAATCTTGCCAGTACAAGTTCACAAGGCCTGATTCATTTAACAAATGATTTATTGACAACTGCGAGATAGAAAATAATGGAATGTTGTTATTTACAGCAACGTTACACATTTCCAACAGTGTATATAGACAGGGTGTACGCAGACGATGTTGATATTCTTTCATGAACAGGTGATACATTGAGAGAAGAAAGAAGAGAGCTTGCCATGGTTAATGGTTGGCTTCCAGCTTCTATTCCAGCTCCCTCTTTGTACTCACAGCTAACACTATTGCATAAATCCTGACCTTTGCTGTTGTTGGCTTCATTGAAAAACAACAGGTTGTAGAAAAAGAGATAGGAGAACAAGTGTCCTGTTACAGAAAATGTAATTTTGATTGGTATCCAAACATAATTGGTTCTTCGGAGAAAACGTGAAAGTTCAACCAAAACTGCGTATGCAGCAGCAGACCGCAACTGAGTGTAGTAGCTAATGGCATGATAAATCATCCGGGAAGTATTTATCTAAGCAGTGTCACCCATGGGGATTAAATACTTCTCCTCCTCCTTCTCTCTTTCTTTCCTGTCCCTTTTTCACCCAGTGCCAAAGCAAGCAGCGCTTGCAGCTCTCCAGGCTGAATACTCCACGCATTTCTTCATATGGTGTAGATATAGATCCTTTTTATTTCCTACTAAACAAGACGTGGAGAAGAGAACCAATTCTCTGCACTACACATTTATCTATATATTCCACACGCACGGTGAGATCCTAGGGTATCTCATAAAACCAAAGATTTCCCCTGAGCTGTCTTCTGCCCTCATATCCATCATGACTAGAGTGATCGAATGTGACCTTCAGCATGATAAGCACTTTGGTGTCCCCAGGTCAGGTGTTAAATCATCCAAATTTTAGTTGAATGGCTGCTGGAAAAGAGCCCAAGCCCTAATGTCAGATGCTCATGCTCCTGACTCAAAGTGCCTGCACGCGCCCTGGGCAGAGAGCACCTCGTCCTAGCCAGAGGCACAGAGGAGTTTGGGAATCTCGCTTGTCCCTGGGGACCAAGGAGCTGGGGCTGAGCCGGCAGGGAAGTGCTCCGCGTGCGTCAGATCCAAAGCCCCGAGGCCTCACGGGGAGCTCGGCACCCAGGGGCTCCTGCAAAAGACCATTTTAACGCCCAGCAAGCAGCAATGAAACACCACCGTGCTGAAGGAGAAAGCGAGCAGTTCCCAGCGCAGGCTGTCCCACCAGACTGCTGCCCGAGAGACTTGGACCCTTTGCCAAACTTCTAAGTCCCAACGTTGCATAGTTGAGAAGCTGGTACCTCTCACTAACCCATCATGCTAAATGCTGTACAAACATAGGAAAAGCCAGCTCATGCATGAAAGAGTTCGCGCTCAGATTTTGTTTTGGAAAAGAAAACCAAATCCTCGGTCCTTCTTTGTATTCCTGAAGAAATTATCTGACAAAGAGCAGGAAGAGAAATTATTTCTACAGATTTCTAAAGTGCAAAAAGTGAAGAATATTTGACATGCTTCATGAAACACAGATGAAAATATAAAACATTTTGAAAACATATAGTTGAACAGGATATAGTATTTCTACAGGACTCCATACAAAAAAAAAAAAAAAAAAGGAAAGATTAAAATCTGTTCCTAGCAAGATAATTTAAACCCAGAGAAATACATTCCCTCCCTAGTAATCAGTCTGCAAATAGGATGATTTAACTGGGACCCTCAAAATCTCTGTAACAGAAAGGCAGGAAAACCTGATGAATTCAATTGTACTATATTGCACTGTCAAAATTATAAAGTGAAAATGTTAACTCAACCTACAAGGCCTTTTTACTGTGTAACAGAATTTCAGAAGTAATTTTAAAAAAATCTCAAGCACCCATATTTCATGAAAACAAGCCTATCTATTTTCCTGCGTCAGAGGTACGCTGAGCGGGAGACCCAGGAGATACGAACTCGGGCACGGCTGTATTTACAGCGAGCAGTCACAAGGTAGCAGCACAAAGCATTAGTCTAAAGAATTTCTTAGAGATACTACAGAGGTGGAGGTGACGTGTCATCAGTCACCAGGACACAGCTGTAAGTGTGGAGGCAACATAACTGACCGCAATTAAGTACTTAGCAGTGAGTAAGTTCAGTTCTGGGGTAGCCTGTGCTGACCTTTGCGAGCCAGCGAGCAAAAGCCCAATAAAAAGAACGGACTTTCTTTTGGATTAACTGCAGACATGAGAGATGCGTTATATGAGCCAACACCAGGGCACAATAAGACCAGGGAACAGAGAAACGTCTGGTAGGGTCGTGGAGGGGAACCTTACGTCTGGCAGTGTCTCACAGCTCACAAATTGGTTGCTCAGCTCCTGAGCTGACCTGCTTTCGGACACGAAATGATTGTTTTCCCCTTTCAGTACCCTCTATATGCACTTTTTAAAAGAAGCAAAAGGAAAAAGGACAAATATCGATTCTCCACACATTACATCATATATACAGTATGATGGAATATGTACGCATGTACAGTAACTTGGAATTCTTGAAAGTAAGTAAATCCATATTCCAGGAAATAAATGTACAGGTCAATAGGTCAAGAAAGATAATAAAGTCATTCTTGAGCTCCTATGAGGGGAAGAAGCACCCACAGAGATGAACTGAGATCTGCAGTAGAGCTGTAGCTGAACATTCACGGATTTTTCAAGAGCTGGATTTTTTGGCTATTGATCTGCCAATCACTTTTCTGTACGGGGAAGTTCAGTCATCCACATCTCAGTGAGCCTTTTGCACCTAGTTGCTTTTGTGGGAGTTGTATTTGTTGTACAACCACACCTTTTATGATATTTCAGAATAAAAAATTCACTAGTTGCTCTGTTGAATTCTGCAGATCATTATTCCACTTGTTTAGAAAATGAAAAATGATACCCGCTTTTCTCTCCCCTTGCTCTCACCATCAGTTCACTTTCAAAGAGTTTGGTATATTTTACTCAATTAAAAAAATGTATCTTTTGTTAACTGGTGTTGCCTGGGCAAACGCTACGGATGTTCCCAATTATGTCATTGTCCCTGTCATCAGAATACATTTGTAAAACCCTGTTGAATAAACGCTCTCTAGTATAGGAATCACTATGACTTCTCTCTTTTAAAATGTGAAATCATTTCTCATTACTTACCACAGTTCCACCACAAACCCCAGCGACCTCCCCACTGTCTGGGATCTCACTGAACTCCCTGTCTGGTGCTGTGGGTCCCATCCCAAAGCACCATCCAGATTTCCTCTCCAGCTCAGGATCCACTTTCTGCGCATCAGTAGAGCCAGATTCATTCATTTCAAATGGCCCATGTCTGGCTAAATGTCAACTCCTTTTTCTCTATTTCTTCGACTCTCAGCTACCTTCACTGCAGTTTTCTTAAGAATCTCGTTCTCCCATGGCTCTGCCTACCATGCTTTTCTGCCTGTCTTCCACACATCCTATTCGTGCTCCCTGCAGTCATCTGGGAGGTCCTCTGTCCTCACCCTTCCTTTGTCCTCCACAAACACAAACTCAGTTCACTTTCCAACACGTGCATGTGAAAGACTGATGGACTGTTTCCCATCAAATTGAAATTTTTGTCCACGTTTCATACATCTCACAAATGCCAACTTGTCAGCTGAAGATCCCCACAGGCAGAGCTGATCTCCTCATCCTTCCTCTCTAGTGGTCAAACCTCTTCATTGGTGATCTGCTCCCCCCCCTTTCTGCTATCTTTCCTGGGACCGCCTTAGACTTCAGCTCTGCTTTGCAGTCTCAGTAAATGACGATTTAAAACATGACTTTTCCAATCCATTCTCACATGTAAGCAGCTTTCATCAGCTTTCCTCCTGACTATTCTCACGCCCTTTCCTCTGGCCTTACTGAGTCCCACCGTCTCCTCTTCATATCCTTTCAAAAAGCTTCTGTAAAGATAATTTTGTAAAGATAATGTAGCCCAGCTCCTCACGCCGACCACGCCGTCCTCTGCTGCCTGCATTTTTCCACCAGCCTCCCAGTCCCCGCTGCATCACACATAAGCTGTAAGTCTCTGTTTCAGGACCGTTTACAGTTTCTCTCTATTTTACTTCAAATCATACCTCTACTAAGCCACCATTGACTTCCCCCTGTTAATCATGACAGCCTTTATTACCTAGTTGCTGAATTTTGAAACAAGTGTCTTCAGTTTTTCTTGTCATACCTGTCAGAAACTCACTTTAAAAACCTGCAAAGTCATGTTCAGAATTGTTAAAACTCAACTTTAACACGATGCCCACACAAAACCAGACAAACGCATGGTAATTAGGCACTGAGGCACTGACTGCAAGACTGCCCATGCTGCTGACCTGTATTGGCACGTTTTTAATTAGCATTGCCAGTATTGTTTCTTCTCTTTGCTTTATGTAGGTTGTAAACTTCTTGCTTGGAAGCCGTCTTTTTATTCTCCTGACATGAAATGGGCATAGCAAATATCTGACTCCCTTACCATCTTAAGTAAGTAAATTGTTAAAAGTAAGCTATCTTAAAATAGAGAACTCTATATAACCCCTTCCAGATGTATCAAATATATTTTGCAAAGGATAAGAAAATGAATATAACACTTTGGCACAGTGTCAGAAAGAAAACCCACTAATTGGGATGGATGATGAGGAGGTAAAGAGAAAATCCAAAATTCATGGCATCATTTACTTCACTGTAAATCTGGAAAAAATCTAGCAGTATCAATGAAATTATTCCATATTTATTTAACTGAGAGGCCGTACAGGATGCAATTCAGCCATCTGTGCTTGGCCCATCTGTACTTAGAAAAGTACTGTACTACTGTGCTGTGCTACTTCTGCTGTCAAACTTTGGAGCCGTTACAAGATACGCCAAGGACTGCAGAACGGTAGATGACAGCACATCGATTAAGATCTCTATCTCAGACTGTCTTCTCTCCAGTCACTTACAGATGCACTTCAAATCAAAATCACTAACTAAATCTCCCTAAGAACTTGAAATTACCTCCTCGTTCCTATTTTGTACGTGTATTTCCACTCTTCTAAGGGAAAGACAAACTACTGCCATCAGTCAATAGTTATATATAAAAGTAAGAAAATAAATAGTGCTCTAAGTAACAGAACGAACAAAGCCTGCTTTGCTTCAGATTTCTTTCCTGTGTCCCAGCAGTTTAAGCTCATAGAACTCTCCAACGCCACAGGAGCCAAAGCCATCCCCAAATTCCTCCTGAAATACGTTCCTTCCCACAAACCTCCTAAACCTCCACGGAGCAGCTGAGGGGACTCCGCTGCCGACTGCGTGACCGGCAACAGGCCAAGCGTCCAGGGAGCTGCTGAGCCTTTCCCTTGGGTCTCTCTTTTGAGCCCGTCTCTCAGTTTTGTCCCCAAACAGACAGGAATCACGACCTCTGCTACTCTGAACTGACTTATAGGCTCAACAGGTATGAAAGGGAGTTCAGCACCCAGGTTGCACAGCTTTGGTTAAAAATGCCTCCAATATTTCTCAATGCAATAAAGGAAAATAGTTCTCAATACAGGTAATTCCTCTCTGTGGGTTTGTTTATTCTGAAATTGGGAAAAATTGTTTCGAAGCCATTAAAGTATAGATGTTGAAGCCTCTTCCCCTCTCTGTGATTGCTGTGAGGAACCAGCACTTCTGCGTTTAACAGGGCACGGGGACAGCACGTGCAGAAGCACTTGCAGGTCTTTGCCATTGGACGTGACCCCCTTTCATTAATTTCCTTGCCTCTTAGACACATCAATAAAGGCAGCTGCAATGAATTCGTATCTACATATTCAGAAAACGCAGCAGTTAAGTATGAGTGGTCTGATACAAAGCCTTACTACCAGAGAACTATATCTGCACTGCAAAGAAAGCAGTAAAACCCACTTAGCCATGAATTAATACATAATGAACAACTGACAATAATTATTTCAATATAGTGTTCCGGACCTGCTTCAACACTTCCTTCCTTTTTCTCTAATCAATTTTTTTAGAAGGTTTTGCACTTGATTTCTTAACCACACAGGCACTTAGCAGTTTGTATTTTCCATTAATTCTCTATATAATAATAAGTATCACTTCCCTCTGAGACAGAAATGTAAATTATTGGTTCTTCTTTTTTTTTTTTAAATGATGAGAATGCAAACCTTGTGACTTAGGGCTCAGCAGAGCTTAACGCATCTCATGGACCTTTACTCTGATCAGACTTTGCTACAGAATGAGAGAATTCAGTGAAGTGTGGTAGGTGTAATTAAAATTGTGTTATGCTGCTGATCCACAGGCAGATAAATTCTATAAGCATTAAATTGCATTGGTTTGTTTAAAAGAATTGTCTGTTCATTTCCTTGTAAAAAACTACATCAATTTAAAGATGGTGAAACTATAAATCTGAAATGAATTACAGTAGTTTACAAGTTTCTCAGAATAAACAGAGTACTCCCCTACCAAGAGACTTAACACTTTATGCAGAGTGCAGTGAACCAGTTTAATAACATTTACAAGCCGAAGGGATCTACGCGCACAGGTTGCTGACTGGTGGCATATTAATCCACTTTCTTCCATCCAGAGTATAAACTTCTTAATGGAAAATACAGAGATTTTCTGGGAACAAAGGTCACAGGTTCAAATCAAAATATTACGTTTGTAATTTTTTTATTTGCCATTCACTGAAACAAATTTGATTAGGCGAAAATAAGCCTGGCATTGAATGTCATGATGTGGGCAGATCTTCTGTTTGCTCTGATTTGAAATAAAATTTCTGGCTATTTTCCTTGTGTATTGATGGCAATATTTCATCATTGTTAGGAGCCTAATCACAATATGTCCCATGTGGAATATTATAAATCAAGAACCCTATTTACTTGTCACATGGGCTTGCAAGTTCAAAGAGACTGTCCTTTTTGGAAAAGTTACCCTTTATCATGTTTATCGGTCTGTGAAAATCAGAGTAAAAAGTCATCTGTTACAATCTTGTCTAACAAAATATTAACACATACTCTTTCACAGACAGCAGCAATTACTCACAGGGCTGTAGAGATAATGGGAAGAAATGACTTTACACATGCAAGCAAATTCTTAAATTAAAATCAGATGAAAGTCAGATAAAATTGCACCAGGTTTTAAGCTGAAGCCATGCAGTAAGTTTTTACTTAATGGGCATGCCTTCATTCTGAAAAGAACATTAGCTCATACTGCCGAGTATCCTTCGCTGATGTACCTGTAAATATAATAAAGTGAATAATATTTACTATATGATGTTTTCCTCTAGTTATTTATGGTTAAGATGAGGAATAATATAGAATGAAGATTATATAAATAGGATTAAACATTAGGAAAATTAAGGATGAGAGAGGGCTGAAGAGCTGGAGTAGCTCATATATAGAAGAGAAGCAGATGGACATTTTCTAGAGAGAATCTGTTTACGAAGTATTGTGCCCATGAGAAGAGAGTCAGGATCAAACAAATGAATTTGGGGAGAGGAAAGAGCCAGTCTGTACGTGCTCAGGTAGTTCACTGGTTATGAACTCAAGTTGCGGTGGTGCACGACAGATTCCGAGGATGGGAAGAGTTGTTTTTTGCCAGGAGCCTAGGCGGCTCTCCAGCCGGGATAGCGGCGTATGAGCCGGGGAGGGAGGACAGAGCCGGCCGCTGACACACCGAGCGCCCGTGAGCCAGCTGACGGGTGACAGAGAGGGACAAGGAAGCGACTGAGGCACACTGGAGGCCAGGAGCACACCTTAGGAAGGAGGATTTAATAATGAGGAGACGCAGACTTTCCTTCTGTTCCCATTTCGTTGCCACACCACACGTTGCCTTAAATCTTCTCATTTTCTTACTGATTTTCTGACTAAAATAATCAGCTACGTCTTCATGTATAATGTCAACAGTTCTGGAGAGAGTCGACAGAAGTCCTCTGTTTCCTCTTTTATCTGTAGCTAACAGTAAGGCAAAAAATGGAAAGATGGGACTTTCAATTTGGTAATATCAAGCAATTACAACATTTTTCGCTTCCAAAGTTATAACTCTGGCAACTTTTTTTTCCCTTAATGAAAACGAGAACATAAATGGGTACTTATTGCTCAAATCTGAATGCATACCTTGCCCTTTTTATATGATTTTTTCATATAAGTGGCAAATCCTGAAGGAAGCTTCCATTCACTGTTATCTGTTGTTCCCATTTATTTGTCTCCTGGTAGATATCTGTCAGTTCCTTAAGTATGTCATTTATTACTGGGCTTTTAAAAATCTTTTCTGCAAATCTGTGTTTTTATTTTACAGTGTCTATCCAGAACTCTTGTAGAGTTATCAGTAAGAGCTTATTTACATATGAAGTTATTTATGGACAGGAAAAACCACATCTGCTTCCATCAAGAATGATTCCACGTGCAGATAAGCCCAAGGCTATACTATATTCTCAAGGGATTCACAGAAAGTTAGCAGAATAAGTGGTTAGAAAGTGCTTTGGGGAAAAGTATCTTGCTACTTTGTTTAGAATTAGGCTACAGGGATATTGTCCTTTTCCTTCTTATCCAGGTACTTGAGACACCCGAAACACTAGTAAGCCATTTCTGGAAAATATGTTTCAATATCCTTCTGAAGAGAATATAACATGGCAAAATCCAGATCACTAGCAGTTTTAAGAGAGCAACTAGTTCTTTTTTCTAAGAAGGGCTGGACAAGGATGGGATTTTGGAAAGAATCCTATTGTACAGAAAGAAGTGCAGCTCTGGGTGGAAGGGGTCTTTGAAAACCAATATCCTATTCCCCAGGTCAAAGGCATTCAGGCCCTTCCATAGGTATCTGCAGACCATTCAGTGGAGATAGTTGGGCTCCTTTTTTCATTCATTCCTCTTCCTACCTCTGTCACAAAACTCCTGAGAACTTAATAATGTACGATCAGAGCAGAAATAGGTTGGGTGTGGGTTCAGCAGTTCAAACACGATGATTCGTCTCTCCTTTGTGTGGGCTGGGGAGAAGTCACCTAGCGAGGCACTGCTGAGTCTGTCAGCGAGCTTGGCTTGGAAGTTGCTACGAAGCTCTAACGCTACATCCCAGTTATTCACCCTAAGAAAGGGGGATGGGTTTTTCAAGCAGTTGAAACTCATAAGCAAGCTAACTTTCTGCTCTTGTGTCTAGGAAGACATTCAGAAAGGGGAAAAAACACAACCGACACGCAGAGAAGCTCCTCTCTATTCCCTACTAAAATGGCAATAATCTCTATTGCTTTGTAGCCTACAAAGCAATAAAGAGCTGCTAAGATTAATTAAACTCTGAAGGGAGGCTGAAGTGTTTAATCAATCACCAGTGCTGTTTGCTGCCACTACACCATTCATAGAGATTATTATATAGCAATTCAAATTACAAAGCAAGGCATTTGTAATATAAGAAGGGCATTGCTAGTCAATTTTTGGATATCTAGTTCCAGGTATTGAGGATCTGCTTTTCCGCAGTATCTGAAAACTGTTAACAAGTTCACTTCACATTGACCATCCGCTTCAGTTGTGGGTGCTCAGCACTTCTGCAAACGAGGCCTCAGAGTTTCAAATCAGGAACCCGGAAAATTAGAAGACGCAGCTAGCAACCCTTCGTGAAAAATCTGGCTTAGCAAGATGGGCAGTGTTACAAAGGAACTCAGTGCCAGGAACCGCACAAGAATTAATTTCTCCAGGGCAGCACACATCAACTGCTCTGCCTACGTGACTTTTTTTTTTTTTTCTTTATTTTCCTCACCCGTTGCAATTTGCTGTCTCTTGTGCTCTGCGGCTTTGGAGAAATACAACGTAACTCTTATCTGCTCTACTATGGAACCTGACGTACGGCCAAACCAGGCACATTCTGTACTGAATGAGCAAATGATGCTGTGGACTAAATGGCAGATAAACATGTAATCAAAAACTGTATCACATTGCATACAGAAAAGGGGGTGAATTAATGCTGTCTGAAAGATGGGACTCGGTAACCTCTCTCACTTTCAGGTGTACTTTGAAAACTAAACAATTATCTGAGAATAATTTCAATTATCAAAGGTTTTAAAACCATATTCAGGAAGCTTCAAAAGACACTTTTCTTGAAAAAAGTGAAAACATGATCTTGCATAATTCCCGGGCTGGTGACATTCAGGTCTGAGATGAGAGGAGAAACACGGTAACAAACCTTTGAATTCATGCACAAATCCTGCATTTGTTAATAGCAAGTTTGCTCTGGCCTTCCATCCTAACAGTGGCTAACATCTATCTTTAGGGCAGCTCGGGGAACATGCCATCAAATTATACATAATTCTAATTTTCCAAGAAGGCCATTTACAGAATCCTAAATGTATATAATAGCAATGAGAAGGGTCACACTTCCTATGAATTGGTGTGAACTGAACGGCTTTAAATTCCTGTTCTTTCAGAGTTGGCTTTACTTCTGTTGAAAGGAGGAGGCCATCAAGCTGTGAATACTCCAGGACAGGTCCTCCACTGATATAAATCAGTACTGACTTTAATGGAGCTGTGTGGATTTACAGCAGGCAGAAATCTTGGCTGGCTGATTGTCCAGAGAGTGTTAAAGCAACTGACAGCTCTCCCATTTGGAGAACTCCACTGAAAATAGGTATTCCCCATGACTTCACATTTTTGACATCTGCCAGACCTATGCGTATGGTACAAGTCACTAATACTGAGAGATTTAAAGTCTACTTGAAGTAGAACAACCATGACAAGAAAAGACAGAAAAAAGAGTTTTCTATAATGGTAACACCACTTATTCTACACCGTATATGTTAAGTACTCAAAGCACTTTAGTAAAAAACCATTTCCTTTCATAATATGGTCAAGCATGATACCTAACACACAGAAGTGAGAATGCTCACTGCAGCTTTTTGGAACTGATTACTACTTCAACAGAGAGCAGCAAACGCTATTTCAGGAGTAATTTGAATCATGGATGGGGTCTACGCAGGAGCTGGTTACATGTCCTTGCTACGGAAGGATAATCTGCCACAACACTGACAATGCCCAGAGCAACTATGAGCTATCCTTAGATTACTCCGGTGCAGAAGAAGAGCAACGGAGGTTTGCTTTCATGACCTCGTGCTGAAGATGGCTCCATTTTGGCCAGGTATCAAGGACATTTGAACCTGCATTCGAAGGGCAGGTTCACCCTGAGCAGAATGGAAAGGAGTAATGGGCATCTTCTGAGACCTAGGGAGACAAACAATTGCTTGGGGGACAGGGCGCTAAAGAATAAAAGAATCTGGGATGGTCATACCAGGTTCATTTACCCTAATGCTCTGTGATGATGGCCAATGCCCAGTGCCGTTTAGGAGAATGTACAGTCGTATCTCTCCAGAACGTTCTTCCAGCTTCCCATGATTTTTTGCTATTTAGAGCAGAGACAGATTAAAAATGTGAACAGGAGGATAAAATACAGATGCAATGACAAAGTGTCTCTGAAGTACGGCAGAACTGAAAAGCCTTCACAAGTGGAGTTACAAACAAGCAAAATCATCACTAACAGAGAATACCTAATATCATGGGAAGTTACTGAACTCCTGGGGAGAAAAGGATGACTGCTATTATTATTGTGATTGTTATTATTTGGCATACAGTTTCTGTGCTAGAAAATGGAGTTTTGAGACAATCAAAATAATTTACAAATTGAGATTGACAAGCTGAAGCACTGAAATGCTGAAATTAAGCACATTCATTTCAACGTGATGTCTCTCCTTCAAAAACTGTCAGATTTCATTTTTACAGAGTTTTTTAAAAGGTCTTTTACTTTACCATGAAGAATTACCCCCTCAAATCCTGACTTTCCAGTCCAGTCAGTAAAGTGAAAAATCAATTATTTGCACAGTACTGGTTTTAGGGAAGAAGGCCAGAAGAGAAGACAGGCACATACGAAAGTCAGTGGGGAATCAAATGGAGAGTGAGAGAGAATAAACCAGGAATTTATCCATGGGACTGACAGAGCCTTACAAAAAGCTGACTGCTATTCCTAATTTACATTTAGAAACGTATGGGGAGAGAGAGAAGAAACTTTGCTGGAAGTGGAAAAGCTGGCAAGCGTCACAGCCACGTACAGAACCTGAGTACTCCGACTTGGCAAGAGGGCAGACGGTCTCTGCAAATGGTATTAACGCTTCTCAGCAGAAGACAGCCAGTTCAAAAAGTGAGGGAGAAGCTGGTCTCCAAAACCTGAAAAGAAATTAAAAGCCTGTGCATGACACAACAGTCCCCGGAGCAAAGTACGTGTCTACACAAAAAAGGCCTGAGCAGAAATTGGGAAAGAGCCCTTTGGCAGTCCAACTGAAACGTCCTTCCGTGGAGGAGAGTAAATACTGGTTTGGAAGGAAGCTGAGCCCAGCAATTAAAGCAAACACTTTAAACCTCTGCTAGACGTTTCCTGAAGTATGTTGTAGGAATGATAGAAACTGTGTGCGCGTTTGTTTACCTGTGCATAAAAGCGAATCCCTAATTCTCAGAGGCAACGTGAGGCTGAATCCCTTAACATTACCAAAGTGCCTAAAGTACTCAAATAAAGGGTTTCGATGGCACGAAGTATTAAAATGCCCACAACAGGCATGTTGGTTAGTATTTAACGGCAGCAAGAGGAACTGGAATATCTTCAAACACCTAGACTGTGCTTACTTATATTAAGATTATACAGGTTATCTGAGAAGAGTAATCTGAGGGAGCAAGCACTGCACAATAAATGTAATTTGTTAAGGACTTTCTGTAGCTAGGCCACATGGCATCTTTCCAACCCCATTTCTTTATGCAAAACAAATCATTTTGCATAGATTTGCATGTTACTAACATGAGAAGAGACATTAACAACACAAATTACGTCTCACTTAGATTTCATTTATTATCCTGAATTAGCTGTTGAGTGACTATCCGCGTGCCTTATCTCTCTGTGTAGGCATTTACAGAGCCCTTATCATTGTGGCATCAATGCCACTCTTCATCCTTGCTATAATGCCTGGAATATGAATTCCAAAGAGTCATCTGTGAAATGAAGCAAATGAAGTTTAACTCTCCATCTGGGTATTCTGAAGGAGGAAGAGAAGTCATTTGCAGAAGCCCAGGGCATTCTGTTCTATTAAAATAAAATTTCCTGGAAGAATCTAATACTGTAACTGCTCTGCCCTACAGCGTTAAGACCAGTATTTTCAATAGAACGTGTACACCCAGGTCCTTTGTAAGCACCAGTCTAAATTTGAAACCGGTCCTTTACAGCCTAATGACCTACCCATAAAACCAGCCGCCTGGCTGGATCTCTTCTGGCTACTTTCTTCTCCTCTTATCCATTGCGACCTACAGCTAAGGATATTTGTCACACTGCAGACCCATGGAAAAGATTCTCATAATCTTGTTAAAGGCTGGCATACTTGACTTGCAATACAGAATCCCGCATTTGCCTCCTCAGGGAAATAAACACTTTTAAAGAGGCTTTGGACTTCTAAAATGACTTAAACAAATACAATGGCCACACTAGTAATAAGTGAATCAGTTTTCTACTTCTCACAAAAATGTCTGCAGTGAGGAATTTGGATTTTATGTGCCCTTATACAAACTCATCCACAGCTTTATTTTTTTATTGCTCACATGTTCTCAAGGGAAGCCAATTTCTCTTTCAAGCAGCAGTGACTTTAGTAAGTCAAAGCATCCAATTGCTAGAGGAGGGTTTACTTTGCCTCTCATCACTGAAACCCTGCTGTGGAATACAATCTGTTTTCAGAAGAGCAAAGAGGTGAAGGACAAAAACAAACGGCAATTACTCTAAGACCGTGAAGAGCTTGGAGACCGGTATTCTCTCGCATCTGAATTAGGGTAAGAAAATATACTGGTCAAAATGTTGCCAAGGAAAATGCTCTATCACTGAGCACGCTGAAATTTGTCCTGCTGTCACCTAGAATATGAAGCTGTAGTATAATGGTATATAATATTCGCATTTATGGCTGCTTTTTAGGAAAGATTGCACCAATTTGTAACTCTCCTTTAGGATAGACATTGGGCAATGACATAATGATATAGTCACAGTTTGCACTGATAACTATAATGCCATTATTTCATGACTAAAAACTTTCTTACTACTCTCAATCCCTTGCCTTACCAGTGAAATAAGCTTCTGAACTTCCCCCTTGACTATCTACTTGAAAAATAACTGCTTTTCAATCTATACTCATGCAACACCTTTCTCAGGGATTCCACCAGTCCAAAATATAACACATTTAATGCATATTCAGGTATTTGAAGCACCAGGAGAAATAAAACACAGTATTTTTCACTATCAATGTTGCCAGAGCAGCACTGTCTTTAGCATCAGCAAAAGAGTTGCCCTTGCAATACTTTTATATACACAGCAACTCTGCCACAAAGAGCTGGTGGTCATTTACCCAGACGTACTCAGGCTGTCCAGTGGGTATGCTATAATACTTTCTGAGGTTACTAAATGATCAGAGCGGGCTTGAAGGTAAACCTTTAGATCATGTGTAGCAAAATCTTGCGCAAACTACAGTGGGAAGAAAAAACACACCAACCCTCAGTCACTTCCAGTCACCTTGTAAACGTACACTATACTGAGCAACCTCAAACTCTTCATGATTTTTGCAAAATTTCCAATCACAGAAATTGGAATTCCAATAATAGTTGGAATATTATTGGAGATTATTTGCAAACTTAAGGTGTAAATATTTACAAATATAATCACTTCTTGTGACATTTGCTGATAAGAAACATCCCCAATCAACCAACCAAACATAAACGTATTTGAAACCTGGTAGCTTTTTGCTGTAAAATAAGAAAATAATCTCTGTTTATAGTAAGTTAAATGCAGGAGCTACTCTGCAGCCTTCACTGGTTCTTAGAGCGTGACACACAAGTCCAGGCTTGCTTAAAACAGAAGATGCTTTAATGTAACTCAGTTTCCCAAGGTCAGGAGGAGGAGTTTATTTCTGAACCCTTGTTCTTAACAGCGGTGTTGTGCAACATGAAATAGCACCACCACGTACCAGCAGGTTCTGAATTCCTCTTGAAATGCAAAGACCTGCCAATGAATCTGCTTCTCAGAAGCTTAATATATTGTTTCCACTTGCATATTCTTTATTGTTACTCTTTTATACCCGTAGTTCAATTGCACACAGCATCTTGCCTTTATTGAGGGCTGAAGTTAATCAGCTGGTTCCATAAAGCACCACATAAATTCTGGTTTATGAATTCTTTGTCACAAGAACGTAGCCAAATGCCTTGTGCCCCACGACTTGGCAGTAACACATCACCTTTGCATAGCCTTGCAGAACTGCGATGGAAATTACAGCAGCCCAAGAACAGAAACTCCTCAATCACCTTTCCTATGGTAGCGCTGGTAATGAAAAAATAGAATCTAGTGATGTTTAACAGACAGGTCTTAAAAAAGACAGCGAAAGAAGATGAGTCTGAGTACGTGAGTGGATAGACGTTTGCGAGGTTGCCTTTGCAACAGAACCTCGACAGTGTGAACTGCTGCCATGAGCTCACATTTTCCAAATCTCTTACAAGTAGCAGATGTCTCTCCTCCTTCCTCAAATTCCTCATTCATGTTACACCATAAACTATATGACTACAAAAAAAATCTATAAAATTATGTGCAAAAATACACTCTTTTTGATTTAATGCATATTGAAAGAACTGCCTTAAAGCTATATTTATACTGTCATTCAAACCTCTATACCAGGCTAATAACTTCAACGCATCTTTTCAATAGTGCTGTCGTGTTAACTTTTAGGAGATGGGACTTTTTACTTTGTACCAAGCACAAAGAAGTCAGCGACAGGAGCGGCTTAGCTCCAGACTGAGGTAGAGAAAAAGAAAAACTCTCTCTCATATTTCAGCTTGAAATCATCTCTGATGAACGTTGCTGACCCAAACTTGCAACAGATGCCAGACAAGGTCTTACCAATGCCCTGTAAAGTACTACCAATATTTCTGGAAATGCCTCTCCGGACATACATGAGGATTATTTAAGTCTTTTTCACAAGTCATAGCTGCCCATAGTTATCCTGTGACCAGCACACTAAGGTCATTCTCCCCCTTAGAAATTTCTAACCAAAGAGCTCTTAGATTAAAGCAGATGTTCGTATTATTAGGCCCCAAGTGTATAATTACACACTTTGTGCTAATGAACTTCTTCCCATTTCTATTGCTCCAGTTCTCAAGGACATTCCATTGAAAATACAAAAAGGAACTTTTTTAAAGAAGTGTGAAATACTGTCCAGTGTTTTTGCAACCAACTTGACTTCTTTTCATAAAAACATAAACTGAACAGGTAACACTTCCTCCCACTTGCTTCTTTATTGAAAAATCTTTTTTAATTTTTCATTGCCTTCTGGGTAACCGCATTCTCAAATGCAGTTACAGTATACGCTATACAGTAGTCACCATATGTCTTTCCTCCTCATACATTCAAAAAAATCAAAACACTTAAAAATTATATTCGCTAATAAAAATAAACTGTGCTTTAAAAATTCTGGTCTTTTTTTTTTTTTGGTTGCGAATTTCTTGTTTGCTTATGGGATTTTACTAAATTGAGGAAAGTGGTTCATATATACGCTTCATTTAACAATCCTAAATGTACAAGGTGAAGATTATTTATTTAAAAAGTCCAGAATGATAGTGTTAATATGTAAAATGAAAGGGAAGCACAATGCAGAATTCACAACGCTGCTCAGTTTTATGCTTTTGACAATTTCCCTCAAGCTAATTCTCCGCTTCCCACCAACAATGTAATTTAGAGACAAGGTGGTTCACCTACGAGACGCTTCTTCCCATGCTTCTCCAGCTCATCAGGCTCCGAAGGGAGGACTGCAAACGAGGGAAGGCTTTGCCATGTTACACAGGCAAATCTCACTGGGCTTTGGAACCGCAGGACCTCTCTTTTTCTGGATGGGAACAGCTAGAAATAAACATTGGGTTTGATGCAAAGAAAACTCAGGGTCTGCAGAGCTTCCCCGTGACTTCAGTATTTCTCAGGCCATTAAGCTCTTACCAGGAAAAGCGCTACACCGGTACCTTGGCACCGGGACTCCTGGAGACAAAGGTGGTTCCGGTGGTTCCTGGGTATCATTTCAACCGAACATACCTCAAGCAGGAGCTAATTAATCCCTTTGTGAAAACCACACAACCGAATGAGGCACCTTCTATATATAACTATTTTCTTAACCACACCTGAGTATTGTACCATAACGTTAACAAAAGGTGTATCATGATTAAGAAATACTGAGGCATTCCTTTTTCACAGTGAGATATGAGAGAGATCAACAACCACATGCCATAATTGTTTGGAAAATCATGTTGCAGGCAAATATATGTTTTTTTCTCACTTTAGAGTCCCAAACGAAGCCTAATTTTGGTTGTCTCAACTAAAATGCTCGGGGAACTGTGTTTTTCAAAAGATCATATCCCTTCTACGTTTTTTGCACCTTAGACTCTCCAAGAATATTTGCAACCCTTTCAAGAACTGAAAGCCTAAACCTGAATTTCAATTATGAAGGATCAATGAGGCATTTGCAACATGCAACTCGCTGCCTGAAATGACTGTGACATGATTTTATTTTACCCAGTTTTCATTTTTCCTGTTGACAGGGATTGCCTGACAAGTGGCTACTTGCTGTTATAGACCGTACTTACAATTTAGACAATAGAAGAATCTGCCTGTTGTCTGTACCTGATAACTCCCAGGCCCTGGCTATTGTTGTCAACAAACTGAGAAACAGGACATGATGATACGTAAAATTACCTTCAGACAAGCAAGATGGAGCCGAAGCCATAATTTATTAAATCAGAGACTATAGTGATATCATTGTATAAAGTATATTCTCATAAAGGAAACCAAACTGTTTTTCCATAAACATACCCTTCTAAACAATTAGTCGTGAAATTCTGTCTCGCTCAGTGGAACACAATATTAGAAAACGGTAATTAAAACTAAGTTGGAAAATCATCATACAGTAAACAGATTGCTTGGACACAAGCTTAGCCACTTTCTATGTTACTATTAATTAGAAATATTATAAAGGCATGCCCGAATGCTTGTGGGGGAATAAGGCTTTGTAATTCAGTTCCAAATACAGCCCTGACTGGTCACGCTAGTCCCAAGGCGTTCTCCGGAGGGCTGGACCTGCAGGGAAGGGTAAACTGCCATTTTGAGCGACCAATCCCAGCCTTCAGAGTTTGAGCCCATATCTGAAAAATGATGTATGTTTACATGTATGTAAAACATGTATGGGACAGAAAGATCCCACGCTGGAAGCTTCTCTAATATGGACAAGTATTTTTTGTGTGGCAGGGTATCTTAGTCAGTGGTTTCTCTGTGGATGATGGACTCTCGTCTGACAGAGATGGGCTTGAGCCAAATCATTCTGATTTTAATAACTCACAAATGCAGATCCTGATTCTCATTCTAGTCCGTCTCTAAGGAGAGACGTCTGCTTTACAGGAAGCAGATAACATTTTTTTTTTTGATTTACACACAGTCCATTAAACTGAATTACAAAAAAATGCAATTCTTCAGAGGAAAATGAATGTAGAGATGTCCCTGTTGGGACAGTGAAAGCTGTAAAATACATAAGCATAAATATTTGGGATGAGGCGATGATATCTCAAACACCATTCTCCCTTCTTCTGCGCTAATAAACAGGGAAATAGTAACAGAAAAAATCAGAACTAACTTGACACAATGCTGAGAAGTGCATAGAAAGTAACAAACTCCCTGGAACGACCAATTAGTCTCTCTCTAGTCTTTATTCATTTATACCATGATAGACTCAGAAAAACTTTTCCAAAGGCAACTAGCTCAACATCGCTGATGGAACTATTCCAGATTTATACTGGAGTAACCAAAGATGGAATGTAGTCCTTAAGATACCCAAGGGAAAAAAAAAACCCCAAACTACCAGAAAAAGATGTATTTGAAATTTCAAGTGTCTTATTTTTCTGTATGTTATTGAAAAGGTTTGGGGTTTTTTTCCTCACACTAGGGATATTTTTGCTTAACACTGCAGTGATAAGCATTGCAATTTATTTCACTGCCAGGTTTCTGGAGATTTTACAATCTTTTTCTTGTATTAAATGTTAGGGAAATATTCCCCAAAATGCAAAAAATCAATATCTATGAGAAAAACCTATATGAAAACCAGTCTTATTTATTTGTTTTTGTTTATGATGAGAGAGATTTTAGTGCTCTAATTATCATTATCTGCGCACAAACACCTGCTGTTCCTAGACGGTGTTTCTATTAACACAGTGTGCCACTTCAATAGTTTTCTGCTGGCAATCCAAAATCAAATTACTTCTTGTCTGAAGATTATTGTTACTTGCTGGCACTAAGTGTTTACTATGTCTGTCATTTTCTAACCTTTTCTCTATGCTAAAAAAAAAAAAAAGGCAGTAGCCATTTTAACATTCTGTTTGATAAGTGTTTATGAAACTCTGATTACCATCGAGCTAAGTACGCTCGTGTTGTGGTTTTGTGGGCCGATGCACCCCGGTGGCATTTGTATCCTTTGCCCATCTGGATGAGGGGATCGAGTGCACCCTCAGTAAGTTTGCAGATGACACCAAATTGGGAGGGAGTGTTGATCTGCTGGAGGGCAGGCAGGCGCTACAGCGGGACCTGGACAGGCTGGATCGATGGGCCGAGGCCAATTGTATGAGGTTCAACAAGGCCAAGTGCTGGGTCCTGCCCTTGGGTCACACCAACCCCAGGCACCGCTACAGGCTTGGGGGGGAGTGGCTGGAAAGCTGCCCGGCGGAAAAGGACCTGGGGGTGTTGGTTGACGGCCGGCTGAAGATGAGCCAGCAGTGTGCCCAGGTGGCCAAGAAGGCCAACGGCATCCTGGCTTGTATCAGCAATAGTGTGGCCAGCAGGAGTAGGGAGGTGATTGTCCCCCTGTACTTGGCCCTGGTGAGGCCGCACCTCGAGTACTGTGTTCAGTTTTGGGCCCCTCACTACAAGAAAGACATTGAGGTGCTGGAGCGTGTCCAGAGACGGGCAACGAGGCTGGTGAAGGGTCTGGAACACAAGTCCTATGAGGAGCGGCTGAGGGAACTGGGGATGTTTAGCCTGGAGAAAAGAAGGCTGAGGGGAGACCTTATTGCTCTCTACAACTACCTGAAAGGAGGTTGTAGAGAGATGGGGGTTGGTCTCTTCTCCCTAGTAACAGACAACAAAAGAGGAAATGGCCTCAAGTTGCGCCAGGGGAGGTTTAGATTGGACATTCGTAAAAACTTCTTTACCGAAAGGGTTGTCAGGCATTGGAACAGGCTGCCCAGGGAGGTGGTGGAGTCCCCATCTCTGGGGGTATTCAAAAGGCGTTTAGATGAGGCCCTAAGGGATATGATTTAGTGGGGGACTTGGTAGTGATAGGTTAATGGTTGGACCCGATGATCTTGGAGGTCTCTTCCAACCAGAACAATTCTATGATTCTATGATTCTATGAAGCGGGAAGTTCCCTGCAGGGTCAGGGACACGGGTTACGCCGACACTGCCCTTGGGACCTGTGCCCGGTTCAGATTTGGCTTTGCTGAGTCGGGTGCCTGAAATGGGGTTGAAGCATCTGCTTCCCTCTAGCTCGCGGCAGCTGTGCGACTGCTGAGCTTTGGGCTTGCCAGCTGCCCCGCGGTGCTGAGACGTCCCCGCAAGGCAGCCTCCTCCAGCCCACGCGTTCCTCCCGAGCTCCGTGCACGCCCCACGCCCGAACAGACCTTGCCTGCTGCAACTCTGGAGCCTCCGTGTTGAATCGGACGTGCAAGTAAGCAATCCACAGCTACTGCTTATATGGATGACACCCACCAAATCAATGTGTTTATAATATTTCCATTTTAGGTGGTGACCGCTCCTGGGAAGGGGTGAAACCCATATCCGCTGATCAGGCTGGGGTAACAGTACAGCTACAAATGCTTATGAGAACATAAGGACCTGCCTCAGCCACAGAGAGCTGCCAGAGAAGTAGCACAGCCTTAAAAGTTTCCTTTCATAAGATTTCAAAAGGATTTAAAAAATCCTACTGTTTTTAATACAATTACACCATGACACAGTTATTTTTATGCAGTTCCTGTCTCCCGCTGCCGTCTGGGATTAGTCTTTATTTAGCGATGATGAAGAGTTACGTCTCATGTCCTGGTTCAACCTCAAAAAATTATGACAGTAATTCTGGCTCAATGTTATTCTATTGGCATGTTACCTTGTTAAAGAGACGCGTTTACTAAAAGTGCAAATCCTGCTGACAGTGATGTTGCTACTACAGCCAACATCGTTTCAGCAAGTACCTAAAAGAAGCAAAGTGAACAGTAAGCTGCTTCTCGTGCTGCCTTTTCCTCCTTTCTGTCACTTTTGCCTCTAAAGCAGAAGTTGTCTGTTGTATTTCGGAGCCTGCTGTAATTTGATCAAATCCAAGGGAGATTGTGCTGAAGAAGTGACAGGTAGTCAATGGCTGGTATCGGCCCTAACTTGTTATCTGTCTGGGATCTGCTATGATCAATGCTTCTGTGCTGAGTTCCAAAACCTTAGAGCCACACCAAACTGCAAAATAACTTCTGCAGGGGACAATTCTTTCTCCTTTTCAAGTTCAGGTCAAAGCAGGCTCCACATACATACCCGAGTACTTTCTGTGTATAATTGTTGAAAGTACAAAAAATATTTTAATGATACTCTTTGGTAAAAAAGCATTCAGGTATCAGAGGTTCAAATCTGAATTTACTCTTCAAGCCTAACAAAGCTTTTTGGGCAGGCAATTCTGTACAACACAGCTACAATGAAAAACGCAGCAGTCTGAAAATATGCATTTCATTTCTGTTGTATAAATACCTTGCACATATAATTCAAAACCTCACCGTGTGCAGAATGAATAGTGGTGAAAAATACAATAGTATTTGCTCAAACTGGAAAGCGATTTTTGATGTGATGTTTGCAATCTCTATATTCTTTCTTTGTGAAGGTTTGAGCCCTTGGATTATACCATTCTGACTGTTCACACCTGCACCCTAAAATATGATGCTCACACATTTTTGAAAAGGAAATTTAGAATTATTTTTTCAATTATAAAATTTACAATCCGCATTATGTGTTGGCTAATTGTACAGTCACAGTCAGTTGTAGTTACGAACAGAAAAAATACCACATGCATTCTATAAATAGCTAAAGGCCTTGTCTTACAAATATTGACATCCTTAAATGTAGTCAGATGACCTCATTCACCAAAGACAATGGACCTACTTACTCAAGTAGTAACTCCTGAGTATAAATGTTTGCATTGACAAGACTCAACTCACAGCACAAATAGTTTTTTGAATCAATAATTAAATCATTTACTTTTTTGAATTTCAAACAATAAAAACAGCCAAGAAATGCATATTTTCAGCTATCACTATAGGAAAAAGTACAGCTTCGCAAAAAAATTGTTGAGAATTATTTGCTAGGATCTAGAAAAATGCATAGATTCACAATGATAGTTTTGCATCTACTTTAAATCTAACTACAGGTAGTACCTTTCAGGGTCGTGGGTTGGAGTGCGTGCATGTTGGGTGCCAAAAAGGACTGTTGTATAGGACTCCACACAGCAGCCTTCCACCTCCGATGCTTTCCCACAACACGACAGGACCCACTGGTGAACAGGGCGTATCGCTTCTCATTTTCTGGCAGTTTATTATATGGTGGGGCCTCTTCAGCACGTGTCACCTCCTCCTCTGGTGACATTCCGAAATCTTTGCCTTCTGGCCAGTCCATGATCACTTCCAAGATTCCTGGGCGACTGGGATTTCCTATTTGAGCTCGTTGTGTGATCAGTGCGACCCACTTACTCCACATAGCATCAGTTGCGTGATGTATGAGGTTCAACAAGGCCAAGTGCTGGGTCCTGCACTTGGGACACAGCAACCCCAGCTCCTCGCTGGTGGGGTGGGGTGAGGAGCAGCAAAGGCCTCGGCTCTGTGTCAGCCCTGCTCAGCAGTAACGAAACCAGCCCTGTGTTATCAACCCTGTTTCCAGCACAAATCCAAACCAGAGCCCCATCCCAGCTACGGTGAAGAGAATTAACTCTATCCCAGCCCAAACCAGCACAGCTCCCATTTCTCTTCCTGGCATGACATGTATCTTTTGTTTATTGATGGCTACATTCTGCATTTTTTACTTTCTTTTTTTCCAACAGTTTTTTGCTAACTTTGGAATGTAGGTACAAAACCTTAACTTTTCCTCAAAAAACGGAATATTAAAAGCTGCATAAACTGAGAGGGAAGACCATCACATGAGGTCTTCAAGTGAATCCTGAGGCATGCAACCCCTATGAAAGCTGGCAATCCTTTCCACCTCAAAGTAGGTACACCAGATGATTTGGGGACAGAATGGGGCAATACTTTGCATACAAGGTTATACTGTGCCTTTTACTTCAATATTCTTGTTGCGTTCATGAAAATATTTAAAAGGAAGCCTAACAAAATAATCTGGCTTCTGAGGTGACCTACATGATTCAAGACACCTCCTTGCCTTCTTCGGGGAAGTACCATACTTTTAAGGTCTGATAGCTTCTTATTGTAAGGCCTTACAAGGTCTGTCCTAATTTGCTAACAAAACCCTAGAAGATTCTGCAAAGGATTTATCTGCAAGCACTTTGCAGTACCTGAAACTGTTCTGCATGATGACTTGTTAATTGTACGCCACGGAAATTCTTTCCACCTCACTTCTGCAACACAGCAAAGTCATTACAAAAATTTTGGATGTTTTTGAGGTTAAATTACATTGATTAAAGATGTTTCACTGAATTTGAAGGGGAGCAGTAACTACTATTGATCACCTCATTATATGTAGCTAGCCTAGAAATCAATGCAAAGAAGATGTATGATTTGATGGAAATGTAAGTGATATAATTTCAGAGTGACATAGATAGCAGCAGTTTTAATGTTTCCCATTCAGCAACATCTATTGCTCAGTTATAAATGCTTCAGGACGATCAGATTTTCAAAACGGACCAGAAAGAGCCTTCTATGTACTGAACACACAGAGGATTTCCCACCCAGGTAGCGAGTTACAAACACCAACCTTTGCTAAGCAATCCTCTGTAGTTTGTGGACGTGGTTAAGTATTGACTACACACTCACACCAGCGTTTCCTTCAGCAAAGAGCTGGGCCCAGCGGCCTCTCAATCAAACCTCCCGTAAGGGCATCACCATCTTTCTGAGCTACAGTAAAGACTTGCATTTAACGGGTCCTTCCAAGGTTAGCTCTGCACGTGAGTCTTGACAAAATACACCTCCTTCACAGACACAGGAGAAGATACCAGAGTGATGTGGTGTAGGAATATAAATAATAAAAACCGTATCAGGAAAAACTAGCATTTGTGTATCTATCAACTAACAAGTTCTCATTCACCTTATTAGCTTTTTTTGCTCTAGTCCTTTTCAGCACGTGAACATTTTATTCATTTGGCTCTCAGACTGCGCATTCATAACACTCCTACAAAAATACAAGTTTTCCCATGAAATATGCGCATGTAGAATGCGTAGCCTTTCCCTCGTAAGCTCCTGCTTTTCTCTGGTGCACAAAAGGAAGACGCGTGTGAGGTCACGCAGCAGAACAAAACGTCCCCAGCCACCACTACTTTGCTCTTTCTTCTGACCCTGGCAAGAACTTGATTTTGCTGCCTCGGTCTTGAAGCTATTTGCTTTTGCTTGTGGTAGGAGTGGGTGATGGTAAGAGCCACCCATGAAGAGCAAAGGTATCAGTTCTCGCCTGCTTCTCACTTTCTTTTAATCAAATATTAATTGGGTGCAGCCACTTCACTAGTCACAAACAATATCTATCAGAAATGAAAAAAGTTAACTTTCATGCTTTAAGGAAAGGAATAATAAAGACTGATCTCCTTGTGTGAAAGCTTGCAGGCAAAATAATAGTAATAATAATAGTAATAGTTATTATAATTATTATTTACAGATACTACGTAACTCAGATTTACTTGGGTAAGGCCATTTTGTCATGTAACAAATTAAAACACTGAATTGCATTATTCAGACAGAAAATCTTGGAGCAAAAATATCAGATCCTGCATAGTTTAGAGCTAATAATCCTACTCTTTACTGACAAAGTCTAGAGAAGGAGCATGTCAGTGTCTGGAACACACATCACTGTGTTCCACATCCTTCTACCTGTCCTGCACTGTTACTCTTTGGTTTGAACAAACATAATTTCTCCTCTGTAAAACAGAAAAAAAAAAATCCTCCTAGTTTTAATGAGGTATACTAAAGCTTTGAAACTCCCAGTAATCTTAATTTTAGAATGCTTTTGTTTTACCATTCCCAGAGTTTGAGACTCAAATAGGTCATTTAAAAATCTACCTGGAAATTTAGTGTCAGAGGAAGTCTTTTTTCAAAGCTAAAGCCAGAAAAGGAAAAATTTCCTGGCAAATCAAACCCAGGAACCAATTTCAAGTCAACCACGTTCATGACTCATACTTCATCTTCATAAACTTTAAAATGATGTACTTTGCAGTCATGAAAACTTGGAATACCAATTTCAAACTGAAATATTTGCTGAAAGTGGATTTCAAAGAAAGACTTAGTTCCAAGACTTTAAATTCTTTTAGCTGTCAGTCATTCAGGCACAAGAAGCAATACAACTCATTTGGGAAACAAGACTGTGATTTCTTCGAATGAACTTCATGCACTGAGTGCTCTTTTTATAAAGAAATGGAACATTAGACCTTCTCATCCATCACACCCAATAGGGCTGGCAGTTAAATGCTACAATTCATATCCTAAACTATACCCTAAACAAGGTAGATTCTCACTTGAGCTTGCCAAGACCTATTCCTGTAACTTAAAAACGTTCTCTTGGTTCCCTTTAGAAATTTAAACAACACTCCATATAATTGCATATATTTTCTTCTGCCTATTGACCTTACATTCCCCTTATCAAGATAATAGCATTTCCTTAGAGTTGCCTTGGGCGTTTCTGCAAGGTCAAGACGACGCAACGCACAGATAGGGATAAACCTACTTTGAATTACTGCATCCGTTCATGCTCCAGTGGCTCTGCAACCCTGATGGCAACAAATCAAGACTAGTATGTTGGGCACATAGCACTTGACTTCTTAGAAAACACAAAAAGGAGGTATGGTCAGAAAGAGCCCTCACATGCTGCTAGACATTTACCATCCTGCCTGAGCTACTACACCGCTAACACGTGTGACAAACCGGAGTGACGCAGGTATGGCGGAAACAGACAGAACCACGTTACTGCAACTATGGATTCACATTCGCCAAGAGACGCCCCGATCACTGCACAATGTTGTCTTTTTGACAGAATGAACTGCACATTCAAGGGAAAATCTCTTCCCTTGCCAGTAGGTTCTGAAGAACTAAAACTGGTTGTTTCTCTTCTGAAGTCCTTTGTTTATGGAGAGGTTTTAGAAGCTTCAGCTAGTGTCAAAATGAGTTATGCTTCATGAGAACTCTAGTTGATATTGCAGAGCTTTTGGAAAGAGGTACCCGAAAACCGCCAGCAGACAGGACTTTGTGTCTTAAATAACTTCTGTCACTTAGGTGCCACTAAGAGTCAGCTACCAGTCCTTTTCCTCTGTTGAAATGATAGCCTTATTCATTTTACGGTATTAGATACAGGGGCATATACGCTCTGAAAGGGCAGCTAACCTCAGGGCAGATTACAGCCCCACCTTTGTCTCTGGGTAGCTGAGTTGAAAATCAGCGGCTATCATGGAGGCATATTGTAAAGCTGGGATACTGCTGTGAATAATGAACCATAGAAAGTGTTTTGATAAACCAAAGGAATCTAAATGGGCCTCCAAAAGAAGAGAGAAAGCATTAGGACTTCTCGTCTTTTCCAAAATCTTCCATTAGTACCCTCACAGAATCCTGTTTTCTACCTCTCAGGGTCTGCCTCAACATTCCATTTAAGAAAATGAAGAACACGATCCTGCCATCTCTTCAAAGATTTAACCGACAGAAAGATTATATTGTTGTTACTTGCCATTAAAAATAATCATTCCGGTGTAGTTTTCTTTTGCTAGCGTTTGTGTTATTTTATTAACGCCTCCATAATACCAGTTAGCACTATAAAAGGAATTCCAGTTTTTAACATGATTATTAGTCTTGATTTTCATCCTCAAAGCAGAGATGTTTTCGAAGGGCCCCAGGGAGGGGGGAAGGAATACGACTCAGACACTGCAGTCAATTGTAACCTCCGAGCACATACACTTAGATTGCTTTTCTTTGATGCTGCTGCCAATTTTATTCACAGGCGTATAAAAAAAGGTCATGGCATTTAGAATTGTGGTACTCTGGAAATTAAATGTTCCTTTACATTTTTAATTTCTGAAAGTAATTTATTATGGAATAATATTTGAATATGATTGAATGAATGTGTAAAGATTAATGCAAACTGTCTTCAAATTAGAACTTCACAACCACGTACATTTAACCTCGTTGTATAATAGGCATAAAAAAGTTTATGCGGTAGCTCTAAGAGCTGCATTTCCATTTTGCTGGAAGCATTTGCACTGTAATTCTCCTTAGTATTTTTCCACTGACATGTCTGTATGAGGCATGAGGTTTAGCTCTCTATCGTTTTCTACTTAAGATTACGCTGTATCTGAATCGCTTTCACAAACCTGGCAACTAAATAAGGAGCAGAAACCAATTCCCAACTGTCTACACAATTCTTCTATCCAAATTTTTATATGAGACATCAAACCACTGATTTTTATACCAATTCAGCAATATTAATGATACTATAGTACTATATGAGGAAAGTAAAACAAATTTGAGTGAAGACTAGAGAAAACACTAAGGCACCACGGAACCAAAATGCCAGTCAGAAGCTCCAGACTGAGAGGTCTGGAGATTTGGTGAAGGGGAGATCACCCGAGTGCTGCCACGACCAGGCGTCAGGGGACTGCCCTGCTCTGCCACCCCATTGCCCTGCGCGTCCCACACGTCACCTCAGGTACTAGTTTTTGTGATAAACCAAAGGAATCTAAACAGGCCTCAAAAAGAAAAGAGAGAAAACATGGGTACTGGCTTATTTCTCCAAAGCCAGGTGACACTACTTGTTGAGCTAATAAAGGACCCTTCTGAAAGGTAGTGCTATGGAAATTTTTTCTGTGGTCAGCAATTAGAATTCATAATTCTCCCATAAACCCGAGGAAAGCTGGCTGCCTTCCAGGCTGTAAAGGCAGACACACACAATTCCGAATCCCCCTTCAGACGCTGCTAAAATTGCACCTGGGTAAAATTTACACTAGTATATAGAATTTACTCATGTTTTCTCATGGAAACTCCTGGGAGCTCTTCATTAAAGACTGATAAACTCTGAAATACTCAGTTTGAGACCCGTAACCCTCAGTGGGCCAACTGAAGAGACAACGTCTGAAGAAAGGAGGCTGAAGAGGTAAGTTAAGGGAAGCCTTTAACTAGCCTGTTACTGGCACATTCAAAGATCCAGAAGAAAATTTAATATAAAGCACGTTAGAAAGCCCCTTTGCTATTGATTATTTGATTCTCAATACCAACTTCTTTTGTGGGCATTTCAGCACCTAACCCCAGAAAGAAACAGACAGTGATAAAGCAAAATATTATACTGCTATTATTTTTTCGCATATCCATATCTATGCACACACACCATCACTCCCATGCCCGTAAAGCATCTTGCTTTGTTCCTTTGCATACACGCGATGCAGGAGATGACTAGTGTCTTCAGTGTTTCAAATGTTTCCATACGCACGTGGCAACGATGTCCCTTACTTCCCAGGCGACTGTGCTCCTCCGAGGGAGCAGAGCACTCTCTTCACGCCACGCTGAAGATGGCAGAATTGAGGCGCTTAGTATCCTTGTCACCAGGACAATGGCAGGAATAACGTTAGCTCAAGTCTGGCCTCTTGAAAAAGCCTTCAGGAAAGTTGCTCCGCAGATCACCCAATCCATTAAATTAATGCTTTGTTGGCCAGAGTTAAGGTTTTGAGTCAGGCAAAACAAAAGCCTACGTTTCAGAATACATATACCCTGTCAAATTGCATTTATCAAGATAAGGGTTATTAGACTCTTTTTTCTCTTGTGTGAATGAAACTGTAAGCTTAAAATGCCACTGAAGATTTATTAATCTGATACTCTTTCTGATAAGGGCAACAAAGAGGGCACATAGGGAGCAACTTATGAGAAGAAAAGTATATGTTTGTGCCTCACTACAAGAAATAGAAAACATGAATAAGGCAATTTATCAGTGGGTGTTCTCTAACCAAAAGATTCAAGCCACATAAAGCAGTATTACAGTTACATATTGATTTCAGAGCCTTTCCATCTAAAATACTTCATCTAAGTTTCATAGCTATGCAGAAATATGTCTGTGATTTGCAAAAAATGAAATAATCCTGAATTTTCAAGAATCACTGCTTCTTCTAGAAAGCAGATGGAGGCTTCATGTGAAAACTGGTGCTGTGCTAGAGGCTGCAGTGCGTGGACCACCACAGCAAGCTCATCGGTTTTCAGCTGAAACGACAGGGCCTGAACTAACCAAAGGAACTGCGGTTTAAACTTTTTTCCCCTGTTTCCGTGTCTGCTACTGTTGGAACGTGTCCATAGTGGGGAGGTGTGAAGAGAGGTTCTCAAATATTCTGGGTCAAACAGACCATTGTCAAAGCTTCATCTTTTTTATACTCCATGTGGCGCACAAGGCAAATAAATACATTTCACTGCTTAACACGACAGAGCAAACCCTTCCTACATCACCGCTTTGCCTTTGTGAGCTACTAATATAGACAAGAGCCCAGCAGCTGTCAGAGAGAGGAGACAATGTAAGTATATTTAAACACAGGCTAGTATTCACTTCGCCACAGATGCTCTCACCAGCACATCTGCACTCGTATCAAGAAACCACGGCCGCAAGCAACAACCCTTCTCCCTTCCACAGGGCTTTCCCCACGACAGGATGGAAACCCTTAGACAGAACCTGGCTGTGGCACTTGCCCTGCTGCTGGACTTATGCTTTTAGTCAGTCTCTTTTGCAAGAATTAATTCTCTTTGGTTGAGGTCACCCCGAGACAGCTTGTGCTTACTTCCTTGGAAAAGACCTGGCGGAGCGCACGAGCTCGCGGGGCTTACAGACCGAAACAGAGAACTCGCCGAGAGCGGGCAGGGAAAATGGCCATTTGTGCTGAGACTCCAACCTTTGGTTTCATATAACATCATTTGCAATGAGTTTGTAGTTGAAACAGTTTCATATAGAAATACAGATATGTGTGTATATATATATATTTATTTGACTTTTAATGAGAATGTTAATAACAATAAAGATAAAAATGATTGTTCAAATCCCATGTAATACATATATATGTGACTTTAAATGACTTTGTGGATAACACGCATGCTACTGTTTTTTTTTTTTATTTACAAAGTAATGAACCATCAAGTAGTATTTTTCTTTTCTATCTTCTTTTATGATGATTCAGTATTTCAATTCAAAATATTTTCACTCAAAAATGAGAATCATTAGCCAGAACACAGTTTTCCTACGAGACTTTATCAAGTGGCTGTTAGTTTTGCCACAGTTAAGATGTTGGAAAGCACTACATGCTTAAAAGAGGAGTAGTTGTACTGTAGCTTTTTCTCAAAAAGTGTTACATATAAAAATCTACCAGTTAAGAAATGTCTTTCTCACGTTTTTCTGAGAACATAGCAGGAACCAGTCAATCTGCTATAATTCCATTAACAGCTCAACTCACCAGTCTTCTCCGTCTTGTGTTTTGAACTTTCAGGTCCTGGAAGGCAGGGGCAGGGCCCTTCGCATCGAGCTGTGATGGTTTTGCCAGAAGTACACGCATGAAACTCCAACTTGCACTAGAATCATAAAAAAAGCAAGAATACGTTTTGAATTAGGACAAGATATAAAAGCAGCAGCTGTAGATTAAATGAGAAATCGCATTTAGCAGTAATGGCATTGGACAGATTGCAGAACTTCAGTCTCTATTGAAAATGCCATTGTTTTTATCATTACAGATCACAACAATAATCACTACTTCCTATGCAGAGTTTTGCACGGCACTTCTAAACGTGCCTCGTAAAGTGCTGTTATTATTCCCTGCTTAAATATATGGAATCTGCAGCACAGAAAGTTGAAAGAATTTTTCTTCCAGGTCACCTAAAAGATCAGTGGCAAAGCTGGGAAGAAAATACAAACCTCCAGAATCCCACGTGTTTCCTGTGCTGCGTTACCACGTTTCGGGTGTGAAATCGTGCCATCTATCCTGTTACCACTACTGATTTATTAGTTTGGCCTTTTGAGGAGCTGGGAGCTCTCAACTTCCACTGCAAGCAATGGACTTGGTCTGAATAACATCCATGAAAAGACATCAATCCTCACGACAGTGAGAACCGAAAGAAATCAGCCCAGCTGGTGAGACTGGTCCTTCAACACGTCAGCTTCTCTCAACAAGGAGGAAATTTTAAATGACTCCAATAACTATAAATTGCCTTAACAGTTAACAGCACCATCCCTAAAAATAGCCATCCATCACGCAACCAATTCCAGAAATACAACAAAATCATAGAACTGAAGAGTGAAGGTTAAACCATGAGCAGTACAGTATAGTTCCCTATATCTGCATGTTGTTACTTGGTCCTTTCCCTTCCCTAAAACCTCAGCAGATGGGATTTACAGCACCTCTTGACAGTCACCACATTCAAGCCATTTAGGACAGCAGGACATGTGCAGTATTGGATGAATGAGACAACTCAGGAGAATTAATATTGCAAAAGTGTGCTAGTTAAAAAGCCTTGATTTATAACATACTGACTATTCATAGCCTTCGCTGTTTGCATTACGTATATTTTAGTGCTGACTGGCCTCTAAGAGCTTTGTGCCCGTGTAGTCGTCCTCCCTGCAGTCGCTGCTCCAAGGATATTTTCCCCAGACCGTGCCCAGCAGCGCAGTTGCTGTAGACTGGACTAATGCACTCATAAAATGGAGTAAAAGAAAACCGCACACAGAAGCAGGAACAAAAACGCGCGAGGCGTTCTCTTTGGCTTGATACCTAATGAACTGAATTCAATCCCATTTTTTGTCTTCTTCAAGCACTGATTTTACCAGATCGGAATCTGAGGGCTTCTAATGCAAGCGGGAGCTCTGCCTGCAGCGCTGAGGCTGGCACTCCTCCCTGCCGAGACTGCCTCCTGCCAGGGGAAACTGGAGACGTCGGGCTCCAAAATCCCTTTGATAAGTCTGAGTTTTATTATAGCTTAATTCTTTCTCATTTAAAAGTAGGCCAGCACGCTTACGCAGTGTGGCACAATGTGTTTTGAAATGTGCAGCTTTTCTGAAGGCCGACGGACACGCAGCGTAAGACCATGGTGTTACCCAGTGAGGATGCAGCAGGCAACTGGAGCTCAGCTAGCACCAGCCACCGATGAAAATCACAGCATCATCTTCTGTTATTCTGGTAAAGGGGCAGCCAAGAGAACAGAACGGGATGTTGTTACAAGATAAATGCCTCCTGCTTTGAAAGTACTGCAAATATCTTGGCTTTGCCTCTGTTTGTTTTTGTTAAAAAGGCTCATCTTTGCCCAGGCTTTAATCTAGCAGCAGGAGACCATTATCCTGTGCCTACATCCCGTTCTGCTGACATTATCTCCCGGCCATTCTGAACTTCAATGCGCCCTGGTGGCTGCACGCTCTGTGTCGTGCTCTGCCCTGCAGATTTAGAAAACGCACGGCCACACACAAACATGTGCAAGCTTAGCTTGCCCTTTACGCTAATTTCTTCCAAGACTGGAGAGAATATAAGTACTTATTTCTCATTTGTTTGCTCCATAAATACACTTGCTTAATCTATGCTGTTTGGACAGAAGACAAACGCAAGAGAAAGCGCATCAGAAGGAGAGGAGATCGGGAGGAAGGAGGACACGGTCCTGAAGGCACCGACTCTTTCTGCAGGGTATTCCAAGAGTCAGTATGTTATTGAGAACACAGGCATAAATCTTCTTCCTGCAGCTGGAGTTGATAATTTAATCCCTTACAGAACATCAATTAGTTACATATTTTATTATGCATAATAAATGTAAATTATAGATCTAAGCATTAGCAATTATACTTCAAATACCACCTTTAAGAGGGTAAGGCCTATTTCAAGCTTGTTATTATGTGCAGTTAAGAAAGAAAAAGCTTTACGCTTGGAAATAGCAAGGCAAGTTTTTCCTCAGCTTGCCTTATGATTGACAAAAATGACAACCAAAAAGCTCAAAATAAACCAAAAAAGAAACTGCTTAAAAAGGGCTGTCTCTATGATCTGAATGTGCAGAGCAAGAAGGAGAGCTAACCTTGAAGATCACAATGGTGCAGTCACATGTGAGTAAATTTACACCTATGATTAACCACGTTATATTCCCACCCTACTAGTTTGGGATGTTGGTTTGTGTACATATCCACCGAACTGGAGTGGCAGCTCAGTGTTGGGGGAGGAAGATGAAAGAACTCCATTATTTTAAATATTAAATTAGGATAATCCCGATTACTTTTCAACACCTAATCGTGGTACATAACTGTTTTCCCTTTCCTTAAAGGAAAACGTGGCGATATCACACTTTCCATGTGATGGTGTGCTTACTCACCGTAATAACCCACACAATTAGCTCAACTTTGGATTTATTGACATTGCCTAAGCCAAACTAACTGATATTCAGAGGCAGAGTGGCCACAGAAGATGTCTTGTGGAGCAATAATGAAGTTTTGGGACTACTCTGCCACGGGATCTATAGTCTAGAAAGAGCCTGTTGGCTTCCCCCAAACCATGGACATCGCATTTCTGTTTTTGTGGAGAAAAAACAAACGCTCTCTTTCCTTCTGCCATCCTTGTCTCCTTCTCACGTGAAAATAAAAAGATACACAGTACAGGACAAAGCATATTAAAGGAGGGAATGATCCAACCTATCAGTCTTCAGCACCAAAAGGACATTACGATTTTTGCAGATATGAGCCACAAAGCTCCTTGCAGTGATTCTACGCAGGACTCGCTGGGAGCAGTCCCACAGCGTGGGGCTGGTCCCTCTGATCTCAGGGAACCCGTCGCACCGGCGGTATGATTGGATATGCCTTGACTCTCTGCTGAGCTTTTCTCCTAGTAGAGCTCCCTGGGTCCTGCCAAGCTTCGTGTTTCTCTGCTGCTTCCCTGGTGTTTGAACTGCATTTGTTTACTATGAACCCCAAGGCCCACATAAACATCTCTAAACTGTTTTACTGCAAATGGAAAAGCAGCTCTGTTATTTGTTGCTAAATGTATATGGAGATCAATAAAATATATGAGGGGAGAAACGGTTGAACATATTCATGGAAAATTCACAAATTAATTTATTCAACTAAGATGTGGGAAATTATTGCAGAGTGTGTTTTGGCTAAAGTGTTCTCCTGAGAATCCACTACTCGTATAATGATTCCCTCTTTATTGTCAGTGAATCTCAAGCAATGTGTTTTGCATAAGCATTCACATTTGAGGGAGAAAGAAAATAGCTACATAAAATTTATTCCCAGCGATTTTATTCTTGTCTGTCAGTCTTCAGCCTGCAGTCCCTGCTAGAGGAGAATCTAGGTATTTTTTTAATGCTGTAATAAAACAGTGTATCTCTGTCTTTATACTGGCTTTCAACTTTCGGGAACTAGGTTTTGATCTAACCTGCATGTAAGTAATATCGTCAAATAAGTTACTGTGATCTTTTACACAAGGGTGTGTATTTGACTAATGAACGTCTACGTGGACAGCTTAGTACAGCCTCCAGACCACATTAATGCCTTGAAGAGCTTTGCAGCCTGACACAAGGAACTCACCTATTTGCTTAAAACGCAGCCAAGTAAGGCAGCAGCGGGGTGAAACCGGGGACAGCAGCGCTGGGGTGCGCAGGCGGCTGCCGGCCATCAGGAGCATCGGCACGGCGCAGCCGGACGAGCTGCCTCTCGCCTGGTATCGAGCGACGTGCACCTCCGTGCCCTGCTGCTGAGCTGAAACTCCCTCCGGCAGCCCGGCAGCCAGAGGTGAGACAGCAGCTTCGGAAGCTTTGCCTTCCACCAGCAGACACCCAGCCGGTCCCTGCCGAGAGAGCTAATGCTCCCCTGCCAGTGGGGAACAGCAGACAGGAACAGGGCAACAATAAATGCTCCCAACAGCAGAGATGGACTTGGTGCACACCGACAATATTTGATGCATTAACTACACAGGCTGGGATGAAGACTGGCAGCTCGCTCAGTAGTGACAGAGCTGTGCATTTCTTCATTATGATTCTAATTACAACAGATAGGGTAAAAACTGTCAGATCCCAGCCCGGACAGCACCCGTCATTGGGAAGGCAGACGTAACCGAGAACCTGCTGGAGGTGCCCCAGGTGGCCTGGGACACACTGTGTGCCTAAGGGTGCTCCTGTCCGTAGGGGCACAGAGAGGACAGACAACTGGAGCATGTCGCACAGGCTCCATGTCCTGGGCGACCTCACAGCCTCGATAACAAACACCAGGGAAGGGCATGAGGAGAGAGCACACTTTATCCAGAGTTCAGCAGCAGGGAGGCTCTCTGAGACCCCCATTTGGTCTTAATGCACGAAATTTGTAATACAAAATCTATCGTTTAAAATTTCTTGCAGTTATGCTGACAAAGGAGAAAATGTTAGCTTCCAAACTTCTATTGCTTGTCATTAATAGACATGTGAATTAAAAAGGAGAGCAGCATATTTTTGTTGGTGGGAGTATAAAGGAATTAGCAGACAATATACGTGATGAAGATAAACTACCATGAAGCCTCTTTCTCAAAAGACTTAAGATTGGAATAGAAGGTTAAATTTTATAGTATACTAATTAAAATGTATGTTAAAAACCTGAAATATTACATCTCATTAATAGCAGTGGCTCTAAAACTCTGTTGTTCAACAGTGCTCTCGCCTGGAATACACTGCATCTTCTTTAGCACCCTGCAGATTTTACATTTCCACCAAGAATTATTTTGGTGCAGCGTTTGTTTTATGGTGCATCTTTTGTTCACTCACAATATGTCTCTTCTAAACTTCAGATACAAATAACAGAAGCTCATTATTTTCCACCTTATCTTTTACTCAATACCTGCCACCAGTAGAAGCTAAAACTTCCTGAAATTACAGCGTATATATTTTTTAGTCCAGATTTTCTTTATATCAGTAGTTGTTCTTACCTATCTGTCTTAGCAGATAATTAGAATCCATTGGAATTCAGACACCCATTTGAGAGGTGTTGTTTGTTTACGTGCTTTAGAGCAGTGCTCGCCAATGCTTCCTTAGCTGGGACTCTTATCAGTATTTTCTTTACAAGCCTCCGGTTTCCAGTTGTCATCAGATGGAGAAAAAAATTACTATATTTGGAACACCCTCAGTCCAAGAGGTGGTTTGTTTTTTTTTTTTTTTAAACTTGGTACAATAATAAAAAAAAGGTTCAGTATCTTTTCTTCAAATCCCAAAAGAAATGTCCTGCAGTGCACTCCCATTGCATCCTGCTGAACACATGCGTTAAAAAGTTTTAATGGGAATTCTGCAAACTTTTTAGGCTCTGTAAAATCTGAAATCCTGAAAACAACTGCCCAGTTGGGCGACAGCAAACTCAACCGTGTGAGTTCATGTTTGCAAGAAGTCAGACGCTACCGCAAAGTCCTGATGCGAGTCTCGGGTTCTGGGCCATGTGGCAGGGGCGGGGGGACCCCCAGCACTCCTGCTCCCGGCCCTGCAGTTCTGCTCCCCCTTTGCCACCTGCAAACCAGCGCCCACTGCCCGGGGACAGGGCAACGGAGCTCCCAGCCCCAGGCGGGCACTGAAAATACCGACCAAGCTCTGTCCCCAGGACTGACCGCTTGGGTAGGCTTTACACTGGCAAAAGTGGCTATTCTATGGCCGGACTAGCATTTTTGCTAGTCATCACATTTCTCTGGGCATACTCTTGCTGGTCCTTCTGCTTGAGGAATAAGCTCCCTGCAGCAGGGCTTCCTGCCCGGCACAGGCTCTGCTCCTGGGTGGGACTGGCTCGTGTTATTGCAATAAAAATAAAGGGGAGGCTAGAGAGGGGAAACAAAAAGCTTTCTATTTGAATAGCTACCAGGTGAACATACAGCAGTTTACTTTTGCAATAAAAGCTGTACAAAGATATCTTAAAAACCTGGAGTTCTAATAAGGAGCTCTGATCTACATAGCTGCTGATGATGTTGATGGGAGTTACGCATGCATACCAGTGGTGGAATAAACTCTAATTAACACAGTCTATTGTGTAAATACATATTGAGCCACTTTTAAAAGTGTGCTGGTTGTAGCCTTGAAGCAGGTGTTATAGCTGATTGGCTCAGAAATTCCCATTTCTGCAAGAAATGACATGAAGGATCTTATTATACCTCAGCTAAACAACAAATATTTGAGAAAGTCTCTCCTTGCACACTTAGCCGACAGGCTAGTGGTTCATAGTCTGCTAGAAAAAGAGAACAGCTTCCAGGCATGGGGTCAAGAAGAAAGAGCCCCAGGTTCCAAGGCATTGACATGAAATAGGCTGAACAGATTTACGCAGATGAATGCAGCAATGCCAAAAGGTCTCATGCAGCAAAGCTCGGAGGACCACCAATTGCTCTACACTCCACAGGTCTGCCCTCTGCAATCCTGCAGCTCTAATGAGGGAGAGCTGCAGGACTTCGCCCTCAAGGTAAAATTAATCACAGAGCAGAGGGAAAGCATGAGACCCGGGCAATCTTTAAATATCACTCTAAGTCAGGAGGTCACATCATTGATCTTGCCAACTGCAGGTGCTCCAAGCATATGGTCCCTAAAATTAAGCTTGTCAATTTTAAGACTTTAAAATGTAACAACTTTTTTTTTTATTATTTTTTCAGCTGCTTTTTTTTTGTTAGGATCCAGTCATATGCAATCAGTAAGTTATGTGGTTTCGGCTCTTACAGCATAGGTTTAAACAACTGACTACCAACTCCAGAGCAACGGGAAAGACAGAAGGTTCAACTTCCAGGGAGAGACAATCGGTTCCTGGCCTGGGCTCCAGAAAAGAGTGAGCTGAGTTGCAAGAGGCAACTATCATGCAATTCAGGATGGCATTAATGGCATATTTTGTGGCCCCGCACTACAATTAGAACTGTGTACATCCCTCTAAAAATAGGTTTCAACTTTTCAGTAGGAGAAGAGCAGGAGCTCCTCATTTTCATCAGTTAAAGTCAAAGAGTTGTTTTAGAAAACAAAGAGCCTGACTGCCAACGTGAGGAGAGCCAGCAGGTGGTCAGCTCTGCTCCAAAGAAGAGCTCGTGCCTCTTCCTTGCTTTCAAATTAGTGCGTGAGAAATCTTTACAAGAGAGTCTGTGACGGTGGGGTACAAGCCCTACACACCACAGGCGGGAGAAGGGGGAGGAAAGGAGCGGGGCAGAGCCGCGGGGGCAGGCGCGTGTGTGTGGAAACCCAGGGTAATGGCACAGCTAAAGCAACGGCTCTGGAGCAAAGTACCCGACCACGCTGCGTCAGGGCACGGAGGCAAACTCAGCTCTGCTCAAGTGTTTTGCCGTTAATTTGGTTCTAATGGACTACTTGGTTGATCTTCCATATTTGCAACTGGACTCAAAGTAGCCAACAGCTTTGCATTTAAATGTTGCCCTGCTGGTTAAAACTACCCAAAGAAGAAAGAACTACAGACTTAAGGGGAAAAAAAAAAAAAAAAAAAAGGGGGAGAAAAAAGAAACAAGAGCCATTTCCCAAGCTGACTGAGAGCTGAAAAGTTAGTAGGGCGACTGCTTGTAGGCATGTTGAACCATTTCAGTGTTTGAATGGCAGGGCTGCAAACCAAGGAAATTATCATGTACTTGTGCTACTGCAAACTGCCCTTACGGACAGAGCAAAATCAGCTCATTTGGGGACTTCTGGACAGACCACTGAAGGACAAAATTCTGCTTTAATACAAAACAAATTGCCCTGAGAAATAGCTGGCAATCACCTCAATGTGAAGCAGGAATTTTTAAAAAAATGCATTTAATTGCATCAGATAGATGATATGGCGCATAAGGTCGCAGCACTAGATACAGGAGGCAGAGGACATTCAAGGGACCATTCATTAATGCAACGTAACAATGAAAACCACAAATGGTGGCCATTTTGCGAGCAAACAAGAAAATAGTTCTAGGCACCAAAATTTAGCATGTCATATTGAAATTAAATTTGTTTTCACAATTAATTTAGATTCCAGTTCTGGAAACATCGAGGCCAAGGTGGGGGGGACATATCTCGGTTTATCATGTTGTAAGAAATTCAGGTGCTTATTGGAACAGCAGGGGCCAAGCAGGGCTGGAACATGACACAGAAGAGTCAAATCATAAGTGGAAACATTTGTGCAATGTTGATTTCCACTTTTCCTTCACTGGCTGAAGAGACCAAGACAAGTTAAAAGGCAAACGAAGACAAAGCACTTCTGTCACTATGAATGGCCAACTCAAAATAAAGACACCCATCCCGCCTTCTCCCTGAGATTTAGCACAAAGTACCAGCCTGTGTTAACTCTGCAAACCACCCCGCTCTCCTCCGATTCCACCTCCTGTTAGTTATCATGCAATGGCTACTACGAGGTAGGCACACACTTGTCCTCTCCCCAGCAGAGTCACTTTCTTAGACTGAAATCTGGGTTTCAGCCTGTGGTTTGATTTTGGTGACTCTACAGGTCATTTTCAAGTACCAAGGTCATGCCCACCCTCCGAGCTGTGCGAGCTGGTTCCTTGTGTGCGAACGCAGGAGCTGAGGCGATGATGCAAAGTCATCCGTCCCCAAGGAGCAGCTCCGGCTCCCAGGCAGCCCAGCCCGGGAGGCAGCTCTGCGCCCCAGCCTCCCCCCGTGCGCGGGGACTCGCTGCCGCAGGTTGGCACTAACTTGGGGATCTCTGCAGGATGCTTCATTGCGTGGCATAATCATGCACTATGCCTGGTAATTACTGCTATGAACTGTCTTTGGAGATGCTAATTCTCTAGTCAGGAATATTTGCAGGATCAGAATCCAAATGCAAATGTAGGCAGCAATGCTGGCTTACTTAAAAATTAAAAATGTATCTTATAGACCATATTGTATATACACATACAAAAGCATTTCCTGTTGCTAAATGTCTACTCCTTTTTCTTCCTGCAGGATTTGCATGATAACTCACTAATGATGACCATTTTCTAGCTGCACACGGGAGTCTCTGCTTTCCAGCACACTAGTCTGCTACTTCCCAAAACGTAGACTTTAAAATCATTTTCCTACTGCATTTGTTTTCTTTCATTTCTACATATATTGTTTTTGTCTCTATGAAATAATTCTCTATTCTAACTCTTCATAATTATGAGCTGAGGTTCATAGCTAATAGTGTTATTCAGAGTGGAAAGAAGCTACTTAAATTTTTTTTTAATAGACCAAAGCCATCTTAGTTTAAAAGTAAAGAAAATCACTGGGAAACAACTGGAGATTTGGAACGATCGATGCTGCTTGAAACGTACTTGCCATGTAATTGAGATGCATTCTCGCTCTGCAGCCATTTACTGATCACATGAGAATGATGATTTGTCATTTTTACTTGCTTCAAATTACTAAAGGCAATTTAATTTCTCTCATGGAGACGACACACCAGATAACGTGAACATAATCAAGAGGTAACGATCTGTGGCTCTATGCACATACAAATACTCCAGTTACGAGCTAAACAACTGCCTACACATGGCAGAGGGAAGGCAACGCAAGACGTTCAGATCCCCAAGCACAGGGTTTCCACCCAGGCAATGACATTTTAAACAGGGTAATTTAGCTACGCCATGCAACTCTATCAATCTAGATTTTAGAGGAGGCAATGCTCCAGCTACTCAGTCACTCTCATATCCATCTGTCCCCACCTGGGCAGAAAACCAGCATCTGGTGACCACTATAAAGGGCAGGCATGTTCCCGTCAGGCTTTTATGCAATTGCTATGACGGCAATATCTTAGCATCTCAAAAATCTCTCAATCAACTCCCCCCTCAATCAGCAACTGTGAAGTCACATCTTCTGTAGGAGAACTGTAGCACATAAGGAGCTTAAAGCAAGGAATTAGGTATTGGCATTAGGCGAGGGTCCTGTATTTAGTCCTGTACTTGCAGTTACTTTAAGGTGTCTGATGCATCCAACAGCACGTTAGGGATGAGAGCTATGGTTCTACAGGCTGAGAACAGTTCAGAAGTACATTTTAACCCTCTCCAACATATGTATTTTTACAAACGAAAGCTGAAGAAAAGTTGCTACTACACCTGCTTCGCCTTTTGAAACACTGGTGAATTAGTCTATTGAATTTATTCTCCACTGTCTATTCCTTCTCTAGCAACCTTACCACAAATAAGGAGTAACACTTAAACTAGCATCTCATGTTCATAAAGTTTTGTACTTCCCAGGGCCCATGTTATAAAAGTCTTGGGAGGAAGTATCTGGAAGAATCTCAGAGCCCATGTTGACAAGGGTCTGGGGAGCTTCCAGAAGAGACTCAGAAAAGCGAACAGGGGTCGAGCTAGCTGCTGTACTCTGGGCTTCTGAGCTCATACGTCCTTAGCCAGCAACGATTTCTTAAAACTCACTGTATTTTTGTTTCTAGAATGAGTAAAAAATGGTGGGGAAAAAAAGAACAGAGATACACTGAAAGACCACCCTGGCTTGCTTGACAGCTCGGTGGTGCAGGGAGCAGCTGAAGCGCGTACTTCCTTACCACCAAACCCAGTCGTTTACCTGTGCTCCCGGTCGTATGCCGAACGCACGGCCAAGTCCTGGAGTGCCTCTGTAAAAGTGGAAATGTGAGCTTTTACAGCACGCATGCTTGGCTTTCAAATATGTGTCATCCTCTTCTAACCAAACTTTGTCCTTCCATACCAGAGGGGAAGGCGAATCTGGGTCCTTCTGTTCCCAGATAACATCACTGATGATAAATTCCAGGCCAATCCTCTTCTCCAGAATAGGGTTACCCCATTCCTTTCCCATCAAATCTATTAGATTAACTAGTTCACAGTGGGTTTGCTCAGGTTTCACTGACCGTGACGTGGCCCTAGCAGCGTTCATTCCTTGTTACTGATGTACAAAGTGTACAGTATCAAATAAACTTTCAGATCTCCGAGAGAGTTTTTGTCTGTTGTTTATAGATGGAGCAGATCTGAAGTTCAAGTACTAACAAGAAACAAACAGCACCCTGCAGTACCACTGCTCTGCCTGCTTTCAGAATAGCAACAAGATTTAAGCGCTAAGAGTGCCAACCTATTTTTTAATTGACTTCTCAGAATTTCTATTTTGTGAAGAATAAATCAAAACAAAAGCCAAACTGAAAGCCCCAATGCTAAAAAGCGCTGAAACAAAACATTTGGCAGTTACCAGCCAAGAAGCTTCGGCAATGTATTTTGGAGCATAGCAACCAATGAAGAATAAGCTGGCTTAAGCTTTGAAGTTAAAGCTCTCAGCAATGCTTCTGATTTCTAAAGAAGACAATAGAAACAACGAAAAATTAAAAAAAGGAAAAAAGAAACCCCAGACCTAGTTCAATGCTCAGTGAATGGACTCACTGTGGAAGACACCTATACAAAGAAAGCAGAATTAGTCTGTTTGCTCAGAAATCAAGTAACCACAGCTAATCCTTTTGCATTATTATCCTGTTTCAGCCTTTAATAAATCTGCTTTAAATTAAAGATGCACCCAAGCCAAGAAGCACATTCTTTGATGTTTTAAATAGCTCAGATAAGCTGTTTGCTGGTAAAAGCTCAAAATATGAATTCTGAAACTGAAAAAAAACCCCCAAACGGTCATTTTTTCTGTACTAAGAGGCTGGCACCTCTCAGGAAAGGTCAGAGCATTTAGGATTACAACTTTTAAGCACCTCCAGCATTGATGCATCTTCTGCTCATGCACAAAGTGAAAAGATCCTGGCACACACGTCTCTTACAAGCCCGTTACCCAAAAGCAGCTAATCCCCTTGTTTTACAACCCTTATATTGCATCGGCTGGATACTGCAACAAGGAGTTTTACATCTTAACGCAGGCACAGAGCTTGGAACAAGGTAACTAAATTGGTGCAAATGACATTTTTATTTAAGCTTGTGTAATTAGCTATGAGCTGGCATAACAAACTCAGATTTTCTTGTTTCCTCTTCCTGTCAAGAACACAACTTTCGATGCTTGAACTTTGGCAGATGATTCATAGTGTAAATAACAGTTTTCTCCTATTTTGACTTTGGCTGCAGAAAGGAGAATTTTAAAAATACTGGCTTTACACATTAAATGTACAACAGGCAAGCTGAACTAACAACAAAAGTAATCAGGTTGTCCTTAGTGCAAAGGTAACTGTAGACAGAGGAGTGGATCTAACTGATGGGTTTTTAAGTTCCGACCATCGCATGCCAATTTGTTTCATTTGGCAGTCACAACCGTGATTCTAATCAAGTTAGAAAAGGAGCCCTGTGATTACCATCATCGAGATTGGTAGCTTTCCCCAAAAGAACCACCACTGTATTTGCAATCCTTACTTATTGCTGACTTCTCTTCAAGGGGGTTTTCTGGCTCAACGCAGAAGCGCTCATTGCATAGGGCAAATCATCCACCGGCCGCAGACGGCTCCAGAACAGAAAGCTACTCAAACTTAGTTGCTTTATGCTCTGATCATCCCTTTCAATGGAAATTGTTGCAGCTTTAGAGGGAGGCCTGGGAACTTCTTGGAATTTTCCATAAGCTATATAAATACGCAGAAGTCCGCAGGCATCACGGTTAAGTGCAAGGGAGCCACATGCCTCACTGTCCTTCTCAGTCCTCCCAGTAACTGGACTGGCTCAACAAGGGTAACAATGGGAGAAAGCCACAGAGTCATAAGACACAGCACCCACTCTCATCAGGATGCGACCATGACATTTGCCTTTATTCCCACTTTTCCCCCTCTGCCTTTCTCAGCTGTGTGACCTTGATCCGACAGTCTGAACCAGGCAGACGCACGAACCCTTTTCCCTTCAAAGCACGCAGGGCAGAAGACCCCGTCTCAACTGCATTTTTGGCAAAGTAATTCAAGCCCAGTGGGCACCCGCCTTCTAGGCCCTGCTGCAGCAGGAACTGACGGACAGTAGTGAACATTACTGAAGGGGGGAATTGCTTAAAACATTTTTAATTACATTCACTGTAGACCAAATAAATACTTCCATTTAAGACAAGCTGAATTACAACTTATTCTGGTTCCTTGTAGTTTTCACCTGGAGCAGTACATATTATTTCCCCCCTTGCCGCCTTCTGAATTCTCATTAACCTTTCTGTCAAGATTGCATTAAACATGTCTTGTTAATTCACCATGTTCTTTGAGAAATCTGACATGGAGATGACAAATGCTTATCTAAAAAAACCCCTCTGGTTTAATGAAGTGAATAACAAGAAACACAAAATTCTAGTTTACAACATGGGTTTGATTTCAGCTTTGCTACTTCAGCAAGTTCAACAGCAAGACTATCTGAATAGCTTCAGCATCTGTCCTTAAGGGAGCAGAAGAAAAGGTCATGGACCCTGAAGAAATCTAAAAGCTTCAAGAACTTCCTCCAAAGCTGAAGCCTTTTTCCCGTTCTAACATGACATTCTACAGCATGCATGCCTCCTAAATAAAAACCCTTTACAATTAATATACACTGCTCTTACTCTCACTCTTACCATAGGTCAAGGCACTAAATTTCTCAAGAAATTTTATAACCTTGTGGGTATTTCTAGTGAGAAGTTGTCGCAATCTTGGTGCAACACACGGTAAGGCACGAACATTTATATTCAGGTAGGTTTTGCGAGAGAAATATTGTACGTTCTATAAATGCCAGGCAGCTAGCAGAGCGTTTGTTAATCCTCAAAAAAGATCCCAGAGCAGTTTAATTGACTGGTATTGATGTACTACATCTATTCTACTAACTATTTTTTAAAAAATATTCAGTAAGACAATTATGCAATGAAATTACCATTTATATGGCTCCTTTCATCTACAAAAGAGTCAAAGTCCTATGCATTTATAAGGGTATAAATACATGCTACTGCTCAAGTGCAGCCAATTCTGCAGCAGGAAATATCAAATGCTCTGCACCAGCACACAATATAATGGGTTGTAGGAAGGAAGCAATGATATTTAAATCCAGAGAGACAACACCACCCAATTAACCAGATTATAGAGTACTAAACACACACTCTAATACAAGGGGCTTTCAGGCTTTTGTTTATTTACTGGCTCCTAAAAATTCAGTCCACTATAGCATGACTTTAAGCCTCCTGAAAACGGCTTTGCTTTTCTTGCATACCTTTCTTGACCAAGCAAAGTAGTTCACGGACCCTATACCAAGCCAAGTAATTCAAGGACCCCACATCAGATGCCCACAGGCCACCTATCAGAATCCGCTGCTTACTTAAAAACATAAATCAACCAACACAGCAATCCTCCTACAGAAACTCATCGGTTCAGATTACAAAACTGGTTCTTAGTAAGTCTCAAGCTTGTACCTGGAGATGCAGTTGTCTTTTATTGACTTAGCTTGGCATGGAGTGGCACTAGATCCAATAATAAAAATAAAACTGTTGTGTCTTAGCAAAAGGAATGGTTGGAAACAAATGATTTCAAGTTGGAAAAGCCTATAAGCAACAAATTCTGTAGAAAAAAACCCACAACCTTTTATAGCTGAATGCTACAGGTTTTTTTAGAAAAGTGGAAGAATTTTTCCACTTACTTCGGCTAACAGTTGCACATACAACTGGTCAAAACTCCTCAGTTTTTCTGCATTTAACAGGCCAACTTAAAATCCAACAAGTTTATATTAAGAAAACCATAAGAGAAGAACTGCAGAAGGTGTCATATAGTCTAGACACTAGCAGAATTGCTAATTCTTGGGATTAATATATTCCCAGTCTCCAGCTGGCCAATGTGCAGATGAGGTTTGTGGCATATATCTTATTATTTTCCAATATAAGTTTCACTCATTCCTGATGAATTTATCAGTAAAGCTTAGATGTTATCTCCCAAAGAACTCTAAGACTCCAGAAGATTAAAAGTGTTTCCCTGCACTGAGATGTACAATGACCTCATAAATATTAGTAGACCATTGAACTGGAAAATGTCATCTATTCCAGTTTCTGTGTAATATAACATGACCGAGCAAAATAGAATACAAGAACGTTCCTGCTCAAGTTTACCCTCATAGAAGCCTAAATAAAACTGCAGTTTGAAGTCATGTTTGCATGCTTCAAAATTCCATGAAAAACGTCTGGAGAATACATTTACACTTTTGAAGATTTTTTCCTAAAACATAAATAGCTCAAGAATCAAAAGATTTACCTAGATAATACATCAGTATTTTTCACATAGCATCAAATAGTCAGTTATATAGCATTAATATTTGAACCGTTTTAATCAGCAAGAGATTTGTTTTTGCTTTTTTTTGCAACTCCCTCTGAAACAGCTACTTCATAGAATAACACAGCAAAGCTCTCATGTCTAATACTGTAGATTTTGTTGACCAGTTGGTTATCCATTTATTGGTATGTGCGCTTATTCCCCATTCAACGTTTATATGAATGTTACATTCGTTCCAAACGGCTGAGCTCAAGGCTGGTCGCAGCAGTTCACGCTGCTGTGATGCTCCAGACAGAACCTCCCTTTTCCCCCTCGCGGGTCTGAGGCATTCCTACACGTCCTCAGAAGAACTCAGAGATTGCCCTTCTGAATGGCAATACCTCACCCTTCCTGCAGACTATAATAATAATAATTCTAATACTGTAAATTACTGCTGAACCTTCATCAAATTATGACCGCTTTTTTGGAACCAGTTTCTGGAATACTTCAATATTAAGCCTTGAAACCATTTCTTGCAGTTGAAAAAGAGCTGCATGTGGTTTCTGCCACACTACCTGAATTGTCCAGAGGATGTCACCTTTGAAATGCAAGGAACTGAGGTATCTTTCTTCCCTCTGAGGGTGGTGAGGTACTGGCACAGGTTGCCCAGAGAAGCTGTGGATGCCACATCCCTGGAAGTGCTCAAGGCCAGGCTGGATGGGGCTTTGAGCAACCTGGTCTAGTGGAAGGTGTCCCTGCCCATGGCAGGGGGTTGGAACTAGATGATCTTCAAGGTCCCTTCCAACCCAAATCTTTCTATCATTCTATGATCTTTGCCCAAGTCCTGCTTTTACAATTGAAACTCCAAGCACAGAGTTAGCCCCTGCTCAGAGCAGAGGCTGGAAAATTGGGTCCTAGAGGCAGTATTGGCCAAATACTGCAACATGCCTCCGACAGACACTACAATGTCACCTTTTCTCATCTGGATTTGGAAAGGGTCTAACTGCCTGCAGAATCAATGAGAGTGAGGTTAATCCAGCTGATGACTATTGCAGTTAGTTTGCCACATAATTAATGCCCACAGTGACTGATAACAGGTGTTTATCGAGTTGACACTCAAATGAGATTCAATCTGCTCCACCTGCAGACATTTAATGCCTTAAACAGACACCAAGTTCTCAGGCTGGGTATCTACGTGTTTGCCACACACTTCACAGACTCGTCCTCTTGGTCTTGTAGCACTACCAGCTACCCTTTGAGCTGGTGCTGGAAGGACCGTCTTCAGCATTTGAAGGTTCAAATGTCATTTTAGCAGCAGTATTTTACTGTCGAACTTTATAGAGACTGTGAGTATTTTGATGGGTGAACACTGTTGAAGATAGAATGATAAAGTGACTTATTTTAGCTGTTCATTAGCTCACACAATCAATGGGATGTGTATATATGCACATTGAAAAATTAATTGTATTAAAATGCTGAAAGTAATGGAAATATTTTAATCGCCACTCTTTGGTACACTGTCTGAAGGTACTATCAGAGGACACCGAAATGAAGAGTCATTGTGTTGATTTAAAGCAATAAACTTAAGAGACTGTAGAGTTTGTCTTACTTTGTAGCACTTGCTGCTTTGCCCTGAATAGCATGGTTAGGGTGTCTGAGCCCTCACTTCCATGGGGAGGCATTTAATAAGTCGCAGGCCTCCATCCCTGGGGAAAGGCATTAGTCCCTTCTCGTTCTGCCCACAGCTTGACCAGCCACATGAATAAAGCCTCATTGCCCTTAAGCATCCTCCTGGTCTCTCGGCTGTCTCATCTCAACAGGGAGGGTTCCTCTCATCAGGGTGCTGAGGAGGGGATGTGATCTGGATCATTTGGTCTAAAAATGAAATGAGAATGGGTGAGCTGTGCTGTCAGAGCGATGCTGAAGGATGACAGCAGTGTGCAGAAGTCAACTGCAGCCCTGTGCATGGGATCACCACGGAAATCTATCCCCCAAGCAGTGCATAGGCTGATGGTTGGAAACTGAGGGAACATGACTCATTTGCATGACTCCCTGGGTAGAAAAACATTTAATTTAAGAAAGATTAGATTGTCACAATTGCCCCTGACAAGAGTGCCTGTCGAGTGAGGCTTGAGCCTATATTTTGGGCTAGCACCGTGTGCTAGCCAAGACCTTAAAAATATTCACAGCACAGGCTGTCACCAGCGCGGCATTTCCTTGTCACTCTAAGTGTGACTGATTTGCCAAGATCAAGACTAAATTCATGATCAGCAGCAAGGGCACCTAACATGAATTATACAACTGGCTTTCCTTCCTAGCCTCCCGGATACGCTAAACAAAATGCTTTCCCTGCATACATTGTGGCTTTTTATATCCACACCGTATTCTCTGCGTAATGATGCATGACTGCTCGGCTCATCCCACCGTCTCCTCCCCACTCCCAAAACAAAGATGATGCTCAGTAACAAGGAGGCATTTGGCTGTTAAATATCAAAGCCTGTATGAGAAAACGTATTGATATCATGGCAGAGCACCTTGTGCCCTGGGATAAAATGGAAAAAAAGAGGGGAGGTAGAGGTGGTGATGATTTTCTGAAGTGAATTTAGCACCGAGGAAAGTGACTGTTTGCTCAGCGCGGCTCTGGAGAGGCAGGGACAGTGCCTGTGCAGAGAGCTCCATCTATGGAGACAGAAGAGCCCTCCACTGAAGATCGGGGGGAAAAGAAAGCACAAAAACAAGGGGATCAGCTGAACAGAGGAAAGAAGGAGTAGCAAAGGACCTTTCCTTTCACTTCAGCTTCCCAAAATCATGGATACAGGGATGAAACTAAAGTCACTAAACAGACAAACGTAAACAGTGCACCCAGGAAGAGCCGGTGAAGTCAAAGGATTGGCTTTTTAAATTTCTAACAGTGATCTCCCGGAGCTGAGCAGAAGCCGGGGAATGGCTGTTGATACAGAGGAAATACAAGGCTTGGAGAGTATCAGACTTTGGGAGGTGGCAAATGAGTCTCCTCCTACACCCAGGATCCAGCCCAAAGCCAAAGGTGTAAAACGAGGGAGCCAGAGATGAACGACGAGCAGAAAAATCCAGACAGTGCTCTCAGTAGTGAAAGATGATGTCCTGAGCATATTAACAAAGCAATAAATCCCACAGAGTAATCTGCCACCCTGAAAGCACAGTGTATACTTAGTCTTGAGAGTTTTTGCCCAGGGGAAGAAGATACTGGAGTTTCAGTGTCAGCTCACATCTCAGATTCTCTTTAAGAGGTATCTTTAAGTAGGTCACTCAATTTACTGGTAAACTGCAAGACTCGAGACTGAAGTCGCACAGTGTCTTCTCTAAAGAAGAATTAGATTATAAAACTTTAGACGCTGATGGACTGGGTTTCACTCACCATGTCTATGTAGAGATAATCAGTGATAATGACGAAAGCTTTTTTCTAAGCCATTTCTACAGAAGTTTAAGCTTCACGCAGACAGTTTTTTGGAAATCACCAGGCTCATTCAAAGCTTTCACATTCTGTGCTGCGTGGGGTCTCGTTCTTCCACTGACAACACTGAAAAGTTTATGACAGTGCATCAAAAGAAAAACATTAATTAAAAAGGCTTCTGATTAATGAAAATGGAAATAATGACAAATACTAGATTTTAAATCAATTTTTAGGACAGATATAAATGAGAAGAAAAAATGTAACTTTCCAGTAACTAACTACTTACAGAAAAGAAATGCTATGAGTTAAACTAATAGAAGACCAGAATGAATGAGAAGATTTAAGGTTGAAATACCGGGAAACTATTGCTGACTATCACTCAAATATTCTGTTGCATCAACCTGGGGGTTGTTCCAGAAGGCAATAAGTGAATAATTCTTCTCATTTGATTTTTCCAACCAATACAATCACTGTTCTTCAGTCACAGATTAGCCTAGGTGTTGCTCAAACATGACCTTCTACTATTTTCCAGTTACGATTTAGGTCTGAAAACCACTCTAATAAAAGTATAAGGAATCAACAAACAGCAGAAAGTGAGCTGAAATTTAGATAACAATAACGCCAAATTGATCACAGCAGAAATACGATTCACTCTTACCTGTAAATCTACAAGAGTTTTTCATCCCTTCATTCCTGAATTACAGATATCACATCATCTAAAACCATGTATTATTCATACTTTTCTATTATTGCAGTAATCTGAGAAAGCCGACCAAGAAAACCTAACAAACCTCTTATCAGGCATTAGGCTGTATTTCAATATCAGAGAGCAAATCTACGGCAAATATCCTGGGATGACAGCATTGCCCTCGTAGGGGCGTATTAGGCACTGCTGAAGCCTCAGTTTTTGGCCCCAACCAACAGCCTTTGTGCCTCAAAAATCCTGATCACCTTTTCTGCTAATTGCACAGAGCTAATTAAACAACAGCAAGGAACATGTCTTGTTATTATAGCTTTTGATGCTGTGAGCCTTTCGCACAGATGGAAGCTGTTTGCTGCAGACTGAATTCAGATATGTCTTCTGCCTAATCCTAACCTGTAGTCACAGCCATCAATTTATACAGTATTCATTTTATTAATCTAATATTTATTTAATATTTCACTGTATTTGACAGCAAAAGCTCTCTCTGCATATGACCCTATGAGCTTATAATATTCTTCCTTCGTAAAGGCATTCTGAATTAATCTTTACATGCCCTATTTCCATTTCCCAAGGAACAGCTTCTTTTTTCTTTTTATAGACTCTATATGGTCCTAAGAAATAGACAAGTGAACACAGTAACAGTTAACTGCCCTCAACCTGCAGCCTGTATCTTTTGGCATCAGTAGGAACACTTAGAGCTGCAAGACGGGATTCAGTATCTCCTATAAGTAAAATTACCGCTGAAAAGAAAGCAGACAAACATCTTTGAAGACTGAAGTGTCCCCATCTAATCCCTGTGTTAAGCACCAGCAGCTACAGGACAGCTTTATCAAAAGCGCCGATATCCTGTCAAAGCTGAACAAAATTCGCACATGAAAACCCAAAAGGTGGATTGTGCCTTCCCTTGCGGGAGGGTGCAGAGCCTCACCCCACTTCTGGTGCACAGATGAAGTGGCAATCCCAGGTCTGGCAAGAGTCACTGGTTAAAATTTGTTGAATTAGTAACAGTGGCAGCTTACGGCAGGTAAAACTAACTTCCCATTGGAAGTACAAAGGGCAACAAAGCTGGTGAGGGGTCTAGAGCACAAGTGCTGTGAGGAGCGGCTGAGGGACCTGGGGGTGTTTAGCCTGGAGAAAAGGAGGCTGAGGGGAGACCTTCTCACAAGGAGGTTGTACAGAGATGGGGGTTGGTATCTTCTCCCAAGGAACAGGCGACAGGACGAGAGGAAACGGCCTCAAGTTGCGCCAGGGGAGGTTTAGATTGGATATTCGAAAACATTTCTTCCCCGAAAGTGCTGTCAGGCCCTGGCACAGGCTGCCCAGGGCAGTGGTGGAGTCACCATCCCTGGAGGGATTTAAAAGACATGTAAATGTGGCAACTTGGGGACATGGTTTAGTGGTGGACTCGGTAGTGCTGGGTTAACGGTTGGACTCGATGATCTTGGAGGTCTCTTCCAACCAAAACGATTCTATGATTCTACACTGCCTGCAGATATCAGCATTGACATATCCCCTGCCACTACACATAGTGGTGCATCCTACAGGAGCACAAGCCTTCACCCGCTTTTTCTATATAGCCCATATTCGTATCTGGGCTTACCATGTTCTTTGCCTCCCTGTGCCTTCTCCTGGGCAAGTTGCTTTATGGTAGGCAAAAGGTATGTCAAAACGCATGTCAGAGAGCCTGCAGGTGAGGTAACTCACAGTCTGGAAATAAAGGATGAGGAATATCAGGCAAGTGTTCAAACTAAATACAACAAGATTTAGACCATGCTTTTAGATTTAAGGAAAAGCGTAGTCTTTACATTACTGCTCTGGAATTTACTGGCTTAAAATGAAAGACCTTATGGCACCCCATCAAAGAGTTATATAACTCAAAAAGGTTTTCTTTGCTCAGTGTTGCCTGTGCAAGATATATTTAAGTAATAAAACACACTTCTGATACTAAGCCTCCTATACAGGCTCTATGATGACAGATTTTAGTTTTGAAAATACAGAGAGGTCTCTGTACAGGCTAGCATTCCTCTTCCATTTTCCTTACAGAGGCTTTTGCTGGTTATTTCCTACTGTCTATTTGTTCCTTTGAACTGAAAGGCTTTTGATACCAGCTTCAGCAGAATTTGGTCATGATGTGCATCCTACGGTCCCAGGATTGGCATCCAGCACAAACCAGACCACGTTCCAGCCTAGGGCAGCGCATCAGCTGAAACAGCCTTTCATTTCAGTCTCTCTGCAATTTAAATTGGCTACATATGATCTGTAGAAGTCTTCAATCTTTAAGCTTCACACTGTATCTTACAGCATTTAGCCCCCCTGGGTGGCAGGTGCCTCTTTGACATACCTCTCTTGAGACTGTTAAACACAGAGACTTTAAAATTGGAATTTCTAGCTAGTAGCTTTCATTTGTGTGAAAGGCAAGATATTCCTGAAATAACTTGAAAATCTGAAGTTAAGAGGGAAAAAGTCCATTAACAAGTTGAAGCCTTGATCTACAGGAGGCTTTTAGCACTTTATCTAATCTAATTTGTATTTAATAAGACAGGTTTTTTTCAAACAGTGCATCCAAAATCCCCGGTAAGAACCCCTGTGAATGAAATTAATTATTTTGTACTTTCTGCAGAGTTCAGTTTTATATCTTTAGATGTTCTGCTTGAAATTTATAGGTAGTCCTGGTGTTGCTTTTGCTTTGTAATGATGTCATTTCCACAGATAATTAAACCCATTGATTAATTCTATTTGTTACTCTTTGAGAGGCAGCTAAGAGAAGTAATAACAATTTATGGCATTTTTATTTGTGATCTTCCACTTCTAACTCTATTATAGTTAGGTCAAAATCAAAAAGTTGCCCACAAACCCAAGAACAGGCTGTTGATTATGACCTCGGTCAAAAAGTCTTCCAAGTTTTTTTTTATGCACTGAATCTTAAAGTACACTTTACTTCCACCCTTTGGTTAAGTCATATCCAAACATGGCTAAAGGTTTGAGGATGCCATCGGTTTGACAGACAAAATAAGTGATTATACACTCCTTTCAGGTTTAAAATATCTGGGGACACAGATAGTTTTCACATTTCCTTTTAATATCCTATTTATTTCACTGGAGGTTCATCTCACTCCTATGTGCTATTGCTGGCATAAATACGTAAAGATCGCCTCCATCCTCAGATTTACCCTCACCTTTTCTCACCACTACGCTCTGAATGTCACTAAAAGACAAAATAACGTCACACAGTCATGACACCAGATGTTACAAGTCTATTCCTAGCCATTGGAGGAGCACGTAGAAGTCATGCTGATCCTCCTCTTTGCTTAGTAAGTACCAGTGAAAGTAATGCAGCAAAAATAAGGGAAATAAGAATTCTGGGAGCCAGTCTTTCACATCCACAAGGGAATCAACTATACCATCACCTACAGTATTGTCTTTTTTCAGTTTTGATAAGCAGCACTGTGCATTTCTGGATATACACCCTCGCCAATGCCTCCATTCAAGAACAGTTTTCCTTTCCATTGTCTCTCTGAAAACATCATCAGTTTTAATATTGACCTAAGGTAAAAGTAGAACTGAAGTGTTACCGTAAGTTTCTGTTTGGCAGGGTCAATAGTATTGGTCTGTGCAGATATAAATCCTACAGGTTGAGGTAGTGTCTTTTTGTTGATAACTTGAGTTTTAAATTTAGGGGTAGCGCTAATTCCAGCCAAGACATGTTAGAAAGACAAAGGGGTGGGATGAAAAGCATCTCAATGACTACAATTTAGCTTTGGTAATAGTCTCATCCTGTGAGACAATATTGGAAACATTCTCTACCTTCTGTCTTTTGTTCCCCTGTGCCCAATATTAAATTGTCTTTCTTACAAGTTGAGATTTTAAAGGAGAATCTTTTATTTGTTATTTATTCCCACTCTTGTGAATAACAGTGAAATCAGGAGAAGTTGCAAACAAACAAAATTCCTGATGTTATAATAATGCTTTGAAGCAACCAAGTTAGCTCAGATCACATAGTTGAAAAATAACCACACAGAAATTTAAACCCAACTGTTTCCACTGCATCATGGTGAAGTGGGCACAATTACGGGTGTTGTGGACTCCAACTGTAAGACAAAGTGTCCAGAAATACCTTTCTTTGTCACAGGTCCCATCTGTGTGCCAGGTGTCTGAATGAGAACAAGCTCGGATGCAAAGGCACCGCGCTCGTAGCGGTACACACGCACTACTAAGAGCACAGCGCTGCAATACGTGAGCGTGACTGTTACACAAACTTGGCCTTCATTTGAGTGAATACTGCAGTACTTTATGTACTCAAGTTCACCCAGCAGCCTGCTTCACTGCAAAGCACTTGGTATTACAGGCTGAGAGTTGGGGGTGTTCAGCCTGGAGAAGAGAAGGCTCCGGGGAGACCTTATTGCAGCCTTTCAGTGCTTAAAGGGGGTCTATAAGAAAGATGGGGACAAACCTTCAAGCAGGACCCGCTGTGATAGGACAAGGGGGAATGATTTTAAACTAAAGGAAGGGAGATTTAGACTAGATATAAGGAAGAAGTTTTTCACAACAAGGGTGGTGAAGCACCGGCACAGGTTGCCCAGAGAGGTGGGAGATGCCCCATCCCTGGAAACATTCCAGGTCAGGCTGGACGGGGGGCTCTGGGCAACCTGATCTAGTTGGGGATGTCCCTGCTCATGGCAGGGGGGTTGGACTAGATGGCCTTCAAAGGTCCCTTCCAACCCAAACTGTTCTGTGATTCTATAAATAAAGTATCTGCATCTGCTCAAGTTTAAGGTGCTAAGCATTCCCCCCAACCTCTCAAGGAGGCTGTACTGCGCAGGGAGAGCATCCTGCACTCCAACAGGGTGCTGCTGCAAAGCGGTCTTTTGTTTTGGAGCTGCTATTGGAAATCCAACTACAGACTTCAAGTCTCCAAATCTGTTCTCTACTTTAAGCATGATGAAGGAAGAGGGTTGCTTCAGAGCATTTACAGCCATAACAGAGGCAGTTTTTTTACAGACATTATGCTGTGTCAGCCTAAGCCAGGAGGTGTGAGAAAGCTGCGGAAAAGATGCACTTTATCACATATGAGAGAAGGACACAGCTACTGACTAAAAAAAACCCAGATTCCATCTCTCCAGTTAGCTGGGCCAATCTAACACTTCAGTCAGCCCCTAACTGGAACTAGAAACAGCCCAAACATAATACAGAAAATAGAACCCAAAGATTCACCTAAAGCCAAAACAGTACATGGTGGCAGAGAGAATACATTACATGATGTGATTACACATCTATAAGAAAAGAAATTCTATGTCTCAACACAAAATATTAAGGCTGCAGGCCAATTTTCAACAACCGTGTGGTGCATGGCTGCAGACAGACATGCAAGAATAGGACAAAAATATTCCCCTGGTGACTGAGCCCCATCAGCAGCTCCAGTCACCACCCCAGAGCGCACGCGGGGGTGGACGTGATCTGCAGAAGACACGCAATCGAATAGGGAGGATTTGCACGGTGCTGCCATGTATCGCCCCAGGACACGAGATCTATTTGCAGAGGTCCTGCGGGGTGAACTCTGCAAGGCTGGGCAGAGCCCCACATTGGAACCACATCCTACAAGGTTTTCCCGTCTTTTCTGTCGTACACAGGAATCGTAAGAGACAGCTTGAGTGACAGCGTCATCTCACCTCTGAAAGCCTCTGCTTTTCTATTAATAATTTCTTGCATTTTTGAACTCACAGTCATCATGAAATGCAAATGAACACAGTGCTACATCTACGCCGCTGACTGAAGAAAGCCATCACCATCCCCATTCAACCGCTGAAGTTTTTAAAGGCTCTTTACCCTGTTTGTGCTACCTGAGGAAACTTTTCTTCAAAAGACATTTCGGTACTCTCTCCCCCTCATACCACTCATTTAAAAAAAAAGTCTTTTTTGACCTGACAATGCAGGTTACTAGAAGTCTTTTGAGATGTCTTCTCTATCAATCTGCAGAAATTCATACTGAGATCTCACAACCAGCATTACTGAAATCTAAACTAGGAAACTTCCCTTTCTCCTTTATTTCCCTACCATTTCATCAAGATCTCCTGCAAGAAAAAGTGAGTACAGCTGGCTAGATCTAAAATGACCCACTTCACATTCTTTTCTCAGTTTGAACAGGTAACAACAATGGAAGACAAAGCTTGCATTTACAAGAAAATATCCTCCACTGTCATACACGTGGAACAAAATATATACCAATTTCTTCTAGGAAAAAAAAAAAGTATATTTGCAGCAGAAAGTACTTTTACTAGGATTACATTACAGCAAACTAGAAGAATGTTGTGGTTTTGACTGTGATCCTTTCTCCCTATATATTTACTTCTACATGTAAGACATTAAAATGGGTTAAAGAAGAGCATACGCCATTGGAGAACTGTCCAAAGCACATGGAAACAGAAAATTAATGGGTATAACTCCACGGATTTGAAACTTTCTTCTCTGCTTTCCTCTATTTACAATGAAAATATCACAGATGAGGTGAATGCAACTAGTCGAGTTCCCTGTTTTTGTGTAGTATTACCTCTGGGAAGAAAACTCTCAGTGAATCAAAGGGCTGCACTTGTATCATCTAGTTGCCAGTGGCTGGGCACAGGCCCAGTATGTGCACGTTGGTCTGCAAACAGTGAAACCAAGTCCAATTTGTCTATGAATTCACATCCCCTACATCTTCCCATCCCCACTATAATACTCTCCTTCCCACAGACTATATCCCGAGACCATCAGTTCCAAACCACCTTCTACGCCCTCTACAGCTGATCACTGCAATTGCTCCCAGGTCCCAACTCCCTCCTGCCTTTTCCTTTGGTTGGATGGAGTCAAGACCTTAATGCAGAGTACCTGGAGGTATGGGGAGGGGGAAATGGAGAAGCAGATATGAATAGCCCTTAAAGGGAAAAGAAAGTCATCTAGAAATGGCCCAATCCTTATAATACCATCAAAAGGTAATTTGGATGACTCCACGTTTTGAAGATTTGGAGGACTCTGTCCCACCTCCACCACTTCACTTTTTTTTTTTTTTTTTTTAAAAAAACACCCCACCAAACCCAAACCACTCCCTGTCTCCTCAGGAAGAACTGTCAACCTGCAAGTTGTTATTAAGCAGGTTCTCAGCTGATTTCCAGCCCAGGGTATGGATATTTTGAGGGCCCAGGCAGGTTCCTCTCCTAATTTTGCCTTAGATTCAGTGAAAGTGCAGAGTAGTGATTTTGATGACAACGCTGTGGGCTCAGACTGACTTTTTTTCTATAAAAATATAATTTGTATCATTCTACCTGCAACAACTATCACTAAATCTCCTCAATATTACGCATATAATATCAATGTGATTTCTTTCTAACAGCAACTAAACACATGTAATATGATGCAATTACTTTGTGCATGACTATTTAATAACCAATTTAGTTGTGCATCTATACTGCACAGATTTTTTTCAAATATGAGACGTGTTCACTTGTGCACTTCATGCCACACTGACAACTCATTGAGTAATGTCAACCCCAAGATGCATTTTCTAGTCCAATTATACTATAGGGGCACATTTGAGCATGATGCATAATATAAAGAAGATGCACACATAAATCCCATTATTGTTAATGGAAACTATGTGCATTGCACCTCCCGCACACTGTTTAAAAACTATGCCCCACAGAATCATTTTAAATAACTCTTATTCTACACAGTATGAACCTGTTATCTTAAAAACTATTCCTTTGCCTGCACTTTTACAAAGGGACAGGAGACAGTTTACAAAGAACAAGTCTTACGGCTTCAGTCCCTTTGAGTTTCTAGACTTTTCTTTTGAATACTAAAAATGTAAAGCAGGCCGTATCATTCAAATAATCTAATTTTCCAATCCACCTTCATTAACATTGCTGGCTGAAGCCAATTACAACTGCCTTAAGGCTTATAGCCTCATAAGCATAGTGTGGCAGGTCAAATCTTATTGTTTGCTCCATCCATCATTACTGACACAGTAATTCAAAGTACACAAGGCACAGTCTACTCACTGCTGCTTCTTTCTCCCTGTGCACCTGCTGTAATTTTAATGTAGAAGCTTATTAATAAAGTACATCGTCTTCTATCACTCAGTGCTGGCTTCTTCCACGCATGTGAAAGGAAAAAGCCCCAAGTTGTGCTTTCCTTCTAGCAGCATCTCATGTTCTCTCCTTTGGCATAATATGCCCAAGCAAGTCATTGCTGGTGATGCGTTTCATCAACAAATACTTTTTATAAAAATCTAATGCAAAGCAGTAATGAGAATTTAAAAAAAAAAAAAAAGAAAAGAAAACAACTCAGCCATAGAACACCAGGAAAAAAACCCCACAAAAACACACACCTTTTGGAGTGAACCAAGATGTTCGTTTTCTGTGTAAAACATGGCTGACAGGCCTACATCTTCCAGCCTAAAGATGGGCACAGAACTTCACTCTTCAAGAAGCTAATGAGATGCAGTCCCATTTAGTTCAGCAAGACTTCAGCACATATATTTAAAAACATTCCCTAGAACAAGGCTGTTTTTCTGAGTTTTTGGAATACCGAGCAGCCAACAGCGGGAGTGTTACATATTCAGACTTTAATTATTGGCAGTAGCTACCTGGGTGCCTAAATGAAAACAGTGCCTTTAACGCTGCAGAAGCTTGTAAATGGGAAGCAGAAAAATCAGTGACATTCTAAACATTATTTCATCCCTCTAGAAGAGCATATGTGGGCAAATCAGAAAGGCACAGAGAGCAAATATCTCCTGCGATGAGTTGCCCTTCTTCAGCACTGGTCTTTGCTACGTAAAGAAAGTCAGTCCCCCCCCACTTTATAAAAATCAAAACACAACACCAACACAGAAACCAAAACCAAAAAACCAACAAAACACCAAAACCAGAATGAAACATGAATCTAAATTAAAATTATTTTAGCATGCTACAAATCGCCATAACAAAATCCCAAAATATTCATTGTTGTTTGTCAATACCCTGGCAAAGACTATTTTGGACATGTGTGACTCACCCCCCTCCGCCAGTCTCCATCCCCCCTTCAGAGTTTTTACTGCATTTCCCAGCATGGTATTTATACATCACTATTGCAGCTACATATTAAGAAGGTTGTTTTGTTTGGTTGGTTGGCCGGGGTTTTTTTTATTGTTGTTGTTTGGGGTTTGTTTTTTTTTGGGGGGGGGGGGGGGGGGGGGGTTTAGACCAGTGTTTTCTCTGTACTCAAGTTACCAAAATAATATGAGGAATGAATTACTACTTGCAGCAACATGCCTAATAGAGACATTTTATTGCAGTTTCCCCCAGATTCTGTGGGCTTAACTTGGTAATTAAAACATTCAACTTTGACAACCCTTAACTATGGTAAAATAACAGATTTGGGAATTAAAGAAAAAAATACAGATTTAGAAACTGACAAAATATGTTAATCGCTAAGAACCCAGTCTGCGCAAAGCCAAATTGTTTTGGACGGAGCAATGTTAGAATATGGAGAAACAAACTAAAAATATCCTTTCCCAGCAAGGTTACAGAAAGGAGAAACGGGGCCATACCCCAATTAGACCAACTTGCTTAACCCACAGTTGTTAAAACTCGGAGGTACAACTCTGGATAAATTTCGCTTTCTGTCAGGGCCTTTCGCTCGCTGGCCCCAGTAGAAACCAAAGTGGTAGGAATTTTAACTAATGTCTCTTAAAAGAAATGATACCAAGGCAGAACAAAGACAGGTTGCGAGCCATCTAACTCAGTCTCCCGAATGCCGCCAACATTTCTGTCCTGCCTTTGCGCAGGATACGAGATCACCAGCCTCCAGCAGAACCAAAGTAACCCCCTTCTCTTTCCAGCACTAACTAATGGCTTTAACAGAGATTTAAGTATCCAGTTTCTCACAAAAACAATCAGTATCCTCTGTATAAGAGGATTCTTCGTGGGATTCAAAAGATTTCTTGTCTTTTTTTTTTTTTTGCCAATCTGTGTTTGCAGAACTGTGTTAATGAAAACTCCTTCTCCAAAGACTAAAGGGACAGCAACAAGCAGTCTCTGAAAGAGCATCATGTCTTGGGCCACAGCAATTTCTTATTAATTCATAAGACCTCAAACCTGGTGATGTGACAAAGCAGCCCTTACCCTGTAAAAATTGCCAAGAGCTCTTCGTTTTTTCCTCTATCTGTTGATTCACTGCAGAAGCCTCTATTTTAGCTGTGCTCACAAGTCGTACTGCACCAGGTGCGAAATCTCGCAAACACGTATATATTCACGGGGTTTAGCTGTGAAGCTGTCACAGAGGTAGTGCAATGCCCACGTCGGTGGTTACACAGGCCTAGATTTCCCCAGTTAGGATATAAAATCGGTAGAGGATTGTTTGGGATTTTGAATTTACTACCTGACACCACTGAAAAGCAAAAGCTTCTCCACTTCAACATAAAACTAAATGGGATTTGAAAGGAAGCTCAGGAATTGCTGAATTGCATGGCTATTTGAGCAGAGTTCAAAAGTTGTATTTCCCAGCTCCCTCCGTTCAACAAAGGTTACCCTAACCAGGGAAAGCACAGATCTCGGTCACGGAGTGTTTATTTGTGGCCAAGACACCCCTATGAGGCAGCACTGGAAGGAATGTAGGAGACAGAAAGCCATTTTGGAGTACGTTAATTGACCAAAAGATAAATGTTGTTCTTTGAGCATATGCAAAAATACCCCTTAGACATAACTATCTTAAGACATTGGCGTGGATTACAAGGTACACAAGAATCGAGATCTACCTTATTCCCGACTCTCTACTCATTCCTTGAGACCATGCAGAGAAAAAAAAACCATATAAACAACAGGATATCTTTAGGATAAACAGCACTTCATCAAATACCATTGCACACCTCATGCCTCAAGGCAAATAAACTGTGCAGTTGTGGTAGGCACCATACAGAGCTCTGTGTGTTTTGCCTTCTGAGAGACAAAGTTTATTATTTAGGACTTGATTATGCAATAACAGCTTCACACAGCTTTTGGATTACAGGAGTCAAGTCTCATGGGCCCAGACTACAGGCTGAGGGAACATCTGCCTTGTTGGGAATACAGTAGCCAGGTGTACCCGAGTCAAACGAGTGATCTACAAAGGTACTCGGCATTAGGCAAATTCTAGTTTTCCCACAGTCCTCTGGAGTTTCCCCTGTTGTTATTTGCGAGAATAAAGTCAGTAGTGCTGAAAGCCTCATGTCGGGTGTATTGCTACAGTTAGGAAACCCCCTGCAACAAAATGAATCAAATAATGAAATAGGAATGAGTGTTGAAAACCTACTACTGGAATAAGGAAGTAGTAACGATGCCGTAAAATATTTTTCCTGTAGAAAACTCCATCAGAACAGTCACATCCCATAAAACTGATCGATTTCCACAAAAAGATATTTGAATACTCCATTAAGAATCCTGACTAGCTTGATCAGAAAACTCCCAGAAACTTAGCAATGGTGCTGCCACGTCTTACACAGACACATTTAGTTTAACACAAACAAACAACAACATCACACCCCCGCAATCCCTAAATCATGCAAGCTTTTTTCATCACGACTTCAAAGTAGCTCTCCCAGTATTTTATTAAGGGAGAGAGTCCAAATCTTTCCGAACTACGAATGAGGAAAACGCGAATTGTCCAGCATCACAACATAGGTCCGTGGAAGAACCGGGTAACATACCAGGTCTACCATGAACAGGTTCAAGCCACAATAGACTAGGTCAGGCCTAGACTCTGAACTCAGAGCAAAGAATTGAGCTCATAGATTAAAAATAAGAAGATGAAGAAAAAGAGGAGGGGGAAGAGGAAAGAATAATTTATTCTTGTACCTTCCACCAACAATCTTTAAACTTTGTACAGGGAGCAAATGCATAAGGATGACTTAGTTTTCTTCTCCATGGATTTCCTTAACCATATCCTACCTTGCCTCACTCTTCCCATCTTTCCTTCCCCCTCTGTCTCTCCATTTTATTTCCTTAATTTTCCCTTACAACACCAAACCAAAGCTAAAAGTTAACACAGAATTTAATCCAACTCTTCATTTAACTGAGGCCAGGACAGGTCTTAACGCTTGCTGAGCCTCTGCCGAGTACCTTGTTTTCCATCAGGAGAGGCTGAGTCATCCCCGAGACAAACCACAGACAGGGAAAGCCGTGCAAAACCCCGGCTGGGTAAGAGCACCCCACGCCCAGAGGACAGGTAATCCAGCCGATGGTTGGATTATGAAAAACCAAACCGTGTTGCACTAAATACTGAACACTTGGAAACTTCAACAAATATTTGTTAATTGTGCTTCTGAATACAGACTCCTAATTAAACGTAGCAGCCCTCACATTGCACACATTTAACTAACAGGGCCTCATTATTTGGGTCATTATTTTTTCTCCCGTTTCAAGATTGTTGGAAAATTATTTCTCTTGCACATCCCTTAATATCAAATTTGTTACCTAATGTTATGACAACAGGAGGTGATTTTTCCATTTTCAAACAAAGAGAGACATAATCATGGACTTAATTAGTTTGCAATGATTTAATTAAAATTTGCAGAACAACAATGTACCTAATTAGAAGCACAATAATTATACCAATGTACCTTTCCATCTTTGAAGGGATCATTAGTCATTGAGGTGGTATGTTTTGTAATTTAAGATCATCCTTATTTTCGTTTTCTGATTAGTTAAGTGCAGTCATCGTCATGTTCAGGTAATTGCTTTATTAACTACCTTAATTAAACTTCCTGTAAAACTGACAGCTACGGAGTTATACTTCTTAATGTGTTGCTGACAAAAACATTAACTAATTACATAGTGCTCTTTACAGGGCTTACTTACTACATAAGCTTAATTCATTAGTACTTTAAAGAGCTTTGAAAACTCTGACTGAATATACTATGGAAGCGCTTTGTATTATCAGAGTATTAAATAGAGCTGTTACACCCAGGAAACAGCAATTTCTCTTCACAAAGTTTTATAATATGGGAGAGCGCGTGTGCATTTTAAGACATTTGCATTTCAAGCAGTAACTAGAGACTCAGGGAAGTTTTTGACAAACCTGAAGCCCATAGAGTTCAAAGTTAACAGGAAAGGGTGCTAGAGAGTTTCTAAAGTTTCCAGAAATATAACAAAAGTATGTGAGTCCAAAAAAACGCTAGGAACAACTGCTGGAAATGGGGTACGAGGACTGAGTAGATACAGGCCACATCTGTGTTCAACTTTGTCATGCACAAGCACTGAATTAGTTTGTCATCTGGAAAAACAAAACAAGAACAAAAAACCCACTGCACACCACAGCCAAACATCTTCATCCCCTTCAGCTATAGCACTTGTATGAAGCAGAAGCAGATGAAAGAACCCAGATCAACAATAGAGACAAGTTTTCAAGACACTTCAGAAAAAGAACCAGAAAGGTTTAATGCCTAAAGGGCGGGGAGATTTTTCAAGCAGTACAACTCCCATATATGAAGCCAAATCAACTTAAGATCCATCGAAATACTCAGTACCTTGTGTCTCCTATTGCGATAGTTTAGGTGACACTTTTAAATCCCTTGTGGCACAAGATCTGGGCACAGACTTCTCATTATTTTCCCTGTTTACCCTTGTGCTAGAAACCAACACCTTTGAATATTTTCCAATGGAAGATGAAAGAGAGAAAAACGTTCCTTTGACTAGCCCTCAATGAATTAGTTGAGAGCCTGAAGGCTTCTATGTATTTGGTGGAACTGAGACACCTAGTTAAAAATCCAGAGTCTCTATCTAAATTGACCAGTAAGCTTAAATGTGGCGGTTTATAGTCCATATATTTTTTTTTTTACCCTTGTATTATTGAGTGCTTTGGGTTGGATCACTCTCCCCAATTTTATCAAGAAATTGTTGCCTCTAGGTCTACAATGTCTTTATTCACAAAGAAAATTTCACTAATTAAAAAATAAAGTTGGCTTTGAGGAAAAGCCATTCAGGTAGAAAACCCCAAGAAAGTCAGCCACGCTGACTTCCTTGGGATGCTTGGACCTGCCGTTAACCCACACGTTAACCCAAGAGAGGATCCATGATTCCGTTTCAGCCTTTTTTACCCACAGTATCAGTTACGGAGCATCTCCAGAGACACCCAGGCGTAACACATTGCAATAATTGTACTCAAGAACATGCCACGTAGCCTGTATTTCTGCTGGGCCAAGAACATTTCCTCTGCTGCCACCTACAGAGAACCCTAATCCCTTAGAAACGAGGTGGATGGGCACAGTCAGTTCCCAGAATCACCAGTGCTATAATTAACATAAGCAAAATGCCTTCTCTCAAAATGCAGTCTCCGCAGAAAGCATTAGAACTAGAGCGTAATAGTCTGAGGATTATCAAACAGTGCAAACCAGCAAGATAATAACGCTTTTGCTATCTTCCCATATAGCCTTTATGAATGGAAGATTTTATTATCCAGTCAGGAGTGACTAAGACATCACTTAAAAGAACAACAACTAAAAATGCATTTTATGTTACTTTCCTGGAATTGAATCCTTAAAGATTTCTTGTAGTTTACATCAAGAGAGAACAAATCAAAGTGCTCCACATTCCTCAGCTCTGTTGAATATCATTCCAGATCAAGTCCTGCAGTCTTAGTTTTGCTTTAAGGTCTGAAACTAAACTTTGAAGGGGTAGAAACTAAAAATGCCAAGCAACGACACAAGGAACACTCAGGACCTGTTTAAAAAAGAAATTTCAAGCCAAGCCAAAGTTGAAATGGAAAAGGAATATGCTCCTTTCTTAAAGAGCAGTACTTTGATGAAGAGGTGTATGTTAGCTCCCTTGTCAGCTTGCCTTATCTAAAGATCTGGATGCCTCCACTTTTGCATAAGAATCCAAGAATCGAATTAGTTGAGCCCTGCGATCCCTCAGCCTAGTATCCTGCCAAGTTGCAGAGCTTTAAAAGTAAGAAAACTACAAATGAGTAAAAGAAAAAGCAAATTAGAAACAGAACAAATCAGTCCTGCTGAACTACACCAATCATCCCAGCTTCTGGTCATCACTGGCTTAGGGACTCCGTGGGCTAGAGGTTTACCAGCCTCCAGTGGATCCATTCTCCATGGATTTATATAAATCCCATTTATATCTTTGGCCTGCACAACACTGCGCTGCAGTGAATTTCACAATTTTATTTTGAGCTGAAAAAATAAAAATACTTTCTTTGTTTTGAAACCACTGACTTGTAGTTTCATTAGATCTTGTATGATGACGTACGACATTCCTTTTCCAGTATTAGTCATGATTTCACGTAAAATCATGCTGAAGTGTTCAAGTCAATTCTGTGCTTCCTTGCAGGTTCCGCACCTCTGACAGCCGTTACTGCCCTTCTCTGAGCGTTTCCTACTTCTACCATGTCAGCTTTGAGATGAAGTGATGACAACTGAAGGCAACGAGAAGTCCAGACATTTACAGAGAAACATAATAATGTTTTGTGCTTGTTCTCAATTCCTTTTTTAACACTTTATTTGCATTTTTGCCTGGCAGTGATCATTACAACGTCTTCCAAGAAACAGCCAGATTTGTTCTGAGATCAAGTAGCTAACCGAGAGCCTGCGATGTGTATATTTGGTTGTTTTCTCTTAATGGGAATTACTGTGCATTTATTGACACCCAAGTTTCATCTGCATTTTATCAGACAGTCATACTTCTGTCGTATCCTTTCCTTTTCATTCATTTTTACCTCAGCTAACAGTTCAAAGTATGGAAAGAGCAATCCCTGGTGCAAACATCACTGATGGTGTTGAACGGTAGCCCCCAGTCATTAGCGAAACGCTTTGATGCTGCTCTGTCAGGCCACGAACTACAAGCCCGAGCCCCGGCTCCCGTCTCACCCCCTGCTGCGCCAGCAGGAAAAGGCAAAAATCCAGCTGAGCCGGGGTGGATCAAAATGCTGGTGCGTAGGCAGATACCACCCGCCTGCCTGCGTGAGTAGATGGCCAAAATACAATTTCAGAAAACCTTTTTCCCCTGAAATGTAGTGGCTACTCTCCATCTTTTGTTTACAAGCTTAGCTAGAAGCCTTTCGCTTGCCCAGCGCATCATTGCGCGTTCAGAAAGCAGCCGACGCGGTGCCAGCTACGAGCACACACACACAAACGCAAAGCAGCGTGGCATCTGCCCACACTCAGACGTCCACCTTTTTCCATTCTCACAGTCGATACCAGAGCACGCCAGCACTGCGGTGCCAGAAATCACGCTTGCCAACAGCGCTGCATGTGAAAGAAAATTACCAAAGAAAAGCTGTGATTTTAGTGACTTATGGGCAAGAAAGAGGGATCTCATCATCTGGTGAAAACTAATGGTGAATTTGAGGGAAGCAGTTGTGTGCTGTTCATAAAAGATACCAGAAACCCATGATCATTACTGACCATAAAAATGTTATTTGAAAGGACATTAAAATATACCATTTAGTTTTAATGCTCTGCCTAAAGTATTTTCAGCTCATTTACCAAAGTTTGCCTTTTAAAAAAAAAAGAAATTATAAAAAAAAAAAATCAATGAAGCAGAGCTTTTCAAAGAAACTGTAGAGAGACAATGGTGTTCTACAGGTTACTGTAATAACGTACTCACAGATTTACAAGGGACTGCATACAGCAAAGAACAATAGGAGCCTTCAATCAAAAAAAATTAGAAAAAGCAACTACAAATACGCAGTGTGACAAGCAATCGCTCCTGTGGAACGGTACCCAAAAGGCAATGAAGCCCTACTTTCCCCAGGCAGCAGCAGAGAACGTGGACAAAATTTGTGCAAGGGAAGTTGCTGCACTTGAGAGACCAACAAGATGCTGTAATGTTCAATTGCTAGGACAGGAGCAATTGATAGTTAAACACACAATAAATGAAGATGAGACAAAGTTGCTTCAGAATAAATCTTCTAAAAGTCTCCCTTAAAAAGAGTAATACCACTCAGACAGAGGCAGCTGCTGGGAGGGACGTCTTTGATAGTCAAGCATGTCAGCAACAGGAATTGTTTGATGTCTTCATTATAGCTGTCAGGCTTATATTGTCCGTGAATTTATGACATGGGCAGAATTTCTGATGAAAACCATTTGGATCTTATGGTAAGAAACACAGAAGGTCAAAAAAAGACTCAGAGCTAACAGAGATGCAGGTAAGATGCACAGAAATGAGTTCAATAGGATGACAGAATATGCAATGAAAGCTATTTACTACAGAATATTTTATATACTCTCAAGAGTTCAGACAGAAAAAGTTGTTTTCAAAATGAACCCAATTTTAATCCTAAACATCAATGCTAAATCACCGCATTACATACTCCCAGAGAGTGTTAGAGAGCCGCTTGTTTAACAGGTAACTTGGAGCCCTTTTTCTGCAGTCTGTGTGTGCGAGGATGAGAGAGTTTCTGCCGATTTGCTCCTTTGGCCGTGCAAATCCTTCAGCCAGAATAGGAGGGAGGCTTAAATGAATTAGCCACGGCAGCATTTTAATATTTGTGTCCATTAATGGATGAAGAATTCCAGCTGCCCAGCTGAGAAGATAATGTAGCTGCAATATCATCATCACTGTTATATGACAGCAGAGAACGTTTTCCCCCAATCGCTGATCATTTTCCTGGATTTTTGGGGGGCTATTTTTGGATTTAAGGGTAGTTTTACTGGCTGTCAAACCTTACCTTGCATTCAGGAAAAGAAAACCTTAGGGGTATTCCCTAAACACGATTTCCAGTGCTTGCAGTGCTGTTTATGGAACATGCATCTGAGACATGGAAGGCTTTATTTGATAATGCGAGATCTGGACTGCTGAATGGCTCTGAAGCCAGTTTCTTTTGAGTCAAGCCCTAAGGTGATGATATTTTCAATATAACAATGAGCTGATTTATCCCCACTAGGTTATGGGAAATTTTTTTTTAGGGTACCATATATGCTGCATCTGGCACACGAGCCTATTAAAACTGTGGTTTAAATGAATTGTAGTATGTCACCCATGCAGCTTGGAAAAAAAAAATAATTAAAAAAAAATATTTATCACAGAACAATGATACCACCAACATTTGGAGACCAAATCTTAAAACCAAGAACTATCCCAAAATCCTCTTGTCGGAACAAGCCAATCTGATCAAATGAATTTTTTCTGTTGCATCATCAATATTGAAAGTGTTCTACTTCGTTAGCAAGAACGAGCTATTTAGAGAAACATGAATCATGAAAGTCATAAGATTCTGATTTGTCATTCTGATTTGCTCTTTGTCAAATATGTAAAAATCTACATTTATCAGCACTTTTTACACAAAAATATTCCAAAACTAAAGTAGACTGTAATTTAATCCTGCCTATTAACGAAAGCTCTTTCATCTTCATACCCCAGCCCGGCTGGCCAGCACGCACAGGTTCCAGGTCAGAAGCAGACCTTACCTTGGTAGTGTACGTGTGTCCGTCAGACCCACAGACGGCGCTGGCATGCGCCGTGGGGCAAGGCTTGCATTTTACTATGTTAGCTGGTCCGGTCCAGGGCTTCTGGGCCAGGTTTCCTTTCTTTTGTCGAAGGCTGTAAAATAAGAGACACCAGGTTTTTTAGAAGATGCTTGTATAAAACAGAATAATGAAAGTTTCTCTGTGAATAAGGCAAAGCTGGATTTTCAACACAGCATTAATTTAAAGCAAGTAAATTAAATATAGCTCCTAACTATGCTTCTGTAATGTGCCACATTACAGCAGGCAATCTAAAAAGCCATAAATTGGTAGGCAGTCCTAGATTTACAATACTTGGCACTTCATTTTGATTTATAACTACAAATGACTTCACTTAAGACGACAGCACTTTGAACTACACAGTGTTTCTGGTGAAGCAGGCAAGTAACGTTACATCGGGTTGTACTTAGACACATTCTCGCCAGGCCTTCTCCGAGTTGCCAAGTTACTGTTAAGGTAGCAACAATTTATAACAAAACCCTTTGAAAAACATTGGAATTTATATTATGCTTATAAAAATGTACAAAATCACCAACCAGCTTTGTCACTGTACGTGCAGGAGCCCTCGCTACGTGCCAGCTACGGAACAGCTGCTGTTCTCAGATCAATCACAGTCCCCCTAGGAACGCTAGGAAGTGACAGAGCATCTCCAAATCTACAAATGCATTTGTACCACGGGAGCGACTGCAGTTGTCCTCAAGTCATGGACTACTCAATTATTGCATTAAAAACGTCTCTGAAAAGACATCTGCTCCAAAAACTTACTGCAAAACACGTGCAATTGATTCTGATTAATAGCTCATTTTCCTGTCATAACGAACTACTTGACTGATACGACATTAAGTAATTATCACCAGCCTACTGTTGTAAGCTGATTAAAAGTTTGCTTTAGAAACCACAAGTCAGCGTTACAACGCAGACTCCTTTTGGCCACGCGCACTTATCTTTCACTTGAAAGCATTTACAAGGGAAGGCAAGGCATCGCATCAGCCTTGCTGGAGACCGTTAAGAAAAATAACTGCCATCTGTTCTCATACCGCAGTAAAAGAGATGATATAACAGTTCAGCTAGAAATACATTTCAATGCGCTGCTGAATGACTTTATCACAGTTTTAGAAAAATATATACAGATATTTTTTAAAGCAATTTCACTACTGCTTGCAATTTGCTACACAATACTGGCTCTGATGTAATGACACATTCAGCTGCTAAAATAATAAAAATCCTATTCTTCCATCTCCGTTCCAGTTTTCTTCAAGTCTAACCTTTGTCACAGTGATGAATAGTACTATTAATAAGCTTGTGGCCACAGAAGGAATCCAATCATGGTATCATAAACTATGAAAATAGAAGCCTAGTATTTAAGACTAAATTCCCTTGTTATTTTGAAGAAGTTTTCTTCCTGCGCAGAGCAGCTTTCCCTCTTTCGGATGTGTTCTGCCTCGCAGAGTTCCCATTACACCAGATGCTGAACGCTGCAGAGGGGTGGTGGCTTGCTCTGAGCCCCTCATCAACTCTGCAGACGCGCTCTCTTGTGCTGGGGCTGTACAAACCGTTTATTTAAGTGTTCCAGAGTAACTCACTTCACTGCATCCCCCTTCCCTCCAACAATGCTTTGTTACTAAAATGTCATCATTATCTTATTTTCTCGAACTATTTCGATTACAGGCATTTCTTTTGTTTTTTTCAGCTTGACAAGAAAATTTCCCCGTTCACTTTACTTACGGCCCTGCAATTCTAAGCACGCACAAACTCAAAGTTAAAAACACGTTTGGATGTAGCACTGTAGATACCGACGATCAGAGACTGGAGACAGATGTGAAAGGTGCTGTGCTTCTCCCCTGGAGACTGCAGAAGGATGGACCATGGCACAAAGCAGACTTTTTACCTTATTTCCACAATCTCAGAAGACAGACCTTCTTAACAATTTTACGTATGGCCAAAGAAAGTTTTAGTATTAGTTATAGGAAGATAGTTAAGAAATGCTGAACTTCAAGTGCGTGATTTAGTGCCACCGTCAAAGCCATTAGCCACAAAGCACACAGGATGGAGATGAGCGACTGAACTAACGAGCACCTCATCAAAATTAAACGTAGGCTGAAATTCTTCGCTAGATTGATGCCTAACAAATCACAGGATCTTGAGGCTCCAAGTGGCAAGTAGAAAACACACTGTACAGCGTTTCTGGACCAAACTAAATTCAGGCATTTTACACTACAGCCTTAAAAGAAATGCCCACTCCAGACACGGCTGCTTGTCCCTCTCTGCACAGCCTTACACGCCCCCCCCCCCCCCCCCCCCCCCCCCCCCAATTTCTTTAATCCTGCCTTGGTCCCTTCAAGATTCATATTGCAAAGCCAGTTTCTATTGGAACATTCTTCTGGAGCTAGTAATGTTTTCCACTCCCCCATTCTCATTGTCCCTCAGGGGTCTGTACTGGGACAAGTACTGTTTAATATCTTCATCAATAACATTGACAGTGGGATCAAGTGCGCCCTCAGCAAGTTTGTTGACGACACCCAGATGAGTGGTGCGGTGGACACACCTGAGGGATGGGATGCCATCCAGAGGGACCTGGACAAGCTTGAGAGGTGGGCACAGGCAAACCTCATGAGGTTCAACAAGGCCAAGTGCAGGGTCCTGCACCTGGGTCAGAGCAACCCCCAGTATCAATACAGGCTGGGGGATGAAGGGATCGAGAGCAGCCCTGCCAAGAAGGACTTGGGGGTGCTGGGGGATGAAAAGCTGGACATGAGCCAACAATGTGCGCTCACAGCCCAGAAGGCCAACCGTATCCCGGGCTGCATCCCCAGCAGCGTGGCCAGCAGGGCGAGGGAGGGGATTCTGCCCCTCTGCTCCGCTCTGGTGAGACCCCCCTGCAGTGCTGCCTCCAGCGCTGGGGCCTCAGCACAAGAAGGACATGGACCTGCTGGAGCGGGGCCAGAGGAGGCCACGAAGGTGATCCAAGGGCTGGAGCACCTCTGCTATGGGGACAGGCTGAGAGAGTTGGGCTTGTTCAGCCTGGAGAAGAGAAGGCTCCGGGGAGACCTTATTGCGGCTTTTCAGTGCTTAAAGGGGGCCTATAAGAAAGACAGGGACAAACTTTTTAGCAGGGCCTGCTGTGACAGGACAAGGAGGAATAGTTTTAAACTAAAAGAGGGGAGATTCAGACTAGACATAAGGAAGAAATTTTTTACGCTGAGCGTGGTGAAGCCCTGGCACAGGTTGCCCAGAGAGGTAGGACATGCCCCATCCCTGGAAACATTCCAGGTCAGGCTGGACGGGGCTCTGGGCAACCTGATCTAGTTGGGGATGTCCCTGCTCATGGCAGGGGGGTTGGACTAGATGGCCTTGAAAGGTCCCTTCCAACCCAAACCATTCTATGATTTTCACATTAAATTACTTCTTAAAAATTTCTCCATTTCAAGTCACTCAGCAGCTCGCCAAGCCTGGTGGCCCTTTCCATCACTTTCCTGAGAGTAAAAAGAACATGCACAGCCCGAGGCCGAAGCTCCCTTCTCACTGTAGCTGCCTCGAAGCCAACAGCAGAGCCAGGTGTGCAGAAGCAGAGCCTCCCCCTCGCTAGGCTCCACAACGGTTTCACCTGAGCTCAACTTGCAGCATTTCACTTACAGACACCGAAGGAAACATTATTCCCACCCCCCTCTTCATCTTCAGGAGCTTCTTTTGATAATAAGAGGAGATTTATTCTCTCAAAGAGAGTGCTATTCAATAACAAGAAGAATTCAGAGTGCAGTCCATCTCAAAGCATTTTATTCTTTTATAAAGAAAGAGTTAGCAATTTTAGTAGCACTTCACATAACGTGCGCACAAGGCCGGGGATGGCTGCAAGGAACCCACGGCAATCCCGACTTCCGCATGCGTGCTGCAACTGGCGGCACGGTACAGCAGCCATTTCGGATGCAAAAAACGTTCTGGGTTTCAAAAACGAATATATTCTTTTCAAGCTACAGTTTTGTCAGAAACAATAGCACAAAACATCACTGTATTTGAAGCAAGTAAAAAATAATTTTTGCCAGCTTGGCCAAGTAAGCAACAGCTGAAAGTTTTAACCGGATACCCAGATTCCACACCCCCGCCAAAAATACAGGTAAGCACCTATTTCCTAGGGCAAACAGCTATTTTCCAAAAGTAAACATGTATTTTTCTGGAGTGATATTTTGAGAGGCTGGATAAGACTTTTGGAAGCCTTTCAATCCTATAACCCCTAACAACACATCAAACATCCAAACAAACAAATTAAAACCTAGACAAGAATATTGGCTGCCGTAAGCAGCCAGCCAGCAAATCCCTTCTCAATGGACGTGCACATTCACATACTCTGGGAACATGTTTTGCTATGCTAATCATCTTGTTTTAGATTAAATATGTCAGGAGCAAGCCAGGCCAAAGCAAATTAGGCCTTTTTTTTTTTTTTTTTCCTCGACAACTTAACCAACTTTAATCCTGCTTTAAGACTCAGAGTTGAAAGGATCTACTACAAATCATTAGAAAATAACAACTGTGCACAAAGAACAAACCAGAAACTCCCCACTGGGGTAAAAGTCTGCCACATTTCTAAGGACGAGAGGGCCAAGTATTTTCAATATTCCAGAATCAAATAGACATGAATGTCTTGCTCAAATATTAAACTAAAAGAAGGTAGATTTAGACTAGATATAAGGAAGAAATTTTTTACGCTGAGCGTGGTGAAGCACTGGCACAGGTTGCCCAGAGAGGTGGGAGATGCCCCATCCCTGGAAACATTCCAGGTCAGGCTGGACGGGGCTCTGGGCAACCTCATCTAGTTGAGGATGTCCCTGCTCGTGGCAGGGGGTTGGACTAGATGGCCTTTAAAGGTCCCTTCCAACCCAAACTGTTCTATATTCTATGATTAAGACCTACAGACAAACCCTGCCTGCTTTTGCTTTTCAGGCTGGTGAACCAACGCACTGAAAGGCACAAGATTTACAGAGTAGTTAAGTTTTACAGAATTCAGCCTCTTAATGCTTTAATGCACAAAGAAATTTTAGTGGTTAAAAACATTCACACTTCAACACAGGGAGAACGTACACTGGCTCAGCCTCATTACTCATTTCGCAGACATACCACTTACCACATACTGTGCAAACACAGGGAGACTACATCTGTTTTGCTTGTGCAGGAACAGGGAGAACGCAGCAGGGTTGCCAGATGCCATCAGCCAGATGCGAGGACCATACGCAGTAGCTCTGGACAGCCACACCGCACAGCCTGCCCCAGAGCCACAAACACCGGCACTTCAACACAGCCCTGCCAAGCACAGAGCCTTGGCTGTGAAAAAGGGAGCTCTGAAGCTCCAGGAAAGCTGGCTCCGCCCAAGATTTTAAGGCTTCCAGGTGCGCGCCGGGGAGCCAGAAGCAATGAGAGCTGATGTGTGCAGCTGGCAGCCCCAGGAGGCAAATCACCGAGCCTCTCCCCACCTGGCTGGGGACTCAGGGCTGCTCCTGGCCGGGAGCTCTTGGCCCCGAGACAGCCTGCCACGGGGGGCTGAACTCGCCTTTGATTCTGCAAAAGTTTATCGAACCCAATGCCTCAAACAAAACATTTCACATCGAGTCATATTTTTTCCACAACCTTAATTCCTGACCAAGTCTCTGAGCGGGCTGTGCTGTTTAGGGATCTCTGCATCTTTGCTTAGAACAATTCTCTCCAGGATGGCACAAAAGAGCATATACGGCAATAAACTTCTGAATAGTATTGAGTTGCTCAGGATTTTTCCGACAAAATAGGCCTTAACTATAAAACACTAACCTGACAAAACCAAATTATTTCATGAAGATAAAGCGGTGTTACTGAACTTTTAATGACATTGTCACTGGAGGTTTAGATGGTGGAGTTTATCTCAGGCTGCAAGTAACCTTGAGGTCCCAAGGTTGGGGCTTTGCAGATGCTTTGACATGTAACGTGCTACAGGGACAGAAACTCTTGTTCCTATTCCCTCTGCTCTAAAGCCAAAAGTCTGAAAGCCTGCAGAGCTCTGGTTCTAGTTGGACTGATTGCATGGAAGACCATCTCTTCCCTATAGTCTCTTCCAGAAACCTCTTCCATGCAGCAAAGGTGATCTCACCATCCTCAGGGTTTGCAGGTTCCTGGAAGGCAGGTTGGAGTTACGCACCCACATACGGGCCCAGCTACTACAAGGATTCTCCATATAACCTTGTCTTCAGGTGACTGCGTTGTGTGCATTAACTTTCAATTACAGCTCACATGGAGACATTCCTCAAGATTAGAATTAACTTCATCCATCTTTCTTTCTTTCTAGACATTATATCAAACCAAAATGCTGTATGTCACGTACAACTGCTGATCAATCAAGTCCTACTGAAATAAAATGAAAACGTTCAGCACACCAAAGCAGGTACCAGGCACTTGTGCTTCCTGAGAAGCTGGAAGGAGCTGACAGAGCAAACTGAAATGGTTTCCTGAAGCTGGAACAATTCACTGTGGAAAGAGTTTAAAATGTACTGCCTGTACCTTCTCTAGGCCTTGTGCACCGTTTGTTCTCGTCTCCCTGAAGGAAGCTTATCACACTAAAGACACACCCAGCAGTGCCTGGCTGTCTCTGTCTTTCCTTCGCATAAGCTGTTTCTCTTGTTCTTGAGGAAAAGAATGACAGAGATGAAATTTGCCAGTATAAATGGCAACACTCACTTCTCTCTGTGTCATTTGTGTATTCTGTTTATTAGAGCCAAGAGTTTGGCCTCATTTCTACAACCTTTCATATTTTCAACAAAGCTGCATATACCTTGAGCCACTACCAGTCAAGCTATGTGAAGAAAACAGTCTAAATATATTACCTTGAAAAAAAACGGATACTAAGCTTTTGAATTAGACACAGACTCCTTATTTAATACAAACACTGTAAAATGAGGACAGACATATGATTAGAGTAATTTTTCTACCTGGAATTTACACCTTCACATACGGAGAATAAAACCATGCAGAGCTGCCTTGCATTTTAGCATCATCCCATCGGACTTAGATACTACCACTTTCTTTGAGTTCATTATTCAAAGAAATAATTTCAACTCTCTGATTGTACTAAGGCTGTTGATTACTTTCTCTTGCTGCCTTCATATCTGCTCCCCAACAGATCTGGCTTAAAAGAGCCATAAGAAATAAAAGGCTTCTACTCACTGTGCTTTGGTAGATGTGCAAAGATTCTTAATGGGGCGTGGTGGTGACTGGGGACCTTTCTGGCAGAATGAGGCTTGTTCAAGACTTTCTGCCACAGTAAATGGACAGTCTGCTTGCTTGCAGTTCTTTCAAACAATGACACCGATGAGATTACATTGAGAATTAAATTTGTCCATTGCTGGAGAGCACCAGCAGCCACAGGACTATCCTCAGAAAGCAGGCTGCACTCAGAAGATAGAGTTGGAGATGAAAAATATAGGGAAGAGTGAAAACGAAAATCTCGACTGTTGAGGTCAAAGTGTATTAGGTGTCATTCCAATGAAATGAAAAATAGGTATTTCCAAGGGAAGAGGAAGAGTCAAGGAAGAATCAAGCCTCTATTTCTTACCAACAGTAAGAAGGCAGTATAAAAATAAGCATGGGGGAAACAATATACCAGGAGGAACTTGTCAGCTAGATGTAGGGAAGGCTGAAAGTTTTGGTACAGCAATATGTTTTGCAAGAAAAAATCCTGACACATCTTACAGGGAAAATGCCCAGAAGATTCTTGCATGGATCCTACTAGGTCCAGCTAGCAGCCAACTCTTGAAAGAGAATAAAGGGTCTGGGGGCCAAGGGTGCTCAAGGTTATTGGTTCAGCAAGATGAAGGAATCCTTTTATTTTTTATTTTCTTACGGGTTTTAAAGGAACAGAGGATTTGGAAAAGTTGACATAGATTCCGAAGACCTAGAGGGCCAGAAAAACTCTAGTCTCTTAGATTGACTGATTCAATCAAGCTGCTGCAGGTGATTTCTGAGATCCAGCAATACCGAGTCAGAGAACCCCCCCGAATGCATCTACTTGAGCAAGGCTGCTGCAACAGCAGCAAGGTCTGTGTCTGAACAGCTAGAATATGGCATTTAAATACGGCTACTGCCAAAATGCCAAGAGAACTAGTTCTGCACAGTATCAGGATCTCTCAGTACACGTATCGTGCTGAGATGTTCGTACCTGGCCTTACTTATTCCTGGACTAAAAATGATAAGATTCTTTATTAAGGTCATTAGAGAAGCACATGGATTTCTGCCTTTGGGCGCTTTAATACATAAAAATGGTGTTTGAAAGGTCCCCTCACATTCTTAGCTAACAGATTATTGTGCTTACAGGCACTTTTTAAAATCTAAATTCTGAATGATTTGCAACCTTTAGACCTAATACATATGCTCCACAGCTGCATAGATATGAAAACTGGCAAGGTACACAAAGGAAAAGAACCAAAACAAAAAATCCACACAAACATACAATCCCAGTGTTTTTAAAAGTCATTATGCTCTCCCGAATAAATAACACAGCTTCTAAACTCTGCCTGTTCTCATGAATTTTCACAAGAGAATTATTTTCCTTTTCATCATTATTTTTATTCTGACATAAAAAGGAATCTCAGGCACCAAACTATGTAAAAATAAAATGAAGTGCCTTGAATTTCAAAGGAGGAGGGGAGATAGCAGAAAGTTCATAATTAAAGCTGAAATCTTCTCTACCACGCCTCAGTTTGCAGTAATCTTCAGCAGCCACTGCTGAACCCTGGACTTTGCGGGCTGTGTGAGATGCTGTAACTTGGCACAGAGTGCTTAAAGGTGAAGTGTGCAGCAAATGGAATACTTTCGCTGGCATTGGCTCGCTTTCCTTCCTTCTATGACAGCCTATGTGTTTTTTCCCTGTTATCAGCAAAGAATAGTTTTTAAGAGGACGAAGGTACCATTTCTCTGCCCAGGATCTGATTATTTTGATATTAAAATATTGTATTGATCAGGTCTGCCTCCTCCTGCTGGCGGAGCTCGCTGAGATCTCCGAGGAAGCTGAATTGCTGATGGCACGTGAGATTAATCTGAGCTGCCACATTGGGTCGGGAAGGACGGCTGATCCTCACTCCCTATTGCCCTGTTTCATGCAATTAGACAGCTTCAAAGCTGTCCTCACCAAACCTGGCTGAGCAGTAGTTTTCCACCTTTTCCCTGCTACAGCTCATCTTTCTCATTACAATGTTGAACCTTGCATGGCTGAGTAGCTGTGCAAACAGAAAGGTGCAAGGTACTTAGTAAGGCTAAAAATCACGGCAGGTTTCTCGGCAGCATTTAATAACACCAGGAATTCCACCGTGACTGATACATCTCCCCGAAGCTGTGGATATACAAGCTTTAAAGTGGTCCTCACTCTCGGCCAAGCGCAGGGGTCTGTCAAGTGTAGCCCCATCAAAACCCCCATGTCTCGTGTCTCTGCAGACATTCAGGGGCTTGGCAGAATGAAACTGTTAGGACAAACTAGTGGGCTGAAATAGGTGGCAGACCCACCCTGGGAGTTTTATCAGCTCCATGTCCTTCAGTACGGTTTATAACCCAGTCTTATTTATTCTAGCAATGGCAGTAGTTCAGTCACATGCAACACGTTCCTTACTCCTACACTCCGAAAAGCCCTACTGCCCAAAAAGTGTGAAGTTGGTTTTTTTTTTAATTTCTCTGAAGCAAAAAGGGTCAGAAATCTTATTGTCACTTTGCAACTGCAGGGGAAAAATCAACGCCCCCCCCCCCCCAAGCATCCTCAGACAGCTCAGCTGCGTTCTGCTTCATTATGTTGATTTTGCTTTTCCTAAGGCAAGTAACATGCAATCCTCACAAAAATTGACATATTGCTGGTAGGGATGAGAAAGTAAATGCATTTTAAAAAATATAGTAATAATTCTTGCCCTTAAGGCACTAAACCAAATGTTTCTTTTTAAAAATGACTGCACAGTACTTCTGTTGTGTGAATACTTGCTACCATGGTACAAACAATCAGTTACAAGCTGTGCTAGCAAAATATTTGCCCCTTCTGACACATTTTATTATGAGAGAGGCTTATTAAATTCTCAAGAAGGCTACAGCAGATTAAGCTGTTGAGGATTTTTACAATTAGCATCCATTACCTAAGAATTAATATATGATTTCTGAACAGAATTGGCTTGTCAAACAACAGACAATTAAAAAAAAAAAAAATCAATCCCAAAGCCACCTCCAGAGCATAGTCAAAATCCACTACTCAAGGTTGGTTTGGAAAAATAATCAGAATGCAGTTTCCTATGTCAGAATAAAATGAACGTTAGCGAAATACATGCTAACCAAACCAGTTATAAATATTATAAGGAGCTGGGTAGTTTTAAGATCCCATTCTTTTTAGCATCTAAATAGGCTAATGCTCCTGTTGCTCATTCAGCACTGCTGATTTACCGAGCTCAGTACTATGAATGTCTAAACATTCTGCTGAATTTCTCAACATATTCAGTGCTGTCTGCCTGGTTATTTGGCGCTAGGGATGGAGCTCATAATATCTATACCATTCCCAGCTTCTCAAACGAGGCCATCAAGACCATTACCCATCTTCTATCAGGCTATGTCTTAATGAAAGGTGACTAAAGCTTCAAGAAGGTCCCAAACTGATAGACAGCATTTACATAATCACATTAATTTATGATACGAACTGAATGCCCATGATCCAGTGTAGAGACGGCACGTGCTGAAACACACCTTTAGGTAAAATTTGAAGATGAATGCAATCGACATACTTGCAGAAACTGCAAGATATACATTTCATGAGTTACTTCCACTGAGTTATTAAAATTTCACTTTTCTGTGACCTTGAATCGTGAAGCCTAGTAACCATGCATTACAAACCATCCACTCTTCCCATACTCTTCAAATATGGAGCCCCACAGGCCCCCCTACCCGTGGAGGATCGAGGTGCCATTAAAATGCAACGTAGCTATGCATTCGCACTTTTGAAAGTTCCAGCATTTTATAGCAGCTTCCTCAAACGCATACTTTATCATGCGAAAAAGCGAGACTCCACCAGTGACATATTCAGATATATTGCATAACATTACCTGGCACTTTTACAGGTTTTGTAAAAAAAAAAGATTTAAATACTTTGCTGCTAAGTTATTAAACAGGAATCAGTTTAGTGCAGATAATGTTGCTGGCTGAATATGTGCCACCTCACTTTCAGTCACCCCTTCCCACCTGAATTTCACTTCAGCATACATTTCCCTCTGTTCATCTGCCTGTGATCAGCTACACATCTGCATCCTCACCCCTCTGATTGTGTCCCCATTTGTCCTTGGTGACTTCGCTTATGAGAGACTAATGGACTGAACAAGGGTCAACAGTTTTTCATCTCTATCAACTCATTTGGTCTAATCCTGAATTACCAATCTCACTCATAAGAAATGGCCACTCTTTTGACCATGTGTTTCTTGTGTACTGAGCTCTATTCCTGTGAGCACCCAGATGGCTTTCTCAACAGTTTCTCCTTCAAGCCCCTTTTCTCCATGGTCAGTATTGATTCCTTATACCCTATTCTTGCTCTTATTCTTTCTTTCTACCATTTTCTCTGCTGCTTTGGTGGAAATCTAGGGACTGCACTATTTTTTTTCACTACAAATTCATCCTATTCTTTTCTCCCCAATGGTGATGCATTTCTTCATAAAACACCTATTATTCTCTCAAAACCTACTGTCTGTGGTCTACCTTCTGCCTGACTGGCATACCTGACTCCTCCAGCCCTATTTTCTCAAGATCTGGTTGGCTTGTTTAAGGAGAATTGTAGAAAATTGTGAAAAATTGCAGTGCCCTTTCTTACTCACTGTTGTATTTAACCATTTTGATTCCAGTCCTTCAGTCTGACTGCTCTGCTCCGATCTCCTCCCAGCTATTCTCCTTTTCCTCTCACTTTTCCCCTCCTACCTTTGAAACTTTCCTCTGCTTCATTCAATCTCAAAAATGAGGTCTCTTGGAGAAGCAGTTATTTTTTCACCTACTCTTAACTATTGTTTCCACCTCTGCTAGGAAGTATCATATTACGTATTATATTCTCTCTAGATGGTCTCTCAATGGCATTTTGGTGCTTTACCTGTAGTAGTCTAGTCTTCTTATCTTTCTACGCTTGAATCCTTGGAAGTCTGAGAAACTTTATAGGTATCCTCTCTGGTTTATCCTTCTATCTCTTTGTACTATTATTGTGATTTCTTCTCAGGAACACCTTGTCCACATTAGAAGCTCACTATGTCAAAACCAAGCATATAATATTTCTTCTCCCATCAGCTTCTCCATTTTTCAGTCACTGTTTCCCCATCATCACATTCATCATCTGGACTTATCCTTTAACCATATCCTTCCTTTCCCTGATGTGAGCCATAGCACATTATCCTTCTGCTTTCCACTATGTCCAAGAGGAAAATAACATGAATTTAGCTATGTCCTATACCTTCTTCCTAAAATCCTTTCAGATTACCTGAACAATCATTCTCACATTTTGCTTGTTTACAACCTCTTCTGCTCTTACTTTCAGTCTGTATGCTGTTTAGGATACAAAATGTACTTTTACCTTTAGACCTTTCAGAGCTCTGGGTCATTACTAAATAATATTTTTGGCGAGGGAAGGAGGTATTTGCAAAGGTAAAATACAGACTACGGGTTTGTTTCTTCCCAGAGCTGGAAAGTAATTTACACGCTCTGAGATACCTTCTGCATGAGCCCATTTCCTTACGTATAACGGAAGCCACAGGCTAGTTAAATCCTACTCCGAGGGCTGCAGTCGAGCAGCTGTAAGGCTGCGTTTTATATCAACAACGGTGTTTTGGATTCACGCTCTAATGATCCCCAGTTCTTTCCTACCTTTTAGAATTTAGCAGAGAGCCCTCTAAACAGGTGAACTGGAGTAATCAGACCACTGAATATCAGGAACATTGAAACTTCAGCTTGTGTTTTCTGACCAACAGTCTACAGAGAATTTATCTCATCTTGATCATGATCCTAAGGTGCCAGCGACGGAGCTCTTCTCTACCCAGCTGTGAAGAGGGCAGGGTTTACATTTCAGCACTCAACATATTGCTGGTGTGCTGTCAAGGGCTGGGTGAAACTCATTATGAAATGAATAGCTCTCATTGTGTTTCATCAAACACTGGAATATGAGTTTCTGAAAGGACTGTGAACCTCAGTTATAGAGGCAGCTGGTTCAAAATGGAGCAAAAACTTCTGAACTAACAAAGGAACTAATTAAAAAAACCCTCAGACTTCTGAGCTGTTCCTTTGCTAAGCTAAAATATTGTTGCAAATGAAAAATTTATACATAGATAAAACACAGGAGCTCAAGAAATTAACTATGGATGAGGCGCTAAGCAGGAATGACCGCAGTGTAATTCAATTTGGCAGTCTTGGGCTTCAGGTAAACTGGATTAGCTAAGACTAGAAAAATCTGTCAAAGGACTTGAAAGAGAGGACTGACCAGAATAATGGCACACAGCATTACAATGTACAGCAATGAAGAACGGACCGACTAATTTATACAACGAAACTACAAAATGTACTTTCTGTTCAACATGGACCATCAATTTAAATGCCAATAAGGTACAAAGAAAGAATTTCTAAAGAAGAGGAAAGAAAAAGCAGAGGGCATATAAGTTCTCTGTATTTCTATCTGCTGAGTCGTCTTCTGAGCAAGAGACTGGATGCTAGAGAAGAGGAGTAAGTTTGATTCTTTATTGGTATTTTCAACTCTTAACGAACCCTATTCTCTTGACTTCTTAACTCATTAAATAAATGAACAAAAAAGCTTACATTATGCCTTACTACTAAGGTTAATTAGTCTTCCACAGTTGATGATCACTGATTGTAACAACCAACTAATTAGAATGGTTTGTTTTGTTTCATAAAAGAAGATGGGTTGCGTGGTGATCACAGCTAGAGGCTAGGTAAATCAGCAAAGCAATATTCCCAACTGGCACTCCCCATACATATTAAATAACATTTTTCTAGATATTGCCATAATAAAGCTGTGACAGAGTTAGAATAACAAAGCCAGCGTAAGCAGACCGTATTGGGTCTTACTAAACTTTATACAGTATGAGTGTGGATGATACAAAGACAATTCTCTTTAGTAGCTGCATAAATACAGATAAATACAAGAAATACAACCATAAGCCATAACAAAGTGCACATTAACAGGATATCGGTGTGGACCAGGTAGTTTGTGAGACACAAGGCATCCAAGATCTCAGCAATAGCCTTCTAGCAGAGCATGGAAAGCTTGGTATGCTACTGCCAAGTAATCACTTGTTTGAAAGAGCTTTTTCCCCACTTTTTTCAGCAAATTGCATCAAAGTTCAGCAATGTTGGTTTTGGAACAATTGAAAGAATAAGCTGTTATAACTACCTCTCTTTCGGCTATTTTGACCTCATTTTCTAGAATCATCATTTCCAACCTTCTACTTTATTTCCTGTGTATCAGGATAAGCCATTGGTGCCTCAGTGGCCCTTGTCTTGAAACTGAGAATATGGAAAGTTTAGAAACATACTTAACATTTCTTTCTCAAAGAAGCAAAAGCCAACTAGTTTGAAACCAAAATCATCCATGGGAAAATGGATTTCCATATCTGTAAAAATGCTGAAGGAGAAAAGAGTTAATCTCGTCAAAATGTTTTACTTACCCAAATTCAGAGTTATAGGCTAGTTTATATTAAACGTCTTTTTGTGTTAAAACAAAACTTACACCAGAAGTTGTTAAAAAACCCCCATCAAAATCAAACTGAAATATTTCAAGATTAGATGAACAAATGCTTGGAGTAATTTGACTGAACCTTATTGTGTATCTGAACATGAATTTTTTCAAGATTTTGGCTTTTTGTTAAGATGGAAAAATGCTAAAAACCTCCAAATTTGTGAAGAGACAAGAAAACAGTGTCTCACCAATTCCAGCGAAGAATACTAACAAAACTGATTTATTGAGAGTGATCAGATCACATTTATCCTCTATATTTTATGAAGCCTCTTGAGTTTGATACAGTTGGAAGGCTCAATGTTATTGCCAGTGAAAGGGGAATGAAAGAGGGGAAAGAGAAGAAAAATTGACAGAATTGCAACATAATCTGAGGTCTTAAGGCTGCGTTCTCCATCAGAGTCAGCTTAAATGTTACTTCAGAACAAAACTTCAGTTTTGTATCTTTAAGGTAAATTGTAACCAACATCTTAAATTTGAGTGTGAACAATGTTGCTAATAAAAAGTTTGCAAAGATTTCTTTGCAAAAGTGAAATAACTTAGATAGTTCACATATTTTCTCCAAAACTTTTACAAAACTATTCCTTTCTAGTAGAATGTGCTACATGAAAAATTTACAGATGATTGATTTAGTCTGGGTCAAAACTGGGACTGCAGCAAAAGCTCCTCTAATCCCGATCATAACTGTCAGGACACTCCTGTTCCTCCAAAACACAGTGCTGAAAGAAAGATGAGAAAAATCTAAAGATGAGAACACAGTTTAGGCCAGAGGACAAACAAAAATACATAAAAAAAAACAGGAGATAAAATATATCCGTGAAAATAATTGGGATTCCAATGAACTACACAGCATGCTTTAGCCCTCGGGTATCTTTCCCTTTTTTTTGAAAAGTAACATAATTTTGAAATTTACAGGGTTGTAAAAGAGCCTCAAGGTACAAAAATTGTTCTTTATTTTAAAACTGTGTTATGTTGTATAGGAGCGTGCTTATTCAGATGTGTGAGATCACATAAGCCCTCATTAAGGGACAAAATCATTTCTTTTCAAAGTGCAGATCTTCTAGGCAGGAGAAAAGTACAGAGACTGTCAGAGAATATTTATTTCATGACAAGTTTTGCTGCTAGAGTTAAAATGTAATATAAGCAAAAGGCTAGTTGAGGGTATTGGGAAAGTCTTCTTTGCAATAGCCCCTTATTAAAGATACTGTCCCAGAAAATGGAAAAGAAAGGAGACTGGGAATTTTTTAATAGTTGGCATTTGTCAGAAACCAGTGAAGACCAAGGCAAAAGATTTCATCTTTCAGGAATCATAATCCAATATGTTTCACCTCTACCACTGTAGAAACAAAATATGAAAGCAGCAATGCTAGATCACTTCCAAATAACAAAAAGAGGAAAGAAAATGTCTCCGGACACTTTTCCAGGAGCAAAGCCACTCTCTGTCTCTTGAGATAACAATGAAAGAAAATAATGTCTTATTTTCTCTAGGTACAAATGATAACTGAATACTCAAGTCATTTTGGGATAACTATATGCTATAGACTCTCTTCACAACCTTAACTTAAAATAAATCTGTCGTACCATCAAGGCAGGGGGCGGTGATTGCATCAGTCTGATTTTACTGACTTCTCAAAGGTGGTAGGCTGGAAAGTCACGGGAGTGGATTTTATTTACCCTTCTGTTAACAACAGCAGTATGGACTCAGTAGAGCTTGGGGTCCCAGTTGAGTGCCATAACCATCACGCTACTGAGTGAATTTTGCATAATTAATGACATATTCATTGGGTCAGACATGGACAGATACCAATTTGACAGCCCAGTGACTAGGGCACTCACCTAGGCTGATGAGACCAAAGCCCTTCTCCAATTAACACTGAGAGAAAGGAATAAAAACGACAGACTTTCAGGGAAAGCCATGAAGAAAAGCCAATAGCCACTCCTCAGAAGATCCAGAAGACTACGCTACCTGAGTCACAAGGCTTGAACCTCTCTTTTTTACATTCTACCTTCAAGGTCTCTTCACCAACCTACTCGCATTTCTGAGGTGAGAGACTTTCTTGTCAAGAACTATTATTTACATTCCCAGGAAATGTTTTGTTGAATTGACAGGAAACCCATTTTGTCAGAAAGCTCCAGAACATGTCTACTCAATACTAAAAGCTGAAAGCTTGTTTTCATTTTAAGCTCATTTCTGTTTCTACTTTCTCGAAATGTGCCAATGTGAAAAAAACCCTCAGCAGGGAGCTCAGCTGTGCAAACTGAGACTGCAAAGACTATACAGATAATTCTACAAAGTTAAGAGCTAATCCAAGAACATTAAAAAACCCCCAGTTTTAAGTACTGTACCTAATTGCAATATTTGATTTCATAGAGGTGGCATTTTTACACTGGCTGCAATACAGGTTTTCTTTTTTTTTCTTGTTTTAATATACTAATTTGAGTAGGAAGTAACTCTGTGAAATCTAGAAATTTTGACTTTTTAAATTGCAATCACTGAACATTCTGTATTTACTTGCAATGAATCTTTTAGTATTTCATTGTTAAAGTAGAGAACATAAATCCAATAATTGATAGCAAAATGAAGGCTTGGTAATTCTTACTTAACTAATTTGGAAACTTGTTAATCTTCCTGCCCCCGCTATTCCACAAAGATTTAATAGCACAGACCTGTAGAAATGTTTCCTGGTAATTACACTTCATTAATGTAGCAGAATCTATCATGATATATTTGCTATTTATTTATTTATTTTAGACAGCTCTACATGGTAGCCAGTTAAGTGGTTTAGAATGAATGTACAGTTCTTGATAAAAGACATACCACTGAATTTACAGATGAGAAAGGTGAATATGGATCCTCCAAACAAAAAATGACCCTCTCAGCTTCCAACTCTACAGGCATGTAAGTATGAGATGGGCTTTAATGAATCAATATTTTCCTATTGAGGAAAGTGAATGTTGGAGTTCAACACTGCCTCATGGACTGCCTGCTCACAGCCTCCAGACCGAGTCCACCAGGCCAAACCCTGCGAGCTGTGGGGCTCTGAAGCGATAACTCTTTTCAGTTTTAGGAAGCCATGAAAGAGCTTGGTATGAGATAAAATTTGATCTTTTGACTACTGGCACTGAGAATTCAGCACTGACTTTCACAGCAGCTTCAAGGGAGAAAGAACAAAGGGAAGAGCTCAAACCACAGAAGAGAACTTCCTTCTTTTCCATTTTAGCTTTTGAAGGTCAAACATCTGATCACCTCTTCCAAGTATTAGAGAGATCACACAGGAGTTTTGCATTGGTGATATGGACTGTAATTGCAACGCACATTGGCATGGTGTTTCCTTCCTCGACTCCCTTAAAAAACTGGCTGAACAATAAGAAGTGTAAAGTATTACACAGCACTATCAAGATCTTTTCTTCCCCTTTTTTTTAAGATACAGAAGATGCTCATGAGAATGAAGTTGTCATATATTATAAGACTGGTTTAAATCTAGAGATACAAGCAAAATATCTCTCACGAGTGTGCTGAGGTATTACTTTTTTTGCCTAAAAAGCTAATGGCACAGCATTGCCTTTCTACAGTTAATTTAAAAGTGGATCAGTGATACCTGAACAGACATATTTAAAGAAGCAAAATATTTTGGGCCGATTTCTAATCATCATTAGTACTCCCTATGTACAGAGCTTTAAACAGACTGTACTTCAGTGGCTCATGTCCATAAATAATGTCATTCGTGGTTCACTGGTTGAATTAATCTGATATAAAATGACTAAATTGAAAATCTGTAGGTTGAGCTTTTGATGAGTTCTGGCAGAGCACTAAGCAGGCAATCATAAGCTTATTAATGAAAACAGAATGATAGAAATTGAAATATTAAAGAAGGGGGAAGTAATAGATTAAAAATTAATTTTGATAACATAACTTGCACCAAATAAGAAAATGAATGATGCACGAAGCTCCTTTTTATTGTTTTCATATGCTGCTTCTTTCAAAAGAGTGCCATTAGACGGAACTGTATGGCTGCGAAAGGATAAAACACCTCAGACTACCTTTTCCAACTTCTTATATTAGCTGTCATTCATGCCTTTGCTGCTAATCAGTTTGGAGCTGGCAAACCTATGTGGAAAAGGTCTTTACAGTGTAAATTTTTTGCAACCTTTAACTCAAAAATGAAAGCCAAGATACTTGCTGATGAATTCCTCAGGGTGGTCTTGGATATGGCTTCATCATTTTTCCTAGCGAGGTTTTATGCCTGAAATGATGAAGAATGTTGAAGAAGAGATGGAATTCAGCAGAACTCTGCAGAAAACCACTTCCACCTTCAGAGGAGCCAAAGTTTCCCACCCGCCAAAGCCATGCACACGCGGCAGAAAGCTGTGAGCTGTGCAAGGCAAGAGGCGTGAAAGAGTCTGGCCCAACTCATTAGAATTTTAGCCGATTGTTATCAATGCCTTTCGCTGCTATCGAGAGGCTTTAGAAGCAATAACTGGAAAATCTCCACAGTGTAATGGTAAAATACAGAACTGTTTTATGAACAATAAAGATCAGTCTTTGGTAGGTTTAAAAGTTATATATGTTGAGTCTGCATCATTTGAAGACACAGGATTGTAAAAAGGAGCAAACTGACCAGCACCTAATGAAATGCAGTATTTTTAAGGCCTAATTTGCAAATTTAATTCAAAATACATTGTTTGTAACATTCACTGCAATTGGAATATATAATGCCATTTATCAAAAGGCAGATTTTAAAATGCTGCACATTTAATACTTTTTCCAATATAATGGGATGTTGGAAATTGAAGAAAAGCTTTAATAAAAATCCTTCGCTGTAAATATCAGTCCCAATCTTACCTTTTATTAGCACTAAAAAAGCATGCCTTTTATTAGCACTAAAAAGACTTTTCCACTGAGCACATTCACGTCCTGGGGCTTCTACAGCAAAAACCAGCAATAAATTTAGAATCTCCAGTAAACAGATTATTGTATAACTACAGAATAATTTTCAGAGCATTGGAGGTCATTTGTAAACATTAAATAATAATTTCTGACTGACTGGATTACTCAACAGATTTAAGATAAGGATAAACAGCAAAAATACAGACACGTATTAAATATTATTACAAATTTTTTTCCAGCAGTTCTAGGGTTAAAATTTTTAGCATATAGAAAATACAAAGAGTGTGAATCGGGAAATAGATCCTGTATCTACTGGGCTGTGGCAAACCCAGAAAGCCTGCAGATTCCAGGTCCTGTGGGGATTAAGGTAGTCACAGAGAAGGGCAACCAACAGCTCAAGGCAATAACACGTGTGTGACCTACAAGGTCAATGGTCAAATGTGGGACTGCTGAGAGGTATACGGAGAGCCTGTAGAGCTGCCCTCTTGGGTCCCACAGCTTAACATACCTGCCTGTTTGCATTTTAATAATAGTGATAATGACAGTGCGTTAAGGTGGTTTGAATAAACACTGAAAATCCAAGAATTACCAAGCTACTCCATATGCAAAACCTCACGTCTTCCTACAGGACGAGGATACACAGGCAGCGAGTCCCATCAAACTTTATTCATTTGTTCATTATTCATTTGTTGGCAAATCTCTTGATATTTGCCAAGCCGATGACATTTATACCAATTACTGTTTTCATTTCTTGCTCACTTTTGAGCAAGAGGAGCTTTCCAAACAACAAAAAAAAGCCAACGTCCCTTACGCTGTAAACAGCTCACCATCCAAGTTAGGAATAGACAAATCCATGGGGGAAGTGATTGAACTTTTAGCTCAGCCTTCTTCCAGATATCTCAAGGGAAACAGGAGCTTTCAGATGCTAACTTAGCTTTGGACGCTAGCTCTTGACAAGCTGATAAGAGCTATATCAAGAGGTTTATATATGACCAATTCCGCAGTCAACAATAGAACCCACGGAGATAGTAAAAGTGTTGAAGAACAAACATTGTGTTGCTCTTATTTTATCTTTCATATATTTAAGTTTTCTTGCTGGCTTGTGTTCTCTATGAATCTGCTGCACAGACATATTCACGCATTAACTTTCAGACATGCATTTTTCACCATTGTACATTTAAGTTTCATACTAGTCAGATCTCAGAGCTCTAAAAGCTGAATTTTATATATAGTTTATATGTAATGCTCAGCTAGTTATGGCTTGTGTTTCCTTCAAACTCCCTCCTCCCCCTCCTTTTATGATCATGTTAATAAAATATGGTTTGTTTAGAGAAAAGTAATTTTGGTTATTGCATATTTCTAGTGAGGACAAACAAATGTCAAATGCTATGTACAAATCCTGAAAACAGCAAATTGCACATATATCTACCCGATTTTGGACTGTGTATCAATCCAGAGATACACAGACCGTGAAAGCCAGAACTGTTCTCCAGAAAGCTCAGCTGAAAGCCCACCTGGAATACAGATGTCCGAATTGCAGATACTCTACTGGGGCTCACGGAAGGACAGCCACAGGTTCAAAGCAGGCACGGATGGAACAGCACTTAAAAGAGGGGATTAATTTAAGAAATAAAGATTAAATCTTAATAAGCAGTGACTCAGAGGGAATATAATACCTAAAGATGTGTAAAGAGTTTAAATAGCAAGAAGGCAAAGTGACAATTTCGGGTTTAATTTCTTGAATGATCTCAGCAGCCACGCGCAATAAGCTCTGCTACGAAGGAAAACTGACAGTCAAGAGGAATGTCTTTTTAAGAGAGCTATGAGAAAAGAGTAAGAGCATTTACTAAGTCTAGTAAAACCATAGAAGGTCATTATTTCCAAATAAATACTGAGGAACCATCTAGGAAAACTCCAGAAGTTTTAGCTGGATTTGAATAAATTTAGGCAGGTTTCTCACCAGAAGGGTTGAGATGCTAAGGATTCTTCCAAACTGAGTAGAGGGGGCAATAAATCTTATTATCTTTAAGACAGAACTTGGTAGGCTAATGAAAAAGTTTATATGATACTGTTGCGGAGGTTTTGGACTTAATGATCCAAGAAATCACTTCTGGTCCATTTTTATATACTGCTAAAAGTGTACAACTAGAAATATTAAGAGCAGGAATATTACAAAGCGGTACACAACCCATCCAATAATACTGTCTTTAAATGCACAAACTAAACTATTTACAAATGTTAATTAAAGTGCAGAAGATAATAGGTTATTTTCTTATTTTGTTCAATATAATAACTTTCTGATGATAGCAAAGGTATCCAGAGGTATTGAGGTGGTTTTCAGTGGATGCTCTGATACTGTTGTAAAAGGAGTTACGGAGAATGTCTCAATAACCATTGTATTTGCTTTTGTGCTTGCAGCATTCTCACAGTAAAGTAGAGCACGGCAAGACGGGAGCTGCAGAGGAAAAGACAATGACCTTAGCAGTAAGACGTTCACCCCAGCAGCCAGGTGCTTGGTGACTGTGAATAAAACACAGTAAATCCCCTGTTGATAGCAAGAACAAGTTCATCTATTGCTATGCCCAAGCAGACAGAGATGAAGACTCCACACTCTAAAATCCATTATAAAAGAGCTGTGCACTATCATATATTGCAAAAATTACTCGTGTCCAATAGGAGACAGTCACCTTGCACTACTCTAATGAGCTCTAAAGCTGACGAGGCATGACTAGCAATGAGTTACCAGTTCTGGGGAGAGAAGCGCAGAGTGGCTAATTGGCCGCGGGACGCAGAAAGTTTCACATCCAGGCTAGTGGTAACAACCCCTTGTCAGCTGTTGCGCAGTTTCCATGGGAGATATCTGCGCTCTGCCTGACCATACTTTAGCATGTCTACATTTTTCTGTGAAAGTCTGAAAATGCATGGAAATGCCGAAATGCATGGTGCAAAACTTGGGCACTTTTTGCTTTGAGTCAGGAGCCATGCTGGAACTTAGCTTTAAAGATGACCACAGTACTTAAAGCCAAGCAAAGTGGACCTTTCCTTCTACATGTTGGCTAATGTTCAGGGGTCTTTTACCTCTGAGTTTTGAAATAAACTGAAGTGAACAGCGTATCCACAGCTCGGGAAAGCCAGAAAACAGCCTAAAAGGTACATGAAATCTTGTCTATTGAGGGGAGATACCATAGCCAGCTTCCTCCAGAAAATAATAAACTGGAGGACTTCTGTGCAGAAACTCCTGGCAGCAAGTAGGTCACTCTCATTATTCAGAACAGAACTAGCTCGTATCATCCTGACTGATGAAAGCTAGTCCCTCCACAGACTCTCCCTACGGCCGCTTTAGGTAAGAGCAATTTACCTTAGGCAGAGCTGAAACTGAGAAATGGACCACGTGGAGAATGAGACCTACAGTTTACAGATTATCCTGTTGAGGAGAGTAAATATCTGCTTTTAAACCAGTGAGCGCTGTTCCAATATTTAAGCATCCTTGGACTGAATCCCGGGCTGTTAAAGACGGAGACTGTCTTGGAGGAAAAGCTATTGACCTTTGGGAGTTCATGCTTAGATCGTAATTTTCATAATCAAAATTTTAAAAATAACTTAAAAGCTTTCAAGTTTTCCCTAAGGACTTGCACACATCACTTGCACATCACATTATGTGAGGTACTTGGCTGTGACCTCAAAGGCCCCTCTCTCTTTGATTTTCCTGGATTCTCATTTATTTTTCTGGACAAACAGCATGAGCTACAGTTAAACTGTGCAATGTACTATGAGTGATTAGATATTAGGAAGAATAATAGTCTTTACAGAGTAAAGCTCTATAGTTTACAAATTACAAAAAAATGCCATTTACTACATCCTGTTCATGTCTAGAAGTTTCATTCATAGAGGATTAAAATAATTCTCCAAGATTCTGTCAGAGGTACCCTTGGGAATAATAAGCCTAAATTTTGGCAATTTCCCCAGTACAATATATGTGTTTGAAAAAAACCTAATGCAATCTGTTGGCTTTTCTGAGTGTATGTTTAATCAAATATTTCAACACTCTTTCTTCTGAACCAAAAATCTATGCCAGTAGATTAGAGAAACCAGTGCTGAGCATTAGAGGTGGATAAAATGTTTTACATGAAAACATTCTTTTTTTTTAGGGAAAATCAGATTTAGTGACTCCAAAACAGTTTGCAGAGAGATGTAAATATTGTTGTATTGTTACTTGGGAAAAAAATCCAACAAATTTGAAATAGCTTTATTTTTTCTAAAACAATGGTCAAAAGATTTTATTTTTGCTCTGAACTGGGCAGTTTTCTTCCCTTAATTCTGAAAATATTAACTGACAAAAGAATTCATATGGTGCCCATAAACAAATCTGCAGTAAAAATTAACTCATAACTGTGAATTCATCCCAGAACTTCCAAAAACCTCTGGGGATGTGAAAAATAATTTTGATAGTTATGCTTTCTGCATCCAGTGCATACATTAACAATTTAATCTTCTTAATGATTTTATTATAGAGCTGTATTACCCTAAATTATTGAGTGGAGTCCCACATCTCACCATCAAAGTTATGGAGCCCTGTTACTCTAGGAAGGCCGCCGTGTCCCAGAACACGTTGTTTGGCTTGCTGCTGACCCAAGATGGATGAACAAACGGTGCTCTGCTGCAGCACCACTGAAAATTACTGCATTTTTCCTCAGCTAAGATTAAATAATAATTGAAAGAACAGTATTTTTACAGCCGATTTTCCAAATTTTCTGCATAATTTTGCCTGTCTTGCATCTGCCAGCTTGCAAAAAAGCATCAAGGCTTCAATGAAATGGGGGAGAATTCACCCTATTAGGGAGTCACATCCCTTCCCTCTTCATTTTTAGCACAAACTGAAAGAAAAGTAGGGATTTGCAGAGAAGGTAGAAATAGTGACACTTCACTTTGGAAATGTTCCGAAGCAATAAAAGCTTACTAGAAGAACTAGTTGGATAGTCTCCATGGAGAAAGGCAAAAAAATGAATAAACTACAGCGTGGTCTTGCCCTGTTATTGTCTGGGTTCCCCCGTCTGGCTGCGTGTGGCAGCCCTTTCAAGCAAATACATACAAGTAAAACACATACAATTAACAGTGATAAATATACCAATGGGAAGCTGATCAATGTTATTTTGTAAAGTTCCCTTTGGGATATGCTTTTGTTCCTGAATTGTACTTAATACACAAATGAACAACAATTATTTTCTGAATCAGCATGAAAATGAACAAGAGAATAGAAAAAAGCTATGAACACAGCAAGGCTAATTGGGGAACAAACTGGTGTTATTAGTAGATCCAAAGATAATTAATCATCTCCCAGGTTTGGTTCTGTTACAACACCTCATATAGATTGCTCACGTATGCAGGCTTTGATAAACGTTACCACATAAATCATGTAGAATTAAGCATCATGAGCTTAAGAACAAGCTCTCCCTCACATCGGTCAGGCCACTGAAAATGTAGGAGTCAGGTTTTCAGCACGGGAAGATGCTACCCCCAAAGGAGTCCTTGGTGTTGTGCCAACCCTCATTAGCATTTAGCAGCAAAGCAAGAGAAAACACAGACATGCACGAGTCAGGGAGGAGAGCAAAACCACAGGGTTAGGGCTTATAGGCCCGATATTTAGTGCATTTTTAAAGGTAACTGTGGATCTAATACATAGACATTGAGGAATAGCGCTGTTTAAAATCCTTGCTTACGTGCACAACTTTTCAGTAAATCCCTAAAATGCTGTGGTCAAAGATGTTTCTGTAACGCTCCCAAGCAGTTCTGGAAAGCAGGTGGGTCACTGGCATTCTAAAAATTATTAATTTCCTTCATTCATCCCTTTTGGTACAATTTAAAGCACACGAATAGCAGTGGTATGAAAATGCTCAATTTCACACATGGGGATGTTCTAATCGACTTGTTTTCAACAGGGTTTGCTAACCAGAAATGGTGTATCAACCGCAGGAGCTGTAAAGAAAGAGAGGAAGATTTGTCTGCTCATTGTGGATAAGTGTAGTTGCCAACATTGCCACGTCGGTCAGACCAAGCTTTTGATGTGTAATTTAGAAGAACAGATGTTTTATCTGGGAACTTGTCCAGATCTTAAAAGAAAAAATGTGGGGAACTCAGTAGTGGCCTCTTCTGTCAGCAGCAATAGCCTCAAAAGTACTGGAGAAATACTGAGTAACTAGCTGGATTTCTACGTCACAGCAGAGAAGCAGAGACATTGCTTGATTACCTTTGTGAGTGACATACGCTGCAGTGATGAACTAATTGGTGATCGCCAGTTAAATGGACTGAACAAGGCTGTAAACTCTGGACATGTTATTATGGCCATTATTTTTTCATCAGTCTTCTTTTCTCATTCTGTTCTTTTCCAAAAAACCCAAGAGTGACATCTTTCCTTCCCATTAGCTGCACGAGCCACACCAGCGGAGACAAATGGCATAAAGTTTTACAGGAATGCAAATGTATGAGAAATGTTTGAGCGATATTAACTACTGCATTTCATGCAAAACTGAACTAATAAAGACTCTTCCTCATAGATCATGTCCAAATTGAAAGGGGTTTTAATCCACACAAAAGATTTCATAAGGCTCTATCATTAGTCCAAGGACTGTTAAGCAAGTAAGAAGATACCTTCAAATTTACCTTTTACACACTCTTCAATCACTGCTCAGTCTTGCCTTTTCTCTTAATGCCCTGTCCAATTTGTACTGTAAACGCCTTAGAGGATGTGCTGACAAAACGCTATTATCTGTCTGAAATACCTCTTAGACGTCTTCCCCCTTATCTTCAAGACCCAGGGCTGCTCACCAGGTGGCTGAGGAGGGGAGGGAGGAGAGGGAAGGAGGAGGGTATGGGAGAGGCCAGGCTATCCCTGGGCACTGACTTCTGGCAGGCTCCTGTGGCACCCCCAGGGTAACCCACAACCAAACCCACCGGCGCCGTGAGCGGCTCTCCCACGGACCCACCCCATGTGCCCTGCCAGCTGGGATCCCCCCGGGCCAGGGCATCCCCCATCCAGCAGGTCCCTCTGCGGGCAGGATCAAAGCCACAGCACGCTTTGTGCGATACGTGACAGCCGTGCTGCCAGACGTGAGTCGTACTCTGCCTCAGCCTTGCCGGATGAGTTAGCCGTCACGGAGTCAGGGGCTGAGTAAATGTAAAATAACAAGTTGCCATTTAACTGAATTTTATACACTGCTATTGTATTCCTGCAGTGGTTTAAAAAGCGGGCATTCCAGCACAAAGGAAATGAAACAGCGACGGCGTCGTGTTGTCACTGGTGATTTCAAAGGTGGCTACACTACGCCTGGAAAAACAGAGTTTCCCTGTGCTGCAACTCTTCAGCAGGCCAGTTAATCAGGTGATGCAAATCGGCGTAGCTCTGTCTGGAAGCCTCAGCAATAACGCAAGACGTTGCTCTCCTGATGACTTTTTGCTGAGCCTACATGCTTTGTAAAGCCACTACAGCAAGTTGATAATGGTGCATGAAATGGAAAATCCGTCTGAGCACACCCAAAAGCACTGTGGATGTGCAAAGCAATCGCAATGCTGCTGTCTTATTTGATGGTTCTTACTACACAAGCGCCCACACTAATGCATTCAGGCTTTCACTGCTTTTAAACAGGTGCAACTCCAACTCTTGTAATGCATTTACTTCTGATTAACACAGCCTTAAATACGACTGGAGTCAGACGTACAGCAGCATTCAGGTCAGGCACAGAAAAAAGAACAGAATGTTGTGGGACTGAAGATGAAAATCTTTAGTGGTGTCTCTCCACTGATTCAAATCAGCAGAGAATTTGGCCTAGTTATTTTCCTCATTGACGTCTCTACCCTCTGAGGCAAGGGTAGCTGGGTATTTTGAGGATAAAAACAATTTGGGGACATATGTGCCACTAACACACATCAGCAGTAGTTCTTTCAGCATTACAAAACTTGCTGGAAATTGGAGAATTTTCAAAGTAACTTTTCGATACTTTTCTATTCATCTCCATAGTCACAGTGCTACTCAAAGGTTAGCTGAAATAGCTGCAGGCAGTGGAGGAATCACAGAGAGATCACATGAAACACAGCCTGGTTTCTGGAAAAAAGGGATATTCAGCTCCTCCTCTATACCATTACTCTGTACCATTTTGACCACTTTTGGGACATTAAATACTGGAAATAGCTCAGAAAGCATTTGGCTCAACATCTATGTCTATATATCATAAGGACTACCATATAATGCAAGCGCTTTAGATCCATCCTAACTAGAAAATGTAAGCTACATAATGCCAAAAATGTCATCAGAATGTAAGCACTGCACATAGCCATGCTCCCAACATCCTTCCAGGGCTCACTCCGTACGGAAAACCAAAGATTAAACATACCGCCTCACGCACATTACAACATTAACTTTGTATTATAAATCAAAGACCTTTTTTTTTTTACCGGATTAGCTTCCTCAGCCAGGTAGCAGTGAGATAAGATGAGACGCAGTACTGGTATCTGGGAATCAGATCATCCTGAATTTAGGTTGGCTCAAACAGTTGTGGAACTAAAATCTCAGCTGACAATGACATTTAGGGACCTGAGTTGTTACAGGCAAATTTTTGCTTCCCTACTAAATAGGGAAAGAAATTGGAGACCAGTCCCCAGATTTATCACGCAAGTGTAATGAAAGCAACACAACATATTTTTCTTAAAGTACAGACCAACCATTCAGAATTGCCTATTACAGCAGTACAGGTTTAATTCGACATCTGTTGGCAAGTGGAGGGGCTTATTTCTTCAGTTTTATTCTGGGTCTTGACTCAGAGAGACTCTGGAGATACTCAAGACGAGTTTCCTTACTGGTTCTACTTGTTCTGCTTCCAAAATAGGGCAATGTTAGGTTGGTTTCTCTAAACTTGTTTATAAATTTCTTCATTCTTGATTGTTCGTAGCATATTTCAACCTATGCTCAGAAGGCTCCTCTTTGTTTATTCGTATCTTCTGTCAGTGAAGTTCTGTGGTCTAATTTGAACATCTTGGCCAAAGCTTTTAACATATTAGCTATTTCATTCGCTCTTAATTCAGTCATTCAACAGTCACATCTGGAGCTTTCTGTAATTACGTGACTCCCCAGGGAGATGCTCTACAAAGTTCCACTAACATTTTTCAGTTCTTTATCAAATTTAAGCAGAGGTTTGACACGTTTTAAAAAAAATCTTTATTAATCTCTTTTTAATTGCCTCTAATTAAGTTACTGGAACTGTAGATGTCTCTGACACAATGTTTTCATTTCAGATTACAGGTTTTCAGATTTTAAGATCTGCATAGTTACTGCTCTCTGGGAGGAGAAAACCACTCCCAAGACTGGGAGAGCATTCTGCACTCCACACTACACGGTGCACCATGTTCCAGTTCATCGTTTTGGAACAGCCTCAGTTATAAGATTATAGAATAGCCTCAGTCATAAGATGATTTCTGTTTGGTTTTGGAAAAAATGCAAATTAAATTTTAAAGGAACATTTTAAAATTATGGTTTTTAATGTTCATTTTTGAGTTGGTTTTTTTTTTTTTTTCCTCATTTTACTACTTCTCATCATACTGGGTGTCTATGAAACACAAAACCAACATAAAGTTTCCTTACCTGTGTACCAGCTGCTTGCGGCTTACACAAATAGCAGTTTCGTAGTCATGAGTGACACACACTTTATGTGGGCTGCACTTCACCTTCAAACATGGATCTTTGGATGGATCAAGGGCTATAAAAAACCAAACATATTAGAAAAGAAAGTGAGAAATGCATATAAAGTTATCTCTTGGTTGACAGATGACAACTGGTTAGAATGAACACTCCCACATCTGAGCGAATAAATACTTTGCCCCTTTACAGTATGTGCCGTTGTTTTCAGACTGCACGTTAAATAGTGATGTTTAAGTAGAAGGGGAGATGGAGACCTTAAAGGCTCTGATTATTCAACAGTGATCTGAGTCTAACTTGGAAGTCACATTAATATTAGACAGGATACTTTGGAATGAAGTTCTGGTGTAATAATCTATATCATGCTGTTTATTTCATAGAAAAGTTGTAGTGGAATAAAATACACCCACAAGTAACAAAATGACTAGTATTTTAGAAGCTATCTAATAACTGACATATTGCAGAGTGCTAATAAAATTAATTCCACAGATACTGTATAACAGGCTTATTATTTTGCAGAACTTATTTTTAATTTTTATAGATAAGCATCTCCTGTACTTAAAGTGCTTGAGTAGAAGAGCAGTAATAACAATAAAATAATCCTAGGCTTTTATACAACAACTCACATCACCAGCAGTGCTGTCGGAAGCGGGATTAGAGAGCATGATGAGTTGCTATCTCAGAGCAAATATGCCCAGGCTGTTGTCCTTACTGATGCTCCCCAGGGAAAGTTCTTCCTCTAGAGTCAGTCCTTACACTCTTTATTCTCCTTCTGACACTACCCAGTGTTTCCCCTCTTGGTGGTAGCATCCCTGCTTTGGGTTGAGGCTTTGGTTCCCTGAGGAACGACCACTGCTGCTTTGTCCTTTTCTCCGGGAGCCTAACAGGATCTGGGGACAGACAGGGACACGTTGCCCAGAAATGTATCTTCAGTACTTCAGCCAGCCCCAGGATGAATAATGCAGTGGGCAATCTTTATCTCAACAGTTCTTAGGTTGCTGGAGAAAAGGACATGGTGGAAGTACAGGGAGTTTCTCTCCCTCTAACGTGACAGGTGATTTCAGGTACTGCAGCTAGTCAGGAGTCAGGAAAATGTGCAACAGCCACACGCGATCCTGCATTGGAAAGTGCAGGGTACTAGGGTTTACCCTCAGGTACCCTCTTTACAGTGTTGGTTAGGAAAGATCCCATGAACCTTCCTCCTGAACACAGCCATTTACCGATCCTCTGGTTAACAGCTGCCTCTGTCACAGCGTTCTGCAAGGCAGCGCGATAGAGGACTTGAAGGAGGGAATAATGCTGTACCCTAATGACGATGCAAATGGACTTAAAGGACTGCAGACAGAAAGTAATTACCAACATTGGCGTTTAGCCAGGACGCAGGGATTAACACACAGACACACACTCCCCCTGCTTATCTGAAAAGGGTACTCGGAGCCTGAAACGGCACAGCGATACGCTGCCAATATTCTAACAGGAGGCTCCTGCAAAGATCCCCATTCAGCTTGCGATGAGCCGCTATCCTCAGATGTAACAAACACACTCAGAAAGGAGCCGTGAGAGTCTGAGGAGCCCCTTCATTTTTTTCTCTATACACAAAAATGTCTCCTAACACTAAATGAAGAAACCAGCGCATGGCACATTACACTACGTTTTACTAGAACTGCACATACCTTTCCCCTCTCCTCAAATAAGTGAAGATATTATCATGTATCAGAGGCTCGATGTGGGAAAATTAGGATTTAGTTTGGGATCATCCTGTTTAGCACCCAAAGGGAGCAAGAGGGTCTGAACTTGGTGGAGGCAGGAGCTGCTCCTTCACAGAGGCAAGAAGATGCTGGTGCATCAGGCACCGGAGCAGACACTGGAGCAGCCTCCTGGTCCCTACAGAAGCTCAGCAGAGGCAGAGAGTATTTGTTGTCCTGTCTGTGTGCAAGTCTGCCTGCTCCTGCCAAGTTTCCACAGACTGCTTCCTTAAGTGAGTGGTGATTTGGTAATCTTTGAAGTAGAAGAGAAACGATACAGCGCTATCCTGGATACCGCTCCAATTAGAGCACTGATCCCACCCGGGAAAATCTCTTATAAATACTTTTCTGCAATCAAGTTGCATTCGAAAGACTATCTATCTAAATTCATTCTCTTACAAAAGGATGCTTCTAAAGATCAGCAATAAGACGTATCTGCCAGGATGAATTAGAACTATTCAAAAAATAGTTGTGTGAATACTTCAGAAGAAGGGAAGTCACAGCCACACAGAGAAATTTCACCTTTGTTTGAGAAAGTATTTTTAGATAAGCTTTTTTTTGGACGTTATTTTGCCATGGATTTGACTTTCTGTTCCTCTTCAGTGTGTCCTCAAATCCCATTTCACCTCTCCCCTTGCTCCCCACATAATGGGACACTCATGGAAATGGGCAACTCTTAGTTTCATTTTTGGGACTGTCTAAAGTTCTTATTGCGCATTATGATAACTGAGTGTCCCACTTTTACTGAACGACCAGAGAAACATTTAAAGGCTACTATTTGAAGTACAAGAAGTTTCAGTTTTCTATGTACCAAATTTCTTTATATGACAGCAAACGTACTTCCACCAAGCAGAGGATTCTTCTGTTTTCCTGCAGTGCTGAAGTGCTGCAGCTGTTCCGTGTTGGTTAAACAGCCGCAGCTACAAGCTCGTACCACATTAACACCCATTACACATTTGTGATGGGCAATTGAGCTTCACTAGTGCATATGTATTTAGTGGAATGCCGTTGGTGCAAGACAGGGGGAAATCGTAAAAATGAAACAAAAATGTTAAAAGCTTTTTCTTTTAAAGCCATTAAAATTGATAGAAAAGGTGAAGTGAAGGAGAAAAGACCATCTGTTTCCTGCACCGTAAACAACAAGACATCAACATCCAATGAGTTGCCATTAGGAAAATATATAGGCAGTGTCTGAGGGGCCCGGTCTGTCCCACTGAGAAGACCAAAGGCTGAAAAGGCTCTTCAGGGGTGTTTTGCTGTTGCCTTTTAGTGTCTTTTCTAAGTCAGACTAACTGGCACATGAGGACTAGCCCATCCCCTGATCTTTACGTTCCCAGAACACGGTGGGTGACATATACATTCTTAATCCTCTTACTTCGCTCTCACTGGAGACCGAGTTAGGTACTTGACAGGGATTGAAATGGCAAGCCACAATTTCCTTACCTACGTGTCTACCTATATATTCTTAAACTGCAAACCAGAGCGAGACACCCTCCTTCTGCAAAGCCTTTAATAAGCAAGCACCGCTTGGAGCGTGAAGGGTCACCAGGTCACAGGTACAGTGGGCTGATATAATTCAAAGGTCATATCCACACAAAAAAATTTAATGACCAGAACTTTTGCTGGCTTGCAGCTGGCCTTGCTCTTTTACTGGAGCACATGCACGTTGACTGCTTTTGCTGGTGACACATCCTTGATGCAAAATGCTGCATCAACAGGAACCATTGTGCAAATTGGCTAGGAGCCCAGGGCTAATAGCTGCCAACATCGCCGGGCTGCTGGAGAGCACCTCTGGCCCTGTGCTCATAGTTCTCTATCAGCCAGAGCTTGCGTAAGTGGGGATGTGGGTTTAGCCTTGAAAGTCAATACTAGTTTGGCATGAATAAGAGAAGCAAGATTTAGGCCCACATGGTCTATGTGACATCATGCACAGTTTCAATACTTAACGTTTTTTCATAGGAAGATTTACTCTAATTGAAGAATTATATCCACTTCAGGAACTCCTTAGGTCTTCTAAAGCAATAAAAGTGCATGCATTTCTGAAATAAGTATATTCTGAAATAGCATCACACAATACATTATTGTTAAAAGAAACACAACTTTGAAATATTTAGCAATTAAAAAGAAAAATATTGTTGAATGGTCATCAGTTTGAAGCACAGGAATGGGGAAAGAGGTGGTTGGAAATCTCAGTCACTATTTCCTTTTAAATCAGGCCTCAACTTCTCTCTACCTCAGTGTCTTGCTTCTAAAATCTGAAAAGAATAATAATGCTGGCAATAATAATAAACAAAGCTTTTCCCCACTTGTCTGTTGGAGGAATTATTTCATTCACGGTGGAAAAGCTCACGAAGATCCTTAAATGGAACACGCTATAGAAGCATCATTTCTTATTCATTACAAACAGCCCTTACATACATTCAACACAGCAGAAGGAAGTTTATTAAATACAAGCAAAACTGTGGGCTTTGTCAGAAGACATCAAAAACCCCCACGATCTGGATTATTATTTCTTGAGATTTTTTTCCACTTATGCGGAATGCATGATCCATATGAACATAAAAGGTCAAAACAGGGATTTATATGTCTGCAAAGTTCCTCAATATGTTAAATAAGTTTGGAAGGTTGTTCTACTGCTAAGCAACCCAAGCCCTAAGGAGAGCTCATAATAAGAAACAATTTCTGAAATATGCTAATCAAAGATCATGCTTTGTTAATCAGATTTATACATGACTAGGAGCAGATGCTCATCATCTGCAGAAGAAAAGACCCTTGGGAATAAGATGAAACATAACAACCATATTTGTCATCACAGTTCTTTTCACCCTAAAGCAACGAGTAGGAAATGTTTGAAAATGAAGAGCCAAAAGTACAAATAAACAAATGAAAGTGGGAAGAGTGAGGAAAAAAAATGGAAGTTTTTTATGATAAAGATGTTATTTTATCAGCTTGAAAGGAAAACTACAGCCATCCCTTCTCTATGTTAAAGAGTCTGCCATCTCAGGTCTGTCTGCACAGGAGTAGCAAAAATACCTTATGCCTGGCTGTAATACGTGAATATTTTTCCAGTTTTTCTTTAGACTGAGACTGAAGGTGAAGTTGATTAGGTTAGTTATTCTGACCTGACAGTGGCTGAGGACCGGTCCAAAATTTTTGGAAGGGATATGTGTCCAGCCAGTATTGGAATTAAAGATTTCACACGAACATAAATCCTTTGATGAAAACCCAGCTCAGCCACCCTGCCTATGTTTCTGTGAGTCCAGACTCCACAGTTTCCTGTCCTGAGCTCTTCCCATGTTGTTGCAATCCCTGCACAGTTGGTCTCCAAGGGAAAGATCCATCCCAGGAGACAGCGGGCTGAAATACAGGGAAATACAGTACTGCACATCTCTCAGGATAAATATTTTCAGAAGTTTTTTATCCTGGGAAAATTTAGAATTTCTGGCTTTTTATCTTGGCTCCAAAGTCTTACTCTTCCTCACTTAACACCTAGATGTTTCTGCCGCTGACGTTTGTTTTCTGGCCAGCTATCCTGGTACCCTGAGCTCCGAAGTCTCTTCCTGTCTGGCAAAGCACAAGAGAAGAAGTGTTTAGATGGGCTAAAGTTTAGATGGGCTTCGCTGGCCACAACGTTTTTACAGGAAAATTGCACTCTTTTGGTCTGCTAGCTCTATAGGTCAGCTGGTTGCACTGCAAAGGGGAAAGGCTTTCATCTATACGTGGTGACCCCAAACCTACGCCAGGCCCATTTACACAAAATGCAGGTGAAGGATCAGAATTCCTGTCATTAAGAGACAAAGGACTTGCATTCCTTTTTTTTTAGTCAAGCTTTTATTATGCGTAGCAACCTAAGTTCCCTATTAAAACTATAAATATCCTGGGGTTACCTCACAGAGATACCAGAATAATTGGTAAACAATAAACACCAGGGATGGTGTCAGACCATTAACCACCTCCTGACGGTATGCTGGCGTCTCTTCCCAACACCAAAAGGGTTGCAAACACCAATTGCGTCCCAAATCCCTTTCCCTGCCAGCTCCACAAAGCAGACCAGGAACGTTGGCTTATGAACTGTACATGCTTTCCTCTCCCCTCCCTGCACCATTCACCAGAGGCTGTAAGTTTGCAATATAAATCAGTGTGGGACAAAGGCCTAACAACAGTGTTTGAGATACTTTTCTATTACATTTCATGTTTTTATATATTACCACTCTCAAAGACGACTTATGACTCGGAGGAAACTCCTTAGTCAGACAATGGCAGTACAGGGCGAAGTTGCTCTATGAGACTGTAGCTCTACGTGCTGCAGCTGCGGGTCATTGTGTTAATCACAACAGAGTAAATTTATTTTTCACACATTTGACTTTAAAAGGGTGATAACAAATAAATACTTTCAATGTCTTGCAGCAATAGATGTGTAATCCTGCAGAAACTGTACAACTAGTTCACAGCAAGATTTATGAGCTTAATTTTGTTTTTATGACCATTCGTTTGGGGGAAGAGAGTAATTTCAAACTCATAGATGTTTAGTGGAGCTGAAACAAACTACACAATCAAAAAGAAATGGCATTATGTAAATATTGGGTTTTTCGTTTTCAAAATTGCCTGACAATAAGTACTATGATCACTCAATGACAAAAATACTTCTGCACAATGAAATGTCAAGAGCAGTTGCTTTTATGCAATCCCCTTGGAACTGTTCTGACTGTGTGAGAAAAGGAGAACATCTGTTGAGAAAGGTATGATGAACTGGAAAATGCGACCCGCTGTCTTCGATGCAGAGATCCTAGTGCATATTTTAAGACAAAGAAGATTGATAATAAAACAAAGCCTCTCAAATAAATGATGCATTACATTATAGGTGTGCATTTCAATATTATTATGGATTACTTGATTCCAGCAATACTCCCCAAGCAAGCAGCAGAAGGAAAGCACAGCTCCTGGCCGTGCAAGCGGGCGCGGGAGCGAAGAGCTGCGCACACAAGCTGGTCTGGGTGGAAGGCTGACTCCTCACCTGCCTTCCTCCCCGCTCGGCATGAAGCTCAAATGGCAGCTCGTGTCAAACTTCAGATCTAAGAGGCAACGTTTCAAATCAGCGTCTTGTCTCCACTTACAGCACGGTAACAGCCAGAGGGAAAGCATGATCAAAGCAGCCAAGTAGTGACTTGGAGGAATTTTGCTATACGCTTCCATGAAAACTGTCATATAGCAAACGTGTAAGAAGCCATGCAGCCAGCTTAAACATGTATTAATAAAAATCTCTACAAACTTTGCCCTTGATTTTTGCTAGGAAAAGGGCATGTTTTCAACACGGGATGACTAACACATGATGGCTCAAAACAGTTTTGCTTTTAACGTTTCAGTTGTTCAAAGTAAACCATAGACATCCCCCCAGAATTAGAGCTTCTACTCAGCTTAAAAGTAGATGATGAATTTATGCTTTTTTTCCTTAATGTGAACATGGCCATACATATTGACTTAAAGAGCACTCAGGTGAACCTTGCTCTGCTTCTCTGTGAAAACACAACGGTTTTCAATGCTCCAGAGGCAAACTCCAGCCAATCCCCGTGCTGAGGTTAGACCCTCAGTGGAGCTTAATCCAAGTGCAATGGGACCACCCCACCGCCCCGTATCAACAAGACACCCAAGGATGCCTGTGCTGGACTTCCAGGCTTTTACAGCCATTCGGAAGGTTTCTGCCTGTACTCTTTCCCCAGATTTTCTTATTTTACAGGTCGGTAAGTGGCCACGTTGAGTGGCTCAGACTACGTTGTTTATTGGAGCTGAGTGTAACATTTCTTCTCAGAGCTGGTATTGTTAATAATTTTGGTTTTAAAAAATGTTATTAAATAACAAATTACACCCCCCCCCCCCAATATCAATTGCAAATCATTACCAATGGGTTTTATTCTGCTTCTACAAATCTTGGCATAAATCATTCTGCTTCATTAGGGAAAAAATTGGTGTTAGCCCTCCCCCAAGTCTAGGGCAGAACATGTCTTCGATTAACAAGCTCAGATATTTAAGTCTCTCTTTCTCTCTCGCATGCTGTCTCTCTGCATAATTACTCAGAGCAATTTGCATACAGAAATCAATTCAGCTGAAAATTAATTACCGTAGGCCTGAATGTTTCAAACATGTATGTGAATTATTTTCAGTAAATGGAATTTCTCAAGGCAGTTAAACAGTAATGTCTCAAACTGTCGGCATTTATTCCATCACTGCGTGGTATTTTTGTATAGTTTTGTTTTGGAGCACTCTAACATTTGAGTGGCTGAAGACGTTGGTATAGTGCACAGAAACATCTATGTTAATTTTTCCAGGCCCTTTCAAAAATCATTTCTTCTAACTGACATATAATTGCTTTTGACATTGCTGAGGGCCATCCAAAGCAAAAGATGCTTCAAAGGACTCTACAGATTTCCTTTCCAAAGCAAAGGATAAGAACCCGAGCATTTAAATGAATATCCTTGACAAATATACAGAAAGCTGATGCAGTGAAAATAAGTGAAGAAAAGAAAAAACAGGACTGTAAGTCAGGAAATGTGCTTCCATTGCTGAATGCGATAATCGGTCACAACCACCAGCATAGGTATTTGGCCAGTAACCAGTAGAGAGACATGAACAAGACCGAAGTTGATTTTCTAAAGAGTCATAAAAGAGAAGCTCCTGGTTTGATTTCTGACAATGAACCATTATGATTTATATCTCAATATACTGCAAATGTATCTCAAATACTTCCCTACACTGGGACAGGTTTTAAATATTTCATACGCTGAGGTATGTTTATCCAATACATTTGTCTTGTTAACACTTTCTTTTGAATCTGAAAAAACAAACATCCACTGGAAAAAAGAAGCTGTGAAACACAGCGAGGTACTTGCTCTGTTTTTCAGCCAGCACCAGGAGCCCTTTTCACAAACAACTCTCCTGCCTGCAAGGCAAAGGTTCAACTGACGTGCAAGTACAGAGCACTCGCACCCGTTCAATGTAGGATGACCTGGCATCAGTGCCGTAACGCTTCTCTACATCCCAAGCACTTCCACTATGTGATAATTTGTGTCATACCCGAGGGTGTGTTTCTGCATATCCTGGTAAGCTGAAGGCAAAGCAGACCTAAAAACCCCAGAGACAGAAGGACATTGGTCAGATGTTCCATTCAATTATTAATTCCAAGAAGTAGTGAGGGTATAAAAATAACCCCATTCTCAGGTTCTCACGGGGCTTTGGCATATGTTTAACGACAGCAGCTCTACAGTTTTGTCTTGAGTCCCAAAAGCCCCTGGGGTGATCCAGCTTGAAGCTTCCCGGGATGGAAGTAGAGCTTCAGAAGATTGCATTAATCTTTAGTTGGTGGAACACGAGAAAATGAAGAAACGTGTGCTTCTGCCCTGCAGGGAGGACGCGGTTCTGCAGTATCTGCCTTAACAGATCCTCAGCACAGGAGCAGAGCTAAAACCCTGGCTGCTTCCTTGGGTCGGCCTCAGCTCCGCTTGCTTTTCAGCAGCACCCTGCAACAACGCAGCCAGGCGTCTCTCACCCCGGGCATCCTGATGGCCTCCACCCCACCGGCTTCCCACGGCTCTGCCGAAGCAGGCGAGGCTCCTTCGGCAGGAGGGCTAGCGCTGATGCCACCCCCGCCCTGGGGTGCCTCCAAGCCCAGCCGTGCCTCTTCCAGAGCAAAACACGCTCCCGCAGACTTTCCAGCTCAGTTTGCTGGCAAACGCATGTGGGGAAAAGAGAGAGAAAGCACCTGGATCTCCACGCTGGGAGAACTGGCTGGCCGGGAACAACTTGTGAAATGATTGTAAGTCAGGTTTTACTTCTGTGAGAAGCTGAGGCTGCATTTTCCATATCTGTGATCGAACTTGGGTCCTGCGATACCGGCCGACTCCCTTAAATCTCCAGATCCAAGTACCAGAACAGAACTTGTTTTTTCTCTCCAAAAACCAGTGAGATTTTATTCTTATTGCTGCTGGTGAAATACTGAAAATATAAACTACAAAGATTTTAAAATATCAAAGCCTTACAAAAGACCCCAAACTATTATAAAAAAAAAAAAAAAGTAAGTATATTTAAGATAACTTTGAGATTTCTGAATGCTTGGACTTGACAATCCTCTGGTAATTTTGAAATGATGAATATAATTTTTCCTATGAACTGACCTAGACTATTTTGGCTTTCTGTTACACTGGACTGAATTATCATTTATTTAGTGGGATTTCATTTAATACAAATTCTTTTACTCCAAGGCCAATGAAAACAAAACAGGTTATACCTTCTTCAGAAAATAGTATTTTCAATTATTCATGCATAATTAAAGATACACATTTCCCATTTCAGATGAACACAAGCATATATTTTGATTTGCTTGGAGAGAAGTTGCATCATATGTCATGAAACACTTCTGCAATACTTCTGAGGCTGTTGCAATTTATACTTTAACTGAAGTAATAATATAATGGGAAAAAATTTACTCCAGTTTATTCAGTGAGCTAGCTTGTAAGAAACCGAACCCTTTTCCAACTTTGATTAAGAACTATAATGAAGTGTAATACTGTGAACTATGAGTAGAAAAAAAATAAAATTGAAACAAATATAAGTGGATATAAAACTCCTCTGTATTATTCATAGAGAAAAATCTCTTACCAATCAAATTTATCATTCTTCATTAGATATTTTATGTCATTAAATCTCATTGGAAAACATGAAGAACATATCTTTTAATGTTTATATTTTTAGAGGTAATGCAGAAACAAAAGTGCATCACTATTATTACTGATTCCATCAGCAAATAGTAAAAAATGAGGACCAGACTGCTGTTTTTGTGAATCAGTATGTCAGTATGCATAATTACAATTCTTTTCTAACACAGCATTGTGGAGAGCCAGGCAAGCACTAGAAATTCTGGATATGAATTCTCTGAAAGGCTGACCAGTTTGCTCTGGTTGTCGACAGACTGAATGTCGATGTCGTCACAGTTACAGCAATTCCCAGCCAGGCACCCTGCGTATCTCCACGTACTCAAATGTTAAACTAGAGAGGACGTTCAGCCCTGGAAATGAGAAAACCTCGACCTTTTCCATTAAGTTCCTTTGCTTATTTGCTAGGATACATGAAACAGAATTTGGCTCCAAACATTTTCAGCTATTGAGTATAAAATACAGGAGCTCATTTGATGCTTAATTAATAAGGTACAACACAGATGGCATTCTTTGAAACAGTACGCCTTGGAAGAGTGACCAACTTTACCCTTGTTCTTAGCATCGTAGCGCGTGGGCAGTGGCTGTCCCAGTCAATGGGGCAGGAAGGAACGGACACCCTTACATTGTGTTCTTGTTGCTGTCATCGCCTTTTCTGTGTCTTGGAATAAATGAGTTAGTGACTCCATGTCCCCCTCTCTTTTTCAGCATTTAAAATGGGGACAGTAATACTTACTGCCTAGAAATCACCCCGGGACTCCTGGAAGGCGTCACAGAACACAGAACACCCTGTCAGTGACTTGTAACGTAATGATTTCAAACCAGCTCCATTCTGCAGAACTAAGAGCCGTTTCATGTTCATTTGTGGCAGTCTGATTGTCTCCATGGAAACACGGGCAAAACACTTTATTTTCCACATCAACAGAGGAAAATTTGTTTCCATATTACATTAGTTTTAGTGTGCACTGAGCAAAACAAACACAAAAATAAAGGACTTTTCAAAGACTGATTTAATGATGAAAGGAGCGGTTTCAGCCCTCTCCCAGGGCAGCAGCCCCCGTCCGCCTGCCACCTCCGCGGAGAGCCCTGCGAGGCGGGCAGCGTTCTGTGGGACACCTCTGCATCAGGGGCGAAACAGAAAAAACAGACTTGTAAGTTTACAGGTAGAGAATTTATTGTCAGAAGAAACAACTAGAATTACAAAGTTAGAGGGATTTTAGCCATGAGACGTGACTGAAAAAACCCTACAGACCGAGCGCTGCTGCTGCTACACGTGGCTTGAGCACAATCTAGAAACCTGTACATCAGGAAACACTCCCAAAGTGCAAATTGGCTGGGGCTGGCTCGCCTCACAGATTGCTGCCTAGCGTGATTTTCATTGCTTTTGGGAGGAATTACCCAAGCAGGAAAAGATGAAGCTCCTCTATGGATAATCAATTAGTCATATAATTGATATCCGGAAAAGGCTAGAATGGGAAATAAATGGAAGGACAAACACCTGTCCTGGCTGGTTCTAAAGTACAACGAATATAAATACAACAAAGAGAATTCCTTCTTCTAGCATGAGTTTAACAGAAACGAGTGCTGAGAAAATCAGTGAATATCTAATACCATTCCTCACCCCCCAGTGCAAGAGAGAATTTCTAGTGTGAAACAAAGAAAGGTGAAAATTCATAAACTACAAAATCATTTTGTAAAAATTAACTCCACCCTGCTGGAATTGAGCAGGAATTGCTGGAATTGTGCCAAAGGTAGGGATTCTGAGCCTGGGAGTTTCGAAACGGTAAGAGATTGGTGACTTTTCCACACAGAATGAAACGAAAGGGTAAGATAAGCAGCTCACCCCAGCAGTGGAAAAAGCAGATTGTCAAACGGGCTGGAAGACAGAAAGTGGTCACAAGGAAGAGCATTAGCATTGCAATTTAGAAGCATCTAGTGGTATGACAGCAATGAAAATACGAAGTTATAGGACTTGTACAGCCCTGCAGAACAATACATACAGAAGAAAAAAAACCCCAACATTGGGCTCTTTCTACAGGGTTTTTTCTTGCTACACTTTAGTTGCTACAGAAGCGTGGAAAGTGATGATGAACTTTTAACTCACACAGCCTATAGTTCCTCCGTTGGTTTTGAAACCTCAAAATTAATTTTTAACAACAAAAGATCACCTCTACAGAGCTGCTGCTAAATTAACACACTTCGCCGCTGTCTTTTTATAGGCCTCTGGCAAATGCTAAAACTCTAGTCTCATTAATGCATTCCAGGGCATCTCGATATGTCTTTTGATAAGTGATTGATAACAATTTTTAAACACACAAAAACAACGTTTACAAGGCTTTAAATGGATTCACAGTTTAATTAAAATGCTTTATGTTTCTCAAAAAATTATACATTGATGAAGATATCATCTGACAGAGGAGAAATGCTATTTCTCTTGCCAATACTTAGCTAAAATAATTCTGAAAGAAGATCCTTTATGAAGAATTAAAGTTTGAACAGTTCCTTGTGGATACTTGCATAACTGTCTGGAATAACTAAAATGTTGTTTTGTTCTTTTCCCACAGAGAAAGAGCCGAGGCTGCCTCAGGCGATACAACAGTAAATTCTGTAACTTTGCACTCAGCATGGCAGCTCAAATCCACTTCTACACCAGAGGAACAACTGCTCACAAGAGAATTGCTTGATTTCTGGAACACCTAGGCAAGTAATGCCTTGAAAAAGAGTAAGCTTCCCGAGTTATGAAGTAACACTGAATTATTCAGGGTTCCTGGTGTACACGTTACTTTTTATTAGAACAAAGATAAAACATGGAGTTCTAATAAAAAGAAACCATGTGTATCAGTAATGCTGAATAATTCAAACACAAAGTAACAATGAAATTGTAAACTGCGTTTTACTCCCTTTCAGGGAATATATATTATGTTTCCAGAGTCAATTTTTCTGATCTATCTCTAGACATATCTGGAGGCTTTGCCCCAAATTTGAGAGAAGAATAATGTGAAGAGCAAGAAACTGTTATGGTGGTTTGGCGATGGGAGATGGGAAAGAGCAGGACACTAGCAGGAACTACCACTATAATTCTCAATGAATTAACTTCATTCAGCTTTGATCTGAAAAGTTGTAAATGTTACCTGTAACTGCTATCCCCTCCTGGACTTCACCCTTCCCAGTGAATATGGAAAACCCAGGAGGATAAGCAGTGGATCTCAGCTTGGAGGGAATGCCAAATAATGCCAGGTGCTTTTCCAGTATCAAGCAAGATCCTTGTTGAAAAATGACAGTCGGAAGACAGAAACAGTGTAACTGTGACCTTAGTATTAAGGAGAAAAAAAAAAAATTTCCATTTATATAAACGTGCTGTGATGTTAAGGGAACAGAAATTGTATTTCAGCACGATTTATACATCCCGCTACTTCTTCTGCAGAAGATATTTCTATTTGCTTTTAATCAGTAAATTGACATTTTAATAAGGGTGCATCACTACAAAGAGGTCTTCTCTACTGCAAGAAGAGGGTGGAGCAACCCATACAGCAGGACGGACGGACAACGAGGGAGCAGCTCTGTTCCCTTCTGACTCCTCCTCCCTCCCCTGCGGGGTGTGCAATACCCCTCTGTGTTACTTGGGCTGACGCTGAACGGGCAAATGAGTTCAGCTTGATTTTACCATAGTCAAACATTAAAATCTGTTCAGAGAAAATGTGTTTGTCTGACATAATGACTGAATTTGCATTTATCATTTGGGCAAGATCATTTTTCCAGCTGATTTCATAGTACTTTCTAGAGGAGAGTCACTGCCAGAAAACCTAACTCAAAATTTGCATCCACTCTAAGTTATGTCAGAGCAGAGGGTAGACAACCTGAACATGCTCAGCGTGCAGGAGAGAACACCTAACCAAGAGCTTGACGCTCTGTGCTCTGACCCTTTTGCAACACTTTGGATATGAAAGTCACTTTCTTTACTGAGATACAGAGGTGGGGAACAGCTGTACAACCCAGTAAGCCTAAGCAGCAGTGAAGTTACAGCCCAATTGACTGTATCGCAAGTCTGAGAAAGAAACGCCGTCACATCAGCTTCTCCTGGTGCCACAGAGGCAGCCTTTGTGCTCAGTGCCCTAAGTTCAGCAACAACACAACAAAAAAAGTCATTCTGCCCTGAATGCTTGAGAGCCACGATGTTATACATCACAGTTTGGAAGCGGGGAGTCAGTGTTTCAGTTCAGGGTATTTAATTCAGCTGCTTACATAATCGTCCCTTGCTCTTTCATACACAACACATACGCATACCAAAAAAAGTGAAGACATTAAAAAAAATCATTAAAAGAAATATCAGTATCTTAACGCATTATTCGATGTGCATGTTTGGCATAAACGAGCTACGAGGACTTATCACAAGAACTCAGATTAAACTACAGCAACTGCCTTTGTACTAATGTGCAAGACCTAATGAGGGAATTCCTTTCTCTCTTTCTCACACAGTATCAATTTCATGCCCTATAGGTTTTTAAATGGCTCACAAATCTTTGTGATTTGTATTTTTCGCTAAAGGAAGACTACCATATCAGGTCTTTTAATGCGAGCTGAACAGTCAATAACAGTCAAGATATTTATTAGGCATAATGGGCTCCTTAAACATGTTAGAATCTATATGGAACGTGGCCATTAGTATGTGCGTAGCCTTTACTACTGGCTCTCAGTATTTGCTGAAGGTGGATGGTAGTACACCAACATTAACATATAGGTAAGTTTTTTTTAAGGGCTTGGCAAACACTTCAGAAGAGTAGGTGTCAAAGTGCCAATGTCATTGTTTCAGAAGCAAGATCCTTCTTCCCTCCTGTCAGTGGACTGTCTCAGTAGCTCCTCCTTGAAGTTCTCTATCGGGGTAATTAATTTAGCAGTCTCTCATGAGATTCGATGATTTGAAACTCAGCGTGTTCTGCTACTGGTAATTTGTTAGTGTGTCTAAATTCCACATCACCTAACTACATTTTCAGGTGGATTTCCGGATCATTTGGTTTTATAATGAAACAGGACAAAGCCAAAAGGCTGCAGCTAGAAGGGCTTTACTGACTCTTGTTCCTTGCTTGCAGCCTGAGAAAGCAAACAAATGAAGAGGGAGCTCGGCAGGCTCATGACTACAAATATGGAAGAGTGATGTGTATTTTTACTCGCAGTGGACCGTCATGTTTTTGTAGTGAAATAAAATGATCACATAGTCTTCCTTTTCTGTGATTAACCTCAAATAAGTTTTCATTGTGCTTTAAATCCCAGAGTGTTACAGCTGTAGTGCTGATCCTGTAAAATGCTGTTTACCCACAACCTCCTCTGACGGCATTAACTGGAAGCCTTACAGAATGCCATAGTCACGCCAACATCCATGAAGAGCCCTGACCTGTATGGGAAGCACTAAGCTCCTGGACCAGAGCATGTGCAAATTTAAACATGGCCATGTTTTCACAGATACTTATCTTTGAGTGATGAAACACTGGGTATTATCATAGACCAGAGGAAGCTTTGGTCTCTTTGGGATCAGGATTTCACTTTCTGCTTTTAAATGAGCTTTGTTAAATGATTCATAAGATAGGACCAATAGGAAGGCAGGGAAACTCAAGGCTTATCTGAGCAGCAGCTTTGGTCACTTGGAGGATTAAAATACTTCTACTTTACTGTTGACACATTTGAGAAAAAAGTGCACAAATGAAAAAGAAACAAATGGAAATGCAACAACAGTAGACACAAACATTCTTGCCACCTTACTACTGCTCATACTATGTTCTAGAAGAAAAAACGGAATCCAAACATTAGGGACAGTGTCGTGGTTTAACCCCAAATTGTAACCCAATACCCCGCAGCCGCTCGCTCACTCCCCCACTCCCCGCTGGGGTGGGGAGGAGAATTGGAGAGAAAGGAAAACTTGCGGGTTGAGATAAAAACAGCTCACCAGGACAGCAAAGGAAAAATACAAGAATATATCAATAATGATAATAATAATAATATATATAAGGATAATAGAATATATAAAACAAACAATACACAATTTCTCACCACCCGATGACCGATACAGCCCGTCCCGAGCAGCAGCCAGGGAGCAGGGGTATCCCCCCAGCTATCCCAGAACAGCAAGTTCCAGAGAGAGCAGGCGAGGGAACAAACAGCCGAACGAAGGAAAAACAAAAAAGGAAAAATAGGGAAACAAAAAGCAACCCGAAGGGAAGCTTAAGGATTAGGGCAAGTTAAGGGTCTCAAAAGCCTCAAAAGCCTAGAAGCCCACCGACCGACCCTCACTTATATCGGCCATGCCGTCTATGGTATGGAGTACTCTCTTTGGCCGGTTTGGATCAACTATCCTGTCTCTACCCCTCCCAAGTTTTGCATCTGCACATCAGCAAAACCTGGAAAACAGCAAAATGTCCTTGGTGGTTCAGCAGCAACCAGCAACATCAGTGTGCTGTCACCGTTCTTCTCGCACTAAAGCCAAAACATAGGAGCTGCTGAAAACAAAACTAGCTCCGTCCTGGCCTAAACCAGGACAGACAGTTATGATCTTATGAAAGGTCATAATGACCCCATGTCTGCATGCTCTTATGGTTCCAATATCTTTGTCGCACACACTTGAAAGAGCTATCAGAAAGAGGAGACCAGAGGAGTTAGAATCTTTCATTCTTACCCATCACGGCCGTTCTCATGTAATGAATAATTCACATCTATGCTATTTGCTTGAGCTGCTGAATGCTGGGACTCACAACCAGATAATTAGCTAATAAAGAAGAGTGGATTTGTTGCATGCTTCACTTACTAGTTTCTCCAAATTAATGTAAAGATGACAATGTGCATTCATACAGAACATATACATAAGCAATGGAAGAAGAAGAAATCTTAAAAGCATCACATAACTACTAAGATCTAGATAATGCATGTAGCTTCAAAATGATGTTAAAATTTGTCCAGTTGTTGTGGTTTAACCCCAGCCGGCAACTAAGCCCCACGCAGCTGCTCACTCACTCCCCCCCGGTGGGATGGGGGAGAGAATCAGAAGGGTAAAAGTGAGAAAACTCATGGGTTGAGATAAAGGCAGTTTAATAAGTAAAGCAAAAGCTGCACATGCAAGCAAATTAAAACAAGGGGTTCATTCCCTACTTCCCATGGGCAATCTCCAGGAAAGCAGGGCTCCATCATGCGTAATGGTGACTTGGGAAGACAAACGCCATCACTCCGAACATCCCCCCTTTCCTCCTCCTTCCCCAGCTCTATATGCTGAACATGACATCATATGGTACGGAATATCCCTTGGGACAGTTGGGGTCAGCTGTCCCGGCTGTGTCCCCTCCCAGCTCCTTGTGCCCCCCCAGCTCCTCGCTGGTGGGGTGGGGTGAGGAGCAGCAAAGGCCTCGGCTCTGTGTCAGCCCTGCTCAGCAGTAACGAAACCAGCCCTGTGTTATCAACCCTGTTTCCAGCACAAATCCAAACCAGAGCCCCATCCCAGCTACTGTGAGGAGAATTAACTCTACCCCAGCCCAAACCAGCACACTAGTGCTACAGTCATACACGTGGATTTGCTGTACAACACATACCATTATACTGTCTGAAATGACCCCACACCTTTCTGCAGCTGAAATCAGAGATGGAGAAACCCAGAAGTGATCACGCTGTCTTTTAGAATGGAGGCTTTTGGCCCTCCCCAAGAAGAAGATCAACAAAGCCATTTTATCATATTAGAGTACACATTTAATTAGAGTTACATTATCCATCAACATTTAAAAGCTTCTAGACTCCTTTTGCTATTTCTTTGAGATTAAGTGTGCCCATTATCAACTGTCCTAGGCCATACTTTAAGAACATGCAAATGCAGAGCACAGGCTCAGATTTAGTGGGAACAGATAGAAAGTCCTTAGGGGACTATTGCCGCCCATTAACGACATCTCAGGCTGTGCCCACACTCCCATGTCTAGTTGCTTCCTCTCCAGCACCACGAATTTTCCAAATCCAGTGTAAAAAAAAAAAAAAAAAAAAAAGTAATATTTGTCATTTCATTAGAAAGGCAAGAGTGCAGCCAGTATTTTGGTAACATTTGAAGGAAGTATTCAAGACATAATTTGTACGTCACTGAAAGGGAGGGAATAGGGCATGAGGCCATCTGTCCTCTGACTGAAACCGATACAGGCTTCAATGGAGTTACACTGGGGATCTGGCTTAAACGGGCCGGCAAGAAAAGGAAACAAATCTGCAACAGTTAATGAAGCAGAATGTGAGTGAGCATCAACCAGCGTGATAGCCTGTGATGCCTCTGAAATAAAGATACATGCTCTTCGTGTAGGAATTACAGAATCCTGAGGCAAGTCTTTAGCAGAAAACACCTACTTGAACAGCCCTCAAGGAATACTTAATGTTATGTGAAGAACAGAAGGCTCCATGTATTGGTAACTGTGCATCTTTCAGTAAAAAAAAAAAAACACCTAAAAAATACCAATCAACTAATGCCCTTGGAAATGTGTGAGGGAGAGAGAAGTACTAAGAGACAGAAGTACCAGAGATTCTTCTCGAGTGTTGTGTCTTCTGTGGACCCACCCACCACATCAGTATCGCTAGCACATACATTACTTGAGAGCTTGCAAATGCAACTGAAGTCCTACAGAAGTGCCGCTGTATTTCAGCATGCCAGTATGTTTTGGTACTTTAATCACAGGCTGTCTACTTGCTGACATAAAATAATCCTAATCTCCCCCACTAAAGTTTTGCCCAGCTCTCATTTGCTAATTCAGCTTGCAGCCAGCATGTAACTTATCTCTAGGCTACGTCCTCATCTTTGAGGAAAGACTTGCTCATCTCACTTCAAATGACTCAGAGGATTCAATATCCAATTAACTTTCTGAAAATCTAGTTGTTCTATAATTTGGCAGTTGGAGCGAGTATGTGTTAAATTTACTTACCAACATGATCTTCTTTTATTATAACTTGACATCTTATCTCATCAGCACTGCCTTGAAATATTGACCTGGGAAACTACGCTAATGTTTAATTGGTGAGGGGAGGCAGAGGCAATGTATGTGGTGGGGTGGAATTTCATTAATTAGCCACCTACCAAATACTCTGCCAAGAGGGAACAAGTATAACTGATATTACATTTCCTAGATGAGTCTGCAAATAGCATGAAGGCAAGAACTAGCATCTATAGCCCAATATGATCTTAACTCTCAGACTGCAGGGTAACAATTCAATTCTGGTATAACTAAATACCTCAATCCAGTGAAATTTATAATCGACAGTACCTCTTACTAGTCACTTAGAAATCAAAAGCCTCATCTGCCCACTCCCCAGATGAAAAGAAGTGTAAATTGTCCTTGCTGCTCCCTGGCACCGTATGAGACCACAAGCAGCACACTATCCTTTGTGCTGTGTTACCTGAGGGCTGGTAAGTTCCAGCTACAAATAATAACTTAAAATGGATTAACCAGGTATCTGAAGATCATGTGAACATATCCAGAGATTGCTACTGAGCTCAAGTGATAGGATCTTGAATCTACAGAAGAATCAGAATTTTATTTACCGTATGTATAAAACAGCACTGACACTGCCGTTCTTCTTAGTCTTGAATTTATTATTCTGAAAATTGATCAAATGTATCAAAATCAGTTGGTCAACTGAATGCACCACTGCAAATCCATGTGATTCAGATCAACACGTTGCCTTGAAAATTAGGAGGAAATGAAAGGAATAAGCTGCATTTAGTGACGGGATATCCATTACAGCATGCACAGAAGAGACACTGATAAAGTGGAAGGGAACGATGGGGACGTCAACCAGAAGGCAGAACTCCAGCTAGAGGATGTGGTCACACCAACTCCTGGGAAAGGAGCGTAGGCTTGGTGAGGCATCACACAACTGGATTTACAAAGCAAGCATCAAACACAGAAGGCACAGTATCGTGGGAGAGATTTTAGCTGTGGCAGGTAAAGCTGGATTGCTATTTTGAGAGCCCTTGAATTCATTACGTTCCTACCTGTAGTCTAGTCAATGGATACACATTTTATCATCTTGACGTACAGCATAAAGAATGATTTCCCTCATTAATACAAATTGAACTTTCAGTTCCAAGCAACTCAGATTATAAGAGGCTGCAGGAATGTGTGGCTAGCCCTGCCCAATTACTTGGGATATGGCCCTAATTAACATTCTTGTGGTCAGTTTTTTAATTTTGTATGTTTCAGAATTTTGCGTTTCAAACACAACATGGCTATGTTTAGAACATTCACTAGCTAAAAAACTGGAAAAATATATTGATCAGATGTTCTTATTTTAAGTATTAGCTTGTAAGCAATATGCTATTGCTGTAACATCCTGGTGAAATACACAGATTACACCAACGACTATATATATAGTATAATTGAAGATTATATTTAAAAAAAAAAAAGAGCAAGCTTGGATTCTATGGCATCGCACTTGCATGTGATAGTGATACAAGAGGAAGTTTCATCTCAGCAGCTTCCCTTGCCTACAGTCTCCTGTTTTTAGCCCCCCATGACGTAGGAGTTCTAGACATGAAAATATGGTACTGGGCAGCAACTGTAAGATGCCAGAATTTGGCATTCAAGTTTCTAAACTCTTACAGTGATGATACACTTCATTAAAAGGTAATAAATACCAAGGACAGTATTTTAAGTGCTGATGGACACGTGCTGAACTTACCGCAAAACTGGGACCAGTTAGCTATATGTCCAGGTCAAACCCTTACGCAAGGTGGCTGGCTGAACACCTGCTTCGAGCAACCTGTTCTATGGAAAGGTATTACAGACAGCTCGTCTGGGCAGGGGCTGCTAGCGGCGATGGAAACTGCCTTTTCAAAAACACACTTTCAATCTAAAGCATTTTTGTAATAGCGGAGGCAATTTGAAGTGCTTGGTGTTTGTTTCACGTGAGGGAGTGCAATCCCTTAATACATTCTGTTCTGCATTTCCTTACAGCCTATATAATTCAAAGGGACAAAATACAAAAGTGTAAGATTCTCCACTTGAGAGACTAAAACGAGAAATGAAAACATTTATATCACTTAAATCTGACTCACTCCCACTTCCATTTAAGTTTAAAAAAATCGAAAATTCTCAAGTGTTTGACAACTACCAGTTGGGAAATTACGTTGATGTAGAAATGTCAAGACATAAACATACCAGGTGGGAAACCATCTCATTTAACTTTAGATTCCCACACTATAGGCATCTAAAACCTAACTACTCCTCTGACTTGTTTTTTGACAGTTATCTGAAGATGAAATGAATTGCACCCCAGAGTATCTATTCGCCTGTACCAACGAGAAACAGAATCCAGACAATCAGATCCACAGTAACAGCACCTCCACGTAGGTAGATGAATCCCTGCTGCTGTGATGATGCACCCTACTGATAATGCAATAATCCATAGGGGAAAAACATGAGACAACTTTGGCTGGCTCCTGTATTACTGAGGTAACGCTATTAAAAATATTTAATTCCTAACAACGCTATCATGAAAAAAAATTAAACTAGATGGAGTCTCACACAATTTACTTGTGAAGAATCCACGAATTCTGTCCTTCAGCCATTCCATTTGGGCAATTTTTAAAGTGGTTTCCTTAGATGGGGAGAAAGAGATGGGTATGTTATCTTCAGTTACTCATCAAAAAAGTTCCAAAAGCACTTATGCTTTGAATTTAGTCAGCAAATACATCAACAGGTACCATAATTACTTATTAAAGAAGCAGTATGCTCAGCCCTGTACCTGAAATCCAAGGACCCGTCCCTGCGTATCTTCTGTGTATGGAGGTTTAAAAGCCTGGTAAGCAGTATTACGGATTCCCTGTTTAGACTATATAAGTTTCTTAACCTGAGCTTTTATACTTCAGTTACCTATCAGAGCCGGTAGCTTGTTCTGGTACATACAGCCTAACAGTATTAGCACCTTAGGAAGATTTTAAATTTCTTTAGTAATCCTTCAAGAACCTTACAAAATTGCAGTAGCTGCACTTTAGCCTGTGGAAAAATGAAAGCAAGAGTTTTATCAGTCTTAGGCGAGGAAATATGGAGAATAAAAGGCAGAGCTAGACAGAGAATTCTAGTATCTCTGGCTGCCAGTTCTGTGCCAGTTCACTGAAATGTGCTTCTCTGTTATCACGAATTAGCCAAATTGTACGCTGCACCCTGTATTTGCAAAAGTTGGAAGCTTCTGGATGCAGCTGCACACGAGAAAGACCTCAGTCACTAGGAAAGTGGCCTCTACTGGCTATTTGAAGGACTGGTATTGACAGGATTAAAGAGAGGATTATTTTATTTGTGCTGTAGACAAGAAAAATCCCTGTATATTCACAGAAATGTGAACAGAGCTCTGAATATGACATAGTAAATCTTAGAGGAGATGCAGGCTACACTCCTCATCTCAGGGCTCCCTGCTGATGTACGGCAGAGATGTACCGCGAAGCAATTTCAGAGCACACTATGTCTCGCGCTGCCAGCCAAGCGATGAATAGTACGGTGCCTGCCAGCGTGCACTGGGGCTTGGGAGAAAAAAAAGCAGGACGTGAAAATCTCCTGTAACTGCAAAGTTTGGTGGATTTGGGGAGAATTTCCCATTCATACGCAGAACTCAAAAAAGGAGAGAGATGACTTACATCCACTCTACTTTCCCCACAAGAAACAAGTGAAAGAACCAGTATCAACAGGTGAAGGAATTAGAATTAATAGGCAAACTAGAATTCACATGGCATTAATAAATCATAGCGAGGTTTGAATACAATTAGCTTTACGGGCACCAGCTACAGGAAGAAATAGAAAGTGAATTCTGCTGCTGAAGCCATAAAAAGACAATTTATGCTCTTAGAAGTACTGTGATAGCACATGTACTTCATATTTGGGGTGATCAATACACTTCGCAAATAGAAGTTGCAAACTTGGGGAAAAATCTTTTCCAGATCTCAATCCAAAATCCAATTCCAAACTTCCTTCTCCCTCTGTAAGGAAATGCTGGTTTCTTAGGCAACTATCCCTTCAAAATGTGCTAGACAGAGAAATATGCCTTCTGACAAGTATTCCTGAAGTCAGAAATGGATCAGAAGATTTTAAGACTAGCAGAAGCATCCCCATATCCCCATGCCTAGCGGGAGGCTTTATCCCGAAGAACACCTCCTCAATATGAAAGCTCATTATTTGTTGGTTATTTCAATTTTAGCTAGAAAAAAAAAAAATAAAAAAAGATTCCATAACACTCTGAATGCTCACAGTATAAATATTCATTCTTTCTCCTGTTGTCTTTTTATTTATGCACTTATTTCACACACAACGAGTTTTTAATGGCATGAAGAGTCCCCTTTGGGAAAACAAATGGTCCAAGTGAAATGCAAAATGATTTTTAGTTTGTTATACTAATAGCAACAAAAATGTGATTACTGCTGAAGGAGATTTGTGTCCCTCCAAATCCTACTGATATTTATGCAAATACTCAAACAGGCTGTGTTTCTGTCCCTCTGTGGAGGAAATCTTTCATACCACAGTGTAAAAGCAGAGCCTATATTCCCATGGAGTAGGTTAAAGAGCTTGTCAAGCACAGTGTTAAAGCAGGGGCATCTCAAGGAACAGAGTGTACACAAAAGGCAGATGGAAGCAATTCAAAGGCCACTTGAAAATTCCCAAAGCAGCACGGAGCACATATGTATTTATTTCCCTAGGCATAGGCTAGAAGGGAACTGTACCAGGGCTACCTGATGTGCTGTCGTGGTCTAACCCCAGCCGGCAACTAAGCCCCGTGCAGCCGCTCACTCACTCCCCCCGGTGGGATGGGGGAGAGAATCAGAAGGGTAAAAGTGAGAAAACTCGTGGGTTGAGATAAAGACAGTTTAACAGGTAAAGCAAAAGCCGCACAAGAAAAGCAAACCAAGGAATTCATTCACTGCTTCCCATGGGCAGGCAGGTGTGCAGCCATCCCCAGGACAGCAGGGCTCTGTCATGCGGAACAGGAACTTGGGAAGACAAACGCCATCATTCCAAACATCCCCCTTCCTCCTTCTTCCCCCAGCTCTATATGCTGAGCATGACGTCATATGGTATGGAATATCCCTTGGGGCAGTCGGGGTCAGCTGTCCCGGCTGTGTCCCCTCCCAGCTCCTTGTGCCCCCCCAGCTCCTCGCTGGTGGGGTGGGGTGAGGAGCAGCAAAGGCCTTGGCTCTGTGTCAGCCCTGCTCAGCAGTAACGAAACCAGCCCTGGGTTATCAGCCCTGTTTCCAGCACAAATCCAAACCAGAGCCCCATCCCAGCTACGGTGAAGAGAATTAACTCTACCCCAGCCAAAACCAGCACATGTGCCCACAGAAATTATCAATTAGCATGAGGAACACCAGGATTTTGCTACGGAGAGATTTGTGACCACCCAAGTGACATGGATTTTGGGAGATGCTCAATACTTCTGTATCTTGTACTGCCTCAACTCCTTTGCCAAACCTTCCTACAGATTTACGGAGAAGGGAGCAATACGGCTTGCCATAAAGCAGTTTCACACTTTCTGTGTAAAGTTCCCTGCTGCTTTATTTGGCTTATCAGGCACCGTTCTCCTGCCTCTTTCCCTGCACTGCTGTATAGTTCCATTACATCTCCACAGTAATCTATAACAATTGAGTCTGAAGTGAGGCTATTAAGAAAAGACAAAAGCATCTTGCTTCAGAACTCTCTATAAATGAAAAAATATTCCTAATTTCATATTGGTATTTCATTTATTTTAGGCTTAGGAAGGGCTCTTATTCTCTAATCATACAAATGGATAATATATTTCCGTTTCCATTAAGCTTCTGATGTCAATTTTTTCTTCAGCATTGGGGTAATGGAATTTCTCATTATTTTCTCATATATTCCACTGAGCATATTTGGTCTTTATTTGTAAATAAATAGAACAATAAGTGAGGAGATAATAATAGTTTTTATAGAGAAAAACTCTGCCCACTATGGGGTTGTCTCTCTAAGTACCTGGATTCTACCAAAGTAAACCTTGAAAGGTTGTAATTGAAAGCCACTACACCCCGACAGGCTTTACACTGATAAAAAGGGCACGATAATTAATCACTTCCCTTATTAGAAGGATATGATTCTTCACAACGATTAAAAATGACTACAAGAGCTGATAACCTGTTCACTCCTCAGGAAGGCAGCTCTGTGAGTGTAAGAGACAATAACTGCAAGTTATGTCAGCAACAGAATACAGATGAACTGCAAGGGAAACGGTAAGGGCAGCGTTAGCACCAGGGAAGAGATCATTCAAATACAATGTACGGTAAAACCACCTTCTGCCGAATTAAAGGAACACACTAATAGCATACGTGATTAGCTGGAAAGAAAATCTCAACAGAATGCTAAGGCTGAACCCTTTCCTAATTTTGTCTTTCCAATATAACCTCATTTTTTGTTCCTTAAATGATGGACCCACAGGGCTTACCTCTGGACTATTATCTGCTTAATTAATGGTATCTTTGGTTTCAAGATACACCGCAGTTTCCTCCTCATCACCTTCCGCCTTATCTCTGTGACCCAGGTTACGTACAGAACCCAAGCAAAACATAAGAGATCTGAAAATGACCAGCTGCCTTGAAATTCTATATAAAGCAAAAACATCCTCAGCAACATTAAAAAACAAAACAAAACAAAACACACAAAAACCCCCCAAATGGAGAGCATTTTGCTACCTCAAATGAAAATGACAGAATTTGGCTGTGAGCTGGTGATACCTGTTTTGGTGGGTCACGACTGATATGGAAATCCTGGGTTGTTAAACACTAAATAATTACTTTTAAGTGATGCTTCCCTTCTCCTGATGAAACAACAGGTAAGAGGAAAGAGGCTGAAGAGACGAGGGTGCAGAGTTCGTTTGGGGGACACAGAGGCAGCACATATGTTTAAATCTATGATGAAGCTCAATACCATCCCCAGCACAATCACCAAGCCTGCCAGAAGTCTGAAAACAGGCTCAAATCAGTACTGCAGTGAAGCTCAGCATCTTAACATGGCTAATACCAGCCTTAAACAAAAAGCTCTTTTGAATCTTTCAGACTAAGGAGAAAACCAAGCATTTAAACCATTGCTTATTTTGGAATCAATCTGATTTTTGTGACCTGAGATTTTCAGAAACCAAGGCACTGTGAGTCAGCAGTGATGCTGCTAACTGTCTGACAGACCACACAGGGAGACGAGAATCAACTTCTGGCTCTGAGAATGCGTCTTCTCAGTGTCTTCCTCTCATACCTGGGGAAGAAATGTAACAGGAATGTGCTTGGGATATTAATGACAGCAAACTACTTCAGTTCACACTTTCTGCTGACTGTGACTCATTAGCTTTGTCTGCCCACCCATGCTTTATCTCCTCATAATTTCTTACTAATTATCTTCTACATCAAAGCTTTTGGGTGTCTGTAATACTGTAAAATCATCTAATGAAGTACCATACTCCAAATTACATTCTATGTAACAGCAGGTTCTCGGATGGATAAAATATGGCAGAAAAAATGCCCACGTGTTAAACTACTGGAGCTTGCTGTGATGCTCAGGACCCCAGCAATAATGACTCTGAAATATTCAAGCACCCAACTGTTGGCGTTTCCTATGAGGGAGCGTGAAGCACGCAAGTGTGAAGGGTGGTGGAGAGCACCTACCACAAGGTAGAGCGTTAAGCCTTGATTCAGGGGAGTATGTGAACGGGTAACCCCACTGAAAGCTGTCTCTTAGATCCTCTTATCGATTCTGTACCCAAAAGCTTTGGTGTCTTTGTCAAGATAGTGTCATAATGAATGTGAAGAAGTCATGAAAGCGACGGTTCATCAAAGCTGCTCATTCTCTGTAGCCTTTAATATCAGGCTTAGTAACCTCACACAGACCTGAAATAGGTGGGCACGTTGCCACCTCTCCTGCTATTGAAGCTATTCCACTGTCAGCAGTGCACCACCTGCCCAAACACGGGATCCCCGCTGTCTGACAGCACGGCCGGCTCTGAAGAGCCACTCAGGCACAGGAAAAAACAGAGATGACATTAAAGCAGCATCTCTTGTTGCCACTGAAAAAAAAAAAAAAGGCCCCATTTGCTGTTTCCTCTGTTGAGGAAGGTGGTAAACAAACACTGCAGAGAGCTTTCTCAGCATGACAGGGCACCATCAACACAACAGATTTTTGCATTACCTGTATATTGGCTTTCATAAGACAGGCTTAGGATCAAGGCTGGCATCAGCATTTCTTGCTCTCAAGGCAAAAGCATAGGCAAGTCTTACTGGTACAGCAAGTGGAATTTTCTCCTGGGATATTCAAACAAGCTTTCCAGGAGTGAAGAAATATCGGATCACTTATAATTCCACGTGTGCAAGATGCTCTTCTTCAAACATTACGTTTGTGCACATAAACACAAGCTTCAATATCAGGAAAACAGTAATTCTTTGCTCAGTTTCTCAGAATTCAAAACTTTGGCTGCTGTATGGAAATCAACAGGCAAAAGTGCAAAACGAGTACATTTTTTCCTGCTGACCCATCCTGAACAGAACTGCCACGGGAAAGAGATGAAGCTAATAACTTAACAAGGTCCTCAAAGGACTGGACATTTATGCAGACAGCAAAAATACCTAGAGCTATCATAGTTAATCACACAAAGGATTTCAAAGCTTAAATATTTCAAGGCTTAAGCCTATATCTGCGAAAGACCAGAAGACCTAATGGGAAGATCTGTGCAGCTGTGATGGATGACTGTGGCGGTAGCTGTGCATGGCTTGCTTTCTGGTTCACTTGCTCCCTCTCCGCACGGTGCCTACTGGCATCCCAAACCACGTACTGGCATAGTAAGAATCCACGTGTGCTTTGGCTACAGAAGGTCCTGTTGTCTCTGCAGCATTCCTGCTGGCCCTGCTGTCTGCAGCTGTAGGGAATTTCTCTGGTTCTGAAGGTGGCTTTGAGGTGGCCTTCAACGGACAATGTTATGTATGTAGCAAATTCCTGCCTATTTGCTTATTGCACGATTTTAACACATTTTTTTCTGTTGCATCTGCCTCAGGCCACTGTGAGAAAGGGGACATTGGACTAGTTCGTGTCATTTAGAAGAGAAATTTGTATTTTCCTGTGTTGTTTTTTCCAGCCAGATACGTGATAGACCTCTGCTGACTTAAAAACCAAATAAGCTGTGCCAGGTGGCTGACTTAAAGGGTGAAACTGAACCTTGCAGAGACAGTCAAACAATAAAAAAACCCCAAGTGAGAGGTGTCACTGAGCCTATAATTATTTATCAGAACAACTGGAGACCCTAGTAAAAGGTCAACAGTCCACTCAGGTGTCAAACATACATGAAATAGGAAAAGAACCCCTATCTCTTGCAACTGTCAGCTGAGGCCAGCAACTGCTGCCTCCCCTCTGGGCCTAAAACGGAGTTACTACTTCAGATGCGCCGGTACGCCAGGATCTCTTTATGGTTCTAGGTCACAACTGTGAGTCATTCCATTCCCATACGCCAGTCATCCAACAAGTAAAAACCCAAGACGTGCGTCGGTTGTTTGCAGCCATATGTGTGCTGCAGTCAATCCATCTGCAGCCTGTTCTGCATGCCAGTTATTTTCGAGAGACTGGACTGGAAGTGGGGCCCATTAGATACCCACAGTTAATTAATAACATTCTCTTCGCCTTTTATCTTCTCTGCCTTTCATCTGTGGATGTTATGCTACAAAAGATGTTGATGTACCTTTAGACACAAGTAGTGTTACAGTGGCTTAAATATAATCCCCAAATAGTTTTAAAACATACTGATGTGGGGGTTTTTCACCTATTCAGTGAAGTTAATATTGGTAGACAGAGTATTTAAACAAAATAGCTTCTTTTGATGTGCAGATTGGCAGATCAAGGAAACATAATCACTGAACTAAATCTCTCTGAAAAGCACCGCAGCATACATATGCTCATTAGAGTACAATACCGCTACTTATCTAGCCTCTGAGTAATAGTTATAAAAGGAATAAATACAGTTAATGTGAACAGTTCAATGACTTGAATGCCTGGGCAATGCATCTGATGTATTTTAAACATGAATAAGATATGTCTTAACTTTAATTTATCTAAACATAACTGAAACTTGACAACCTGAGCAACTACTACAGATCACAGTCGAAAACAGTTTATTGTATTACTTGTTTGCCCTTAGTGGTTTACAAGATATATCTGATATTTCTCAAGTAAAAAAAAAAAAAAGTAGTGGAATCTCAGTGTGAAGACCTAGTCATGCTAAAAATCAGATACACAGTTATAATAAAGATGCTTTAGTTAGCGTAGTATTTGAGAAAAACTAGAGCTTAATAACATGAATTAGCATGGAGTTTGCTAATCAGTAAATCATGCCAAAAAACAAACCTCAAAACAAATAACCCCCTCCCCTATAGAGTCTTTAATATAGTATATACTGCTACAATACTTTTTGTGTTGTTTTGCATTGTTGCTTCTGGGTTATCTTGTTGGTGACATGAGGAAAAAACTATTTCCTTCTCAGTATTTGTCCATCTTATTCCCAAACCATTAAAGAATACCTATTTAAAAAAAAATACAAATCAAGATAATTAAAAATGGCAAAGAAAAAAAAGATTGCAAACCCTGGTAGAAAGGGAGTGGACAAATACAGGCAGCACTACTCTAACCCTTCTCTTGCAAAGCATTTGCTAAAGAAAGCCACCATCTACTCAACAGAAAATGAAAAAAAACCTTGGGAGCTTTAATCAGAATCCCCCAATACTCAGTAAAACTCACATGCAACTACAGAGCCTGTGTAGGCTCTTGGCAGCTGAATGAGTTGTTACAGCTACAAATAATGTACAATAATATTAACCTACTATGGCTGGGTAGCTGCCTGGGTCACTCTGCGGAGTCTTACCGGGCTGCTGACCGCAAGCTCTCTCCCCTCTCAACTCCCGCTCTGCTTCAGAGGGATGAAGGAGAGAGCTCAAAAGTTTTTACAACTGATGTGTTTAGCTGGAAGATAATTTCTCCAATCTTTACCGCAATACAAGAGCAAACAGGATGTGTTTCCCACATTTCTGAGACGCTGGGAAGAATGAGAAATGAGTCAAGAAGAATTAGAAATGAGTTGATGCTTCAGCCTCCATTTGGATATACACGTGAGACAAGACTGTTGTCTAACCAGAATTCTACAATGCCAGTTGCTGTCTCCCACAACCTGCTTACACGCTTGTGCACAGATTACACCAGAGGCTCAGGATGCGGGTTTTGTTTTTGTAAATCCACAGTACACCTGAAAGGCTGGCACCTGACGTAAACTGCAGGATAAAGGAGGAAAAGAACCTACTATTAAAATCTTGAAATTAAGTAATGGTCTCATGGTCTTAAACTATTTCATGTCTGTCATCACCACTTGACCTCTTGCTTCCCTATACTGTAGGTGCACAGCGATGACTCTTCATCCACCACACATGGCAAGTACCATCAATTTATTCGACGCATGATTAACTCTCTTCCCAAATTGGTTTCTTGGTAAGAGAAGCAATGACAGTAATTCTGCAGTTTTAAAGCATTATAAGAGCCCAAAGCTGCCAACAACCATACAGATATGACGCAGGGTTAAATTTCTCGACACACAGCTAGCACAGCTTCATCAAATACTAGTGGGAAATTCAGCGATAATTGGTGTCCAAGATGACATTTCTTTGTTCACTTATGATACTGAAGAAGTGTAAAGATTAAAAGCACTGAGAAATTTCAAACAAAAATGACTGTAAATCCATATTTCTATATACTAACACATGCGCATGTACAGTATGCGATAACCGGTGTTATCTTACACCACCTTTTGCTCCCCAAGCCTGTCTGAGGTAAAAGGAATTACATACTTGTTCCACTCCAAAACCAAATTGAGTGTTTTTGCTCCACACACTGCTGGAGAAGTGTCTCTCTGTGTGTGATGTGACAAACCAGCTCTAGGAGGTAATGTTTGACATTACCATACTACCCACGTACCTACAGCAAAGGACACAGGCTTTGCCCTATTGAAAGATGACGAAATGATGGTCTCAATTACTTTAATTGATTGAATCTCCCTTTTTAATTCATGAAATTGGAGTAGGTGGATTTATGCCATTTCAGGAACAAGAGGAAAAGATACCTACAACAAAGGAACGCTATAGTGATTGGCGCTTGCGAAAACAGAGGCAGTGCTTGAAACCTATTCTGTAACGCCAGCAGACACCTGGGTTGGATCACACAGGTGAATATGAAAAGCCTCAACTATATGCTTGGACTGAGAGTAGCAACAAAAGAGCTCTAAGGGTTCTTGTGCAGGGAGCAGAGAAGGGCTAAACAAGTCTCAACTCTTAACAGCATCAGTGGGACTTAAGGGCACTTTGCATCCCCAAGGACATACGTGGTACTGTGCAGAATCAAAGCCTATAAAAATGTATTAATTATTATAACTTACAATATCGGCCTAGCTGCTACTACTGCAGCTCTAGCCCTTTAACCTTTGCATGCTCCTGCAAATGACAATGTCTAAAAGCCTGGAAAGGACACACATGTCCTTGCCTGCTTACGGGGGGGGGCTCAAGGACCTGTCCCAACATATCACCCCCAAGCTCTTCTGTCTCCGTATCTACTATAGCACTGTGTTGTATTATTGGCACGACTGTCATATCAAACTCACTTAGCTACAACGTATTTCACAAATAACCAAGGGTTGTGGCTCGTGTTTGTTGTCATTTTTAAAAAAGCTCACCGAATTTCATTAAATGTCTTAGTAGAAGTTATTTCTGAGTGTAGTTGTGAAAACAGATGTCTGGAGAGTGGCGTGTTACAAACCTTGAGTGAAATGACAAATCAATCTTTTCTACAGAGATTTCTGGGGCTATAGAAAACATGACTCTGTGCCAGCAAGGCAATGACGGCTGCCCGATCAGGACAGAAAAAGGATACAGCAAATCACTCATATCATACCCAGCGAGAGCCACCCCTGCCCTTCTCCTCCACTCATGCGGAGAACCCTACAGCAGGCGAGCAGGTGCCGCTCTTCTGCAAGGGCAGGAGAATACTGGAACGGTCTGCCGGGAACTGTGCTGCCTGCAAGGGATTCAGGTCAGCTTCATAAAGGGGCACCTTTTCCTGCAGACACAAAATCTGGCTCTAAGCACAGTGGGAGCCATTGCCTTAACAGAACACGTGGAGAGGAAGACCCTAAAACTGTGTTCCAACCCCTGTTGTACTATTCAGATGAAAAGGAGAAAGGGAGAGAAGGTGGGAGGCAAAGAGAAAGAAAAAGGGACCAAGAGAGGCAGAATAAGATAAAAGACTTAAGAAAAGGTTTTACTAAGAGAAGTTATCAGAACTCACAATGCAGTAAAGGATGCAATTGTTTTTTGGCTTATGGAATCCCATCCCCTTGCAAATGTTTACACAATGCCATGGAGCTGGAATAATTTGCCTCCAGAGATTACCCACATATAAAACAGCTATTAGCGGTATATTCCTAATTAACATAATGTTCTTTAAAGCAGACCGGTCATTTTCCAATTCAAACACAGATTTCAGTCCTGCCAAGAGGTTCTGTACACACTTAATATATGTAAACTGGCCCAACTGGAACAATGACCAATTATACTGGTATTTAAATCAGAGCAGAGTTTTTTTGAAAATACAGTCTAAAACATGCCCCGTCTTGCATTTTTATTCATGCACAGCTTCCACCGAACTCAAACTGTCACATTAAGACCCACTGCAAACTATACGCTTACACCAGGGACACGTGTGGTCTGGAGAGCACACTCATGAAAATACCACAAAATTGGCCCCAAAAGGATCTTGCCAACACAGCTGTTTAAGCAGCAAATGTAAATTCAGCTCATATTCAGCACAGAATGAAAGAAAATACCAATGGTAACTAGGAAACAAAGACACTTGAACAGGAGGAGGTACAATAAGTAAAATCACACTGTCCTTCACCCAGCTCCCAAACTTATGCATATTTTCTTGATTGGTTTATTGACAATGCACATTGTATAGAATAGTAATATACCTCAAATGGCACTAATGGGACAAAACTGCAATGGAGAATAGCTTAAAAATCCTTTACAAACCAAAAGAATATTCATTAAAAAATAACACATCTTCAATTTCTTTTCTACAGGAGGTATTTTGAGTTTTTTTTCTTCCTTCTTCAAAACCGCGATAATCTGTTGTGGAAAAGCTGGTAGGGGAAGGAAGGGGGATCTTGTATTTGAGGCACTGGACTGTGTCCCCTGAAACCTGGGTTCTACCCTGAGGAAGCTTCAGACTTATATGGTAACTGAACCTCACTTCTGCACAGGTAATATTACCATTCTTGCCTACTTCAAAAATATTTCACGAAAAAGTGTCATAGACCGTGAAGGATTAATATATTACAGTGACAGACACTGTAAGATCATCATATTTTAATAAGCTGATAGAGTTAGTAGCCAAAATTTGAGTTATTGCAGGTTTCTCTCTGTTAGGTGGAGGATAGTCAGATACGCCTTTGGTGAAAGCCTTATTTAAAAAATAAAAAAAGGCAAACAGCCTTATTTTCTTGAAAAACAAAATTAATCAAACAACAGACGATAGCTTCCTTGCCCAAAATTGTTAAACTCCGTTCTCAGCCAGCTCTCCATTCTAAAAGCTCTCTGCAACTTCTACAGGCCGCAGTATCAGTGTTTCTTGGCTGCTGGTCACCCTCTGCTCTACTACATGCTGTACGTCCAACATCCCAGGTGGTTTTGCCCCCCCCCACGCACTCTTCTATCAAAACCAATAACCCAAGCCTCCGCGTTTGATCCCACCCAGCCATACGGGAAAGCTCCCGAGCAGCCTTGCACACAGCCTGCATTTCAGGCAACAGTTTCCAATCTTAATCGCAAAGAAGTACATTTCTCGTATTAGGCACGATGAGAGGCAGATGCTAAATCTATCGATTTCCACTACATTTGAGCCTCATTTTTTTATTATAATTGATTATTTGGTGATTGCATCTAGCTGTTCCACTCATGGATTGGAATACAATTTCTCCAAGAGCTACAAAAAAACTACACCAAGAAGGCTTTGCAATTAAAGCTAATTAAAAAGTATCAATGGGGAGTTTAATTTCTCTGAAATAGGAACGTTCTGCAGAAACAAGATTTCAACATTACGCAACACAAATGTGTTTCAATGCATAATAAAATTAATTCATTTACAAATACATTGATTACAAAAATAATTATTTCATATAATTCTATTTTATACTATTCTATAATATACTGTTTACATCATAATAAAAACAAAGGAAGGGCTACCAAAACAATTAACTTTTCCTACGTACATATATTCTATCGGAGTTTTGACTTTTTTTCTATTGATTCATGTTGGGTTTTTTTAGAAATACCACTAATTTCCACAGTAACTGAGCTCTAAGTCCTGCGAAATTCACCTTACACTTCAAGTTATGATTGGATAGGAGAATCACCAAAAGGTCTGTAAAAGGCAGGCATTGATTTGTGCTTGATAGGACAAATTAATCCTGTTCTCCAGGAATAAGGAAGCCATTACGTAAGTCTTGAGAAGACTGATGCCTTACAAATGATCACACGTTTTCCCCTCCATCAGCATCCTAATTCTCTGCAGATGACTTCATTTTATCACTGACACCCTGGAAGTCCACAGTTGAAATCTGCCTCTGAGATGTATGCTTTACTTTCAGTTGGTTTTACTGGTTTTGGTTTTTTTTTTTCCACACTAATTAATTGTTGGATGAATCATGATCTGGATGAACTGGTATCTCTGAAATCACCAGCACCAACGTGCTGTCAACACCGGGCCCATAGGCTGTGCTAAAATCCTGTATGAATCCATCTCCGTTCATCCTCTAGTGATGGTATTCTGCTTCACAAACGCCTAGCGAAGCAAACGAATTCCCTTGTATGTTCTGTGCCCAACAGAATAGCATGGAATACATTTAAAACAGAAAATTGATTTGTATGAGCTGCTTGAGAGGTTATATTGTTATCCAGTCATGCCTGGGCAACACTGGATGGGTGGATAAATATGTAAACTGAAGCTATACAGGGTCATCACCAAATGCACATATTTTTAAAATGTATATTCACTTGCCTGAGCACCTCAACATCATTTGAATACGCCTCTGGAACAAGCACAAATATTTCTTTTTTCTTTTCATGACCACAGAACAATATCACAAAATTCAAACGCACAGGGCACAAGCCCTCGGGGATTCTGCTGCATCATATCGATCTCATGGGGCTCTCCTTTATTCCAGACAGTTTCCCAGCTCCCGCAACACCTGCTCTCCTCCCTCCGGGCTCTGCTCAATGGGCCAAACTTGTTCAATTTTCCATCTCTGGAGAGCGAGCGAGCGAACTGTGATACTGCTCACCCTTGGCACTGCGACTCGTATTCTCCTCTAAATCAAATCTCCTCTTTTCATTAGATGCTAAGATAAGTTAAAATACCATAAGAGGATAAACAGGAGGCAGCAGAATGCCAGCCCTGATGAAGGAATTATCCGTAATTCAAAGATTTCAGGAAGCTGAATACCAGACAGTCTCTAACTTTTTCTGTTCCGAGCTTCCTTGCCTTGTAGATCTTTTTGACTAAGTGGCTGCGTTCAGAGACAAATATCCGAGCTGCACATCTTTATGAATTTTGTAGCTGAAACAAATGCCACAAATCACAGTTACCTGACAGAGCGCAGTGGGAGAAAAAAGGTTCAATTCATTCCATATGACTTTTGGAATAAGCATTTATCATCTAAACATTATTTTTTGAAATAACTGAATTTGAAATTGTTAAGATAAGTGAAGCTGACACTTTTTAATGTTTGTTCACCAAGCTGTACCAAAATTTGCTAAGAACTTTTTTCCTTAAAGCAAGCAAAAATGTCACAGTTGATTTCCTTCATCAGGAATACTTTCAAATTCATTAATTTTAATAGTCATTCAGGACTTTCAGACACTGTAACTACCCACTCAAGAGGTCAGAGAAGAAAAACTCTGATTCCAAGTTCCAAGTCTGACACAATTCAACAAAACCAACAAAACATTTCTACTGAATTTATTTAATCTTTTCTTTTGTCTGTATGCTTTCATTATGCAGGGCACTTCCACAGCAAATTCAAATTCTACTTATCAAAGATCTCCCTTTTAATTTTTCGTTGTTCCAAATGCCCTCTTGCATCCTCCTCTTACCCTCATGTGCCAAAGTTAAACTCCCTAGTGAATTTTAGAGATGTCTTTCTCCCCATGGCTACTCTAACTATTTACTTCTTTCTGTAGTGCAGTTGACATTCCCTCTAGCAGAAAAAAGAAGACAAAAATGTTTTCCCAGGTTCTGTTTTTCCTACTATAAATTTCAGAAAAATGTTTTAGTAAAAAACACAAGGAACTAACTGGCTCTGAGATCTTACATCGCAGTCACTGCCTACTATACAATAAAACAAGTAATCTATAGAAATTGTCTTTCTCATATATATTATATGAACTTAATGTTTTTTCAACCTAGAAGTAAAAACCAATTCAGAAAAGAATTGAATCTACTAAGGTAAAGCAAATAACAGGGGAGCTGTTACGCCTTCTTCATCAGTTCAGGGATGGGTCTCTGATTTTCTCATAAGGTTGCAGGAGACCTTCAGTGCTTTAGGGGTTTGTGGACAGAGACTCTACTGCAACTCATCAAAGCTCTCCTCAAAGCATGAGACAAATTTTTGAAGAACGATGACAAATACCGTTTACTCATCAAACATTAAAGAGGACACAGATATGTGACTCCAGTTGGAAACTTATAAATATTTTTTAGAAAGAACATCAACATGTACAGGACTACGTGGGGGTATTATCTTCATGAATCTTACTGAAAAGAACTTGTTCACCCTTAACTAATTCAGTAAACCAAGAGGTTTTTTAATCAAAGCTGCTACTGTAATGAGTCATGCAGACCAGAATATAGTTCTTTTTCAAAAGCAGCTAATTAATCCACTAACCCTGTGAGTAGCTATCACTAACTTAATTCTTTCAGAATAAATTAAAACATACAACATAACCAGAGATTTTGTTTCTCCCTAAATGATACTGTGCTTCCAGGTTTCATTTTTTGTTGCTTAATTTTGTTTATTATTTAACTATTGCTTTTATATATATATACATAAACCATTACTATTATTATTGTTATTATTACATAATAAGGTTGGTTCATAGTAGAAAAAATGTTTCAATAAGCAAATGGAACACTTAATTTTAAAAACATCAAACCAAAACATTCTGACTTTGTTAAGTTTCTCTGACATATAAGATGGCAAAACCCAACAACTTCAAAACACGACTGTCAATTTGTTTCTGTCACTTTCTCAATGAAAAATCTATTCCCTCCTTGACAAATCTTGCTGTCAAATAAGACTCTTGTCAACTTGGCTTCTTTGGCAAATCTCAAAATCTTTGGAATCTCACCGGACTTGTGCCTATTACAATTGCTAACATGGGATTGCTTTTTCCCCTTCTCTGGGGTTTTCTTGCCATGCAGTCAGGACTTAAATCATCATGTAACTCTTTTGTCAGCTTGTCACTTAGGTGTACAGAGGGCAGTTCTGCTTGACAAGTGTGGTATAGGTGTTCAAAAATTTAATGAACAAGACAACAAAATAGGAACCAATAGAATACGAATAATTTCACGGAAGCTAATAATGTTAATGAATATTTGCAACTAAAAATTGAAACATCACTAACATTCTCATAAACGCACCCAAAAGAAAAGATGTTTGCTGTGAAGTCAGACATACTTATCTGCATTATATAACATTAATGAGGTTCCCTGCTGTTTCTGAATTAACTTCAAGTACTCTCGCTGCAATATTTGTTTATAAAAATGTAATGTTATAGTATTTCAATTTCCTTTTATGGGGATTTTAATATTTCCCTTGCTAATACACTTAGCTTTATAGAAAAAAAGTCCGAGACAGCTGCATCAGGATCTTATCCAAAACCTGCTGCCAACTTCAGATTTAACATTTGAAATTACTGTCTGTTAAAATCTGATGTTGATAGCTATGTAATGTTATATATTGTTATCCCCCAAAACCCTGGTGATTGATCATGGTAGTATAAAGCCCCAGCTAGATTAGATGACTGAAAGGAGGACCAGAAGCTTTAATTCATTGAGATACAGTTAGAATCTGTATGATGGAAGTGGAAGTAAGGGCTTAGCATGACACAGTAACAGAGCTTACACTTAGGGAGTAGTTTGTGTTTTTGAAGTGCAGTAGAACACATTAAAACCCTTCTAACTCTGCTATATGGAAGACATAATTAATCCCATTTTATAGATGAAGAGCGTGCACCACAAAGCAGCGCCTTGGTAAGTACCAGACAGCTCTTTCATTCAACATCAGACAAATAATCCTCAAGGTCAACTTTTTCAAAAGGCTGGCACAATTAGGCTTCTTAGAGCTTAGACCGGATTGCAACGTTTCCTGATGTCAGGAGATATCAGAAGAGTCAGCTGCATTTGTTGTGAGCGCAAACATTTTGGGTGAGGAGGGAGCAGGGAAGATGAGAAGGAGGAAAGGTAAACTTGTGCGTGCATTTCCGTATGCTGCAGCGGGGCAGCCCGCTTCCCTGCCACCTCATGCACATCAGGACTGAATGTGGTTAGACCCAAGTATCTGAACGCACTAGGTGTTTGTAGCCCAAAAAGCAGAGCTCTACATTTTCAGGAAGAGTTCTGACACCCACAAGCTGTTAATAAACTACATAAATCACATATCCAGGATGCCTTTGATTTTAAAGAAAAACACAAGTACCTATGAAAACAACATCTTCGATAACATTCAAGACCTTTTCCTAAATCTGAGTTCCTGTTTAGGCACAGTTCTCCTAAAAAAGGAGATTGTAAAAGCCTCACAGATTGAAATGATTGTACTGGAACATGTTGGAGACAAGAAAGGAGAGAAAAAAAAAAATCACATGCTGTTTGTTATCACAGACTGACTGGCTGGTCACCAAGAGCCACCTCCTACTTAAGGGCCAAGGAAGAGCACTGGAGATTTCATTTATAAATGCATATATGAATGAATATTCATTAACTGTAAACCATTCCAACTTGCTGGACAAGTGATTTCATGAAAAAATTCATCTAGTGATCTGAGGATGTTGATTTAGGAATCTCATACATATTCAGTACCCGAATGTTTCTTAATCAACTAATCAAAACACTTGACTAATTGAATGTTGATTGCTTTCTGCAGTAGGGTGAAAGTCAGCTCTCCCAGACCTGCCTGGTGTTATTCCAAGAACTGATTATAGCTAGTTTTTATACCTGACTTGTTCTTAACAACTGCATTATCTCTAATGAAAATTCATTCCTTTCTACTTAGTACCCAAGTTTGAAGAGAAGCTGACTGTTGCTAACAGATTTTTTTCTAGTTGTCTTCGCAACGTTTGATAAACTTCACACACATCCATGTGCATTTAAAAGTCACCAGACAGATCACTATTTGGGCTCTAGCTAGAACATTTTGCTGAAAGCCTTGATGGATCACCAGGTGAAATAAAAGCTTTGGGACCTGATAATGCAATCCATTTTCAGGAAAAACTGCTACTGATGTCAGGCTAAGCTTTCTCTTTAAGGAGTATTTGAAACCAAGAGAAAAACCAGGCCCTATTCTGTGTCATACTCTTGCAACAAGAGGGGTTTTCTTAACTCTAGGATTTTGTTTTGGTTGCTTTCTCAAACATTGCTTTGAATTTGATTGCTTTCCTATTATAGCAGAAATACTTTTTAAACAGTGTTTGAAAAGTAAATGACTTTTTTTTTTCATTTTAACGCATAAGATATCTGAAAACATTTGAATTAGGATTAATGTTTTTGATAAAGCTTTTATGCCAACAGTGAGATTCAATGGAAAACTCCAATTTCAACACATACATGAAAAAAAGAACTCATTTCATATGGTTCCAAGGAATCATCTTCATTGCTACATTCTTCCTAAATTATTTAATCGAAGTGACAGGTTGGGGGAAGAACACTGGAGAGAAATATCTGAAGATGCCTAAAGATATGGACTAATGAGAGGTTTAAAAATTCAAATAAAGTTATTTAAATATCTGCACATAATGCTGAACGTGAGAGGTGAAATGGGAGGCTACTACTTGTTGCTTTTCATTTCTGTTCTCCTAGGAGTATTGCTGTCAGATTCTAGAGGGAATTAAAGGCTACTGTCACTTGGCAGCAAATGAGCTTCCTCGTGGAACTTGCTTTTATTGTTTTGGCTAAATTTCAGATCCATAAAGATGAAGAACTTGTCCCACAGCCCTAGAAATTGAGGTTATTTGTGGATCCAGACAACTGAACTTATAAATTCAAAGCAAAGAAACTTAATGTTTCTTGACATTACTATCAGTCAACCTCCCTAGCTTAAAGGGCAATGTGGTATCTATATCCATTTAAACACAAGTCCAGAGACTTCCAAAAGTCATAAGAAAAGAACAAAACTTTTCTAATGGGAATATTCATCCACTGAATACAGTATGTTTATATTCTTTGGTGTGTATGGCTTATCTTTTCAAAGGGGGTACATGTGAAAAAAGTAACATTAATCATTACACCAGAAGCTTTATACTTGCTCAAGTAAAACACCAAAATCTTCTGTTATGTACACCAAAATCTTGGGAGAAAACTGTTCCCACAGATCTAGACAACCATTTTAACATAAATACTTCCTTTCAAAGCTACAGAATTAAAACAAAACAAAAAAGATATATATTATAAAAGCAGTGCGTTTGCCTATTACATCTTTCTATGCAGAACCAGTGTATCACGCAATCACTTTGGTACAGCAATAAAAGTACTGAATAGAGAAATTTTGAGTTCACAAGAAATCAGCCTGAAGGAAAAGGGAAAAATATTAATTCCTTCAATAAGATGCTTAAGATGTGGAGTGAACTTTCTTCTAAGCAAGACACTGTGAGGATCGAGCCACATACTCCTGTCTGTGACTAAACCTGCAGAGTGGGCAGCATAATTCGCTCCTACCCTGAGATTGTAGTTTGCCCATTACATAAAATTTCAAGGCCAGCTTTTCTATTTTTCCTTTACTTTTACCGTAAGAGCCAGAACTCCGTCTTGTTCTCAGTTATTCCAGTGTAAATTGAAAGCGAAGCCTTGAAACTCTGTAGCATTACTGTGGATTTACAGTTTTATAACTGAGAGAAGAAAAGTGGCCCTAAATATTCTAGGTTATTGTGGAACGGTTTTATAGGAGAGAAGGATTTTACTTTAAGGATAAAATAGGGAAATTAATCAAAAAGGATTAAAGTCAGAGAATCTGACACTTCCAATCACTTAAACAGCACAAGAATGAAATCAACTTGTCTTACCATAGCTTTATTAACCTAATCCATTTATTTATTTTTTTTCAAGAAGGAAGAGGTGCAAAGTAATCGTAGAACTAACTAGATCCCAAGTGTGTATTTCTGTATAAGAAAAATAATCCACTGAGAATTTTCCAAAGCTTTTTAGAACAAACCTTGCTGCTAGACAAAAACTGCTCTTTTGCAACACACTGATGTCTGCTTTCTGTACGGGACACGCGTTTAGTGAAGTGTAAGGATGTTCTGGTGAGCACGTGCTTGTTCCTCAGTCGTTCTGCAGAGATGGTCAACGGTAGCATCAACAGCTTTGTGAGATGATGGGAAGAAGCAGCCAGCAGTATGAAGAACATTGTGGAACCTTGTAGTGTGTACCACAAAGACTAGACGAGGAACACAGTCTGAGTTGAATATGGCGGGTTAACTAGCTGTCACCACTGCTGCTAGCGGGAGAAGGCAGTGAAGAGTCACCAAGACTCCCAACTTTTCCCCTCTTCTCCTCCCAGCAAACCCACAGTGGCTACCCAAACACTGAGCACAGCAGTGCCACAACAGGGTGTCAAGAGGACGGGGCCAGACTCTTCTCAGTGGTGCCCAGCGACAGGACAAGGGGCAACGGGCACAAACTGGAACACGGGAAGTTCCGCCTGAACATGAGGAAAAAATTCCTCGCTGTGAGGTGCCCGAGCCCTGGCACAGGCTGCCCAGGGAGGGTGTGGAGTCTCCTTCTCTGGAGAGATTCCAACCCGCCTGGACGCGGCCCTGTGCAGCCTGCGCTGGGTGACCCTGCTCTGGCAGGGGTTGGGCTGGATGGTCTCCAGAGGTCCCTTCCAACCCCTGCCACTCTGTGACTCTGTAACAGACCCAAAGGCCAAACACTGAGATTAAAGCAAACTTCCCAAATTTTGCACACACATTTTTATCACGCCAGCAAAACCCAGGAAAGCAGTCTGTTAGAAACTAGTCATGTACTTCACAATGATTTATATAACATTCGCACCAGCCAACAGTTGAACCACTGACCTCAGTATTTATGGCTTTTAGGTCTGGAAGAAAAAAAAAAAACAATGCTGAAAGAACCTAGTTTTTAAAAAGAGAGCAAGAACACAAATGTTCAGTATTTCAAAATCTCTTTGTATGTGTTGCCAGGTCAATGGACTTTATCACTGACAGACATGGCCCCAAAAATTGTTCTATTGACATCTTAACCCTAGGAAAGTATGACAGAAAAGTCATTATTATCAGAATATATTAGAAAAGAAAACATGCTTCAGCAATACTATATTTTTTTAAATCTAGATTTGTTGTATGTTTCATTTTTTTAAGCCAATGCTACCAAAAACCTCAAAGATTTTGGGAAAAAAAATCTAAGCAGTGTAAGCTGAAATAGAGTACTCTGAAATGTAAGAAAACGTCTTCTCTTTTGGATTTACTCAAACTGATAGAGGCATTCTAAATTTACTTAATAGAAGTAGTAAATGCAGAACGTTACCACAGGCAGGGGATATGAAACTATTTTCATAACAATTTTGTTCAGCCAAGTATCAAGAGACTCTTTATTCCTACCTGGTGAAAAAGATTACAAAATGCTGGGTTTGACTGAACCTGAGTAAAGATATTTTATATAAAGTAATATCCGTTTAAAGAACTTAATGTTGAAGTTAGTTAAAGGAGATGCAAAAATAAATACTTGGAGAGATCAGCATAATCATGGAAGTGACAAAGTATAAATAGAATTTGAATTTCCACTAATCAGTGTATTTGTCAGTTTGTTTTTGCTACTAGGGAACAGTAAAACCATAATACCACCGATTTTCAACTGTCTTTGATTTTCAGACCAGTAAGAAATGTTCAGTTCAGGAGGAAAGCAAATTTAACTCTTTTAGCAGCAGGTTTAGTATCTTTGGTTTGCTTTTCCAGGCTCCTTTAAAGTAGCCCACAAGGTCCTGAGGGGGTTTGTGGACTACCTCGCTGAAAGCCATCGTATCACAGAAACACAACCTGCAGGCAGATCAGGACAGAGAAAAACATTCTAAAGGGACTAAGAACACACCACCACTAACTGCAGAACGTGAACCTAATGTTACACCCTTGGTTCAGTGCTAACATAGTACGATTTCTGATTTCTCATCACTGATATGTTTGACTTTCATCTGTTCCTCCCTGTAATTTGCCTGCAAAATTTCCATGGGAAAATTGATTTGATACATATTTTTCATTTTAGAACTTGTATCTGTAGTATCATCAGACTAAATGTATTATTACCTATAGCGACACAATTCTCATGTTTCATTTTTCCCCCTTCATGATGTATTTAGGGAAAAACTAGTTTATATGGATACGCAGTAGGGCAAGGAGAAAGGTGTCATTTTCCTTTTCCCTCAGAGTGGGACAAGATACCAACTGGTTAGCCACAAATATTTTATGCAATAATTTTTACTAGTAGACCCTGTAATGTGAGTAACAACTAAGTCCAAGGACCTCTCAGAGCTGTTAAAACTCTTTGAAGCTATGTATTTTGATGGTGCTTATGTACAAAAAGACACGTAGTTCTGTCCTCTTTCTATTCTATGCCCAACAAACACTTCCCTGCAGTTACCATTCTCCGTATTCCTACGGGTTACCTGCTGCGTAAGGATATTAACATTATATAACATATTACTGGGAAGCTCTCTATCACAAAGCGCCTTCTGTCATTTTATCTAAAAAAGCAATATTAAGCATGAATATCATAACCAGCTTACTTATTCAGCATTTTATTATATGCCCTTAAAATCTTACTGCTATAAAACAGGTAAAAATGTACTGATTACGATAAAGGTCCTCATATGATTGAGTTCATCACTCTTATTTCAGACTGAAGTCTTTTTCTACTGCTTTTTTGGGGGGTCCTACTTTCAAGCCTTCACATTACCCAAAGCCTTGTGTATAACCTGCAGGCAATTTAATGCAATAATCTGGGAAAATCTTCCTTCTGTTGATAAGAGAATGTGTTATAGGTGGCACTTTGGTGGCGGTGGTCGGAGATTCTGGTATCTTTGCCATGGATTCCTTTTGTGCCCTACTAATTAAATCTCACTAGAGTGCCCACTTCAGTAGATAATTTTGGCTTCTATTTGTAGTCACTGAATATTTTAGTGGTTTTACGAAAAATGTACCCACTGGTTGACAGGTTCTATGAAAAAGGATTTATTTGCTCATGTAGGTTGCTTCCAAAGCAACTGATTTGTCCAGTGGAAATATTTTGAGCTTGCCAGGATTGCTAGGTTGTAGTTTGTGGGCGACTCTGACCGTGCTGACTGTACTGGCTTCCAGCTTCCGTGTGCTGCTTCTCCTTTCTGCCTACTGCCTCCTTGCCCACTGCTGCTCGCGGTGATGCTGAAGGCAGAGGTATCCCCATAGACGTGTACCTTGACAAGAAGTGCTGTCACTGGATAGCAACTGAGGCCATCTATGGAATTCTTATGCATTCGGTAGTTGCATGCCAAGAGATTTCGTTGTTCCTTATAGCTTTTTCTAATCAGGTCTTAACAATTAAATTCTCATTTGGCCGCCTCATGTGCCTGGCCACTATATGCTTAAACTCCATGTAAGAAAATTTGGAATCCACTGTCTTTCCACATCTATACAATATTATATCATAAGTTCTACACAGATCGTTGCATCCTATTAGTATTTTTTGCTTGCAGCATTGATGTTTGTCCACCTGCTAGTCTGATCCCAAATGACATTCTCCAGCATCTGTATCTGTTGGCTGATGTCCAGCATATGGTAAACTAAATTGCTAACATGCATTTCCCCTTTAATTTTCCCATCTGTAAATTTGATTTCTTTTGCTACCATTACAGCAAGAGTCCCTATGCTGGTTATTTTCCATTATCAGGTTATTTTCCACGCTACCCACAGGTATTCTATTGTCTTTTATGTGCTAATTGTAGGTTTCTATTTTTACACTAGTTTTGTTTCAATTCTTCTATCTGTCTTCATGAATTCCCTAACTTAATGAATTATCTCTGTCGGCTCCTTTTATTCTCTGTGTTCAGTATGAGCCTGCTCACTAGTGTTTTGTAAATGTCTAGAGATCTTGATAGACTTAGGATAGATTCTCTGAATGCTCATTTGATCTTTTTTGTTCTTATTACTAATCTATCAGGAATTAACTAATCTTTTAAGGTTTGATAACTGCATGAGCCAATCATTTGGTACAGCTTAGCTAAATAGTCCTTCAGCGTTTATTCAGGTCCTTGATTGCACAGGTTGAGTATCTTTCTTGTGCCATTTCTGTGGTTTGCAAATATTCCTGGAGTGCTCCTAGAGCTTTGTGTGGATCCCTTTGTTTGCTACTAACTAATTGCTGGTGGTCTGTGTAATAGTACGTCTGCTCATGTTTTGTTTGCCTTTTCATACAGCACCCACTGTGATCTGAAGAATATTCAACAGTAAACAAATCCCGTTTCATGTCCATCTGCTCAAAGATTAGAGTTTGGTATTTTTCCATGAATACAGCTTGATCTTTCTGTTTTGTTTGCTTATATGTACCTGTAGGAGTAGCCTCCCTTTTAACATTATGTTCTCTCCTCAGCATGAGAAGAAAGAAGGATCAAACCCATGCAATGTTTAGGCTGTGTCTTTTCTCCCCATAGAGAATTTTTCTTCTCAACTTTAGCAGGCATGTTATCATACTCCCTATTGATTACTCCCTAACATAATCCTCCCTGTTGAAAGAAGTAAATTGCTGCTAGAAGAAACCCTTTTCCAACCTCCAGCAAGTTTCCTGTGGCCCACAGAACCCAGATATTATGCCGTGTTTTTAACCACCATCTGCTGGTTCTTTATCTGTTGATTAACTATTTAGTCCTTGCAGCTCTCCTGTAACACTCTGAATGAACCTTTCTCTGAAAGTGGGGTTTGCACATGCTGACACAACATATACCATAACCAAAAAAAGTCCATACACTTCGCCTGTACCTGTCACGAAAGCAGCCAATTACAAATGATCTGGCAAAGCAACTTTAACCTAACCTCTCTTCATTTTGCTTGCCATTAATTTCTTAGACTAAAACCATAAAGTTACAGAAAAGAGTTAGTTCACTTCCAAAGTAAAATCAGAAAAGAGAAGTAGCTAACAAAATCTTCCAAAAATCTGTGGAAGCTCCTAATGCATATTCATACCTCCATCTCTAAAAATGTTACAGCCTAACATGAGACTGACTGTCAAATTTCACTGGATTTGCTGATTGCTCATCTTTCTGTATATAACAAAGGAAAATCTTGACTTCAGGACATAAAGGCTGTCAGGCAAGTCGATTGCATTAACCGGAGATCAATGCTAGAAATATGGAAATTATCATAAAGGCATACAGGACCTTCCAGAGAGAATCAGAGCAACCCATTCCCAGTCCAAAATTCAGAAATATTCTAGATATGCTAAAATATTATTTGCATTGAATTCAGATTGGATTTGGTACAATTTGGAACAAGCACTACCAGGAGTTACTGATTAAATGCGTGTATATAAGCTAAGCAGATCATTAGAAGGGCAGAGTGTGTTTCAGATTTAACCAAAATAGATGTTTGGTGTTGTATCAGTGGTGGGACGATTCGGTTAAAAGAGGAAATTGCAGCTAATCCTGCAGTTAAAAATTTTGGTTTGTTTACATTAACAATCTTTAGGAAGATTATCTTCTTCCCCTTTGCTCCTACTCGCTCCTTACGTTCCCAGCTGTCCACCTGCATGCGGGGTTCTCAAGTTCACACACACAGTCACTGCCAGGGTCTTGACTGCTGGCAGGGGATGTCACTTCGCTCAAGTTTTGACCTGCCAGACCCCAGCAATAATCCCACCTCCATGCTCAACTCCGTCTGAGGGCTGGTTGTGACAGTCTGGCTGCAAATGCTCCATGTTAATTGCCTGCATAACGTTTTGTCTTTCCCCCTTTAAATTCTGTGCGATTTTCTTCAAATGGATTCATTAACTGAAAATTGAATTTGGCAGTGGCAATGACTTAGCCCTGACAAAATAAAGGAGTCAAACCTGGCTCATCATCAGAACTCTTTTCATAGCTCTGGACTATGGGAACATTTTCAGAAGTATGATCGCTCATTTCCAAAATTCATCTTGAGGACCCTGGAAGTCAGGAGGCAGAGTTTGAAAGGTATATATATCTGTTCAGATCCATATGCTAAATGTACAAGAATCATCATAATAATCTATTTAAACTCATATTTAAAACAGAATTGCTTCCCAGAGCAGTTCTAGAGATGACATTTTCTAGATACACTTCCTAGAGATGACTTCACTAAATCTGTCTTTAGGAGCCTCAGTACCATTGGTTTCAAAACTATCAAGTGGCAGATCACATTTGAAAATTGGACACAGTATCCCAGGTCACTCCTTTAGCACGGTTTCATAGGCAAATCTTTCAGCTTGGGTCATGCATTGACTGGAATGTAATTCCCACAACCTGCTCTCCATTCCTAGGGCAGTCATTAGACATAAACTCAAAAGAGTTGAGTCTGTCTGATGCAAAGCTTTCTACTGCTTTACACATTACCAAATCCTTAAAAATTTAAGATAAGCAACAAATGTGCCTACAGGAAAAACTTTCATCATCTAAAAAATTTGTCCAACAAGCTGCTTTACATAAAATATAGTAGGTTTTTTTTGTTTTGTTTTGTTTTGTTTTTTAATAGGAACGAGGCTAGTAATGTTCAAGCTGGAAAATCATTCATTCCAAATGATATGCACAGTGGTAGGTATTAAGATTTTTTGCAATACAAAGCTGCAAAGTGTGTTTCATGACTATTAACAAGAAGCTGCAAGAGCAGATTCAGTGATGTATGATGTTGGAAGGGACGATGTCTCCAAAATCTCACCGCTAGTTGCAAGGGGAGACTGGGGCTGATACCACTGGTCCAGGTGGCTACGCAGGTGTACAGATAGTTAGAAAGCTGCATTTAAAAAAAATGTTTCCTTTTCAATGGCAGGCTCTTGAGGGTAAAGGTAGCATTACTTGAATATAGTAGCTATATGATTCTAATCACTTGATCTCTCAACAAATGTCGCCTTTAGCCAAAGAAAAACAATAAACAAATTTTGTATATTATGAAAACTAGGTATGAACCAGTAAGGAGCCTTTCTCTAATACCACGCAAAGTTATCTGCACCTATGGAGAGTCAGAGTAAAGTAGGTATAAAAGCACTGTTGCTGACAAAGCAGATCTCCTATCTCCACGTTGCACAGACACAGAGAACAGCCATTTGCCAGGAAGCAGAAGTGAGACGACTTATGTGGTTTATCTCCACCACAGTGACAGAAAGAGCTGCCCAGGAACAGCAAAACCTCCATCATCCTAAGCCAAGCCTGATTTAGGAGAGGAAAAGGCAGCTCCTGTAGAATATTGCATCTCTTCATATTGATATTCCTGTTGATTTCAGTGAGAGTGGTTATCATTCAAGACTAGAGATCCCAGCATCTGTCAAAATCAAGCACTTGAGTAACAATTTCTCCCCATGAAGACGTTTATGCTCTCAGGGTTCTACTGACGAGGCATAGTGTGAAAGCCCCATCCATTGTAGCTTAGCTAATATGATTGTATATGTGTGTGTTGAATCCTTTTATTACATATCAAAGACATTTACTACTTTGTATAAGACTTGAAAGAATAGTTTGAGGATTTGCCAGCAATAGCTTTTAAAGAAAGTTTACAAGAAAACCAGTGGAAATTACAAGTTTTCAGAACTATCCAGTATCTAAGCCTAAAAAAGTTACAGGAAGGGCACTTCTGCACTACCTGAGAACAGCTGCTGTGCTGAAGTACCAACTTCCATGAAAAATTTTATTTAAGAAATAACAGGACAAAATTTTTGTGCTTTCCATACAATCCAAAATTAATATAACATATCCTTAATTCAGGTGAACTTCTGGGGAAAACATTCTGACCTCTCCTGAAAACGAGTAGGGTCATATGGGCACCTAAACTCTGCTAATGAGCAAGGTAAAGGATAATCTGAACAGCATTTGCAACACCTTATCTTTCACCTGTCCAAATAGCTGACCTTGGGATTCTCTAAGCACTGTTGGGCAAACTTTTGCTCCTAGGGAAAGAGCACACACTTGGTTCTAGTTCCAGCAAGTACAGCTCAAGCTCTACAGTAGTGTGAACTCTCTGACAGATCCAGTATTCGGTCATTCTCAAATCCTTCTCTGATTTAACAGAGTTAGAATGCACGAGTACACTGAGGGATATCAAAACAAAGCCCCTACCCCAGATAATGGCAATTTATGGCAGTGGTACTAAAGCAGGCTCTGATGTCTCTTTCCACTGTAGACTACTGGCGGGTAGCGAAGGTCACGTCAGTTAAACAAAATAATTTCTATTCTACTCATTCAAGTGTCCCCAAGCCATTTTAAATTCACTAACTGAAACTGAAGAAAATGGAATAAATTGATTTTCAGGTTTGCAAAATATTGTATCTTTTCCTGTAATGATATTTTGTACCTCTGTCCATTCATGATTTTACAACTCATTAACAACTATTTTAATGTTGCTCGAGCTTCCACAACTTTTTCCCACTGCCAATCAACAATCACTAGAAAACAGTTTTGCTCCACGAAACAGTTTTGGACTGATAGCAGCCAAAATGCAGATGCCAGAAAATCCATATAACCCTTTTTTTCCAAAGTTATTACCATGGCTTCAGAATTTTACTGCCTCCCTGCTGAAATATTCAGTGTGCACTGTTTAATCCTTCATGCACCTGAACAATCAGTCCCAGCAACACAGAAGATTAATAAAATGCTGAACAGATTCAAATGGCTTATATCTTACTCCTATTCTGATGATAACCTGCTTATGCAGTCATCTTAGGTCATTCCTTATCTATTTACAAACAACATGAAGTTCTCCATAATGTTTCTTCTCCCTCTTAACATTGATTGCATTTATTTTTTCTCTGTTTTTTATGAATTTAATCAAATCTCAGGAGACATAAATGATCAGGAGCTTGATTAACTTTGTCACTTAAGCAATGGTTTTATGGTAGCTTTGGAGCCGACCTTCAGTCATGCAAAATGTATTAGACGCATTACAACTTTCATTCAATAGAAGGCTGCAGCCAGAGCTCAAACACAAATAAAACTTTTTAAAATCAAGGGCCCCATTATATCACTCATTTCACTGGCTGCTCTCCAGGCCAACAGCCATTATTTATGAATAATAAAAAATTCTTTTCACTATATCGTACAGTTTTAATGAACAGAGTTGTTAATGTCTATGGAATAAGCAACAAAGAAAGCAAAACTCTTTCATTTCAGTGAAAAGGTTTGGACTTTTGAAGAATTGTAGAATAATGATGTGCTTATCTTGCAGCAAATTTCAGTAGAACATCAGCAGCCCTTTTCCATGAGAAACCCAAGAAAAAATTCCAGACTAAATCAGTGGCAACAGATAATTTTCCTGCTATGTGAATGTAAGCCATCTATTATTGCCACAGTTAATTGGGAACGGTTTTCTTTCCAGCCCTCAACACTGTGCTTATCAGATCTTCAAACGACAAATTAATATCTGCCCATTCTGCAAATCAGGGAAACATTTTTGACCTATTCAGAAGTAGGTAACTTTGAATAAAGAGTGAACTTCCATATGCAAGGCAACTGTAGGTCCATTGTTAACCCTGTTGCTGATGATACTCAATCATTTAAATGCAATTGAATTTGAAGAGATCATCACATCAACTACCAACCACCGATTTTTATCCTAGCTCATCCCCTGTCTGAAGACTCCTGAAATGAAGCACCAGAGAAGTTTCTTCTAGCACAGTTTTCCTAGCTTAGTGGAAAGCTACAAGGCAACCTCACACGGACTACACAAGAACCACTGTTCTGACACCGCAGGCTACTGAAACGCTACTATAAAAAGTTGTTATCAGCTCCATTGGCCCAGCCACGGGACAGGTTACACACTGCAAAGGGAACAGATGAAGTGGGAAGAGAAGAAACTCAAGACAATTCTACTGAATTCCTTAATAAGCAAGTTCCAAGATCCTCGTTTTCAACAGTACCGAGTACCTGATATTCACGTCTATTCATTTGAAGTCCTGAATGTGTATCGGTTCTGGAATTTTCAATAAACAAGAACCAATTCTTACTGAAAAAGCATTTTTTTCCCTTGTTCTTTCCATCTCATCCTCCTCCAGGAAGTTCAGGGACACGACATCCTCTACAACATGTTTACAAGTGAAGAATCATGGAAGTCAGTGGTTTGAGCACAATCCAAAATGCAAAATGCATTTGTGCAAAATGCACAAGAGGAACAAGTGTCAGCAATGGTTTACACTGATTCCAATGATGAATTTCCAGTAAATTCAGCACAAGATACAAAGGCAAAACAAAAACCCAGTATATTTTACAGGCTTAGTAGATACTCCCAAACCCAACATATTATCACACCTCCATTGTTTTTTTTCTGAAGGCTTAACCAAGAAATTTTTCTCCCATTTTGTCTTGAGTTGTAATACACAGTGAAGTAAATACACACTAAAACACACAGTAAAGTATTTGAATTTGATAATTGGGCCCCAAGTTAGAAGAAATGCAAATACTGTTTCCCTGAGTGCCTTTTATTTATTTTATTTTACCTGAAATTTTAAGAGTAATGAAAAAATTGCAAGCTTTGACTTTTCCCAGATTCTAGCTGTCCTTGTTATACAGCAGGAAAATGATCTGACACTGAAGAATTAAAAGCTTATCTTCCTCCAGCCCATTTCTGAAGCTCTGGTTGCTAGAGGACACCAGGAATTACTCTTGGAGATGCAAATTTTTCTGGCACAGACCTATTTAGACTTATGTATTTGCATATTTATCACTTGGTGCTCTGTATCTTGGCAATGTATCTAACACATGCAACTGAACTAGCCTGCCTGACCACAACTGTATCACTCGAAAAAATCCCTAATTCCCAAGTTTCTATTATGGAAACAAAAAAATATCCCCCCCCAGCTATACTTATAAGACCCAGAAATGTAGAAAGCGAGACATACTTTCTTTCAGAAAGCAGTACCACTTGCGCTATGCATGAATTATATGGGATTTGAGGTGACAGAAACCTCTGAAGTTATATTTGGGGTGCTTAAAGGTATTTCAGTTCACCAAGAATGTTTTCTGTAATTGAAATCCATAGCTTACCCCAAGAGTGATTTATTTCAAGAAAAATTCACAGTATATCCAGATTATAAAAAAGTGCTGTTTATTGAAATTAAAAGACTAACTTTTAACTAAAGAAAGGACAGAAAGAACACAACTCACATAGAGGAATGTGGGGAATCGGCATGGAACATTAGAGCTATATGACTAAGAACTACTTCTAACGCCATATCCATAATAAATGAGTCAAATACCTCGCACAAGTACCTTGTAATACCTTCATACATCCCTCACTACACAGCCCCAAATGTTACAATGCATATGAAGCTCCTCAGTCTGAGCTGGAAAAAAATACTAAGCAGTTGTTCCTACAAAATCCTGCATAAAAATATGTCTATCTCAATGCTGCACCTACTTAATCAATGTTGCCATACGATCACTACTTCTAATGAAATCTTTCTGTCTTCCTCTGCAGCTTCTTTTCCATTCCTTGCTGTTTGTTGAATCCAATTTTGGGCTCATGCTCAAGATTATTTGAGCAGAGACCAGAGTTTTCTACTTTTACTTATCACACTCAGTAGCAGCTTGTGCGAGTAACCGCCGTTGGGCTTTTGAGTGCAAAAACAACCAGACAGAAGTTGTAGATTCACTTGAAAGTTAAGAAAAAAATGAATCAAGATATGCTGGATAAAGTCCAAGTGAGGTGAAGGAGTGCACGGCTAGGGTTGGGAAAGAGAACAGGGTTACATAAATCAGGAATTAGAAAGGCTTAAGCTGCTGCAGATCCAAAGTCTGAGTTACATGCTGAGATTCGGGCAATCTGTCTTACAATGAACTACGTGAAGACACAAGTGAGCTGCGACAAACCAGAAGATGGCTTTTGGCTTTTATCTTGCCCAGAACAAAACAATAATGGATTAAGAAGGCAATAATGAGGATTTGGAAAGAAAACACCGAGACACACAAACATCAGTGATGAAGGTAGAAGCATTTAGCAGGCTTAAAAATATTGGTGCACTGAGACCAAGCAAAGCAGAAACAGGCTTTAATGTCTCTAATAAAAATGTACAATTTGATTCTGTATCTTAAATAAAATTAAAATAGAGAAGGAGTTCTCTTTAATAAGCCAGGGAATTCTCCTGTGAGGGATCTGAGATTCTAGATACCTAGACGGTTACTTGTGCATATCATCAAACTGAAGCATTTCACAAAAGCAATTAGCGATCTCTTTACTGTATTCTCTGTCGGGGAACCTCACAGGAGTGAGGTAGTCACAGCGTTGCTTCCTCCAGGGTCCTGAACCTAGTAACAAAGAATTCTGCAAAGTGCCACATAAAGCTGATGGGGTGAACTGATGCAACAGACAACTGAGTATTATTAATGTCATATGTACCTGGCCTCTGGGGTACCTCAAACAAAGAGCTGCAAGCAAAAAATATTCTGGATTTAATAATCAGCAGTTTCAAGCGCTGCATCTCTAATGATCTGACCGCAAAGAATTAATGCACTTTTGTCCATTTTTGCCCTTTCATAGCTCAGCTGCTTCGAAAGAAATCAATTGCAAGTTACTATAGTGTAGTACAAGGATATGGAAAACCTGTGGAGTTTAAGTATCATTAGGACACTTTTCAACCAAAATAAGTTCTCTCTGCATAGGATGCAGTTGCAGCAAATCATGCCTGGGCGGTAGGTAGCAATAAATAAAAGTTAACACAGCTCCTTCATTCTGTAGTTAAAGATGCGAGGAAAGGAAAAGACTTCCAGAGACCGAGGACAGTTATTTTGTTGGACTATGTGAAGGACTGGATAGGCTTTTAAAGTAAATTAAGAATGTTAATCTCACTAAAAACTGTATCATGAAATCATTGTTCTACTCAAGTAACTACAAACCTCATTCTGACTTCAATGTTGGGGATTTCAGCTAAAGAGCTATAGGCCTGAAGAACTTGAGAGAGGTTGGAATGAGGTAAAAATTGAATGATTACCAGAGTTTATCCACATTCGGTAATGTCCACAATTTGGCTACAGATAAACACTTTGACTCAAAAATGGAGACTCTATAGAAACCTTGTAAAATAACATCTGAGAAGCAACAGAAAAAACTTAATTCAGTCTTATTTCATGTCAGTGTTAATTAGTGACTGAAAAGTCACCAAGCTTGTATAATACACTCCGAGTAAAGAAAGCTGAGCAGATCATTTCTTGCTCGCTCACCTTTTTAAGGCTGACCCTACTGTCCCTCCATGGATGAAACTCCTATTTCAGTCAACAGGAGCTTTGCATGGAAAGGAAGAGCAATACTGACGCATAAGGCGTTCCTGAATCTAACTAATGAGAAAACATTCAGCTTCAAATGTTAAGAAACTGAGGGAAGATATGTCAATTGGCTTAGAATCTGAATGTGTTACAACATGGCTTTTATAATCACACACACATAGGATCTGAACGCAAGACCACCGAAATCAATGGGAACCCCTTTTATTTCCATGCTTTCCTGATCAGACTCACAGCAGTTCATTTAATACAAGATATGAAACCATTTACAAGGTTAATTTATGTCCATTTTTTTCCAAAGTGTACATGCTGTGCAGTATATAACGCTGTAAAATAGAATGTGTTCATAATAGCCAGGCCAATTTATAACAGATTCTCAGAATCTTTTTGGAGAGGTAATATCAATTCCAGTGATACTCTTCATACCTAAAATGTTGGATATTTCAGCTACTAGTAATGCTTCTGAAATTGGAATGAACTTTTAAAGTGCATCTACTGTAACATTTATCTTCTGCTATCAATATAGGATGCTGTGAACTATTTTGCTAGATAGGGCTAATAACAGCCAGCTGAACTAGAAGTGACTTTGCAGCATATAGGTGATAGAATGTACATTCCTGTGTGCGCTTTATCTGATTTCAGGTCAGTCAGTTGCTTTTGACGGGTAAGAAACACGGGTTATTCTGCAAAGCTTCTCAAAATAAAATATTTAGTATTGTCCACAGGCTGAGGAGTGATAACAAAAAAATGCAAGCTAGAATGATAATTGTGCTCAAAAAGAACAAAAACTAGCAATGCTGAGGATTTCTCAAGACAACCCTATCAGTTGCCACACACATTTCTGTTCAATTATAACGCCTTTACTTCAGAGTTAATAAAATTCTACTACATAATGCTTCTTTATGGAGATTGATGGACATGTTTCATGCTAATTCTTTCTTGAGTTAGTAAGGCTTTATTTGCCATGTCAAGGCAAAAATGATGGCAGGCAGCCTAGCAGAAATGCCAGCGCATACTTTAAAATGTCATTAAGTTGCAGACCAAATTAAACTATTGACCAAATTAAACTGTTTACCACACATACCATCTACGGCCTGCTATTGTTAAAGGCTAAAGTGACACCACATGGGTATCAAAGTGCATTTTACACAACTGACACTCAGGCTTCACAGCAGAGACCATATGACAAAGTGCCTGTGTGAGGAGCATTGACGATTTTTCCCCATGCACTGAACCAGCGAAAAGAAAACTGGGAAATGCAAAGAAAAGCTTCAAATATTACTGTAAATATGATTTACTTCAGGATATTTGCATTTGATTTTATTTACCGTACTATCCTGATTTGGAAGTCTGCTGACATGGAGAAGCTCTAAAGCTGGAAGGACTGGCCACAAAGAATATCCTGGTCCCTGCTGGTACGGAAACTGCAGGATCCGGTGGTGTAACCGCCTACCACGACAAAACCACAGGCTGGTACCGACTCCAACGATCACTTGCTATTTGCCCGCAGCTCCAGCCACAGCAGTTCTCCCGCGGGCGGCACAGACACAGGGGCAGGGCACAAAGGACACACTCTCAATTTTCTTTTATGTACCGAGATACGTGACTTGCATTTCTTGTTCTATGCCTGCTGCAGCTATCAGCCTCAGAGAGCTGATTTTCCTTACGCGAAATCTCTCTCTTCTTTTAAGAAGTTTAACAGCTCAGTTTCTGAATAGGAAAAAAATAAACCTGACAAACCCACCTTGACTTCTTGTTGTCACTTTGCCAGTACCTAGGAACTAGTACTTTGCTCCTAATGGCTTTGATTTAGGTTCAGGCATTATCAGCAAGAAAAATGCTCAGTTCCCAACAGGGAGAACCAGGCTCCTGGGTTTTGACCAGTTTGATAATCACCTTGCCAAACAGAACAAACATTACCCTGGATGAGCATCCTGTTCCCATGGATCCGTGAAGCTGGTACATCTGTTCGTTTCCTATGACTGCTGGGCAGGCTCAGAGCCTCCGGAGGCTCAGTCCTCAGAGAACATAGCTAATACCAGGATAACTCAGACTAACTGCTAAACAGACAACATCCCTCCCCACCCCCAAACACCAACAAGCAAAACCACTCAGCCTGCATAAAATGCGCCAAAATGAACACGGGGATCTGAAGAGTTTTATTTCATTTTTTTACATTAGTCTGTGTTCACATAAGGGACTTTTTGCTAATCGGCATGATTCAGTTAAATGAGGAGGTATTTTGAGATTAAAAAAGATAGATCAACTGTTTGGATAATGGAACGGGGAGTAGGCTTAGAAACCACAGAAATGAGGAAAGGAGCTGTCATGCTCTGGAGGTTACAGTGAAAAATGATCTTGGGAAATGGGAGGAATGAATAAGGCAACAGGCAGTACACACAAATACAAAGCAGCATCATTACAAAGCAGAAATCAAAGGAATAAACACAAAATGGGGATTGACTAGGTAGAAATAACACAAAACAGGATGGATCCCAGAGTGTCAATGGACTGCAGGCTGAGTGGGAATCAAAACTGTCAAGCTGTTGCAGAAAAGGAAACTCTTTTTGCTGGAGTGTATTAGCAGGAAAGTCTTAACTAAAACATGGGAGATAATTGTTCTGCTCTATTAAGCATTGTTGACGCCCTCAGTTGGAATATGGGTCTGTCTGGGTAGAAGTATAAAGAAGGTATACAGGATAAGAGGATAAGATGAGGATAAGAGTTCAGGGAGGAACAGTAAAATTGATAAAATTTTGAATATGACTTGTAAGGAAATGAAAAAAGGAAATAGATTGAACTCGTCGAGAAAGGAAAGACTCGACAGGGAGCCATGATATGTCTTGAAATGAGCAAATGCTTGTCATAAAGCAAGCAGTTATCCTTGAAGATTGTTCTCCATATCTATGAGGACAGAACAAGGAACAACAGACAAATTACAGCACAGGGGTTTTGGTGAAGTATTGGGGGAATCTTTATGAGGAATCAGACTACCTTCTTCAGAAGTTTATGATTAGCCTGGGCAAACAATTGTTAGAGCTATATGACCTCTTTGAGACCTCTGTTGGGGTTAGGTCCAGCAGAAGGATGGGAAGAGAAGATGAAAGCATTCCTTGCTGCCTTCCTGGCACTGGAGGTTCTGCTCCTGAATTGCTCTCTTTGGGGAAGCAATGGGAAAGACCATCCCCCAACTCACTGAGAAAGAATATGAAAAGCAGGGAGCCAAGGTAAAGGCTTTGTTTCTGGTGAGCTGTTTTCATATGATAGAAGCTTCTATAATTGGAAAGAAAAAATTAATTTTTGCAAGCCTGAATTCTCAAGAGATAACTGGGTTACGAACGTTCAATATGAAAGCACAATGAGGAATGTGCTGACTATCCTTGAGGAGTAAGATTCTATCCAGTTTGAGTACAAACATGACACATCCTCATCCTCATTTTCCTGGTCATCTTCAGATGTTTTAAATTCTAAATGTCAGACATAGAGGCTCTGGGGAATGCATGAGGGATATTTATGTGTATTTACATGCAATCAGTGTGTGATAGTCATATTAGGAATAATTTTTCTGTGACTGACTCTAGCTGCAAAAACTACTCAAACCTTTCTGGCAATATCTTACTTCTCTAATTATCTGGTTTTGTTGAAATTGGTTATAATCCCATTGCAGGGGTACCTTAAAGTAAAAACACTAACACATCCTAATATGACAAATTAATGAGGATATGGCCAATGTCACTACATCCCTCTACAGAAAATGGCACACTGTCAAATCTAGTGACAACGTAATAAAGATACACATTCTTCATTTTAGACGATGTCTGGAGTGACAATTATGGTGTAGAAGGAGAAAGAAAACTTTGAGAGAAGCTGTAAATGTTCTATTTTGCAACTGAAGGAACATATTAAAATAACATATTCTTTTGGCCACTTCTCTATTTCTCTATGAGCAAATAAGGCAGATTGGAAAAATGATCATTCCCATCAGGAGGTTCTGAAAAGACATAAAATAGATTAAACTGCTCTTGTCTTTGTGTTTGAATACAGAAGCAACAAAAAGTAATTTCAGTTCAGAGAAGCTGAAGGTAAACAACAGTAATCTTCAGTTTCATTTTCATTCTGGCAGGTCTCCTCGCTGATGGTTTGCCCTTAATTGCTTTTCTAGTTACCTAGTTGAGCATAACTGTGTGAGATCATATTTAAACCAACTCACTTTGTTTTCTTAACTCCTGCAGGACCAGTCTTATTTTTTGGCCCTGGAATGTGCAGGTTTGACTTCCAGGAGTAAACGGTCAACTTTTTAGCTCTTTTTTTAAAAACTTAGTATTTCTAGTATTACTATTTTCTGACTCCATATAGACACGCAACGTTTGACAGCAGGCCTTTCATTCATGATTCCCAGTTGCCCTACAGTCATGGAAACATCTTGCTGCTCCGTAGTCTTATCTTTCCCTTTTTCTCTGATGACTTTAAATGTTAAAACACCAACTGTCATGCCCACAAGACAGGGGCTAATCTGATCTGTCTGATCACATACCTGCTCCTACAAAAAGATACTGGCAAAACATTAATGGGAGCAACCAGCCCTGCTGATGTGGAACATATCAGCACTTCCACATGAGTGAGAGGGATCCAACCCGAAGCAGTAAGAAAACAGGTCATAATAGTTGGGATGGAGAGAGCAAAAAGTAGAATGAAAGAATAGGGATAAAAAGGCAGAGAGAACAGCAAAGTTCAGAGAAGCCAGAAGATAAGGCATCGAAGATGCAACAGAAATTCTGAAAAAATGAAGCCAAAACCCAGACCCAATTCAAAAAATCAACATGCTTAAGCAAGTCTTATTCGGAGATTCAACAGGAGCTTTTTGTCTCTGAAGCAGTTCACACAAACTAACTACTCTTCACCATAAGGTTCAATAGTAGCTGGACTTCATGAATTTCCAGTGATATGAAAACTGTGTAGACGAAAACGAAAATAGTACCACACAACTGCTAAATTCAGGATAAAAACCGGAACTAAAGGAAGAGAAATGTTACAAACAGATGGAGGGTGAAAATTAATACAGACAAAACTAAAGTGTAAGAGGAAGAAGCTGTAAAGAGACCATTGTACTCACTCTTTTTTTTTTTAACCTGGCTTTCCTAAGGAAAAGGCTTTTAGAAAGTGGAAATTAATACCATGTTTTGTGGGGGGAGCAATAGGTAGAGACAACAGAAAACTCCCATAGCGTAAGGCTGTTATGCAGCAGATCTTCCCATACCTTTGCCTCGTGCCCGTAGACAGAGTGGCACCCGCCAAGGACACACGGGCAGTATCTGAAGGTACTTCCAGTATCAGTCATTGAACAGCAAGGACAGAATATTTTCCATGCACTCCACTGCTATTAATAATTGATTCTTTTTTGTTCCACAGTCCTCCCACTCTCTCTCTCTCAATATCAGAACAATTTTGCTCTCTTCCCTTCCAGTATTCTCCCCACTTCCTTCATTTTATCTCCTTTCTGCCAATAATTTTTTCTCCAGGTTTTCTTTTCTCTTTAAACCTCTCCTCCTCAACAATTCCTCCCCATGTATCACTCCTATCTTCCTCTTCCTACTACCCTCCCCAAAATCCGATCAACCCATGCTCTTCATTTAATCCTCTCCTGATGTTCCCTTTGCACCCTTACCAGTCTGCAAAACTCACCTGTCTAGTGCTGTTCCTCCTCGGAGGCTCTGGAGTGGAAGCTGGGATCTGAAAACACCCTACAGTGGCTGCAGGTCTCGTGGAAACAGTATATTTATTTGGAGCATGGTCCCTCCAGGTTGCTTTATTGCATCCTGTCTTTTACCCCAAACAACAATATCTCCTCTTTTCTCCCCTAAAAAACTCCATAATCAGTCTAGTTGATTTTGATCTTAACAGACTCAAAAAGCAAGCAAGCATCTGGGTTGAAATTCTGCCTCTGCTAAGATAAATGACAGAATTCCCACTGACTACAAGGGGGCTGATGTTTCATCCTTAGAATATATTGGGCCTGTGAACTTTAAAACCTACAGGATTACACAGAACAAACAGTGTCAAAAAGATTTTATCACTTTTTTTTCTTATCAATTTACAGAAATTAGTAGCTGAAGGGTATACAGAAATGTAATAGTTTTTCATTTGAAGGAAATATTGGACAGAATTTGCATGATCAGACTCGAAAGTTTTATAAAATTTCACTTGCCCATAAGGGATAGTCCAATGGCATGAAGCTGGAAGAGCTGAAGGACCATCAGCAGTGATTAATAGTGAAGCCACTAAATGGATGTGGGGCAAACAGGAGGTTTTCATCCTCACTGAGAGCTTGCGGGTACTGCTCAGCAAAGGGCAGGATGGGTACGGGGCTGAGGAAAAAAGTAAGGTGGTTAAATGGTAACTGGTTTATCAGAGACTGTTTCACAACCACCTGGAGAGGTTCCTGCCCCTTTTTGCCCACTGGTCAGTCTGCTCCCTCCTTTCTGATAGTTCATAATTGTCTCAATATTGGACACTGATTATGAAACACTGAATCTTGAATCCTGATTTGATACTTGGGACAGTCAAGGTGGCAAAACTGCCAAGGATGATGGACTACATGGGAAGAGGAGGGATGGGAACAATTTTTGCAACTGTTTGTTTTTTCCCCAGGAGTGGTTCTGCCAAAACTAGGAGAGCAGCCCTAGTAAAGAGTTGCAGAGCGAACAATTCATGGAGGTCACACACACACACATTTAAACTAAACAGGGGAGTAGGGGAAAAAGAAAATGTTATTATTCCAATTACATGCACAAGGAACTAAAACTCAGTTTATATGATCTCATCCCAGGTTCCCAAGACACTGACATTAGAGCTGGAAAAAAAACCTTTATCTCATGATTCTCAATGTAAGTTTTCATGGAGTTAGGGAACAGATTCCTTCACAGATGTGAAGGCTAGAACTAGTGTCATGGTCTATGTATTGTTATGAGAAAGTCCAGGAATGGGGATTTAAATAATCTTCTATAACTTTCCACGGCCATTTTATATTATAGCAAAGTTGCACGATTTAGTTGCACTCTCTTAAGAGTGTAATTTCCAATTTGAATTAATCTGCGTTTACTTCTGGTAGTTGTTTTTATAATTTTCCTCTGTGAGATTAAAGATGTTTTAGCAGAGTTTCCTAAGCATGAGAGAATTTACACTACGCAATCCATCACCTACCAATTCGCTTTTTTATAAACTAAACCTATCAAGTGGTTTGAGTAAAAGGTGGCTGTCATGGTACCTTCCCTAACAGATGTGCTACAAATCTGGCAGAATGATGATGATCACAAGGGACAGATTCCTACTGTATGGACATTCCAGGGATGAAGCATATTTACTTCTCTCTAACAGGCAGGATCCTTAGTTATAGACCAGTTTTGCTAACTTTCCAGTATGCCCAGAATGAGACGAAAAGGTTTTGCATACAAGAGACGAAAAAAAGAGGAACACACAAGCAAAACAACCAGAAACAAAATTCAGACACTTCATATCGTTATCCCAGCTTGTTCCTAACTTGTTTAGGGTGATTTGCATGTATGGGAAACATCATTTGCTACACAAGCAAATAGACTACTATCAACAAACGAGGTATTAGAGAAGTAGTAACAAAAAATTAACTTAAACAGGAGTTTGCAATGCATTAGGGATTTGTGCTATGTATTGGTGGCCCTGTTCCACAAAACTAACAGTTCTGGGTTACCTGAAGGCAGAGATTAACTGGATCCAGTGTTCCACTACTCTGTTACCAGCACCCTTTCCATTGGACTTAACCTCACAGGTTGCTGTTACTGGAGTGAGGACATTCTCAGGCAGCCTCTGGCTGTATCCAGAGTAGAACAATGTATGGAACGACGTATCCACCCATTTACTTGCCCCTTACACACCCCTCAAGATGACCATGGACCAAACTTGACTGGTTTTCCCATTCAAGTGTTGTGCATTTATGCCTTTATGCCAGGAAAACGGCAACTGTGTTTGCTTTACGACATCTAGTTTATAGACAGCTTTCGGTGCCAAGGATGTCTAATTGGTGTGCAATTGTACCTTTGTGCAAACCATTAAGAGGAAATTCCAGGGAAGAGAGGGGATGTACAGAAAAGTGGGCATTACTTGCACAGTGTGTCGTCCCCTGAAGCGTGCTAACTCTGCCAGTCAGTAGGTGAACTGGACTCTTCAGCCAAGAGTGGCTTGGCACAGAAATTTCACTCACAGTATTGCTGCTCAGAGTCAGGTTTAAGTAACAGAGTTATTCTTTGTCATATCCATGATTCACTCGTTTGTAAAGCAAAAAAAGTCAGCCCTCCATATAGCAACGAATTTTTCTTCCTTTCTTTTATTTAATTTGATCTAGGAGACCATACTATCTCAAACCACACAAATCAAAGCACATAAGCTAAATCATCACTAGCATCTAGTGATTCAGGGAGAGAGGTGTGCACACTGAACACACATAAATCATATAGGAGTGATAGCCTGCAGGGAAAAGGAATGATTTTGGGCATGCACAATACTTTAAAGTTCAAAATGTAATTTAAAGATGCTAAACCCTTCTTGGTAATCCTCACGCTTTTTTTTTTTTTTTTTTTTCCCCCTATCTATATCTACTGTTGTATTCTAAAGAAATTCTTCTCTAATAAAATGCCATAATTTAATGCACTGATGGTAATGCTGATTCAATTTTCTGCTTGCATAAATATCTTCTAAATCCATATTATTAAAAAAAAAATCACTGGCCCTCGGTGTAAAAATCTGTACTTTTAATCATCTATGTAGCCAGAATTAATGGTCCAGTAATAACTGTCATTTGATAAACTGATCAATCATACCTTATCTGCACTACCATAACATAATATAGGCATCCACTACTAAAAGCATTACAAAATAAAAGATCTGTTGGTTCTGAGCATGGATTAAAGGATTATTCAACCAGATGAAAGCAATGAGGGTGAAATTATTTCAAAGAATGTGGAAACACCATTTGCTTCAAACTGAAAGCTAGAGATTCTGGTGGAGAGCACAAGGAATACAAACACTGGATTGCGTTATTTAAGGAAGATACAATCCTAGGAAAAATCCAAAGGGCAGGAAAGAGGTGCCCAAGTTCGCTTTCATTTTACATGAAAAAAGTTTATATTGAAGAAAGATCAGATGTATTTTGTTCAAATGCATGTGCTGGGACAAGCACATGAATGCAAGTGTCTAAAAGTAGTCAAATAAAACATGAACAGTCATATACTGTTCATATACATATACAATAGGAATGTACCACTGGACTGTTCATTCCATTAGACTGATACTCCTTATGTGTCTGAGTAATTAATGGTCCAGTTTAGGAAAACCTTCCCGATTTCATGCCTGGAGCTTTACAGCAGGTTGCACACATGAAATCATCTTGGTTCTCTGCAAATCATTAAAAACATTCAAAGCATACAAAACAAGGTGGAACTATTGAAGAGGAATGACAAATGAACAGTATATGCCCATGCTTGCAGTCAGAAGAGTTAGGTTTGGCATCACAGACCTTTGGAGAGGTGCTTAAAGAATCTCAGGTGCGTGGCAAACTCTTGATGCTGTCAGTTCTGCCAGCTCCATAACACCAGCAGTCAACAAGTCCCAGGGGATGGAACAGATTACAACCCTCTTCAGACCCATAACACATTGAGCAGTACTTGGGGTGAAAAACTTGGGGAAGAGGAATGTTGTAGATGTAGTTTATCTGCCCTGATAATATCCTAAATTTGTTACAGTCCCAGTTGCATGTGCACGTTTTACCACTGGACTGCATAATTAAGATTTTAACACACACATACACTCCAATACCCAGATGCCCTAGCAGTAAGGAACTGGGAGCCATGAAGCATCTGGTGCGGTCCCTGGAAAACATATTGGCAACTCTTCATGATGAAACTGTGTTACCCCTTTTATATCTAGGGAGGATGCGACAAGAATCTCTTTCAAACTATCTAGCTTAACTGGAAAGAACAGAAGGTAAAAGTGCTGTTTCAAATCCTACTGCATATCATTCTTGCTCCTCTGATCCTGCCTGTTTGCAAAACCAGCACCAAATACATTCACCTCCGTGCCCACGTATACACAGGTGTACCATCATACAGAGGAGATGACCTTCTAGTTCCTAAAACACTTCGTTTCTTGGAATCTGCTGTCATGAGTTTGAAATGCCCCATGTGGGTCAGTTTGAGAGCAGCTAATCAGGCTAGCAAATGATCGGTGAGGAGGAACTAACATCTGTGGTTAAGATGACAGCACTGAAGGGAAACACAACAACAAGCCTTTCTACAAAGAAAAGGCCACTAAATTTAAGGTGGCACCTGATTGTTTGTCACGTCAATGGCACACAAGACAAAAGTTTTCAATTCAAAGGTTTGCATTGCAAAGAGAGAAGTTCAGGTCACAAATTTCTAATGGTTAAGAGTACCAGAGGAGAGTACCAGAATAAATTGCTGGGGAGACTGTGCAGTGTCCTGCACCGAAGGTTTTTACAAACATGGTGAATAAGTGTCAGGAAGATGCAGATACGGCTGATGCTGCCTTGGGGGAAAGGGTGGATTAGCGAACTCCTTGAAAGTCTCTTGAGATAACGTCACCCTATGTCATTTCCAGAGCTTTGCAAGTTTAGCGGATTGAGGAAGTGATGAACTAATTATTTATGTGAAAAGATTCTGATAGGATGATATATCTACTACAGTAAGATTTTGCTGGATTTATAGTTTGTTCCCTGCCATTTTCATCTCTAGCAGATGAGGTGTGAAATTGCTTCAGTAGAAGGACGCAGCACATAACAGCATCAGACAGCATTTAGAAGAACAGGACTAACACTGTCAAACTTCAGGATCATGCTGAGCTCATCACCACCTCTGGATCTGCGGATTCTTTCTTTCTGGCTTATTTGCTAGGAAACTGTGGAAGTCAGAGATCTGGTCACATGCTCATTTTTTAATGGTTGGACTACTGATATTTTTTCAGTCTCTGCTATGAAGCCATCCCCTAGAGAACAGCACTGAACAGCAAAACTACAAAATGGGAACATGCATAATCCTTCTGCTTCATATTCACTTTGAAACTTCTTTCAAAACCATGGCCTTATAATTGATAAACATTTAAAGAATGAGGCCAGATACCTCAGGCACCATCTTATTATGCCCAGCTTAGTCCAATTCTGCTAAAAGAAATATGCCCCCACACATACGAGAGAGACAACAAGGTCACCAGGGTACTGGTCGCTACTCAGAAGTACCTCTCCAGCAGAATCAATGACGAGACCTGAGGCACTGTTGTGACTATCGTGTTAAGGGAGGGCAAGAGATGAGAAGATGGCTTCCCAGTCCCTCAAAGGTTTTAGGTATTTCTACCAACACTATCGACACTGCTTTTGCACCTTTGTACTCTCACCTGCCAGAGGAGAAGTGGGCTAAGTCCACAAGCCAAGATAAGCAACTCACCTAAGTTTAAAAAGGAGAAGCTAATCTGGCCCAAATTAGCGCAACTATTCTCACAATATATGATGTCTATATGGATAGGAAAATGCACATGATACAAATGCCCAGTAGCCAGGTTTATATCAGAATGACTGAAAAAGAGAAATACCCAAAGAGCATGCATTTTCCATCCAAGTAATGCAAGTCTAAGCTAAATTTAAATCACACTAACTTCACTGAGGAGCCTGCACATGACTGAGGGCAGAATTTGACAGTGATGTAATTCTGCCTTTGTGTTCTACCTCTTAGTAATCCGTTTTAAATCTATTTGTCATACACGTCTTCCAGCTTTACAAGCTTAAAGGAATTTTTAGTACTTCCTCCCCTCTCCCAAAAGAAAAAAAGGATGCAAAGGAATTAATGAACTAAGATTTAATGTCTAACTTTAATTGCCAGGACAGGGCAATTATATTATAATTCATTAAAATAAAATCCATTCACCACACATATCCACACCCTAGGCTCTTTATGTTTCAGACACATCACGTAAATTCACACCACTCAATGGAGAATAAATGCTACTACTAATTTTTATTAAAATACTAGTTGATTCACATCTACCATAATTGAAATACAAGACAAAACATTGTTATTAGCTCCCTACTACAGACCATACAAAGATTTTAATGAACTTTTTTATTTAGTCAGCATGCTGAAAATTAATTTCTCAAACTAAGAGTTCTTATCATTGAGGAAATTGCCTACATATGAGAACGGCCTCTTACGATTATTCAGTGCCTTAAAAAAAGCAAGCTTGTGAATATTTCTGACTTTAATTTTTAATAATTTCCTTTTGAAACATCTTATTGTGCCAATGTACTGGACAAACACATGGATGGAGATACCAAAATAGAATTTAACATAGACATCCCCCAAATTAATAAAAATGTTCTTATACAAAAAAGCTTTGCTCTAGACATACCTCTAAATCTTCCCTTCTTGGCCTCTCCACCCCACAGAAAGCAATATTTCCATCTTGTACTACCTTGCTCCGGCAAACGCCTGAAACCGCATCCTTTCTTTCACTGAATGCTAACTAGAAGTGAGATAAAAACTTCATATCTTAAGCTCCGGAGAGTCTGGATTCAGTATTTTAATTCAAAACAATAATTTTTAATTTAAAAGCTGCATAGAAACCACAGAATTCCAGTTCTTTTTCAGAAAAGCAAGCAAAAGACTTTTTCCTCTTTGCTAGATTGACAAAACAGACAGCATACTAATGGACAGGTAAAAATCAGCTATGCCAAAGGACTGTCACACAGAAAATCCATTATTAAACTATCTGATTCTTTTTCAAAGTGTTAAACATCATCTACTGCATACTTCATTTTCAGTTCTCTCAGTTCTCTCTTCCTCATCTCTTCCCAACTCAAAGGAAAACAGTAAAAGTGACACTATCATAAATTTCCAGCTCCTGCAGCCTTCACCCCAACACACTTTTTTCCCCACTGACTATCTGGTGCTTTGCCGTATTCTTAGCTGGGTAATCTTCAAATACTCTGGCCTTCACAAGGATGATACAAATGGTTAGAGGGTTGTGTTCCAGGAGAATCCTGCTGGTAAGGGACACCTGTCATCGTTATTTAATGTCACACATTTCCTCTGAGTTCTTTCCTTCATTTGACAGCCTGGCAGAATTTGTTGTTTTCTAAAGTTTCAGAGAATATGAATAAGGCAATTTCCAAATATCTTGTGTTGGTGTACAAACAAACATGGAATCATAGAATGGTTTGGGTTGGAAGGGACCTTAAAGATCATCTAGTTCCAACCCCTCTGCCATGGACAGGGACACCTTCCACTAGACCAGGTTGCTCAAAGCCCCGTCCAACCTGGCCTTGAACAATGAAGACTGAGGCAAAAAAGTCATTGAGTACCTTTATTTGTTGTATCATTATAAAACCAGCATATATAGCTCTCGAGTGCACCCCTCCTTTTGGGCTCAAGCTCTGCTCCCACTAGATGGGTGGCCTCTCTCTCCTCTTTCATCTCAAACCTTTATTTTTTTTCCATTTTGAAAATGGAGTACCTGACTGACTGATACAAACAGGCCTATTTCCAAATCATATCAACAGCTCCATCTGTCAAAAAGTTCATCTTCAAAGAGATTTCAAAAGCCGAGCTATCCGCACTAGGTGTTTGCAATAGTTCCATACATCAAGCATGCTACACACAAATGCACCACGCGACACTAAGAGGGAATACAACTTCCTACGCAAAGTCAAGGGAGAGCAAAGTAATAGAAACTGAAAGAAGATAAAATGTTTTGTAGATAGTGGAACACCAGCTGATAGTAATTTCTCTTTCAAGCCACAGTATACTTAATTTATTTATAGCCATTGGAAAAATGTTATTGGCACAGCCCTGTGTAGGAAAATACACCAGAAGTGCCACTTTATGAAGAAGCGGCTCAGAAGGAGAAACATAAAGAAAATGAAAAAAGTTTGCCTAAATATCAAGTCACATTTCTTGCAACAGAATAATGATGAAGCCAGGAGCAAAGTTAGGCAATCGGGAGCGAGAACAACTAAGTACAGCCTACACCCAGCACATAGCAATGGCGTGTTTAGGAGTTCTACTGAGGAAGTATCTAAAGATGAAAAGTAATAACTCATGATCTTTATGATCTAAATTATCAAGACCAATATATTTATGTTTCTGATACTGGGATGTATCGTCCACATTAAGATCCTGCTGGTATTTTTCAGATAGACTTGAGCTTTTCATGGCTTTACTTGAACATGGGTTTTCATGGTCTTATTTGGCTATTTCAAATGGCTTGACCTGTGTAAAAGTTGTCAGCCCAAGTGGACATTCAGATAGGTAGGACATTTTCTTACCATGCTAACAAGGAAAAAAGAAAAGGAAAGACAGGAAAGACAAAAACAAAAAAAGAAAGCGGGATATTTGAAGTTTTCAGGCTCTATGATGAATGTCAGATTTTAGCTGGCACTCATGCGAATGCACAATTTGAAGGGTCAGAAGAAGCGGTCTTCCCCTTGATGCACAGTGCATGCAGGAGGATCAGACAGTCTCCATATTGGTGGAGACACGCACTTTTTTTAACTTTGCATTTTTATGTCAGCAGCCTGAGAATCTCCCAAGATTTAAGAAAACCCTCACTTAATTAAGCACAGGTTTTTAAATGCTCAAGGCTATTGAAGCAACTTGAGCTTACTGATGTAAGCAACTGCGGAAGACAGACACTGAACAAAGACAACCTGGAGGATGAGTAAGAGCGGTTGGCTTTTGGCTGTATAAATGGCCATCAGCTGGATACTCACTGTGGCTACTCACCACAGTGAAGGGGTGCTGAGAAGCCCAAATTTAAAAAAAAAAAAAGCACTGCTACTTGAAAAACTAGATAAAAGTATAATGCCTTTCTAAGGGCGGACTGCAGACAATCATCGTGTGACTCTTGTACCACGGGTATGTCAGGAAATCGTAGAAAAAATCAGGAGGGAGGGAGAGAAACAAATGCGTTGACACCTACAGAGGAACGGACTTTTTGCAGTTCTGCCATTAATGTCAAAGATGCAAGGTGGTGACAACTGATAAAATCAAAGATGGAAATGTTGCTTACAGAAGAAGTACAAAATTATTGCACCGTGGTCTCCTTTGAGATAGCTAAAATATAATCTGGATTTTGAGGATAAATAGGTCCTATGGGTTAGAGTGAATTTACTATAATGGTAAAAAACATTAGTGCTAGAGTTCAGAACAGAACTAACAAATCGTGGCTACTTTTTGTTAGCTAACACTGCTTCCTTAGGTAGCTTTATGGTCTACTGAGAGAGAAGCAGACACATTTTTTCTTAGATGTCTGTATTTAACACTATGAAAAGCAGGAGTTCTTCCCATTCTCAGTTTTGCAGACTTCTGCAGCCTGTGTCAGCAACTTTTCATTGCTCGGTTTTAAATATGAAAGGTCATTACAAAGGTCCTCACTGAACAGAGAAAGGCTTAGATGCTGGAGCCTTCACAGTAAAGATACATTTGCTCTTAGAAACTACTATACGCATTTTCTGATACTTATTTAACCCCTAGCAAATAAAAGAAAGGAGAAACTCCATGAACACATTGATGTATCACATTAAAATAATTACAATAATGCTTACTTATATTGCATTAAAGATTGCTGTAATGTGCAATGATCCCTAGGATTGCTTATCTGTACATCCATTTATCACAGAGTTCTGTTTATCTGTTGTTAAGGGTAAGATGGCAAGTGAGGGACTAAGTGAACCAATTGCTCAGCTTATAAATGAAAGCTATCCCCAGGAACAGAACTACTTATATTACACATTTGATTCTACTGTCTTGCCTTGTGGTTAAAGTGAACAGGATAGTTCCAGATTTTGGGGCAGCACTTCACCTGTACGCATCCCTCTCGTATGGCTAAAGAGGCACATATATATGCACGTATACAAGACAACAATGCTGCTTACTGATCTCCCCTAGATAAAAGAGATCAAATCCTCAAACAGCAGTTGCAAGAAGGACAGTGGAAGTCAAATTCAGGTCTTCAGATACAGCTTTCCTGTCCCTGCAATTTAAAGACAACGTACGTAAAGTCGACAAGACCTTTAAAGCAAGCTGTTGGGCAGTAACTGACAACACAAGGGCACATATCAATGCCAAGGTCCATTGCTACATTGCAACCGGAGGACACAGAGAGAAAAGACAGAACATGATTAAACGACAAAACAATTACCAAACTGATACTAATTTTCAACATACTACGCTTAGGGAAATTTTTAGTGCAGAACACCACCAGAATACATATGAAAACCTTTTTAATTCATCTTGCTGTGCACTGCTTAGCGCCATTTTGTAGTCTAAAGTAACTCTCCAAATGACCAAAGACTGCAAAACTAGAATGCAGGCAATCAGATTAGAGCAGAAATAATATTATTTTATGCAAATATGTTTAATCTGAAGCAAAAGGAACAGGAAGAAAAATAGCTGTGATTCAATTAGTGTTTTGATGACCTGGGCACTTCGGTTTATAGCACAAGGAGATTTAATTCCTAAATACACATGCATTGTCATGTTTTATCTAATGAACTGAAAGAGAATAGTTAACTGATTTTCATCCAAATCTTGAACCTTAGGGTTAGATCATGACCTTTATTCCTGCCTGGAGAGAACCCCCCACTAACATCCACGTACAGAATCATCCATAGGAAGTCCTCCTGCCTCTATTTCAGAAAGCGAGAGAGGGAGAAGCAGTCAGAGAAAATGGGCTGCCTTTGACCAGTCCCTCTTTACATTCATGGAGGTTTGCAAGCCCGTGACTGCCATGGTTAGCGTCTGTCTTGAAGTTCATGCACATTACTCCCATCAAATGAGAACCTGCATTTTTTCAGGTGGTGCCAAAATGTCTGTCAAGGATACCGATTCATTTATTTTCCCTTCTTTGCTTTGACTGGAAATCTATTTTAAGAAATACCTTCTTCAGCATTTCGTCTGTGCTTTCAATGAAATTAGCTGGTTTGCATTAATCAAAATACAATCACAGAATCACACGGCTAGAACGGCAATTCTGGGAAGGATGCTGATTCCATTCCCCTTCTCCATAGCTAGATCAGCTATCAATGTGTCACTATCTGCAAGACATTTATCGAACATGTTTGAGAACACCTTCGAAGACAGAGATTCTACATCCTCTTTAAAATATCTCTCCCAATGCTTAAGTATTGCTGTCATTACAAAGGCTAAAATTAATCTTCTTTGCCACAATGTAAACATACTGCTCCTTGTTGTATCCACAATGGACAGAGAACAATTCCTCTACTTTGCAGTTAATTTTACGTATTTGAAAATAGGATTTGTGGGTTGTTTTGGTTTTTCGTTGTTGTTTTGTTTGTTTACTCTCCACAGAGGACGTGCTCCTCTCCTTCAGTCTTCCTTCGCAAAGTTTATTTTCTGCAACTCTGACCATACCTGTTACTTTTCTCTGGGTACTTTCCAGCTGATTCATACTATTCTAGAAGCCTGGTACTCAAATCCGGACAACGGATTCCAGCCAAGGTCTTACTGGCGCTGACTAGAGCCGAAAGATTACTCATAGTTACACATGCCAGTGCAACATTTGCCTTTTTTGCAACAGAATGAGATTGTTGACTCATGTTCTATTTGTAATCCACTGTAATCCTCTACCCTTTTCCTCAGAGTTTATTACTGTCCGATTGGTTTTCATCCTGTTTTGTGCAAATGATTATTCTTACCTAAGTAAAGAACTTTGCATCTGCCCAGACTGAACTTTATCCTTTGTTTTCAGACCATTTCTTAAATTTCTGAAGGCAACTGTGAATTTTACTGCTGTGCTACATTTGATAAGCATACTAATTCCAACATCTACAATTTAATGAAAAGGGTGAATAATACTGGACCCAAAATAGATCAGAGAGGAACCCTACTCAATTTATCCTTCCAGCCTGACACTGAACCATTGACAGCTACTACCAGAATGTAGTTTTCCAACCGATTTTGTATCTGCCTCATAATTATTTATTTTAGACAATATTTCTTTAACTTGCATATAAGACAGTGATGTAAGCCAATGTCAAACGCCTTATTAAAGTCAAGATATGCGATCCTGCAAGCTTATCCCTGAGTCTCAAGGCCTGTAAATGTCACAGAAGAAAATTAGTTTAGTTTGACATCCGCACCAGCTTTACTCATCCCTTTATCTTCTTGATGCTAACAAATACTTGCTTTAATATTTATTCCAGTACTTTTTTTCAGGATTTCAGGTTCAACTCACGGGATATAATTTCCAATTTTCTTCCTTTCTCTAACTTTAAAAAATAGGCATCCTGCTTGTCCTTTCCCAGTCTTCTACAATTTCACACATTTTCAAAGATAACTTTTAGTATCTTTAAAATTACTTCAGCCAATTCACTTAAAGCTTAGATCAATTCCACCTGATTTGCAAACATCTACTTTACTCAAGCCTGTTCTTTCCCTAATCCAGACTCTTGCACTTCAGCAGCAGATACTAATTACACTAGCCACCTGGGCACAGCTGACTTTTACGTGAAAGCCAAAGCAAAGACAGGTAACAACGCCTTGGCCTGCCCAGCGGTGCCTTTATAGACGCGTCTCTCTCCGCTGAGCAGTCAGCCATCATCTTTCCTGATTTTTCTCTTCCTTCTAACACACTTGTAAAAAATCGTTATTCTTAAATCGTTGCCCAAACATCTCATTTTATACTTGGCTTTCTGAGTTTGGGGCTACTGTTTGCACTCCCTTAAGAGTTCACCCTAGCTGCACCTTCTGTACGTAACTTCTTGCCACTGCAGTCACTAAGAGACTTACCATTAACCAAGCTCATGGCCTTTGGATAATTCGTGGTTGTGCCCTTTACATGGAAATGCCAGTTATCCTAATTTTTCTTCCTCTAATTTCTGCCTTACCAATTCTCAGTTTACTTAAATCTGATTTTGATATAACTTGTCTTTATTTTGATGTTCTTCTCTTCCTAAGAATTCTGCATTATACTATTTTATGGCCGTTGTCACTCTGCCTTCTACTTTTACTCTCCACAGGAGTTCCTGTTTTTCAATTAGAATCAAATGACAGTTAGTAATCACCTATTAACTCACAAGCACATAAACATGTTTAAATACTGTGCAAATTGCTCTTCTGACTGGCTAGTGATTTAAAACTCACTCTGACACGCAATATAAATCTACTGCTATGCCATCCAATATTTAAGTCAAATAGTATTTCAAAGCTGGAGACTTTGCCCCTGATTGGTTTGGCCTAGTTAAATCAGAATACAAATTGAAGCAGCTAGTTTGAATAATATGCGGGGGTCTCTCTTACAGCAAATAAGGAAGGAAGCTTTGTATGCATGTATTTTCCAAACACACTTCATTTTTAAAGGTTTAGGTAGGTTCCCAAAAATGAACTCCTACATCCTGAACTGAAGCAAAGGGAAGGAGAGCCCTGCTCACTGAACAAGGTCAACGGCAGCAGGGTTGGGGCCTGTGATATTCCCAAAAATGTATTTACTTCAATGGGAGCCGGATGAGCAGGGGGAAGCATGAATTTCCCGTTAAAACTCATGTCTGCTTCACAGTCAATGAAATAAGAGATATTAAAAGAAAGCCAGCACCATTATTGACAAACCTAACAAGTGCTCCCCAAGTGCTAATAAAATTCTAGACAAGCAACCTATTGATCATGGTCTCCGTTCAAAGCACATCAGCCATAACACAACCACAGACAGGGACCCCATCTCTGTCACTTCTGATGCCATATTTAATGACAAAATTGGTTGCTTACAAGCTTATAAGGAATTGAATATTATGCTTCTAGCACACGAAGAGAACCACGTGCATCTGCTTGGAGGATATAAGCAGCCATATGTGCTTGAAATGCTTTTGATGGAAGACAGTGTATTTCATGTGCTGCATCTCAGCTATTGTTTTCTGTTGATTCAGTTAGCATGTTTTAAAATTGTACTGATTTACTGAAGATTTACAAACATAATTCATGTGCGGTTGTCCTATGAATAAGCCTCTAAAACTAATTCAAACACAGTCAAAAAATAAATTGCAAAATAAGTTATTCAATTGAAATCTGCCATCTGAGGCACAGTAATAGAAAACATTTATTATAAAACTAACATATATTTTTGGCTAGAGATGTGTACAGTACTAAACAACTCTCTGAAAGGAATTTATTTATTCAGGCTTTTCTGAAAGAACATCTTAACTGGGCTAACAGAAAATTACATGTGCAAAAATAATTGCAGGTTCTACGATTTTCATCCTGCATCGCAGGCTGCCCATTATCATCCTTTTTGTTTTGGAAGGCTTACAAATTTTAGGCAAACTTTATTCTGCACAGCTGCAGGAGGCCATTTCTGGAGTCTGGATTCGCCAGTTAGAGACTGGAAAGTTGTAGGTACAATTCAATGCAGAAGGAGAGGAAGCATGAATACCAATACATCCATCTCTAGATATAAAGCTCTAAATTTGACAAATTCACTTCCATGCGGCTGCTGGACTGTGAAAGTCATAGGCTATGCTATGCTGGAGGCCGCAATCCACTCAAAAGCAGAGTTTCCTCTTCAAAAGTGAGGGTATTTTGCCAGTTCAGGCTTTCATTAGTGCTCAAGGGGAATTCTTTGAAATGATAGAGAGTTCATGTCTGTAATTAATAATGATAGCTGGGTCTACACAAGCGTATCTGACATTGAAGTCAGCCGCTGACAGCTCTGATTCAGGCCGATGAAGATTTTCACACAGTACACTTGAAGATGTGCCTGCTCATTGCAAGGGGGTTGGCCTAGATGACTGTGAAAGGTCCCTTGCAACCCAAACTATTCTACAATTCTAAGAGGGATTTTGGAATTTATTTATTTGTTCATTTATTTCCCCCCCCAGGGCAGATAATGAAAGCCCTGAGAAATAATATCCCTGTCCAGATTTCTCCGTTACTGGGGAAGAGGACTAGGAATAAAGACAGTGAAAATAAAGACAAAGGCTGGAAGACAAAGAGGAAACTTCAGACGATTTCTAATCAAGGTTTTCTATTCCTGAGAAGTCTAGCAGCTTGGAACCCTTGGGATTTGTATCACCAGGGATGGGTAAAATTGTACCATGTTTCTAGCCAGTGCCTTTGCCTCCGTGCAGGAGGCAGGGTGAGGGTAGGAGACTCAGGCCTGCTCAGTCCACTGCGATCATCTGACAGTGTCACAATCAAAATGGAAAGGGTGAGACTTGCACCTACTCGAACAGACAATTCCAGAGTCCAGTGGATGGTTTTCGGCATAGATTTGGGAAAAAGGCACTTTTTTCAAGTTCCCCCCCTCCTCTTACAGTGTCCTTCTATAGCCTTGCTGTTGATAATAATAATAGCAGCTCAATGGTCTAAACATTTTTGGGTTCAGAGCTTATGTATCTGCAATACAAAGTGTATCCCATTATTTCCACAGTTCCTATGTTCTCGGTAACGATGCTTTAAAAAAGTCATATAGCAATCAAATTGGACACCATACCAAACTGTTTCCAGCAACTCTAAACCTAACAAAATGTGCTCTTTATTTGTGCATCTTACCATAAAAATTAGTAACATCTGTTTCTCTGTAGAAGAATTTACTACAGGTATTGAGAGGTGGCGTTTAGCAGAAATTTTCAATAACAAACTTTTTTTTGTTTAGCAGTTTTCACTTATAATAATACAGAAAAACTTAAAGAGTTAATTTTCTGGAAAGTCTGAATAGGTGCAGAATATCAGACACGTTCAATTACCATACCAAAATCTCTGACCTAAGAATGTTATGCTAAATTTTTTCCCTGATTACTTCTTTTCTTTTTCCAATGTAGATGGAGAAGAATAGGAAAGTATGCCAAGTTAGCTGCCAAGCTCCTTAAGAACTCTCAAATGACCTTGTCAGAACCCCCCCCCCCCCCCCCCCCAACCCTTTGATTCATATTTTAAAATCCTGACTAACCTGCCTCTTCCACTCTTCTGCTTTCTGGCTTCTGCAACTCTACAGAATTGAGTTCAATATTAATGACTAGCAATCATTTTCAGGCTGTACGCTCTCCTGCCTTCTGCAGTCCGAATGCCTCGTTAGCTCGGCTCAGTCGGTAAGATGCTCACCTTTGTATTGGTTTCTCCTGGGCTCAAGATGAATAAAAAGCTGGGCTAGTAGCTAGGCTAAAAATAAATTCTGATCGCTCAAGTACCCTCCGCAACGCAGCTGAACCATTCAGGTTGACTTCCCTTGAAAAGGCATGTTATGCAAAGATACCTCGTGTGACTCTCGAGGGGTTGTTTCAGTGAAAGTCATGCATGCTTTTTAACAAAACAACGTATTTCTTTTCTTGAGACATACATGCAGATATTTCTCACGGCATTGCAAGCAGAAAGCAGACAGCCTAGTTACACTGCTATTGTTTTTAAACGCATAATTAAATAGTCAATCTGCTGAATAAAGCTAGGGTTTTTTTCAAAAATAATATAAAATTGGTTGGACCCAGCAGACTCTTCTTTAAAAGATGCAAATGAAGAACAAGCCTAGAAGCAGAACTCTGCTGATTTTCAAAACCTCTGGCTACTGTTGGTTTATAAAACTGTTAAACATACTGAATCCTCCAGGTGCCTTTGTGATCGCTTCTGGCAGGCACTAGCCGCCTTCAGTTACTTCGAAACCCTGCCCTCCCAGCTCCTTCATGGTGATTCTACAGGCTGGCTTCCATATAAAGACTTCACAATTAGAATATTCAAACACTATTTCAGATTTAGAATTGAGAAATAGATTTTAAATATTAAAAACTTGGAAATCTGTCCCAAAGAGTGCGTATTCACGCAAGTTAGCTTTAGCTTAGTGATGCTAGACTCAGATTTCCCATACAACCCAGGGAGAGAGGCAGTTGTCTGCTTTCTTTCCCCCACTGGAGAAGTTTTGTCTCTTCAGTCACTGTAGGAAGAACCTTGGTGTTGTGAGGTTAAAATTTGCCTTTGAGATGTCTCTCAAAATAACAATTGTGTGGTGAGAACACAGAGCTGCTACTGAGTTCACAGGAGCAAGCTAGGGCTCCTTACCGCAGGAGCTGCATTGGCTCTCTGCATACAAGAGCCCCAAAGAATACAGAATAAAAGCTTTTCTATCTCCGAAATCATACAAGAGCATAGGGGGCATTTAAACACCCCAAAGCCAAAAGAAACAACATGGAAAAAAGTGTCAGGGCAGGGAGGATGGAGAAGTAAAGACTAAAGACAGAATAAACAATTTTCTTGCAGCTTGCACCGCATAAAGGTCTAGGACAAATTCTTCTGACTATTCTATTTTCTCTGTGTGGAAAATGACAGAAATTAAACCTGTGGTGGAAAAGAGAAAGCAAGCATTCCTTCCTTCCTTCGTCTCAGCACTTCCTATTTAAATGGTACTCTCTCTATATACACATATATAGAGTATATATACATTTACACAGGTATATACCTATACATATATATAAGCTGAGGATTAGTCTTGTCAGCATCTGATTCATAAGGCCCAAAGCAGCAACACGATGTGATTTCTCTTCTCTTCATTTTTTGGGTGACCACAACATAGGGGTCAGTGGCTAAAGACTCACACGCTCCATGCACATGTAACTAAACTAAGCAACAGTTGTCTAAGGTAACTTTTTTATGTCAGGAATCTCTTTAGAAAGGCATGAGCGGCTATTTTAACGTTCTAGTCCGGGTGAATTGTACAACGGCCAAGAGTAGTGACCTCTATGTCAAAAAGAATGACCTATTGGCCAAATAAAATCCACTTGTAAGATTTAAATGAGACAAAATCAGTGCACAGATCTCTGTGCAAGGCAGAATATCATGCTCAGACTGCATCGCCGAGTCTGCATTCTGCCTTCTGCCACAGACTATCCATAGTCTAGCAGAAATTTTACACTGAAAGAGAAATGATCCTTTTCTTTGTAAAGAGACAGGAACCTTTAACAGATGTACGACTGTTTGTACCGCTTCAAGGTATCCACGTGTGATTTTAGATTCTCTAAAACGATTTGTGTTTTTGCCCAGAGCCAGACATCTCAGTAACACAATGAACAAGACAGTTTTAAAGCATGTCAGTTCAAAATCTTTTTGCAATATTTTGCCAGGATTTACCTTTTTGTTTTTCCTCTTGGGAAGACAGAGGGTCACAAGGCCTCTGAAAGTGGCAGGAGCATAAGTTCCATTTGAAGTCAATAGGATTTGTAATCCTAAATCCTTCAAATGCCTTTGAAAGTCTCTCTGTGGATATATGCCTTGACAAAAACATCATCTTTCCTTTTCCTTTGACACTGAAGTTCCATTTCCATAAAGACAGAGAATCTACGCTCTTCGGCTCTAACATGTATCAGCCCCCAATGATATTCCTGTGAGCTACCTACAGACAATACAGGGAACATCTTTGTCAATGAAATACAGAAATAGATGTAAAGTGAAATTTTTAAAAGCACCTTCAGAGACTTCCAATGGGTATTTTCTTCCTAAACACTTTAGCAATTTTGAAGATTCAAATCTCTGATCAGCAAAGCTGTTCCCTTTTATGTCTCCTGTTTGTAAAATAAATGACCGCCAAAGCTCAAATTGAAAGCAAATAAAGCAAGCATTGTGGTTTCATCTCCGCCACTGGCCTGTCATTTACCTAGTTACCCCTTCATTCATTTGTTCACGCCTTTCCTTCTCCTTCTCAACTAATTCACTCTTTCTTCTCATTTGTGCTACGATCCACAAGTGTAATTTCATAATACTTGATTTCTAGAGACATAAAAATGTAACATCACTTGCCTTTTTTTTCTTTTAAGCAGTTATTAAAAAGTTAGTAACTGACTAAACTATTGGGCACCTCCTGCAATTATGCAACATTGATATTATCTACTATTCTTTAACCATTATCCACTGGTTACATCCCAGTGACACCAGAGGTAAGTCATGCTTGGAGAAGGCCATGCAATTTCCCTCTGTGTACCACATTGTGACTGTTTCACCAGGAACTCTTTTTTTTAAAAAACAAACCAAAATAAAATGCTATCTGCCTGCTCAATAATTTGCCTAAGCAATTTGCTTGCAGGAATACCTTTTCTGAACCTAAAATCACAACAATTACATATCGAAATAGCCACTTCACGCTCTGAAGGGCAATGGAAGCCTCACATTCTACTTGAATGCCACTTAACTTTGAACACCGGATCCAAAGGAGAGGAGGACTGTGCAATGGATCTACATGACTGGAATTCATTTGTATTGTAGTTACCGTGTATATCATCATTCCTTTCTAAATGATGTTAGGATAACATCTTTTAAAATCCCTACAAATTTCAGAGCAGAAGTAGATTGAAACTTATAGACTATCATTATGAATAAAATACTAGGACACTGGTGTTCTGCAATTTAGGAGGCATGATGTTGAATAATGAACCAAAGCTAGTCCAAGAAATCCAGGACCCTAAAAATGCCTTAAGCAATGGAAAGTCTACCATCTACCTGTGATTTTACAGCTGTAATATCCTCGCCTCATCTGTGTTCTCAAGCAGGAGTTATATGAGCTTCACTGAACATTACAAACAGGAAAAATGAGCAACTGTCAAAAGGCAAACAGAGAAGCTCACCGACCTGCGCTTTATGTTGTGTGTTGTTATCCTCCACAAATCAAACAGCTGATAACTGGTTCTACCAAACCCAAGGAAGCTGTGCAAAATGTGATTTTTAACATTTGTCCTGAAAAACAGCTTTCTAGAATGTCTTTAAGAAATAATGAAATATAAGACCTAAATGGTTTCATATTACACTTTTTGAGGGTGCTCCAGCATGGAGTGTTACAGAATCTCAGAGTCAGAGTGACAAATACAACAAATAGCAAAGTTGAAATACCATATTCTGATTTTAAGGACAAAATTATGGCACGCTATCAGCTTGCACTACTTTTGTACCTGTCTTTCAGAGGATGGACTGCTGAGATTTCTTTGCATACAGTGGTTTTTACTGACATGACATTAACTACCAAATAGAACCCACCACACCCAACAACATCAGGACTACTAGTGTTTCCAGTGACGTTCATCTATGGTATTTAGAATGAACGTCTTATCTTCCCATCTGGAAGTTTGTTGCTAGCTATGAACACCAAGCAGAGAATGCTTGATGTGGAGTTGCTATCTGAGATCTCTTTTAAATTGTCCATTTGAAGTTCTTTTTCCCGGCATGGCTGTTGTTTCCAATGCTATCCTGGACACAACAATTAGAATATTTTTGGTTTTTCCTATCCTTTGGTGGCTGGCCTGGAAATTGCTGAAGTACTGCCATAACTTAACAACTCACCGAGACAAAGTGCAAAATGTCATTTACCGAATCTGTATCTGAATCAGCAGCATATATGCAACACACGTCTTTTGAAAACCAGCCCTGAAATTCATACATTACAACTGGCTTCAAAGAATTGCCCCCTTAAGCGTTAGGAAATGCAGTAATTACATTTATGACATTCATTTAGCAAAGTTTTTAACATGAAAGAAAATATACGTGAAGATACCTGTTTCAAATTGCATGTTAGACTGAGAGTCATGGTTACAGAGAACCTTTCTAAGCATATGTATCATCATTGAATATAAACTGGAATGGATGGGGATTAAAAAACATGGCTGAAAAATGCAGAGATGAGTCAAACCCTCATACATAAACCACCCCAAGCTGTGACTAAATTGGGAATGAAATGTAAGTATGAATATAGCTCTTCACTAATGCATGGGACAGACCAAGGAAGAAAGGCACAAAGTATGTGGGGATATCGCAGAATAGCAGAAGACAACCACAAAATGTGTACTAACTTTACCTTGATCAAAAGGCTTGCTTGGATTCCAGTTTCTGAAATAATCATCCTAAATGGGAAGAAAAAAAAGGAAACTCAGGAAAAATACAAGTAGTCTTTTCAGTACAATTTTATGTAATTAAACTACAAATGAATCAACTCATCTTTTGATCCCAACATATTTAGCCCAAATCAGATAAAACTATCAACAGGCTGCGTCCTAAAGAGTAGTAAATGCAGGTTAGAAATTAAAGAATAAAAAATTCCTTGGATTCAGCACATCAAATTTTTCTTCTGAATTGTTTTTCAAAGTATGCTCGTGTTTAAGTATTTTCTGATAACTCTGTATTATTTCATATCAGTCTACAACTTTTGATAACAAAGATAAGAACATATTGTTCAGATAATGTAACACGATCCACACCATTCTGGTGTGATGAAAGGTCAGCAAAGCAAATCCAAAAATATTTATATTCATTTGGACACATGTAAATCACACCATTGTGAATGTACAGAAATACAGCAATAATATCATAAGCATTATACTTAAAGTACAGTAACAACCAGGAGCACTTGCAGTGAATACTTTTGTCACTGTTCCCACTATTAAGTTTTAAAAATCTTAAATCTGATGTAAAGATAATATTCTGCTGTGAGTCTTGTGGTTCTGCATTACGTAACTCTGATTGGACTTTAACATGGAGAAGGTAGGAACCGTCAGAGCGCTTGGCCAAGCAATTATTCTATTGCAAATGAGACTCTGCAGAAAAAATGGAAAATTCTTCTGTGTGTTGGATCAACTTGTATTCTATGTACTTTGCAAATATTTACCTGAAGGCAAAGCTTCCCCCACTTCAGAGTGCCACCAACCCTAATCCTGAAGAACTGGGATTCAAGCCCAACCGTTATATTTAGTTTCAGCATATTCTATGTATCTCACTTGAGTCCTCTTTGAGAGGACGTGATAACAACAGAATAATGTATTGGAAGTGAAGAAGCACAGAAGATTGCTATAACACTGTGATATTTTTCTGCATATTAATCTTTATTTCCTTTTTAATATATCCTGTCTTCTATATTCATTTCTTGAGGGCTGCCACTAAAGAGATGTCTTTATCAAGCTGTCCAGAATAACATCTAGATTTCTTTTTCCTGCCAGAAGGGTAACTGAAAACCCATCAGTGTGAATAAGACACCTACATTATTTCTTCCATAGGGCTTTGTTTACCGTTTCTCTCCAGTACACTGAATCTCACATGCTCTCATGCTATCCCAGTCACCCTAACCTGGAATGTTTTGGAGTTTGGAAGCCAGCATGCCTCACTGTCTGGGTTCAGAGCAGCCCGCAGGGCTGTGGCAGGAGGAGCAGGGACTCTCCATGCCCTCACCGAACACCAGGAAAGGCACCTTATGGCGGTGCAGCCCTTTCTGAACGCCGCGGCCGGCATGAGAAGCAGAAAACACTAAGGCTTACAGCATGGAGAACTGTGGGCTGCTATCCCGCTCTGGGGGCAGGCAAGGACGGGCAAGGCTCCCTGGAACGAAGCGGGCTGGATGCCATTCTGCGCGACTACAGGGAGGACATGCATTTTCTTTCTCCAAGTATATTCATGCTCGGTGTCGATACTGGCTTCATGGACAGTGACGATGTTCCGCAATAACAACAAAGCTTATTATTCATAATTTATTTCAGATACATCAAAAGTATCTATACTTTTTCTTCAGAAGTATGGGGTTTGGCACCAGAAATAGAATCACAGACTTGCCTTTGAATTCCACAGCTTTGTTAATACAAAAACCCCCTCATGGTTGTACAATGCTTTGTAATTGATTATGATGTACTGCTAAATTCACCAAGCATTAATCAGTTTTCAGAATGTGTTGGGTTTTAAACTTTTTGAGCAGAATAATTTTTTTTCTAGCAACAAAATATTCTTTTTTTTGCCTGCTTACATTTTTTCCTAGGAGTTGCGTTGCTGCTGGGTTTTCAGCATCAGAAACTGTTAAATAATTCAAATCCCACGAAAGATTTCTTACGCTGTTGGCACATGGAACCAGTTTTGAAATAAGGATTGGAAAGGGGGGTTATCTCAATTTCAGTGTCAAAGGAATATTTTACAGAAAATGCACCCTCCTCACAAAAACCCCTACAAAACACCCATCTCTCTGTAAACCTATTCCTTCTCCTTTTCTCCTTTATGCAGACCTGTTTAGTATTAGTTTTTGAAAATTGAAACGATATTTATTTTAGAGTATGCCTGAAACTACAGTATGGTAACATAGCAAAATACACAAGAAAAAAAATACGGGGAAAAACCCTAAAAAGTAGACTAAAGAAAACCATTGAGATTTGCAACATATAAAACTCATTATTATTTATAGGAGTAAATAATGACTCTACAGACATTAAAGCAATACGGTCAATAGCAGTTCAAAGTAACTTATGCCAGTTGGACAACAGAAAGTACAGCACTAGAGTTTCACGTCAGCACTGATACCAGCAAGAACTGTAACAGAATGGTTATGGCACTGCAAAGGTGAAATTCACCCCATAGATATGGCTGAGCAGAAAATCTATGTCTCATTTAAATACCACCTAAAGCTCTGACTTGAAAAATGGCCAGGGCTTTGTGCTAGTACTCTGTAAGGCGCTGAAATTTCTACATGAACCTGAAACGCCTTTTGTTAGGAGGAGGAACTCTTCACGTGTCCGAATGGATCCATCAGACCAGCATTTCATCGTAACTTCCTCCAACAGAAAAACAGCATGCTGATATAGCAATATACAGTGCCTAAACACGACACGGATTTCCAGCTGTATATCATTCTAGAGATATATATACGTGTGTGTGCCTATATATAAAAAAATACAATCAGCTTGATTAAAGAGATTTAACATTCCCATTCAATAAAACACCTTCCTGACAAAAATGACTGTACAGAAATCTATGCGTTTCTGAGCTTTCTACTAAGACAGATACTAATGTGCTTAAAATACCTTATGCCCGCTGTAACATATGAAACTATTATGTCATTTTAATATTAACATGTTAATAAATCAATATTAACACATTAATAATAAACATGTATCAATACATTTCATTTATAACAATATTAACAGTTGATCATAAGAGTTTAAAGTATAATATGAATTATGATATGTTGTAAATACTTTTATTCACTCTATGGATATTTACAAGTTAAAAGTGAAAAACCTACCTCAACTTCCTGAATACGTAAGCATTACAAATGAGAAAAGAAAAAAAGAATGAAATAAAACAATATAAAAATATGTTAACATTCATTAATTTTCTCCTCGGCAGCCTTTTAAATGTGAAATCACATATTTCAGATGACCTTCACCTCCAAATGAAATCATTTTCTGTCTTTCTTTTCTGACCTTTCCACCTTTGCTGTCATGGCCCAGTTTCCATCTGCTGCGCTATTCCCCAAATGCCATTCTATTAGCACGTTTCGCTCTCGTAGAGCACCAAAAAAAGGCACTGCCATTTCCTTTTGGCTGACAAAACCACCAGAAAGTGTTTTTCCACATACTCATCTGTTACATACCTGATATAAGAGAGAATTTTTTTTTTTTTTTGCCTGCTGGCTTTAAAGACTATTTCTTTGATGGACTTTGAAGGGAAGGCAAAACCAGGCATGGATCCATTTCAATACAACAGGTGACAGCAACTAAGAAATATTTTTGATGAACAAATATTTAAAAATATCTTTCTCCTTACATAGAATTCACACTTCAAAGGTTTTGCCTATGGTTCAGTGGCTGCATATGACTAAGTCAATCTTTTAATTAACTGAAGAAACTCTGCACACCTAAAATCATGCATGAAAAGAGAAGAATTGATTCCGCAAACCAAGACTGGATCTGACTCCCTTAGTTCAGCTCAGTGTTACATAAATGTGATGTATTGGCTTGGCCTCTGCACACAGCCAGGATCAAACGTGAACCCCAAACTCTAGAAGGTGCCTGTCCCTCTCTCAGGGCACAGACACGCTGAAGGGAACGGTACGGAGCGTTACCGCAAGTCCTGTGACTCCAGGTCCCTCAGGGACTCAGAGTCTCACCTCACAGGTAAATACTCAGCTTCCACGTCCAGGAAAAGAAATCTGACTCCTGTCAAACCGGTCCCTCCCCAATTCTTGAGAAATCTTGAGTTCCATTCTGTTCCCACTGGGTGCAGGATGAGGCCTTTGGCAAGATTCCCCTCTGCCCCCTTATAAAGTCGAGTGCCCGCCCAGGATAGGCACCCACCCGGGACGGCAAGGCAGGTAACCCCAGACGGTCCCTCATGCAGGGACCAGCTCACTTTTGACATCCCCCGACCTAATTCAATTGCGAGACTTGGGACAGGAGCTGTCTCTTCAGTTCTGTATCTGTTCATCACTTAGCATCATGGAATCCTACTTCAAGATTTTACCCTCAGGAAATTTAACTGAGAAAGAAGTTATGATCATAACAAATGAAGAAATTGTAGAAAAGCAAGTACAAATTGCTAGAGTTGGGCCTCAGTTCTTTATTGCAATTTTATTATTTTGATTTGAGCAATCAAGAGATGAGATGAAATACGTTTTGAAGTGATTTAACTCCATTTTGCCGTATCATGCATAATAAATTACTGTTTCTTAACAGGAGCAAAATATTGCTTTATCACTCAATACATAGGTGTCAACTCCAGCCAACTTAGACTGATACGCCATCAACAAAGTCAATTAAGAGAATAATCATATGGTAAACTAAGTAAGCAAAGGGCATATTAAAAAGTGCTAGTTTAAAAGCTCACAAAAGCTTTTTTACTTTCTTACAGGCAGAACTATCAAAAATCTCATTCATCAGAACCCATAGATTCATCAGAATTCATAGATTGGGTTCTGAATTGCAAAAATCAAACCTTGAACTAGACCTGGGTCTGACACAATTTCCTGTTAGTCACCTCAGAAAAGTTAGTGAATAGAAATGGACCCTAAGAGCAGCACATTAACGTAACTGCTCTTCTCTCCCATTACCCTCCAGATCACTACAACAACAATACAGTTAAACTGAAATTAATGGTAAAACCAAACAGATTTATCCTCTTTTCCCCCGCCAGCTAAGAAAGTAAACAACAGCTTCTTGTTCTCCTTAAGTTTAAGTATTTCAGTTATTCCCACCAAGACACTCTATTGTCACTTTTTGGTGTAGTTAGGTCTCAGGTAAAGACTTGATATTTTGGAAGAGTTAACGAAGCATGGTTAATTTAACACACAGGCACTCTCTCTACTTACTTTATTTACTTGTCAAAAAGAAGCTCTTGCAAGATGCTCTTGTTTTATAAATAGAGCCAAACATTAGCTAAATGGGTGCATAAATATTTATATTTTGTTGCATTAATTGAGTTTACAAGTTATGTGTATGAATCAACCAGAAATGAGATGCTGACTGAAAAAACTCCTTATTTTGCACCTTTCACAATGAGCTCAGTTCCGTTTCCTCCGCCAAGGCCTGGGAAGATCATATGGAACTGGATGAACCCGCAGGGTACACAGCCATCACGAAACCCTCATCACAGAGCCTTCCTAGGGAAGCTCACATACAAAGGGCATAACCCTAAGGATGGTCAGATCACCTTTTGGAGGCAATCTTCATTCCCAGCTCCTCCCAGCTAACAAGAGCTTAAATTTCTAACTATCTCCAGGAGGGATGTTTATTAACACAGGTTTGCAGCCTACTTAATATTTTCCTCTTCCATCCTCGATCTATGATTAAACCTTTTACCCTCATAAAGACCAGCTGGGAAAAGTGGTAATTACCAGCTCATTGCTTTTTTAAAATTAGCTCCAGAAAGATGCAGCTGCATTTTCTGCTTCTCTACCTTGCAGTACAGAAGATCATTCCAACACCGAGCAGTGTGAAAGCACCAGCTGCTGCTTGCTAAAGTCAATCTAGCCTGTATCATAAATATCTCCCCAAGGCCTATTGCCTGTTTTAAGCAAATAGTTTGTGTCAGCAAATTACACATTATTTATTTATTTATTTAAGAGGAAGAGAAAATATTTTACCCACTGAGTACTTTAGTGAATAAAGATTTCCCAATGGTAGCAAGTGTCCGGAGTCTGCACTAGTGTCACGAGCTGACTCCAAACTCCTAAGCACGTGAAGAAGACATCTCTAACCACCTCTGCGCTCTCTCGCTCTCCCGGGAATCAGAGAATACGCATCCAAACAGGATTATTTTCTTAGTGAATTAGTAGTGCTTGTGCTGTGGATATTTCATTTTAAATTTGGTAGGAGAAACCTTTGAAAAGTTTAGTGATAAATTTCTCAGAAAGGCCAGGAATGTAGGGGTTTACGTAAAGAGCTAGCAACCTTAAGTGGTGAAACGGACAGAAACCGCTCCAGCCTGAAGCAGTACCACATGCCATGAAAGGCCTGAGGATGTCAGGACCTGTCTAGAATACTGTTGCGAAGTCATTAATAAAAAAATAATGAAATGCTTTAGCCTAGAATGAAACGGTAGCAAGGATTCACATTGGACTCGTACACAATGCTGAATACATTAATACCTATTAATAACAGTATAAAATACATAAATACATATCCAAATAAATCCTCAGATATGTATGGCATAGAAAAGATCCTTGAGCATGTATAACAATCTCAGATGTTGCCTAAGACTCAAATTCTGAGCGCATGTACTTTTTGTTCAGCTACCACTAACATGCAAAAGAATTTCTTCTGCTTAATATGGCCCAGAATGTTACTTTTTTCTTATTTTCATAAATTAAAAGGTTTTTTTTGTTGATTGTTTTTTTTGTTCTATATCAGGAAACAAGATTTGCCACTCCTGTTTCACTGGAAGACTTTTTCAGAAATTTCCATAGGCAATACCAAGAAAGTGGTAGGCAAAGCTTTCAGCATTGGCTTTCTTTACCCACAGTCACAATGATTCATTGGGGTGGCAAAAATTTCAGAAATGAAATTAAAAAATTTGAGCCCATGTCAGCTGGAATAAGAATTCTCGTTCTGTAGAACTCAAGCACATTGCCTTCTATGCAGAAATCTTCCAGCTGCTCTATTGGCTTTTTATGTGGTGCGTTTGTTGTTTGGTTTTTTCTTTTTTTGTAAAAGGACAAATATAGTAAGAATTAAAAATATTTCTCAAAAAACCCAAACCCACTCTTTGTTTATCCATAAGAATGAAGCCAGAGGGTATGTCTACAACGACAAGGGCAAACAGATGCTCATTTACTCTGCTTGTGCTTCAAGCAGGAGGAACGAGGTCAGCTGTGAGCCAGGAGCTACAGAGCTGCTTTAGCACAGTGCTGTGCCAGCTTATGCAGCTGATAGATCAGGGTGGCTGGAGCAATCACACAACTGTCTACGCTAGCTTGTGCTGAAATATCTAAAACTTAAAAAAAAAAATGCCTTAGCTTGGTTATTCTTTGCTGGCCCTTTTAGTAGACTAACTTTAGAAATACATTATCACTTCTGCCTGAACCCTTGCTCTCATTAGCATGTGCTAAAAAGCCTTTTATCCCTGCCTAGAGTTAAATAATTCTTACTAACTTTAATCAATTTTTTCACACTTTAGTATGTCCCACCAACCACACCAGGTTATGCTGCAAGCTGTAAAGCTCTCACAAGCCCAGAAAGGTAAAACCCAGGAGTCTCCCAAGGGATGGCTCACTGATCCTTGTTGCGTTGGCTGTGCCGTACTGTCACAGATGCTACGACTCCAAGACCAGACTGAAAACCAGAAAGTGACTTGGTTGCTTGTGTTGTAAATTAATAACACATACCCTCTAGGTGCAGTGCCTCAGCCACACAGAACCGTCTTAGAGGCACTGCAGAGTCACGTTCAATGCATTTTTTCTCCAGTCACAAGTTCCCCTTCCATGACCTTCGCAAAGGGCCTCCACGGTGGCTGTCAGAGGGGCAGCAAGGGGAGGGAGGAATTAGGGTGGAGGGAGGACTGGTAGTGGAATACTTCTAAAAAGGCCTGAGGATGAAAAGTATTGTAGTGATGATTTACCGTCTCAGAGCATTTGATCCCAGGCACTTGAGAGTGTCTGATTTCTTTGGCGACTCTCTCATTACACCCTGGTGCCTACAGCATGTTTATGCAAATCTCTACTTAACCAGAACTCCCTACCTATCTCCCACAACAAACATGGTTGATTCAGCTTCTGAACTTCAGTCAGGGTTCCCAGTGATACACAGTAAATTAAATTTAAAATCACTTACTCAGAAGCAGACCTGTTTGAGAGGGAAGGTGTAGGGGCAAACAGGAGGCAAGTAAAAGGCAGAGGACAGCACCAGAATTCTGGGACGAAGGACTGGAGCTCCACAGGGTGCCAATGCAGCAAGAGGTCCAGATGGCAGCAGTTGTTCGTGGGCTCATTACCAAGGAGCTCCCACCCAAGGAGCCAAGGCCAAGCAAGGCGGCACAGGGTGGCAAAGCTGCGTGCCCTCATGGGAGGCCAGAGAAGAAACGTATTTCAGTAAAATAAGGTTGAAAGGTCCCTCTGATAAAACGACACTTGGCCCTTGTACTGTCTGCCATGGAATTTATATAACCCCGTTAGAAAACAAAAGTCTGCCGTGGAACATAGTCAAGGCAGTGCAGTTACACTGTTTCCAGAGGATTGGGAAAATACAGTCAAGACCAACTAGCAACTGGGTACACAGGCTAACTCACTGGATCCAGCGATCCTTATAAGGTCCCGACTAATGCACAAAAATAACACGCATGCCCGCTGTGTGAATGGAAGAGTCATAAGTTGAGAACCTGGCCTAGTGTTGTTTTCTCACATGATCATTTGCTTGTTTTCCACTTATCGAACCCACTGTGCCTTTATTTAGGATTATTATTGTGAGTGTTGGTGAAGAATGGCGCCTTACAGGTTCTCTCGGTATAAAGAACAGTATTGTTAATAAATCATATTCTCAATAGATGTAATATTTAAAACATAACTTGAAAGCAGAGCTACCAAACTCTTTCCGCATCTTAATTTTCATTCAAAGACTCAAATGACATACTTAGAAAGCAATTGTTTTCAGGCAGCTTGAAAGCCAAACACATTAAGCTTGAAGGTTATAAAGCCATTGGCAATGTTACTTCACGTTCAGTATCCTTGCTGCTTTGAGAGTACATTTGCAGTAGCGGTTTGTGACAGATTCACTGGCCCTTTTAGCTGCACATTTGGGGTTTGTATCTGGAGAACAACATCCACATAAAAGCATCCTAATGCTACCGCTGCTTTCACATATGAGAACTGCTTTACAGTGAATAACAATTTGCATAATGATTAAATACATAGAGTTATTTCTTGTTTTATTTTACAAGAAGGCTTCAGAAATCTGTTTTGAGTCATGGGATTTTTTTTGTTTAAATTTACCATCATGGGAATAATCTCACTATGAGATAAAGCGATAATTCTCCTAATATCAAAGTTATAAAATAAAAGTTATGCATAAAATCATACTGATATTCCACTTAGATATACAAATCCCAGTGGTTAAAACGTACAAGGGAACAAACAGCAGTTGAATAAAATCGGCATATCTAACTTTGATAGTTAGTGACACAATTTTCTGAGATCTATGGAGACAGTTAAACTAGTTATTATGTCCTACGTCTTTAAAATTACTTCTTTAAATGCATGACTAATGACTGCAAAGAGACTGTATGAATTATATTGAATTATGAGCAATGAACTGTCCCTGGAAGCACACATGCATTTGTTTTTATTTCATTTGTAGCTTGAAGGAAAATCTAGCTGCAAGTATTGAGAAAAACCTTTGCAAAAAGTGAAATCAAACTAGCTATGCTGCTGTTGAAAAGGACAACTTTGCAGCCCTTTAGCCAGTTTTAGCCAGTATTTGACATTTCTTAAATTGCATCAGGAAAAAGCAGTCATGGTCAACTAGTCTATGAAATAACCAGTTGCTGCCTGGGTGAGACAGTTGTACACATCCTCAGATCAGAAACTTTGTGAGCCATTACAAATGTGTGGCCTCCATTCCAGTTTATAGCAGAATTTTGTTAATTGTCTCCGGCATTTTATCCATTCCAAAAAAAAAAAGGACACAACATCAAAAATCATTACGCAAAACTGACAGCAAGCTTAATGGAAAGAAAACAGCTAAATACTTGCAGCAGTTACTGACAACAGAAATCCTGCCCTCCCTCAAGAAAGCGCTCCTAGCTCTGTTTATCACCAACAAGTTGAACACATAGTAGGTTATTTTAAATACCTTGATCAGTTTATAAAGTTACCATGGGATGAGGTTTCCCGTAATAGTTGGGGCTGGTTGATTCAAGTCAAGTCCCTCGTGACTCGTTTTGTCACTGACAGACTGGTGTTATTTCTACCCAAAAATCATAGGAGGTGCACGAACGTAACATTTTACTGACAACATCTCATTAATCTATTAAACTGACAAAATAAAACAGATTATTCAGAATATTAAGAAACTAATTTCTTGTGTCAGCTGTAAAGTAACAACAACAAAAAAGTTACTTTTCATAAATAATCACTACTTGCCATCTGGTTGAAGCAATAGTATTTTGGAGAGGAACAGTTTTTGTTGGAATGGTATTTCAAAAGATTTAGCTCAAATAATCAATAAAAAAAAAGAAAAAAAAAAGGTAAGATAAAAAGGCCAAAGAAACAAAATATTCTGGTTCAGGCAAAGGATAGCTAAACTGCAGTAATGGCTCCAGTGGGATTTAAATGCCAAGGCTGTTAGCGTCCACAGTACAAAGATTTCCATATGCATTGATTCTATTTTATTTTAGCAGAAGATAGCACCTGACTGCCCAATTTGTGCATAATTTGTTCTCAAGAAGTCCACAGAACACTGTCCAAAGGCAACTTCAGATCCATCCTCAACATTTTAAGCCACAAAAGTCAAACTAGAGTTCCACTTGAATTTGCAATGAAAAAGATGACCCACTAGCTGCATTTGCACACCTCTATTTGCTAGCAAGAGTCCTAGCTAGCAAGGGCAACATCATTATTACTAGATGGAGATTTTGCTCCATTTGACCAATCATCTTAGTATCTTCCCGTCAAAGAGGGAGATAAGGGACCCTTCATGCCCTATACACTAGGCCCAGAACTACTCGCCCCAAAACTGCTGTTGCAGATACTACATCATTAGATCAGTTACAAATCGATACACTAACAAACATCATCATGCCAGCTATACTCAGACTGCATTGCCATTTTGCTTCAGGATCATGACAAACAATTGAGCAGAAAGATTCCAACATGATACACTGGTGTTACCTGATTTCAGAAACTTTGAACATTTTATTTATGCTTTCATTAGCTCTTGATTCATCATTTAAAATTCTTCATTGTGTACATAGGGAATTTCACACAGTACGGGCTCCAGAAACAACATTCAGTGTGAACACTGTCAATTACTGATGCATGTTCAAAGCTGCTCAGACAAGGATAAATTAAAAATATGAAACAATATATTGTATTAAGCTTCCACAGCTGTGGTTATGATGATAAAGCAACATTCAAGCCAAGTTCTTCTGACCAAATTGAGAAAACTAAGTGACCTTTCATTTTTTACAGTAGCACGCTTCTCGGATCACGGACAGACATCTGAAAGAGTCTCCTGTAGGGAGATATAATGCACTCTTGAACTTGCCAGAACACGCGCCTCTGTGCGTCAGTGATAAAAGGTCAGTATGTAGCGTGGCACGGCATGGAATGAACAATGACACGAGAAAGTAAGATGTAGCAAAACTTTATTTAACAATCTCAGGAACCTTCTAACCAAGCGGCCATGGCTCAAAAGAATATATGGCTTCCAGATCCCCAAAAGGCATTTTTGAACTGTTCTGCTGTAAACAGAAGTATGTTCCAGATCTCTAGACATTACAGTTGCTCACTGTTAAAGGGTTTAAATCATGAAATGGGTCTAAAGCAAACCAAACCAGCATTTTAACAAAGAACAGAACCTGAAAAAATCAGCAGTGAGAGACATCTGAAGAGCACTGAAGGTCATAAAGACTTCTTTAGGTACAAGAGAACATTTGAATTTTGATCAGCTGTAATTTTACACCTGAGGTCTAGTACAACTAGCTATTTAATTTTAACATCTGAGAAAACAGTTCAAACATGCAGTGTAACTAATCTCCAAACCTTAGAGATGTAAAATCAGAGGAAACGTCTATCTTAGAGAGCAGCTGCATCTACAGAATATAGAATTATTAAGTAAATGTGCTGAGGATCTCCAGAAACACATTCTAATTGAACCCTCTCTCCAACACAGACACATATACACACATTTGCTATGAATTTCACACATCTATTACGATTACAGTGAGTAAACTTTAACATTAATCTCTTATTCTTAAAATAGTCTTCTGTTTTCTGTTCAACACCATACACATTTTAAACTAACCCTTTTCTTGGTTTCATGGACTGTAGTACAAAAAGGTTTGAGGCAGATGCTTTACAACTAATCTACTCCGTTGAGGGAAAAAAAATAAAACTCTTTGTTTCTTTCTGTCTTTAGTGACCTAATTAATGAACATATGCCTTAAGTGCTCTTCTTAAACAATTTTTCATGCTGCTAAGCCAAAGCCTCAACTTCATTAGAGCGTCACAAGCAGTGGAAAGTTCTGAGAATCTCCAGCAAAATAGGATGTTTTACTTGCAAATTATTAATGCAGATGTCTTTAATAAACACCAGTATTCACCCAAGCTAAGAACTGAGATTTAGTCATGCTTTTATTTGTTTCAATATATGCAAGAATGGGCTTAGAGAGGAGTTCATCCTAACAGATTTTAGTAAAAGGAATGAGATGGAAATCTACCCTTGAAGAAAAATGTCCTGAAATGGTTCAATCGCACCTTTAATATATATTTGTTGTTGGAGATATAGACACAGATTTAGCATTATCTTCACGTCGTCCAAGCATCATCTGTTCCCTGATTTTTGCTCCCTTCTGCTTCCACTGAAGGCAAAAATTCCCTGCTGTTGCGATTTCCTCCACTGCAGAAGTGGTTGGGAAAGCAGGTAGTGGCTTTTTCTCTTGGTTGTATAAACCAGAATGAGAGTGGGGTTCGGATGCTGTTGAGGAACTTACAGAAAACATTCTGAAACATCCCCCAAAGCAAGAGCATCTTAAAAACATGTCCGCAAAAATATGAGTTAAGACAGTGCAAACGCTACAAGATTTAAAATACTAAATTGCCTGGTGATGTAGCATCATTACAATACCGCACGGAATTAAGACAACAGGTTCTCATAAAGCAGATAAAATAATTGTTACATTAAAACTATAATGTCTATTTGTACATCGTCTAAAAGAGCTTTAATACCTAAGAAAGCTCAAATTGAAAAGTACACTTCAAACCCAGTAACATTACAAAACCCACAAGATAAACTTCATCTCCACAAACACTGTGAAATTGCTAACTCATATATGTTTGAGATTTCTGAGGAAGTAAATAACAGCAGCTCTTGCTAATTTTTTAGGAGTTTGAACAGCTAATTAAAACAGAGCATTTCCTGCACTGAGGCTCCTACTTAGTAGTTGTACATTCTTCTTAGTAGTTGTATGTTAAGGTCATTTCTATTGTTCACCCCATTATCTAAGGAACAATTTGAAGATGTGTTAAATTTGTTATAAGCTAACCATGAAATGTGAATTGTAATCATGCGTTAACAGGGAAACACAAACCAGAAACTTTTACAATTACTAAGAAACAAACAACTAGTGACTTGCCCGGTTCTAATTGAATTAAAGAAAGTCAGGAATGCGAATGCTCAGCTGCAGTAACATTTAGATTATTACCTTGCTTGGCATTGTCATTTCTGAAATTGTATTTTGGCAGATTCCAGGAATGCTGTCAAGCCATTTGTCAGCTCAGTCAAAGATAAGATGAGCTGGTAGAATATTTCAACAGAGGTGAACTCATTTTCACAAAAGTATTTTGAGAAGTGTTTGCAAGGGAAACTGCAACCTGAAATCAAGAGACAAAAATCCAGCTGAATGAAAAATACCCCAGAGAATTTTAATATTAACTTGAGAACTGGAAAATTCTGCCTTATATGAGACTCTCCTAAGTCTCCCAGTTTGTCTAGACCTCAGCAAATTATGGTTAACCACACTGAGACATTAAGGCTGTCACAGCTTTACAGTGGATGCTTAGAAGGAAACCGAGTCCTTAGCACCAGTTGCGAGGCTGCACGCACTTGTTTTCATGTTAGAATCCTAAAATCAGTTAATAAAATGCAAATGATGGTTTAATGTATTGTTTCTTACCAGTGGGTTGGGAACATCTGATGGCTGAAAAGCACTGTGTTACGTGACAGGGGAAGGACTGGACCCTTCACCAGTTGCAACTAGCACAAGCAGGTTTGCAGATGTATGTTAGGGAAGGAAAGAACACATACGATAAGCCTCCTGCAGCACAGATTCTGACATCTACATCAACAAACAGCACAGAGCCTGAGGAGTGGATTTGCAGGATGGAATAATTCATGCTGAGGATCCAACATCTGCTCTGCACGTGAAATCCACACTTTGCTTCAGACTAGCTCCAGTCTGACCCCCTGAACTGATCTCTTGGATATTAGGTACACACATCTCAAAGCACGGCTGCTTTCTCCTTTCATGAAAAAGGAATCCATTTCACCTGCTCTGCAACGCGAACAACAGCACAGGAACTGGAGACAACCAGGACACTTGCTTCCAAGGCGTACTTTGATGCAAACCAAAATGCTAATGAAGAAATGCCCTGTGCTCACTGTACACTACTTTTAAGACCTTCGAGGACCAAAATATATCCTGATTAAATACTGGATGATTAAGAGATCTAGATCATGTGAGCTGGACTATTATGGCCCAAGCCATATTATCAGCTGAAGAGAAACTGATGGGTAAGTCTAACGCAGTGTGAGATGAAACCAGAAAGTGAGGTATAACACCATAGCAAGAGGGCAAGCAGGGACCTCAAGAACCAGCTGCCAACAGATCATGTTCTGGATTTTTTAATCATTCTTTTCCTTATAGCAGATCCTCCTCTGAGATTACATCTGTAGTTCACCTCTGAGAAAGACTGGTAGATCCTGAAATTTGCTGGAAGGCATCATTATACATCTGTAACTATCCTTTCAAAACTGAAGTGTCATTAATCATGACAAGAGCCGGGAAGAGCTTGAAGGGAATGGCCACAATGAGTCTCACATCTGCTCAGGAGGATGAACAAACACACACTCCACACCAACATCCCTGCACAATCCAGTACTGCTTTATTTGGCTGAGTTATGCTCACTATAATCCCCCCCCTTCCCTATATCTACAAATGGGCTACAAAAATGAAGCCTTTTGTTTTTGAAAAATCCACACTAAGTCAATATACGTAGACATCTCAAATAACCATATTCAATATTCCGTGTGATTCTCTGTCACTATAAGGGATGACCCTGTAGTGTGCTTTCCTGGTTATCGTATCTCTGCAATTATGTTTTCAACTGCAGCCTTTTCCCTTCATTCAAAACTGCCTCTGCTTACTGGTTTACAGCTTATTGTATGTAGTTCTGCATGGTTAATCTAAAATTCCTGCCTTAAAAAAAAATCATCAAAATCTCAAAATAAAGTGGGGACGCAAAAAGTCATTAATCATAAATCTTCATAATTCTGGATTTTAAGACCTTCAGCACCTTCTGAGTGCCTCTTCAAATTTACAGCTTTTCTCCTCAAGGTTTGTACTAACATTAAAGAGAACGGCACAATTACCTGTATATCTTTTATTTCTTTCTGCAAGGTTCAGTGGTTCTACATTTTACAAACATTGTAAAGATTTCTCAGCAATTGCTGACAACTCCAGCAGCAGAATGAGTGTTTACTGAAGACTGTTAACAGTTGGTTTTGATCTGTGCCTATTGCGTCAACTTTAGTATGCAGCTCCCTAAAAGATTTCTCATTACTTAGGTTTCTTCACCTTGGCTCAGATTTTTTTCTTGGTTTTGCATTCCATCAGGCTAAAAAAACCCTTTGCTCTCGCTGATCTGTTAAATTTCTCTCAACTTCATACTGTTTTTCAGCCACTCACATGAAATTCTTTAGTAAAAGACAGTTTACAGTTACTCCCTTCTGTCTCTTTCCCTTTTTCATCCAAATATCTACAACTCGATCTTCAGGATATGCACCCAATTTTTTAATTTCCTCTTATTATGACCTTAGCCTGGCTTTTCGGCTTTCTGCAATTGGCATCTGCAATGTATCCTCATATCCTCACTTACTATCTTTCACACTGGCGTTTCTTCAACGTGTTTTAGAAAAACAACTCCTATTCTGCTTTCAATTTCACTTCTGGCTGTCATCAAGATACCATGATTTTTCACTGTCTGTCCTGACGCATTTGATGGATTCTCACTAGAGTTTCTGTCTCCTATATGTCCTTGATAACTTTAATTACCTATTTCTCTTTGTTTGCTTTACACTCACTGGGACAGATTATATTCTCAGCTCCATCAGTATAAATAAGGAGTACGTGAACTGAAATTAGCAGATTAGTGCAGGTGTAAAAGTGACAGAAATGAGAACAGAATATGGATTAAAGAATTAATGCCTAATTTATTTCTATACAAATAACAGAAAATCATGGCTGAGAATTTACAATGCTTCCTCCTAAGCTCAAGCATAACAGATTCCTTTCTGAATATATTGGTCATCTACAGCAACAGCACTGGCAAACACACCGGTTCGTGACTTGCTGATGCTGTAGAGAAAAAACCAAAGAATGTTACATGTCTATTACGTATCTGTCAATAAAAGAAAAGTTTGAAGGAATTTCCTGAAAATTTCATTTATTATTTTAGGGGTACTCACAGAATCTTGCCTTTCTTCACCATCCTGCCACTTCCAGATTCTTCACTTACTTTTTGACATTCTGCTGAATACTGATTATTTATACCTATAGTACTCATCAGCTGGACAATGGATGGTCTCCTACATTATATTTCAAAACCAGAAAACATTAGCTTTTATAGAAATCCAAACCAGACTGCAGTTTATTTGTTTGAAGATTTAATCATCCAGTAGTTTTTTGAAAACAGCCACAGAACTTATCTTCAGAAAGTTGGACAGTTGCTACAATGCAATTCTATAGACATACCTCAACAACTTACTGACAGTAAGCTCAGAACATAACAACACTCTCAGTTTATGGCAATTCCAGTATTCTCACACTGGATATATCGGAATCCTGGATATATCGGAATCTAGTTTCAGTTCATTCTAGCCAGGCAATAACATTGTATTTTTTCATTCAATGGATTAAAATTTCCAGTTCACTAGGAAGAAATCCTCCAAGTGCTTCTAATCCATTATTACTTCCCAGGTGTTATTTAAATTGTCAGGTCTCTCTTCTTTTATGCTGGAGGCTGCAAAACACCTTCGCTCCATTGCTATTTTTTATGGTTTATTTTACCATTAGTTCATTCATGAAGACACGTAGCAGTGGTGGTCAACCTGCGATTTACCAGCATGAAGAAGCAGCCCTCTGAATGCAGATACATTTCTTCTCTTTGCAACAAGACAAACTGTATAAGGAGAGAGGCATGAAGAGCACGGACTGTGCAGCTGTGCCAGTATCGTAAGACATCTTTGGCAGCAGTGGATGGCAAAGGAGTTCTGACAGGAGGCTGAGCATCGGTTCGTCAGCAAACAGCACGAGGCTGGGAATGTGGTGTGGGCAGGAGCAGATGAGTAGAGGTTTGGGTGTAAAATGCTACAGATAAAACCTGTGTGGGAGGGCAAAAGCTGTTGGAGGTTAAGGGCGGTTGAGATGTGAAATGTGTCGGGGATGTCTTAAGTCTGCAGGCAGAGAGCAGTTACGATGTAGAGACATGCACACACACCTCCTCCCTGGTCAGGTCTCCTGGACAGGTTGGATTGGACACTGCTGGCCCTAGGGGCATGTGAGGTGGGAGCACTGATGAAAGCAATGAAGGAGAAAGGTCTCTGAGCTCTTATCCAAAATTTTCAGCCACACAGTTTTACAGGCTGATCGCACAGCTGTGATCTTGAAACTTATTCTTCCATAGATGGCATGGTAAACTTTGAAGGTAACTCTGAGCACTGAGCTACTACAGGTATCTCTCCAGCTCAGAAGATTGATTGCTAAAATATTGTTTTTATTAACACCATATATTTCACCTGGCTGTCATAGAGTCTGCTCAGCTTTTCTGGAATGCATACCAAAAAAGCCTGAGATGAAAGAGGGAAAGAACAGGGCTGGACGTACGTGCAACACAAATATGCTTCCAAAGCAAGAATTACTCTATACTGGCTGCCTTACATAGCAACATTATTCATTTCAGCTCATCAGTCAAAATAAGGTAATTTCAGAGAGAATGTGGGGGATGGTCTGGGGACCTCTCATCTCCTGGGTCAAATTCATATAAATCCACAAAATACCCATTCTACTTAAAACCATTTTCTTCCTTTTGAACCGTGACCTACACTTTTGTATGCTAAACAAGCTCTTAACATTGTTTATTTACTACAATAGTCTCGTTTGCAATTGGAGCAATGTACCCACGGCAGCAGAGTGGCATGATGATTGATTCTACACTTGAAAGTGATTTGGAGATGAAAAAACATACTGTTATCTATTCAGTTGCTGTGATGTAAGGAAAGTCTGGTTACATTAGACACAGTCTGCAAATTTTTTAAGGGGTACTTAATTTTTTCCATAAGCAATTTTTGCCCTTAAAACACACAAGAACAACCAAAAAGTAGGAAAGTACATTTAGTTTCATTATTAAACCTCCAAGGGTTTTAATACAGATGTTTGCTGGGGGTGGTTACTCAGGTAACATGCCTCTGACTGCCCGAGTTCTAAAGAGCTTCCTTGATCCAGCGTGTTTCCAAGCCTACAGGAACACCCCGTCCAGCCCCCCCATCCCGGCAGAGCACTCCTCCGGGATGGGCCTGACGAGCTGTTCCTGTGCTGCCGCAGCAAAATGCTGCAGAGCGGCTGATGGATATACACAGGGTGTGAATGAAGACAGCTTCTGCAGCCATCCATAAACTCAACTCATTTAAATTGCTAGCTGGCTGCTACCTGAGAGGAGCACTGGAAAAAGGGAAAGAAAAAGGCTCTTTCTTTTTATTTTTTAAAGATATTTGTTTGGCTTTTATCATCCGGTATGGCAAAGTGAATGACTGGATCCTAACACAACCCTGAGTATCGCATCTGATAACAACTAAAGCATATATTTCCCAACAAAAATAATGTGACAGCATCAGATTCCCTTTCCTTTGGAGCATACACTCTTGATCAACAAACATCAGAGATAATTTTCTGATTTAACCTATCGTATGCACAAAAAGAGAATTTGTTTAAAATAAATAAACCTGGACAGAACAGTGAATATATTGCACTGCAGTGTTCCCAAGGAAGCTAAGTGCTCCTGCAGAACAGATTTGCTGAAATTCTGAAGCCAGATGAGGGGAGCTGACCAAGCCTTGAAAGCACGTCAGTTGAGGCTGTTTCTACAAACTGAAAGTCTGACTCTGAGGTCTCTGAGGTCACCATGAAGTGGTGCAAAAACATTTCTCAGGGACACATCTTTTCCTTTAATATGGGGGGGGGGGGGGGGGGACGGGACACGACAGGGATGACAAGAGAAAAAAATCCACACCCAAACCTTCCTCTCCCAAATGTTACACCCAGCTTTTTCTTTCTTCTTTCTTTTTTTTTTTTTTTTTAATTACATCTCAAATACAGAGCTATTTTCTCAATAAATTTACTATTTTCTCACACAGAGATACACACGCTCTAACAAAACAGGGTTTCATTAAGTCTGGTGCTGGTTCTTTTACTATGACTGTAAGAAATGCCAGAGAACAGATTGCAGCATTGCTTCCCTCTCTTACACATACACACAGACAATCAAGACAGAAATTATATACTCTGATATCCAGGTTAGTCACAGAGTAAGGCCGCCCTAATTAAAAAACTGGAAGCAGAAAGGTGAAATACGCCACAATATGCCACAAATCCAGAAACAGTTAAACAGTATGGAACATTGTGGGGAAATACAGACACACATGTAGCTTTGTGCACTTCTGCGGAAGACTCTGAAGACAGTTGCACTTGATCACCTTATTTTATTATTAACAGTAGACAGGAGAATTATTACTCTTTTAGGTTACAGAAGACTGTGAAATTTCTGTGATGTCAAAAGCAATGACTGAAGTAAAGAAATAACTTTTATTCTGAAAGGAAAAAAAAAAAGAGGAAGCAGAACTATCTTTCTGAGAACATTGGAAACAGAAGCAAGTCAGATAGTCATAAACTCTTTCCAAATAAAGTCAGAGGTAGACTTAAGCCATGGTGATGACTGGAAGTAACATTCAAATGACAAGCAATGGAAAATTAGAGTAATTTCAATCAGATTTGGGCTATCCTACATTAAAAGAATGGGGGCAATTTGATATAAATCAACTCAAACTCAAAAGCAGACACATCTTGAACCATAAGGAAATGTCTTGAAAACCAGAATATGATCTTGGGAAACAAAAAAGATACAGCAGCTGTGTGAGCCACAATAAAAAGCCATAGGGTTGAAGCCAAAAAACTGACTGCTCATTCAATGGAAAAACATAATTATCATACTAGAAGCAGAGACACCAAATCTTGGGCATTCTGGCTTTTCTGTTTGGTTTTTATAGTTTGTTTTTTTTTTTTTCTCCAAATTGGAGAAACTCCGCTCCTGAATTGAGATCTCAAATCAAATTGCAATATAAATAAACAAACAAATACCTAATGATATCAGAAAAGCTGTTGAGGAATTCAGCTCCTCCTGTCAAAGGGTAGTGCAGGAAATCAGACTAAAGGATTGCACCAGAGCACTGTGACGGTGAAGTCTATGAATCCACGAGGGCTGAAAAAGCTGACACATTTCCCATGCGCAAAAAGGGAAAAATTGACCTTTTAACATTATTTTCAAAATGACTGTCTGCCTCATTATGCTGGAACACTACAGTCTGTGACTTTCATTTAAAGTTTACCTTATTGTTATAAGGCCCTGGTATGACACTTACGTCTTACATATTTTAAAAAGTAAGGTAGCAATTGCCCTGCTAGTAAAAACTTGACTGAAAGATGATCATCTGTAATGTTAAATTTCAGTATTTTCAGCGTTAAACTCAGAATCTGTATATCTACTGTAGCCTAAACTTTTACAAAGATATCTAGTTCCATTTTAAGGATTTCACATGACCAAGAAGCAACTGGATATCTACGAGTTAATTCTCACTGTTTAAGAGCATTATTGCTAGTCTGAATATGTCTAGTTTTGATTTCTAAGCATCAACAGTGACATTCTGGTGCCTTTTCACTAGCAAAAAGAATTAATTACCTTCCCTACAAATTTGAAAAAGCTGGCAAAATCTTCATCAGTGAGGATCTCACGGAACCCAAGGGACCCCAGGCTAAAAATGCAGACTCAACCTTTTCCATACGTAAACTTGGCTGCCTGGTATGATCTTATATACGTGCAGAATAAGACAGGAAAGTTAACCAAACCAAATCTTCAAATCTCATCCTTTATGAGGAAATAGCTAAGCTTTGATGATGTACTCTATATTATTGTCATTTATTTATACTTGTAGGTGCAGATTTCAGCTATATACTAACAAAACACCAATAGACTAGCAGATTGCATCTCCCAAAGAGCTACCTTTGATATATTTTGCATTTGTCTTAACTTTGCTATTTGAAACATTGTGTTTAATTGTTTGAAGAAAACTAGGCATGTAAAATAGAGCATATAAAAAAATCTGGGTTGGGAAGGTGGGGTTTTTTTCTAGGCATGTAAAATAGAGCATATAAAAAAATCTGGGTTGGAAGGGTGGGGTTTTTTTTTTCCTGAAAAATATTTGAGAGAAAGTAACAATCCTCCCTCACAATCTTGCCACTGAGCTCTGGCACTTGCCCTGTATTCAGTACTAGCTGATGCAACCGGCACAAAGCCGTGACATATATAGTGTATTTTGGAATGGACGGCACAATCAATATTGATGTTGGCAGCCTCTCCTGAGCACAGACATGAATACAGAGCACGGAAGCTCTGGAGATTCACCGCTTTGCTGTAGCCTGGCTGCTGACTGGGCTTGAATGTGTGAGAGAGTGAGCTGTTTGCAAAAAGCTTTTCCAAATGGGTTCTCCATTCTCTTTGCAATGATTTTCAAGTTGAGTCTACTTCAGTCTTCCTGTGCTTGTGTTCTGTTATGCTTCACACACAGCTTTATTTTACTTTCAGAGTTTTGCTCTTCCCAGATTGAAGTTGGGTATGAAGAGCAGGATCATTACTAATACAGAGAAAATCATTCTCAAGAAGCAGCGACTGCACAACTAATGACCACCTAGACAGCCTAACTTATCTTGGCTTGAGAAACAACACTTGGGTATCTTGAGAAAAGATTAGTTATTGTTTCTTCAAATGTTTCCAAAAGCACATTTCAGTTGTGGCTTGCTGTCAACCGAATTAAAGCCCTGTCTGTCTACAACAAGACTAATTCCTGAGGAAAACCCATCCAGCTGTTCTTAACAGAGTAACCTACCTTATAGGTTTTGTGAGCACAAAGATCATATCCCCAGAATAAGCTGTTGTTCATTCCCACGCAACCTCACAGCACATTAACTTCCCCTATAGACAATCACTCTGTAGAAGGAAAACAACCCTGAAGGCTCTGTTTGCGGTAGGAGGACTGCAACACAGGCTTAAGAACACTTCCAATTCTCCCAGCGCAGGACACGTCCCAGGTACGTCCTGAAGTGAAGCACGTTAATTTAGAAGTGAAAAGCTAGTTCTGCTTCAAAACCCAGACTACCTAAGCAACTTCTTACGGATAATGCTGCCACAACACACCCAGGGCAGCAGGAGAGACAAATCATGAACTGAAGTGTGCAGAAAACAGAAAACAGTCTCTTCATCCCAATCACCACCCATTTAATTCTCATCATTTTCTCCTGATCAACAACATTGTGTTCTATACACCCAATGAAGCAGATACTGAGAAAGGTTCTTCAGTAGCACTCGTGCTGCCTAGGTAACACTATGGGATAGTAACAACATCACCAAAAGTAGAATTTGATCCATTTTTCTTAGATAATAGTTGGTTTTAGACCAAATACAAATGGCAGATGTTTAGTCTTTCCATTATGTAATTTAATTGTCATCCTCTCCCTCCTTTACACAGAATAAAGATAAATGCCTTTTTGGCTTCTTGTTTTGTATCCTTCAGACAGACAAAGCATGGATGAACATGCTAAACACTAGGGCTGTTGTGTCCTGGTGAGAGTGAGCGGATCATTTTCTTTGCTTCTTCTGACCTGCTATAGAAATCTATAGCACATTAATCATTTCTGAGCTCAATCCCAGTGTGAGGTGGGAGCAGAGTAATTTACTGTGTCTGCATTAGATTTTTCTTTCATCAGACTTTTATACAGCTCAGTGGAAGAAACTAATACCTATAAACTTAACAGGAATGTATTACTGTTGAGGCTATGTTACTCTTATCCAAATGTAGAAATGAATAATTAAGTCTCTCTTAAATAAGCATCCATCGTATAATAAATCCTAAACTCATTCATGCCATAAATTGAACTAATTAAATTAGAGATGTTTCTTCCCTAATATACAACAGATATGTAAGCACTGAGACAGCATAGTGATGTTCATAACACAAACACCTATGCAGATCAGCCAAAACAGACAAACAGATCCATGGATACCATCAGTGGCAAAATGGATTAACCATGTGCTGTAACTTTTAGAATAAATCCTCCATCTTCTTTATTCATGACGCACTGTACTTCTCAAAGCTATATGTTGAACAACCGTGACTCTGTATTACAGTAAGAGCATTTACTTCCTTCAGAGTTGGCGGCACCTTCTAAAATACAAGGAACAGGTTTGAAGACATTGCAAGGCAGCATTGCGTTGGAGAGGGAATGGCAATGCAGGCTTCCTTACTGGCAAGGGTGGGCCACATTTTCACAGCTGCTTAAACCTGGCATAGGCTGAAAAAAATCAGCCTCCCCCCCGGTCATTATTTTTTACTACATCATGTTTTCACTGTCTCAGCACGAACACTCATGCAGCTAGCTACGGGGTAATCTGGATCAGGAACCGCACTGATTAAAATTTTGGGTGGGATCTCTCTTTCTGCTCTCTGTCTCCTATTCCCGTTCATCTTTCCCTCCCCACTCCTTTGGGAATGCTGAGAACAGCTCAAGCCCTGATGGTACCGAGCAGAGCAGTACCTAGCTACTCCAGGTGCTTTTCAGGGCACGGAGGTGTTCCTGTGAGGTGCTACAGGAGCAGACCCAACAGGTGATCTCAGAGCCCTCTGCAAAACCACTGAGGAGGGGAAGAAGACCCAAGAGAGGAATTCAGCTCCCTCTGCATCTAATAGGGTTCAAATCACACCACTTGCTTCTCAGGAAAATGTCGTATCCACTTGACTTGTGTCTGAAAGAGGAGCAGGAGGAGGTCCCCAGCGCTCTTGAGTTTAGTAACAGACGATTCATGAGCTCAAAATGGGCATTCATACCCTCCATCATTAGGGGTAATGAGGCACAGGTAGAAAGTTTTTCTCTGCTTAAAACTATGTCTTGACTTACAATGAATAATAATTCACTATCCCATAGAAAAATACGTAACGTAGCACCCAGAATAATATTTCTATGTACCTAAAAGGCCAAACTCATCAGTACAATCCGGCTGTTCAAGTCTCACAAAGCATCTGTAAACAACAGTCACTGGCCTATTAACACAAGCAAACAGCAGCTTTTTTTTTTAATTGGCAACTGGCCAAATAAGCAGAAGACACCAAGGAAACTGATCCTCTGTATTTCTCTGCAATTCTCCTTAACGCATAATGAATTCACACACTGCCTAGAACATACATATGTATTCTTACTCTTCTCTGCACATTCGATTCTACTCATGCCTCGGTGCTGCAGATAACATAGTGAAGTGAACATCCAGACTCTGGAAGGTGTTACTGAACAGGGACCTTTGGTCCTCAAGTTGCTGCGTTTTGTGGGTAGGAAACTCTGACAGTGCTTGCACGTGCCAATTGAGGGATAGAGAGGTAAGAAATAAAGACGACAACTTTTCTAAGCAATACTTTCAAATGCCTCAGTATGGTTTCAGGTCATTTCTGGCTCTGAGATCTTCTTTTTCACAGAAACTTCAAGGCTGTTTGCTTCAAATTATGCAAAAGCCAAAAAACCCTCACAAAACCAACAAACCCTTCAGTTAAAGCACCATGCTCAAGAATTTCAAGTGGAAGGGAGGTCAATGGCAGCTAACTCTTGTCACCCTACAAATCACACATCCAAAGATTTGTAACACACTGTGCTGAGGTGTACCTTAGCTCATACCTCTCCAAGAACAGTGGAAATGGTATGCTTGAAACCCGCAGCACTGCATTACCCAAGCAACAGGTCTGGCTAAAAATGTAGCTGGGTCTGAAGACAATTGTAAAAACTCATCAGAATGATAGCAGTAGATGGACCAACAAGTATTAGAGGAAAGACCTTGAAAGGAAGAAAGTGTGTGTCTCAGCCTGCTAAACAAAACTAACCACAAAAGTAAATACTTTATGGGTTGAGAATGAGAATATCCCAAAGAGTTTTCACTCAGTTTGGCTACTGATAGGTGCCTAGTGGCATATATAGGAATATCCTTATGTTCACAACAGAAAGAGACAGAATATCATTGTTTTACCTGAACCAGTAAGCATACGTGGTGTACATAAAGTTTACAGGGATGTGGTATTCCTGGAATCCCTGCCACTTTCCATATTCACAATTTTTTACTTTGCCTGGTGTTTATGCATGGTTTGTTCAGTGCTTGCTGTGAGAGAGCATGTAATGGTGCTGTAAAGGGTCAAGTCCTCATTAGACTCTTCTAAAATTATTGAAGATTCCAACCAGGCACACTGGAGAGGGATGTCACGAGTGCCTATTCTTACCTTCTTTTCCCCCAAACCATATGGACAATTTTTACGCCAAGTTTCAAACTTAGCAACGTTCTTGTTCAAAAAAATCCCTTAAGAGTATTTCCACAGGAGGAACTCTGCATATTTTACCTTCTCCTACAAATCAAAATCAGATATTGTCGGGGGGAGAAAAAAGTTGGGCAGAGACCAAGCATAAAAATAGTGCAGTATGATTTAACTGCGTTAGAAAGCTATGGGGTGGGCTGAACTGGAAAGAGATTAGAGATTCAACTCCAGGTACTCTCTTTGATATACATAATCCATTTATTTCTCATACTTCAGGCTTTCCATAAACAGGCAGGACAACTATTTATGTGCTTTTATGAATGTTGTCTCACTCATTGATACCTTTTCAAACGAGGAGGCACCAGCGAGTGTTAGCATTAGCATATCAATATTCCATTGCTGACACTGGTGCAAATTCATAAAAGGAACAGCATTCAACTTCCAAAACCCCATGGAAATAACTGGGCTTTCTCATGGCATCCATACTCATTGCATATACCTTGGAATGTAACAGACTCACATGACTTAATCACCAGCTCTAAACACAATTTTTTTACTGTTGCTTCCCTACTTGCTTTAGCAATTTTCTGTTAGTTAAAATGCTGAATGCTAGTGAAACAAATGCATGCATGAGAGAAAACAAACAATGTCACTTCCAGACATCAATACACACTGGCAAATACACAACTGCAATAACGGGCACATTATATATTCCTAATGTTTCTTATTAATCAAATCTTGTTTGTATTAGAAGAAGGAAATAACTGTATCCAAATTAACCTGCCAATATGATAGCCATTAATAATAACATAGAGTGAAGACTCATGGAATGCAATTATGCTACCAAAGTAATAGTGGTACGAAAATAAAACATGATATAGTTGATACAAAGAGTGAAAAAATATGCATTCTCAACTGCATGTATAAAGGTACTTTTGCAGGTGCAAAATCCTCTAATGGTAATTCCTTAGAACTGAAGATATCTATAGTCCACTCAACAGCTCAGGGTGTCACAGTGACACAACTGAGAGGTAAGTATTGCAGTTTCTGTAGCTATGGCAGGAAATTCAAAGCCTAAGTATATTTGGTCCGGATATGTAGAAAGTACAGACAGCTCCATCTTTAATGTCTAGGGCTCTGGACAAGAGCATTGGTTGACGACATGTGAAATGGCTCTCTCTAAATGAGCACAGGAAAACTATAGATTTAATTCTCCCTATCGAGCAGATGGCATCAGAAGGCAATTTGCAGAGAGTGGCTGCTTCTGGAGGTTATTCTGCAGGATGCTTAGAAGAGAGCTGACGTGTGCGTGAGAAAGGCTCTTGAGTGGTGAAGGGATTTGATTGCCATAAGCCACCAAAGAAGGAAGAAAGTTTTGTAGGTAAGTTTCATTATTTCAGGGAAGCACCAGGAGGGACTTGAAAACCTTTGTTTCACTTAGACAGAGGGACAGTTCATCGCACCTCTTCAGTCAAGCTATCATGGCTTAACAACCCGTAATCTGACCTCCAGAGATCACTTTCAGCCATTACCGGGAGTGCGGATCTCCCATATTTAAGCATTTCAACATAGAACATATGGAGACAATTTTCATAGTGAATCCAATCCTTCCTGAGGTAACAACAGGACACACAGCAGCAGATAAACCAGACATTTACTTTATGTAATTGGATTAAGAGTAGCAATAGACCCCATCAGGTATAAAAGAAATAATCATTCTTCATATCTACACCAAATTCTTCGTCTAGTTTCCTAAGGATACACTGTTTATACATTCTTTCTCTGTTACGGTTTGCGTACAAGTCTATAAATCCCCTTCGCCACCAATTTCTGAATACACTGACTGATTTTAAATCAGTGCGATAGAAGGGTAGGTGGTCTCAAAGATACTACATCCCAACATGAGAGATGGATGAGAAGACAGCTTTTCTAACTGCCCCTAATAGAATACTAAGGGAGAGGCTGTGGTACGAACACATATATTATTCATGTGCCTGAGGCTCCATGAAAGCTGGAAAAGCTTTCACATGGCACCGATCTGTAGGAAACTGAGCCTCGTTAGTTTGCTGCTCAGAGAATATTTGCTCATTCCAACCTAATCATCAGTGGAGACACCGCAGACTTATCTATATTTTCCAATTCCACATGTGTGATTCTAAGATTTTGGCATTTGGCCTACAGCCGACAGGGGATGCAAGCAACATGAACAAGCCCGATACAATTGTAGGACTATTCTCCACTCTGTGACCAACTAGTCCACTTGCCATGATTAAAAATAAAAGACTAAAAAGTGGCAAGCTTCTAGCAAGCTTGATGATCTTAAAAAATACCTACAATCTTACAAAGCATTTTAGGACTTAAGTCAAACTACTCACATGGCCCTCATTGGGGGCAACGCACTGTTTTCCTAACACTTTACAAGCAGAATATAATTTACTCTGTAGTTCTTCTCTGAAGAAAACATAATTATCCCAGCCGGGAAAAAGACATCTAAGTCTCCTGTGCTACTCTGACACATGGTAATCCATGTCTCACACCTATATGAAGGAGTATACCAGAGGCCAATACTCAAAACACTTGGTTAGTGAAGGATCTTGACCAACTGAAGCTTAGATCACAGAATCATAGAACCATAGAATCATAGAATAGTTTGGGTTGGAAGGGACCTTTAAAGGCCATCTAGTCCAACGCCCCTGCAATGAGCAGGGACATCCCCAACTAGATCAGGTTGCCCAGAGCCCCGTCCAGCCTGACCTGGAATGTTTCCAGGGATGGGGCATCTCCCACCTCTCTGGGCAACCTCTGCCAGTGCTTCACCACCCTCATTGTGAAAAACTAATTTTTCTAAGATTTCACGGGAGGCATAGGTATCACTTGAGAGGCCTGTTATTGTTCGTCTATTTTTCATTCATCCTGCTATAGCGGTAAGCGAGGAATGACTGTGATGGCACAGAAGTACTGTATCAGTTCTAGACACTACCCATTGAGCTGCTGCAGGTAGCTGACAGCGTCAAAGACAAGCAGTGTCAAAACAGGTCTGAAAAATCATTTCTTTATAGGAACTGAAGACGTGATTTTAAAATTGTCTTACTTTGGGTATATGAGCTGAATTCTTGTTATCCATCTGTCAAGAAGCCATGTTGCTTAGGAAATTCTTGAAGGCAGAAGAAACTATAAACTTGTTTTGGTTTGTTGGGGTTTCTTTTAACAATATAAAATTAAAAAAGGAGACAACATTTCAAAGCAGCCACTAAGGGATGGACCTTGCCACCTTTCCACATCCCATAACCAGTCAGAAAGTAAAACTTGATTAACCCAGAGTAATAGCAACAGTAAGGCAAAGAAGGAAAGTAGCAGAGCAAAATTCCAGTAAAAAACTAAAATACTGCATTACAATATTTACGCCAACAACTAAGAACTGCAGGAGTCTTCAGCTTTTCTGGTTGGCTGGCTTGGTAGCTGAAGCAAAGGTGAGAAGTAGTCAGTTAGGGTCAGCACACAATAGCAGGTTTATTCCCGCTTGTGGTTAAAGGCATTCTCTGACAGGTTGCATACCCCTGCTTTGCCTTGGAATTAAAAGTTGCCTGTTGAAAATTTTCCAATTTGCATAAGATACTTAAATATTGATTCATCCAAAAGGCCAGACAGAGGATTTTTCTATTGCCAGCTGGATAGAAAAGTTGGAAGACAGCCCAAACAGACCCTAACACAGGCTTTCATTAATGTTTACACATTTTTGCAGGAAGTGTAACAATATTAACCAAGTAGTCAGAGAACACACAGCACAAAATACGTCGCAGGATATCTCGGTACTGTCTAGGAATATGAAGGTTAAACCTCTATAACAGGAGAAAGATTTTAGCAGGGCATGTCACATCTTCGCTTAGGTGTATTCTCTATTTTGAAAGATTAGCCCAGCAAATATTTTATTCTTCCTGAAATAGTCCAGTTTTTACTGGAAGAAATGAAAACACATACTTTCCGAACAAAACATTTACCCAAAACACAGCGCAGAAACATGCAGCTCTACGATCAGCAGAGCTGAGAAATGTCACGATTTGCTATTCATCTATGTAGCTTACAGAGAACAGGGGTAAAGATGTGATGTAACATGTGAGTCCTGGTTATGCCTGGAGACACGCATACACCTCCACTGAATCTCCAGCACCGAGTACATGGTACGTGTACAGGTCACCTGTATCTCCACTGGAGATGCATCTGTTAATCAGAAATGGCTCTCAGACTTGGCACAGACCACTTACCCAAGCTGGGTGCCAGGGAAGACGACTGACCTAGGCCCGAGTCCTGGACTGCTTGTGATAGATCCCTCTTGGGGACTCCAGAGGAATGGTCCTTGGCGCACAGTATCAAACAACAGTCAAACAATCTGTATTTAAGTAAGGGCTATTTCTATCTTCAAAAGTGATTTCCTTCACATATATCTGCATGTACAGACACCCATGGATGACATCTAATCAAAATTAATAGAGTCACCCAGATTTTTAAGTAATAAGAAATATGAAGAACTGCTGCAAGTTATTGTTATCCTGGTTAACATATTTTAATATATTAAATAACATATTCAATGCATTAATAATACACTTAATACATAACTAATGTATTAATGTATGTGCTAAAGTTAATATTTTATTGTGTTAGACTGTTGGCATTTATAAAATAGCCTTCATCTCGCACTATATGAGCGGACTCTACACTGTTATAGCTCATGAGTGCAACGCATAATGGAAATTACTGTGCGACTCTTCCATAGCTTTTAAGGTAGTAGTCTAAATGTTAAATCAAAGGGTCAAACATTGTTGAAATCCTCAAGAAAATATTTTTTCAGTAAAGACGATATTCCTCCCAAGAGACTGTAACAGAGAATTGGAGGTACATATTAAAGTTTCAGTGATGAGGTGAGTTTTATTTCTGTTGGCCATTACATCAATATTTTCTATTTCTGAGTAGCAACTAGTTAGTTTGCTCTCAAGAGAACTCATCTATCTTGCTCTGCTCCTGCTGTTCTGGGATGAAAACGTGAGACTAGAGCAGGAAAAAAAGTTTTCCTCATATTTTTATTCAAATAAATAAATAAAAACAGCTTAAAAATTTCATTATAGTTGAAACATTCAGATATTCATGTTTACACAGACCTCATCTCTGGTGACAGCAGCACAACTGAGGTCATTTCAAGTTGCACAGCTCATTATTTTATTGTGGAGGATCTTCTGGTCAGAAAACTCAGTGCATACCCTTGAATCCTAGATATAATAGGAAAACTTACTACCAATGTTGTCTGGAACACCCCAAATGAAGGCTTACCGTAAATTTCACTTGCTGCTGTGCATTTATACAAAATAAAGAAAAAATGCACTGGGCCAAGTAAGGACGTTTACCACCATGCTACAGCATCTCAGTGTTCTTGTCTGGCCAGGAACACAGGTCCCTGTCCTGGTGACCTGAAGATCTTCAGAATTATATTTGCTTCAGGATGTGTAATTTTACCTATTCCACTCCTAAATCATAATCTTTTCCCAAAGCACTGAGCATGGGGACAGGGGCTCCACACATTAGGTCGTGTAACACTGCCACAGACGGCGCGTTTCCCACCCTGCTCTGCACGGGTGGTGGGCAGGCGTACTCCTGCCCTAACAGCGGCACACCAGGGCGCACTCTCTACATTTTCTCGCTCTTCTTTCTTATAAATATGGTCATGTTCTCCTACAGAGGGTTAAGATTTATGGCCTTTCCTGTCCAATATTTTTGCCTCGATCAATTTTGAATTATACAGCAAGAAAGCTCCAAGAGAACAACTTATAACAAAAGAGTCAGACAGAAACTGCAGTCATGGGTTTGAGCCCCTCCTTCAGCTAAGAGATATCCTTCCTGGATATGTCTCGTATTCAAACACTGAGATAGAGCACCTTATCCAGCTCTGCTGCTAGAGTCCCTTTTGAAGAGCTTTAAAATTAAATATAAATTTAAATTATTTAAAATAATGACCTTTAATCCTGTGAAATGGGATTAAACAGTAGAACAGACTTTCCCCATCAGGAATTACACCTGGGGACCTCAGGCCCTCTCTGCTGCTCTGATCGCAGCAGGATTTGCCTCACGTCCTTCCTGAGCGCTTGCCTTTTAGGTGCCTCTTGGCAGCTGTGGACTGAGGCTATCTGCACTGGGCATTTGTTGCCTACTTCGGATCTCCGCTTGGACGACATTTGAAGATCAGCTCCAACACAGCACCATTTCTAGGGCCCAGCCTTTCACATTCCGATGTTATAGGGTCTGGCCCTTTATCTGGAATGCCACAAGACCAAACCCTAATGTGTTTTACTTAAATAAATAAAAAAAAAAAAAAAAAAAAAAAAAAAGGATGTTTCTAATAGGAAAAATGCAAAATAAAAAGTCTCACCACCTTGAACTGCTTTGCAAAAGTACCTTCTATTATGCATTTGTTATATTCCCTGGGGGTAGGTAACATGCCCCATCAGAACCTCCCTCAGAATTTCACCCTGTATTTTTCCTTTCCTAAGATTTTACTGTTAAAAATTATTTTGCAGCCCAAAAAAACAATGCTTCTGGCTTTAAGTCCACTTTTATTGATTAACCCCTTTTTCTCCCAGAAAATAAAACTCAATCCTATACATTACTTTGTTTAAATGAACTGAGATTTCACCTGAATGATTTATCATCCTTGCACAGAAGGCAACACCAATCTTATCAGCATAGTTTGGGTGCCAAGAGTTCAATTAGAATAGTTTGTAGCAGGCTGTCTTATTGAAGCTAGGTGACCCAAGGTCAGTATTGATTGTATATTTATTGATGTGGACAGTTGTTTAGAGAAACACAAAAATAAACAGATAAAACTACACATACAAAACACACCTTCAGAGAGAAACCCATCATAGTGCTGCAAAATGAGCAATTATTTATTATACTTCACCCCCTCTCATGAATGATCTTGCTATTAGGGGTTAGAATCTCTCCCACAAATAGTGTCTGATGACCAATTTTTACAATTCTCCCAGATTAGGTGTAGGGAATGTACTTCCTTTGTTCTCTTATAGCTTCAAAAGTATTAGAAGTTACAAATGTTAGTCGGCAGATTTCAATCCTGGAAGGATTGCTTTAACATTGTGCTGCTGTACTCTTAACAGCTCTGCAAAATTAATCTTAAGAAAGTTCATTCAATAGTTTTCATGATTCTGTCTGATGTGTTTCTTACACACAAGTCAAGATTTCAGTGCAAATAACTATGCAAGAAACCTTTCAATATACTACAACTTTATAAATGGTAATCCACGGAAACCAGAATGGATTCAAAATATTTCTTCTTGAAATCCAAGACAGTTCTCTGAAACCAGATGCTGTTCTCAGTATGTTTTCTGATCAGTCTTTCTTCTCAGCACTCTCTCTGAGTTAAGTCAGCTACTTTTAATGACAAAAATCAAAGCTCAAAATCAACATGACTTGGAGAGAACACATATAAATGTTTTCCTTCTTCTGCATATTGGATAAACTGCAGTAACTATATAACGGGTTATCAATGTGCCCAAGAAACACACAAGTATTCCAACTCAAAAAAAAAAAAATCTTCAATTTGCCAATTAAAGCATTAATAATAAATGGAGGCCTATTCCACTGCAAGCATAGCAGTAGAGAGAAATGTAACAACCAGTTATGGACATAACAAGATAGTTTATCCATTTATAAGAAAGAATAATTGTTAGATACGCCCTACTAAAGTTTGTCTGCATATAGTCAAAGAATAAAACATTCCAAACTAAAGTGATTACACTGGAGTGAAACCACATTCGTAACCCTTAACCCCAGCGTCTGAGTTTTTCTCGTGGAATTTTTGTTTTTTATAGGGATACCTGGCAACTATAACATATTTAGCTTTAAATGATTTGGGTGGACAATTAATTGTCTGTTGTTCCCACAATGTGAGGATGCATCAACATATAATATTGATGTTTTGTGAAGGACAATAGAGCAGATAATGTTTAAATCTTTCTTAAAAGCAAATAACTCTGACTTGGCTAATTGTTAAAACCAGTGATTTCAATATAATTGAATGGAAATAAAGCAGTTAAGCATTTAAGACTTCAATAACCTTCCTAAAAATCAATGTTGCTTTTAAACTAGCCTTCCAGCCAGGCCTGAGATTTCACAGCTTTAAAGGGAGGAAAAAAAAAATACCACACTGCATATTTGTCCTCTTCACATAGGATCCCTATAAAATGCATGTGTGGTGAAAAATTGTTAAATAAAGATCACCTTTGGAAAAGTCTCTAAACAAAGAAAAATAATCAATATTTCGCTGGGGAACAGAATGCACGATATGATTACTGTGTGCATGCATATGTGCGGCTGTCAAAGAATGACTGATTGTCCAGATGTCTGATGGTAACGATCAATAGTTTCTTTAAAAGGAGATAGATTCATGGAAGCTATTGGATCCAAAAAGTTTATTGGTTTGTGCTCATCCTTTTGTTTAACAGCAGCTCTCAGAGTCACCTAGGCAATTATTCTTTAAGTTGACTTTCAAGTAACTTACTTGCTCATCACACGGGCTTTTAAAAATAGTGTTCAAAAGCACTATCTCCCCCTCCCAAAGTGTTTCAAATATGGGTGATGTTACATACTTCAGCATCAGAAGATGGCATTTAATGTTATGCTATAAGGAAACATTACAATTTCCTTTCAGCCTCTGGAGCAATCCTTTACCTCTGGACTTAACTACTTATTGGAAATGTGTTAGATTTGTGTTGCTGACTTCTGAATGTCAAAAGAGATAGTAACCTACTGCAGTTCCGATACACATCCAAATGTCTGTGGGCTCATCCCAAGGTACCTGACCTACCCACACCTCTGAGTTTACTACAGTGTCTGGAAATCCATATTCTTCTATTATTATTTGATCATAATCCAAATAGTCATCAAGTGCAGTAGGTAGCTTTCATTGCTCCATAGTTAGTGTGGTACTGAAATACAGATTTGCTTATTTTGTAATTGCTTCATAGCTGTATTTTCTAGCTTCTGGCCAATTCAGTTATTCTCTTTAGACCATCCTCAGTGTCTGCCTGTCCCCTCACCTCCCTCCAGTTGTACAGGGAAAAATTTATTTTTGAATAAAATACTGAATTTTGAATAAAATTATGAGAAACTTCCAGGGGAAAAAAAAAAAAAACACACACCAAGATTTCATGCAAAAATCTAACAAAAAATCTGGTAATTCAGGTTACTGAAAGCCAGCTTGCTTTCTTCCCTCGATGTCTGATGTTGTAACAGGATGACAGGCCGTACCTATGTCAGCTGGTTTTGTTATAGTAGACTGGACTGAATTCTGGGCTCAGTTACTCTGGTGTCACATCAGACACTCCTGTGCCTCGCATATGAACACACACACAAGGGCAGCTGTCAGCTCTTATTCGGGGGTCTCTTGCAGCAACACCAGTATGGGACTCAACCGACAATGCCAGAGCACTCCTCAGGCTTACATACAGCATGCTGCGCTCTTCACTGCAAAGGTATTTTTTCGTGTGTATCAGTTGCCAAAACCTGTAAAGCCTTGAAGTACGACTTCTTGACAAGCTTACTTCACGTTTATAATCATGTCTCAGAAATACGGAACACACAATCATGATTAAAACAAAGCTAGGATTAAATATAGCGTCAGAGGCTTGTCAAGGATTTTTAGCTGTGAGGATTCATCTATCTTAACTTGAAACCATGGTGACTGCATGACAGACAAGCTTATATTCTCCTGGTGGAAGAGAAACGGGTAGATCCAAGATGCACAGTACCTTACTTTAGTTTATGTTTATTCATTAGTTGTGGAAACAGTAGCAAGAAAAGCAGAGAATATCTTGCAACTCAAAAAAATTGAGAAAAAGCAGCAGCAATTCTCAGACAGACTTTCTTTCTCCTTATCTGCTTAGGACCATGCATACATCCTGCTGGCACCATGTTACACTCTTTGCATCAATCACTGCTCTGAAACTCGCTTTCTCCACGCAGTTATTTGCTTCACACACCACTAAGAGTTCCCTCTAAGGTGAGGCCATACCACTAGGTCAGCAAAGTGAAATGCCCACTTTGCTGATCCCTGTTTTACAAGACGAGATGCGAAATACCGTTATGAAAGCTGCAGTGAGCAGACAAGCTGTGTGCACTGCTCTGAGGAAGGCAGACACATAACAGATCAAATCTGATAGCAGACATTCAAACACTACTTGCAACTTTCCCACATTGTCTGCAGAGAAATACAGAGTATACACACAATATAGTAGTTGAGAAGCTACTATCAACGCCCCAACTTTCAGCAAAAATCCCCTCTTACCCTACATATCCCAATGGGCCCCTTCCCCAACACGCCCTCTTTTCACCAAAGCATTCCAGTGCTGCTCTCTTCCACATTCAACCTCTCATCACCTGGTTATTTCTTCTCAACTGTGGGTCTCCAGGTTCTCTAGAACAAGCTTAGCTCTGTAGATGCTAGATAAAACATCGTGTCTATTTGCACTCCTTTAGAAGATTTAGAATCTGATTCTATACTAAATCCCAAGCAAAGCCATCAAATTTAATGGTATTTGTTATTACATGGGTTTAATAGAGATCAGAATGCTGGCTTTGCCCTGCTTATGTCATCAGGATATCAGCTATTTTCTTATGCCAAGTAAATACCACAGATTAGGCTAAATTCCCTTCTCGAGCAATGTTTACTTAGTCACTTTAATTTGACATGAATCTCTGTTGCCACAGAAATAGCAAACAGGGACTTTTATATCTGTATCAGACTGAAAACTCATCTCTTTTTTTCAGTCACCCTGGTTCTCATAGCAGTTCTCAGATCCGACTTCCTACACTGCCACACAAAAGCTGGAGCAGCACAGGGCTGGAAGGAATCCTTTCAGTGCCAAGGAGAGATTTTGGGTTTTTTAGAATAAAACCACCAGGTAACCATGGTCGCAGTTCCACTGGTATGAATTACCAACCTGTAACGCCCAAGTGCAAATACCATTTCCACCATGGGCACACTCTAACAATCGGAAGCAAGTGAGTTAGCACTTCTTAAGGTAGGTGTCACCTCTAGATGAATAATGGATAACTGGCCTACTCCTGGATTCCAACTGTATACCCAAAAGCAATGTGGGATTCATCTGTCTGGCTTCTGTTGCAGAGGTGGCCACAGGTGGGTCTACGGCACACTATCAGCATCAAAAATAAACAGACATATCTTATTTTGCCATAGCTCGTGTTTCTATAACCCCAGTACATTATTAGCACTCATAACAATAGCATTTTCCTTGTGTGAATTTCAAAAGGTTTTATTGATATAGAATCATATGGGTTGATGGATATTAATTAGGGCTCATAGTAAGTGTAATACAGAAAATAAAGGACATGCCACTTTCAGAGGTTAGATTTAAAGATGAAAACTTGATTTCAATGCTATTCACATTCTTTTATTAATATTCCACTTGGCAAGAAAGCCATGCCAATTTTCATAGTTTTTTCTTCTGTCATCTTTTTTTCCAAAATCCTATGAAAAATTTAACAAAAATGTTAGTATACTTATTTCTTCACTTTTTATTGCATTTGTATTTTGTTTATACTTCATCAATATGAATAAACAGCCAGTCCTTGGAGAAATAAGTGCTTTGGCTTCTTCAAAGTGAGTCAGACTAGCTTGGTAGTCCATCACTATATTACTTTAAGTGGCATATTGGCACCACTGTCAGGTGCCCTTCCTGTGTCTGGAACAAATCTCTCTCCCATCAGACAAAAGCAGTCCACTTCAACATCGGGGAAATATGCGATGTTTATTAAAATGGTGTCAAGCATGCTTGATCAACTGCCGGTGAACAGCTTTATCATCTGAGTGACAAATATTGCTAACAGCTGCAAGGGACAACTATTCAGATATTCCCTAAGGAATGCACCTTCTATCAGCCTGTCCACTCTTGTTATAAAAACTGTTCCAGATATTTATATACAGGACCTGGCCTTTTCCAAAGAAAAAGGCAAAGAAAAGGGTCGGCAGATAATGGGAAGGAAGACACAATGGGTTCTGGAATCTATCTACTTCAACATTCTTTCAGTAAAATATTTCAGCAGAAATATGCTAAATATATATATATTTATATATAATTTCTTTTTGTTCCTTTTCATGGCCTCAGAGTACTTTGTTGTACTTCTGTCTCCTCAATTTCTAACGCTTAATTTCCTTCCCACTTTGCCCCCCTCTCTCCCAAAGGCCAAGTGTGGGTGGGAGAAATGAAAGCTATCTTTTCTCCTGGTCTTATTTATTCTGGAGTAGGATTTTGTGATAATTACACACTTAGTGAATTTCTACCATGAGAAGAACCAAGAACATTGCACAAGATCAAACATAGTTGTTGAGGATATATCAAAGGAGCCATGTTTCCTTAACATACAATTTAGTCTCTCTCAATTAAGCCCAAAGTCTGGAGACATTCATTACTAGAACAGGAATCAGCCACAACTATGAGTGAGACACAGGATTTGGTTCTATTAGGGAAATTGCATATAAGAAGGAAATAGATTAATAAACTGTTAACTCCTGTTCCCTTTAACATTTAAGGAATAAATTATGAGAACAGCAATAGTTTCTAGACAGGAGCAAAAGCTGCAGGAAGAGGGAGAAGAAATTTCTCCCAGGGCACAGAAATAACCGGGGAGATGCTTCGTGCGTACCCAAGCAGACAAAGTTCTCTGCTGCATCTCTGCACCTGGATCTTTGCTCTTTATCCAGATATCCAGGCAAGGGTCTGGGAGAGCCCTGCACCCTTCTGTTTGGTCTTCAGTACAAAAAATAACATCTCTCATAACTGCAGGTAGGAGAAGATTTAATCCCAACAGATTTTATCAGAAAGACTGGAGGAGAGAACAGCTTTCAATAAAACTGAGACTTTCAAAAATCTTCTCCCCAGTAATCAAGATTGATGAATTCTAAAATAGATAAAGAGCCAAGTAATCTGGCATCATAATATCAGTTCTAGCTCCTTTCACTTTCATCTCGTTTCAATACAGTGACAGGTAGCAGCTGAAATCGGTGCAGGCAATCAATAATCATGTCATGTCTGTGTAACATCCTGTAACAGCAAAAAGTCTTCCTACTGGTTCGGGCTGGGGTAGAGTTAACTCTCTTCACAGTAGCTGGGATGGGGCTCTGGTTTGGATTTGTGCTGGAAACAGGGCTGATAACCCAGGGCTGGTTTCGTTACTGCTGAGCAGGGCTGACACAGAGCCGAGGCCTTTGCTGCTCCTCACCCCACCCCACCAGCGAGGAGCTGGGGGGGCACAAGGAGCTGGGAGGGGACACAGCCGGGACAGCTGACCCCAACTGCCCCAAGGGATATTCCGTACCATATGATGTCACGCCCAGCATGTAGAGCTGGGGAAGAAGGAGGAAGGGGCAATGTTTGGAGTGATGGCATTTGTCTTCCCAAGTCACCATTACACGTGATGGAGCCCTGCTGTCCTGGGGATGGCTGCACACCTGCCTGCCCATGGGAGGGAGTGAATGAATTCCTTGTTTTGCTTTGCTTTTGCTTGTACACACAGCTTTTGCTTTACCTATTAAACTGTCATTATCTCAACCCATGAGTTTTCTCACTTTTACCCTTCCAATTCTATCCCCCATCCCACTGGGAGGGAGTGAGCGAGCGGCTGTGTGGGGCTTGGTTGCTGGCTGCGGTTAAACCACTGCATTCCATGACACTGACTGATTATTTTGTTTGTCGTAGGTTTGTTTGCAAACTCCTAAATCACTTGGATATACAGAACTATTGCATGAGAAGTCTGTTTTCATTGGGCCAGGTTTTTAAAATGAATTTTAGGTGCTCAGAGATGCATACACTAAATTTAGTACAATTCAAAAAGAGAGCATCACTGCCAAATTCGCATCAATTTCTTAAATAAAACTGAATTTATGAACTTGAATTCCACTTCAAGTGGAATTGCAAAGGAAAGGAACTGGAGACAGAAGGAGAAAGCTTCTGGGATGATTTTGAAATATAAGGTGACTTTTTAAAATTTTGATAGGTATTTGTGTATGTATGTTGGCACTTAAATGTCAGATCTAGACTTTTGCTAAAAAATAAGCAGTGACTGTTCTCTAGACAATTTGCAAATCAGGACACATCTAGCATCATTTGTCTTAAAAAAATAAATATCTGATTTCCAGACACCTTTTCCTCACCCACAACTGCTCGGCATAGAAAATGCTAACAGAAGACAGCATGTTAAGAACCCAGCAAAAGTCAGTTGACTGTAGCTGTGGCGGTACGATGTATTCCAACCCTATACAGGAACTGGAGGGCAAATGAAGTGGTTATAGCTAGACAGACGAGGAAACAGGTACAAAGTTGGGAACGTATTTCACAAGGTCACCCAGCAGGCCAACCACACAGCTGAGAAAACAACCCCTGTCGCCCCATTAGGCTGTCGACCCAGAATATGCATCTCAGAGAAAGCATTCTCCTACACTATCTTCCTCCTATAATTTTGTTTAACAACCTGCAAAAGTTACAGCGTATGTAATTCTCTCTAATATTTACAGCCTCTGGTTAAAATAATTGCAACCTATTAAAGTGTGTTATAACCTCACAAAAAATAACCTTGTACAAAAATTCTCCGCAGCTTAGTATCCCTAAATCTTAGCAAGGAAAGGTAATTGTTAGCGATAGTTTTCCATCTCTTCAAAGCATAAAAGAGCCAAACATCAGACAACTATATTTCAGAGTGTAGACGCACCAAGCCAGAGTGAAACTCCTGTGCACCACTGCAGCATGAGTAAGATGAGGGTGAGGGACCCCAGACACAGTTACGTAGGTGAAACACAGAACAGAAGCCAGCCACAGAACACATCGTAGATAATGAGATGCATCAGCTAGCAGGCGTCCAATTAATATAAGTAGTAGTAGTACTACACAGCACAAACTCAGTACGGAACACCCAACATTGTGAATGCACTTTCTGTTCAAAACCCTGAGAATAAAGCTAAAATATCAAGGACCTTAAAAGTTAACAAATCCAGCTTCTTGCAAATTAAGATATGTAAGAACTGCAGAAATAAGGCAAAAAGTGTGACTGTAACCCCCACTTTTTTTTTCTCTTTTGTTTAAGTGAACAAAGCTATTTATACCAGCGCGCTCTCAGATCACAGCAGCACAGACAAAGCAAGACAGTTATTTAAAGAGGTATGTTCCAAGACAGGTAAATCTTTATAAGTTAAAACCACACTACTCCTGAACACTAATGAACAGCCAGTGCAGAGATGCTGAGAACTGTTCTGACATGTGGACCGGACAATCCATCATCGTAGAAGTGGGCAGATACATTCAAAGACTGCAGGATTTCAAAGGACAGCACTGGGTCATGTGTACTATGAGAGTTTAGGAATGGCCAGAACATCCTGTCTTGAAAAACTAACCCCTGCTGTTTGCTGCGAATACAGTATATGCACACAAAGAGTAAGACATATCTGTCGGGAGAAAAAAGAATTTCTCTTGTCTTCACAAAGTCACACGGGTAACACCCCAGCTGCATGTGCTTTTTTACTCCTTCAAAAACTTGTCATCACTAGTTTATAGTCATAAGGATTTGATTCTGATTACTTTGAAAATCCTGAAGGACAATAAACTGCGTGGTCCAGTGCACACAATTCAAGGAAGGACCATTTAATATGCCCTTAGATGTGAAAGTGTTTAAGCAGCAGAACTTAATTTACTACAGAAAATGGATAAACCAGAAACCATGTTAGTCAGAGCAGCCCCATTTACACTGCAATTCTGGAGGTATCTCTAACCCTGAAATTCTAGATCTGTTATTCTCCATTTCTTCTACTTCACTTGCTTCCCACTGCCACCACTGTGTCTTACCTAACAATCTGACTGTATTTTTTTGATTGTTTTTTTCCACATGTATTGGTTGGATGTATCACAGATGGCTCTCCATTTGTTATTTTCTGTATGATTTTTGCCTTCTCAGTCCCTGTTCATTATGTTCATTATGTTCACAGCTTTAGTTGTATACGCAGTTTCTCCTGCTCAGTGTTGTCTGTACACTTCATTAATACTCTCTTTTCCTATTTGTTGGTCTTTTATTAAAGTAATCTGGGTTTAGTCCCATTCTCTGAAGCTCCCCATGTCACCTTCTCCATTCCACCTTCAAGAAACCTGTGTCTTGCCCAATATAATTTAATAGATTTTTCTAACGAGAGATGGCAAAATCCTGAATAAAATACTTCAATGAAATTTATCTGTCTGCCAAATAATTACTTCCTAATGTATTTATCATGTACTATCTGGGCTCCTGTTACAAGGATGAGAAGAAACTTCACTGCCAGTTTAGGGCTCTGTCCTCTGTTCTGGTTACACGTCGCATGTACATAAGCCTAGTCTCAGAGATTTGATTAAACTAGGAAAGAAACTTTGCTTTGGTATAATCTCCCTTCTTGTAGGAAGGTCAATGCATGAAGATGAGCCTCCCACTGTGCTCTTAGCTTCATTATAGAGAGCGAAGAATAAGTTGATGGACCATCCTCTCATGAGGTCACTCATCCCTTGGCCTCCATGAGCTTCATAAAGGATCTGGAAAAACTGTAGCAAGTCGTAAGAGGAGGGACTTACGACTTTTGTGAAAAGCAAAAATGGTTACAAACTGCGAAACCTTCTGACAGCATTCGAGAACTTTCAGAGCTGTTTTTATTCTTAAAGGTCCAAAGCTGACCCCGTTTTTTTTCATCACTTCGTGATTTTCTTCCTTTTACATTGCTAGTTAATAACTAAATTGTTATTTCCCCCAATGGCCCACATTAAATAGTAGTTTCACAAAAAGAAAAAAAAAACCACACACAACTGAAAAACATATTTATAGAAAAGATTTCTACATTCACATTAAAATTCATATTGATAGAAACAGAATGTACTTTGACACGGGTGAAAATTCATCAATTCTTCTCCAATAGCCACTATCCCTTGAGAAGCTCAGAAACAAGGGGAACCAAGATTATAAAGCTATTTGTTACTGCACAGGGCAGAGGTGTTGGGTTCGGTTCCTTACAAGAAGAAACATGCTTGGAACTTAAGGCCCAACTTCACAAATACTTCTTTATACGGCACTGCTTGCTTAGGCAACCCTGCTCCTCTGGCCCCACGTATTCTTTCCCCAAACCAAATACAACCGTCTGTGTGGCAAATACAACCATCTTGAATGGACCATCACAACTTAGCGGGCTGCAGAGAGGCAGGTTTGCACATGCAAAGAAGTGTGGATCTGCCTGGAGTAGTCCTTCCGCTGAAAAGGTACTTGTGGAACTGCACAAATCCTTCACCCCAGCAAGTCAGAGCAAAGGCTTCAGGGAGATGCGCTATATCCAAGTTGAGACCTTAATTACTGACCTGCTGTCATCTGTCTGTCTCAATACAGCTTGGATATGAAATCCCATCCTGTTCTGATAACAGCTCTGTGGAAACACATATCTTCCCGCAAAAAGATTCTGATTTGAATGAACTTGTGGTTTTCAAGACAGAAATGTAAAAAACTACTTAGATAAAGGTTAGAGAGGCAGTTACTCATAAAAGGAGTTAACTCCTGATTTCTTCCCCTCATTTTCTGAAGCCCTTAACTTATTCCATTATTAGAAAAAAGCAACACAATTTGTCATTTAATCACTTGGATTCATTCTTCCATATAAGCCTTTTTTATTTACATATGCAGCAAATTTTGATGGCCAAAATTTTACAGTAGAGATTTAGGCTGTTAGCAAAATCAGAAAAATTGAAATTGAAATGAAAAAGAAAAATAATCCTTTTTTTTTTACCCAACAGTTAAAATCCATAATAAAATAAGTTTCATTTCATACACGTGTACGTGCCATACAGATAAAAGAAATGAAATATGTAACCTAATGGGTGAAACTCTCACAAAACTGTCTTTCCCTTGTACAAACTGTGTTCTTTAGATTAGAATGACTTTTTTCCCCTAATAGTCTTTCAACTTCTCAACATACATTCTCTTTTTCCCACCTACAGTATATTTTTATGTTGCAGCTAAATTTATCTGCAAGTGATGAAAAGGGTTTCCTTCCATTTGCTTTCTCTATACACTCACCGATCAGAATGTGATGTTTTTACAGATCTTTTTCAAGAAACTTTGCTAGGGTAGATTAAGCCCTTAAAACAGATTTTTCCTGTATCTCCTGTCTCTTATCTAACTACCTTGAACTGAATTTAATAGGCACTCAGTGATACCATAGAAAGAACTAAATGACCACAAAGCCCATAGTAAAGGAAATACAGGACTGCTTTTTCAGGAATTGTTTCTGGAACTGAAGTCTGAAAAAATCCTCTCACAAGCCAGTTGGTCTCAAAGGAAGGTTACTGAAACTTAACTCACCAGGGAGTCTGCAGTAGAAGTTACATATGAGAAGTACTTGTTGGGGAAATTATGCTTAAAATGAACACTTTTATTATCAGAGGAGCATATAACCTAAAGGAAAATGGCACACTAGGTCCATTTCAGAAAGATGCCCTTTCCATACTCTCTTTCTCAGCCACATTAGGACTTGAGTTGCCAAGGAGTATATAAAAGGCCACATACCCTGCAACTCTTCAAAAATGTTGGAGGAGTAGGAGAAAAGCGTGAAGAATTAAACAGACCAAATTAAGTGCATGTAGGTGGATTACATTAACACTTTTTGACATATCAATAGTGTCTATTTTTTGGTAGTGGTGGGATTTCTTTTTTATTCTAGAAAAGCACTGAACAGCACAACTGTCTTGTAGGTCTAAAAGTTTAAAACAGCTGGAACAGGATTTGAAAGGCAAGTAGGGTTTTCATAGGGGCTGGGGGGAACTATTTTGTTGAAAATGCTGAGCCTCTCATTCCCTCCTCATATAGTTTTCAATCTGAGGACACATTTCCACAAGAATAGATTCTCCCAAGAGTAACATCACACCCAAACTTGCATTGAAACGTTAATGGAAAAAAGAACTAAAAAACCAAACACCAAAACAAAACCCACAAACAAAAACCAACCCTCTACCTACTCTTTAGTAAATGTAAATTATATGTAACAGCGTGTTAGTAGTATGACACATTTAATTATAATTCCAAGTTTTATTTCAACAAACTAATATTAATAGCAGAAAAAGTGCAACAACTTCTTTCAATAAAAGAAATCTCAACAATATTTTAAAAGTCAAGATTAGGGACTAGTTTATTCCCAAAATACTCATACATAGCTGGTAGCTAACATCTATGGCAAATGGACATTCCCCAGAAATGTGTATGAGCTGGGTCATGGACATCCCACAGAAGACAGTGAAGCTTTACTACATTAATTCTTCCCTAGAGCTGCCATAAAATAGTTCCCCCCAAATCACCATTTTAAGGGACTGCATCAACAACAACAAAAAAAACCCCCAACAAATAGAATGGTGCCCACAGGTACTTAAAATGTTTTACAGGCAAAAATAGAGTATTACACCTGTGAACCCATCTTCCCTTCATGTTCAGGAAGCTCTCAGCGTGAAGGGGAATGGTGCCTTATGTCACCGAGGGCAGGACGGAGCCTGAGGCTCCAGGACTCAGTCTAAGCAGTAACCCACCACACAGGATAGCTCAGGACGCCCCCAGTCCTCTCCCTTGTTAGCTGTCTACAATTCTTTATAATGTTTGTTACTTTGAAAATGCAACTTTCTCACCCCACCTCCCAAGAACAAAAGGTAAAGAAAATAGCATCTGCCATTTTGTCATTGATCCTCTTTAAGAAACTCTGCACTTTATTAATCTCTGTCAAGCATTTGGAAGCAGACATCCATACGTCCCAACAATTGAATCCAACTCCACAGGCAGCGCCAATTCTTCTCCAACGCAAGGATGACATGCTACACTGCTCATAGGTCATCTAATCAGCAGTGAAATAAAGAACTGCCAGACCTAATAAAATTTAAGCTATCCACCTGAACGAAGTGTGCTGCACATCCCACCGGGAATTGGTGTACTAAACATTCACTGCAGCATTTCGAAGCCTGACTTGAAACTCATTCCAACTTAAAGGTTTCCATTTTAATGAACTTGTTTCTGTTTACATAGAAGCATTTTGCTTTACCATCACACCGTGGCATGGGAAAATACAGCAGGCTAAGCAAACAAAGATTTGTAGTCAGGTAATTTCATGTAAGAATAGGGAAAATATACATACAGAGCTATATTTTGCCCTTAGATATATGCGTACAACTTCCAGTGGGTTTTTGGGGGGTATTTTGTTTGTTTGTTTGTTTAAGTCAATGGATATTTTGAACTCGGCAAAGGGCAGAAAGTGGGTCAGAGTCATCACTAGATAAATGTAAACGGACAGAAATTAACTCAAATCTCCTCATTCTTTACAGAACGTGCAGGGAAGATACAGTTCTGCTAACAGAGGGCAGAAGAGGCCTTTAGCAAGAGAACCCAGCAGCTGGAGAATTACTGACACCACCTGAAACATGCTGATCGTGAGGAGCCTGAGACCATCTGAGTGGCTCCGAGAAACCTGTTGGTAGCTATGTCATGCAGTGAGGAAGCAAACAAGCCTAAAAATGAAGGCAAACAAATTTCCAGTCGGCATTTTACTTTACAGCCCTCCTGCCTCAGCACAGCCAAAGGTCAATCCCTTCAGCAGGCAACGATTAAAAGCAGCAGCTTTTGTCTATTCAATAGCCTTAGTGAATTCTTTTGCTTGAGAGCAATCTATGATGCAAGGAAAGGATGTAACAGCAGCTGTGCTAGCAGCTACAGATTCTCTCCTTAACCCGATTCTTCTTTTTATTAGTTCTTCTTTATCTGTTTATTGGCCCAGGGAGTACAAGGTTGGAACTGATTGAGAAACCCAAGGGAGTTTCAGTCTCAGTCAATGCAATTTTCCTCTCTTTAGAGGCTAAGCACAAAGCCAATGGCTCTCCAGAGTTCCTTAAGTTCTCATCCACCTATGAAACCACATTCATCATCTTCGTCCCTACATTCTTCTCACCTAACACACTGGTCCTTCAAGTCCTACAGCCTCTGCTTTTTTCCCCAAAACTTAATGAGACTCAAGAAACTTCATTCCTTTTTTTAAACATGCAGCAAAACATAAAGAAACAGCTTTTATGTACATAAATTTCACATTTAACATGCATATCAAAAGGACACGGGGAATACAATTAAGCAGCCAAAAGTGGAAGGAAATTTAAGTGAACCAGAAACCATATTAACTTGTTCATGGACACTGAATTCTTCAATGGGCCTTTGGAATTGTTCCAGGAGCGAAAGCTGGGGAATGTAGCAAGATCATGGAAACAGTCAGTAAATGAACAGCAATGTAGAAAACTCATACTGACTTTGGAAATGGAGAAAAATGGGTACTGTGCCCTCTCAAGTAACCCATAACACATGCAGTCTGCAGGTAAGATAAGAAACAGTCCCCAAAAGATTAATGCAGAGAGGAGAAGTATCTGTTCTTTCTATTCATGTAAATAGGACAAGAAACAATCACCTCAAATTCCAGCAGAAAGATTCTGACTAGACACTAGAAAATCTTACTTAAGTCAAGAAGAATGAAGCACACGTGCAAGTTGTGGAGCAACATGCAGCAGGAATATTCAGTGTGGAAACAGGCTTGACAAATATTTGTCGGAAAAAGCACAGGTACTGGAGGAAAAGGATGGGCCAAATAACTTTGAAGTCTTGCCAGCCCTATTCTACTATGACTACAACAGTCACCACGTGTGGGTTGGCCGGCCATCTAATAAGCCTGAAGTACCTGTATCAGAATAAAGCAAAACATGTAACTGCAGGTGCATCTTCAAGAAGATAATCTCACATTTATATTGTTTCAAGCAAAACCTCAAAAGGGATCTCACTGATACACAAGAAAAAGTAACACATAGAACTCTCTTCAGTATAATGGATAGTTGCTTTCACAGTTTCAACTTGTACAAACACGACAAGAATCAGTAGATAATATTACTACCCTCTGCAGAAAGGCTTTGCAGGATTCTTAACAACAACTGTTAGCGCTGGCTACTTAAACATCTGATTTTTTTTTAAAAGCCGCTCCAAAGTTTACTGTGTTCCCATTAATCCCTTTAGCAATTCTTATTTCAGATCTACTACATTGACTCATAAATCAGTAGAGCAGTTCGGTTTTTGCTAGAACCAATGTTTCTTCTCCAGCACATGACATTTCCCCTCAGTTCTCTCATAGGTATTCTGATTCCAACTGTCCATGTTTCTGTTCTCACCTGACGTTTAGCTGACCTGAGCCCCTGAACTAAAGAATTCCCCACCTGTGCTCTTACCTTCACTGACACTGCAAGGAGCAGAGAAAGAGGGACATTGCCTATCATCATCTTGCTGCTGGAGACACCTCTTCATAATATGCTTTATCTAAGCACCACCTACACTTTAGTTGCACAAACCCCATCACCCTAGCCTGTGTCATCAGCTCAGATTAGAATTTCCATGAAGAACTCAGCTGATTAAGCTCAAACTCACTCCAGCGTAATCAATGGACATACTCTAGACAAGCTTTAGGCCTTTGCTAGGACAATCAAGCATACTATGTTTTAGCTACTCTAAACAAGCATGAAGCCCCTAACATCACTTTGGTATTTGAGCCAGACTGCAGATACGATCATTGGCTGTTCTTGTAAATGAGAGCTTTTAGCTGGCCAGAGTTCTTTTCCACCACATTTTGATTTCATGTACAATTCTGGATGTAGCTTTACATCATTCACAGATTAGTCATGAGGTCTCCAAGCCTGCTCCTGCACTGATGTACTGTGATTGCCTGGAACATATGTGCTAATGCAAACAACACAGGATTTGATTCTACGACATCCGTAACTGCTTTTTCTTCAGCACCTGGGTATTCCCTCCTCACTCTCTTCAAATGCCTGCTTGATCAGAACACTTAGTCAAAATATATGAGATTAAGTTTATTAATGTAAAAATGTCTCTAGAGCTCAACTTAATTTATATCACATTATAATTTACTGCATTTTAAGCATGTGCAACAACTATTATTCATGCAATCAGAAATGTTTTCCTGATTGCATTTATGCAGTTTTCAAACATGTATTATAACTGACCTTATTAAATATGCTGAAGTACCACTTACACAAAATCATACAAAAGCACAGTTCCTCGACTGAACCTTCAAGTAGCACTTACAAGCATGAATCAGTGCTAATTGCTTCACATTTATCACCACATCGTCTCACTGAAATCACAGTATGGGCAAGAGTTCTCAAACAAACAGCTGCAGGTCACAGCTTGGCAACAACTTGCTAGGCAAGTTATTTGCTCCCCACCCGCCCCCAGCCTTTTTTTGTTTATTATTTTTAAAACCCCTCTTCAGCCAAATAATCTGAGGTTGCAGAGAACATGTTCTTTCTCATCACCTGTATGTCTACTCTGAATTTATAAATACTCCATCAAGATACAGTAAAATAAAATCATCACTTTATGATCTAGAACCCTGAAGTTCAGGTTCTAAACAGTGCCATGTACTTCATATGCAGAAATTCTGAGAATGCACGTATTCTTGGTAATTCATTGTATGCCAAATAGTCTGATGTTGTGTTTTTATGTGTTTATTCCAAAACAAAATGATTCATTTAAAGTTTGTATGTTAAATAAAAATCAAAAGGAGTAAAAGTCAACAAATTCTTTAGAAGCATACACCCTTTTTCTTCAGTAGGCAGAAATAAATTACAGAACTTGATTGCCCACAACTTTCATCCTTGTACAGCCAATGACCTTTCAAAAGAGTTGCCACAAACATCCTTCGAATTCAATTGGAGAGTGTTTTAAAACCACTTTTACAAAAGTGTAAAGTGGTTCCATATAATTGTGTCTCCCAACCTCTAGCTATTAAGGTCACCCCATGTTGACTCTCAGCAGCAACATTCTGAATTATATGTTTTCCAAGTGACATCAGTTTACATCAGGAAATGATCTGGTCCATAGTTGGGGGGCTTCTGTTTTGTTTTGTTTTTAAATATAGCCACACTCATATAGCACTTGAATATTCCTGATGAAGTGAATGCTTGAGAACCCTATCTGGGGACATTAACTTGAGCACGTAATCAACAGTTGGGCTTTGAGAATCAAGATGTGCAGAAACACTATGGTGTCAACAGCTGGAAAGAAAACAAACAAATAATAACCATCCTAGAAATAACCTTTCAGAGCAGACAGGACAGTAGAGACATGCTATTTCTGCCTGGAGGCTGTACCCAAGTCTGAGTAACCCCATATGCGGATGTCAGTGATGTACAAAGACCTGCATTTGAGAGAGAGAGAGCACCTGCCACTCCCTTTCTCATTCAACAGCACACAGGAGCCTAAGCACTTCCACTAACCATACCCCCACAGTGCAACCATCCTCTCCACTTTCCTTACCAAGCAAGACAATCATGAAGACAACCTATTAAGTTTGGACAAAGGTGAAGGACTTCTATGAGAACAGTTCTTGGACAATATAGAGATGGTATCTCTAAGGCATTATCTTTCCTTTTGATATGGGGCTATGAAAACACAATACAGCTACGCTCCAAATGATCATTGCGATAGGCTGACTACAGTAACACATTTCTCTCCATGGAAATCTTTCCTGGTTTTACAGTGCACAAGGAATAGGGAGAAAGAAAAACTGTGAGCGTGTTTATGCAATGTATTTCACCTAATTGTGGCCCCTGCACCACTGACGTACACTTGAGCGGGACTAGGCACCAAAACCGTTGCAGATGCATGACGACAGTACTAGAGGCAGGGCGAAGCAGCCTGGGCTGAGCTCTGTGACACTAAGCCAGGCTTCCTGCTTCTGAGCAGCTTCGTTTCTCCTCATGCTGCACCGCTGCCTGAAACTTGCACGGATTTTGGGGCTGAAACTGTAGGGTGACTATCATCATATTAAGCCTGGAATACTTAACCCAGCTATTATTCACTATAGGAATCCATCCCAGCCTCAGCTGTTCCTAAAAGAAGTATCATTTACCTTCACCTGAAAAAAAGCTCCCTTCTTTTGTCTGCTGCCAAACCCAGTAGAGCTGCCATCAGCATCACTGCAGACTTGTGTCAAGATGTTAATGTCTTCCTTGCTTTCACAGAGGTTTATTCATCCCCTTAAAGATACCAGCTTTCTTCCCAGAAACTTGCACAATTCAGGAGCAAGGCTAGAAAGGCTTCTGAAATTATTTCAGGCTAAAGTTGCTTTCAGAGTAGAATAAGGCCCTCTGTATATATTTATGAGCCCTCTGACTCATTTGCGGTAGTGAAGAAAAAAGCAACTTGACCCTCTTCTCTGCTGCCATAAAGGACAGAATGAGAAGAGATGACCATGATTGTGCTGTGAGTCCAGGAGGAGAGATTATCTTCATAAAGATCCTTTTAAATAAAGAGCTGTATCACAAGTGAAGCATAATGGCGGTGAGGGTAAAGCTGAATGGGGCTCAGAAAGCTAATTCTACTTTTGCTTCCCCTTTTGCTTCAGTTTTTCCTGATTTATAAATGGGAATAATACAGTGAAAGGCACTTTGGAATGGACTAGGGATTACTATTCTGCTTTAAGATTAGAGGTAAAATGTGGCTTAAAATGAAGAAACATTACATTGATTGACAGAGTTATTAATATTCTCACACTTCTTTGACTTACATAACGTGATATGTGGCCCTTCTTGCAAACTAGGAGAATGATGCACGTCTGATTTATCTTCATAAATCATTTTATTTTTAGCTATAACAGCAAAACAAACTACCTAAGAGTAACAAAAACAGGCCTAAATGGTACTGAATTCTCACTTCTACGACAATTTGATAATCGGATGCAAGTCTTAAATTTTTCCCAGAGTTGTTTAAATGGCAACTAACATCCCTTAACTAACGCTAACAAGGCTATAAAAGGAATGGGAAAGCAAAAGGTGAGGAATAAGAACAGCAAATTCATAGCAAGAGGGAGTTGAAGAGGAATGAACCAAATGGCAAGAAGATGTTAAAAAAAAATTGAGAGAGAGAAGAATTCTACTCTGAAATGCGGGTTCTGCTCAATGGCACTTACTCAGTTGTCATGGTTTGGCCCCAGCTAGCAGCTAAGCACCACATGGCCACTCACTCACTCCTCCCCCACAGTGGGATGGTGAGGAGAATCCAGGAAAAGAAAAGCAAAACTCGGGGTTTGGGATAAAAACAGTTTAACAGCACAGCAAAGGAAGAGAAAACAGGAAAAAAAACAGTAATAATAATAGAATATACTAAGTGTGTGATTCATAGTACAGATTGCTCACCTCCCAGAACTCGATGCCCAGTCCGCTCCTGAGCAGTGATCCCACCCCCCAGCACCATCCCCACTTTATATACTGAGCGTGACATCATATGGTATGGAATATCCCCTTGGCCAGTTTGGGTCAGCTGTCCTGGCTGTGCCCCCTCCCAGCTTCTTGTGGAAATTAACTCTATCCCAGCTGGAGCCAGGACATCAATAGAGAATATGCCGGGATAATACGCTGCAGTAATAAAGACACTAGGGTTCATAACATGCATCTTTTTTGGCATTTCGCTGAAATGGTAAAGTCACTGGTGCATTAAGAGAGGCTTCAAACGAGTGATACCATCTTTCTCCATCATATATAAACCCATTATATTCTTTTCAGCAATAATGAAATCCCTCTTATAATGATTTTTCCTCACTCTTGAGAAGACAATTTCTGTCTATGAAATGTTTCCCTGAAGAAACATAGCCAAAGCAGAGTTTCGCCTTAGTTACCTTTGTCAGTGCATTTACCTTGGTAATATTTTCCTAGGAAAGTTCATTTTAGATTAAGTTGATAACCATAAACAGTTGTCAAATGTATTCAGTCCTCAGAAAATATGGAGAGAATGTAATAAGCTGCCTCAAAGTTTGGGGATGCTTTTTTCCCCTCAAACTCAGCTGCAGTCAGTAATATGCTTGAAGTGATGCACAGTTAGACTGGTTGAAAATTTTCTATAAAAAACACACTTTGATTGAAAGTAACATTTTTGATAATATGCCGTTTCTTAAAGACGACATCTGCTGTCCTTAAAAAATGTGAATGTTTTGATTTGCCACAACATTTGGAAGAAATTTTTCTATTCACAGTTAGAGAAGATTTCATTAAGAATAAAGTTTCAGTCTTTCCACAAAGAAAAAGAATAATATATTCCCCTTGGTTCTAAAAATTAATGAAAAAAAGATTTAATGGTTGAAAAGATGAGAAGAAAAAGGAAATTCTGCTGAGACTTTACTAAAACCAGAGGTCCCTATCATATAAGGAAAACATTTCCAAGTATATCACTTACCACAGCTCAAAAAGAGATTCCACAGCTATGGTGTAACAAGGAACTTTCTTCAGGAATGTCTAAGAAATATTTTAAGAGATCTTCCTCTGACATATTTTGTTCCAATTCTTAAGTAAGGCTAAGAGCAGAAAAATGATTCATTGACAAATATTTTTAAAGGGCAATGACACCATAAAGGTTAGGTGTACTTAGTCTAAGTTCTTTTGAGCAGAAACTCTCTGTTACTCCATATTTATGAAGTTTCTTACACAGTACGGACTTACCGCCCATTCGCCCTAACCCTTCCTGTAGCACACACAGATAATGCATAGGAGGTAAAAGAATTCCAGGGGTTTTTAGGGAGTGTTTTTGTATAAATTATAAGCGTTCACTGCCTAAGAGTCTTTTATAGAAGGTCTGTTGCTAACTGAAAGGAATAGAGACTTTTAATTTATGGATTAAAAAGGGGGGAGGGAAAGCTGACAAACTACAGCTACATAGGCACCATGGGTACAAGCAAGTGTGACTTGATAGCATGGTAGGTGTTGCAGTCTACCAGAAATGTTCCTGTTCCATTATCCATGACAAAGGGATTTAAGCTATTTTCCCTTTTTCATAAAGAAACAGTACAGACACAGCCATAGCTGTTAGTTTACAGAGGCTCTTCCTCTATAAACTTTCCTCTATATTGTGTTGGGCCCTACCCTGGATTCTGCAGAGCAAAAATATTTGCTCATCCTTTTGTCTGAGTTACTTTAGGATTTTGCATAAAGTTAAAGTTAGTCACAATAAGTGTCAGAATGCCTTAAATACTAAAAATACATTTAAAACTAGGGGAAAGGGCTGATTTAGATGTATGGCATCATCTCACAAGCATGTTGCAAGGCACTGAAAATGAACACAAAACAGCTGCCCATTTACTTCGATTTCATCAAAATAGAAGTTGGCTTGCTGATGATGACCGGCTAAAATTTAGCTCAGGACTAGGCATATACACAAATGCTTTTGATGGAAGAGATGAACTAATAATGAATGAAGCCAACTCTAATAATCATGCACCAATTTGAACTGCAGCCTGATGAGCCTGGCACAACAAGGTCATGCTGCTTTCTCCTAAGTATCAGAGTTAAGAATTTTAAAAAGGGAAAAGTCCTGCTTCTACCTCCTACACTGATGCCTTTAAGTTCTGTAATTGCCTGTAAGAAAATGTTTCACACATATAGTAATGAAAAATGTTGTATTATATAGTTACCAGAAATCTAATAGATCTAATTTTCTGCTCTATTGTTCAAAAAATCAAGGTATTTCATGAGTCTGCATTTTCCACATTGCATGAAATCATACTGTTAGAGCTCTTGAGACAGAAGGGATGTGCTGGAAGGTAAGTTTTAGTTGTGGAAAGTCTACAGGCCCTGATGTGTCAGTAACGTTTATCATGTTATTTATAAATTGTAGATAATACATAGCACAATTAGAACAACATACCAATATGCTCGTTGTATATTAACAATTCACAATATGTCTATAACAAAACAATTTTAACAATTTTAATTAAAACCCTTCACCATTTCCACAGGAGTTGAGTCTGACAGCTTTGCTGACTTCACAGTTACAGTGAAGAACTGAGCAGAGTAAGGCACAGAGGAGGGTTGTTAATCAACCTGTAGTCCCAACCAATAATCAAATGAGAAAAGAAAGAGGTAGGAAAAAACTCCAAGAATTTAATCATTCCTTCAATGCAATTTATGCCATTGACTGTGGTTTTCAATCTATTGACAGTCTTGATGGTCTTCCCCAAAACACACCTCGTTGTTCCTGTGCATTTCTCACCAGTGGCCAGCTCAGGTCACCAGCCCCCTTGGCCTACCCAAGTTCCACACTGCCTGGTGCAGCCCGTCCCTAGCACGGTGCAGAGTGAGGAGAGGCTGGCATCTAAAATGGTCCAGGGCAGAGGGTATGCTCAAGCCGAGCCACCACTGTCTGCTACACAGCATGCTGGAAACCCCAAACAACTTGCATGCTTCCTAAGATAGCTTTCCAAGTCCCCTAAGACACCACCCCCTACACTTTCAGAGATGCTCAGTAACTAAATGAGCTACTTTAATTCAATTATTTCTTGTGAAACTGATAACTGAGAAAATGTCTAATAGGTCTAGCACGAAAGGCCTGTATATACGCACTGCCACCTTTAGTGTTTTTCCGATCACTCCATGACAACATTAAACTATGAACTCTCAACACAGGAATAAAACTCGCAAGCACCCCATGAAACTTTTCCTTACTAGAAGCTGGTATCACAAAAAGAAGGTTCATGTAGAAAAAGACTCATGAACATCTAAAAAAAAAAAACCTACCAATTCTTAAGTTAGGGACACAGATACTCTACAGAAGCATATTAAAGAATTTTTAAAGCAATGTAAAAAGACAATTCTTCCCTGTTCCATTTTCTCCAACCTGAACACATGAGGACCTGAAGGTAGGCATCTGAAGCTAGACTTAAGAACTGCAACATGTCTGTAATTCAAGTTATATTCAGAGATCTAAATACAAAACTCTTTAGGTAACTGTACAGGAGAGGGAGAAAGAAACACAAAAACTCCAGCAGCTCTGCCAGTGCTTTAATACACACTGAAAACAAATAAATAAATAAGAGGAGGGCACAGGACCTTGACCTTACAATGTGTATCACAGAATCATATTTTGAGTCCCTGTGTAGCAAAGGAAATAGGAATTATGTCTAAGTAAGGAAAAAAAAAACCCACACAACAATCCCCTTCCCCAAAATAACAAGAAATAACAAAATATGCTGCAACCCAACATGGCAAGGAAGAAACCTCTTAACACACAACGTTAGTCCAGAAGCGTGTCTCTGAGCTCTGTTAAATTCGAGAGCTCTGGTTTTGCAGACCTCAGCAGGAAGCTAATATCAGCCTTTCCTCACAACAAAGATGCACTGTGCATTTGAAATGGTTTTCATTACCCTGAATATATGTTAATCTCCTTAAACATAAAATAGATCAAACAAGCACAGATTCATCCTTACCTCAAAGAAAGAGAATTCCCAGACTATAAGGGAAAGTGTTTCTGAGGCTTTAACATACAAGAAGAGAGACTTAATGTTCAAAAGATGCTGCTAAAATGGCAATGTCTTTTTATGCTTACTTTTCATGAAGCTGTTTGCAGGGCAAAAAGCTTTCTTTGCAATGGTTTCTAACAGCTGTAGGATGTCTCAGATTTTGTCAACCCTGTAATAACACAAGGGAAGGAAATTATTTTGTGATTTCTTTTTTCAGCTCCTCATTTTCCTCATTCTATTAATCATCTCTTATGTATGACACTACTGCAAAAACCCCATTTAGAAAGTCAAATGAAGCCAAATAATTTTGGCAGACAGACATATCAGTCATTTGTGCTTGACACATTTCAAATGGCATAGTTCCTTTCAAGTTTTGCTCCCTCAGAGGATTCAGCAAATGAGCATGTTTTTCAAAAACCATTCACATCTTATTAACAGTCCTTTAATAAGCAGAAATAATAATGTTATTGAAGAGGACAATTCCCTTTTGCGAAATGAGCCAAAACAAATACTATCACCTTACCGCTTAGTGTTGTGTATCATTTTAGTTTGTTCTTTCAGAAATTGTATATATCTTTGATATTGATATCAGGTTTCAAGTCATGTTAAATCACTTTTAACAGCCATTAATTATTACTGCTAAAAAAGCATATTACCCGCCATATGTAGAGTCACCTGGGCCTCCAAAACTCCCACACAAATCTGGGAAGACTTTGCAATGATCAAGGCCTCGCACCTGTGCACATACTGAATTTGCTTTTGTTTATGCTGAAAGGAGGGACGGAAGTTTCACTGCACCCCCAAAGGAAGGAGGCCGTGCCCAGCTCCCCCAGGGAAAGCCCGCATGAGGTTATGGTTCAGAGAAACAAAGTATCATTTCCAAGTATAAAAAACTAAATGCCATGCTTTCTTCATTAGGAAAAAATTACTACTGCTGACTCAGGGAGATCCTTTCCTCCTTGAAACCCAATGAAACCATAGGTTAAAGGTATGTCTCTACAGAACGTAGGTAGCAAATTCAGGTAGGAAAGCTGCTTAACTTCATTGACAGCTGAAGTAGTAAAAGCTTAACACCAAAGTACCTTGAAATTGCATATGGAAGACATGGAGCCTGCTGTCCTTTGTTGATCAATTTGTATATGTGCACACAAAGGAGAAATTGATTTTATTGGTGATGTGGCAGTTTTCTGAGTGAAACGGCATAGAGCAAAGAAAATCTTTAACTACTGTAGGAGAGAGGAAAATTTCAAAGGCCCTTAGGAGTACTAGAGTGGAAACACTACCACTGGATATAGTAACTTCTGATGACCAGACGCTGTAGACTGCTCTGTATTTCTGCAGCGTCCTCGGATTTACTCTTCTGCCCTGTGATGGGAATACTCTACATCCTGTAGAGCTTGCAGTAACACACTTAAACTCAACTAGCAGTTTTCTAAATTGCCCATTGAACAACACACAGCGAGGTTGTTTTATACTTTGCATGTAGCACAGGCTGCAATTCCATCAACATTTCAAGATAAATACACTTTTAGAAATACTGTGTAGAAGTTATGTGACATATTCTTGCAGGAAAACCATGCAAATTATTTCAGCTTTCTTGCTGGGCTCTAACAAGGTTCTACTTCTAAAAAGCTACTTCATATATATATATATATATATATATATATATATATATACACACACACACACACACACACCCCGCTTAGGTATTTTTACAAAGACTTCTTAATCATTCTGCTACACCTTCTATTCTCAATTACATCAGAGGAAGATTTAAGAGGGACTGTAATGATGATCTGTAGGAAGGAGACTGGGCTGGTAAGTCACTTTCCAAGAGTTGCCACTGAATTCTGGAAATGACTTGAGAACAGATCTCTGAATTGCCTCCAGCCCCAAAGAAATGCACACAGTGAGACTGAACAGCTTGTCCGTTTTACTGCATCAGTTAAATTCAGTGCTCAACATACTCATTGCAGAAAAACCCAAACAGATTTGACTTATAAATAACTACAGATCACTTACAAACACAGCAAAAATACAGTTAATTATATTACTCTATAATTCTATGTTAATATTCTTCATCTGTTATCAGTGATGTTTATTTGGACATAAATGATCTAACGTTGTTTTTCCAGGAACCATTCTAACAAACTGCTTTGGTACAGATCCATTCATCTTCAGTCAGCAGTCAGGTTATCAAGAATGTTATGCACTGAATTTGCTATACACCTCTTGTGTTTTCCTAACGTTATTTTTGTAAGTTACTTTAAAATACACTTTGCCTCACACAGCTTTAACATCAGACAAATCAGTCCTACATCATTCCATTTTAACCAAACCACAAATTCACAAAAATTTTAATCCAAGCTTTATGCTCTTAGTAAGATAATATTCCAGTTGTGTCAGGCAGAATTTCTCTTCAGATAAGATTATTTTTTTAAAAAACACAATCCAGAAAACTCTTTCACTTACTGTGATATAATATGAGCAGCATACAATAAAGGACAAATAAAGTTGTTAGTTTCTCTTATATCCTACCAGCCAAATGCAGGCCAGAAGCAGTGGATGCAGAAAAAAAGATTAAACTGGAATAGTCTAAGGTTTGTTATTTCTCAATTTCAGAGGCAGCAAGTCTTCTAAGCATACCATTTAGCAGCCTGGTTGTAAATGAATGAATTGCCATACCAACTGGTTACCCCTCTACCAAAATTCAGCCACTGGAAAACATGAAGGCTCCGCTCTAAGGGTCATTAGAGAAGACATTTCTGTGGTGCTGATCTGAAACTGCGCAAGATCAGAGTCGTCATAGTCAGCACATTTGTGGAATACAGTGGAAAATTTGCATCCCTGGCATTTTATTCTCTCCCTCCTTCTGACATGCTGTAAAACTTAGCAGAACATAATCCATAACAGACATAAGCACTATGTTCATCAACTGGATTACGATGCACGCTGGACACACACAGCAATCCTTGTGTTCTTGGAGCAACCACTACAATCTCCACAAAATTCTCATCACTGGAAGAAGTGGAAAAATTTAGATAAAAGGCTAAAGCAAGACATAAAAAAAAAGGACGCAAAACATCTTTCCACAGAACAAATGAAATACTGTGTTCTGTCAGTATGGGTTTTTTCATATATGGTATGTATAGACTTTTTAAAAAACAAAACAATGCCTCCTACCCCTGTGCTGGTTTCACTGAAAGGGATTTCTTTTTTTCCCCTTTTCAAATTATTCTATTCAGAAAATGAACTAAAAAATTCACCTCTGCTGCTTCAGCTGACCCTGAGAGTACTCAGCTTCCTTAATTGCAAAATTTAACGAGATTTACAATGATTCTGCTTTTCTAGATTAAATTTATTGAAATCTAGTGCAACAGCAGCAAATGATCCATGGAGAAGTCATTATGGAAAATGTAAGGACAATAAAGTGTTCATGAAGAAAGCGGACTCAGTTACTGGTTCAGTCTACTCTTCTGAAAATACTTGAATAAATCTATAGGCTATCTAGTGTCTACACCCCCAGTTGTGAACTGGGATTAATGAATCTATAACTCAAAAAATCTTGCAACAATGAAATCCATTACTTACAGTTGTTCAGACGGTACAACGAAAAAGAACACAAGAAAGAAGCCTTCTAAAGTCTTCACACCAGTGCAATCAACCGCCAGGGAACAGATCGTTCCCTTCTCATTTTCATTACATCCAAATCTGATGACTAACCTATTCATTCTGTTCAGCTCCCCAGTAACTTTGGGATTTCTGCTTTGAAAGAGTTAGATTCCAGCTGTAATATCCCCAGAACAGTGAGGTTTCAAAAGCTTGTTTTAAAACTCTCCCTTCGAAGACCTCATTCTTGTTCTGCCATACCATGGAGCTACATAACTATCCCCATGGCTAGCAGCAGCGCTGCTGAGCTGACTAAGCGCGGAGCACAGGGCTCTCAACATATCCGACCTGTTATAAAGCCTCTTTTTGATCTCCACATGGCTTTTAAGTAAACTATTTAAACTATTGATTCTCTTTCCCACAATCCAATTTTATTTAAACTGAGAATTTAAGAGAGTCAAAAAACTCTTTCTATTGACCATGCAAAGGTTTGCATCTGTTACGCTGGAAAAAAGGCTGGGTCGTGGTGGACAACCCTCATTCACTGCTAATAATTCACTTGTCATTATACATAGCACTTGTAAAAAATTTGAATTGTTATAATTGCAGCAGGCACAAAAATAGGACAACTGCACACAGCTTTTACAGACATTCAAAGGCTATTCAAGATGTTGAAGAGTTGCACAGAAGCATTTTGAATGATTTTTACAAGTGCTGCTTTTTTTTTTCCCAGCCATTACATTCAGCAGTAAGTAACCGTCAGCTTTTGTAAGACTGTTCACAGGGGCAGAGATGCTACTTCTATGACTTAAAGAGTCTATTGAGGCACATCTCTTGAATGTAGCGAGGAAAAAATAACCCAAAAGGAGTACTTCAGTGTGTTATGACGCAGGAAAAAAATAATCCAAAATGCAGAAGAAATGTTTTGATTAAATTATTGTTTTCTAATATACTTTTAAAATTGTGCTTTAAAAATAAATCTTTTTCTATCAAAAAAATCAAAATTCTGAGGCCAAGTTTCACACATGTATCTTCTGTTTGGTTTACAGTAACTATCACGTGTACTAGGATCCAAGTGTTGGGACACATATAGAACAGTCATTGCAACTAAAGACAACTTAGAGAGTAGAGCAGGAAGCTTCAAACTGTGAACCAGATGGCTCCCTAAGAAGGGAAGCCTCCTCCTCAAATTTTCCTCCAAGTTATTCTGTCCATTTAGAATGAGGTTTCCCTGTCAAAATAACAGAGTTTGGAAACACATATTGTGATATCAATACAAAACTCCCAGAGCTCCAACAAAATGTCCTTTGTCTTCAGGGAACTCCTTTCCCACCTGGTATAGCAGTCTCAATCTGTTAACAGTCTTACCGAAACATTTCTTTCAGATTCTGCAAATCACAACTCTTCCTCAAAGGTTGTGGGTTTGGTGTTGGGGGATTTTAAATTTTTAACTGTTATATGACATTACTTCACACCTAGATCCCTCTACATTTGATAGTAGAAAAGGAAAATATAAAACAAACTTTTTCAAAGTAGTCTTGCCCCAAACTTACTTTGATTATCATTACAAGGACCATCCACTAAGACTTTTGCAAAAGGTCTGCAAATGGTTAACTGCTTTGCTTCCAGATACTACATGCAGTATAACAGATACAGCAATCCCACCATCTCATGAAAAATATTGTATGTATCAGCAGACAGAACTTTCAGCATTACTAACTCCAAACATTCAAGGAGTAAGAGAGAAGCTACTACAAAAAAGAAAGAATAGTGATTCAAAAGGAATCACAAAAACAATTAAGATTATGGCGTTAAGACAAATAAATGTGTAAGCCTAGCAGCTTCTGACTTGTAGGTTCCTAACTTTTTCTATACAGTCTTGAAAAACATAAAAGATGAGATTCAGATATAACCAAATGACTCTAGGAATAGGACATTATAAAGAAATTACCTTCTGCAAGTGTCTAGTGCTCTTACATACCATATTGTGTCTTCAGGCACTCAAACTGGCTCTGTGCAACTAATTTATCTCTAAAAGCACAGAAAATACTTTTAGACAGCTACACTACCTCTGAGCCATAGCATAAACCTCAAAGGCGAACCAGCTGACCTGCACACTCACTGCTTTGGTTTGATTTAACTTTGGAATCTCTGAAATGTCCTTGGTTCTGTGATGGAACATGTTCAGTTGTGCATTTTCATTTCAGCACACTGCTCAATGCTAATTCTTTTCTGGCCTGCCCTAGAAAAACTTCAGAATGGCTGTTTCTGATTGATTGTTCAATTTCATTTACATTAGAACAACCACTATCAAATTATTTTTGCGTTTAACTTTTATTTTATGAATACAAACATATAACCAGACATCCAGATAAACTGATTTTCGAATACACTAGAACAAGGATTTTCAATAAAAATATTCTAAGCTGTTACGGCTAAAATGTGTTGCTCTTTTCAGGGGGAATTCGAAAGAGGAATATCATTTGTTAAAGAGCATGTAATGTCCTAATAAGAACTAAAATACTTTTTAAACGTCATTCTGCACATTAGAAAATCAAATCTCTGAAATTCTCAGCAGCAATTGCATATACTGGATTACGGAACTCTACTTATTAGACAAATGGGGGATTCAATCTGTCAAAACTTACTTTCAAGTTCATTATGTCAGAAAATTGCTCTTCCCAAAGCATTTAAAGCAAACTTCTGACACATTGATGAAAATAAGAAAAAAAAATTTTGCTTTGAAATTCTTACTCTCCAGATGGTGTAGAAATACAGAACATAACCATAAAACTACGTGTTTACAAAGCACGTGAACAGAAAGATTATAACATTAATGAATTCTACTTTTCACCATCCTAACTTTTTTTTTAAAGAGTAAAGTTTATTTTTCCAACTCAGCTTCTCCTTTCTGATCCATTCTTTTAATTCTTCAAAAATCCATAGAAATGTCAGAAAGATTCCGCCCCCCCCCAAATGGCATTACCATACACATGGGGAGAAGCCAGCAGGTATAGTCTCTGATTTTAGAGCTACTTTGCTTTCAGAATGAAATGAAGCATTATCTGAACAAAGTTGTTACCTAATGTGTCCAGTAAGTAGCTTGATCACGGACAACACCTTCGAATTAACAATGGCTTAAATAACAAGATGACAAAGGACGAGAACTGACAGTGAAACAAGGTGTAGTCCAGATGTTTCAGGTTCAGATTCCCACTGAATACTCTTCACTCTCTAGAGTGAGGCTGTGTCTTGCCCTCCAGATCTGTGTTCTCCTCAGAGCAGCGCTGTCCCTTTGCCCTGCCATCTCAAGTCTGTACTTCAGTATGCATAGATTCTGACTTAAGAATTTAATATTGCCTCTGGCTTCTCTGCATGTGCAGCATTTTTATCTGTGGGCACACTCAGATACTTGCTTCTTGCTCCAGTCTAGCCAGGGCAATAGTGAATCCGGCATCTCTGAGCTACAGATAAGGTTATCAGATGGCAATATGCACTGTAGCTCATTAATACCTGAACTCCACACCTGATACAATGCCATTTCCCTCTGTGCTGTAGAGTGGAAAATTAAGTACATTTTTACATGCCAAGTTCCTGTGTAGATTTCCTACCGGGAAACCCAAGGGTTACCAGGGCACGACGGACAAGAGAATGCTCTGCTCCTACCCTCTTCCCAATATATTTCCTTCTGTGGCCTGCTTGTGAAGGATCTCTTACTACTGGAGAGGGAAGGCCACATTCTTTCACATTTCCCACTGGAGATCTACATGTCTTTGTCCTCTTTTGTGAAATAACTAGATTATTTATCTTCCAAACAGAAGATCACTACTGGATATTAAATACCAAGATTTATTAGAATCATAACCTGGCAGCAGTCTCTTGCATGCTGCCGATTGCCTCTTGAGTATACCAGCTGCACTCATTTACATTCTGTAATATCTCCAAATCTTTTTAGTCACTGGTTAGTGATAGTTATGTCAGACGATCCCATGAAGGTAGTAATTATGTCAGATGAACCCATGAATCTTCATGCTTATCTATCCACAAGTATTACTTAAAAAAAAAAAAAAATCCCAAAGCAAGACGGATTGACACGACCGTATCTTTTCAGGATATGCAGAACACAATTCCCACTTGGTGCAGCATGTTAAATGCTCATTGAATGCCCATGCTTATTCAGAAAGAATTTAGAGATTATGCAAATTTCAGAACATATCTGAGTGCTGTAATCCAAACGCCCAAGAATGGAAGAGAGGGGAAAAGGCCAATCAGTTTCAACAAAGGAATCTGTGAAACAATTCAGAAATTCTGTGAGGAATGCTTAACAGAAAGAGTAAGAACAAGAAGGGCATGCAACTTGAATGAACACAAGTGACGATATCTTCTTTAGCCACAGTAAATGGGGACAAAATTGCATACCTCTGGAATATCCATGAGTTTAAGCCTTTTCATGCGTACTGTACTAGAATCTTACACTGTGTGGATCTTTCCCCAAACTGAAGTGAATAGCTCCTGATCTGAGACCTTACCCAGCTCGACATTTAGACACCTTTTGTCTCTTGGACCACCCTTAATCCTCTTACAGTTTCACTAGCACAGTTAACTATGTTGCGGAAACAGCCAACAAATAGGATGGAAAAACCTTCAAAAAACACTGGCCCTTAGTAACCTCTGCCTATAGAAGGACTGGAGAGACAATCTTTCAATAGATGTTCCTATAAACTGAGCTAGGCATTGGCTTTGTCCCATGACAAAAGATACGTGATTTTCAAAGCTTCCAGATCTTTTTTGGGGGTTTGTTTTGGTTTTGGTGGTTTTCTGTTTTGTTGGGGTTTTTTTTGTTTTGTTTTGTTTTGTTTTGTTTTTTTAAACTAGTGAGTAAGAAAATAGATGACTGCCAGTTTTCATCAGTATTTTTAATAATCCATTTGAAGAATATCCCTTTTATCTGAAGATTAACAGCAAGGAATCTGACCAAGACAAAAGAGGAGTAAAGAGACCTAGCTTCATCCAGGAGCTCCTCCACAAGAAGCCTCAGCTCTCTCTCTGCAGATTTGGGTTTGTAAAAAGTCACATACACAAATCTACTAACATTAGTAATGAGTCTAATAGCTGTCCCTTAAGGGTTATTTGGTTGTCCCATATAGAAGAGAGATTGCCAATGAATCAAGGACGCTACCATGATGCTGATCAATGAGAATACCTCTTGCACACAGCTAGCTAGCTACAAGTATTATTTTAAGCACCCGTAAGAAAGACTCTCTTCATGAGCAGAAACTTGCATGTAAAATAACGTTCTCTTTAAAATAAAATCTTTATCTTAGATATGTTATAACATGGAAGAGACTGTGACAGTCACAGAATATACTGAGAAAAAACACAAGTCTCATTTCACTGCTATATGCAAGTGGAGCTGCTTGAAGCTCTTGCAGATTGCAGGTTCAAGCCATGAAGAAACAGACCCCTGGAGATAACTTTAAGGAAATGCAAGTCTACCATGTCCACCCACCCAAGTCTCTTCATTGTTATGTAAAGGGAATCAGCTGCGTACAGCCATGGTTTTCTCCCCACCTCCAACATGCTAGCCAAAACATGAGATTATTAATGTCTTCACTGTGTGTCAGCCAGCAAGCAACTAGCTAGAATCAGTTCACTTGTCCCCTCCTCACCAATTAGAAGAAATACTCTCCAAAAATGGCTCCCTTAGACCTTACAAGCATTTTGACAGACAAAACTGGCCTTTATAGAAATGACCATAAATAGATTCCCCTCCAAAGCTTTGTCAGAGCTGCACACTCAGGTCTCTATTCACCATCATGCTGTTATATTCTAAATCCTTAATGGTAACAACTGACTTGAGGATATTACAGGTATTTTAGGACTTCTTTATATAAAAGAAACCAGGAGAAGTTCGGTAAAATGCATCTCATCATTACAAAAATGACCCTGAGGCAAATCAATACTTGTTACTTCACCAGATTCTGTCCAGAGAAAGAAAGAAAGAGAAGTTCCCTTCTGATAATAATCTTTTGCTAAATTGTGCAGCATCTGCTTAAGATTGCTAGGGAGCAGATTTTATCATAAGAAAAGTATATATTTATTACATTTCTGGAAGCCTAAAGATCCACCATTTCCAGTTTCAACTTCCAAGTGCTTGCCAGATTTAAAATTACAAATTATGGATAATTCATAAAACATATCAAACAGAAAAGTTTTGCCATTTCTCCCAGGTCATAAGGTTAAAACATCTAATTTCTGAAGGTACAGATCAGGAGCAATTCTAATCAAGTCAACAGAGTTGTATGGTGGTAGGCGGGAATGATAAACATCTCCCCTCACATCCAAAGTTTCATAGAAGCTACCCGCATTGCTACAAAACAAACACTTCTTCTCAAACGAATACAAGACAACCAGACAATTAAGGTATAGAAACTATTTACAGTTACAGTAAGATTTTAGTTGTGTTTGTGCATCTTGAGAATCTCTATTCAACTACATAGCAAAAAAACCACAATACAATACAAGAATTCAACCGTAAATTTGAAACGTTACTTTTTAGCGACAACCACCTTCACAAGTATGAGGTTAACTTTATACTATTCTTTGGAGTTCGGCATTGTCATCTGTCACCATAAGTTTTGCTGTGATCACCAAAAAATGATTCTCTAATCTTTATCACTGGATGGAAATGAAGTGCTATGAGTGTTCCAGCAGGAATTTTCAGGGTTACTAAATTGCTTTTAGATTAGCCTATTAGTATCATTGCTACAATGAAATACTGAAGAACTTTCCACAAAAATGGGAAGTACAAAAAATCTAGGACACCTCTAAATCCTGTAGTTTATTGATCTTTATCACTCTACAAATGTATTTTTCTATATCATATTAAAGAAAAATACCAAAACTACTGACATACATAGGTATTATAATTGTTTTCCGTGGAACAAACAAAAATAATTTGTAAGAATCTCTTCTCAATAGATCACATTTTGCCTCGATATTCATCTATTTTAGAACATTACCAATTTAATATCACAATGCTGAGAAATTTTGGCCATTGATAGACTATGATCTAAAATATGTAATATTGCAGTATTTAAAGAATTTCACATGTAGTCTGTCATAGAAAAGTAACAACTCTGCAACCCACAGACATTGACTTGGTAAGATTTGGTGCCATTTTAATAAGAAAACTCTTGTTCCATTCAGGACTACGCGTTGCTTAAGCTCAAAGTATAGAAAGATCGTGTATCAGAAGATATCAGAATATTAACATGAAAGGTAGGATTCATCTAAGTTAGTTGTCTAGGTTTCCTGCAGCCAATGGGCAGAAGCAGGCACCATTCAGCTATCCAAATTAGGTCAGATGAATCATATTTGAAAATTAATTGCTTCACTCCAACGGCTGAAAAATAAGCCTAACCAGTTGGCTGAAATACAACTATAGTGTAGCTAGCTCAAGTTAGATGAGATGAATCACATTTAAAGTGTATCTTTTGCTCTGTTAAAGCCTGAAAGATCACCAGCCTGGCAGACTTCTATAATGTGAAATCAAGACTGAAATACCACTGCACTGCTTACCTAGCAGTATGGACACCGACGTCAGTTCACTTGGAGAGGGATTTTCACTACCCCTTCGTACAAGTTGCTCCCTGAAAGTAAGATCTGTCCTCCCCTTCAAAAAAATGAAAATAGTTTATAGGTGACTTTGCCCTGCTGAGCCAACATATGGTACTTCAGTTTAATCCCAGCAGGTGTTCCTGCTGGAACCCCGATTATTTCGGCTAACTATGGAATGATAAACAGGGAACAGAAGAATAATGAGAGGCAAGTATGAAAAGCAAAGGTCAGGGAAAAGTCCTAGCACTTTTAGCATCCAAGATTTTAGCTTAGGGAAAAAGTGAATCCTCCAGAGAGTCAGAGTCATTCGTGGCATGAGGAAGCCATTTCCTGCAGTCCACCTCAGGTACTTACGGGGCCCCAGCACGGTGATCTTTGCAAGCTTCACAAATGCTGGTATACCATCATCTGTACAGTCCCTACAGGAATGGCAAGTAACATTGTTCCCACTCCGAAGGTGTCTGGACAGTAAGCTGGGGTATACAGTAATTAGTGACTTGGGTCATACAGGAAACCTGAAGGGACACGGAATGAAAGCCAGTTTTCTAAATCCCAGACTTGCACCTTCTTGCTGGAACTGCGCTTCCTCTGGGATATGGTCACAGCCAGTGTCACAACCGAAATGCCTGCGTATTTGTCTTCTTCATGAAACGCCCCCTGTAGTAGCTCCAAAAAGGGCAAGACAGTGGGATAAAGACGTGTATCTATGCAGATGTGATGGATGGCTTTTACACAGTACAAGTGACACTTCAAACCTGCAGCTGCTCCTCTAGCCCTTAGATGACCACTACGCCACTCTCACCTGCGCTGATACTCTTCAGCCCAGTCATGGGTAAGGATGGCAGATTTTAGTTACAGCCCGGTTTCAGTTTCGTGTACAGGCTGATTAATCAGGCTGTACGTGGGAGAAATTGATTTCACTTAGATGGAAAACTCGGTAACACAGTAGCAGCTGTGTTGTACATAAAACAGCATGACTAGGCATGCATCTGTGGGTACATAAGAGCCAAATAACACGCTTTAGCTTGCACTATATAAATCAAACCAAGTCACCAGATGATATGACTAATATTATAATGAGGTATTTATATTTATTTGTTATTTAAAATGCTATAATAAGGTATTCTGAACTAAAAGCAGCACACTGCAATATGAGAGACAGAACAGCTTATTGAAAATCCAGAATTCAAATGAATTCAAGTTTTACCTCATTTAAATTAAAACCTTTATCGTTTATTTTTAAGTCATTTTCCCTCATCAGACATATTGCAACAGTGATACAGAAATAGTATAGAGAGCCTACCTGTATAGTTAGCGTGCAGATTCAAGTCCTGCACTGACTCAAATATGAAAGCAGACAAGGCTGTGTCTCTCTCTGCACGTGAGAGAAGCAATATCACAGTAACGTGGCAACTTATTCCTCTGCCCTCTCTGGTCTCTTTGTCCTGCCTATCCGAAATTTTATAGCTGTTTCATTTTCCTGGTTTGCAATAACATTGAGCAATTCTCACGCTCCTAAGCCTGGGATTTGAAAAAGACATCCTCAATTGGGCCATTTATTTATCTGCAACCACACATAACAGAACCTGTGCTCCTTTAAGGAGCCTGTGACCAGGGCTTAAAGTGACTGATAACTTCTTAAACAGTTGCATTTATCTCTAAATAGAACAAAACATTCCAGAACATTATTTCAGAATAACACAACTCAGCTCATCTAATCTTATACTTCTCTGCTACCCAGCAAAGCTATAGGAACAGGTTTAATTTATAGTCCAGTGCTCCTGTGACTATGACTTTTCTCAGAAAGCGAATCTCTCACGACGCCTGTCAGGGTTCACACCATTACCTTTGCCCAACGGACCGTGCTGTAAAGCACTCATTTTGCCTTCGTCTCCTTCAATCCCATCAGTCACCCAAGTAGCCACGTGTGAGCTCTTTTCCACGAGAATGCCGTCGTTTGGCAGCTAAACTCCGTAGAGGCACGGGCCTTTGGAGCAGGGTGCTAGAGCACAGCCACCCGCCTGCTGCCGCGACAGCCTGACAAAGCCACCCCAGGCTCCCGACCCGGGAAACGCTTGACATGGGAGCGTTACCAGAGCTGACCGCTGACAGGCAATGCCACTTCATCAACACTTGGAAAGTTTCAAATTGGTTCCCTTATTTCCTAGGGGAATAAAATTCCTAAATATTTGAAAACTTTTGTAAAAGTAGAAGTTTATCGTGATGTGTGTTTTCCAACTGGAAGAATAAACAAGACTAAAACATTTTCAGCGCTCCTCTCTTACTAGTTAAGCCAAGAGAGCTCCAGAGCTTGGAAAACATCCACACTTGAAAATGGGACATTTAAAAGGTGCCCATGAAACATTTTGTGGTTCAAAAGAAATGCTGATTTTGAAAAAGATACTCTGACCAATTCTATTCATAACAGAGAGGAATCTATGAAAACAATGGCGGGGGGAGAAGAGGGCCTATTGTGTGTTTACTGCCTACCAATGGTTTTGTTTCTGTGTTCAGGCAAGTTTTTAATTGCTAAAGAAATAATTTAAATTAAGATGATTAAAAAGAAAAATAAAAGAGACTTGAGATACCTAGGGAGAAGCATGTTACAGGTGTTGAAGAGAGAAGGGAGCTGCCTCCTGCTTGAAAGCAGCTAGATAGCTGACTGTGGAGCACATACACAAAAATATAATGGATCCTGACAAAATAAAGCAAGGTTTTAGGAATTTTTTTAGTCCACATTGAGAATTCATTAGTTATTCTGTATAACTGATTGTGGCAGGTTTCCCTTCTGGCCTTCACTGTGGCCCAATTCTCATTTACACTACTTGCACTTTAATGTTGCTCTGCATTGCCAGAGCAGCCAAAAGGAGCCTTAAAGTAAGTGACAATTAGGCGCTGCGGCTATGTAATTTTTATTTCCTTCTTTTACTTCAGTTCTGTCCAAGTCTACAGTCTGCAAACCTTATTGTCTACACAAGTTTTCAAGTTTTTATCCCCTTATTACCATGCTCTTAATATCTTGTTTTCACAGTCAGAATGACTTTACGTTTCAGCACAAACCACCTCTCAGCTGATATGTGCTTTTCAGATCACAGAGTGCAACAACCGTTTCCTCTGATATTTTCAGTGCTCTTCTACATGTATCCTTTGTTTAACTTGCATGTAGACTTTTTTGGCATTGCCTTCTGTGCCTGTAACGTTTGCTTTGTTCAATATGCCTACTATGAAAGCAGAACACATGGAGAAAGTGATCCAATCCTTAAACACTACTGCTGAATCTCCCCTTTAGAACAGGTTTGCAAGAATTGTCCCAATATACAGTTAGAAATATTAGAATCTGTCAATATACATAAATTTATCAGGAAGTGAAATAATATGATCAATAAACAGGATACATTCATTTTCCCCATCTCTAGGTTTAGCTATTAATAGCAGATGAATTAAGAAATTAAAACAACTGACTGAAAGGCATTTGATCAGAGCTCCTCCAAAACTTTTCTTCTATTTTTATTTTTACACGCTATTTTTTGGGAGCAGCTCTGAGTATATGGAGTAGGGGTATTATTTTTAAAGGCTACTTAGAGTCCAGGTGAATATTCCCCCCCAAAGGAGTCACTAGCAATAAAACCTCAAGGCTTAGGGGTTAAACAAAATTTTTTCCTTGCTTCATTTGCTGAACTTGCTCAAAATGGTTATGTAAAGATGACGCACCATAAATCTGAAAGAACTGCACTACTATCGCATAAGGGGGGTGTGGGGGGGGTGGGAATAGACACCCTAATACTTAAAAGCCATACTTTACGTAAGCATCAAGCTTAGAAAATGACAGCCACATCCACTGAAAAAGAACACCGTGTCTCAACTCCCACAGAGCACAGCTCAGCAGAAGTCACACCATCACAACTCTTCGTGCAACCACTCAGTAAAGACAACAAATTTCAGCTATAAGGGACCATCAATAGTTTATGAAGCCTCAGCCTCTGCTCTGCCCTCCCCCGTCCCACCAGAAACAGGAAGGAATATTGCTCGTGGGTCCTCTAGGTCTCCGTGTTTTCCAGAGTTGCCTTCTGTAACAGAAAATATAGGTTTTCCTTGATCGCAACTATCTATATTTAATACACTGAAGCAGTCAACGGCACCTAATTTTGATGTGGCAGTTATAAAACACAGTAAGAGGGGAAAAAACAAACCACCTCAAATCCTTTTGGTTGAACATATCTGTATCAGGACATGAATCACCGAAGCAACGTATTACTCAGGTGGGAAGGGACCACAGGAAGTCTCCCGTCCAACCTCCCGGTCAGAGCACAAATACACAACTGATTTCGTACGTGTGCTACTGAATGCCTGATATATGCAGAAATAGACAATTTTTTAGATGAGTCTGTAATGTGCACTGAATTTTTGGGACTGCCCTCATGGTCCATTACTTTCAAGAATATGCCTTGCAGCCATTTGTTCTAAAACTGGTTCTGGACATCTGGGCTCAACCATCTCAGTATCAGTTCCTCACAGAAATCAGGAACTGCCACTTGCTTCTTTGAGAGATGTTTGCCCCGATTCCAATGAACAGGATCTTTTCAATCTTTCTAGCTGCAAAGGTATTATTTCTGAACTACATATCAACTAAACATGTTCTGAAACACATAGTAAAATGGCACTGACTGCTCAGGAGACAGTGCTATGTTTATACAGTGCTTTGGGGAATTTCCATATCACAAGCTTCTTTTCTACACAGGCCAGGCCACAGAATTGACTTTTGTCTATTTCATGAAAGGCAATAACAGAATTTTCTAATATTGAAGACAGAGTACCTGGGACAACTCCTCTATGAATTGGCCCATCATGCTTTCTCATGAACGATATTGTAAACCTATGCTTTGTTCAGGTGCAACACAACGTATTACTTCACCCAGGAGAATAACATTTATTTCTATTGCTTTTATTGATCTTCATTTTTGTTACTTGCCTGAATGCTGCTAAAACCATGGTATAAGCAAACCAGCCTAATGCTTAGAACACGCCAAAAGTCTTAACATACTACATTATATCAACCGTGCTGATCAATATTTTCCTTTTAGCCACTGCTGGAAAAACATGCAGTTACCTTTCAGAAACCTCTCTAACAACTCATTAGGATTAAGAGACATAGGCTTGACTATTATGGATGTTCTTTTCGTGCCAGTGAACATCAGCTTTTTCTATGCTTTCAAAAGCTTTCGTATTATCACTTGAGTGATGCTACTTGCCAGGGGACATACATATGAATTTTGATGATGCTCTTTTTCTATGCTAACAGAGAATCCATATTAATCATGAATAATCTATGTGATTCCAGAAAAGTCACAAATCTACAACAATAATAAAGCACATTACAATTTCAGGAAAGCACAGTCTCTGTGTTTTCACAGTATTTGAAAAATATCTGGTTTACTTAATTCTGTGGATGCAGGATTACTGGAGTTGTATCAGCAGATATTTGGCTAATGACCAAACCTGATTCATCATAACAGTATTCCAGTATTATGCTTTGTGATTCTATTAATTTCATTATTTCAGGGAAGTTACACTGGTTTGAAAACAACAATAGTGAATTAGGCTGAGAGTATTTGAACTCATTCTATAGACTGGCTTGTAGAGAACTGTGTGGGATAGAAAAAGAGAAGGCTAGAATTTGAGTTATTTATATGAAGAATAAAATAGAATACTAAAAAAAAATAAATCTGTAAATCTTTAAGTAAATGTAACAAGAGAAAAGGAGGGAAATTACATTTCTTAAGAACTACCCCAAAACACAATAGTTTATTTCCAACAAAAGCTACTATTCTCAACAGATACGCAAACTCACTGACTGTATTCCCAATGATCCAGGCTTTGCCAGCTCCACAAATCACAATAAATCACATGCAACATATTTAAAATAAACAAACAAAGAATTCAATGACCCCTTGAAAGACAAATGATCACTAGTTTAGAAACGATTTGGAAACTGATAACTTGTATAAATGGAAAATTATGAATCATACCTGATTCCACTCAATTCCCAGTGGTAATAATAGATTAATGGGTAATTCATTACTCACTGGAAAAGACAGTAGTGTTACAAAAGAAACGTGTCGGGACTGCCGCATTAACGTTCACCATGGTGCGAGATTAATGTGTGGCCTACACAACAAGCGCCCAGCCAGTGATACTGCCATTTATAAAACCGAACCTTCCTTCTCTATTGACCTTTTTATTCAACAGCCTGCCCGGGAAATCAAAGCTACAGAGCATGTTGTTTTTTCTGATCCCACATCATCTTTGGTTTGCTCACAAACCACAAAACTACAGAGTCACAACGCTAACTTTCTATGTTTTAAGCAGTATCTTGCCAAGGTACCAGTGTAATATTTGCATTGATCAGTCAGACACTCACAGTCTTCCCCAACAGACACTGGAACTGGCTTCTGAGTGTTTTAGTGGCAATTCTCAAAAGCTGGTCAGCATCAGTGTTTCCATATCTACAGTGTTTCTTAACTTGTTCCAATTCCTTCTTTAAAACCTATTCAGCATGCTCCCCATGCTGCTTAATTTTGCATTACAGCAAGAGATTTGTAACAAACACTCAATACATACAATGTTTCCCATAGGCACCACTGCAGATCTTCCATTGCGTGACAGAATTAGCACACGAACGGTAAGATTCAAGTGCAGTGACTTCTGATAACTGAAAGACAAATCATTAATTGCAGTTGCATGAAGAACATATACAATTAAAGTAAAATTTGTCTGTCCCCAAATTTGCTTGCAGCTGGGTCAGCAAAGCCTCTACTAACAGCAGAACTAGGCAGGGCAGCTAGAGCAGGATCATGCTGTGGAGCCCTGAATTCTATTCTTGGCTCTGCCCTTCACCCAGCAAGTGTCAAAACCAAAAGTTACATCATCTCTTTGCTTGAGATTCCTGAAGTGGAAACACGCTTTGTGACTGCAGAGAAAGCATGAGGTGTAAGAGTAATGGTTTCCCATTACTCCAACCTCATTAAGGGTGTTGAGTACATTTTCACTTCTGTGGACATGTTAAGACACCTTTACATTGCGAGAACAGTGAGAAATCTTTGTGGTCCTATCCAAAAACAGATCAAAATGCCTGATTTTCCACTGACTCATTTGGTTAAGGGCAGGGGGGCAACACCTGAAGCTAGGTGTCAGTGTAAATGAAAATCTGGTCCCAGTTTTTAAATTTCATGTAGCGGCTTCATTGAAAAGATCAGTCTGGAATTAAAATAATCCTTAGTCTCAAATGTCAGTGTTTGACCAATTAAATTACATTGTCAACTGGTATCTTCCACAGACTTCTGTATTTTAATCTTGTTGTTTTCACTGATATAAAATTAAACATCATAAGCCAGGAAGTCATAGAAATCTGGAGATCAAATAGTCAGCCAAGGGATTTCAAAAAGATAAGTAGATTTTATGTGGAAGGGGTTTGTTTGCCTTTTAGCTTTAGAACATTTATAGTACATCTGACTTACATTTTCAATTATTTCCCAAAATTTTGAAGGTAGAAACAAAAATGAAATCTAGACGAGCTGATCTGCCCCAAGAGCTGGTTTATAACAAGGACCAAATCTCTTCAGATATTTGCTAAAACATACAAGACTGATTTTAAGCTAAATTTCTCTCTCACGTTCAGGTGCCAAAGGCCAGTTAAGGTCCACTTCATTCAGCATCCAAATTCTAACTCAACACGCTGCAAAACAGGACTTGCCATTCAACAAAATGACCACAAGAGTCCTGCAAGGAACCATGCCTGTAGGATGCTCCCATCTTCCTTTCTGCCTCACATAACAATAGCGATTATCATAGAATCATAGAATAGTTTGGGTTGGAAGGGACATTTTAAAGGCCATCTAGCCAAACACCCCTGCAATGAGCAGGGACATCCTCAACTACATCGGGTTGCTCAGAGCCCTGTCCAGCCTGATCTTGAATGTTTCCAAGGATGGGGCACCTCCCACCTCTCTGGGCAACCTGTTGCAGTGCCTCACCACCCTCATGGTGAAAAACTTCTTCCTTAACCTTATCATCATACAGAACTTTGAAAATATAATAAACAGCCAACTAATTACGAGTGCTAAGCTGGCCTCTGAAGCCCCTTGCTTGCACGGGGACAGCGCTGGGTTCCCCCGAGGCAGCGATGCCAGCACTGCTGGGCTGTTAGCCGTGGTTGGATATAAACAGCGTGCTCCAGGCGGACACGAGCTCACCGAGCCAGGAGCGGACAAGAAGCCAGGCAACTGTATTAGGGCAATGACAGAAGCAAGCTGACAAAACCAACCTCTCGGAGCAGGGTTAACCTACACCTCATGGCTTTGAGTTGATCTGAAACACAGCCAGAGGGACTTCGTATCTGCCCAGAATATACCATGTAAACTTTCCATCTGCCAGGCACTGGGGCTCAGATGTCTTAGGCAGCAACTGCCGTACAGTGAAACCCCCAGCAGATCACATCTGAATCTCTACTCAAAGGACTTTGAATACAAACTACTGAAAATCCTTGAAAACTATAGAAACAACCCTTGAACCAGGGACCGAAATGCAGGTATCGCCCTTCCAGGCATTGCCTATGATGCTGTTTGGATTTTCTTTTTTTTTTATTATTTTTTTAAATGAAACAGAGATTGTCATATAGTGGCATGCGTTTAGAAACTCGAGTCTTGGCACAAGCATGTAATGCTTTGGGATGAATCCAACTCAGCTTCCATCTAGGTCACATTAGTTCTGTTTCTCCATTTCTTGCTCTCCCAAACCACAGTTATTTCAGCTGCTTTGATAAAGGAGTAATAAGAGGTTTTAGGGAAAATATATAAAATTTAACTGAAGAGAAAAAGAAAAGAAAATAAGATAAGTCAGAAAAAGATATGAAAAATGTGAACCTATAGCAAAAAGTAATTCAACTTGAACTCAATTATATAAAATTATTTTCAAAAGTTCTAATAGCTATAAATGAGGAAACAATTCATGACAGAAATTCCAATTACAAAAAGGAATTATATGCTCTGCAGCAACTAGGTTTGTGACATTTATAATACACAAGAAATCATGAAGCTTAATTATTTGAATTTACCAGTGCTACAGATGCTGCACTGAAATCGCATTAAATAGATCCAGTAAGACTTACAGATGGTAGACTACAAATAGGGAATTTGCTGATCCATGTGTTGTTTTAAAAGGAATTCATAATGACCTCTAAAGAGGGCCACGAAGATGATCAGAGGGCTGGAGCACCTCTCCTATGAGGACAGGCTGAGAGAGTTGGGGTTGTTCAGCCTGGAGAAGAGAAGGCTCCAGGGAGACCTTCTAGCAGCCTTCCAGTACCTAAAGGGGCCTACAAGAAAGCTGGAGAGGAACTTTTGACAAGGGCATGTAGCGATAGGACAAGGGGTAATGGGTTCAAACTGAAAAAGGGGAGATTTAGATCAGATATAAGGAAGAAATTCTTCCCTCTGAGGGTGGTGAGGCGCTGGAACAGGTTGCCCAGAGAAGTTGTGGATGCCCCATCCCTGGAAGTGTTCAAGGCCAGGTTGGACGGAGCTTTGAGCAACCTGGTCCAGTGGAAGGTGTCCCTGCCCATGGCAGGGGGGGTTGGAACTAGATGATCTTTAAGGTCTCCTCCAACCCAAACCATTCTATGATTCTACGATTCTAAATAAAATGGCATTCAACCTTTATTTTAACATGTTACGTTGTGAAAATACACTGCAAATGAAGAAAATATTTTCACCTTGACTTAACGTCCTTAAATTTATCAGGATGAAAAATGGGATGTTTTCCTTGGCCTCAGAATATCTCTGTAGGAACACTATCACTTCTGTGTTGCATTTTTTACAAACTTAACTATAAAGGCATGTCTCTTGCATTGTGGGATTTCTTCCAGAACTAAAAAAAGGGAAAGTTCCCTTAATAATAGACTTCCCTCTTCCCCTTCATTCCCCCTGCTGCCCTCAATGTTCTTAAGTTTCTCCAAGGATCCAGTACAAGTGAGGCCACAGTTTTTACAGAAGTCCATAAATTGCTCTGTGATTTCCTCTGCCTTTTGAGCTTCCTAAATACAACACTTTTTTCACTATTTACAATTGTAATGAACTAACAAGCAACTTTGCAAAGTCATCACTCTGTGCTGAAACATATTTTTTTTTTTTTACACAAAAGTGAAAGGGTATGGTTGCTGCATTCTTGGTAGATTTCCAAAATTGTCATGGTTTCTCTGAAAAGCATGGTAGAGGGAAAAAAGATTACTAGATTTCCCAGAATCACTTTCTAAAGAATTCACAGTCCATCAGAATTTTCTGAGGGGTTCTTATACATGTGGATGGATTGAAATACAAACAGCACTCTGTATTAACTCTCAAACTAGAGCTTCTATAATCTTCCAAACACTTGCACTCAATATGCTCTCTAATAGGTGCCAATGAGCTTTCCATCTTCCATTAGATACATTTATTCTTAGTAAGTGACATTCACTAGCAGTGGATGTAACTATAGTGATGTTCTTTTTGCCACTCCCTCAGCCCAATCACGAGTCAAAACTGGGGCCTCAAAAAAAAAAAACCAACCCCAAACAAAAACCCCAAAAAACCAAACCCAAAACCTAAAAAATCAACCCCCCAGAAAAAACAAACCAATAAAACCACAATCAAACAAAACAGACAAACCAACCAACCAACCAAAACACAAAACAACAAAACCTAAAACAAGAAAGAAAGGAAAAAAAGGTTGGTGGTGATGGCTTGGATGGCTTGCAGATTTTAGCCCTTGAATAACAGGGGTCATTGCCGGAACAATTCCAAACAACGTCAGAGCACTCAGGGTTGAATGCAAGCTGAATACTCATTCTCTCTCTCCTGAACGCATGTTTAAAATGCTGCCACTTACCCAAAGTCCTTTCAAAATGAAAGCAACTTTGAGGATCCCTTGTAGTTTCATTTATTGAGCCCTTGGGCTCAGAGTTGTGTCTTGCCAATCTGTGTCTGATTAAAGAAAATTATTACAGCTTTACTGCTGTCCTCTTGGAGTTCCATAAACTTGCAAAATTCTTCTTGCAGTAGCAATCACAGTTATATTCCTCTTCAGCTACAGGTTGTTGCTTTAGGCTCTTCTGCTATCCCAGATGACTCAGCCGGAGACATATTCAAAAGAAAGGATACAGTTAGACTCCCCTTACGTACCACACATCTCCAGATTGGTGCAATCCTCTGCCAGACTAGAACAGGCCACTACAGGATACAGAAACCACGTCCTTGCTGACCTTGCACAGAATAGCCTCAGAATCAAGGACCTATAAAGGACATTTTTGAGCCTTTATCCCGTAACTTGCACTAAGCAATACTTGGATCTTGCTTCTACTCCATTTATTTCTGTTCCTTTCATTATCTTCATTAAAAGCTGGCTCTGATTAAGCGGCTAGTATATCTTCCTAGTTGCATGGCAATAAAGGCAAAATATGATCCTAGATCAATTATTTGTGACATGCTACTTCATACTGCAAAACTAGAAAATATGTAGCATATTAACCAGCATTATGTTAAGATTCCTGAGCATTAGAAAATGTTTGGCAGATGAGTCTGAATGCTTTGACATCAAGTATCGCTGGTGTTTACTGTTGAATCAAAGTTAAAATTCACAAGGCTTTGGACAGTAAGAGTTGGATTTTATTGCATATGGCCCATTTTATGTTGCAGGATACTCAGCAACTACCACAAGGACAGACATGGAAGGGCATCTCTTCTGAGTGCTAGAAAGCCTTGACAATGACACAGTCAGCGACAAATGTAGCAGCATCCATGCATCATGTGAATATCAGATCAGGCCTCAAAGCAGAAGCAAAATGAAGATGAAAAATCCCTCCTAATGACAAGTTTTTCACTAGAAATCTCTGTAAAAGAGAGAATGCTGCTATTTCCTCTGAAGGTCAGCAAGTACTCTGTATTTCGAACTAAAAGCGACAAACTTTCCAATGAACTCTCGCTGAAAGCAGTTGGCTAGACATCCCATCTCCTTCTTTTACTGAGAAGCCTTTCTGTGCCAAGTCCAGCAGCATTTAGTGTCTCAGGTAGCCAGGCCTGCAGTAAGTCACTGAAGCATGAGTCAGACAGAGACTTCCACTCTGGCTTCCTAGTCACATACAACAAAATCCTACCTCCAGCAGCAGCGGTAATTACAACAGGGGAACTTGCTGGAGACTTATTGTACCCTGGAAATACTCAGCAACACTGATGACTTCTGACAAGCATGTCCTATGGGAAAGCAAACCAGTTCCTTCTGTCTTGGACCACAGGTAATTTCTCCTTGCAAACCTTCGCGGCTCAGACTGTAAAATAGGAGCTGAATGTTGGCTTCAGAGAGGAGTTTCATATTGGCGAGAATCTGATTGCACTTTGCAATAATGAGGCATTTCCCTTCCATTACCTGTACCCAGAGCAGCACTCTGTCCAGACCCCTGCCAGGATTCACTTCACACCATCATCTCCACGATTCCCAAACATGTCAGCTGCCCTGAAGGCAGGCTCTTTGCTGTCTCTTGGTATGGAGAAGCATGCTAGTGACAGAACAATTCTTGCATGTCTTTACGTTGCCTAGCAGGACTGATACTACCAGAAACAGAATTCTGCTTTTATAAAGCTACGCTAAATGCAGTGAGAGATTCACCAGGATAATGATGATCTTTGAACAAATTGAGGCCTTTCAGTAACTTAGAAAAAAGCAGAAGGAACTATGTGAAACTCAAGCTGTCTTTGTGAGGTGTGAATTACCACTCCTACATCTAATCTTATCTATCTCTCCCCAGTGCCTTTGGGAAAACTTGCATCCCCAGCTCGGGTGGTGCTACTTTCTGTTTGTGTTTTCACCTGGAGAGGGCAATGTTCATTGATGACCAAGGATGTTTATGATTTCTCAGTTAAATGTAATTATATTTAATGTCTCAATTAGAGAGCAAGAGATAGCATGCAGGTATGCATTCATGCATGCATGCATATATAGGAAAAGACTAACAAAAGACTTAATAAAGACTTAATAAACTCAGCTATTCAGTTTTTATGAGGTCTGCTGTTTAATTTCATCAAGACTTGCTGATTTTAGCATTCATTCAGCAGGAGACAGTGGTTCCGCTCCGATTCTTCTGGACTCTAGATGTCCACTATTTCCTACCTGCCTGCAATTGCTCTTCAAGAGACTGGAAGAAATATGGGATCTCTCTGAAAAATACAGTGATTCTTCCTGAGGTCTGTGGAAAAAAGCAGTCCAGATCAGAGACCAACCTTTGCATTGTCATATTCTACAACGTCCTGCTTTACCTGCCAATTTACATCAAAGGCATTTTCATCTGAAGTGAATTTCCCCTTTGGGTGTGCACCGTGCAACACCCGACACATGCGCGTGTTTCTAGATAGTGTCAGAGAACACACTCAACAACCCACTCCTACTGCTGAATTTGGTTGCAGAATTCCAGACTGACCTAGTTATTGGCTCAGGAGGTTCTTTACATGTGCAGTACCTGAACTGGCTGTCACAGCAAACAGACCTTTATGTTGTATCACACCACAGAAACACTAGAAGTGAACACAAGCAAATAACGTGTGCTAGAGTAAAATAAGAACTGTAGATGATGACAATAGCTCTGATTTTCTTGCTAACTTCTCCAAACGCATAGAAGTTCTTCAGCATCACTTAAAGGCACCACATGTAAACAGAAAGCTAATTAAAAAAACCCCTTTGTAATCAACTACCTGATTTTAACCTTCTACTCAAGCCACGCTATGTTTGACAGAAAAGTGATGGTTGGCACATAATTAATCATATCTGACAAAAAGTTATTTCCATTATCATACAGGATAATACATCAACAAATACCACAAAACAGTCTCTATCACAGAAGATAATCCATAGGAGGATCCTTTCAAATGCAGGAAATGTTTCCTGGTAACTGACTGCACGGCACCGTATAATGGGAAGTGTCACTCACACCTTCTTATCTGATGTTTAACGGTTATCTATTTACACCAGGAAACCACACAGCAAAATGACCAAGGACAAGTGTATAACAAATCAATAGCAACCTTAAATCAAAGAGTAATTATATGGAGGGGAAGGAAAAGAGGAAAAAAAAGTGAGGTGTTTCAAAATACCATAGCATCATTCATTACTGTCAGTGCATAAGACTTCACTGGAAAATAAAAATCTCCTTTCATGAATTACTAAGTGGCAATACTACTTTGAAATAGGAATTCAAACTAGAACAACTATAATGTAACCTATGGAGGTAGATCCAGTTAAGAACAATAAATAAGGAACAGCCATTTCTCTCCATTCTCTTCTAAGACGATACTTCTCCTTCCCTAGGGCTGCCAGGCTCTCAGTAAAATCCATGTGTTGCTACTTCGGAGGTATCTACCAGATTGCATTACACAACCTAAAGCTTGGAGTCCACTGAATTAACAGCGGGTAGTGACATGCCATTTTGGGACACAATAAAATGTATTTATTTCTTCTTTTATCATCCTCCCTTGCCGCTGATGTCCAGTAAAGTACAAGTGAGTGAATTAATGTTTTCTGATCATAAACTTCTCACTGCCACGTTGTTTTGCTCAAATGTTGAAATCAAACACAGCACCATTGGTGAAATGTAGCCATTTCAGTCACATTAGCAAGATACTATTGCTGTCAACATCTTGTTACTGTGGCTAAGAGCACATACAGAGCAGAAGAAGAAAACCTGAGCAAAGGATTTTTTTAACAGCTCACACATGAACCAAAAACATTACAGGATTTTCCAAAAAGATATGAGAAGGAGGAAAATGTGGTTTTTTGCTCAGCTTTTTATTTTTTTGTTATTTTAATGTTATTTTTCAGTCGTATCTCCAACAAGATAACAACATAACTGAGTATATTTGCACATTTCTCACAACAAAAGTTCAGGAGAATCATTATTTATATGAATCACTGCCATTACAAAATTATTTTTCAGGAATATACCATACATACCTGAATCTATATAGTTTTATTTTTAAGAAGAGTAGTAATATGGACTTCTTCTGTATATACCCAAGTATAAAACAACTTAAGGAAACCTGGACAAAAAGCTTCAGATTTGCCATACCAACCTCTTCAAAGAAAAACTTGGGAGCTCACTATGAAGAATATCAATAGATCATCCAAACTCTGGCTTTAATATTCTCATCCAGTTGGTATGCACACTGAAGCAGTACAAAGTACTATATTTGGGGCACTTTAGATGGGTTGTCAGATGAAATGCTAGCAGTAAAAATTGCCATATCAAATGCAATATCACAGGGAATAAAATCAATTAGAGAAGACTGCCTGTATCCAAAATTACTCTGAACTACAGTATCGGAAAAGACACACAGACTGATTGAGTAGAAGTACCGGAATTCCCTTAGACGAGAGCTGCAAATTTAAACAGATTAAAACTGCCAAATCATAATCAAGGTGACACCTTTCCACCATCCCCTTATACAGTTAGCGCACGTTATAAAAAAAACAAGACCTCAAGGTAGTTAAGATTTTGGGGTTGGGGTCTTTTTCCCTTTTTTTTTTTCTCCTTTTCTTTCCTTGTATTTAGAAGCTGTTACTATTTCCATGAATTTTTAGTTCATACTGTAAGAGTATTGGACATGACATATATGAGTACATGCTTTGGGACTCTTCTATTAAGGTGCAGAAAAGAATTTAAGAACTAAGTAGTATCCAGGCTGCCTTCTTGCACGTATAGATGGCTCCTACAACTGCCTTGCCACAGTGCTCCAGGTGTTCATGCTGATACTGTTATAAAACACAGTAAATAAATTTAAATAAATAAATAAATAAAATCTGTCATCTCCACCTAATGCAAGTTAGAAATAAGACTCTGAAAAATGGTTATAAAGTTCTAGTGGGAGTGGGCACTACTGTCCCCAGTACAAATGCTGTCCCTAAGAGAAAACACACGAAATAAGTAGTTACATCCTGTTTCTTACAGTTTTTATCTTGACATCTGCTATTGGACACAGGCTGGATCTAGCTTAGGTAGACACTTGGATTTAGGCAGTATGATTGGTGTTTTGAGCATAAGAAAGATGACCGGGAAATAAAAAAAAAAAAAAATGAAAACAACATCAAAAACTTATGCTAGAGACAGAAAGAAAAAATCTTAGTTTTAACAAACTAGATGCAGCATAGTCAACATCAATAGCATGGACAGAAACAATTATATACAAATATAGAGTTCTTTTTATGAAGGTTAATGTCATCTTCAACGACAGCAGATTATATTTCCTGCAAGCGATTAATTCCTGCATTTTTACTTATTCAGTGGAGAAGGACAAGAAAATAAGCTTGATGCCAGTCATTTCAATCACCCACTGCAGTAAGCCAACCAACAGCTCTTCTACTGAGGCACTGTGACAAGCGCAGCAGTACAAAGCGAGTAGTCTGGAAGCACATATACTCTTCTTCCATCTTTTGTGCATCACCTGTATTCTAACAGAGAGATTTCCTATGCAGAGTACAACACAGAAGAATTTAGATACTGCCCAATACTCTGAGCTGAAAAATAACAATGAAGATTAGGTTTAAAAAAAAAAAAAAACAAAAACAAACAAAACAGATCAGCTCTTCAATTGGTGTAAATCAGCATAGCTTCAATGACTTCTTGGAGGCTGATTACAGTTTAATCATCAAGAAAATAATTTAGATTCCAGTTGGTGTTTCATTCTGACTTGCTGTAACTCCTTAGTAAAAGCAGATGCTCTGGACTGCTATATGTTGAAAGTGCTCCAGAAAGGCACTTTCAATTAAATCATGTGAAAATTAACCATAATACATAGCAATGTCTTGAATAATTCCAGCTAGTATGGGAGCTAATGGAGGAGATTAAAGAATAAAGAATGAAACAGGAAATTAAGAGAGAAGAAAGGTATTGGAAGCAGAGTACAGGGCAAAGGGATACAGAAAGACACACGCAAATAGTTAAAAGAAAGAATGAAGTAAGGTCAATGGAGAAACATATTTAAAGAAGAAAGAATTACTACAGACAGGCAATGGTAAGCCAGAATGAACCACATTATGCAGCTGAAGAAAATAATTGAAAGACATAAGGCTGAGACTGAGAGGGAAAGGAAATAAGTGAAGCTACAATACAAGAAGAGAGAAATCCAAGCTTACTATTATGTGAAGAGCCTGATTTATGATTATCAAATTAATTTTGTTGCCTTCTTGTCCAAGTTTCATATTGGGAAAATCAAATAAAGGAAAAAATAAGAAATTAGATATGAAAAAGAAAGGTGAAAGTCAAAATGAATGACATAATTCTTGGGATAGCAGTGCTGCAAAATAATATCTGAACATCCCAGAAGCAGGTGAAATTTTACGCCCCTAAGCGCCCTTACGCAGAACCGCTGTCCTGTTCCGTAAGGTATGAGAATGAACGTGCAGGATTAGAACTGTGCATTCTTGATTCTTGCAGTCACCAGCATAGAGACCTTTCTGCAGTAACAGCGCATCTAACAGGGAAAACGTTGCGGTGGTTGAATATACTCTGGGTGTGATTTAATGACAAATGCTCGTTTGTTATACTTGTCCAAGACTGAAAAAGCAATTGTTGACATAGTATTAAACTGCTCATCTTCTCTGAAAGGTATCAGTCCCCTTCCTCAGTTCTGGCTGGTATGTAACTCTTCTGAGGAACGGTTCTGAGGAACTGTTCAGCCCCACAGAGATAACTGCCATTAATAGAGGAGAAACAGCAACTCTGGATAAAAAAAGTAATCCGAGTTTAGCATCTGGTACAACGTATCTGATACTTGAAGGGAAGGGGAGTCTTGATCTTCATATCTATTCAGAGCCATAACATTAAAACCAATAAAACCCACAAAAATAAAGCAGCTTATTCTATCAACTGACAGCTTCAAATGGACCTTTTGCTAAAATCTCATTTTAAAACGTGTGTTCTAAAAGGAAGAAAGAAAAAAAAATACAATCACCAACATCTGCAACTGAGAAACATCTGTCTCTTGATAACGATGTGACCATGGCAGGCAACCGAGAACCGCCAGTAACAGCTCAATGGGAAGGCAGCAGTCTCAGCAGCAAGGCACATGCTAAATACGAATTCTGCTACTGAGCAATTCCTAAAGGCCACTTGCAATAGTTTTCCTGTGTTCTGACTTGAAATGATATTTTTGTGCCTACATCTCCAATTTGTTACTTAAGGCTACTGACATATAGCAAAATACAGACATGTTGAAGAAAAATAGGGGTTTTTTTGATAGGATTATTTTCTTGTCTTCAGAAAGGAAGAAGCTTTAAATTAATGTATGAGGTTTAACATTTTCATGGGGAAAACATGACCCCACTAAAGGTAAATTTGAGTGACTTAAGTGGGACCACAATCTCAACTTTTAACACCAGACACTTGAAAATTGCAAACAAGTAACATCTATTAGTGCCTAAAAATTGGAAAACATTGGGAGAGGTTCAAGTTCAAGAATAAGCATTTCATTTGGTTTTGATCAGCAACAGAGGGAAGAGAGCTGCACATCAGACATAGAAGTGTTCAACCACGAAACAAGAGCTAAGAACCATTAAGGTCAGTTTAGTTTTGTTTAAAATGAAAGCTTCAGAGCACCAAAATGTCACCAGACTTCGTGAAAATAATGGCACATCTTTCCCAGTGACTAATATTTCAGCCCTGCTAACAGTCAGAATTTAACACCACTGAAATGGGGAGAGAAAATACTGTCACCTTGTTATTCTGAAATGGACCTATAATCAAAACCATTGAAGTGGGTTCACAGAGAAGCATCAACCCCTCTAAAACAGAAGGCAAGCTCAACTTCAAAAAAAAAGTTAAGCTTCAAAATACACCTCATCTCACAAAATAAAATACATTTTGTACATTTTGTGATCCCACAAGGTAAAATACAAAATGGCACATTCTGTGTCTCCTACACCACTTAGTCCTTTATTTGGAATTGTCAGTAGTTTATACAGCTTATTTTCAGGTCTGCCTGCAGCCTTACAGCCTCACACTGTGATTTTGTCAGATACCAAGCCTTCCAGGGTCAGGGTGGGTTAACTCCTGTGTGTAAGACCAGCTGCTACATTTTACCCTGCAGATAGCTGCATTTCAAAGGCAGGTAAAGCATTTCACAATTTCATGAAATCTTAGGAATAAGTCAGTCACTAACTAGAAGATTTTCCCAAATACTGTTTGTAGGATTCAAACACATCTATTCTTTCAGTAATGTATTTATGGCTTTAAGGCATTGATATATGGTCCCCACAATAAACACAAAACTTATGATTGTTTAAAAGCAAAGTCATCTTCTAAGGCCTGAATGACTAAATTACTTCTGTAAAATAAAGAGCTTTCCAGTGAAAGCAAACAGATTTTGAAACTTGCAACCATGCAACTACTTACTGGGGCTCAAACTTCAACCACTAGCTAATCAAATGCATCATTAAACATAAATCCTGCAAACAGCTATGGAACACCCCAATTTGGAGCACGCAAGCTGGCCACTGAGTTCTGGATCATTACTCTTCCCAAGCTGAACACATACTTAAACATTTGCAGTTTCGGAAACTCTAAGCATTCTGTCTACTTATTTAACAAAATTAATTGTTAACATATTTGTTACAGTTACCAAAATTCATAATGAATTTATGAATAATGAATTTTCTTTGATTTAATTTATTTTAAACGCCTTTGAAGGGAAGGCATTCTCCTCACCCCCTTCCCAAAAGCTGGATGCTTTTTTTTTTTTTTTTTTTTAGTTTTCCTATTTACTCACATCAGAACCAGCACTGTGCAGAAGCAAATATGGAGGAGTAGAGATGGATTTGAAGAGACTACTGCAAGTAAGATGGTTATAAAACTTCAGTGAATGTTACAGATTGCTGTACCTTATTGTATCATACGCAAGACAAGAATCATAAGAAAAATTATCAGAAGGCAACTGAACAGAAAGGTAACTTGTACTTGGTTGGCTGATAAAACTAGTAGAAAAGAAAGAGGAAGGTTATGTATTTCTTTTCCTTGGAAGTGTGAGGAGCCCAATCACTTGAACAGCTTACTGGGATCTACAAAAAGTCTCTTGGTTGCATGGGGTCTAAGCACAAATGTAAAAATAAGCACAGGTTAAAATTATTGGACAACCCAAACTCCCTTGGGGAGAATGGAAACATCACAGCCTTTTACCCCTGCAGTTACAGGACGTGTGTACAGCTAAAGCGGAAGGATACCAGCAACTTCAGCAGATTTTCTTTCAGAAAAAGGGAGTGGGACTGAAAGAGGCAGTGATATGCCTCACACTTAATTTTCTCAACCTCTCAGGGAAACTCTTCTGACAGGTAAGTGACCAGATAAGTAGAAACTATGGTTTTCCATGAAGATAAGAGAACCTGGGGGGGTTATTATGAATTTCTGAAATATGCTGAAACAGTATCTTCAATCTGAACATGATAAAGCTTTATCAGGGTGAGCACTTCACAACTTCATTACAAATAGCAATTTGTTTGAAGCTTCAGGCATGGTATTGAAAACATAACATACCCATGCTGTCCGCTTAGTACTTCTGGCTACAAAAATTAGTTAACATAATACTGACTTAATCAAAAGAATGCATTATAATTCCGTGGTATTTTACATAATAATGGTAAGGCTACCACTTTCCTGAAATAGAGTATGACTTTTACAAATTAAATTATTTTTTGTAGCACCTATAAAAAGCAGAAAGCTCAATACAAAGTGTTAACCTTGGGTTTCAAATGGGCCTTTTACATAATACAACTTGCTTTATACAATACCTTTATTTCCTTCATTAAATGAGTATAGCTGCTTTATGTTAGTGCCTATCCTTTGTGCGGTGTTCCAAGAGGCTCTGTTCGATTTATTTTCAGGGCAGACAAAATTACACTTGTTAATGATCTCCCCTCTAACAGAAGAATTAATGTCTTTAGCGAGGCTTTAAACTTACTGGAATGATTATACTAATCTGGTATCTATACACCACTTCCTCAGGAACCCAAGTTCTTATGGGCAAATGTTATGCCAAAACATTTATTTAGCACCACATAGTCACAGATATACCCAATCCTAACATACCAGGAGATTTCACCCATAAAAAGGACACAATGCAAGGAGCAAATAATTGCAGCATAGAGAAGGAAAAACAAAATCAAAAACAACCACCAACAAAAAAAACCCCACACAAACAAAAAAAAAAAACCAAAAAAGCAACCACAGAAATTAGTTCAGGATTAGTGACTGTACATACAGGAAAAGGAGGAACAGAAGGAAGGAATGAAGCAGTGGTTCAGACCACTAACCAGGAGTGGCGCTGGAGTGGGACAGCACTGGTGATGCCACACCAGCCCCCTCTGAACCTACAGCTCTGCCAGATGGCACTGCTCACCTGCCAGGGAGCAGGAAACCCCTGATTGTCACTCAGAGGATCATGAGGAACTGTCAGGATTAGGCCGTGTCACATCCAGTCACTGCATTTTTTGCTTGCTGAGTTGTCTCCAGGTGATCAGAAAGAAAGGAATATGAAGCAATTCCGAAACAAGAAAAGCATTTAAAAGCATCTGAGGAAAGAACCTTGCCCTGTTGATTGGTGATAAATGCGGTAAAAAACATGACAGTGCAGCCTAGAAGCCACTGTGGACAGTGTTGGGCTCGGGCTTAGCCTCAAAGTTCTTTATGTGCAATAATTCCATCTTCTAGAGTATAAATAAATGCTCCTGTAGGGTTATAGAAGCAGAAATATCACTCTTCCCTTCTTTTAATAATTTGAGATCAACTACAATAAATTTCAAAATTACCACACTTAAAAGACAGCATGATTCTTTGCTTTAATGTGGCTCCTAGAAAAAACCTCAAGTGCTCAAGAACTGGACAGATAAGCCTTCCAGTTCATGTTATAAGATTGGTATTATTAGATTCCTCAAGTCAGAAAAGTATTAAAAACATGACTTGTTTCAGAGCTGTAATGATAATACCCATTTAAAAGTCAGTGATGTTAAGCTTTATGGTAGACATAGCAATAAAGAGTAGCTGCATCTTCAACTCCCTTCCACTCTCTTGAACTGGAAGTAGGGATTTTCTTTTATGTTACATGACAGATAGGTTTTCAAAACTCCCTTTCTTTTTTCCTTTCTTTTTTTTTTTTGGTGAAGCTGTGATTAGGGAGCTTAAACAAATGCTCACAATTACAAATTGGACAGAGTACTAGAGAAATCAGGACTCTAAAGTAGTCTCTGCACTTCTGTCTTTTGCCAAGGTTGCATCATCCTGCAGCACTGGCTTACTCTTCAACTACTGCTGCCCCCTGCGTAGCGCAGGAATATACACCAGTTTTCAGTGAGCCAGGTTTGAGATCAAAAACAGACTGACCACATCATCATCATCAGTTTGGATAAAATAGCTCTGTGCTGCTCTGACTTACTGGCTAGAAATATTTGGTAGCAAACTCACAGGACTTGGCTCACGGAAGAAGACATGAAAGATGGCTATAAAAAAAGGAGGTGAGAAAGATTAACAGTAGAAAAATGCAGGAAAGAAGGAAGGTGGACAACAGAGATGAGAGTGAAGAAAGAGTAAAGAAAAAAAGAGTGAGAAGTGCAGAGTAAAGAAGGTGCTGCAGAGTCAACTACAAGAGATACAGAAATATAAAACAACAGAGAATAAGAAAAGAGATGGAGAAGGGCAAAGGAAAAAACCATTAATCTGAGGGTCACGCATTAGATGTCAGGGTGAGAAAGTAGTCCACATTTACAGTCCAGATGCAAGAGTGAATGACTTCAGGCAGCACACAGGTGGGGAGAAGGTATTTGCACAGGCCCAGGCACTTTGAGGGAAGGACCGCATGGATGTCTGCGCAGGGCCTCACAGAGCCTGTGCACAAGTGCAAAAAAAAAGATTTTCAGGATGACAGATGCTCTGAGGTGGAAGATTTCTGCAAAGCTTTTTCAGTAGCAGAGTTTATGGCCATTACCACAACACATGGCTTCATTGTAATTTTCCAGGTGAAAGGAGGCAAAAGGAAAAAAAAAAAAACCCAAGCCTTTCCCCTTCACTGGACAAGTGAGTCAAGTATAAAAATACTCCCAAGCAAATGACAGCTTTTTAGTTCATCTATAGATGTAACAATGACAGCTGTTTGCATGACTCAGATGGATGACTCAGCTGGTGTTGTCCTCTCAGCTCACGCTAGAAAGGAGGGAAGGAGAGAAGCAGTTTATTTTTAAGTATGCCTTGCTAACAACATTTTGATGAGAAATCCTTTAAAATGCTTTCTTTCCTTGAGAGCTGAGGTCTTATTTAAAGTCAGCTTCAGAGATAAATAAGAGTAGATGGCTTCCAGGGAATCTGGAGACAAAGCAGGAAGCCTTAAAGAACATACTTTGAAAACATTGTGTGACACTGTAGGTGCTTAGTCAAGTCTTAAGCAAAGGCCAAGAGTCAAGTTTTCATAGTTCTGAAACAGCATTATCTAGTGGCTTATTTATTATTGGAGAATCTAGACTCTCAGCACACTCTCTGTTCTTCCTCCCCAGTAGCCATCACAGCTTTAAAGGCTGTTCAAATTAATCAAGAGACTAGCTGGACAGGTGGACAATTCAAGGAGACACTTTCTCACATCAAGAGCTTTCAGAGATATTTTGTCTATTCTTGTCATTTAAAATGGATGCAGAGTTAGATGTTGTAATCCAAAATGCTCTAATTCTGCTAAGATCTCCTTATCTAGGGCACGAACCAAAATATATAATGAACTAAATCTCTTTCAGGAAGCACCTCACCTATCCCTATATTGTTGATGAGTATTTCAAATACGGGATTTTAAATGTTAGTACAGAGCTTCCAAAGGGAGAGAGCACTGCCTGAAGGATAATCTATACTAGTGACAGCCCTTTCAGAAATACAAACTTAACCTTGTGTGGAACAGGAAGATATCCTATCTGTTTTTCAGAGACACTTAGCTTGAGTATAAAATGGTCACCAAATGGGCAAAAGTCAGAGAACTGGTCACTAGAAGGAAAAGTAAAGGGCAGTTAATTGCTTTTACTTTCTCTAGAGCACACTTCGAAATGGAGGTAGGAAACATCCATTTTCCATTCTCAAAGACTCTTTTCAGCTCCAGTATCACGTTAGAATTCATATCTCTAGAAATCATGAAAGTTTGGCCTCGGTTATCAGTCTATTATTTCCATGGGAAGAGTTCAACGTGTTATAAGGGATTCCCTCACAGCCTAGCTCACTGTAAAGTACAGCAAAGGAACAGAGGGAATACCAGTTATTTCTAAGAGGAAACTAAACCAATATCATAGAATATATCTACTTTAGTTGATAGCAAGGACAATGGTAACACAAGCAGCTTGTTTTGCTCCTGAATATATCTTTGATGACAAAGAAGCTCTTAGAGAACAAGGTAAATTCATTCTACAGATGACATCTTTATAAAATGTGCATGCAGATTCCTGAAACGTTTTTGATGAAAAATACTAGAGATTTTTCAATGAGAATAAACAGTAAAACTTACCCAAGCAGGCTTACATTTAGGCTTAAAACTCTGCATCTTAGACAATGGTTTGAATTAATTGCCTCTAAGTTTGAATAATTTTCATGCAAACAATCTGCCAGAGCCAGTTTTAATCTGGGTTGTTTGTTTGTTTGTTTTAACCTCAGGTTTTTTTCTACCCTCAGAATCTCCATAATAAAGACACTAATGCTTCATACTGTCAGAACTGAAATACTCAAAAATGCCAGTAGATCCTTTCTACTCAGGTCTCAAGCGCATTAGGATTCCTCTCCCAGAGCAGCCATCCTACCCAACGGAGACAAGCCCAAATCCCAGTGCTCTCCTGGGATAAAACTGTCAGAAGTGCCAAATGATTTAACGGCCGAGTCCATTTACGTGCAGTCATACCCAGGCCAAGTACCAGCGCGCTCTCAGGCACCAATCCAGGAGCCTTGCCAATTGTACAGGGATAAAAGCAACAGCAGTTGCACATTCTTTTTAACACCGGCTGGTAGTTTGCCATTTTATTTGTTAAGTGAGGCTAGCCATGACTTTTAGTCTGGCATTTTCTTATTCTTTTTATTATCCAAATTACAGCAATAGCTCCCACTGCTTCGCTTTTGGGAATTTACTATGAATTTTTGAAGCATGATCTAAGGTCTATCTCTGGAAAACAGCCGCCTTCTTATATTCAGTAGGGTACAAACAAGACTTTAGAGATTAAAAATCCATATATTTGTCTTTGCTTTTCAGAAAGTGAAAGCTGAAAATAAAAATTAAACCATTTATGTAACACAAATGATGAGGCTGAAAAGAAGAAGGAGCTATTCCCGTAGCACTCTAGCTTTTCCTATTTGCATACTGTGTGCATGTGAAAGCAAAAGATAATAGAGGCGACCTTAACTAAGACCAGAATTGAAATCAGTGTTAGATTTACAAGGAGCGATGAACGGGAAGACATGGATGAAAGGCTAGGTAGTTGCTGTGTTCCATGCAGGAATATAAAGGAGGTCACTATCCATCTCCTGCCTATGTGTGCGCTGTGTACAGGTGCAGCAAAAAGGATTTCAGTGCTCAGAAATGGTAAGCAGGCAAAGGCCTAGCACTGCTGCTGACATATGTAAAGGAGGTGGGAGGAGAAAGAGTTGTATAATCACAGCCGGGTGTAAATGCTACATGGTTTACGTTAACACTGCATTTGCCTTGCTAGAAAGCTCAGGAAGGCAGCCATTCCTCCAAATCAGGAATTCACTCTATGAAGAGTGTTTTGAAACAAAAGTGAGCAACAACTTGCATTCTCCCTTCTCCCAGAAAGAAACATTCCCTAGACAGCAATTGAAAATTTGCTTTATGAAATTCCTTTTTATTTTCCCTCTTGTCATTCCCCAAAATTGTTAACAATGAGCTGTTTACTCCCTGTCGTTGGATTTCATGTGTTTTCTATAGCACCATACCAGGCATATTTTTCATCTTCTACTGCTGAGTAGAGTAACTTCATGATCCTTCTAAAGAGCACAAGTCAGGTCTCCAACTCTCTGTAGTTTCTTGTGGTATGTCCCCTATGCTTTCTCAAAGTATCTGCAGCCAGTCAATAAACAGTCCTAAGTACTACTCTGCCAGTAGTACTGGGAGAGCTGGATGGGTGGTCTTCATTTCTTCCTCAGTTTTTTGCACAGTCACAGTAGTGCAAGTTATAGTCTAACATGAAAGGAACAATTCTGCAACTCGGCAGGCACTGGTAAGCCCTATCATTACAGGGAATGCTATGGAATTCTTCACCCTTTCAAGGGAGTTGAAGTTGCAAGTAGCATAGCTGCAGTAACATCAGATCCGGGGTGATAAGTCATTTTTGTCTTGCTAGTCCATACTTCAGCAATTAAGAAACATCTTTTTCTGCAGCCATGAACATGTAACTAAAAGCCATTTGTGTGGTGTTCAGGAAAACCTATGAGAAAAGGCATCTTAAAAATTCACCTACTTAGCTCCAAAGACAAGGGAGAGAGTGGAACTCTTCTGGGCAAAGTTCCTATGACTGATGAACCTGTTGGCTCAAGTGGTTGTAATAAGCTAAATAATTTCTGAAAACCTCTTGGTCAAGGAAGTGTTTCTGACTGAAGTTTGAAACAGCTCAGGCAGAGTTCTGTTATGGGGAAACTGAAATTATATTGCTTTTGTAGCTCTTGTAGCTGAATACTAAGATGACTAGAACGCTGTTACCCAAGAACATGATGGTCGTGACTGTTTTGATAATCTCTAAATTGAAAATACTACATGCAATACTGAATTGAAAACACTTCTGCTAACTTAGAAAAGGCTGTTCCGGAATCTGAACTGTTTTTTATGAGGTCTACAAGAGGAAAGGGAAAGTACACAGGGCCCAGAAGTCAAACTCTGTGCAAGTGCTGTTCGTTCAATAAACATAAGTGAAATGCGCTTCTAGTCTGAGCAAAATAACAAGAGCAGCATACTGAGAAGGCACAGAGACTGTCAACCAAAAAAGAGCCCATACTGACACGGATGTTTTAATTTTAGTTCTACAACTGACCATATCAATTGGTGATAAAGATTAATTATTTGTATTGGTCAGCAGCCCTTGCAAAGGTGACAGTCCCCAGTGAGCTGGCTTCTGCATGATCAAACTGTACTCAGCCCGGGTGAGGCCACACCTCGAGTACTGTGTTCAGTTGTGTGCCCCTCACTACAGGAAAGACACTGAAGTGCTGGAGCGTGTCCAGAGAAGGGCAACGAAGCTGGTGAGGGGTCTAGAGCACAAGTCCTGTGAGGAGCAGCTGAGGGACCTGGGGATGTTTAGCCTGGAGAAAAGGAGGCTCCAGGGAGACCTTACTGCTCTCTACAACTCCCTGAAAGGAGGCTGGAGCAAGGTGGGGGTCTGTCTCTTCTCCCAAGGAACAGGCGATAGGACAAGAGGAAACGGCCTCAAGTTGCGCCAGGGGAGGTTTAGATTGGATATTCAGAAACATTTCTTCACCGAAAGGGTTATCAGGCACTGGAACAGGCTGCCCAGGGAAGTGGTGGAGGCACCATCCCTGGAGGGATTGAAAAGACGTGTAGATGCGGAGCTTAGGGACATGGTTTAGTGGTGGACTTGGCAGTGTTAGGTTGATGGTTGGACTTGATGATCTTGGAGGTCTCTTCCAAACTAAACAATTCTATGATTCAATAAACATATAGAAGTGTTTCCACCCCAAGAAGTTTACAGTCTAAATACATTTCAGAATTAAACAACCTGTCCGTTGAAATGAATAAGCACAAACAATTCATTCAACCTTGTCAGTGAAGAAACTGGCGCAGTTGGAAACTTCAATTTTCATACCGGAAAAATTCTGAGTCAGTTTTACATGAAAATTGGAGATTAGAAAGACGTCTAGGCAAACAAAAACTGACCTGTTTATTCTGTGAATTACTTATCGTGAGGAGATACAAGGAGTTTATGATGGAAAAAGAAAACACAGTTCACAACATATTTAAATTTATAGTTCAGCATATGGAGAAAAATAGGAGTTATCAAAGATCATTTCATTGGCTATTACAGATACTGCCCAAAACATTCCATACACATAGGGAACGGCACCACTGTTTTCACAGAAATATTTTACGTCTGTATCCATAGTCTGCAGGGAGAAAGAGTGATATAAAATAGTCTCACAGACTAAGAGAATACCCAATTCACTGTGACTTGAAAGTAAATACAGGTCATCTCACAGAGACAAACATCTCAACATGGGTTCATTTATCTTTAAAAAAAGAAAGAAAATGTGATCTTGACCAGCTTGGATGGTTGCAATAATCCATCCAGCTCCTGTGGGATAGCGAATACTGTATTTTTACTTTATTGATGAAAAACATATTTACAGTATTTTTCTCTTTAGCAACCTTCTGTTCTCCTCCTTGCTCCTGCCTCTCCTTAAAATCAAATATTTTTAAGTTTTGAAGTTGGAGAATGGAATCATGCAACTAATCAACCAGCCTTTACATCTGAGATCTCATCATTCTGAACATTACCTCATACGTATCTCAGTGATTGTGCCTGCAGGGCTACCGCTACTTTCTAAAAAGATTACATGAACCAAAAGAAACCACTTTGTTTTGCCCTCTGGCTTTCTATGTGAAACAAGTGTCATGGTGAAATGCTGACAAAATCCTCTCATGTTTTCTAGCTTTGAAAAACTGCTGCACAATGCTCATGTTGGAAGCACACAAGCAAAATATATATAGGGGGTTTTTGTTTTGTTGTTTTTTTTTAAATAAGCTACAGTACAATACTTGCCAAAATTTGAGCAGAGAACAGAATTGTTCCATTCTGTGCAGAAATAAGGACAGGGGAAAGGAGAAATCTTATGGGCATTTTGTTATACTTACCCTATACACGAAGACATACATAACAGGTTTCAGCTATGCAGGACAATAAAGGTTGAAATTCATCCTTGTGCAGCATGAAACATGAGCATCCAGGAGATGTTTTGAAAGTTTAAATGTTTTCCATGCTTTATGTATGTCCTGCACACTGAATTACACCGTTACAAATTCTTTTTGTACTTTACTCCCGCACCACTGTATTACAGCACCGTCCAAGGGAACAGAGCAAACTGCTTCCCAAATAAGCTTGCAGCAGCACACGATCACTCAGTGGATGCTCTGTTTTAAACCAAGCTTTTGCCATCTGTTCCTCTGCTAATTATGAATGCTACAGATATCCACAACTACATTGCAAGGGAAAAAGTGATTAAAGCACACGTATTCTTTCTACAATGCATCTTTGTTGTTTATCTCAAATTAAAAGCAATACCGCCCACCACACAACACACAAGTCACACAGTAGGAAGACCACATAAGGGCAGATGTTTATAGCTTCTCATCTGGCAATAAGCCAGTGGTGATTGCTCGGAGTCCAAGATGTATTGTGTATACTCAGCAAGACAATCTTTACAACTGCACCCAGAATCACACGCATTTCTTAAGTGGGGGTTACCAGGAGCTTTGCTCACAAGAACGCTTGCTGCCCAGGCCGGGGTCGTGCAGGACACTGATCAGCAGGTAACCGACTTTCAGTTGCGTACTCTCTGAAGCCCTTCCTGCTCTCCTCTCCCTCTAACACCATCATCAACCTACCTTTTTAGAATCCTCTCTAATGAAGCAGAACATGCTTCCCCTTATCTACCTCCTTCCCATTCTGTCTGTGTTTATAAATTCATTACCTAGGCGCGCACACACAGACACACGTCATGTTCTTCATTCCCTCTTTCTGCCAGGCATTTTCCATGAGAGCGCTCTGGGCTTTAGAAAAGATTGTTCCAACCATGATTTCTCACCTAATGGAGCATGTCTCCATCTCAGGCATGACTCCTCTGGCTGGATCTGCTAAATTATCCAGCATTCATTTGCCTATGACACAGATTGTATGTTTGGGGTTTTTTGTTGTTTGATTTTTGGGTTTGATTTTGTTGGGTGTTTTGTTTTTTTTTTTTTCATTCACTTGCACCTGTAGTTTCTCTTTTTAAGGAATGACTGAGGAAAACACATTTATTCCATCATTGCAGTTTCGGTAACTCCTAATTTCAGGAAGCTTCAGCTTTAAAATCAGCCATGCCCTAAGGCTTCAGCTTGGTATCTTATTTTATATCTATATATCTCCTTATTGAGTTCAAATTTTATAGACAATCTTGCATCATTCCGGGTGGAACACATCAACGGCACCATCCCTGATATATCAGTAATGGGTTTGCAATGATGGAGGCAGGTTTCAAAATTGCTTCCTGTTTGCAGCTTCGTTCATTGCTAATGAAAACTACAGCCATGCTGAGCACACGCCACGTCTCTCTCTATTTGTACGCTGCCCTGCTGTAATAGAAGATTGCTCATTCTCGATTATGTAGGGCCATGTTCTGCCGTGAAACCATGGATGGAGTATCTCAACAGAAACTAATGCTAAGGTTCTGTGGTTACTTAAAAAAATACCGAGAGCAGAATATGGCCCGTAAGAAGTTGTTTGGATTTTTCTTTCCTTTACAAATACATGAGACTATTTGTGACAGCAGATGTTGCTTTAGAAGTGGAAGTTTATATTTTTAAATGGTTCTAAAATGGTTTCTATTATCTTTTCATGAATGCTCAAAAATTGTCCATTTATACCTATTAAAGTTTCCTGTACTTATGTTCAGTCTCCTTTTCTCTTACAAGGCATTGCACCTGGATAGAAAATGCTTACTCACAATCTCTAACAGCACTGTCTTGGGGGCAGGGGAATTACTTTTCATCTCAGGTTATAAAGAAGTTCATTACAAACCACAAAATCTTTGCTCTGCCAATCATTTTAACATTTAGTAAGATAAGACACATGCATAAGACACAAAGCACCTCTTCATGAGAGGAACCAAAGGCTTTATAGGAAGAAAAGGAGACCAGCTATAAAAATAGACGTGTGTCACATAAGGATCATCATTTCAGTCCATCTTGCCTCATATTCCAATGAAAATAAACCATTAAACGTCCTGTTATATCCAACTTAACTTTCTTATATAAGCATGAGGAGACTAATAAATCTGTGGCCACTGATCTGAATTACTATATACTTCCTTATGAGCAAATATATCTGGTTTACCAGTTTCCCTCATCCTGCAGAACTGCAGTTATATGCACAACTGATCGTTGTGCAGTATTTTTCCAGTTGATATTTATTCTAACTAAATGTGACATGATTTCTTTTTGGATACTATTGTCCTGAGTGAACCATTATGTGGAGATTCATGGTTGTGTTTAAGCAATATAGCAGACAATTCTGTATTTAAATTACTAATTATCCCATGCCTATAGATATCCTTACTGAAGGCAGCACTCCGGTGTTCTTTTTTGTGAAAATTTCTTTCTTAGCCATATGAATCAAGTTTTAAGAAGATCAGTAGACTTAAAATTTCCAAGTCATCACTTTCACCAGATGTAGTTTAACATTAAAATAAAACAAGATACAGGAAATCTGTTTTGCATAATATCTCTGCTTTAACAGGAAATACCTAGTCCCCCTTCAATATGATATAAAACTAGAGGTGTACCTACCTAGTATTAAATAAATAAATGACGTCTAGCTAGCATCAAAAAGATTGGTTACCCTGGCTTCACTTGGAAAAAAATGGACAAAATTTATCCCTTATATACCCCTGAGTGAAGCTTACGTTATCAAACAAGAAATGAATTTGACCCAATAAACACTGCTGTCAGATACTGGCACATATATCCAAAGGAAGAATACAGACCTGTTCAGCTTTGTCTCTCTGTATTCCAACACGGTACATAGCCCAGTAGAAAAGCACTGTCCTGGGACTTACACGACATAAATTTTGTTGTTAGATCTGGCATTAGCTTGATGGATAACTCTGAACTAGCTTTATCCTCCGCTTCCACATCTGTCTAATCTAGATATACATCTCCGTATGTCTAACCACATCGGAAAAGTGCTTTGAGACGTAGCAAAGAATGCCACAAAAAGGCTACGTACTCTTAACCGAGACGAAGGAGGCTTTACCCGCTCTGTGCAGTCTGGGACCCCAAGGGCAGGTTCAGCCCTGGAAAGCTCCGAACAGGATGGGCTCTGCTGTGTGCACCACGCAGGCAAACACGCTCTGCAAAACTCCCGTAAAAGCAAGGAGTACAAGTGCTCACAGTATATTAGATATTGGCTCATACAAATACTGGAAGACTAACAGAGTTCTCCTAGAAATCAGTGTTCAAAGTACAACAGACTTGGATAAAGTCACCATATCTCAGAACAGTTCCTTTAAGGTATCGTTGCTACACATTGAAACATATTGTAAATTTTTCAGATAAAGGGATTACTGATATGCATCCCTAAAATAGGAGGGAGAGGAAACATATTGGAATAATATGGAAAGGCAATTATTTTGGTATCTATGTATAGTTCAGTGGAAATATTTTAATTCTGTGTTTTTGGGGTGACAACACAAGAAAATGTGAAACTGGTCATCCCAGCTATGGGGCTGAAAATACAGAGGGAGGTGGAACCACTGTCACGGCATTTCTGAATTCTCTAAAATTGATTTTTATTAATATTTACTAATGGTAATTAAATTCTACCAAGAACCTCAACATCCCTAGTACACACAGAAACACTACTCTAAAAACAATGTTTTTCACTCACTTCCTTGAACAAGCAACTCAGCCTCATTCTTCTTACTCCTGCAATTATAATTTTCAGCCTCCTGCCCATTCCATTCTCTAAAATTTAAGCATTCTCCCCCCCTCCCCACCCCCCATTCCAGTGACTGCAGCTCCCTCTACCTCAATCTTCTGTTCAGGTTCAAGTTGTCTAACTGCTACAACTTGAAGAGCAAGGCAGAGAGGATATATATAATATACAAACAAACATATATACAAACAATATACAATATAACAATATGTTAGAAGACAATGCTGAAATAAACTTCTGAATAGCCAATGGAACTCAGGGAAGGAAGGACGAAGACAGATCTCCAAGCTAAAAAGCACATAAAAACTATTCACAGAATGTGCTGTGAAATTTCAAATGAAATGGCATACACAGTTGAATTTCCTGATTAGACAGTTTCAAAATAACCTACACAGACAGACAGGCATCACTACCTCTGTCAATCCCAGCGTTAGCCAGAATTCAAGTGTAAGCCACAATATATTGAAACCATTTTTGAAAACCAGTCGGAATATAGTTACTCTAACAGTAATTTTTAATAAAGTATTTTTCTATCTGCCCAGGAGAAAGCAATCAGTGAAGTGGATTTATGACACTAAGTTCATTAAGAGGACAGCTAAGATCACAGAATTAATTGATGCCCCCTTGTACTTATTTAATGAGAATGATTTTCTGTTACCCTGGATTACAAACCAAGCTATAGAAGTGACAGATAAAGACCAGTCTACTCCCTGCCAAAACCTCTATTCAGTAGCTTAGCAATTTATCTGTAAACTGAATTTTGAGTCATATCTTAGCCTTGAAACTCATTAGACATTAGATGTTGAGTCCAAATGTGTAATTCAACTGTAGCTGCCAACCGGCAACAGCAAATCCACCAGTGCTAACTGCTGGAGTTACCTACCTGACGGCAGACTACTTCCACAGAGTTAAGGCTTGGTAACTTAGCAGCAATAAGGCGCTGCGTAAAGCTGAATCAAAGCGTTGGAAGTACAGAAATTCATACTGGAGGCAGCAGCATTACCTTAAATTTGCTCTGTTTCAACTCCACTTTCTTGTTTTGGTTGGAATCTATAAAATGTGTACTTTGTAGACTGTAGATGTTTGATTCTTCCAGGGACTTTGAGGGAGCTGCTTCTATTTATGCTGGCCAGACACCTGATCTTTTAGCCTTTTCCAATTACACAATGTCCTCCAAAAGCCAAAAAGAACTGTTTAATCTAACTGTCTTTCATGTACAGCTGTTCTTTGTCTAAGAGAACAGGAAGATGAGAATCAAACTCAGGTCTTACTAAAGTCTTTGAGAATTTGGTCATCAGCTTCAACATAACCAAGACTTCTCTACAGCTCTTTTGGAGGAATATCATTTTTGGTTACAGAAGGAAAGAAATAATCAAACAGCCCTTGAATAAACCAATGTTATCTAAAGGAAAAGAGTTTTCCTACCCTAGATGTAATATTTGACCTCCATTTCCCTCATGAATTCCGGCCTCTTGTAAAAGCAGCTTAGCTGTCCCATCCCAAATTCACACACTCTCATATTTTATCCACAAAAAATGCACACACTGTTAAAGACGCACTGACTGAAATTACATATTTCTAGTATCCTGGTTAAAACCATAAATATAGAGCAAACAGTTGAAATACCCGAGACAAAAAAAGGCAATAATCTCCCTTATGTTCAAAACATAGTATCATAACTAAGCTTTACCTTTTGGCACTTGAGAATAATGAGCCTGATTTTCTCAACCCTAATCCTGGATGATTTACCTGAAATAAAACTACTATTAGCTACCCATGGATACTCAAGCCTGACAACAGTTGTTACACTACAGACATCAGAACTCAACCTCCTGTGACTATTTTCAATCCACCCATTTTATATTACACTGACATGGTTTGACAGGACGCATGGCTCATTTGTGTGGGGTTTTTTCCCCTCTTTTTTTCCTTCTACAGGAGCGAGTTTTGACAAATATATAAACAAAATCTATCCCACAACTGTGTACCGGGTTTCAATTTGCTGTTCCCCCCCCCCCCCAAGGTGCTAACATTGCAATACATCAAAACTGGCTCTTCCACATTTTTATTCATTTTTAACCTCACGCTCATCAAGAAACAAAAGATTTCTCTTTTCTCCTTACAAAGGTGCAGCATGCTCTTCACATCATGATGTCTCCCATGGCTCCTGCTGCAACTCTTAACACACAGCCTACATCCAGAAACATAACAAAAGACTCACCTCCCAGGAATCTGACAAAATTACAGTTTAAATTTGTAATAAAGCAAGCCCCTATGGAAAAGAAATCCTATAAAATTGGGAGGAGGGGGGAGCAGTAGAATCCAAGAATGGTTACTCTAAAAACCTGTAAAACGTATTAGTGAAAACTTCAGATCTACAGAATTCCATAGCAGGGATATGATTTGTGACTGCAGTCTACAGAACATTTCTGTAAGCGAGGAAACTATTCAGGTCATAATTTGATACATACAATACAGAAACCAACACTCTAGTTTTCTCCTGACCTACTTAGCTTTGGAGTCTTAGGTAACTCCTAGGGAAGCTGGATAAGTGTCAGTTAATTACAAAAAGCTGGCTTTCTGTACCTTCCAAGTTAATTATTTTTCCCCTTGTCCACTGCAGAAGGAAAGTGTCAAGTTTGAGAAGGGCATTTTTAGTAAGCATATCTCTTCTGTTTGTAAGAAGCTGATTATGAATTACATTTGCACAGATTCAGTCTCATGTTTTGCTATTCTTTTAAACTTCATGCAGCTTTGGCAAGTACATCTCAGCTGTACTTTTCAATCACATTTATATTCCAGCCTTGTCCCTCTGTGGAGTAGGGATTGCCCTAAAAGACAACCTACACTAGAGTGTCTGGGTAGATTTATAAATCAAATTTCAACTTGTACTTCAGTCCAGATCCACTGGAATCCATACACACAATCCTCACCCTCAGCTGAAGCTCAAGGTGGGCTTGGAATGATAATCTCCTGGGAAGCAAGCTTGAGGTGCCTGTGTCCCATCACATAACCAGCCACTTTACTGACTGGGTACATCCATTACAGAGCTCGTAGGTATTCTTCAAGTGTACTGTAACCTTCCTCATTACTTTCTTCACTACTATATAATTAGCAGGGCCATCACAGATCACCATCAACAATCACCATCACAGAAAAACCTGTGCTTACATTTGAGGTGAAGAAAGTAGAAAGTGTGATGTTCTGGTAATAAATTGTTGACAGAAAAATACTTCATTCTGCCTGTAGACCTAAAGACAACACAGAAAAAGGAAATGCAATCCCGAACTAAGTAGCTTCCCCTTAGCATACAGTGTATCAGGTGGTATCTTGGAATTGGTTGAGTCCTTGGTAGTGAGATCACATTGAAGGCATGTACCGGCCAGGGAAGAGACAGCAGAAAGAATCCAGTCTACGCAAACGGACTGTTGGCTCAAAAATCCCAAGGGATGAGGGGATACTTGGGTATCTCAGAGCAGGTTCCACCACGCTAGAAGCCATATGGATAGGGAGCAATACAACAATCTGCAAGAGGCTTTAAACTTAATGAACAGACACGTGCGATATAAAACTCCAAGGCCTCTAGAATCCCAAAATCCAAGTTCTTTTATTACCTTTTACTACATCATAATATTTTTTTGTTAACATACAAGCTAGATACTGAATCTGAAGTGCTCATTGAGATAACTCTTCAAAGCAGAACTGTGGGTGGAGTAATAACCTTACTCCTAAATTCGGGAATAAGGTTATTTTTGTCACCAATTATCTACAACTTTATCTCAACTTCACGCAAGGCAGCTTTTGCTGTCCCTCTCTCAATAAACTTTCTGAAGCAAATCTACTCTTACAAAATTAGCTTTCTGTGAGTAAACTAATGTAATATATTATTTTAAAACAAGCTCTTTTCCCCTTTGATGCTGGAAGCCCATTGGCTCACCAACTCCATAAAAATTTGTCTTTCCTGAATTTCAGTGATCAGAAGTGCTCACAATATTCCTAATTAAGTATTGTCTCCTATACATTGTACAATTTTATTTCTTCAACAGAACCAGAAATGTTTCATTTTATGTATTCCCACAATAGATTTGCTCTCCTCAGAGCAGCATTACTTTCGTTACTTAGAATAACTCTGCAAATCAATAAAAGTACACAGGTTTTTCCTCTCATCTATTTCAAGCTGAGCTGCCAGGACCCAGAATAAATTCGTGTTAGCTCTCAATTCCATGACCTTCTACTTTGTACTTTTAAATTTCATTTCATTTCTATTACTTGAGTTCTCAAGGTCTTCCAATTCTGCCTGCTTGGTATTCCAACCCTTCTCAGTATCGGTCATGTTTTCCAACTCTCTGCTATCAAGTTTCACTACCACGCTTCTAATTTTGGGCTAAACAAATCAGAGAAGGATAAATGGAATAAGGGGAAAAGCAGTGCAGAAGTGAGAAGAGCCAGCCCAAAGTCCAACAATCCATCATCAGTGGCAAAGCTGGAACAATACAGGTCCCCCAGTTCCTAGCCCTGCATTTGCTTTAGCACCTAGCACTGCACTTCCGATCCGGTGCAAGGAGGAACTCATAGGCTCAGAAAGGCCACGTACATGAATAACTGACAAAACTGTCTCTTCAGTGGATGGTAGTCTATGACCAACCTGGGAAATCTAATACGTAATCTACGTATGTATAACTCTCCATGGTGCTGATAGTTACATGTAATTATTTATCCACAATAAGTCTGAGAAACGTATACACACAGATGATGACATTTCATGCCTTGCTTCTTAGGCGTGCACGGTCTCAAAGCATCTCCAGGCATATAATGCATGGGGCTTTTAACGTGATAGCCTGAACTGCAACTCTGTAAGCAATAAAATTTAGAGAAACAGCTTAGTTAATGCTCAGAACGTGGTCTGGCAGCCTGCCATGCATAAACATGCACTGAAATCAGAGTTCATGCCAAGATTCTTAGCTTTCAACTTCATAGAAATTCCTTGTATGGTTTATACTAGATCCTCTAAGTTCATTTAACTTTCTTCTTCCTTTTTGCAGTTTAATCCATAGATAGTTGAACTTACTACCTTTTTATATATAAGCATTAATAATGTAATAGACATAACTCCAAGTAGAAGTAATAGAATTACTCCGTTCATATAATTTTGATTAAAGACAGGCCTAACTCTAAGAGGATACTTACTCTATGCCTTCTGTGCCAAGTCTCTATGAACACAACGAGATGCTGCAGTGTGACCTATTACAATAATGTGTATGGCTAGTCACATAATAAATGCTTTCTAAGACTCATAAGAATTCCCTTCACACTCAGGCGTCAAATTTGCGCTCGAGCTCCTCTTAAGCCAAGGGATCTCTCTTGACAGATTTGATCAAAAGATTAAGGCCTTAACATATGTTTTCATAATATCAAAAAGTCTAATTTGACTCGCATATCCCTGATGTCTGCTCTTCCAAGCCTCAAATCTGTACGAAGGAAATAGCTGCTGTTCATTCCTACAGACTCCAGCTTGCTTACTTTTTTCTTTTTCTAGTAATAATTATATTGATTTAGTTGCGGTTTTTTAGATACTGACTAAACTAGTCTTAGTCAGTTACTTAAGTATGTATGAAGCCACTTTCGATATATGGATTAGGTGAATAATAAATTCTGTATTACCACAGATCCTGAGCTCTGTCCTTTCTTTTTTACAGCTTCAACACACAGTTATGAGAAATACTATTATCTCCAGCTACAAAATGAGACTTCAGACAGAGCTAAGATTTTGTCATTGGTCGCATAGAAAGCCCATGGCAGACAAGGAAAAACGAGTGGAAGACAGATAGGAATATCAAGTTCAGATCGTGCTGAAAGCTTATTAATACATCAGACGTTACACCATTATTGATACTGGACAGCTGGACAATATACAAGATTTTCAACAGCATGTGCTTCACAACAGATCAGTCACATTGGTCTCTACTTGTTTATAAAAATGGAGCACTTGAATATTCTGCAAATTGTGTTCAAATCATGTGAAAAGACTGTATTGTAAAGTATTGTTTTAACCAGATTCCTTGAGGCCTTTTGAAAATGTTGACAGGTCATCATTTCACACTATTAAATTCAGTCAGACTTAAAAATTTAGCCTGATTATGTTGATGTAATGGAGACTTCAAATGAGGTGTACTGCTCTGCTCTCTTTTCACAGAAGAGTAATGACTGCTGGGCTATTAAGTGCAACCACTCTGCTGTCTTTGCCCAAAAGAAATATGGGTCATACTAAAAAAAGACGATCAATAGCTGTCTTCTCAAATCAGGCCACATTGGACCATAGCTCAATAAGGCTGACCAACCAATTGATTTTGAAAAGAATAACTGAAAGAGATGAGGGAAGCCCAATTTAAAATTTTATATTCAATTATATATCATCTGTAAAAAAAACACCCAGTACTGCAACATTGTGACAGATTTATATGCACATATGTGTGCGCAGATGTTTGTGCTGCATGGATGTATGTCGTTTAAAGTGGCCACACCCAAAACAATCACTTCTCAGCTCCACACACGCAGTGTTTCTCCTACTGTACATAAGGACACAGTTATGTAAATATTTTTGCAATTTTATTTATATAACATGACATAAAATTCAGAAAGCTACTAAAGGTAATTATGATAATTACTGTAACCTTGCTTCTGCTGATTTACAGGGTATGAACTAGGCCTTCTGCTCTGTAGTAGCTGTAGTGTCAGACCCAAGAAGGTTTTAACTGAAACACCACTTCTGTACTCCAGCCTCCTATGCAAAGCCCACATCGAGAACCCCACCGAGTAATGATGTATATATAGTTACAATTTGGGAACAAAGGGAAGACGATAGTTTCCCTACAGTTCAACAATTACAAATGAAATACTTATCCACCCCACACGCAGCAGTTAATACCGTTACGCTGCCTCTCACCAGGCAGTTTTTTTACAAATGTTTTAACAATCTATCCCCGACAGCACAGCCATGAAGCAAGGACCAGATTTCTTCTAATGACATCTCTGCATGCAGGAAGCGTGCTGTCTCTACTATACCTACTACGTTACAGAAACTCTACCTGTGCATGTCTTCATCTGCGGGCATAGAACCTCTCACAGAAGATTATGATGCAGTAAATCACTTTGGTTAAAGAGAAGTTATTAAGAGCTCAATTACATACACAAGCTTTGAATATTTTCATTTTGGAAAAAGCTTAGCAGGACATGACTAGTAGTCTCTGTTAATTTGCCACATAAAAGGTTTCATGGATAATCATATGCATTCGTAATATGCTAGCTTTGAAGTAATTAAATAGAACCATTAAGATGGCTGGGTAGAAAGATACCTAAACTTTGCATGAACTTTATCTTATTTGCTTTTGCTTGGCAGAGGACTGGTTAAGAGAGTTTTTTTCCATAAAATGATTCTTCCTATAGGAAAGAGTTTTAAGGATTTATGTTTTTTGTGAGCATTTTCAGAAAGTCTGAAAAAGCATTTTCAGTTGTGAAACCGTAAAACATGAAAGAGGTAATCTTCATGAACATCTCCCACAGGAAGAGGAAGAATTTCTCTGACAATTGCACTTGTGAGATTGGGGAAAGGGGACAAGAAGAGAAGTAGCAAGGACTCCAGGCTTCAAAAAAAAAAAAGAAAAACCACATAAAATGAAAGAAAAACTTTAAGCTCAAGAAGTGCAATTAATACAAGGTCTCAATTTGTAAGGAGACTGTTGAAAGATGTCCCTTGCTATAAATCTGTGCCTAGTTAAAAGTGTTTTTGGATTAATTTGTTAGTCCTTCACTCAATTTACCATTTTAAAATGCTGCTGAATTCTCACATCAAGTTGGATGGCGAAATTAACAAGTGAAATCCTAAACCTGCGTTCCCCAGGAGACTAAACCAGATATTAACAAAGATTCCCTTGGAGCCTGGTAAATATCTGTGAATGCATATTAACTGTAGAATCCCCTTCATAAAATACTAGCTACAGTACGAGCATAGGCTTCTCCAGACACCTAATATTCAGCAGTCCCAGTAAGCAGATGTCATCACAGCGACTGCAAGCAAATATACAGTCTGACACATCTGTTGATACCGTTGTTAAGGCTATACTCTGTTATACTGAGGTTCAGAGCACCATGATTTCTGAGACACAGAGATGACCACAACTACAGGAAAACGTAGAGAGAATACGCGAGGCAGAGACAGGTCACATTTAACTGTAATACTTTGATTTCCTCTTTGCAAAGTAAGATACAGCGTTAAGACCACAGACGCATAGCATCAAAGTTTAACTTGTTAATATACTGTAAAACACCGGAGCTTCCTAAGCAAACAAACAAATTCTTACAGACTAGTGCTAGCAGAACTGCTGGCCAGCTCTACTCTTCCCTTTCCTAGGGTCACACTGCAGCCACAGCGCACAAACCCCATGCAATAAAGAACTCTTAACCTCGATGTGCTCGTGATCAACATTAACAGTCATGTTTCCCTTATCCAGCCTTGGGCAGGGTTTTCTGTGTGTACTTCAAGAAAGCTTTTTCAGCTTACAGACAACACAAGCAAAAGGAGCTCCGGAAATATTACATTTACCATAAATGTTGCATTTCCCTTTCTCCACTCATTGACTTAATACACGCAATTGTATTCAAACTAGGGGAATTCAAGGATTAATTTTAAGCTTAAGAAAGTGATTTGTTTTGTACAGATACATGTTATAACACATCTTGAAGTTATCCCTATTTTCCAGACTGAAAAAAAAAAAAAAAATGAATCAAAGCATTGCTTCCTCCAACCCTACTCCATGTCAAAGATCTCCATGAGCAGAATTAACAATAAAATGTTTTCCAGCAAATCTGCAGGCAAAAAAAGCTTCCCTGTTTACCACCTTGTGGCTTGATCTGGTAAATAGTCCCTTCTTACACACATACACCCCGTTTCATCATTTTACAGTTAACTAGCCTCTCAAGCAGCAGGCACAGAAACTTCGCTCAAAGTTCCTCCCCAAAGGAAAATTGAAGACCGTATGCTTTCAGTGAGACTGACATCAAGCCCAAGGTGCCCCGATCGATGGGGTAATCGAGAATGCCAGGACTGTCTGTCCGGCTCCCAAACAGCTCTGAATAGCATACAAGCAGCAACCGGTTGCCCAAGCTGCATCTCTCTTCTACCCACGTCTTCTAACAGCCAGCAGCCACGCATTGAAAGGATGCTACGGTCAAACGGAACAAACGAGAAGTATGCAGTAAAGGAAGAAGTACTTACATCCCTGAATTTGTTCCAGTACTTGTCTTTATCATACTGCGAAACGGTGCTCAGCCATTTGTCGTTGTCCAGGAAATTGCCATGATTGCTGTTACTCGTGATGATTTCAGGATGCCGGCTCTCCACTTGCAGGAAGCACCAGGCAGCGATTACCAGCACCCCCGACATCTGCAAGAAGAGGAGAGGAGAGGAGAGGAGCGGAGCGGGGCGGCGGAGGGCGGCGCGGCCGCGGGGGCGGCTTTCTCGGGCAGGGAAGTTTGAGGGGACCCAAGTTCGGGCTTGTCTCCCCTCACGCCCCTCACCAACTTCTGGCTGCGGAGCTACCGGGTCCGCTGAGACCCCCCTCTACCCGCCCAGCCTGGAGGGGCGGGGAACAGCAACAACCCCAGTAATGATACAAATAAACCAGGTCACCTGCGGCCGGGCAGAGACACCAGCCAGGGGAGAAGACAGCCTTACGAAACCCCAAATAAAGCCTCCCGCGGGAGCAGCCAGCGCTGGCTCCACGAAGTTTAGCTGCCAGAGCAGAGAGGAAGCCCCTACCTCCGGGCAGTGCCGCCGGCCGGGGCACCGAGCGCCGCCGCCGCTGCCTCCTCCTCCTCTCCTTTGTGCGGCTGCCGCTGCTCGGGCGGCGGGTCGGAGCGCCGGCGAGCCCCAGGTAGACGCCGTCAGCGGCTCCGGGGGTGTGTGCGCGGTAGCGGGGCGGGCGAGCGGCAGCAGCCGAGGTCTGGCGCCATCTACCCGCTGCGCGGCGGCGGTGCGGGGGCGGAGCGCGGCTCCGGCGCTGGCGGCGCCCGCCTGAGGTAAAGGGCGCGGCGAGGCACCGCTCGCGCGCCCAACGGTCGCCGTAACGGTCGCGGTGAAGCGCTGAGGACCTGCGGCACCTGGCGAGCGTGTCCGCAGGGAAGCGGGGTCGCCCCCGCGGGGCAAATGAGCCTCGCGAACGGGCCACGGCGTTGTTGCAGATCTGTTCCCCGGCCCTGGAAAGGCTGTTGGGCCGATGGCGGGGCAGGGACACGATGGGCGGCTGGGGAGGATGTCTGTGAGGAAGGCTGGGGATAGCCTCTTCAGAGAGCTCAACGCTGAAGTCTTCACTACTGCTGCAGTCTGAGGAGTTACAGAGCCGTAAAACTGGCCTTAGAAACCCAAAACCCAACAAACGCCAGCTTTTATAAGCCCTGGGTAGGCGATGACTATCTTGAGTCAATGGTTTTACGCTTTCCAGAAGTAATGACGTTTCAAAGGCATGGAAGCCATCCCAGGTTTCTTAATTTCTTTTGGCAAAGAGCTCCCCTCCCTTGGTCAACACACCTCACACCATGAAGAGGTTTCTGCTCCCTCAGCAGACAATGAAGTAGGGGACTGCCCAAGCCATCGAAGAGTGTAGGAGAAAGCCATGTTCCATTTTTAAAAATGGGAAGGAGGCAGATAAGGGGAGCTACATAGTGGTCTAGGAACTAGGGTGAAAGGAGGAGACCTTCTCCAGCAAGAAAGGAGAAAGATCTCCATTGTCAACTGAGGAGGTGGGAAAGAGGGCTGGGCGATTTCCTCCGTTGGGGTTTGGGTGATTGTTGCTGTATCCATCCCCAAAGACCGCGAGGAAGGCACTCCTCCTCCTCTTACTTCTGAGTATTTCAAGGGACAGGAAAGAGGGAAATTTCACATCCACAAATAATGTATAAAATATGGAGAGGAGGCTCTCATTGAGGGTCTCGTTCTCTGCACCTGGATGGAAGAGAGAGCTCATCCCCTGCTAATTAACATGGTGCCCCAAAATGAGGACATACACTTTTGCTGATCATTTTAAATACAGCTGTGAGTACTGTTTCATATGACATTTTTCAAATATGGTTCATTAAACTGTCTTGTAAATACTGCCTTTTCTCTCCAAGAAAACTATCAACAGGTTTAATTCCACTTTTTCCAGACAGTCACATTAGGCGTTTCTTTAGTAACAGAACAGGGTCATGTTTATTCATTTTTTACTGCTATACCTGAGCACTGAACTCAGTATACAGTTCTATTCCTAGATCTGATTTTAAATACAGTTCCTAAATACCACATAACCACAATAAAAGCCCCTGGGACTGGGGAAAAAAAAAAAAAAAAAAAAAAAAAAAAAAAAGAGGTTTTATTAATTTTAACAGCAGAGAACAAGCACGTATGCATGTAAGTGCCCCACATTGCATTCTCCCCTTGGTGCGTATAGAATCTAATGCAAGCTACGTGCCTGCAGGAGGGCAAAATACAACCCAATAAAAGCAGCAAACAGGAGAAATCCAAACCAAAGCCCTGCAAATTTGGATGTAAATCCATATCCAAACACCTTGCTCCACCTTCCCTCCTATGTTGGACGGTACCATTCTTCTGATGGTGGCCCAGGGTAAGTGTTCCTCTCAAATATCTCTCTGTTGTGCACAGACTTTCCTATAAAACTGTTAGTTTCAGAGACAGATAAGGTTTATATAACTTCTACCTGGCAGAGTGAACACAAGCTTTCTCCCTTCTTACTTCGATGAGCAGAGCACTGTGCAGTTCATTCTATATGGGCCTTTTCTGTAAGGGTTCTAACAACAGAGAATTTGTCTTCTCTGCACAGACATTAAAGGTCTTGCACCATCTTGAATCTTACGGTTAAGAGATTTCCCCAGTGAGCTTACAGAAATCTGTTGCCATTCAGCTATGTACAGTTCCATTTGGCTTGTGTTTCACCCCAGACATTGCTGCATTTCAGCACCGTCATGCACAAACCATGCTTACCTGCTACGTATTTGAGGGTTTTTATGCACAGGAACTACATCAGTGCTTCCAGTTTTGCGTAGATGCACTAGTTACTACTTTCTTGATCCCACTGGCCGTCAGACCAATTTAATCCTCCCTTGACAATTTCTTCAAGTCATGAATTGCCAGGCCAGGCGGGTAAAGAGCAGCAGAATATTGTTTCCACCAAAACTTGTAGGAGTTCTACCCGTTACATATTTATAGCAGCCGTTAGTTCATCCCTGTAAAACACACTTGTTAGCACAGCACGCCAGGCTCGGTCCTTCAGTGACTTCCGTAGGGTTGACTTCACTTAGCGTGAAGCAGGCTGATACGCTCGCCAGTCAGAGACCTGAATGATAAAGTACAGAAACATTGTATATAAAGTGAGTAATTACATTCTTACTTGTAGCATTTGTGTCAGAAATGTGTCATCATTTATTTAATTACTTCATAATCCCATATTCAAAACATGGCTAATCTTTCTTGATCCAGTAAAACACAGGCTTCCTGTTTAATCCTGATAGCAATCTCTATCGCTCAGCAGCTGCAGCATTTCACCTCCACGCTGTTTATCTTCCATGACTAGAATTGAAACACCCTTGTCGGCTGGTTTTTATCTCTGGGCAGTGCTATAATTGCCTCTAATTCTGATCCAAGAATATAATATTAGAGATCTCTCTATAGTGGATGACTCAACTCTTCGGTATTTTGGATGTAAAAAGCTCCTTTGTTCCAAGTTAGAAGAACTACTGAAGAGTTAAAAAACATTTTTTTTTTCATGCTTGCAGCTGTAAAAAGTTCTTCAGTATTGATTTTGGGTATTATTTGATAATTCACTTCAACTGTATGAATCATTTGATCAGAAGTTGTAATTACAGCCATACCCTGCCAGCTTCTCCGTGCTGTAGCCTGTACAGGTTCATTCTGGAAGCAGAACCTTCTGGTGCAGAAAGCATTTCGCACACACAAGAGTCAAGGGCCAGATCTCATCTCCAGCTAAATTCCCCATGCAGAGGAATGTTATAGTTGTCTTAATAGGGCACTTCGGGACTTTCAGTTAATAGAGAAAGCCTTCAGCAGTGGTCTTGCAGGCAACATAGCTGAAGCACGTTAACTTCCCCCTAGATGGAAACAAGGATGCCTGGAGAACCAAGCCAGCCACTCCTGTTTTCCCTAAAGCTACGCTGAGCTCGTCCCACATCATAGCCCATAGCCAGCAGCTGCGTACTCAGCAGGGTAAAGTCAGTAGCAATAGCACATAAGCGTTGCCATGTAAAGGATTTTATTTCCCCCCGTTATAGTTGGCAGCAAGACTCACTTTTTCACCTTCTTGATTGCTTCCATAGTTCTTGAGGCAGTGGCTGCAGCCTTTGTAGTAGAGCCTTGAAAATCTTCTGTGGACTTTTATTGATGTTTTTTCCCCTACTCTTGTGAGGCACAATTCCACTGACTTCATTTTTTTAAACATTCACTCAGGAAAGAAAATCTTTACGGTAACAAATGTTTAAAGTGCATTTCTGTACTTTACTGTGTACTAGAGTCCACTACAGGATTAGGAAAATTCAATTCTTGTAATTTAACTGGATTTAAAAATATATCACTAAAAAGGTACATGCAGTGGCACAGACCTTTATTTAACATCCCTTTGTATCTTCCATATACTGTTGTATCCTTTTAATAGACAGGAGTTTTATTTCCTCCTGTGGTTCTCAGAACTGCAGATTCAGCTTTGTTAGCTCTGCTGGGCAATTGTGCAGAAAAAAACTCGTTTAACCTGTGCAATAAGTGATTGTTGGCTTATACAAAGTTCGTGAGACATTTGTCCGTTTTACAACAGACTGTAATTCCTCTTCTCTGAAATTATTACAAACACAGGCTCTGATTTGACCTCTTTATTCGCTCTCCTCCTGGCCTCTTCTCTATATGACAGTCATATTTTATTGCAACAGTGCCTGGAATTTTGCAAGAATTTGCTGAATGCTTGCAACCAGAAGTGCTGCAAGTATGTCACATGGCAGGAAAATTATGGATTTCTAGCAGGCAACGTGGCACCAGCTATTTTGGAGACATTGCAGTTGGTGCAATCTCCTGTGTTCTCACCCTTCTGAAGCACTTAAACCCGATGTCAGTGATTTCAGTGTAAAAGAAAACATCCATTGACCCGGACAGATCCTACAACATGTTCTGCAATCTATTTGCTAGTGTGTATTAGTTGTAATATCCCAGATTAAAATGAATTGAAATACTGGCAAGTCCTGGGCAAAGTAAAAGCTGAACACAGTTTATGGTAGAGGTGTATAAGAAACAAAACTCAGGCAAAAGCACAGTAAAAGCAATGAGTAACTAAAGTGACTTACCACCTACAGAAGTTGGAGGTGGATTTCAGGACTGAGTTTTTCCCACCTTGCAAAGCTATCTTGCCCACAGGTGTCTAGAAAAGAGAAAAATACATTTAAAATTGAAAAGACTTCTGTTCACATCAAATGTATAATCAAACACAAGGTTACATTTAAACAGAAAGATGAGATCAAAGCAGGTATTCACGATGTTTAACTTCTGCCTTCTGAGGCTAATCCTCAATTTCCTCTGTCATCAGTAAAAAGAAACGAGTTCGTTTGAAGGATGCCTCAGAGCAGAAATCTATCCTGGCCGTTGTGGATTGTTTTCTGAAGGATGGTATTGACTCCAGAAAGAGCCTACAAAACCAGGAGCACACTAGGTAGACGTGAGGCCTGGTGATCACTGTCCTCAGGACCTGCGGACTAACAGAAAAAAATAACTTTACCTGCATGAATCAGTCTATTCGGGTCATGTCAGAGCACTCATCAGTTTAAAGACTAAGTGTTTAATGGGAAGAGAATCCCTGTGTATTTGACAAATGGTTCCACTTTCTTACCTTTCTAGTGGGTATGGTGATCATGACAAAAGTAATTTTATGGTATTTCACAAAGTATCTTGTAAAATGGCAACCTTATTTTATAGTGGCTTTTATTGCTACTGGAACTTTACTAGGAATTGCATCACAAAAATCGGTTAACATAAATATTGCAGTGAAGAGCTCTCACCATTTAATGCCAGAGTTAACTCTGCCAATGCAGCCTTCATTTTCAGATAGAAAAGGTCATTAGAATTAAATTTGTCCTCAGACTTCATACCTAGCTGGGATGAAACACTGGGATGAAGTTTTGTAGCTCTGTTCAGCCTGGAAAATATCATCCCAAGATTTGCCACTGTCAAGCAGTCTTAGAGAGTTGCCTGAAGCCCTCTCTGTAATATATGAACAGAAACAGAGGTTTGGAGATTAAGATGTCGAATATCAAATAGGTTTGTTCAATATTTACCACAGCAAGACCCTGTTTTGAACATCTGCGAGACACGACAGCACCAAACAGTAATAAATAACACCATTTGCACTGATAGTCAGATTTCAGAAATCAAATTTGCATGGAAGATGGAGCATCATTAATGGCTGAACTACAAAAATTAAATTTGCATTCATATAAATGTTAAAGAAGTCTCAAGTGTGCTCGTTCTTTCCCCATGTTATCCTTTTCTTCTTTTTAAACTTTCTCAAATTTTCCCATTTTTGCTACTTCTTTTTCTTTTCTCTCTAACACGATCTTATGCAGCCTTCGCATTATGAGCTCTTTATGGTTCTTTGTGATCATTTCCTCCATTCTTCCCTTTCTCCTTTCATTTACTTCACTCTGCGCATCCCCCTTTTCTCTTGCTCATCTAAACATAGACCGAGATCTGTAGAAAAGCAGCAGCTCTCCTGGCGACAATGGAGCCAGTCTGGAAGCAGTGCTGCCTGATGGACAGAGACTCCCAAAACATCCTGCAGCTCCAGAGCCCAGGCTTGGCATCGGCCCAGTTACATATGGTTAACATCAGGTTTGAGTTTGCTGAGTAGCATGAAAACAAGAAGAACTGGGGATTTATTGTACCAAAAAATCTTCTGGCTCTCAATAAACCCTCTTTTCATTAAAGAAAATAAAACAAAAGTATTGATGTCTATAGATGGGGACAATAAAGATGAGCCACAGAGGAGCCGTAATGGTTTGCATACTCATAAACCCTTCTCAGTCTTTGCGGCTTCAATGTTTTCCTATGGGGGATAATGTTAAGAATGTGCTGGAATGCAATACTCTCAGATAATGTAGAGAAACAATTTTCTTTCTCCCTGCCACTACATTTTAGGCATGAAGCTTAAGCTCTTTAGGGAAGCTGATGATTGTCAGTAACTTGAACCCTTATGGAAAACCAAATGCTATTTTACACAGTCACCGAACCCCTTGAGGCCAGTGTGATTAAGATGAAGAGTTTGGGTCGGGAGGGAAGAGAGGCATTAGGTGTGGCAATAGCCGAAAGAGAGGCCAAAGGTGCAAGATAGGGTCAGCATCAGTGCCTGCGAGCACCCCGGGTAGCCGTAAGAAATTTGGGGAACGTGGACCATCTGCCCCAGGTGTGGCACAAGGGTTCTGAACTCCTGATCCTCAGAGTCAGCTTCAGGCCTTGGGGTACTGAAGGTGACGGACAAAAATTTGGCCATTGGCTCAGATCTGCTACAAGCTTATATCGCTGTATCTACAGCACAGTCATTTCTCAAGCACAGCAGGGGCAGACCCTGACCCTGCTAAACAGTCCTGCTCCTGTAAACAATCAGTTCAGTCACCTGTACTTTAAGCACATCGTCGCACCAGGGACAGTATTCTGCGAAGGACCATGTGCTGGTCAGAAAACGGACAAAAATGTAAAAAGAATTCCAGGTATCTTCCTCTGCTTCAAGCAATTACTGAATTGTCTATGATAACAGGATCATAAAAACAAAGAAAAATAACCCCCAACCCTGATAATACTCTTAGGGGCAGGAATTATAAAGGAGGAAAATGGATGGCATTTGGTACCCGCAGTGACAATCTGTAGAAATGTGGAGGATGCAAAACTTCACCTTGTGTCAGCAAGTGTGGAGACTGGCAGAAAGGGAGGCAGACAGACAGTAGCCTTATTTCTCATGGTAAGTGATTCTGAAGTGCTTGATGTGTTTTTGGTTAACTCTGGCCAAATTTGAAACTGTATTAAAGGAATCTAAGTAGTACTTCACTCTGCATAGAAATGAAAGATGAGTATTAAGCTTTTAAATGCAGAGTAGAAGAATTTGTCCACATTCTAATGCAGCTCAAGGTCTTGCAGTTCCGAGGTGTGTGGGAAGGACTGAATCCACCAAGGGAGGAGGAGACCAACTCACGAGTGGGAGCAAAGCGCTGGCAGAGAAACTGCAGAAGATCCAGGACTCACCCCAGAGCAAGCAACCAGAATCTGCCAACCAAAATTCATGCTACAGTGAAATTTGTGGAAGGTGGGCACTGCTTTTATCCCATAGGGAGTAGAAATAATCTGCTAATATGTCAAGAAAGTATGCCTGGGCCAAGAGTATATAGAGAACTAAAAGTCAAAGTCCACACAAGAAGTAGTACCTGGGGTGGCACACTGCGCCATGTATTTGAGCCAAAACTTTGCTGATGCCTGGAAAGAAATGCAATGATGGTGTCCTGGTTTTGGCTGGGATAGAGTTAATTGTCTTTCTAGTAGCTGGTATAGTGCTGTGGTTTGGATTTAGGATGAGAATAATGTTGACAACACACTGATGGTTTAGTTGTTGCTAAGCAGTCAAAGACTTTTCAGCTTCTCATATGGGCCTGCCAACAAGGAGGCTGGGGGTGCATGAGAAACTGGGAGGGAGCACAGCCAAAAAAGCTGACCCCAACTAGCCAAAGGGATATTCCACACCATATGATGTCATGCTTGGTATATAAACTGGGGGGAGTTGGCTGGTGGTTATTTTCCTTTTCATTACAATTTGTTGTTGTTGTTGTTGTTGTTGTTATTATTATTATATTTCAATTATTAAACTGTTCTTATCTCAACCCACAAGTGTTCTCACTTTTACTCTTCCAATTCTGTCCTCCATCCCACCGGAGGGGGGGTGTGAGTGAGCGGCTGTGCGGTGCTTAGTTGCCGGCTGGGGCTAAACCACGACAAATGGCAAAGGCTGACATAATTTCACATACCCAAGGAGAGCGTGTGCTGCCGCAAAAACCATGACAGTGTTATTAGCAGCTCAGAAAAATTCTTCATAGGAGCAGCGCATAACACTGCAGCAGAAGATGAATGGACTATCTCCCTGAGAGGAACTGAGACGTATTAATTTTAGGTTGGATTTTGGTGCACAAGACAAGAGGATGCCAAAAATAGTGGTCTTAGGAGAAAAAAAAAAAAACAAAAAAAACAAAAGAAAAACAAACAGAATAAGCTAAGTGACTGTGACTCAGGGCATTTTAGTGGTGAGCTCACACGTTCTCTTAAGAGGGTTAATCAAATTTACAGGGATATGAATCTGAGAAAAGTTACAGATTATATTTGCTTCAAGGGAAAATAAGCCTATTGTTTGATTCCTGCTCTTGATGATGCCAAGTCACTGGAAAAGCAAGGAATTCAAAATAAGTAAGAAGGGTATGTGAGTGTCTTCCAGAGGATAGAGGAGGTATTTCAAAACACAGAAAATAACTGATAGTTCAACCCCTAGGAAGGTTCCTCTCACTTTAAGGCAGAGATTAAAAAAAAATAGGACAAGATGAAAAGGAAGAAGATGCAGTCCTCGTTGCTCTGTCCCAAGGGAAGTATTCCCCTGAGATGGGAAAAAGTAGAACCTTTTCCTTATGAATAGACTCAAAGGAACTAACCGCATAAATTGGAAGCGTTTTTCACCGAGGGACAGAAGTCCTTGAAACAATACACTTTTCTTCTTTGTGCATCATCAGGCTCTGAAAAGGGTCTGTAGGGAGGGAAACAAAATGTAAGTAGACAAGATGACATCTGAGACTCTCTGCAGATTGGTTAGACGGCTTCCTGAAGTCCTCCTGGCCCGATGCTTTTGATTCCTCATTCTTGTACATTTAACATCCCTTCCAGGTGTCTTTTTTCCATCCTTCCTGAGGTTTTTTTGATATAGAAAAAATAACAACTTTTTTGATGACACAAAAGATATTGAGATTTTCATCAAGGGCAAACCCACAGTATCAATATAAAATCTCCAGGCAGCTTTGGAAGTAACAAGAGCTACCAAACTAAGAGACCCTACAAATAAAATTAAGTAGATTCTATGCAGTACAAATAATAAATGAGACAGTGACAGAAGATAATAGAGCCATGAAGATCATCCACTGACACCATAAATATATTCCTCCAACACACAAAAAGAAGGTACGAGGATTTCTTGAATTAATTAACTGCAAAGGGGTATTTGGGTTTGATGTAACTTCTGAAACCTGGAAGTTCTGATGGAGATGGAATTTGACTTTCCGGGTATCATAGTTTGGTCTGGACAGTCCTGGTTTCAGGTAAGAGAGCTATATTACACAAGTAAGTACAAGTCAGCCCAGTTGAAAACCAGATGCTCTGTCTCACAGAATATGGGCTCCCCACACCAACATCTATGGGGCTGACATAACAGGAGCAGCGCTACACTGTCTGGACCTGGTTTTGGTCTTGCAAATCTGTCCTGACTTGCCAATCATGTCAAGCTGTAACTAGTTTTGAAGTCTGGGATGCTGTGATAGAGTAAACAAAGTTGGTCACAGATATTTTTTCAAAGAAACTAGTCAGTTCTCTTACTCCAGAGACCATTATGTCTGCAAAAACCTAGTAGCAAGATGCTCAGATAGAATAGGAATTTTTCGCCTCAGTCAAAGGTTCAACATTTTTCTTAAGTGCTTTGGGATCCTAAAGTCAGCTCAAACCGAGTATAGGCAGCTTATTGCAAGAGGATCTGGCAAATAACCTGTTGAGAAGATTATTTTTCCTCATCTACAAGTACAGGATTCTTGGTTCATGCACACACTCTGGAGCATCTGACAGAAGTGCAACCGAGCAAAGTGCAGAGCTTGATTATTTACATGTTTTTCTAAATCCAGTTCACAAAACCAGCCCATCTGACCTCAGATGAAGTATAAACTGCAAGTTCCAACGCCACAGCTGAGATCACCCTGAAGAAAGAAATTAATACTATTAGCACAAGTCAGGTCTGCATGTTCCTGGCCCGTATACTTTTTAACATGAGACTATTAAATTGTTAAAGGGGCAAAGATAGTGATCCCCTAAGGCTTCATAGAAAAATGTGTGAAGATGTGCACAAAGGTGACTTTAGTCATTGAAAAGTCTAAGAAAAGGTCTGAAGTCTGGCCTCAAATGAAGCATGAGCTATTAAATATTGTCACCTAGGCCAGCAGGAGAGACCACACTGAGTGAAAGAGCACATTAGGAGACAATCACCATCACCTTGATGCCACATAAAAATAATTGCCTGTCCTCTGCTGTCCTCTCCAATAGAAGGATTTAACAACGATGACTAGAAACAACTATATACTAATAGTTACATTATTCTCTGTCCCCTTCAGCAGCTTTCTTGCAAGATGCTACAATTAAATAGACAATTCTATGTCTCAATTTATTTTTCTAGATATGTAAATACTGACAAGCTCAATAGGCTGCTTAGTAGGTGTGATTTTAAGCCATTAATTTGAAATGTGGCTTCAGACTCCTGACCAATATTTCTCATCATTCATAGTCCAAAGGGATGCTGGGAGAAAGCTTTTGTCAAAAAAACGAAGAACCTGCTCAGACAGACTGGAGTTGTTTCCAGACTTCACAGTGAAATTAAAAATAGTTTTAGCAAAACAGGTCATCACTTGCTGACATTTTGTTCAACAGAAAACTGAAAACCTGTTGCCTGGATGTTCAAAAACTAAAGCTGCACTCGTCAGAGACAGGGAGCTAAAAAGTCACAAGAAGAAGGTGTAAAACCAGCAGTATGGCTTGGGGCCCAGATTTATCCCACAGCTCTCACTCGAGACGTCTCTGTCTCTAAATCCGAGAAAGAAGGATATAAGGGCACCAAAACCTGACTCTTTCTGGCTTACTGTGATAATTCTGTTTTCCTTAAAAATTCCTTAAAAATTTTCCTTAAAAATTTCCTTAAAAGGGGTGAATGCAAACTGTTGTGTTCCCTGCAAAATATGAGTGTATAATTAAGACCAGATGTTTACATCCTGGCTTATACCTAATAAATATACAGTGACAGGGAAGCATATGAAGTACAATTCAGCAGGAGAAAAATGTTATTTAAGGTCGTATGGAAAAGCACTGAGTAATGAATTTTTCTCAACTGGATAGAAAAAATACAACTCCCACCCTCTTTAAAAAAATACAAGCCACCTTTTCAGATGGTGAGGTATTTGTAACAGAGATACACTGCCATCACAGCATTAAACCGTGTGTTGTCACAGAAAAAACATAACTTTCAGCCTTTATAAATAAAGAGAAGAACTAAAATGGGATAAAATATAAGGAACGAGATAAAGATGTGGAGACTCAGATACCTTTCAAAAATCAAGTTCAGTCTTATCATAGGCCTAAATGGCTCCCCATTGAACATTTAGCGTTTATGCTCATGTTTTAATTTCAATATGCATTTTTATTAAATAAAAATTACATATTTTATTTTTCTCACAGAAGCTGTATAAGAATTTCAGAGACATTGGTGGCAGTGTGATGAAAAAAGGTTTTGGAAATTTATGCTGTGTTAAATAGCAAGATCGTTTTGGCAGTTTTCCATTCATTGGCCTGAAGGTGTCTGGTTTTACTTCTGCTTCTTCATCAAAGATTTCATTCAGTTATTTGTGTGATTATTCAAAAACAGTGAGAGTTTTATTTTAACACAGGACGTCTAGAAGGGCAACTAGACCAAGGCCAGAGGTTGGTCTTGGAAAGGTTGGCCTGTCTGGAAAGGTTTTTCTTGATGAATCTCAGGCAGGCACAAATGTGAAGTGTTTGTCAAAGTGGGGATGACTCCAGCAGCGGCGCCAGGTGGGGAGGAAGCACCTTTGCAGGGCAGCGCCTTGGCCTGCAACGGGATATTCTTCCTGCTGTGTTTGTGGTGGGACACAACCAGGCTACATCTGTGGTGGAGTCGCAAGACGTGCCAGGTGGAAATGAATGGCTGAAGAAAGACCAGTAAAGATGTTAGTCAAGCATTTGAGACCCTGGCTGGTGAGAAATAAGTAGTAAGTAAGCACGTATGAATGTTACGATTGTCTTATTTAACACTTTCATCAATTACCTGGTAAAAGGAGTATACAGCCCAGCACTGAAATTTGTATAGGATGCTAAACAGGCAGGGATCAGGATAATGAAATACAGAGAAGTCACAACGTAAAGTTTCACACTGATGAAGACAAATAGGAAAAAAAAAACCCTCAAGACAAGAATGTGGAGTATTTTGGTTAATTTTACAAAAAAAATCCCTTGGGAAAATAATACATAGCTTATATTCTCTACTCATTTAAACAACTCATACACTTCCTAAATGCAAAGTACAGATTCTTGGAAGAGCCTTTGATTAAAGTTCCTTACATCAGTCATAGGTGTTACAACATGGATACTAGATTCTTTGATAGAGACAAACAGAGCATAAGCAAAAATAATTCATGGGAGATGTCAACAAATTAACACCTTGTCTGGATCCTGTCAGGAATTTTGAGTTAAAATTATACTTCAGATTTAGTTTAGAAAGCTGTCTTAGAGAATGAAGTGCGAGATAATTAAAATGAATCAATTCAGATTCTCTAGGCCCCAATTTTTAGAGTTTTAAGACATCTAATAATTCGAAGGAAGTGAAGAAAGGCTTGACGGTGGTAGCGTGCATGATCATCCCAACACCTAGGCCTTCAGCAACCACAGGAGAAGCACTGCCTGCATTCTCTCTTGCGCTGGTGGAGCAGGGGCTGAGGGAAGATAGAGACAAGAAGGACTCTGGCTTAATAAATACAGGATGAATATAAATAAGTATTGTCTAGCACTAAGATCTAATAGACTGTGCAGTGAACTCCCAAAGGAGACGTTGCCTGAGACTCTTAAGAACAGGATGATTAAGGCATTGGTGAATATCCTCAGGGGAGCTATCCTGCAGTGGCAGAGGAATGGGCTAGAAGACAAACCAGGTAATTTCTAGCAACTTCAAGGCATGGAATTCCATCCCCAGCAGCCATTCAGAAAACTCCAGAGAGGCAAGGTTATTTCCTAGGTACATAAAATCCGTGTATGGGAATCAGACACTCCTGTATTCAGCATATAAATGCACACGCTTGTGTGATCTTAATACAGAATATAAATAAACAGTGACAGAGATACTTAAGATGTACACACAGTAACTGACAAGGTATTGCCCTCGACGTATCTGAATGCAAAATGGGATATGGCTGCTCCGCATTACATTCCTTTTGGTTTTAAAGTTTTCCACTTTCTTCAAGGGTTGAACAATTTTTGTAATTTATTTACTCTTAGCATTAAACAGTACCAAGGGTGAATTTACATCTGATCCTTAATCCAAATGGACTTTCTTAGCAATTAAAATCTGTATTTAAAATAAAAAGTTTTAATATTGTGACATTCAAAAGGCAACCAAAGGTTTTCACTGATTATAAGTAGAAAGAGGAAATAATGTATTATTCAAGCTCCAGAGCTTGCTTAATGCAAGATCAATTTTGTTAAGTGTTGCTTAGCAATGGATTATGAGTGCAGGGCCTGAATATTAATGCAGGATGGGTATGGCAGCGATTCCTGTGAAAGTACACTTTAAAATAAAAAGGGAAGGATTTTCCTGGTGAACCACAGACAAATAAATACCTGCAGAGTTCCGTAAATGAAGAGAGCTCACGTCTTCTTCACCTCTTGCATCATTTATTGGTTACCAAGCCACATAGCAGGAACTTTTAGATCATCTTGGTTATTTTCCAGGTATATACCCAAAATGCCAAGAGTCTGCTCCTAAACCCTGAGGCAGGCAGCAAAACTTTACAATGGGCCAGCATTAAGTCAAAGCAACAGGATCAAGTTTTGGTAATAGTTCACCAGTTTTCTGGAGGACGTGAGATCTCCTTGTGATATTTTGTATCTGCAATCCAGTGTATCAAGTTGCTTATATTCATTATATATCTAAGACTTTTATCTTCTCATAGGCAGTGGTGGCATAGTTCTCCCTTATAATCAGAGCAAAGACCTTACTGCTTGGCGTTTGGGTGTTTTTGTTGTTGCTATAAAAGAAAGTGCCCATCACCTTATGCAGAAAAATCCTGTATCTCATTTTATCCCGTATTTTATTTTTGTATGATCTGTAGAAGAGATGACAAGTGGGACGAGCTGTGCTCTGAGAATGATGGACTACTGGAGAGAAACAGAGGAGCAGGAGCCACAGAGCCATGGAAGATTTGCACCTGAAATGGAAGTTGCAAGGTGGGTTTGCTTTGATTGAGATTCCTTGCACAAACTGGGTCTGCCTCATGCATCTGAAAACACTCTGCTCTGACAACACTTTAGCAAAGCACTAACAATGCTGCTTTGTTCTAAATATAGACCCCTCTATATTTAAGGTTGCAGTACAGTTTGTAATGCAGATTGCAACTTTTAACTACAGCTTTGGCAAACCCTAAAGATGGCAGAATGTCATTTTGACCTTTTACATGAGATACATTCTCTGTTGGTTTTATAGTACTTGATTACTTGAATTTCTTGATTTTTCTGTATGAAATAGAAACATAAAGATTTTTATATTATACCATCATTAAAAACTCCTGCATGTTTATTCTAAACCCTGATTTTATTAACTAACATTTTTCTGTGACCTCGCAGGCTTGATCACACAGGATGAAGCACAAGACGACCGTTGCTCTGGAAGCTATCAAATTTATCGTACTTTTCCTAGCATCTGTCTACATGACTCTTTTGGGACTTTGATGTTATTTTTCTAAGTCTATCTTTGCTAAAGATGTAAATTTATAAGAAAGTATTTATTCGACTCTCATTGATAATTGTCCAATTTGTGTGAACAGGTTCTGCCTCATAAAATAATAGCTGTTCAAGTATATTTCTTCCTAATCCTCCACTTTCCATGTACCTTGGGACATCCTACTCACACGTTTTCCTCCCCTCAGACTCAGCTTTATTTACTACATCTCATATTCTTTAAATGTGGCTTTAAATGAAGTACAGATTTGGGTTTGTGTATCTCTTTGGGGAACTGAAAAGAAAAATATATGTGCATGTAGATGTATGAATGTTGATCCTCAGACCGCTTTCAACGAATAATGAGACTGAAAACGTTTCAGGACAAGGGCAGCCTCATAGTCTACATCTGTAAGAGCAACGGGATCCAGTAGCTGACTGCTATCTTCAGCCATAACATTAAAAATAATTACTAGTGTTTATATTATAACATCAACCAGGGATTTCAGAGTTCATACATAAAATATGAGACAGTCCTTGCCAGAGCCCTAATAGCAGAAGTTAGTTCAGCAAAGTGCTTAAACGTAGTTATGACCTTGTGAGTAAACTTAGAGGCAACTTCTGTTTTTTTCCTTCTTCTCCCATGTTTTTTCTTTAAAGCTCTTGCTCTCCAACTTGGCAGGGTGTTTAAGAACCCAAAAGAGAAGCATGGCAGTAAAAGAAACTCGGGACACATAACCATCTTTGTAGTAACTTTGTTCCTTAGCAGGAGGGAGAATTACTTGCCTTTTTATTTTGGAAACATTTCACTAAGGTTGAATATCAGAGAAGCATGATAGAGTATCTTAACCCAACCATTAGTGACTTCCTTCTTCTGAGTTCTGCTGCACAGCTAAAATGTTAAGTAATTCACACTCAGAGATTCAATAAAGACCTTCAGAGGCCGCTTCAGAGAAACCTTATTCCTCAACATCAGGATGCTCTGACTGCTCAGATCTCAGATAAGCAGCAGAAAACCTGCCGGGCTGTTTTTTCATGCACTTTTCTCAACGGGTAAACCCTAGATAGCATTATTTTCCCTTCTATTCTAATGAGCTTACATATGGGTTTTTTTTGTTTTCAGAAAGCTGCTTTCATTCACTGCTACTTTAGACATTTGTCTTCCATAGGAGTTCTTGCTTAGGTTACATTTTCCTTATATCTCATACCATAGGAAGAAAGTGGAACGCTGTGTCAGTCTGTAATACGAGGGTAAAAATTTTGCTAAGGAATTGGCGACTGTGAGTATGTTCAGGGCCCTGTACTGAATGAGTTAGCTGTGTCCAAGCCTGGTAAAAAGTTAGGTGGTTGTGCATTTACAAAAAAAGCCGGTCAAGCCTAATTCTAGAATTCATATTTACAGTGTGCAATCTTGTTCATGAAAACAGCCTCCCTGAAGTCACTGGCTATTCTCTTTTCAGTGAATATTGCTCACTAGATATAAATATGAAAGGTAGTTTTAAAAATGATGTGATTATTCTCATAGATAAAATTTTCCTGAAAATGTATGTAAGTAGCTGAGATAGGGTGGAAAAAATCAATCTCTGAAGCTAGGAAATGCTGCTGTGACCTTTAATTATATGTGTCAAATTAAGACTGTGTCACATTGAATTTGCACATAATCAGACTAGACTGCAGAATCTAGCCCATTATTCAGTCTATAGTCTGCAACAATTATGTTTAGAATTTGATCCCAGTATATGAGATACATATATTTCATGGCATGCATTGACCGGAGAGAACAGGAACACAGCTTTCACTTCATCGTAGAGAGATGCCAGTCTGAGTACTCCCTCATCGCACTCTCTCTTTGATCGCTTTTCTGCCGTCACTGTAACCCGGTGTGTATAAACTGCTTCAGGAGCTGGCTTAAGGCACTGACAATTCCACTCTTCTTTACTTGCATGGGAGGCAAACAAAACTCTCTTTCCTTTTATGCGTTCTTTCTATGAACTGTGTTTGAAGAAAAAAGGTTTATTTACATTTGTATATGCTTATTTTTTTAATCATGACTGTAAGTTGCTTGTAATTGCCATCTCTAATCCTAAAAATTATGTTAGCTGATGAATTTTGATGTCACCTATGTTGCTGTGTCAAATGTCTAGCATGTGCGGGCCTTCCTTAACATTTTTCTGTTGTATTTCTCCCCTTTTTGTCTTCTCAGATGGAGGACCACACACATTTTTTGTTATGCAATTGCTTTTAACTTTGCTGTAGTTTATATGCTTTTAAGTGTCAGTTTCTACATGTATACATCAGATTTATTACCTGAAACAGGTGTATTTTGCACAGAAACTGAGGAAGCTTTTGACTCTTTCCTGGAGAAGATAGTTCCAGTCTCAGACTGACTACTGAGAAAAAGTGTCTAATTAGCACATAAATCACATGAAATATACTGGCTCACTTGTCTTATGTCAGAACCAACCTTTTATTCAATCATGTCCAAATCCACAGTGGTTCTTTAACATTAATGGAGAAGCATTAAGTAATTCTTCATCAAGGCATCACGTCTTCATCAAGGCTTGAAGAGAAGGGACCAAGCTAAATCCTGGCGACACTAGTTAGTGGAAAGGCTTTTACTAAATCAGATCCACCGCTGTGTGAATACAGGTTTGGTAGCTCACAGCTGTGTCTTGAACTAGTGAACATTAATTCAGGAAGAAACTCTGCTGTACCACAAGAACAATTCTTCTGGTAAAGGATAAGCTTTAGGAGAGTCTCATTACGCCTGTGCAACGTTGCTGCTGAAGGAAAAGATGCAAGCAACAAGGCTGGATGCTTTGAGTGAGAATAAAAATGCCTCCTTTCTTGAAATGCACAAGCCATCTATTATACTATTATTCCAGGCTGGATCATCAGCTAGTATAAGAAGACACCATACATAATTAAAATCAATAGTAGTATGTTGATTTACATCTGCTAAGGATCTAGTGCTCTACCTCAAGCATCCAAACCCCAGGTGGAACTAGGAGGTAATTTAGATAAGAAACACCAACTTCACTAAGAGCTGACAAAACTGATTTCTGAGGAAAGATATGCAGAGCTTTCCTGAAGGATGGCTCACGGCATATCAACGCGCAGGATGATAGGAAGGCTCTATTGCTTATAGGAATTTGTTTCCTTAGAAAGGAAGTGAATCAAGAGGGGAAAAAAGGATGAAACTTAGTGATAGGCAAAATTCAGAAGGCTAAAATTAAAAGGAATAAGAGTAAATATTTTCAGTGGCTATAGTAATTGAACATGGAATAGTTTTGCTAAGGATAACAATAAAGATATGCAGCTACGATACCATCAAACTAGATGCAGATGAGTCTGTGAAAATATTCCATGTACACTCAACTTTAATGGGATTTTTCTGCCTTCCTTTTATCATCTGGGAGTTTTATGTGATACAGTATTTTACTTATATTGTATTATGCTAGCCAGTAAGAGTAGACGATAATCTGTTGAAAGGGTGTTTATCTGTTTTTTCCTGGATTCTTTTGCAGGCCAACCTAGTGTTTAAGTTATGTGGCCCCAGAGAGTGCACAGAAACAAATATCGCCTAATGCCCATTAATCTCTCTTTATATAGCGGCTTCATCGCCATTGTTAAACAAAGTTGGATTCTTAGAAGGTGAGCAGGGCACATTATATTGTACAAAATGAGACGGTGTAAGCCCACTAACAGGATTCTTTCAGCAAACACCCAAAATGCTAAATTGTATTTGTTAGAAAGCTTGGGGGGAAAAAAAAAAAGTCTGATTTTTGCTGGATGGTGCAGGAGCTGAGGAAAGGGAAGGAAAAGCCCAAACATTTGTTTGTGCACCTCCAACAGCTCCCTACCTTTCAGAGCCAGAAAAGAGAGAGAGAAAGTGTGAAATCTCACCTCAAGTCTGTGGTTCCCTGCTTCTACTTCTGCTTGGAATGAAATCTGGACTACAGTGATAAAGAATAGGATATAAAGTACCGGAAACATTGTAATTAAACAACTGAAATGGCAGAATCTGAACAGCTGTGGCAACTGTGTTTTCATGGTTTCATGATGGCAAGCACGGAGTTAAACAGAAAAGACCAATTATAAAGAGAGACGCGAAAAAGACAGAAGAAAAAAAAATTAAAACCATAAATTGAGACTGTACTAGAAGTGGTGAGATAAAAGCAAGATGAGCACCTGGCTATATAAATGCAGAAGTTACTTGAAACAGAATGCCTGAGAGTGTTTTATTAAAATTGGGCTTTTATTATAAAAGCAGGGGGTTATTTAATAAGTATTCCTCCTAAAGACTCAAAGTGTCCTCTGTCCATGCCGCCTGCATTCCAAGGTTATCAGAAGAACTGTTGCTATGGGCTGAACACAATTTAGCACATGCTTTTTGTGTGGTGAGTGGATGTGAAAAGGATTCAGCAACACAAATCTGTCTGTGTTCTGAATGTGAAATGAACTTTTGTTAAAGATCTTGCAAACCTCAACTACAGCTGCACAATACTGATAGAGCCGGGCAGGAGAGGATGACCTATTTGCGTCTGTCTGAACTTTGTATTCATCTTTTGATCACAAGCAATGAAACCTGCAGCAATACACTGAATGTGAAGACATAAGGCGTGAGACCCTGTATATTTAATTATCTTTATATGCTGTTTAACTTAAGATTTTGACTTAATATTTTTCTCTTACAAAATCTTTTACCATCAGAAAATATTGTATGCTCAGGAGACTTTTAATCATTATTATGATCAAGGCAAGTTCGAACAGTGCAGGCAGAAGGTTAGAAAGGCCATGCATTGTAATGCAAATTTCATTGTTAGGATCCACAGAAATAGACGTCATTTCTATAAAGACAAAAAAAAATCAGTTCCCATCATTATCTGGATACACGGCACAACACAGGAGTAGCTAATCATGAATAAGGCAGTTTGCAAAAAGGCCTATCATCTGCCTGCCCCAAGTATTTGTGCCCTACAGTATTTTTGCACATTTCTTTGACAGGAGATAAAACTGTTCTGTTGGCTTATGTGCAGGCTGTTCAAGAACCAGAGGTCTACAGAGGATGTTTACTGAAATGCTACAATATGGTCACCATAATGTAACAGCATCTAATGATATTCTTGCTCCAGTTCAAATCTCTCCCCATAGACAAGTTCTGAGACCCATCATAAATGGCACCATTTCAACCGAGACATCTCTAGAGGAGAAACAGAGCAGGGCCTTTTCTATGGGCTCGAGGCACAAGATACACCCTGACACGCACTCTGGGGTGTAAAAGATGCTCTTATCTTTATGCAGTCTTCTGTCATTAGCAAAGCAAAGACCAGCTTTGATACTGTCTAGAAACACCTGTTAAAAAAATAAAAGCAAAATTTGAGTTGTTTAAATATTTCTCCAATCACTCAGATTTGATATTTGCACTTCAAGGCATTTTCATCGCTGTTTGCCCCACTCCCTCCATACAGGAACTCTCAGAACATACATCATGTCTTTCCTTTGCCAGAAAGTGAGAGGGGAAAGATGGACATAGTTCACCTAATAAGGCAACCAAAGACAGGATCTGAGGCTTTTAGCTCATCTCTCAGTTGTGGTTACTATTTGCTTAGTTCAGTAGGGTCTGGAGCTTATTGACATTGCAGTCTCCTCTTCACCTCAGGCACACATTCTAATCAACTCTCGTTATGGTCAAGTAAGTGGCTGGAGGAACTTCCCCGAAAATCCATTGGTTTCAGATCAGTTTCTATACAGTCAGAGCTCCTGCGTCAGCACTCGCAGGAAGATTGTTTCAGCAGCCAAGTTGTTACGGAGCGGGTATATTGCTTCCCGATCAAGTGTCAGAAATTCAGAATTCCCCCCGTCGGCAAGAGTGTCCAGGTAGGAATCCACGAGTAGAGCAGAGCTTGCTTAGCTTGCTCTTCAAGCCCAGCGCCGCTCTTGAACCTGACTCTCGTGCTGGGGCTATCAGGTAACTTTCTCCAGCCTTTGCCTTGAACAAATGCTCCTGTCCAATTATACACCACATTTAAGAGATGTCCCATACGGAACAAGCCATGAAGAGTACAACGTAACACACTACCTAGAGTCAGCAAGGATCAACATTAGAGTGTACAAGCTAAGGGTTGTATACGCCGCATAAACTACGGCAAGAGCCGTCTCTTTTCCTTTCTCCCCAGAGCAGTGCAGAGATCGTTTCCCCTGAGGGCTTTCTAGCTTGATCTTTTAATAGCTTTCCTGTGCCAAGTCCTATAAAACACAGTCAGATTCACTGCAGAGTGTGAGGCAAATTGTGTACGTCACCCATCAGCTCATGAGTATTTTTGTTAGCTATGTAGAGAATATCATGTAATTACAAGGTAGTCACATTCATGATCATTATAATAGAGTTCTATGTAATAGCCATATTACATCATGATAATCTATTATACTTTTGAGCATGCACCTATCTCAGAGTTAACATACCTGAAGATATTTTCTGTAAGGCAGGTGCATCTCAATGTTTAGATCAATAAAGACTCTTAAACTTGGTACTTGTGTCTTTTTATGCATGAAATTGTACTGACTTTCTCTCTCATATGCATATAACGGAGAGCGAACACATTCACTGGAATTTTAAGTACTGCATTCACTAAAGTTAACTTACGGAAATCAAAACTACACAGCACTGGGGAAAAAAAAAATTCAAATTCTGAGAATTTCAGATCAAAAGAGGATCCCTGTATTAGGATTCTGCTGGAAGAACTCAGTTGTGGGAACAGAACAAAGCAGCTCCTGCCTAAGAAAACAAGTGGCACAAAAGAATAGGAGTATTTTGTAAGATAATTCTGTCACCCAGGAGCAGACTGTCACCGGAATCAGAAGGCTTCACTGCATATATTAAGGCACAGCCTGGATGCCAACACACAAATGTCCACATTAAATAGAAATTAAAGGGCAGGAGATAATGAAGTGAAGGTGGGCAAGTTGAATCCCTAAGAAGCAGGAAGGAGACAACAATCAATTACAACACAAGTAAGTGCAACAGCAGAGTGAGAGGAGTGGGGAAGACGGGCTTGGAGCCTGGATCCCAACAAGAAGGAGAACAGAAACGAGAGGAAATAAACCTTCCAGGGAAATCATTGATTCAAAGCATCATTTGCTTTTCACATAACTCAGTGCACAAGGAAGCAAGAGGGTTTAAATGAAAAGGTGGTGTGGTGAGTAGGAGTGAGCATCAGGGAAGAAGCTGACAGTTTTACATTAGCTTTGTATTTATTTTCAGTAGTATCTGTACCTGTGACCTAACTCTCTGATTTCACTTTCACGGCTCTCCTGACTCACCTTTCCTGAGCCCAACAATTCCAACACAGCTAGGCACGCCGGCTATAGACTGTGGACGTCCCTCCCAACTGAGGTTGGTGTCACAGTGTAGAACTGGTTTTCCTCTTTGAGCTCAAAGTCAACCCAAGAAGCCTGAATCACCCATCATTTAAGCAGCCCTTTCTGACTTCAGGTTACAGGGAGCCGCCTGTCCAGTCTTGAGTGAGACGCGGTGGAGAGAGGCAGCTTGCAGGGCTCGTTCACGCTACACAGACACCAGCCTACAAATGACCCAAAGGCTCTGGCCCACTCTGCTTCTAGAAACCACAAACTGAAATGACACGATACGATAACCAAATGGTGGAAGGGACTAAAGGTGGAGGATAAATGAGGACACAAACCTGAACTAAAATGTATAGGGAAGGTATAGAATCATAGAATGATAGAATTGTTCTGGTTGGAAGAGACCTCCAAGATCATCAGGTCCAACCATTAACCCAGCATTACCAAGTCCCCCACTAAATTGTATCCCTTAGGGCCTCATCTAAATGTCTTTTGAATACCTCCAGGGATGGGGACTCCACCACCTCCCTGGGCAGCCTGTTCCAATGCCCGACAACCATTTCAGTGAAGAAATTTTTACGAATATCCAATCTAAAGCTCCCCTGGCGCAACTTGAGGCCATTTCCTCTTGTTCTGTCGTCTGTTACCAGGGAGAAGAGACCGATCCCCATCTCTCTACAACCTCCTTTCAGGTAGTTGTAGAGAGCAAGAAGGTCTCCCCTCAGCCTCCTTTTCTCCAGACTAAACATCCCCAGTTCCCTCAGCCGCTCCTCACAGGACTTGTGTTCTAGACCCTTCACCAGGGTGTATCCTTTCATCTCTCAGCTTTGTGTTGCCTGTATGTAGCATGGAAATAATCATGTCAATGACAGGCAAAGCTGCTGGGAGGATGCACATTCTGTTCCACGGCAGCTTTCAAGATGAGACAGTTTTATTTCACGGTAAGTAGGAATGGGACCAAAGCCCTGTGAAAGCTATCATGAAAAAAGCAGTGTCAAAGCATTCAGTTGCTGATCAAAATCTGCACTTTTCATCTCTGGACAGTATAGAAATGCAGTCTTCCAGTAGGGGCTTGTCTTTTCTGTAGGAAGCTGAGTATTAAATTCCTGGCCTCTATTCACAGTATGGCTTTTTTTTTTTTTTCTCCTAGAGTACACAATAATCTGTCAGAAGAGGAACCCAAATCTTTTTCTTGGCATCGCAGGGTGACCTAACAAGTTCTTCTTAGAGCTATTTTCCCTTCCCATAGCACAGCCCCCCCTCCATTCTGTACTATTCAGGGTTTCTGTCACGTTGAGGTGGTGATGTTTGTACAGCGTCTCTTAACAGAACATGGGTTGCCACGTCGGGACAGGTAACTTGCCACCCGTGTGCACAGCCGTGAGAATCAGTGAGTTTACTTATCTAGTCTATACGTGCCTCTGTAGCGTGGCACAGTAGGCAGTATATTCCTATCCATAGGGAAGCAAAGGTGTTTTGAAATAGGAGCCGCACTCACAGGGTCGCGGTGTGAATTGACCTGTTACCTGCTGGAAAACTTACAGTCTTTTTTGTCTCCACTTTGGAGCAAAGGAAGGAATTACAAAGTCTCAGTAGTGCAAGCAACCCAGCTGTTTCCTCAGAAACGTGCAAATCTTGATTAGGAAAATAAGAAGTTCAAACAATGCACCCATAGTTAATAGGCTCAGGCTATTTGGCAAGTTATAAATATTCTTGGAGAGTCGTCAGCATCTTTCAAAAGCACAAGAAGTTTTGCTTTGTTAGGCTTGCTGTTGCGCACATATTGCAAGGCATCAAAAAGAAAGCGGCCTGGCATGGTTTCTTAGAGTTGAATTATTTACATGAAAGGCTTGTGAAATTAGAGCCTTACTCCATAATCAAAAGACTCTTTACAATGGTATGAAACAAAATGCTTTCACGGAGTGTATAAGTCATTCCTGTATTTTATCTTTATACCCCATCTCCTTTAATCTCATAGCATGATGTGGACATCAGTTGAAGCTACAAGCCTTTTAGCTCTGCAGAGGCACTGCATGGAAAAAAAATATATATCTGTGATGACGTGCGTATTAGAAGAAGAAAGAGATGTACTGATGTAGAACTCTTCACTTCCTTTGGCCATTTTCTTTGTTTCACAGCTATTTTGGCTCCATTTCCAAACAGTGATATAACGTGGTACACAAATATAACTTGAATACTTGTTAGTTGAACTAACAAGGTTAGTTCATTATCTAGTATTCCTTGGCATTCTTCCCAAAAGTATAGCACAGGCTAGATGTACAGCTGAAGGCTGCTGGTCATCATTAGAGCAGCATCATTTTGATCACTATTTGACATGAATCTGAATCTCTTATAGAAATGTGGCAAATGGTAAAAAAAATCAACCTAGAATGTTTGGTTTTCAACTAACTAACATGATCAGGAATCAGAGAAAGGTTCTGATAAGCAAACTTACAGTCCTTAACTTGTTCCTAAGATGTGACCCAAATTTGTAGGACTTTGGATCATCTTGGTTTGTATTTTATAATATTTTCCTCCTCCTCAGACACCTCTGTAAGCTTTCCTCTTATTTTGCAGTATTCACAGTACTGTATAGCTCACAGACAAACTAAATGTGAGCAAATTCAAACCGTAAACTAGAAGAAGGAATTTGACCATCAAAACACTTGACCTTCCGAAGTGCGATCTCCTCAGCTGGAGTATTGGAAGCCCAGAACATACCAGTTTTCAAGGCACAGCTTACGATGGCTTTACACAGAAACTTCACACAGCCATAGAGATTTAGTCTTCAAGAAGGAACATTTCTGAGTTCTCGGGTGATACAGTCTGTATTTTAGATAATCTTCCGCTGTTGTGCAGTGTATGAAAGTTTATTGTATGGCTAGTCAGAACTAGAGCAGAATTTTAACGCAGTTTAATAATATATCGAGGTTTTTTTGACTTTTGGAAGCTGTCAGAAAAACCCTTCACACTTGGTCAAACAAAACATTTTAGGCAGAATAGCTAAGATGTATCATATGATTATTCAGAAGTTTTGCTTTTATTTTAGTCTTTAGTCACAAGATCTAACAATTTGCTATAGAACATTTACTTGACAATTAAACAGATACACTTGTTGTGACAAACAGTGTATGAAAGCTTTCACTAAACTGGGACATCCCTATGTTGGAGCGTTGCGGTTTGGGAATTTTTAAAGCATTTTCTGAACTTTCTGGATAGCATGAAAGTCTGCTGTGTTTGTCTGCATCATGGCTGCATATCTGGTTTGCACATTTGTTGCCTTACATATAACAACTTCAAACTTTTTTTAACATCTAATGAGTCATATAGTGAATGATGGCTCTGCTGAATTACCGAAAAGTCGTGCCTCTGAATATATAAAGGAACAGGATGGAATGTTTTCTGTCTTATATATTTCCGAGGGCAATTGCTCATTAGCTGTTTTCAGGTTTTGTCTGCAGGTATTTGCATTTTAAGAAAGTGAGCGGTCCTTTCAATGAGCCACCATCAGTCATCGTGTCAGCTGTAGCAAACAATATTTTCATGCATTGTTTCGTGGTGATAACTGAAGGGAACATTTGGGATTGCATTTACTTAAAATTGTATTATTTCTGAGAGAATGATGACAACTGGCTTGGATGCAGCCTGCCTAACTTTATGGCGCTGAGAATGCTATAGATTTCATTCACATTGCAACGATGGCGAGTGCTTAGTAGAACAGGAGGAGGGTGCTATATTCTCTGTCAGCAAAGGTGAAGGCACTAAGAAAAGGATTTCCTTGGTCCAAAAGACAGTTAGGGGTGTTGACCCTAAGACAATTAAAAACCTTCCCTCAAAAGTAGCACTTCCGATGCTGAGATATATCTTCCTACTCTTTTTACAGTGCATGAAATGGCCCCTTTCTAGGTAGCTGAACCATTGGTTACCTACAAGGGAAAGTAATTTCCACATCCTAGCCCTTTCACGGGTTTAGGAAGGAGTTTCTTAACATTTATCTTCAGCTTACGTTTAATTTTCTTCTGTCGAAAACAGAAGCTCAACACAGTTTGAAATTTTAACTTTTAATTCAACCCGTTTTGAAAAACTGTTATCACCGGTTTAATGGGTTTTACTATAGAAGGTCTCTTAACCAGGCAAAGAGAGACTATTAAGACTGAGCATAAAGACTGTTTTTCACTCCCCCAATAGTGAGATTCACTTCAACCTCATGTTTGTGGCTCCCTGGTACAGCATTTCATAAGGTGGTTTATCTTCTAGGAATAAAAGCCACTTAATTGTTATTAAGCTGCTCTGCAAGGAGAATAAAAGAATTAATTGGGACTGAGCTAAAATTTTAAGACATTTGAGTTTAAAGAGTCCAATTTAGTCTCAAAAGTCTTAATACTCCAATAGTGACTAATAAATCCCCCATTACACGCAATTGTTAACAGTGAGTTTTGTCCTACCTTCTCCATACAAATGAAAACTTTCACTTTATTACTTAGATATGGATAATCACCTCTTATTCTGCTCCAAAATCATAAGATTTTGCAAATCTTCATGAAATTTTGCTTGCCATTCTCAGAAAACTGTAGGGTTACTGCGGAAGGAGAAGTATGTTCAGAGAGCAACAGTTTGGCCACTCGGAAATGAGGGTCTTAGGACCAGGGTCAATGTCAGTGGGCTTTAGGTCAGTACCTAAGGCCTGAGATTTAAATGTCTTCAGAGAGTATTTCAAGTGCCATTAACTCCCTGTTAAATGCAATGAAAGATCCAGGCCCCAAAGCAGCAAACAATTAAGCAACAGAAGCGCTAATATCTGCTTCAGCACATAATCAGGATCGGTATCAGTGGGGGAATCACACTTAAGTGTGAGGAGAAAAGGATCCCACCTTCTTCTTCAATAACCCAACTTGCTGAAAGAGTTAAACAACTGAAGACATTCTTGCTAAATTTCAGCCTCTTTCACTGTCTTCAGTAGAACTACCTGTTCCCTGGCGTAAGTGCAATCCCTGCCATGTCTCATGTGAACCCCAGTGTCTCTGCATTTACGACGTAAGACGGGTTTATGGTAGGTTTGATGGACTTATGGTAGGCTTCTTGTAGTAGACACTCAGCTGGAATCGGGCAGCTGGAGCTCCCCAGTTGCCTACTTGAGGAGGAGTCACTTGCACTGATTTGAATTAAGTTTTTACATTCCTCACTGCATACGATGTGATCATAGTAGTGGAAACGGAAGTCTATAGATCTAATTTTCTGTAACTTATTTTTCATACTCTGTAAATCTGAAATCTGCAAGCAGAGTAATTCTGAATGCTACAGCGTGGACAGCACATCTTAAACACCTCAAAAGCTTGCAACTGTGATGCCTGTGGCTGAGCCACACACATTCCTGACAGAAATGTCAGCTCTGCTTTCTCTTCCCTATTACAATAAAAATATAACAGCTTCACCGGTGGATATATATCCAGAGATTACACTCAAATTCTCATGTTTACTCGAGACATCTCACTGAATTAATTATCTCACTTTGTTAGTTAACTTTGCTTAGTACCATTAAATAACTATGTGGTTTCTGTTCGTCCATGGAATCAAGGCTGTTTGTTCCTTATTTGACTCCAAAGAATCATGCAGTGACTCCCCAGAGATGTTTTATGAGAGGGACCCTGTAAGAGCAAGGTGATTTATATTGGACTGTTTACCATTTTTAATTTTGGCATCAATAAAGCAAAGCAAAGAAACATGAGTTTGGACTCAGAAAACAGATTAGGAAAGCAAGGAACTAAATCAGATTTTGGACTGGAAGCATTTGTTCCCTTTATATAGGCAAAAAGTTTGAACCTAGCTTAGTGAGACTCAGATATTGGTGAACAATTTTGTTCGCAGCAACATCTACCAACACTAAGTTGTGAAATATTGCTCTTCCTTCCCTGTCCAGCTCCTTCTTACAAAACCAGCAAAAAGACATAATTAATCAAGTATCAGCCTTTTTACACAGAACCCATTATCATCTTTAGGAATAATTGCTCCCCTAGAAATTATTTTGTAAATAGTAATACATGTTACTTGGCAAAGAGAGGCACTGTCTCAGCAAATTTATTCCAAGCAACAGCAACCCAAGAAAGCACCGAAGGTATCAATTAGTCAGCCAAGAAGGACAAGTGAAAAATACAGAAATGATGAAAAGCACCATCACAGCTTCCTCAAAAAGCCTGCTAAATTTCACGCAGAATATTCACATTACAAAATAGAGTAAGAAGTCTGTATTAGGTACTAGAAGTTTATCAAGTAGGAATCAGACAAGTATGGTTGTTTTCCTTTTAAGTACACAGCCTCAGACAAAGTAAACGCTCAAGTCCATGTGCTTTGAACCAGTTTTCCAGAGAGCGTCTTTGGGCACAAGCTTGGGAAGGCGCCTGGCTTTACATCCTCAGCAGAGCTGAGACTGGAATACCAGGAGAAGTCAGGCTTCATAATGACATGTCTGCAAGTTGTTACAGTATTTCAGTCCCTCCAAAAACGGCAAAACAACCCCTGCTGTTTATTGTAAGACTCTTCCTATTCCAAACGCAGCATTGATGACAGCATCGATAGCCCTTCTGGTACTTTGTCTTCCACCAAAATGCCCCGTGAAAGACTAGACGTCAGCTGCAACTCAGACCAGATCAGAAAGCAAGTTCCAGTTTGCTCAGGTCTGACTTTACCAAACCTGAAAGAGCAGAATCCTGATTAGGTCTGGAATTTGATGGCGTCTTCCCCTTCAGGAAGAAACCATGGGATTGGATCCGAATGTTTGGGTTTGCGCATTTCTGTCCTTTCAAGGTAGGCCTTATTACTGTTGGGTTTGTGGTTTTTGTTGAAGATTTAGGGGTCTGGATTTTGTTCTTTTTCACATGGCTGGAAAGACTCTAGCTAATTATTTTTGAAAGAAGCTTTTCTGCTTCACCTCTTTTGAACGGACTTTTTAGCAAAAAAAGGAATGTAAAAATAAAGAGAGCAAATAGTCAGGATCCAATCTGGCTCCTATTTGCCAGCAATCTGTCTTGTTTGTATAAGAGGCCAGGGGAGCCAATAATACTCAAATCTGTACCCCTTCCTCCGCTGCAAAAGTGGCTGAAAACCACTGCAAAGGAAAGGAAAAAAAAAAAAAAAAAAAAGGGAATGATTGGTGGGAAATCCATTTATCTATTTTAAGAGAGGAAGAGATTGGGTAACATTGAATAGTCAACAAAACAAAAGTCAAATTGAAACGATTCCCTTGAGGCTCTGTTGAGAAGTTTTCTCCAGATAATCCTCCTCAAAGACTCATTTTACTCTGTAAATACAGGAATGTTTCATCTCTGCCCATATCGGTGGGACGCATCTCTAGCTGTCATGGCCATGACTGCAATATAACTTACTCGGACCTGTGCTGGGTTAATGCCAGCTAGCTCAGGTGCTGGTAGCAATCCGGCTGAGAGAATAAGGCTGGATACTCCATTCTTTACTGACATTACAGCTGATACAGACGCCCACAATGCTACAGCAAGCCCACTTCTGGTGTCACAGCTACAGTTAAAGCTAATTTGACTGTACTGCAGCGCAGACGTCGCAGGTTTGGCGGATCTATGTGGGAGAAGGGACACATCCAGGAATGCAGCCCTGCTTAGGGCACCTGCTCTGGTATGTGGGGACACCACGGTTGCGTGGCTTGCAGAGCTGTGGTTATCTGTTAGTCTCCCTTGGGCCAGTTACGTCAGCTTTGATCCAGTTCTTACTGAAAAATCGGAAGGCTTATTGCCAATTGTAATGGGGAAAAAGTAAAGATGAGTTTTACAGGGTGAAATATTTTGAAGAAATGTCTTCCTTGATAACCTGTGTACCCTGTTCACAGTGCATGGGCGTTACTGGAGTTGTCTCTGTTGCCTTCAGGTGGGATCATTTATGAAGCTGAAGTTGATGGGACATTGAAGCCATCTAGACAGCTCTTCACAGGGAAGAGGTATCACCCCTCTCCAAAGATGAAAAGACACGGGAAAGTCCAGGCTGAATGACATATTAATTAATGTCCTTCTAACAATGGCAATCTGCTAAAAAAAAGAGCCGGGCAAAGCAACCAGAGGATGTCTGAACACTTTTGTACCATCCAAACCAGAAAATATTAAAGGTTTGTGTTCAACACAACTCTACATTTCAAAGAGCCTATGCTGAGGTAACAACAACAAGGTCGTTTCAACAAACTAGAAGAGTCATTAATATCTTAGCACCCTGATGTTTACCTAGCAAGTCAGAAGGCAAGCTTAAAGTATGGATTATTTGGAACTGGTTGAGCTGAAATAGTGTCTTTTTTATTACCTCCACGACAGGACTTCCCATTCTGCACAGACGGCTTTGTCAGTCCCAGTCTAACAGAGCTTTTCTTCCAGCTCTGCAGCAACCCATCTGCCAGGGTTATTATTCTTTTGTCACAAAGGAAATAACATTTCTTTCCCAGGCACAGCGACGGATAACTTTTTTAAAGCTACCTCCTCGTTTTTAATTACAATATATTTCCTAACCTAACACCCTAGAAAGGCTGCAAGAGTAATGAAAGATAATGCAGCTTTATATGCAGTGAGTGTAAATACACATTATTCATTCAGTTTTAAGAAGCAAACAGAAGTCCAAAACATTACCTTGAAAAGCAAACAATGGCTCTTTTTAATAAATATATATCTTCTTCAGCAAGGAATATTATATTTATTAGAAAATCATAGTTCTCAGGTAAAAAAGGACATCTCCAGCAATTCTTTTAGTTCCACATTTTGCCTATATTATAGCCTCATAAGAAAATATTTGAATAATTTAATGAGGTTTTTTTTCACATTATGTACTTAATTTTCAAAAAGAGCATAAACCAGTATAACAGTAAAGTCAAAATAACATCATACACCACCATCTGGAACATCAAATTACAGTATTTGAAAGCTTTGACTAAAACTATTTGCTACCTGCTGCAACCCGCAGAAAATACCACAAAAATGATGCAGTTACGGAAAGGTCATCACACAGACCTCATTCCGGGGATGGGCCCGCTGCAGTTTAGAAATGCACATGTCTGGTTCCGACTGAAAAAGGCATCCCATTGGGAAGCTAGAGGAAGATAAAATAGGAACAGATATGTGTTTGCACAAGCCTGAACTGGCAAGCTATAGAAACTATATATTTGCTCCACCACCATGTAGTCTGCAGTGGAAACCACTTCAGGTCCTTTCTCACTCTGGCTGCTTGCCCATATGCAACCTGCCCTGCAAGGATGCCTTTGAGGTCCAACCCTGCCTTCTGCTGAGGAGCCCTATGGAACTGTCTGTAGCAATGCCCTCACGACAAAGCAAATTCCTAGTCGTTCACAAATACTTATCTGGTACATTTAAGACCTTGTCCTGATTAGAGTCATGGTCATGCACTGAAGTTTGTAGAGCTGGATAGTCCCAAGTCTGGTCCCCTCTCGTCCTTGCTCCCTTTACTTCCAGGGCCTTGGTTTCCCTTTCTACTAGCGATAGGAAATACTGACTCTTTCCAAGGGGATCCAGCCTCGGGATGGAAAGGCTCCCGTCATTGCTTTCCAGCACCCACATCTTTAAATTCTCTCAACAAATAACTGTATGGCCTTACTACCAGCTTTCCCTCCTCTTCCTGCGTACCTGTTTTAGACACTGTTTTTAATTGTCTCCTTGAACATAAGCGAAAGGTGTAATTAGATGTTGGTCCCTGAGCTGTAGCTGTGCAGGCTGTGTGTATCCTAGCACATATCCTGGCAGGAATGCTCTCCCCTGGACATGCTCTGTTACTAGTCAAATTATACCCCCTTGCTGTCTCCTGATTACCTGAGAGGTTATATGTAATGTAATGCATAGAGAATCTCATCCAAACATCTACATTGATTAACTCCCTAAAGCAAGAGTACAAAAAAAAATAAATCTCATCATACACTGGGAAGAAAGAAAAGCCCAGGTTGTATAAAATACATTTCTTTAAGCTTAGTACACAAACAAGCAATTGCAATGTACCAAATACATTTCCAGTTGTTTGTATTTGCCATAGAGAACTTTTAAGTCTTAGAAACAAATTAATGAACTTTCTAACTTCAGAAATCTCAGCTGAGACATGTCCTTCGGGCAGGATGAGAGAATCACCATGACCTAATATTTTCTGCAGAAAGTAACTCTGCCTAGTGTTACATGCTGCTCGGGCACTGTCCTCATTAGACAACTGGAAATATAAGTTCAGATCCCAGCTATACGCCAGCTGGGAGGGCAGATTTTTCAGTTCGATGAAAAATGACTAGTGACCTGAAAAGCTGCCTTCCAGCGGTTCTCCTCTGGGACAACAGCCTGAAAGCAGAGAGCCACAGGTACTCCAGTGCTGGCAAAGGGAGATATAAAACATGTTTCACTTGCAAATAAAAGCAATCTTTAGTGGGGCAGTCATCTTTAGCAGGCAATTTATAAACTAACTTGATATAACAGTTAAAATATTGATCTCAAATGTTTTGCGATGTCTTCAGTGTTTCTGGATCAACCAGGGTAAATCTGGATGGCAGAAAAAATAGAGGTCATCCCTATTTCGTCCCTCATACCAGGGTGGTCAAGAGTGGCACAGCTGATGCACCTTCAGTTGGCTCAGTTCTTTTGACTGTCTTCCTAGGAACAGCTGTATGCACTTAAATCTCACTGCTCGTGTGAGCAAGTACCCAGTACTATGTACTACAGGTTTTTTTGTAGGATGATGTCCTGGTTTCAGCTGGGATGGAGCTAATTTTCTTTGCAGTAGCTACTGTTTGGATTTAGTATGGGATTTGGTATGTGAAGAATGTTGATCATACACTGATGTGATTAGTTGTTGCTAAGAGATCAAGGGCGTCTTCCAGCTTCCCAGGTTTTGCTAATGCACAGGTGCAAAAAGCTGGGAGGGGTATAGCCAGTACAGGTGACCCAAACGGGCTAAAGGAAGTATTCCATACCATAGGTGTCATGCATGGTATATAAGTGAAGGTCAGCCAGTGGGGTGGGTTCTTCCCTCTCCCCCTCCACTGATTGCTTTGTGATTGCTGCTTGGGATGGGCTGTATTGGTCGTTGGGTGGTGAGAAATTGTGCATAGTTTGTTTTGTAGATTCTATTTTTTTTTTTTTATTATTATAATAATATTATCTTTTCCCTTACTGTCCTAGTAAATTGTCTTTATCTCAGCCTGTGGGTTTTCCTTTCTTTCCGATTCTCCTTCCCATCCCACTGGGGCGGGGGGAGTGAGCGAGTGGCTGCCTGGTACTTAGCTGCTGGCTGGAGTTAAACCACGACAGGCAACAATAAAGATATTGGAGCCTTGTGCAACATTGTGATATCTACTGTATGTGAAAACTGTATGTCTTCATATACTGCTCTTGAATATTACATTGCAATTCAAAATTCTATTTGAAACAGAGCTTAATCAGGCTATAATATTTGTATCTGTATGCTCTCCCTCATGAACTCCTCTGCAATGCCTGGTTTATTACATTAACTGAGCTCCTTATTTTTTAATATACTTGAGGAGGACAGGACTTCCCTGCTTTAAAGGCAAACCAAGACTGAGAAAGAGAGAGTGAGACACTAGGAATTGGATTATTAAAGTGTTTACATTTTCAAAGTAGGGATTTTCATGAGTACTTAAGAAACTTTTTTTTAATTCCTAGTGGACTTAAATCCCTTTCTCTGGGGACATCTCTGCAGGGAGTGATCTGAGCTCTCTCTTCCCTCAGGCCAGCAAGATGTGAGGCTGCTGGAGGTCAGAAGCCAGGCAGCTACGCTAAGTGCAGCTCTCTGCCCCCGCTGAGAGCCAGGATACATCTACTTGGTCTCAGCCTCGAGTCTAGCTCTGCCAGACAGCTCCTCCTGGCAGCTTGGAGCACAGTATGTATTTGGGTCTGTCTGAACCCTTTGGGCAGATGCTCCCTAAATCCTCCTCACTGAGCCAGCCTCTTATACCAAACTCAGCAAGTGAACCTGTCGCTGCTGAAAACCCAGAGAGAAACTTCCGTAGACTGCAACGTGTGGAGAACAACTAGGCCCTTTGGTCTTCTACCTCTACCTAGTTGTAAGACCATAATGTACCACAGTGTTTTAATGTAAGGTTTTAGTCATCTATTCAAAAAATGGAGATGCATTTTGTAAAATTGAAATTTGCATTCAGATGCCGTTCTTGGGTACGGTGACTCCTGACTCTGGTGAAGACCTCTCTTGCTAACCAAGCCATTGCTACGGCACAGCTGGCTGCAGGAAATGACTACGGCCTAATTTGTCTTTATTTAACTCTAAGTAATTTAGAGCAAGACCTATTGTTGTTTTTTAAATCTGCTCAGTTTATGCTGCTGAAGTTTTCCTGAGGACAATGCGATATGTTCTCTGACATTATGATACAACCTATTGAACTTGCCCACTCAGCCCTTTCTTCTTTTGTCCTATTGGGAATATCTACAGCTAAACAGACCAAGAAGCCTCTCCCTTAAGAACAGGGTTACCCTTCAATTGGCTGGTGGCACTGAAGGTTCCAAATGCAGAGACCTGTTCTCCTCAGGGAGTTTATTATGTGAAAGAAAGGTTATGCATGGGAAATTCAACCAATGGAAAAAGCCTTGCACACACACACAGAAAGACAGTCTTTGGCAATGTATAGCTCCATTTAAAAATAAATTTAGAAAAGCTTTTAGAGATATTGAGTACTCTGTGTGCAGAGATAAAGGTATTAACTTTCTGGACCATTTTTTGACAAAGGAGGAGTTTTGCTTTTGTCTCTGCAGACGCTCTATCCCTTGGAGACTCTCATGCAAAAAACGAGCGTGACGAGCAGTGGAACTTTTTTTTTGTGCTGATGAAGTCTTCAGGGATTCAAAATACAGAATCAAATGAAAAGTGCTGAGAGCTTCCTGTGAGATGGCCAAACAGAAAACAGTGAGGCTTCCCAGCACCTTCTTACTTCCCAGGAGATTGTCTCTCTACAGTTCACCACACTATTCTGCTAAAAGCCTATTGAGGGATGATACACACACATGTACACGGATCCCTCTGCACTGAGTGGGGAGGCTGAGGAATCTCCTTGAACTTGCAAGAACTGCACAAATCCAAATTAACGTCAGCAATTGGTGCTCTGCCAGTCTTGGTTTCCTGACATCCTAAAGAATAACGTGGTCTTTCAGCCTCCAAAGTTCTGCAGTTTTCAAGAAAAGGAAACAAATGTAATGCCATCATTAACCACTCTTGGCCCAGCTGGAACTTTGATGCCTCATCAAAACCTTTGATGCCATCTGCCACTGATGGAGGTGAAACTACGTAAACCTTCCTGTATTTACTATTTACCTACATAGTGACCAAGATGCAAAGCTGTATTTTAATATTTAATTTATTTGGAGCTGTTAAAGTCCAGTCTTCTGCTCAATACTCATCTCCCCTTCCTCCCTCCCTGCACACACAAATAGTTATGACGCTTTACTTATTTGTTGCTGCTTACAGATGAAATCCAACTCACATTTTGGTTTTAAACAGAACAGTATGTGAAGTTATTTTGTCTCAGCATGCAACAGCTGCTGTAGCCATCTACTCAGCCCTGATTTTTTTTCAATTCCTTACTGTTATTGAAAAGAAGAGACCATATCCAGATGATCACAGATTGGTCATTTTTCAAGGTATTTCTTATTTTCATGTTTTGAAAATAGATCGCTGTTGCTGCTGGGCATCCACAGTCACGTACGTGCCTACGAAAGGGATGTCACAGAGAGATGAGTCAATAAGACTCACTGCTGATCTGCAGCTGATTTCTATGAGATCAAGGCTCTTCTAAAACTTTTGGCTAATGACTTCAGAGTTCTATAAAGGCTACCTGGAAAACAAAGCAGAATAAAAGCCCAGCAGAATTCTCAGTGGGAAGAGAGCTTTGGGAGTATGAGAAACCTTTACTGGAAATTATCCATGTGAGCAGCTGCTGGTTGCTAAGGCTGCAGTTTGGCCTTCGGCTGATTTAATGTCTCTGCCGCTGAACAGGGTGGCTTCAAGCTAAATGACTCACCTACGGCTTCAGGAGAAGTGGTGGTGTATGGGAAACACGGGGGAGGTGGAAGAGGACTTCCTATTTGCAACTAGCTGTTTAGGAAGGCTCAGTGTTAAGCTGAGGCATTCTTTTGGTCTCTGAGAGTAAGAGCACAAGGAAGACGCAGAAATGTCTTTGGAAAAGAAATAGAAAGCTTGCACAGTCTCTCAGAAAAGCACAGTGTAGTTTTTGAATTGTCAGTTTTCTTGCAACATTTCTTAGGCTTCAAAATATTTCATACTTTCCTTTAAAGTCTGGGTTCCCTAACCCCCCTGAGAATCTTAGCTGTCATTATTTTTAAATGCAAATTTCTGCACTGCTTAGATTCCCCAAACCCCATACCAGTAACTTCTAATAGCTCAGAAAACTGAAAGGCAACCCAATTGAATCTAAAATGGTTTTTTTAAATCCCCAAATATCTGGGGAGCTGGATTCTCAAATTATTTTAGACATTATTCTTCGTATGGCTTAAACCATAACAAGGACAAGGGGAGAGAGAGATTCAGAATAAGAGAAGCAGATGCTGGACCGAAAGAAGGCGAGGAGCATCCCCGTGTCAGACAGTCGGGGTGAAGAAGCAGGGGCAGTGAACTGAAATGACCTTGCTATTATACAAGAGACCAACGTGAACCTCATTAATAGAGTTCCTAATTCTGGTGCCCTTTCTAATCATCCGTGCTGCTTCCTCTGGAGTACACAGCACGGAAAAATATTCCTATAGCACTCAAGGCCTTGCAGGATAAAAATCTTGTCTCTTGAACCCTGTTACTCGGTATTAATCTTCAGTGGAAAACAAGTGATTAGAAGCACTTCGTGATAACTCTGTCATTACAAATTGAAGGGCAGCGGTAGAGAGATAACCCATATATTTATTTTCTTCTCCTATTAGTTCCCAATTGATGAAAGTATGTTAACACTAATGGAGCTACTCCTGGGATGCTCTAGTGCAGCTGAGCAAGAACTAGCTCTTTATCTTTCTTAGACCTGTAATACCATCTTTGGGGATCTTGGCTGCAGAACCTCTGGGTGGAAAGAGTCTTTGGTCATTATAACATCATGAGATTAAACCTGAGACAGCCTAGCGATGCCTCCAGCTCACCACTCTTCAGCGGGTGTTTTACTGAAGGCAGCTGAGGGGTCCGCATTGTCAAAAATCAACAATAAAAAAATGAAAAAAAAAATGGTGGGAGAGGTAATGGATGTATTTTCATTTTAAGTCTTACAGTGACTTTCTATGAGATCTGAATTTTATTTGAGACAAATGGATTTGAAATTTTTCACCTTTCAAGGAAGATCTGGCTGCAGGACAGCTTTCCACATGGGGATTTAGCTCAACAGAACTTGTTGTGAAAAAAGGATTTGGGGATGCAGGGCTAGGAATCCCAAGGCTTACTTAGACATTTGAAATAAATAATCAGTTTTCTTACTAGCATGCTGAATCAGAAGAATGCCGTGTGTCTGATTTATATGAGAAGGCACGTTGGCATTCCTGTAGATGTAAATAGGAATTGGTGATTATAAGCAGTCAGAAACAGAGCTTGTGAGTGAAATGTTCTATTTCTTTTCCTGTCAGGCAAAATTATAAGAGGCGGTGTGTCAATAGTTAGAATTAGATTCTTTAGAAAAAGTCATTATATAAATCCTACTGGATGGAGGGCTTGTGTTGACAGAGTATCCTACCACTTTTGAAGTCCCTTTTTGACTTGGACTGAAATATCCTGCATCATTCATAAAGAGCTTTGAGATGCTTGCTTACAGAAAGGACTGCACATAACTCCAGAGGACCAACATATACAAGCTGACTTATTTTTGGCATCTATGACTTCTTCTAAAGAAATAATTAGCTTTCAGGCTAGGAGAGTATAATTTGGTAAGACATTGTAAGTCTGTACAATAACAGCAGCAACCTTTAAATCACTAAATATTTGCAGAACTTCCAGCAAATACACTCTTCTGGCTACAGTGATTACCTGCCTACTGAAATGTTTGCATCTTGCCTGTTTTTAGTATCACCCTTTTTTCTGCTCAGTGTAATACAATGTTAAATCATTTTTCAGCGTAATCTTGTAAAGCACAATTGCTCTTTGAGCTACAGCGGCTAAAACTGAGCTTAATTACAGAGAAGAAAAAAATGGAAGGGCAGCCCAGGACTGAACAAGAAATTACTGCATGGGAATGTTTGCCATTATAGGGACTGTCACATTGGTAACTAAGAGTGGCTCCAAGGTTGGCTTCAAGGTGAGATCCTCAGCACTTCCCAAAGCAGAAGCGTGTGAGGTGGGTCCTGCCTGCAGCCGGGTTGTGCTTGGTGCATTACCGAGCTGTCAGCATGATCACACGAGGAAAATAGCAGGCGTAGGTGGAGAGCAAGAATATTTCCATCTGTGGCTTCCCTGGAAGGCTCCTTTCCAAAGCTCTCAAAGTGTTTATTTGCATGTTTATTTGTGTTTATTTTCCCAAATCCAGCTTCAGCTTAATGCTTGTTCTCCTCCACATGGGTTACAGGAGGTAGCAGTACAACTAGCATCCTTCAGCAACTTACAGAGCTGATGCAAAAAGGACGAGGAGCTCTGCGGAGCTTTCCTAAATGTGTTTTCTGTTATACCAGCTGTGTGTACACTTTGAAGTTTAAATGACAGAAATGAAGATTAAATGACAGAGTCCCGCTTCTCAAACCCGATTTACTTGACAGGCATTGACTCAAAAATTCTGGATTTTTTCTTCTTGGATGCAGCTCTGATTATGCCTTTTGGGCTTCAGATTGGTGGTGTCCTAGTTTCGGCTGGGATAGAGTTAATTTTCTACCTAGTAGCTGGTATAGTGCTGTGGTTTGGATTTAGGATGAGCATAATGTTGATAACACACTGATGTTTTAGTTGTTGCTAAGCAGTGCTTATACTAAGGCAAGGACTTTTCGGCTTCCCACGCTTTGCCAGTGGTGAAGTGCACGAGGAGCTGGGAGGGGGCACAGCCAGGAGAGCTGCCCCAGCCTGGCCAGAGGGATGTTCCATACCATAGGGCATCATGCTCGGTATATAAACTGGGGGGAACGTGGCCAGGGAGGATTCGCTGCTCAGGGACGGGCTGGGCATCGGTCAGCGTGTGGTGAGCAATGGCATTGTGCATCACTTGTTTTGTATGTTCTTTTATCATTATCATTATTCTCTCTTCCTTTGCTGTCCTATTAAACTGTCTTTATCTCAATCCACGAGGTTTTTTTTTCCAATTCTCTCCCGCATCCCACTGGGAGCAGGGTGTGAGCGAGCGGCTGCGTGGTGCTTAGATACCGACTGGGGTTAAACCACAACAGTGGACAGTAACATTCTGGTAACAAAATGATCGATTTTGACATTCTTGGAGCACAATTTACTGTGCAAATTACTGCACTATAACATATTATGCCAGATGAAATAAATAGACGGTACTTCCCATTTTTTTGAACCTTGTACGGTCATTAACGCTTATGCAAAGTGGATATTAAATGCCATTTTGTTTTGGCAACGAAATCACTTCATAAAGTTGAAATGCAGAGATTTCTGCCCCTGGTACTGGTGCATTAGAAGTTTTCATGCACGTTTATTCTGCTAAAACATTTTTGCATGCTTCTTGCGTGTGCAAGATCCTTTCACTCTTCAGTCTACCTCTCTCCTTACCACTGCTGACATGCGTTTTTCTTTAGGTTGTCAAATGCTATTTCTGAACACAGGGTTCTTTATCTGTTATACCATGCAGATGGCGAATTAGAGATTAATAATTATACACCAGTTGGAGCTTTTTTGATTCATAATTCAGCATAGCTTTTGGCTCATGACCACATGCATGTCCTAAAACATTATGCACTTATAAAATGCTTGAGGGCTAATGTTAATGTAAAGAGCTGGAGCCATGGAATAAACGTAGACTGAATTCCCATGAAGTGATCTCATTGTGTTTTAGAAGTAACACAACTTTACCTTCATTTAAATATATGTCTTCATCTAAAACCTGCACATAGAGGGTATCAGTGTTATTACCCTTAGAGAAACTGTCCCTGATGCTGCTCTGTCCATGACTTATGTCTATGTCGCAGATGTCTTATTCAGGAGACAGATACGCCAGAACAACAGTATCAAACAAGTTCTGAAGCAGTGATGAAACACACCCTCTGATGATGCATAATCTACGTCAAAATAAACAAGTAACAGAATAGTCCCAAACTCTGAATATTTTAAAGAAATTAAATATATGGCTTGGTGAAAGGCAGCAAAGGGACAGGCTTATCAGTGAGAACACGTATAGGGTCCAGTAAACAGAAATGACATACTTAATATTTAATTATTGTAATTTTACTTTATATGTTACTTTCAAGTCAAGTGTTTTCCAAAACAGAAGATTAGCTAAAGTACCACAGCAGGACTCAAACAGCAGAGATACCGTAAATTGCTTTCTCTCTTTTCCCTTTTGTTTCCCTTGTATCACACAGTGTAGTTTCACTGTGCAGAAAGACACGTCTCGTCATGTAAGGGAATCTTAGAGGAGCAACACCACCTTTCCAAAGTGCCTTCAAACGCGCATGCTGAGCGGCACGCAGATTGTTCTCGCAGTTTGGCAGTGGTGCTGGTAACGCACTCAATCCTCTCATGTTACCCCTGCTCGGAGAATACTTCAAACCCAAGTTTGTTCTGAGCACTAAATTGGCCTTGAGATGAAACAGCTGGCTGAGTTTCCTTGGAGGGAGGCCAAGGGAAGATTAAGGCAGGCATTGGGTAGCCTGAGCAATGTTCCTGATCTTGTCCTTTCATCTCGTGTCCCATGACACAAAACCGTCTCTTTCTGGAAGCTATCTTGCAGCTTGTGAAGATATTAGAGACGCTGGTTAAACAGCTTCTCCTCTTTCCCCTGGCTCAATAGTCTTCCTTCCTATTTTTAAAGCAGTTTAAAAAGCCATAACATCAACCTCAAGTAAAGCTTTAGTCTAGGACTGCGTGACTATCACATTCTCAGAGTACCCAAATGACCTAAACGCTACCATAATACAAAAAAATGGGCCAAAAGCCTCGGGTAATTAAGAACCAGGTGTATAGCAGTAACTCCGTGCCTTCAGCGTTAGCTGGGGAGGCAAGATGTGCGTTCGCGTGGCACGCGATGCCAGACGACAGCACCGTCTCCCACCCGCTTCGCTCGTAGCTCTCACCACAACTGGGGCATTTCGTCTGCGTTTCCCTCGAGAATAAAATCCGCAAGTACCAAACAAAGTCAGGAAGTAAAACGCTTCCTTTTTGTTGCAGCAAAATGTACAAATGCATGAGTATTCGTTCAGAAATGTTGACCTTTTCTGCTTTTCTTCAGAGTAAAATCCCGTTTCAAATGATTGCAGTCTCTAATGAGCCCGAACTCCTGTCCTCTTCACAGCTCCTTGCAGCCGATTCAACAAGGCATTATGCGCGATGGCAACAGTTTTGAAAACGGCAGGTTGAAACACTGTGATATTTCTCTCACCATGTTGGAATCATTCATGATTAAAAAAGTATTCTTTTAACAAGCTCAGTAGTTTAGTGTTTATTAAAATCCAGAGATCAATGGGTTTTGTTAATACGTAGTGCCTCTGGGATTCATAGACCATCATAAAATAGAAGAATTCCTATAAGATACTTGTGCTTGGTACTCAGATGAAAATTTTAACCTTTTAGGAGAAAAAAATAGTTTAGTTTCCCCCACCCCTGGCTTCCCTCAAGAATCCACTTAATCATATTTTGAAATCTAATAGGTTTTAGGAGTGATAACAGTAGTCTGGGTTGCAGCAATAGAAAGGAATGGATTATTCTAACCTTTAACAAGAGCGAATGTGAAGGGCGATTAATTTGTGAGGCTTTCTGAGGTTGGAGATGAAATCCTAGCTCCCTTGAAGTTTGCAGTTTCGGCTTCTATCGAGATTGCACAGCAAGAATTGCACTCCAGCTCCTGTTTTACTTCTTACAATAAGCAGCCTGGGGTTACAGTAGCCCTAAATAAGCTGTGCCCACCCCCCGACAAGAAACGAGTGGGCGTATGATACATCTCGAATAGGGGGTAAGAGCTTAACACAGGGTAAGGTTCCCATCCCGAGTTTTGCAGCAGATCGGAGCAGATTATCACCATGGTTCTCCTGGTTTTAGACGTAACCCATGAACAGAGGAATCTACTCATACGAGAGTCCCTGGAGGGTTAGAGAACAAGCACTACTGAGCTCCTGTAACAGCAGAACAAATAATATGCAAACAGCTGCTTTGAAAACCTGATTCTGATACGTGTTTTCATTCCCACCAAAGGGCACTTCTCAGTAGAGGCTTTGATCAAGCAGACTTTGGTGGTAACTTTGATTACTCTTTTTCTCAGTGACTTGTTCTGTTCTTGGCAGTAGCCTGAACTGGCCTGCATGGAGTTGGGTGTAAGGTTTCCATCGCCCCAGCGTACGCGTTACAGAACATCTGTGACGTGAGCTGGGAAGAAAGACAGGAGGGAAAGGAGTGGGGAGCATGTGGGGTGGAGCAGAGGGGTGGTTTGGTGGTGTGTTTCTTCCTTCTGGGCTTGGGTCTCCGAGACGGAGGAAGGTGCTGGTTACAGAAAATTCAAGTCACTCTTCAACCACCAATTTTCAGAAATTGAATTGGGGGTGCCATTTTTAGCACTATGAGCTATTACTTTCTAGTGCGTTGTTGACTGCAGTCAACAACAGATGTTTTCTATATTGTGAAGTAGTTTGTTTCTTCTTTTTTACGTAGTGCAATTTATGCAATAAGGTTCTGATATTTTTCCTATTCAAGTCACTAGAAATTTATGACTGACTTAAAAGGCGACAAGAGCGAGCCCTTGATTATAGATATACAAAACTGACGCTTTGTACCTAGTGAGATAGGTCCCGGAATAAATGTATTTGTCTCTCTCTGCTTCAGATACATCTTTAACCTTCGCATCGCATTTTGATCCTGCTTTTTATGTCTGGGTTAAAGCACTGCTGCATCTACTTTGAATGAGATCCTTTACAACCCGGAATTGTCAGAATTTTTAAGAGTTGAGAAGACAGGAAGAAGATACAGCAAAGTGATTTAAAAAGCCTGGAAACTTTTTTTAAAAATTCCAGTGCAAAGGGAAGCCAGCACACAAGAAAACACTTTGATGCATATGGGAGAAATGCAAGTGATGGGCAGTATTGAATCAGCACAGATATTTTTTCTCACTGAAACTCACACAGGACACTGTAATCAGTTTGTACACATTTTACTCGTAACCAAGGCATGATAGCAATCTGTATATCAGTTATATCCATGTAAGCAAGCCTACAGTGATCGCTATTGCAGAAGCAGTTTTAGGTTGTTTTTTGAACTTCTTTTCTCTTTGAAGCTGACTACATTTAAGAGTTTAGGATTATCGTATGCCATGTTGAAATTTTTTTTTTAATAAATATTTATTTCAAAATTTAACTTTTTGGTGATATAAAAAAGTTCAAATCTTAAACACCCCAGGTGATGAGTACAGCTGCAACTCTTTTTTTTCAGTCCAGCAGCTCTGTAGTTTCTAGACCTAATCCCCTGTAGAATATAAAATGTCACAGCAGATTGAAATGGCTTCAGGCCTTTCTTTTTCCTCTGCAAGCAGTAATAGCGATCATAGAGCCACAGGACAGGAGGATGCAAATATGCCAAATACCCATCTTGCTTGATGCCGCCCATTTCTCTAGATTTTTGCTGGGGTTGACTCAGCTCAAGGTCTCATCTGGGAAACATCAGACTTCGGGACCGTGAAATTTGGCTTCCGTAGCTTCACTGTAGGAATGACCTAACACATTGCCCATGAAGTGCTCTCTCTTATGGTTTTAATACAGATTTGCAAAATGATTCTGCATCAGCGGGAGATGAGGCGTGGCGAGCAGGAGAGCACAAGAGGCGATCCACGTAGGCGTTATGCGTTATTGCTGCAGACTGAGGGAAGCACTGTTGGCTCATTAATTCTTAGCTGTGTTGTTAATCTCAGATGCTCACTTGTTCTGTGATCCCGCTAGGTTTCCATTTAACACTGCCCTCTTTAATATTCTTTTTTCCAGTTTGTTTTTGCTGGAACGCTGCTGCTCTCTAGCTTTCAAATGCTTCTTGTATCCTCCACCTTTCTCTCACAAGTGCTTTCTTCACTGTATTGGGTTTGTGTGGCAAGGTTTTTGTAATGGGGGGGGCCACAGGGGTGGCTTCTGTGAAAAGCTGCCAGAAGCTTCCCCTGTGTCCAACAGAGCCAACGCCAGCGGCTCCAAGATGGACCCGCCGCTGGCCAAGGCCAAGCCCGTCAGCGACGGTGGCAGCGCCTCGGGGGTAACAGAGTTAAGAAGGGGGAAAAAAAACCTTCTGCAGGAATACAGCAGCATAGAGAGAAATGAGATGTGAGGGCAACAGCCCTGCAGACCCCAAGGCCAGAGGAGAAGGAGCAGGAGATGCTCCAGGCACCGGAGCAGAGGTTCCCCGGCAGCCCGTGGTGCAGCCCATGGCGAGGCCGGCTGTGCCCCTGCCCCATGGAGGCCCACGGGGGAGCAGATCCCCACTGCACCCAGGGAGGAGCCCACGCCGGGGCAGGGGGTGCCCGAAGGAGGCTGTGACCCCGTGGGAAGCCCGTGCTGGAGCAGGCTCCTGGCAGGACCTGTGGCCCCGTGGAGAGAGGAGCCCAGGCTGGAGCAGGTTTGCTGGCAGGACTTGTGACCCCACAGGGACCCACGCTGGAGCCGTCTGTTCCTGAGGGACTGCGCCCCGTGGGGGGACCCACGCTGGAGCAGGTTGTGAAGAACTGCAGCCCGTGGGAAGGACTGAGCTGGAGAAGTCCGACGAGGACTGTCTCCCGTGGGAGGGACCCCACGCTGGGGCAGGGGCAGAGTGTGAGGAGTCTCCCCCCGCGGAGGAAGGAGCGGCAGAGACGACGGGTGATGAACTGACCCCAGCCCCATTCCCCGTCCCCCTGCACCGCTCGGGGGGAGCAGGGAGAGGAATCAGGGGTGAAGCTGAGCCTGGGGAGAAGGGAGGGGTAGGGGGAAGGTGTTTTTAAGATTTAGTTTTATTTCTCATTGTCCTACTCTGATTTAATTGGCAATAAATTAAATTAATTCTTCCTCAAGTCACGTCTGTTTTGCCTGTGACGGTAACTGCTGAGTGGTCTCTCTGTCCTTATCTCGCCCCATGAGCCTTTTGTTATATTTTCCTCGCCCCTGTCCAGCTGAGGAGGGCAGTGATAGAGCGGCTTGGGTGGGCACCGGGCATCGAGCAAGGGTCAAACCCCAACACACTTCACTGGTTTCCTGTCTAAATTAAACTGGAAACATACTATCCACGTCCAAGCCGAAGATGTCTCAGTTCTTTTGCATGCCTTTAAAATGCCGTAGCAGAAGTGGCCCACCTCTGAAAGGAAGATGATCAAAAGCAATCTGTCTCTCAGGAGCTAAGATGTGGATGAGGCACAAATATTTACAGCACACGGGAAACACGCAGCTCTCGTGGACACAGCGCTCTGCACTGAGAAGTCAAAGCTGAAAAGTGTGTATACGCGCAAAAGTCATGGATCAAGCCACACGTTCGCTGTTTTTCCTGCTCGCTGGAATGATGACAACTATCACGCGTGCCGAAGCCAGCTCCCTGCACACCGCAGCGACTCGCGTGCCTGCCTAGCAGTGTGAAATCTGATGGCAAATTGTTCACGAGTATCTGCAAGGCTTCGAACTTCGGCTGTCTGTGACGGCGTGCCCTCCTCTGGCTGCACAGACGCTATGCAATTCTCATCAGTAGCATGATCGATTTATTCTGTACAGCTTCTAGTGCCGCTGAGCATCGGATCCGAAACCAGGCTTCCCTCTGTGGCTTTGACATTTCGGAGGATGTAAAAGTCCTTTACCGGTCAAAGCACTGTAAGTGGGCAAGAGAAGGGCTGATGAGACTGTTGTGAGCAGTGACTTGATTTTACAGTCTATCTACGTTCCTCTTATGTAGACAGAAAAGAAAGAATAAAGAAACAGAAAAAAGTCAGGGCATTTAGCCCGTTTATGAAGATGCTGCCATATAGAAGAAAGTAACTGCTCCGCTGCGTGTGGGTGCCTTGGGAACGAGTCTGCAGCTGCAGGCGGGAGGCACCAGGCGCTGGAGGGGAAGGGCGCTGCGGCGAGACCCCCAAGAGCCCGGGGCCTGCGGGAGCCGCGCGGGAGCCTGCACACAGACCTTACCTGGCCTGGTGGAGAGGCCTGGGTCGTCCACACCCAGGGCTGACGGGGTGAAAGGAACACTAGCGCTAGGAAAAGTCAGCGATTTCAGAACAAGTGAGGTTTGTAGGAGAAATCTGCCATGGCTAAACACTCTTCATAATCTCCAGAACAGGGGTTGGAGTTTTTATATCAAGATAAAGGTAAATCACCCTTTTAATGTAACATTTGTGTAAGAAAGGTCTGAGGCTTGGCCAGCTCATAAAAGGACCATTTCAAAACTGAGTGCAGGGCTCTGGTTATGACCCTTACTGCCCTACCGGGACGGATGCGCTTCTCTCTCCCCTGCAAACCTGAGGAAGGGCTCCCCTTCACAACTGTACGTGCTCAAAGTTACGGTGATGACTTGGAAATCACTGGGATCTAAAGGTATTTGATCAATGAACTGACTTGCATTTCACAGATCTAAAGACAACTTCAGAAGCCTGAACTTTGGAGAGAGAGGTTGTCCTTTATGCAAGCAGATTTGTCAGCAAGGGAGAGCTCTTTGATCTGAATCACTTCGCAAAGGCTTCTCCTGACCTTTCTTCCCTCCCCGCGGGCACCTCCTGGGACACGGATCCAACGGAGGCTTTGAATTCAGCTCATATTCTTGGACCTTTTTTGTCAGTTCATCTTCCATTTGAATGGTTAATCCAAGAGCAAAATTCAGCTTTGCTTACCAACCTTCCTGTGAGAAGACAAGTTCAGTTTTGTATTTGGTATCCGACTGTTAATTCCTTTAGACCCAGGGAAATTTGTAATTAGGATTATCAAGTGTGGAAACCGCATCGTGCAGCTCTCAACTTACCCGTGGTTGACAGAGTCCACCTGCCCGAGCTGGGGCGGCTGTGGATAGGACTCCTCGATAAAGGAGGAGAGAGATCCCGGGTGAGCTCTCTCCTCGGTACACGGGAGACCATCCACACCCATCCCTAGCTGAGCTTTGTAGCACTCAAAGCGTTACGAAAAGGCGAGCCGGGAACACTTATATTAATCACTACAGTAACGTGTATATGCTACTGAGCAAAGGCTCCCAGTGCTCCCCCTAGTTACTTAGCCAGATGCAACGAGAGTCTTCCAGGTGGCAGACTTAGGCAAAGACAGGACTGGAGAAAGCTGTTTGCAACTCTCAAACTCTGTTTTCAAAGTCTTAAGGCAGCCAACAGTGCCCTCTCCTGGGTTCTGGCTGAATTTCTTCCAGTAAACCAGGCATTTAAAACCTGGTGGCTGTAAACAGTGCGTGTGTTTTGCCATTATCACTCTTCCTATGCTTAAGAAGAACGAGGTTTGCAACACTAAGCAGCAGCTGGGAAACAAAGCCATTCTAAAATCGTTTTTCAAATTGTTACTTTCAATATTAGGTACTGGATATCAGACCGACTGCCTGGATCTCTAGACCATGGTTTGGCATGTTTATACATTATTTGTAGCACACATTAAGACAGAGAAAAATTCCTACTGAAAATAAGTTACACAGTGAACTCACTAGATGCTGGTTTCGATGCTAAAATACTCAGGACTTGGGTCCAGGTTCATTATCATAAAGCAGAGTTTCTCCGGACTCGGTTAAAAGCCTGAGAATGCCACTCTGCCCCTCTTCGTGGCCAGCAACATCGCTAACACAGGGTCCCTGCGTGCAATGGCTTCGGCTCTTCCTCCAGCCCCACTATAACCCCCCTCAGAGAAGCTCCTACTCCACCACCACCTAGAAAAGTGTCTCGGGAACCCTGAAGCCCTTCTTGAACTGACATCCCTTAAAATATTGTTTAAATGCCCTAGTCTGGATCTCTGCCACTTGAGCCTCTCCCGCCCCTATTCCTCTTTACAGTGGGAAGTCCCGAGAGGGTTTCTCGAGGTCTTTCTGGGCAACACTGCAAAATTCATTTGAGGTTCACCTTCAGGGTTAAACTCCAGCTATATTAAAGCTGCTATAAATACTCAAGCTTGTAAATCAGACCTCAGTTCTTAAAGTTTTCAAAGCTTAATTAATCACAGCAGCAATAGCCTTCTCACAAATTGTCAAGCAACTGTATCAATCTTACATGTGTACTCAACATAATTGAAAGACCAGCAAAATAACTTGTGGGCAGTGACAGAACAGCTGCTAACAGTGAGTAATAATCACAATCAAAGAGATATTCCACAGCTGTGAAAGATAAAATAAAGTTTGATGGGCACAACTGAAATTGAGGGAGAAATAATCACAAATTCTGACACCTGTTTTCAAATACAAAACCCTTGCAGCAATAACAACAGTGCTTTGCCCATGACTACAAACGACTGCGCGAGAATCAATCTGAGGAAGGGCAGAAGGCTAATAAGAGGAGAGGAAAGAAAAGCAAGGCAACATCTGAGCAGGTAAGATTGCTTGAGTTATAAGGATTAGGGCCGTTGTTTGGTTTTTCTTTGAGTTTTGGAGATCAAGCTGAAATGGAAACTCAGGATTTCTGCCTTGTATGGAGATGAAAAAAAAAGGCAACACAGAAGAACTGTGGCATCAAGGATTACTGATCGATCTATAATAAAACATTTTAGTGATGGATGTTTAGCTGTTCTAAAAGACACGGAAACATTGTGAAACACGGCTGGAATATTTAATCTATGAAGAAACAGAATGAAGGCATTTTTATTTTAAAGGCTCTGATGCTGTAGCTCAACCAGGCTGGATACAGTACAGTTGGCTGTAGCAGCTCCAGTGCTCACAGACATGAAGTCACCGTCTACGTGCTGGAGAGCCCAGAGAAGGGATAATAAATACCTGCCGGACACGTGCTGCTCCGCACTGAAGCGGTATCTGTTTGGTTACATCCTGACTTGTCTTTTCTTCAGCATTACGCAGATCTCCCTGAACGTCCTGCTTCAGACGGGAGAGTTAATTGCCTCTTTTTTCCCATGGCCGCCTGTGCGGCCGCACCGTGCCCGGAGCTGGGAGGTAACGGCTTCAGGCTCCGGAGGAGGCTGACGAGCAATTAGCTGAAGGTGCATGTGCTGGCAGAGGCAGCGAGCTGTGCTGGTAATCTGTTCAGATCCTTGTTTCCTGAAGTTTTGTGGAAAAGCACAAATTACTGTTCTCGTGGAAAAGTTGTTCCTTGCAAGAGCAAATAAAGCATATCTCTGGCAAAAACCTATGATATGTTCGTGCGCGGACGGTGAAAGCAAGTGGTACGGCTAGACCAAACTAGATTATAGAGATTTCTTGCGGTGGACTTTGCTTTAGAAAGACAAATCCAACCCCTCTTCTGCAAAGGAGGAGAGATCAGGCAGTCCCAGGGTGCGCTTCCCACTCCCCTGAAGCACAACCTCTGTCTCAGACAACACGTACAATCTAAGCCAGCTTAGGGAGGAAAGCTAGGCTCAGCGGTGCAGCAACAGGGAAGGTTTACAACCACATACACTTCCAGGATTTTCAGTATCGTGTAAATCCTTTTCAGCTTCATCTCTTAGTTACAAAACTATCCAAGTGCAAACGTGTCCAAGGTACTCCTAGCACTGACGGGACAGAAGGAAAACAACAGAGTTTAGCTTAGGCCTGACCAAAAGTATTTCCTCCACTGTCACTGGCGCTTTAACATGACACAGCACATCTTTTTTTCTACTGCTTGTAATGCAAATGTTACCCCCCAAAGGATCTATGCTACATATAAACACTCTTTCCCCGCATATCAACTCCCACCCTATAAGTAGAATTCAGGTAACAATGTCATTTTTTAAAGTTTTTATGTATATGTTTTCATATATTTTGTTTTGAACTCTTGTAAAGAACTAAAAGAATAAAACATCCATCAAAGTCAGCAGCGTGTACGCTGCCCAGCGTATTCAATCTCCCGATCATCACTGGGGAGCAGCTCATGGGATAAAATGCTGGTGACAGACCTGACATATAACATTACATCTAGCGACTATAACAGTTAAAACGTGCTGATGCTTCTGCACTAAGCAGCTTTCACATTGCAAGTAGGAGGGAGGGTTATTTTTAGCTCCAGGTATTATACGGAGACATTAAATGCTGATGTTAGAGGGGACAGTGTATGATTAGCTAAAAGCCAGACACGGGTGTTCTTGTAATGACAGTTATCGTCCTGCGTGCCACTTGCAAATGGAAGTGTGGCTAAAAATATACAGCAATGGGACAAAAATATACTGTGCAAAAATTACAGAGCTAATGGAAACATCCCCAAAAATATGATAAGACACTGTCATGTTTCTACAGCAGCACAGGATTATCTTAATCAGACAATAAAGAATCATTCCCTCTACCAGAGTTCTCTGCCATGGCTTGAATACTCTGGAAGGGACTCTGCGCCGGGTGCAGGGTGGCACTGCGGCTCCGGGGCATTGCTTAGGAACCGGCTGGTGGTGACTTCCCTACATCCTACGGGTTTCCCAGGGGCCTGTGGCGATGAGCATAACCAGGACAGAGCGTGACACAACCTAATCGCGACTCGGAGAAATACCCTTTGCACTCACACGCTGATCCCATGGACAAGCAGAGCTACTGAGGCAGACGCACCTCCATACGGTGGCTTTACGAGCACATTAGTGACCGTAGGAGCCTGGCCAGGTAGTAACTCCATACGTCTACGTTTATCAGCCAGTAAGACAGTGGTATTTAATTTATTGGGGATTTTTTTTTTTTTCCAAAAAATTAAAAAAATCACTTTTTGGAGAAAATCAGAGGAGCCAAGTTTTGTTAAATTTTTTCAGCTACAAAGGACCTATTCTTTGCCAGGTTAGTGTGCGTCTGTCCCGTGGGGTTTAGCAAGGGCGAGCTGCGGGGCAGGCAAACCTCTCTGAATCCGGGCTGGGCAGCGGTGGGCAGAGCACTAGAGGGCCCCAGCATCCCGCGCAGCCCAAAGCGCAGCGCAGCAATCCCTCCCGCCGTGTGTCTCAGTAGCAAGAGGAATAAATACTGCAAAGAGAATAGTAATACAAAAAATTCAAACTCCAGTTTATTCGGCCTGCAAACGTCTTCGTTTACACATGCTCGACCCACAGCCAGTGGCTGGGGCGCTGGGGGTGCGTCTCGTATCACAGGGATGGAAGGTTCATGAGTCCTTAAAAAATAAAGGGGTGTTTAAGGGATGCTTTCCCTGATCCTCCTGTCTGTGTTTCGGTGTTTTGAGTAGGACAAGAATTGCCCCAATTCTGAAAACACATAATAGAAAAGAACAATTACAGCAGGAGCTGGTACAGCAGTGTACATTTAATTGTCAAACTAGTCTTTTAGCACCTGAAGCACAAAACTGCAGGGAATTTGTCACTGCTTGCTTCTGTTCCTTACTTGACATAACAAGTCTGGGAAACGCTGTGTTTCTCTTCCAAGGCAATGTTTCGTTCATCACCCAAACCCCCGGTTTTGCCATGTCCTAAGCTTCCTGCGCTCAAAAAAAATCATTCACCAGGTCTGACCGTTTCCTGCAGCAGAAATGAATTAAAAAGCAGAACCCTGTTGCTGTTGGGTACTTTGCGCTTCCTTGTCCTTTGCTCGGACCCGTCCGCTCTCTGCCTCTGGTTGTACAGCTCCTGGTGAAAACGCGCGTCCCCGTGCTGGGTGCTCGCGGAGCACCTGGGGAGGTTTTCGAGGGGCTCTGGCAAGTACCAGAGGAAGCAAAAAGGGCTCTCTGGCACTGACTTGAGGAACAGGCAGGAGAAAAGCGGACAAGTCCCGGGAGAGCTAAGTCACGCACCCAGCCATTAACAGTGTCACGGTGAGAGCGATCTTATTAGCTCCTGACCTTTTGGAGCAGAGCGTTCCCCGGGGACGCAAAGCAGTCTCTGCCCTTTGCCGCGCTAACAAGGCCCCGCTGTGCCCGGGGGGACGGTGCACGTGCTGGCCAGCAGTGGCAAGCGCGGTGTGACCCTCCCCAGGGCTCACATCCACCTCTTCGAAGCCCTTTGCTCAGGGGCCGCTGGCAGTGCCGGCCGCTAATTCTGGAGCGCAGCAGATTTCAGAGCAGGGTACCGCGACGGTATTTCTGCTGCTTTCCAAATACCCGATTCGCTCAGGGAGCTTTTATCGCCTAAAGTGCAGTAATTGCCTCAGGTTAAGATGCTGCACAGTTAATCGCCCCGAAGCCATGCAGCTTTTGCATCCTCTTTCTATAGGCAAGAACTTCCTACACCCTCCTTTTCTGCCGGTGAAACCGAGAATTTATTCCTCAAAGAGGAGACGATGCAGAGGTGCTGGTCAGAACAGTCATAATGATTATGTTACTTTATGGGTAAAAAATAGAGGTGTATTAATTATACCAATCTGAAAATGCACAAAGGCAAATAGGTGACACGTTGATTTCAGTTGATTAGGAATCAAATGGATTGATGAATTCCTGTTAACCTAAAGACATATTTTAGACGCGTTTCAATCAACAATTTATTGGCAGTTTACACAGAAACTGCTGAAACTAGATGATGCTGCCACGTGGAAGAAAGGGCAGAGACAGTGACCTTTACCTAATTATTCAAATTACTTTGAAGTACGTGAAAGTAAATGGTAAGAAATTCCATTATAATCAAAAGTGTTCTGCTTCCCACTAGTCATTCAATATTCAGCTTCAGCACCAAACACAATTAATATTCTTCTTCTGAATTAGAGGATTTTTAACAATGCATTAAATTATTCCTTGGGGTTCACTGAAAACTCATAGCACGTACAACGTTTTTCTTCAGTGCTCATTTACACAAAGCAGCACGTTGATCACCCAGGCAGTGTCTGACCAACACCCGTTACACCTTTGCAAATGAAAATCTTGCACTTAATGGTCAACAGTCACACTGTGATCTTAACTGCAGTGGCCAGCGCATATCAGTCTGGAGCCTCTTCACTGAATGAAATCAAGATGACTCCTACAAGCACTGGATATGTGTTTGGAAAATTAATTCCTTATTGCAAATAATATATCCACCTAAAATGCCCCCTCTTTCCTTTTATACAGGAGCGAGGCGTGATGGGACAGGTGACCGGGCGGTACAATCGTGTGTGTGCACCCAGGGCCCCTGGGTTGCACCATTACCCTGTTGTCTGACCTCAGCTTCATACACAGAAACCTCTTTTCGAGCCGTACAAAAATTATTGTTGAATAACAAAAAACCTTTTGAAGTGCCTACGACAGTACTGCAGTTAAGAAAAATTCTGTGAGTATATAAAAAGCTTTGATAATGATTTTATTTTCCAGAATTATGCTTAAGACTAAAGTTTCAACTGTTTATGAACCCTGGATAAGTAGGTTCCTGGCAGAATATCCCTGAATAATTTTTGCTGTATCTCAGCATTTTTGGCGCACACTAATACTGCTATAGCAAGTGAATCTTTCAACTTTTGGACATGATTGTCATTCCTCTCTCAGGCCTGGAAGTGGCAGTGACAAAGTGGCGCGAGATGCTTTAGCTAATTGTTTCCTCTTGCCAGTGAACATGGAAAGGTTGGTCCCACAATTGTTATTAAAGGAGAACATCGAGCCAAGACAACATGTGTCTCCTTGGTTTTTTCCCTCCCTTGTTCTGTTTTCAGGAGGTGACCTGACTGTAGTTTTTTTGTTTGGGTTTTTTTTTTGCTTCCTCTAGATAACACAGTAACTGCCATTTTCCGTACGAGACCTTCTATTTGGGAAATAAAGCCTTTGCAGTTTGGGATCCAGAGCAGACAAATAGTACTCAGACTCTCCAATTCTGCTGTACGAAGCCAGAAGTGATTTGGGACCTTTTTATTCGGCTCGGAGACTGCCTGTTAGAGCAGCACAATGCAATCAGCAGGGAGCCCAGGGCTAGAAGACTTCTAGGTTGAACTGGAAGAGTTTGAGGACAGTGATTCCTGCAGCACAGATGATCTATGGAGCTCCCTTTGGTGCAGGTCCCCGAGACAGGGACACGGATCAGCTGTAAAGGTTTATCACCTGCTAGTGCTCTCCAAAGCTTTCCGGGACAGAGTTGCTTGGGAGCTTTGGGAGCTGGGGATAAGGGAACGTCCCATTTGCTGAAGGAGCAATAGTGCCTTGAGAGATGCAGGACTGGCATCCTGCGAGTCTCCGAGTACTGCCCCTGTGTGTATATATGGGCCCTGTGATCTAACATATGTGTGCCAGCCTGGAATTCTACAGTTCTACTTTATTTCTGCAATATTTTAGCTGGAAGCGTTACGTAGAAATATTGCCATCTTTGCAGATGCACTGGAGTTGGCAATAATGGAAAGTTATAGCTGAACCTTTCCTTGGATTCCTTGAAAGGCAGACAGCAAAGCTATTTATATCCCACCTCTAAGCCTGCCTATACACATTTTCAGAATCCTTCAAATTTCATCCAGCTTCGAGCTACCCTTTAATTTCTTTTTGTTCTTTTATCCTCATGGGATTTCTCAGATTTCCTGGATTGTCATGGATATTCGCTTTTGCTCAGTTGTAATTACTGCCTTTCCTATATTTTTAGTACAGGTGGCTCTCTACTACATGTCAGCCACGCGAAAAGGAGCAAGTAAATTGTTTATAAGCCACAGTGTGAAGATGTGACATGAAGGTGAATTTTAGGTTTAACAGCAGTGCCAGAACAAAATATTAACCTTATAACCTAATATTAGCTGTACCACCTTGCACTGAAGATCTGGGAAAGATGAACAACTGTTAGTTCCACAGAGATATTCTCTATTAAAGTGAAAACATATAGAAACTTGCATAGGAGAGATTAAGGCTTTAAATGTATGATCTTCAACCAGCCTTTTCTTGGGTTTCAGAAAAATACACCCAAGCTTCTGGACAGACATTCCCATACTTGTAATATCAGTACTTTACAGTATGAATATTAAATCAGAAACCTTTCCATTTTTACATTTGTTGTTTAGTCCTTGATGAGCTTTTGCTTCTTCTCCAGGATTCCCGAGGCTCATGCAAGCTTTGAATATCAACATCTTTTCAGAAGCATCACGTGATGTTTCACTTTTCTTGGTAAGCTTTAAGGACGAGGCTGGCTGCATGTTGTGAAATAGGAAGGTTAAAGCTGCCCAGGTTTGGTGGAACAGGGTATTTAAGGGAGAGGAGGACCAAGAAAAATGTGAAAAATTGGGTCCCTTATTTTTTCTTATTCTCCTCTAAGAAGAATGAGACCTAGAGACTACAATTAATCTCTAAGTCTATCCTGATTTCTCTGCCTATCATTTATTGAAAAGAGAACCTTGTCTTCTATTAATAAAAGTGAAGGTCTATATTCTTAGAAAACTAATCTATAATTTCTGTCATTGTGACGCTTGGACCAATTTTTGTTGTTGCTGACATTAGCCAGGAGTATGCATGAGTTTGTTTAAAAAAAACCCAAAACCCAAACACGTGTCTTACCACAGAATGAAATCATGCCCACAGTTGACTTTTTTATACCTTGCAGCCTTTATGCTTCGCTTTCCTCTCCCTCAAATGAATCATGTGTGCCAAAGATGCTGCTATCCCAGAGATAACAACTTTCTGCAAGGTTTGTGAAAATGGACAGCCAAGAAGAGGAGAGACTTGTTAACGCCTCCGCTAGGGAAGGAGCGCAGCAGAAACACCGCTTCTCGGGGATCAGAAAGCCCAAATGAGAGACTTTCAAACACCCAAATGCTGAGACAAACAGCAGTCACTGCTGGAGTTTATATTAGAGAACTTTTTCCTCAGGCATCAGTGGTTTTCTTTTTTTTTGCTGGATAGTGTCGTCTGTGATGTCTAAGGTGGAGATAAAATAATGCCGAAGCTTTGGTTAAATTCTGCTAAGAAGACAAGACTTGCTGTGCCTGGGTCAGCCTGGCAGAGTGCTGGAGCCTTCCCTGCACAGCAATCAATAGCTCACTTGATGGAAAGTTCCTTAACACTGACTTTCCTCGCACTCCTAGTGCCCAGGGCTGTCTTGTTGACACAACTATAAGGTCCATCATCATTACAGAAAGGGAGCATCCACTTCTGAACTTCAGAAAAGAAATTACAGGTTTTCAAAATGGAGCAATCTGTCCAGGGCTTCCCTCTGCCCCTCGCCACTGCCTGGGAAGGCTGCTCGAAACTCTGCCTGTCTGCACAACCAAGAGCCCAGCTGACACATTTTCTGAACATACCTGGACAGATAGCGTTGAGGTGCAATTAAAAATATTCCCCTTTATGAGGTGTTTCACTGCTAGCAGACACGGGAAGCTATTCCACATACCTCACGTTCAAACTCCATGAACAGTGTAAGAGATCTTGTGTCTGCAGAGACGAAGGATTAGTTCTGGAGGAGCTCAGTCTCCAACTGATTTGCAGAGGCGTAGGATGGCCTACGAGTCCTGTTCTCATCTGTGGTGCTGGTTATCCCTTGGGAAGAGTACTGCAGAGGGGGGCATTTCTGCACTCGCTACCTGGAAGTCACTTACAAGCGCTGCCCCTTCCTCGATGGAAGCAGGGACAGCACATTTCTGCTTCCCTGGACACCCTGAGTTATTCCTCAAACTCATATCTGGCAGGGAAGGCTGGGGTAAGATGTCAGAAACAGGATCAGAGGCCAAAAAGTGAAAGAGTTTGATACGTTTGCCCTAGGGAGTAAGTGCACTTGACTCATCATTTCTACCTTGTATCAACCTTAGTGCAAAAAGAGCTTGCAAACCAGTCTTGGCTTTTATTAGATTTGACAGCATTAAGCAGTCAAGTCTCATAGCCGATTTCAGATTCCAAGGGATGCTTTAATTCCTGAGAAACAAAAGCACATCACCTATCACGAGGAGCAAGGGACCTGTCAAATAGCTCAATTTTCCTTGGTACCGGAGACTCAATGATATCCAGGACTTCTCTCCTGGGGCAGGCTCAGAGGTGTCTGAAGACATGCTTACCGCTCTTTGTTCATTAGATACTCTTACACTCTGAAGCTTTGAATAGCATCTACTTTTTCTGACAGGATACCATTTACTCATTACCCAAAACAGAGACACAGTTGTACGTTGCTCATGCGAGGGTAAGTAAGCAGAGAACAAAGAAACAAAGATAAGAAACCTTGCCAATGCTTGTAACACATCCCTGCTCTTTCAGCAAATTTTTAGTCTGGAGAACTACCAGAGTATTGAAAGGAAACTGGGAGACATGCAAAGAGCGAGGGGAAAAAAGGAAATTAACACAAAGCCGATTGTATTGGGTTTCCATAAGAAGAATCCCTGTCTGCCTTAGCAGACATGCTGGCAGAATATGCCCCAAGAGAAACAGCAAGCTTGACCTCACGTTCCACCCCCGCCCAGGGATATGGATGACTGTTTCCAGCAGAGTGAAGGAGCTGGTTTTCCTTTAAAAAGCCAAGTTCCTCATAAAATCACAGAAAATAAGAGGTGGAAGTGACCTCAGAAACATCTTGTCCCATGCCCCACCGCCAGGTAGGGCCAGTTCTCCTGCACCACTCCGGGCAGAGGCTGAGGGAGACCCCAGCGAAGGAGGGGGGGTCTGCAGCCCCCCGGGCAGGGGATCTCAGCACATAGCTCTGCTCAGCCGTGAAATACTTTCCATAACCAGAATCGCACTTTGCTGTACCTCAAACTCCTTATTTCCATACCTGGGAATTTCATGCCTCGGCAGAAGCCCCTATGAGCTGGAATTGGCTTGTGGCTATAACTGCTTAAAATCAGACATCTGCTGAAGCACCCCGCTGAGCCTGGGTTCAAATTAATTCCTGCATCTCCAGTCTTCAGTCTCTTCTTCCCCCCCTTCTTCAAATGACTGTGACAACAGTAACCTCTAAGTACACACGGTAGCGTATGACATTTTGATGGAATATAAAGCCTACTGGTCAAGTAGTACAAATCAAACTAATTTCATTCATAGATTTTAATTTACTTCCTACAGAGTGATTTTTTTTTTTTGCATCCCGGCAAGTTAATGCCAAAGTCAATAATGACTGTCATCATCATTTCAACCTTTCAGTTCAGTTTCCTGAATCTCATCTGTAAATCAAATCGGTTATCGCCGTAAAATGCAAGTGCTGGTTATTTGATTAGCTCCCTATAAAGGCACTGTCATTCCCTGCCACAAAAGTAATCGCGACTATAACTTGTTAAACCAAAGCTCGACTTTAGGAACCCCGGTGCTAGAAGCTGCCCAGCTTTCTGCTGCCTCCCGGCCCGCGCTGGGGCTCAGCTCCAACCTGGGCACTGTGCCTCAGTGCATCGGGCCAGCAGGTCATTACAGCGCTCTTGGCCAAGCGCTTCTGTGTACCCGAGGACATCCAGCCCCCCTGGTCATCACTATTCAGGGCTACTCCTACCTGGTTTGCAAGCTGTTGTAACTGCTAAGCTCTGCACGTTTCTACTAGAAAGCAGATCCTCAGGCAACAGGCTGTGGGTGCTCAACGCGCCCTTCGGAGAGAGCCCGTGGCGGGGAGGGAGCCGAGGTGCTCTAGCAGCATCTTTGTCCCCGCAGGCTGGCGTTCCCTGCTCTCTCCATGAGTGACACCCACCCAGGCCCCGAACGCAAAGCTGCACCCACGCGCTGTTCACCCCGGTCCTGGCTGGGCTCCAGCGTGGGCTCAAGCCAAGGGGGAGTCGTCAATATGGTTGATGATTTAATAAAAATTAAGGGTTTTCAAAGGGATTGTGGTTTTTGAATGATAAGTACAGCTGACAAAGACGTTAGTGGTGATTTTCCTGCAAATGATATGTACAGCTGTCAGTCAGTGAAATAAAACCCAATTTCATTCCTTTTTGAAGTGTTCAACATGTCTTTTCCCAGTTGAGACGTTCCGGCTAAAGTAGCACAGTAGGAATCCTTCATTTTGAATAGTCCTGACTAACTTCAGTCTTCTGACATCTCTAGGTCTCGTGGCAAATATAAATTATATTCAAGGTCTGTACACTTTGTTCTCTGGTACAGTCAAAGACACATTTGCTGGCATGGAAACCTCTTCTCTCTTCCTCTGCATTCTTTACCAGGCAGCACACCACGACTGTGTATCAATTCACAAAATGTTTCAGCACTTGAAATTGATTTCTGTTCAAGTTTCCTTAAAACCCAAGAAAGTACATTGCCAGGTTGTAATGGACACATTTCAGAGCCCCAGCTCCGGCTGCCAGTTGGTTTGCAAGCCTTTGGGTAGCTTAAATAGGAGAGCAGCAAAGGAAAAGGTCCTTTGCACCAAACCAAGATGATGTGCACGAGAAAGTGTGTATTAAAGGTTAATCAGGGCAGCAGTAGAGGGATTTAATTTGTGGTTTAGTAATAACGACTGTTGCTCTGCAAAATGTAACCTGCATTTTCTTATGGTAGACCTTTCTATCAATACAATAAAGTAAATAAACAACACAACAGTCCATTTTTTCCTGTGGCATAGAAAGTAGAAGCAGCAGCCAGGAAACCTCAGAGCACATTTGTGTTATGGGTAAGATCCAAGGCCTCCTGCCTTTTGACATCAGAATGGCTAATATTGTATTCTTGAACTGCAAATAGGTAATAAGTTCATTAGTTTAGGGGTGTTGCATCTTTTCTGCTTTCCTGTATAGTGCACAGTGCACTTCAGAGCTCTACAATTGTGATTAAAAAGATAACAAATATCCTTTCAATGATATATTTTTTTTTTTAAATCTTATAAGGAATGCCCACAAATTGCAACCCTTACAATGCTGCTGCTTTTAGCATGCATTCACCTTGGTGAACCTTACAGCTACATCGACAAAGATGACACACTGAACATCACAGGTTTCTACTTTTCTTTTTGGCAGGTACAATGTTCTGCTTTAGGGAGATTCTTAAATAACTTCGCTGCATTGCTCATTTTCAGAGCTCGATGCATAAAAGCACAAATCACGAAACTCGGCTGCATTTAGCTAAACATTTTCTAAGGCTCTTGAACTTTTCAAGTAATCCAGGCCTGATTTACAGTTTCCTATAAAAGTCAAGCAGCATTTCAAGGTTTCATGTGCATGTGTCACCGGTGAAACGATCCCATTTTGACTGCAGTTTGCGTCCTCTTTGTCACCTCTGAACCCTGATTATAAAAATAACCATTTGTGTTAACTAGTCCTACGTGATGAGAATCAAATGAAACGTTCACCCAAATCTCTCTGCAGCTTCGCATCCTTCATTTTCAGATACCTTTTGTTGTTCCTTAACCTTTGGCGCACGCATCATGGTACCTTTCTTCCGTGACCTCCCGATGTACGACAGGCACAAGGTGCTCACTCTGTCAGTGAAAACCTTGAGCTCTTCTCGCCCTTTCCCCAGGGGACAGGTTTCCTTCAGCATTTACACAAACCAGGTTAATGCCGCTGACTCCACTGGAACTACTGCCAAATTGCACCGATGTTGCAAAAAGCAGAATCAGAAACAATATTTATTTGTAGATTTATGGGCTAACATTTAAAGGAACAACAACAACAAAATTTTGCAAAACTGCTGAAGACGATTATATACCAACAAATTATTAATCTCGCTATTCTGAGGTATCTCCCCCTTTGTTTCTCCCAAATTTATCCTAGACTTTATATTCCCTTCACAACATACTTAGCATCTTTCAAAACTGATTAGTAGAGGCTCTCATTTCCCTTCACTTTGGTCTTAGTAGATGGCATAATAGATGTTTAACTAGCAAAATATTAACCTATTGTAACGCAAATCTGGATCGAGCTCATGGTCTTGTAAAGATGAGATACTTTTATCACTGCACTGGAGTCACAAACCATGTGCTGCAGCAGGACACACGCAGCAGGGAACGTACAAATAAGTGACGCAGAACCCCCACACAACTACTTTGCAAGTATTTCAGCATTTTGAATTCTACACATTGAAATGGCATGGAAAAGTCTTCCCAAAATATTTCTCCCTGAGAACTTCCACCGACAGTGGTATAGTTTTGTGCTTTTTTTTTTTTTTTTTTAAAATCGAAACTATTTTTTACAATGAAATGTATTTTTTACAGTGAAACACCTCTAACTCCAATTGTGAGCTGTTCTGCATTATAAACTGTGTTCTCTGCATCTGAATTCTGATATAAAATAGCTCCAGGTACAATATTAAATTGAAAAAATGAATCATACTAATAAAGCTCTTAGTTCTAATGTTTTTTCCCAGCTTTGATACCTCCTAATACAGCATTCTGTAGGAAAACTATGTCCTGAAAGAAATTAAAATGTGTAATATACAGAAATCTCAATCTGCCTTATCACACATATTCTTCTTAATATAGAAGAAAATGATGGCTGTGTGATATATGCAAGAAGTTAAGGAACATAAACCAAGCGACGCAACACTTACAGTAGGGAGCAAATAGTGCAGGCTGCAGGCTACTCTATCTCTACATTCATTTGAGCATTCCAATAACTTTAAGTAATAATTAGTTACTTGTATTAGAAAATTGCTTTTTTAAATTGATAACTGGATGCTGAATAAATGGAGCGCGTGTTAAGCATGCAATTATGTTACTTAGCTAATTCCAATAAGCGGAAATAACTGTGTACATACGTCCTTTTAGAGTGACATCTTCAGACTTCACTTGCTAAACTAATTGGATTAAACAATTTATCCTTGGTTTTAAACACTCCCAGTACCCTATTCAAGGCAGCATCGTAGGATCTCAGTATAGAAGTTGGGAGTGTTTCTTCTGGTGCCGGTCCAGGGCAGAGGAGATGCCCTGGCTGCCTGCTCCGCTCGCCGACACCTGCCCTCAGCTCCGGTCCTGGTGGGCTCTTCCCACCAACGCATATTGCTCAAGACCCTCTGATGTCCTCAGTTAAGCACATTTATATCCTAAACCAGTATATTTTACCAACTGGTGTTTGGCCGAGTAACTTGCGTTTTCACTAAAGCACAGATTTCAGAAAGACTCCTCATCTTGATGAGGAAAGCCTGATACAAAATGCATTACTACCCTCAGCACGTTGTTCCAGTAGCTAATCATGCACACCGATAAAAACATCCATCACATTTCTAAGTTGTTTGGTTTCAGGTTTCAGTCGCTGGCTCTTCTCATCCTTTTCTCCTAGATTAAAGAGTACCGGTGGAGAAACAACTTTGACTGGTGATCATATCCTCTCTCACCTTGCTGTATTAAATGGAAAGAGCCTTTGTAGAGGTTTTTCTCCAACATCGGACTGATCTCGCAGCTCTTTGCCGTAATCACTTCAGGTTTTGAACATCCTGTTTACAACATGGACGACAGCATTGCAATATGCAGCAAAATCTGCCTTTATTAATATAGTTTTCACACTGTAAGTCTTAATTTTCACTTTTATCTAAATGCTTTTTCCTAATCAAATGCATCATGGTTTTCCAGTGCCTTAGAAATCAGTATTTGTGAAACCTTGGAAGCGCATACAACTATTAAGATTTGTCTTAGTTTTTCCCTCTTGATTACAAACATACATTTCTATGTTATCACCATTACCACCAGTTTCCTTTCCTGTGAACAATTCATCTTTGCTTATCGTAACAAGGAAGTCTAAAATGTTCCTTCTGCTGTTTCTTGACCGTGTTAGCTAATGGTCAGCTTTTGCATTTAGAATAGTGATGCCATTAATCATATTTTACTAGTGAACGCAGATGCTTCCCTCTATGCAACGCGGGAACTGAAATCCCTCACAGCAAGCGTGTTTCCCCACTGGAAATACAGACCCTGGGCTACCTTTCCCTGGCTGTTAGGCAGGGACTGCCTGCAGTAGGGCTGGAAATGCAAAGCAATCATTAACACCCAATTGTTTTATGAAGTACAAATTGAGAAGAAGCAATAATAGACCCTTTAGAAAATTTGCAATGAAAATTAACATTTGGAAGCTTCTTACGGAGACTATCAGCAGTGTGTATGGCTTAATTAGTGAAGAGTCTGGCTGACACAGATGTCCCGTCCCCCAGGAGTTTTATTGCTCAGTGCAGGTTCGGTTACCCGCTGTACTAAACTCGCACTAGTTATAAGCTTTCAGCTGGCATTCTCCATAACCACTGTGTACAAAGCCGACACCCTTTCAGTACCAAAAGCAGGGAGAGAAGAGGAGCAAACACAGGCCAGTGATTGCTGGGGTCAGCCTGGCTCTGCGGTGGGTTTTCCTAATTGCTCCAGGAATGCAAACACAGAGCAGGGAGCAGCCAGACCCTCTTCATTACCTGCAAATGCAATGGGCCAAATTCTGCAGAAGGTCAGAGAGACCTTAAAGTTATCCTCCAGAGAGTAATTAAAATTATTCTCTGGCTTTTATCCCAATATATCTAGTGGTTAGACCCCAAAACTTCAAAACAAACTGTCCCAATCATGAAGATACATTCTTAATAAGTACATCAGTAGGTGCACGTAATAGCTAGAGGGTAAATTTCAATGCAAGAGAGGAAGAAATTGTAAATGAGGTTTTGGTAAGATTTTTTTAAGCCTTTCCTTCTGTTCAAAAAGCCCTTCCCGAGAGGCAGAAAATTGATTCTTGACACTAACTGGAAGCTGTCCTGGCATGTTACAGGAATTGTACAAATAGCTGCTGTGTAAATATTCAACATATGCTTAAGAACAACAAGTAAGACTGCCAAATGTATTAACAAATCTTGAGTGCAATAGTACACTGTGTGGCGAGATTAATGACCTGGGGCACAATAATATCTTCCCGAGGAAGTGAAAAAGCACTGAAGTATGAATGCAAAAGAATCGTAGCATTTGCATAAACCCTGCTCAGGCTCTAAATCATCCTGGGTCGAGGTTTCAGTAGTTTGCAAGCACCTACAGATGCAGATCCTCTATTTATTCCTCTTCCTTTCATCTCAGCAAGGTCAGGCCTCAGTGAGCCCTTCATTTAATATTTGCTGAACCATTCTTGAAATGATTGCAAAATACACAACCAAGCTCAACTCAAAAAGTATATCCAGAAGAAATTGTTTTAACTGCTGTTTAAAACTTGATTCAAGTCTTGATAATATAATCCTTACGTTCATGTTTTCCTAGCTGAGAACATTAAAACCACAAGCATATACACTGAATTTAGCTGTAAGTGTTTTTTAATAAAGTTATTGTAACATTTATGCTGGGCAACTCAGCAACCATCTGTGAATGGCTGGAGATAACTGTAGATCCAAATGTTTATGGCTCACACTAAGTCTAATAATAATACACACAAGCCCTTGTCACATCATACTTTATGGCAAAGCCGCTGGCTTTAGCAGCTAAACGCAACAAATGGAATGATGTAGCCAAAACCAAAGCAAGAGATGGGAACCTGGGCATTTGCAGTCGCAGCAGGTTGCTCCGTGAAAGGTGCCATACAAGACTGAAACAATGCATAGGAACCACGTGCACCACACGTTATTCAGGGTATGCAGTAATTTGGTGTTGCTTATATCACACTGATTATTAATTCCTCTATCATACCACTTACAGTGGTCACGGTTTGAAGCTCCCAAGCAATAACAACCAACATCAGGCAGATCCCATTGTAGACGCAGCCTCCTGCCCGTACCAGCTGCCCAGGTAGAATACTGTGGCCAGGAGAACAATAATTCTTTGAAAAAAGTTTTTTTTCAGCTAAAACAAATCACCAAATTACAAAATCATGAGAAACAGTGGTGCATATAACTAGATATAGCGTATTTCTATGTCTTTGCTGGTAGAAGAAAACCAGAAAGAATATAAATCCCTTCCCCCAAATTACCCAGAGGTCAGGATGAATGAAAGAGGTTTCTTATGTGCTTTATCCTGGAGCTATTTCTGTTCACCATCTTCAGCTGAAGTCACTCTGCATCTCTTAACTCCTTGGCCTTTTAACTTTTTGAGGAGAGGCTTGGGCCTATAAATAGTTCCAGCCAAGTTAATATTGTGCTTTTTGCAGTGTCAGAAGGATCCCTTTGCAGGGCTGGTCCTGAAAACTGCCTTGTTCTAAGTAGTATCTCAATGAAGCCACACAACTAGGGACAGGTGAAATTAGAGCACCGATTCCTCCCCAGACACCTCAGTTTAGAGGAAAACTGCTTTTACCCCGAGCAGCTCCGTGTTTCCAGCCTGGCATCCCCAAGCACCCCCAGCCAGTCCCGTGTCTCCCGCGGGGATCTATTGCACACGAGATGCCCAGAGCAGCCCGAGCACATACATTCGTGGGGAGGGAAAGGTGGATTTAACAGGTACGTCACACTTAAAATGCATCAGAGGAAGACTCCTGGGCTTCTCCAACTGCCCGTCCTAGTTATCTGCAGTGATCATGGCAGAGAGAAAGGCAGTCACCAAAAGCAATCAGGGTCCAACTCTAATTGTGCAGCATCCATGATGTAGGGCTACAAGGAAAAATATCCCCTTGATTTTCTGGCATATTCTCATGCTGTTCCTGTCAGCCTGTTTCTTTGGATTGAGATCTCTGTTTCCATTCCATCACTGCTAGTGAAAATGGATGTGGAATAAAACCACTAATCCAAATATTTCCCCAAATATCAAGAAAATTCAAATCTGGATTGAAACTTGCTACCTCAGGCCCTTTATTAAATGCAAATTATTCTCGTTAAAAGTAGTATACTGAAGACTGATTCCCAGACATACTACTGACTTGATCAAGCCTCCTGCTGAACAAAGCTATAAATATTATTATAAATATTCATGAAGTTCATGTAAATAACATCTCCCACAGCGCTGCTGCTGCTACACAGGTAGAGTGCCTAAGAAATTCATTTATTTATTTATTTTCTTAGGGAGGTGGTCCACTCCTCTATTACAGGGAAAGAAGAGATCCATGAAGAAATACAAGGAGTGCCTAGAAGTGAGGGAAAGGCTGAGTCACCAGCAAGGCCAAAATCCTGCTGTGCTTAGAGGAGTTTGGTCCTGTACAGTATATATGGCTTCGTTTCCAGAAGCAAAAGATTGCCACCCTGCCCATAGCAGAAGCCTGGTTTGGATGCTGCTTCACATGACTAATTTAACACCAGAACCCCCCCTGCAAGCAGTGAAACACCCCCAACACACCCCACACGCCCCCTGAAAATAATTTTTGGCACAGATACAAAGTTGGGTAGATGGTCAAGAGTGCCTTGCCCTTTCCAACCCAGCCAGCGCCTCTTGTGTTGCCCCATGATGATGCCAAGGTCAGAGAGGGCAAGAAATTTCTGCCCCAAGGTGCGTTGCCTCAGCTGCTCCGTGTCAGGATGGTGTTAGTGGGCAGCTGGCGGAGTCCCGGGTTATCTCCTGAAATCGTAACGGGGCTGCGGATCAAGGAGGTCACATAACTCAGTGACAAGAAACTTAATGCAGAGTGAAGGGTGCCTAGAGGTTTTCCAGAACACTGAATTCGGTACAATTAAGACCTCTAAAAGGGAAGACACAGGCCAGACAGCTCTTACTCCATCCCCTATTCCTCGAGCAGACAACTGCTGCTGGGAAGTTTTTCATATCGTCTTTCTGATCTGCTCCAGAACAGAGGAGCAAACTCCTACGTGCCTCCAACCCAGACGCTGCTCAAGAGGTCACTGAAGTCACGCTGCACCTGCCAGAGTTCCTGCGTTATTAGTGCTGTGATTTTTAAATTTTTTTTTTGTAATTGTGCTTTGTCCCCTTTTATAGGGCTCGAGATGGAAGAATAATCTCTCTCCAGGAAAGAGGAAAGAAGGAATTTGAAGAGAAAGCCTCATTAATAGCTCATACTGATAAAACTGCTCTGAACCTCTCTCCTCGAGGGAGAGTAACAGCTACAAAAACTTCACTCTTCCGCATTTTATTTTTCTATCAGAAAAGTTTGAAAATAAAAAGAAATCTCAACAGTAGGGGGAAGAATGTTTGGGGTGGTTTTTTGTGTAATGAGAAGTTTCACTTTTTCTGTTTATAAAAAATAAATTTAAAAAAAAGTTGATTAAAAGTTGCCTTTCTTATTTACATTCCAGTTTCGCTCTGCAGGGCAGCGAGTCTTTAAATTCAGAGCTCTTGCGATCCTCCCTGCAGATGACAAGTTTCCTTAGCGATCAACAGGCAGAATATATATCCATGAGTGTCTTGCAAACATTGAGCTGTAACTCATTAGCGAGCTGCACTTTTTTTCATTTTCAAATTACCTTCTAAATATTCAGGAGCCTGATGCAGACTAGGACGTACCTACATGCCTCCTATTCACATCACTGAGGTGTCTTATTTTGGGACTTTGGAAATGCGTATGCACACAGGGAAGAAGTGAATAATTAACATGATGATTGCCAAGGAAGCAGAAGCGCGGCTCACGAACGACAGCTGAGGTACACAACGAGCCGAAGCGTCAGCACAAGGCATGGAGAACAAGTAGCAACAATCAGTTCATTCGTATGGGCTCAGCTTTCCGTAGCCTCTTGGTGGGGACACCCTGCTGGAAGATGGGCTGAGAAAAGAGACTATCCAGCTAGAAAACCTTTGGGTCCCATTTTTCTCACACAACAGAGGGAAAAATTGCTTGGCTCAGAACTGAGCTGTTACTCCTTGCACGGTGGGGATGCAGCTTGCAAGGGGAGTGCTCTGGTACCGTCACATTCGGCATGAACTCTTCCCGCCTGTGGGAACGTCACCTGCGGACAACTCCGCAGCTTCCCCTGCGTTCCTCCCCTTGTCCCTTGGCTGTGGGGATCCTCAGCAAGGGGACAAACCTCTCTACCCACAGGCTCTTGTGCAGTGGACTGGCACAGGATCAGAGGAGCTTGCGTTTGGTACGACTTTCCTTCCACATTTTTTAATTTGTGGAGATGCTGCTTTTAGTCTTCTCCTTGCTGTGAAGGACGGGATGGTTGCTGCTACCCCCCGTGCCATGGTATGGTGTCATAGCGCAGACCCTACCCTTGCTATCTATTAGCAGAGTTTGAATGAATCTATATCCTGGAATTTGGAGAGAGCAAACGTAGGTGGCAGACAGGACTGATTTTTGAAACCGCCTTTTCTTCCTCTTAATCAGAGCTGCGAATGTGGCTGTGCTTGATTATCTACAGCTCAGACACCTTCGCGTCTGAGCCGCTGGAGCAGCAGCCAGTCTGGTGCACGCGATTTCTCCCCTCCCCGCTTCTGCTCAGCTCCGTCTCCCGCAACTCCGTCAGATGAACCCGTCTTCGCACCTTTGCGATAGCATGGGGGTACTTAGCTGGATGCTCTTGAGACCTCTCGCCAAAAACTGCCAAACCCATTTTCTATCTCCCTAAATGGATTCTTTGAGTGAAAAGTAAGCATTTCTTTCAGGGAGAGAGGCTCTGCATTGTGTGAAAGATTGATACTGTACCTGTCTAGAAATGAAGGTAAGTGCTTCCAAGGAGAAGTAGAAAGATTTGCAAAAGCCAGAGTGAATCTTACTGCTAAATCATAACTAGCTGAAGTACAGGTATTTACAGTGGTTTTAATTCAGAAAGCAAATCAAAGAAAAAATTTAGAAAGAACACTAAAAAAAACTATTGTAGGAGAATTACCTGAAAGTACTGATCACATTCATTCCAAGTTAACAATTATGGACAGGAATAAAAAGAAATCAGACTCTTCAAGATCCATTGATCTGGTATAACCCTGGAAGAAAAGCATCAGGACAGAAATACGGCAGTGACAGAAAACTGCAGTGGTGTTAGTTCTGCACTTGCCCCTTCTGCACAGCTCCGCAGTTGGTCATTTATCCTAGTATTACATATATAAAATGGACTATGTAAAAGCTAAAAACGTTGGCTACAGGCATAATGTGCCTATAACAAATGACAATCAAATAACTACATGAAACAGAGTGAATAATTTCAGATTTAGATGGCAATACCTGACTATGCTAAACAGATGTATTCTTTTAATGGCACGACATAACACATCTGTAGGGACCCTACCCACGCTTGTATCCTCAGCTGCAGATTTGCAACATAAACTGGAAAATACTTTGGTCCAGCTTCTCTTCTCACAATACTTCCTTAACTTTCTTCACCTACCAAAGAATATGCCACATTTGGTAAGTGTTACTGAGATGGAATTGAGTATTTTTTAGCATAAAGCCACTGGTAACTAAGTGACTTGCTGGAGGCTTTCTTAGGTTTAGGGTTGGGGTTTTTTTGTAAATCTGTTTGGAAAAAATAGTTACTCCATGTCTGTCTTTCACTGAAAATATCTAAACAGATAGTCGTGGTCTTGGCATTCTAATAAGCATGTGACATTTCACAGCTTAACACTTATTCTTGCAAGGGAAGATGGTGAATTCAATCCATTCTTTATCGGCCCATGAAGAGCTTCACTAAAAATGCAGTTTTGTCTTAAATTCATGGAATCATGAAAGATGGATTTTAAAAGGATGTCTAGCCTATTCCTCTGTCCTAAGACACAGTCAAGTCTACTATGTCATTCCTTGAAAGTCTTTGCTTCAACATTCAGGTTAAGTGAGAAAAAGAACAGTGACAAAATTACCCAGGGAAAAATTAGAGACAAGACGGCAGCAGTGAACAGACAGGCTGTCAGAGAAAGAAGGGGAGACGCACAGGCAAGTAAATAATCCAAGGCCAAGTCTCACCAGGAGTAAATCAACCCCGAGTCCATTGCCTCTACAAGGCTGGGGTACAGAAACCGTGCAGTCCCCCTCACGGCTGATGCTTTTCTTGCCACCACAAATACTACGTCTACCAAAATTAAGTTGCTTTTGCCAAGATGTTTGCAGTATGGCCAGTACGCCAGGCAGGACAGTGCCTATCACGGGTACTACGTTAACAAGGGAGACCAAGTTTTGGAGGCATAACAACTTTTCTTTAAAATCTTCAGTTGCACAGACTCATAGAATAGTTTGGGTTGTAAGGGACCTTCAAAGATCATCTGGTCCAACCCTCCCACCACGGGCAGGGACATCTTTCACTAGATCAGGTTGCTCAAAGCCCTGTCCAACCTGACTTTGAGCAGTTGCAGTGATGGGGCATCCACAATTTCTCTAGGCAGCTTGTTTCAGATCAAAGCTCAGTTTGAGATACTAGCAAGGTCGCTTGTAGGGAGGAGCCTCTAGTGGCAGAGAGAAGGTAAAAACGCAGCCAGGGACAAAGCCCAGGTAGAAGCTGAATACACAGGGTGGTGTTGGTGTATCAGCATTTAGCCGGTTGTATGTACCTGCTGGTTCACCTGGCCCTCAGTGCTACAGTTGAATCCCAGTGCAGCTCAACACTTAATACGCAATTAGCTTTAAACATCCAACACTTCAAATGTATTCACAAAAATCACACCTATTTCCTGAACAAATCAATCAAACGTACTATTCCTTTTAAATTTTCTATGTACAAAGAAATTGTAGCTATTAGCCCAGAGGGAATAATCCCAGTAAATCCATCAATCTGAGTATAAGAAGGAGGGATAAAACACCTTGTATGAAAGGCACATCAGCAATATCACAGCTCAGTTCACCTGAAGAGCTTTCTCACTAATGTCAGTCCCAGATACTACTTCACACAATAGTCAGAGCCAGCATCCTTTTCAAGTATTACTCATTAAAAAATGTCGAAGAGCACAGAATAGTTAGGTATAACGATGCCACCTTTACACAGGGGAAATCTGGAGGCCTTCCCTTCTGAGTGGCTAGTATCCCTAAGTAGGAACTAAGGCATAAAGAAGAAACTCAGTGGTGAATTACATTTTACTTAAGAACAAGAGTTACTCAGGGTGCATAGGAGCCTTCCAGGAGAACAGGCTAATGTGGGATGGCAAGTGATCAAACTGGCCTGTGGTCTGCTGACCTGCTTCTCCCTTGGCTGAACAGTGTGGGTAAGGCTTAAAACGGAATTGTTGTTCGTTTTTTTTGTTGATTGTTTCCATTGTTTTGTTTTTTTTTGGGGGGGGGGGGGGGGGGGATATTTTTGTTTTTTAACTGCTCGAGATAGCATGCACTTGTCTTTCTCTACCCATGCAGAGAAGAATTGCTCTCCCTGGCTCTACCATGCTGTTCTTTAAAAGGCAGTTCCTTCCAAGTTCTTTAAGCATTGGGCTCATTTCTTTCCTCTGCTTTCTGATGCAGGAAACTTTGTATCGGACAACACATTCTTCCACCTAGGCAAGTTCTCTGGGCTGTACCACTCTCTTGGCACCAGTTTTTTTAGGCCAGCAGAAGCCCAGAAGGACTCATTAGGCAGATACCCAGTGGTGCTCTTTGCTGTGTGCCCTGGTCCTCGTATGCACATGCTGCTTGTGTGGGAGACGGGACCTCTCGTGCGCTGGCAGGGAGTTTGTGGCAACATGCTTCAGCAAGTCCTGGGTCTGGAGGACGTATGGCATTCACAGCCAGCAAAGCACACGTACCTCTCGGTGCAGACATAATCACTGCACAGTGCAGAACCTTCTTTGCCATTGACCAGTATTGGTTATACACAGGGTCCCACAGAAATCAGTAAGTCCTCAGCAGCGTACCAACAGAGAGTACTCTGGGCTGGGCCTTTAGGTGTCCTGTTTTTATCATTCCACCAAGAAAAGCCAATCCCATTCATTCTTACCACCAGCAAGAGATCACAGATTCGCAGTCTGTGATGCTTTGTATGTTCAGTGCTAGAAACCTCCTGCTAGAGGGAAGAAAATATGTAATAGGATTTAAGTGCTTTAATCTGTTTCAGAAAAGCTTTTATCTTTTATGGCTATGGAGACTGTCAGCAGGAGAAAACCAAGCAGGAGGAGACTTACAAGTCAGTGCTTCTATAAGCTCACACAAGGAAGAGGAAGATACACCGAGAGGAAATAACAGGACGTACTTCCTCCTTCTCCATCACCCCCCAAAGGAGGGGCAAACGCACAGCTCTCTGCTTCATAGCACCCGCCTCTTCAGGGCAACCTGGGCATTGCTGGTCACCGCTCTCCCTGTGAAAGAGCAGCCGCCGAAGTCTCCAAACACAGCACTGACTTTGCAGAACTGCAAAGGCATCCGTCACTAGGATGAAGACTTGCATCATTCCTCCAACAGACTCTGCTTTCCTGAAACTGTCAGCATATTATTTCAGGGGAGTGACAGGGTCAGTTAGGAAGGGGAAGAATAAAGCCAAAGGAGCATTGCTGAGCGTTTTGTGGAAAACTCGGAACAGAACAGCTCATGCAATGCTTGTGCAGCCAAGAGCAATTGTTTCATAACTGAGTTCTGACGAAAGTAGGTGTCAAACTACCCAATAAGGTGCCTGCAAACTTTATGGTATCTCCTTTCCCCACCTCATTTACCCTGTTCTCTGCATCTTACCATGGAAAGAGTAAGAAAGGCAAGCTTCTCTGTCCCAGCCGGTTTCTTATTTTGTAAGGCTGGCAGGGCTAATACAGGTCAGAAATACACAGCAATTCCCTTGGCAAAAAACGTTTGCACCAGGTTTGGTAGAGATATTGTTGATATGAGAAGTCCAGCTCTCCGATCTGTACATGGACAGTCATCATCTGCAAGTGTAGAGGACTTTCAGCTTTCACAAGAGACCAAGGGAGTTCAGCAAATCACATTCACACCCTTGTCTTTAGGATTGGGGCTAAAATGATGTTACAACACAATTAATCCTATTGAAATTAGTTATTAGAGCCACTTGATAATGACAGGGTTATTCTTCCAGCAAGTAGCAAGATCTTCTAGTCTGAGACAGGACAGGTTATACTGTCCTTATTCCTTCTTTAGTGACATATACATCAGCAAATGGGACTTTTACCAAGGAAAGTATACACCAGCATAGGTGTGTCAAACTACAGGAGCATTTATTACAAATCCACAAAATAGTTCAAGGCAGGGTTTACGGTCCCAACTTGGTGCTTGAACTTTATGCCCCATTTTTCTCACTTACGTATGAAAGTGTTTTCTTTTGTTAATTGTTTTGAGATATAGATGAAAATAAAAATATATTACATAGTAAATATGATTTCTGAATATAGGACATCTGCAACAGTACTTCCCTGCTCTTCCCTGACACACCTTCTGTTGTGTTGCCCCTCCGTGGAAAATCCACTTTTTTTTTTTCTCTCCAGTCTTTAGTTCTAGAATACATTGCTTCAGTGACTCATTTGTTGTTAACACTAAGTTTTAGATGGTGCTAAGATAAAATAGTCAGTGTTAATACTGCACAGAAAAGAAGCTGTCATATCTTTTGGATGTCTGTACTGATTGTTCGCACACTTCAGTTCAAAGGACTAAGTCCACACTCTATATTTAGCTGTAGGATGTTGCATCACTTACTGTTCCTTATCCTCTCTTCTAATTCCTTTCCCCAGTACAAATCACTAGGACTAATGGCTCATTGGCATCATGTTAGTTAAAATTAAAGCTTGATCACCTGGATGTGCTCCTTTCTACAGAAACATGCAGAGCTCAGCCTCGTACCAGACCAGAAAGAACATTAATTTTAACGCTGCAGAGAGAAGTGGCAGATCTATTAATCTGCGATTTTGGAATAGCTATTTTTGAAACTTTGTACCGATTTCCATACATAAAATAATACACAGGACTGAAGGACATTCATCTTGGAGCAAAATTCTTAGGCGACAGGTGGATTTGGAGTTTGGACTGCAAGTAATCCAATAGCATTTGGGAGTTAAAGGGGTTTTATTCCTTTCAGAGTGATAGTTTGTAACACACAGATGTACAGACACCAAAAATTAATTTTGCCAATGAAAACCTTGTTCTGTGAAGGGTCATCCCATTACAGCACCCAGGAGCTGGGGCTGGCCAGTGAAGCAAGGATGGATATATGGGAGCAACCCTTCCGTGTGGGTAGCAAAGGCGGTGCATTGCTGTTCCAGAATGGATTCTGTAGCCTCGTAGCTCTGCAGCTCTTATCACCCATTTTGGATGGATTAAAGGGTCCTGCTCCTTTCCTAACCCACCCATACTCTCTTATTTTCCTGCCTAACAAGCTGCAAGATCCAGGACAGAATCCAACCCAGAACCCAGCTATTCTGCTGTTTCAAGCTACCCCCAGATCCTCAGAGTTCAAGCACGAGACCCCCTTCCTGCCTACATAACAAAGATTTCCTGATACCAGTGATCACCAGGCAACACTTCTTCCTTTCCCACTCTTGTGTTGGCAGTCCTGGCCCTGCACTAGAAGTAGAAATCCAGCCCATTAACCTTTGCATGCCCTGGAGGAAAACACTGGGGAACAGGGTACTTCTGAGCTGCCCCAGCATTGTGAGTACCAGATTGCCATCTCTTGGGCCATGGAATGTCCTGACATTGGGCAATTCCCCTGAATGCCATTCAATTAAAAGAATTAAAGAAATTAAAAGAAAAGCGAATGAAGAGTATTTATATGCAACACCCAAAAGCTATGGAGGCAGAGAGGACAAGTGAAACAAAACCACATTAGTCTCCTGTCCTAAAGAGTTTCGTTTCCCACTCTATAACCAGTTAATAAGCTTTCCCAGTGTACGTCTTTCTGGTGTTCAGTTGAGGTACGCGTTTCTGTGTGCTCTGACTGCGGTCAGTGGGAAACACCATGTCACGGGTAACTCACTCCCCTTTCATACTCCTTGCTCAGTGTTTACAGAGATTCATGCCCCACTGCTGTACAGACCCACTGCTCATCATGCCAAGCAGGGAGTGGAGGATCTCCCTTCCTCCCTCCTTTGAAGATATTAGTGCCTCTTAAGCTTAATTCACACAGATGCCATTGCAATGACAAGCGTAATGCTTGTCTGCACCCCAAATATTATTTAAGTCCTTGTGAAGCATGACCACCCTTCCTACCAAGTTGACAGTGATCTTGAGCGGTTTTTGGGTGACAAACACATAAGCAGTTCACGCAACCACACAAATACCTCTGCAGAAATAGCACCAGTGGAAGCGAAGGAGAGAGTAGCTGCTAACGCCAGTTTAAACGGCATAGGCACCGGCTGTGAAACCGCAACACTGAAATGAAGCCTCCCTGCATATCAAACCTTACACTTGCGGACAAGAAATTATCAAATGCACTTTGCATGCATATATAGATGTAATTAATGCATGCAGCTCGCTACACACCTTTGATTAAGATCAAGCAAAACAGCAACCAATTAATTTGGATCAGAACGAGTGAACTCATATTCCAAGCTTGTTTTGAAGGGATACCTTGACACTGTTTTAATGGGACATTAATGAATTGCTTGTAGTCTTTACAGAGCAGAACTCCCAATGGTGCCCGTGGGAGCTAAGCTGATTGCTAGAGCAACCTCTTTCTCCTAAATGAGCTGCAAAGGCCATTACTGTACAGGGGAAATGCACAGCACAAACTCACAAGTCCAGTCAATTAACTTTTCAATTTATGCTAAATGAATTTCTTATCTGCGATGTGTAAGATATTCCGCAAGGTGCTGAGAGGGCACCACTAAATTTCAAACTTGAATTCACCCGTCTGAGATGAAGACATCATCTCATTTGACGCTGATTAGTATGTAAAAGACTCCACAGTGCTGAGAATCAGACTATTAGAGAGTTTTACAGACAGCTTGCTGTACATTTGTGTACATTTTTCTTCAAATTCAGGCCCGAGTCACTCTCTACAGATGACTTCTCCTGCTTTGATCCACAGCTCACTGCTCTGGAGGGAATCTGCAGAGCCAGGGTGGTTGGCTGGGGCACAGCAGCGCTGCCAAGCCGAACCACGCAGCCTTTTGTCAGCAAAAACTCACAAGAGCGTCAGAGCAATGGGTAGCCATAAGCTCCCAAGACAGTGGCAAAGACAGAAGAAATGCTGTTATCCTTCCAGTGCTGTTATCATCATTATCTTTTATGTTTTACGGCAGAGAAGAACTTTGGCTCCTGTATTATACTTGGGAACACATTGCTGCAGTGTGAAAATCACACAGAATCACAGAGTGGCAGGGGTTGGAAGGTGCCTCTGGAGCCCACCCAGCCCAACCCCTGCCAGAGCAGGGTCACCCAGCGCAGGCTGCACAGGGCCGCGTCCAGGCGGGTTGGAATCTCTCCAGAGAAGGAGACTCCACACCCTCCCTGGGCAGCCTGTGCCAGGGCTCGGGCACCTCACAGCAAAGAAGTTTTTCCTCGTGTTCAGGCGGAACTTCCCGTGTTCCAGTTTGTGCCCGTTGCCCCTTGTCCTGTCGCTGGGCACCACTGAGAAGAGTCTGGCCCCGTCCTCTTGACACCCGCCCTGGAGATACTGATAAGCGTTGGTGAGGTCCCCTCTCAGTCTCCTCTTCCTCAGGCTGAACAGCCCCAGCTCCCTCAGCCTTTCCCCACAGGAGAGATGCTCCAGTCCCTCAGCATCTTTGTAGCCCCAAGGATGTCCCAGCTTAAAAGTGAGGAAAGAGGGAAGGACACCAGCTCTCCAAAAAAGGACATTGGGACTATAGGTAAGAGTAAGAGGTGGTTTCAGTACATGTACTGCTATAGATTTTATATATACACATACACACACACACAGAGCTTAAGCACAAGAATTACATTAATTATGATTCCTTCGCATTTTCCTATTAAATTGAAATGTGGAACTGAGGTTGCTTTCAAGATGGCCTGGGTTGCTCCTCTGCAGCCAGACACAATACAGTGGGAAAAAAACAAAGGTTCCCGAGAGGAGAAAAAGAAAGTGGGCACATGAAAACAGGCCCTTGTAGGAGGCCATAAGCCTTCTGCCCAGGCAATTTCCCAAACCAGACAACCACAACCTGTATTAAAACCCTGTTCGGAGCTCCCAGGGTTCACAGGTGTTTAACCCCAGCCTTTGGGGTTGGGTCAGAGTTTTGCTTTAGTTTGTCATTTCCAAGTGGAAGATACCAATAACTCAGCCAAATGAAAGCTCTTGGTGTTCTTCTCTCCTGGGAGAATTATGGTAATAAACAAACATTGTATTAATTGCTTTGGTATTTCTCTGCAATAGATTTCTGTGGATTGACTTCAGAGGAAAGCACCTCTTGCCTAGGTTATCATATCAAATTTTGCTCTCCTGTTCTAATATGCCTGGGCACAGTGTGAATCACCGAGAACGTATTTTTACCACTAAAAATCTTTAGCAACTGTCAAAGCTTGTTTCAGTAAAATGTACTCACAAGGAGCTCATAAACATTCAGCCTGTGAAACAAGCCTGAACTAATACAATATTGTGTTGTGTTTGTAAGGGTAAGAGGAACGCGGACTGTGACGGTTTACTTCACAGTTTAGAAAATTAGGTTCTGCTTTATTCTATGGAGTAGCTGCTGCAGGAGCAGATGCATTTTAACTAGTGGAATAACCCAGTCCGAGGACAGGGCTCAGTTCCACCTTAGGAGCAGAGTTACGACCACTGGCCTGCCTTCGCCTCAAACGCATTATTACCTGCACTCAAACAAGATAGTACAAGCAAGACCCCGACCTTTGATAGCTGCCAGGCACTCGGCACGCTGCACGCCCCAGCTTGCACCTCTGAACAGGGATGCCAAGTTCTTTAAAGCTTCAATTCCACCCTACGCGGGCCCAGGGAATGATTGATTATTTTTTTTTTTTGCTTGCAAGTGAAGGAACCAAGTAGCTACGACGCAGAGCTGCCGAGTGCTGCCTGGGGGACCACCACATAGCGAGAACAAAAATCAAGTTGCATGCTGTCAGAGAGAAGCAAGCAGTGACTCACGGGCATAGCTTTGCTATTAGGAAGTAAAGCAATCGCGAATAGTTAAAAATCCATGAGAGTTATGATGCTTTGAATACATTTTAAATAGCATTCTTCCACTCCAACATCTTAAACCTGTCCTTTGCTTAACTAGCTAGAACGCCACCGTAAATGCTTTGTTCTGCTACAGTGGTTTACGTTGTATAATTTGTTATCACTGTAAATGATCGCTCCGTTAGTGTGTTGCAACTGACGGCATGAAGCTAAAGGCAGATTCCGAAGTCCTGCTGGATTATTGTTCCAGTGAGAAATGTTTAGAGAACTGGAACTCGTACATGTAATTGGTATCATTATCACTTTACTGGGTAGATGCAAAATTTAATAACGTCTCTATAAGAGCTCTCGCAGATCTCGCTTATCGCCACAGATAATTAAACACAAATATTCTATTACATTAAGTGAAAAAGGCCAGCAAGATATTCTGACAAAAAGTTTGTCTCTAACTGATGAAATCTATTGTGTCCTTAGATTACTCTTATTATTCAGATCATTGTATTTTCTCTGGGTTTTTTTACGTGCATTTTTACTGCTTTTCATTGGTTCCCTGATAAATCAACACAGTTATATTGAATGATTTTGTACAGGAAAAATAGAACTAATCCACTGAAAATATTCCGAAGCATTATTCTAAGAGGGAATGCCTCCCTTCACATTACAAACTACACCCTCCTCTTCCCCCAATTTTAGCTAAGACGTCAAAGGGACCGGCTAGAACAGGTAAGAGTGATAGATCTGGGTGGTGGGAGGTGGGAGCCGGAGGCAACAGCCTCCGCTGCAGCGCCGGCGGGGAGGGCAAGCACGGCCAGGGCGCTTTTATGTCCTGAGGACACACGGAGATGCCTCTGGGCTGCAGGCAGCTAACAGAGCCTTCAGGACAGAGCAGCTGAATGCTCTCCAGGGAGGGAGAAAACCAAAAATAATTCTTGAAGTCATCTTTGCTAACCCCTCCTGGGCTGCTCCAAGCGTTAAGTGCCTTTTCTTCAGGAAGATGTATTGTAGGGTTAAAGACCACAAGGGAAGACCTCCCGTTTCTCATTCTCCTAGAATTACGAATATTAACTCCGAAATTACTTTTAGTATGATGATGTGATGGGAAAGGAGGGACTGTATTATAAAAATATAAAATAGACTATGTCTATTACAGACAATTAATAATGTATACTGTGCTTGCAACATTCATATAACTATAGATTTATAATTCTGCTTCAAGATGAGGAACAAGGATAACATTAATTTTTATTACTAAGTGAAGAGAAAAATTACTTGGAGGGTTTTTCTCCAATATTCTTTTGGCTTGCTGAAATTTGAATTACACCAAAAAGGGGCAAATTTTAAATCAAAATGCTTCTTAGGAGTGAGGTATTTCAAAGTCCTGGATTTTTTTCTAGCCAGAGCGCAAATATTATACATCCTTTCAGAGTTTTCCTCAGAGTTGTGTTGCCTGTTATTTGTAATGACTAGAAACTGCTGTGAAAACCCCGGGGCAGCAGCAATACATATTTCCCGGGAATAGGTGGTAGCTGAAATAAGCTTATTTCCCCCCAAAGAAGCATACATGCACTTTTCATGAGTGGGAACAGGAGCTGAGTTGCAGCACACTTCTTCCTAACAGTTTCTCCTGGTGCTTCTGAATTCCCTTTTGACTGCTTGATCTATATTTATGAAGAGTATAAATGAAAGGTTAAAGCCTTAGAAATTTCCCAGCTTTTCTCTGGCTAACTACAGCCATTTGGGGGGTGGCCACACAGGTGTGTGTTGCAATCCGTTGGAGGTTTGCACCAGAAGAGACAGGACATAGCTGGGACAAAATAAAATCAAGGAACCACAACTCATGCTCTGCCAGTCCTTGCGCCTCCACCTTCCCCTTCATCCGTCTTCCCTCCTTCCCGCACTGCCTCCTGCTTCATTAGCATCATTCTGCAAAGGAGATGCTCCTGCTCGGCGTGTCCAGAGCGAGCAGGATGAGAAAGCTCTCCGAGGAGCAGAAGTAGCAGGTCACCTCCCCGCCTCCGAGCCCATCTGCCTCCGACAGCCCCGGCTACGCTGAGGCGTCACTGGTGCCAGTGTAAGGTGAAAACACACCAGCAGGGACGATTTCAGGCCACTGAGCTGAGTTTTAATCATGTATCTCCCACTAACGCCAGAAGAAATTACATGGCTAAGTCCCTGCAAGCTGTTTTGAATATCTGAAAGTTAATTTTACAGTTATTGCTGGGGCAAAGAACTAGGACTGCCCGCTGGCACACACGGTGACTAACAGAGACTGGCAGGACAGAAAAAGATTAGTGGCTGAAAAACACATCCCGCTCCATTATTTCCCCCCTCGAAGGATAACGATGCTTTTGGCGTATGATACATTACTGTCACCCCCAGCACGTAGGAGCCTGCACGCTGCACGTACTCCAGCTCCGCTCCCCTCTAGGGAAGGACACGGACACAGGATACTTGCAAGGATTTCTGTATGAGCACTTCATTGCCTCTGAAACGCTTGGACAGCTTGTTGCCAGGCTGAGGAGCTGCCTTTAACGGCAGCCTCTGACTTACCGAGCTAATTGCCAGCGCCAGGAGCATTACCATCTCTCTCAGTATCTGCAGGAAGGGCTCAATGTAGCATCCTCGTTCCCTCCATCACCCCAAGCAGAAATTCACCCCGCCGATAGAGCCAAGACACCTTTTGTCTGGGGCACTGGGCACTCCTCCGTTTCTGGAAAGAGCAGGGAATGGAAGTGCTCCCGCACGCCCTGGCAGGTACAGCCTGCAAGCACTCCCGGACACGGAGCAGGGGGTGCCAGACTATCTTACTTTCTATCCACATTAACAATATTTTCCTTTCACTCCCAGGTAACAGTTCTAGGGTTGGTTTTGTGGATTTTTTTTTGTTTGTTTTTGTGCTAAACTTTAGGAACCTGTGCCCTTCCGCTTCTGAAACTGCGGTCACCGCTGTGCTCCCATCCCCGTCACTGCTGGGGGAGGCTCTCACATCCAGGAAACTTTGGAAAAGGAAACGGTGAGCAGATGGCTAGAAACTCCGCACAGAGATGGCTTTCAAAGGCTTTGTATTTCAAAATGACCAAATGTCACTGGATCAAAATAGAGAAAAGTTTGCCTACCAAAGTATAATATACTACTAAAATTAACGAAGTCCCATACAGTCCCTGGAAGCACTGAGCATCTCGCCCTCTCGCTTTGCCTTCTGCGTGCTTCATTCAGCAGTCGCAGGTTTACTGTCACCACAGCCGGGAAGCGCTTAACACGCGGCCATCAGTAGGAACCCGGGTCCCTCAGAGCCTCCCTGGAGGGTATTTTTGACCATTCAAGAGCAAAAGTTCCATGGGATAACACCACTTTTCATCTCTATAACGACCATTACCATCATGCAATGGTTTCTTTCAGCAGTTGTGAGGCCAGCTGAGAACATGCCCCTCAGACAAAACCAGACACTGAGTATTCAGAAAACCAAGATTATTGTGGAATGAGTTCATAGGGGCAGTCAACTGGTTTTGCATTACCTCAGGTTAGACTGGGAAAAAGGAAAGTATAGAATTGGCAGATATTATAAAAGAGAGATGTATCTAGATTTAAAATATTAACTTACTGACCAAAGATGTTTCTGTTGTTTATTAGGTATGTTTTCAAAAATTCTGAACTACTTATTACTAAATTAGAAGCCTCTGTGACATGAAAGTGAAGTGAACCATCCCTTCCATTTGTCATAGATTTTACTGCATTTCTGAGAATCCTTACAATTCCCTCGCCCTCAGCATTTCAGCATGAGCACAACACTGGAGTCGCTGCTTGAAATTCAGGTTTTGACACGTTTTTATTTCTGACCACTATAAATCAGCGCTGGATCTTTCTGATATAACACTGAACCTTTATACTAGATACTACAATTTTCTTTACCTAGAAAGAAATGATGACTGTCCCTGCAAATATTACCACCGTAGCGTGGCGTATATTGGCATAGAACTAGATAACAAGGACATGCTATCATTTTAAGGAACCGTGTTCATAAATCCAACCTGTAATGGGCTTCATCAATATAAAAGTTACACTTAGCTGCTGCCTCTGTATTTCAAAAGCAGCTTGCAAACGGAGACCTGTTTGCTATTGACTCTTACCTAAATTACAGCAGACTCTCCTCGAAGGGAGACAGATTCCTTTCCACTTAAAAAACCCAAAGAAAAACAACATTATTCAAAACGCATTTAAATATGAAAATGTATTGCCTTAAGGAAATTCAGACACAAAGATAGCGATGTTCAAAGGAGAGGGGAAAAAAACCAAACCTTAGAAAATCCAAGTAACTAACATTAATGAGCAGGAAAACAAAATAGAAAAGTCTTGGAAGTGCCTTCAATGAATTAGCTTTCATTTGCAAGTGATATAATCAACAAAACGCTAGTAAACTGCAGAAACAGTGTGACATCTACTACACGGCTACCTCTAGGAAGTAGCTGCTTCTGGTCTCTGAGAAATGAGAAGTCTAAGGACGATATTAGAGACTTGAAATTGTTAATTACCCTCTGTGAGGAGGCAAGGAAGCCTAAAACTTCCAGGATTCAGCTTCCACGCATTTCTTGCGCTTATGGAAAGCGTCACCTTACTTTGCAACCTGTACATTGCAGAAGAAAGCAGTTTAATACCGACATGATTTTTTCATTAAAGTCCCAGTTCTACAATGGCTTAAAAAAATCAGCATAATTTTATGCCATGTAAGTGGACAACACATGCACTTTTGTATATCATTAATATGAAAGTAGTTGCAGGATCAAATCACAAGATAAAAGTTAAACAAGCTGAATGTTTGTTTTCCTGCTCACAAAAACAATGGACAAATCCACTAAAAGCAGGAACTCGCTCACTTGTTCCTTCGTATCGATGCCAGCGATGAAGTAAGTGGTTTTGCACATATGACAGAAGTGAATTTGGCTCTAGAGATGAATTTTAAAATCATTCTCAGGAAAATCAGTGATGTAGAAAACTGGAGCAGAGCGTTTCACACATTTTTAAATTGAGACAAAGGTGGTGAAGTTAACAATATTTACTGTTCTTTGTGCTGATTAGACCAAACACAGATCAAGGACAAATCCATCACAGATAATGTTTTTCAACACTCACTGCTGAAACCATTTAATTAATTGTTCTCTTGGGGGTCAATATCAAGTTACATTAATAAGCATTTGAGTTCGTCCAGAACCGATAGCTGAATCGGTTTATTTGATCCGGCATTTTTATCTTGCGGCTCTTGCTGTAGACTTTAAGAGCACCTCAGTAATTTCATTCTTTAAGTTTATAGAAGAATTGCACCCGTGGCAGTTGAAAACTACCGTTGTTCTTGTTTGAAACAGGGATGGAGTTCTCTTTACAGAAAAAAAAAAAGATCTGGTGAAGGAAAGAGCATCTGAGAAGTATTAATAGCTTTTTTCTAGCTAAAGTAAGGATAACCCACAAGACACTGTCTTTCTCTTTACAAAGAGATATTTTGAGATTTTTTTTCTCCTTTTAGAGGTATAAATACCCTCAAGAAAAGGAAAACCGAGATTGCCAAAACTAAGACCTCTTTATAAATGATAAGAAAATAGAAGTGGGTGATTATCTATTATTAGGTCTAGAATAAAAAAATTAATTAAACCATAAGATTTTGGCATTTGGGACATCACATTCAGGAACAAGCCCTCTTATTTCTTCTGGTGCCAGTTGTTCCTCAGAGAGCAGCCAGTGCTGCATCTGGTGAACACACCTCGTGTCGCACAGATGTTTCTGTAAGGCAGCGTGCGGTCAAGCTTGGCTTAGTGCTGGTGTAAACTGGCCACGTGAAATGTTGTTTCAGCATGGAACTACTCCAATGAGCTGGAAGTTATAAGAAGTCCTTTCACGGGAGGGGTTACTTCCCATTCTTATTCATAGGGATGGGGCCACACAGTGGGAACTGAACAGTCTTCAGGTTACACCAGTTAGCCCCCACTTGCTGCCACTTTGGTTTTTCTGGTGATCCCTAGCAAATAAGCAACCCAGGAACACAAAGTATGAAGGTTTGGCAGGCACTAGAACAGCTTTTAGTGCTAGAAGTAGAGTGAAGAGCATGGCAGTTGGCCATTTTAAATGCTTTCCATACCAAACCTGCTCTCTGGTGTCATCAGATAATTTCTCCTGTGTTTCCGCTGTGGTGGAGCGGGGTGCATAATTCTAGACCTCAGGAACTCGCAAAAAATGGCTGAAAACACTAGATAATATGAAAAAATCCAGTGAAGCAGAAGGTTATAGGTGTATGCAGATGCACAGTGAGAAAGCAACCACAAGGTCTCTGCTCTGATTTTTACTTAAAAATCACCACTGTAAGCAAGAATGAGTATTTTTGGGATAAGTGGACTTCTCACATGAGATCTCTTTCCTACTATTTGTGGCCCGTTATAATTTTGGTATAGAATATTGCTTTTTCAAGTTAAGGATAACAAGATCACTTGCCTTTATCAAACGGGCTGAGTCCTCCCAGGAGAGGTACATGCCTTAAACTCCCCAACCATTCCCACCAAGGTGGGTGTCACCAGCCTGGAATGTATCGCACAGCTGACAGGATCCCACAAAGAGCTGAGCTTTCCAGATATCCTGGTGTTCTTCCAGCATGAGCAAAGATCTTTTCAATGAGAGACGTCAGGTGCCAAAATAGGTGATTACTGGTTATAAAGCTATAAGCCTGGTAAAGCACCCAGCCTTTGTGTAGCTTGTTAAATGACCCACTTTGAGTACATCATCCGTCATCGTACAGAAAGTCTTTGTTATTTGAAACCAAGCTTAGACTTAGTATTCACTGAGGATGAAGCCATCCTATAAAAGTAAGAGCATTTTAATTTGAGGCACTTGATTATGTGGTTTTTGCTTTCCAAGCATGTCGCACAATGCGCTGGAAACGCCTGTATCTGGGGGCTTTCCTATTAACATACAACCACCTCTTAATAAGGGGGGAGATGGATCTCTCCTCTGATATATTAACATCTCGCTATATCAGACTGAAAAGACTTAGAGGACAGAGACGTTCTGCCAATACCATGAATTATTTAGCTTCTGGGGTGTAACACATTTGTTAGGTTGTAATTGGTTTGCTTTTGCCAAAAGGAAGCCGTTTGTCACCACCACCTCCGCATTAGCACAAAGTTTATAACACTGGAGTGCTTTAAAGAAAGCCACATCTGTTTTGAACTGCTTCTCTTCTGCTTTGAGCTAATGGTTCTTGAAGCAATAAGACCTGGATAGTCCCATCAGCTGCTAGCATTACAGGAGTAACGAATACTACGTCGGATTCTGTTAAAAAGTACTAAATATTCAATGTGACAGTAGAATTACTGTGCAGCATCCAGACAGATTTACACTTCCAACATGGAAACCAAAGTTAGCAACAGTCAATCGGGTAATTTGCTGTTGAGAAGTTGCAGCTGGCCCAAAGTAAATGGATTCAGGTACAAACCAGGTTACCAGTGAGCTCTGAGCACTCGCTGAGGATCACAAGGGCAGGATGTTCATACTACATGAGGCTGAAAGTGACTGATGCTCAGAAGCCCACTGGATAAAGGAGCCCTTTTCCATAGGCATCGCCTTAGCTAGGCAGCTTATAGAGCGAGCAGGGAAATTGCCATTTTGTCTTCATTTTTATGGTGGGGTATATACAGCCACATATTGAATACACACAGGAACTTTGAGGATTAGAAAATAGATACAAAAGCTGTGCAGAAGCCTCAATTTTGTTTTTCTGCTGCACTATTTTAAATTGTAAAGTGACTAGACTATTCAGACAATTACAGCATGTTGCTTGTTCATATTCCAGAACGTTTGTTCTTTTTTCACATTTAACGTACTGAAATATATGCACAATCATGCTGAGCAGGGTAATTGAAAATTAAACAGACAGAATTACTCACAACAGCAATATTTTAAATTCAAATAAGTTTCATAACATATGGCATTTATGACCCAGTCTCACAAAATATTTTGTAGTTGCTTAGATGAAGCAGGTGCTTTCTTTCTGTACTGCTGGATCTGCACCTGTATTGTCTGAGGCACAGCTCAAGCCTGCTGCTACGTCGGGGACAGAGCTGGCCAACCCGAGGTCTCGTATCAAAATGCTTCGTGAATGGCCTTATCCCCTTGGTAGACTCTCCGGTGCATCCTAGATGCTAAAAAATTTTAAGCTGCTCTTTTTATGGAGGAGCTGACACCTTCAAAGCAAATTGTTCTCTGGATTTATAGAAGAGCAGCAGGCAAGTTCTTTACACATGCATTTTATTTATGCATTAGGTCAAGGAGGAGGAAGGCTGGTACACCTCAAGAAGTGATGCGAGTGACACTGTCAGACCAAATTTCCTTTTTTCTTGCAGGGTACAATACCTCTTGGGCACTTCTGAGTGTGAGAACTACTGCCATCAGGCAGCTTAAGTGTCATCTCCAAATACCGAGCAGACAAAGTACTGCCACAGTATAATGCTAGATGCCTAAAGTATGTGCTGAAGCTTGGAGCAGTGGGTTCTTCTACACTGCACAGAGTTTCTGGAGGTGATTCAGAAGATAAACCCCTTCCAACTGCCGAAGCCGGGCTAGGTCCCTGCAAATGCAAACATCTCGCTCACAGATGCTATTAAGGGAAGGTTCTTGGGACATCCCAGTCATCTCCAGTGACTACAAAACTGATTTCTCAGATTTGAGAGGGGATGGAAGTTTCCCCCCACAGAGTGACCCAGAACATGGAGTTGCTCTTATGGGCTATAACCTCCCCAAGTGAGAAACTCAAAGAAACAAATCTTGGATAACTCCCTGTTTCATGCCTTTTCCCGCAATGTCGGAAACAGGAATATCAATACCAGAAGCAGGAGTTGACACCAACTAATGTGTTTTGTAAGTAATGATTTAATCTCCCCTTGTTTGTATCCTTCAATACACATCTCCTATAAATTCCCTCATTCTAGAGATTATTCAAACAGGACGCTTGTAATTAAGATGCTATGCACGTATGTGTATACACACCTTATATATTTTAAGGATACCAGTAAAAGAAATATCTACTTTCACATGTATAGCCAAAGATAACTTACAAATGTGTTGGAGTAGACAGTAGAACTATTTTATTGTGAAAGGCTTTGGGGTGTTAGAGACTGTATCGAGTTATCAAATTATTTACTGTATTGCCCAGCGTTCAGGTATGCTGCCGTCTGATCACCGGTTTCACTCTGTGCACACACTGACACAACCAGGATTGCTGGGGGAAGAGCCATGATTTTAGATTCCTGGATTTCATGGGCATGTGGGAATCAAACTAAAGAGTGTTAATTACTTTCCCCTTTAATGACAGGTAGCATTCCTCTGTCATTTGTTACTCTTTTTCCAATTTGATCTATTTGTAGGAAACTAACAGTAATGCTCCTTGGCTGGGAAACAATGAGATGTAGAGTAGAAAACTGATGCTCTTCATTACTGTAATTTTCAACCTGTCTGACAGCAATAGGAATTCAATTACAGTCCTCCAGTGGCAATAAGCTCTGTGCACTAGATCTTAATTGTTCAACCATTAGTTTGCAATTTGCATTTATACTGTAGTGACAGCTGACTGTTTCCATCAGTAGTAGACATTTATACTCACACACACAAAAAATATTATCAGTACATCTAGCTCAGCAAGGAAACTTTCTATAGTGATAAACCCAGCTTATTTACTTAAATTATTGCAATAATTTGCGGCTCTGGAGTCTGACATATAGCTCTTCTGTGCTATTACAAATCAGTCACAACTGGGCATTCTGAGAAGTATTTGTATTTAGTATCCAAGTTGCTCACATTTTGACTCTCCTCCCTTAAAGAAATCAAGTGAAATTTAATAGGAAAAGATTTCCAGTATAAATGGGTATAATCTGAACACTACAGTTTTGAAGCATGCATGTTATAAACTTGCACATGTATAAACACAGATAGGTATTTGTGAGGGTGCAAACCCTTTACCCTTTGTACGTGTACGGGGATAGTCCATGCATGAAGTCAGATGGCACAGGCACGGGTAAAATTTCTCCTAGCACCAAGCCTTCCTTCGGCACCTGAGCTCAGTCTCTCTTGTACACACACGAAGATTCACAAGTCTAGTTTATAAGCGTGATATTCCTCTACAGCAGTGGAGAGTCCATGTGTTCCTCCAGAAAAGCCGACGCGCAAAGCAGAGGTGCAGGCAGGCAGGGAGCAGCACTGCTGCAGGCTGGGACAGCACGGGGCACGTCTGCAGGACAGGCAAGGGTCCCTTTCTGCTGGGGCATCTACTCGCAGGCCCTTTCTGGCAGATACAGCACATCTTTCCACTGATGTAGTCACACCAGCTACGCTACAAAAAGCGCTCCTCAAAAAAAGCCACTACGGGAAGTTTTGCCTGCACAGTGATATTAGCATGGGGTAAGCAATTCCCTCTAAGCAGCTTATAGAAATGGCTCAGTAGCCCAGTTCTGGAGCATCCAGGTGAGCTTGTCAAATCCCAACACGCAGCACCAGCAATGTGCCACCTACTTGGTAACAACCCGTTACTGACCACAGCCTGGGTGAGGTGGGTCTTCGCTGATGGCTGAACCTACTCATGGCTGCAGCCAGCAACTCCTGTCCCAAGAGAAGTTCAACAAGGCCTTGGCAATAACATATTACCTCAATAGCTCATGGCCTTCACCCCCCCCACCCCCAGGTATTTGTTAACACCAATTTACAATCATTGCCAAAAAAATGAGGTGAGAAAGCGCAATTGGGGTATTAGGGCATGCAAAGCAGACAGTCCAGCACAGGTACAAGTGAGCAGTAAAGAGCTATGTGACTGCAATAAGGGATATTCAAGACTGGGAAAGCAAAAAGTCAGGACTGAAATTCAGTAACTGAACAACATGAGGGAATTAGGCAAAATACCTGCTCTTACATCACCTTGATTTGGCAACTTGCATCAATCTTCACCACTTTTTTTTAAAAACATGTTATTAAGAGCTGGGAAAAACAATGACAACTTGATGTTGTGTCCTGCAGGCAGCTGCCTCGCCCTGATGAATTACTGCTGCCTCTCGCTCCACAAATCACTTCAAGGCACGGTAAACAAGAGGACTATTTTTGTGGGAGGAAATATTAGAGACTTCTGTCCAGGGCTAAAAATCCTTTTCCTTCCATGCAAGTAGTCTGAGACTCGCAGTCTTGGGATGTTATCCAGCACAAGCCTCTCAGCCTGAAGATGCAACGTGCCTTGCCAGTCTCTAAGGAATAATTCTGGCAGTGCCCATATTTATGTGCTCAGGATTTAGCCTGCTCACGACAGCCCTTCGGAAGAAAGTTTCCACTTCAGTAGAGTTTTCCCTGTTGTGGACACTATTTACATTCTTGGTGTTTGTGTCAGATATGTTCTCTGGCATCCTAAATCTAAATAGTAATTGGTTACTAACAGTTTTTATTTTATGGCAAATGCTGTACCTGCAACAGTAGGAAGAAAGTACCAGAAAAATTTTAGATTTTGTTTTACTTTTCCCTCTTAGAAAACATAAAACCCCCATTATGTTGATTCAGGACAGTCTAAACCAACCTGGTTTAGTTGTCTACGCTGAATCACACAAACTGAGCCTTGGTTGGTACAACTAGGAGTTGCAGCTGTGCTTCCAAAGTGTTAGAGCTGAGGCAATTCATGTGCCTGTGTTACTTCAAAGACTAGACACCCTGCGGCACCAGGCCAGCACTGATTTCTAAGGCCCAAACCCTGTTCTGCTTTATGGGATTATCCCCATCTTAACCTAAACTTTATTTTTAACTAGGTTACAAGAGGTTAGTTAAATCAGCAAACTGGACAAGTGAACTGAGGTAGTAGCTGTATTTTCAGGGAAACACTTTTCTTACAGAAAAGAGGAGGTTCAGCTCATAAATGCTGAGTAGATCATAGCCCAGATCCTGTTGCTGTAGAGAAATAAGTCAATCACTAGTATGTTGTCCAGAAGGAAAAAAACCCACAAACACCAGTATTTACCTGGGTGCAGGATAAATAAACATCCAGGTAACTGTTTTAGGTTGCAGATGGTACTAGTAAAATATTCTTGACAGTACTAATTATATTATCACCCTCCCCGTAGTTCCTCCCTTACAAAAGCAGCACAGATGTGAATCTTTATGACTGGAACAAGCAGTCTTTCCGACGAGCAATAAGATACTGTATAAACATTATACGAGAGCACTGTAAGAGAATGCAAACCGGTAAGGGTGCTCTTTTGGTCTGCACACCCGCTTTGCAAAGGGTAAATCTCTATCAGCCCGAGGTATGCGACGTGTCGGATGTTGTCAGCTCTCAGCTGCCTTCTCCAAGCCTGATAATAGCGAGGAGTTGTAATGAGTGCGCTGGCAGAAATATTACAAGCAATAAGCTCTGAAAAATCGATGGAGCATGTACCCTTCAAGTCAGTCTAGTGAAGTAACATCAAATGCTGTTGTTTCAGGTGTTATTACAGCTTTGTACGCAACATTTGTTCAGACTGATTTTGTAAGACGAGCCTTTTAAGCACTTTTCCCACCCCCAAAATACACAATCAGTGTTATTATTGAACATAAACACAAAGCGTGTTTGGATTTGCTTTGTGTTCCTTAAAAATCATAACTCTTATCTCCCTCCTGCTATAAAAAAACCAATCAAACTAAAATGTCTAAACTCAGGGTTACTATTTAAGACAGAAAAACTTGTATCTGTATTTTCTCCTCTGCATAAACATAACCCTGCTTGACTATGTAACATAACCCTGCTTGACTATGCATCAAACATTTATCCCAGTGAGCTTTGACTGCAGTAGATACTATCATGATTCATCATGCATGTATGTTTACTAAATTTTATAAATAGTGGAAAATAGGCCATAAATGCTGCTTTATGTTTTAAATCACTGTTTTGTCTAGCCAAAAATGTCTCTAGAGTAGTAGCGCTAGAAATTCAGATGATGAAAATTAAATAGGCATGTGCTTTCTCTTTATACAGTAAACTTACATTGATGGGACAGTAAATCTCTCAAGTGATACGGGTACAACGACGAATAAGATGATCCAAGCTGCGGGAAAAGAGCCAGATTTCACAGTCTTCACCCTGAGCCGAGCTCTGCTGTGCAGAACAGCACTCAAAGGCACGGGATCTGCCTTTCCCAGACTAGCAGGAACAAGAAGAAATCAGTTCATTTAAATGAACTATCATTCAACAGAAATATTTTTTAAGCAGGAATTCTGCTTCAGTGCTGCGTTGCAATGCCGAAGCGAGGCACTGTTTGCCACCGCAGCCAAGGCTTTGCTCCAGGCACGGCCTCTGCCCAGCGCGGAGGCTGCCGAAGGATCGCCAGGCAGCTGCCTGCTTCTCCCAGGCAGCTTGCCAACCCATCAGGGCTATGCTAATGCAGGAGCAGACAGCACCAGCATGCGAGAAGATGCTCATGCTGGATTTTTTTTTCCCTCCTCTTTATAAATATACATTCAGACAAATCCCCAAACCTTCAGTGTGACCTTGGTGAGCTCAGAGGGAGGATGTCAGAATTTTTCAACATCCAGGTAGTTTCATCTTTCCTTTTTTTTTTTTTTTTGCACATGTGGATTGCACAGCACTCTGCTGTCTCCTCCTCTGCAAGGGTGCTGTTGGCATCCTGGTGAGATACCAGAGAGCAGCAGCTGATGGACCCACCATGGTGTAGGCACTCGGCATGTGCCATGATGGAGAGCTCCATGGCCACAAGCCAAACACGCGCCCCAAAGCTGGACTGTCAGAGCACAATAGAAGTGGTTCAGTTAAATGCCACCAAAAAGAACAGGTTAAGGCTCATTGAACACAAATGTAATCATGTCCTACCCTTCATAGCTCACTCAAATGCCTTCAAGGAAAAGGCCAAATCCAAGTGCTCATCAGTTTCCCCTCAATGATTTGACTAAACCCTCATGGTTCAGCTGGGCCCATTTTACTGAGGTCCTCTGCTCTCCCCTGCTTCAGCCTGGAAGGGAAACTGAGGTGTTTTCATCAGATTCCTCCACTTGAGAAAGGTTGTGAGTTTTGTCTCCATGGAGGAAAGGAATTCCCTCCCCAGACTGAATCATCCACAAGCCAAGAGGATTTGAGTGAAAGCCTCCAGGTTGGCTTTTGGTCCTGGAAATCACATTTGTGCTCCTTGCCTGCCTGCCTTAGAGCACCCTTCAAGTGAGGATTGTGTGGAGAAGACAGACTTTCCATGACAGACACTGGGACGTAAGCACTTGGTGTGAGGTGGGGAGAGCTTTACCAATAGTGCTAGGAACACGTCCACTAGAAGATAAGAGATATCCCACACTACAAGTTCTACACATCCTTTGCAGTAAGGAGATAATATACTCTGGGTGTTTGACTCGGGACTGCACAGGGAGCACGTATCATGGGCCTTTATATATTGGACCAGTTAAACTTGTTATTGTAAGGCACAATCTTCACGACTCTCCCAGGTTAGATGTTAACCTCTAACAAAGTGAAGAATTCCCAAACTAAATTATTAAAACACTTAATTTTGGATTAAATCTTAAAGTCAGTGTTAAAAGCCTGCAAAATCTAGACTGTATTAATATTCCAGAAAAAAGCTGATGTAATTGCAATATGATTCGCAATAATTTACTTCTAAAGATTAAAAAATAATGCGGCAAAAGCCACACTTTTTCCTAGATCTCGGGGCTTTGCTGTCAGTGTGTACATTTACATCACTGAGCAACATCCAGAAATTCCTGTCTGACCAGACAAGATGTTAAAATAAGTAGACATGCTAGGTAAGCTTGGGAACCCTTGGGAGAAAAAGGGGAAGCTTGGATTGCCTTTGACTGTAGTTTGCTTCCATGAAAACATTAAGACAGACCCCAAAACTGCAAAGGTTCCTATTTCTTTGTATCTTTTTCCAACAGCAAACTTCAGACTAGAGCAACACATGTGTTTGAATGCAGAAATTCCCATGCACTGATACAGAAAATACAAATGCTGATCGCACACCTTGTCTTCAGTAACTGGGGAGCAAAGATACAGGAGATGGGGTGGGGGAGGATAAAACCAACAAATGCTTAATGGATGGAAGACTCATAAGGAAGCACGGGGAAAGCTGAATAATGCCAAGGCTGTTTTTCTCTCACGATAGATTAGAATTGGTGACTGCTGTTTGGTTATGAAGACAAAGGGCTAACAGAGATGGGTCTGTTACAGATAGTTCCTTTATATTCAGTGCAGCCTCCAGTAGTTTTAATTAGTAGTCTTTTGCAGCTTATCAGTTTCTAATGTCATAGATTATTTCTGCATGCAATGTTTCTTCCTTATTCAAGTGAAGTCATTTGTGTCTTGATAAAATAAGTTATGGAAAATACAGTGGAACTAGTACATACAACGGAAAGAAAGAGGCTTTAATGAACTACTGGATATTACTGGTAAGTAGTCTGCCAAACCCCAAATGTCAGACCAGCAAGGAAATAGCTTTAAGTAGTATAACTAAAATTTTGCCAGTGGCAAATAGAGAAAACCACCTCTCCTTTTAGATAATTTTCCTAGAGAAGGAAAAGAAATACAGTATTTCTGTAAGCACAGGCACAATCAAAGATCTCCTCAGCACCAAGGATTGTAACAACCTGGCCTTCCTTCATGGCTGGCTTCCCATTAAATTATCAAGTTAAATTTAATATCTCAATCCTTATCTTGCAGGTGGCTCTAGGGCCTGGGTCTAGAGTACATAAAAAAGACTGCCTCAAGCTCCAAGAGACCTGCTTCTCTGTCACAGCACAACTTCAGCCATAAAAGCAAATCTCATCTCTGAAGAGCAGAGCTTTCTCAGGTCTAGTCCACAGGCAGCAGAGCAAGTCCCACAAGAGCAAAGGGCTCCTGGAGATCTTCCCACCATCTCCTGCTCCAATGCAGCAGAACCAACTTGCCTGCAACAAACACAGAGCAGGCTGATCATTTTAAGACTCTGCTGCATATCAGATTCCTGCTCACGGGAACAGGCCGTGGAAGAGAACGACCCATAGCAGCACGTTCGAGCTGGGCGCTTGCAGGAAGGCGTAGCACTGGGATGAAGGGCATACGGAAGGGCGGGAGAGGAGAGGGAGCCAGAGGGGCAGTGGGGAAACAACAGGCAGCCAAGAGAAGGGAAATCCAGTATAACTTAAGTGTTGCCAAATTTAGATTAGGAAGAGGATCAGCAAGGAAAGTCTGCTGTGAATAATTGGTTCTCCTATCTCAGATTTACTGCAACTTATATACATCTTGCTGTCTATGAGCTCCTTCACTCGTATACTCTTTGCAACCCCTTCCTATTCCCAGCACAGCACACATCACGATGGATCACGTCAGCAGTCAGGGAGGAATTAGCCTCATTCCCAAGAGCTTTGGTGGTGGTTCACCTCATTAGCGGGAGATGGACAAACTGGAGGTAGTTCAGAGTGCAACAAAAATTGAGGCAGATGGAGGGGGACTGACTTATTAGAGAAGATTAAGAGAGCTAAATCTGCGTAGCTTGGTTCAGTGACGGTGTCAAGGGAGCACAGACACTGACTGTAAAGCTTTTTAGGGCATAACAATGAAAAATGGGTGTTAGATTGTAAGAAAAAAATGTGTGGAACTAGAACAAGTGAAAGGGAAAATATAAAGAGACTCAAGAAATTGCTCAATCAGTTCAGAGTTAATTTGTACAAACTAAGGCTTGCATCTACTGCAGGTATATTTACCAATTACATCACAGTACACTGATGAATTTGGCCTTCAGAAAAGCTACAATGAAGAATAATTTTAACACTGTATAAAAGGCATGTTTTTCTGTTATCTGTTAAAACAGTAGCTGAACATGGAAATACAGCGCTCTTTTCTAGGTAAAGAAAACAGTACAGTATATGTCATTGGGCATCCTACCTAAAGCAATTTCTGGTTTCCTGACAGACCCAACGTTGTACCTCTCACTTGAGGTCTGGCTTAGTGCCTTCCTGTCTCCTACCTTTTATTTCAGTGGTTTCGGCTGACCATCAAAAAAATCATAACTGGCTCCATTCCAAGCATTTCTTGCACAATTTGCAAAAGTTCGGATCAAAGCCCTTTTAAACAAAAGGAAAAGCTGGTGTCGCTTTGAGTCCGAGGCAGGCTATAAGGCCATTCCTTACAAGCTAATCTAACAACCTGGAGGAGACTGCCGGAGTCATTTACCTGCTGGGTTTTTTTTCCTGGAGCTCAGGGCAACTCCACTTTTAACATTAAAGCCTCAGACAAATGATTCTGAAATGATTACAAGAAGCCAGCCTTCAGAAAATATCCCAAATTCACAGCAAGCCTGCATAATCAACTATTCATTCCTAGTGCATCTGTTACGTTTAAAGAACACTACCGCTCTCAGTTTATTGGTTTTTCCACAGAAAGGTTGCCTGCTTTGCTTTTCCATTTATAAATTGAGACCATTTATTGAGCTTTTAGCAGACTTCTAGCATTAAAATGCCGCAGCATATATCGTATATCATAAAATGTGTGATCAAAGGAGACTAGCTCCTACTAAAGTTTCTTTTCTTCTAATCTTCCCTCCTCAGGCAAAAACCTGGATGAATAGATAAGTTAGTCCCACGAGATGGATGAAACTTTGATAACAAAGCTTATGCTACCTACACTGATACTCATTCAGGTTTTCTAAAATCCACTTATGCAGTGTGATTAAAGAAACGCAAGACTTGACTTTCTTTCAACATTCAAATATATTTTGCTCACAAAATAAAAGCAAGATTATATCCTGTATGGTCCTGTACGTAGAAAAAACATCAATACTGACTGTTGTAATAGTTTGCAGGGGAGAAAACGTAGAGGTAGGAAAAAGTCTTGTTTCAGACTGGGTACAGAGATAAGCGAGTAAAATATAGCAGGGCAGCCCAGGAGAGTAATTTTAATGTATTTGAATACGTAGCTAAAAAGCAATGAAAATGTGTTCACAAAGAACATCTGACGTACTTGAATAACATCTACCAAGGCAGCCTTGTTGCCGTTTGCCAAGTAATAGGAAGATGAAAATTTTAGTTCTCTCTTTTCATCCTTCTGATCTTAAGAGACCTACAAACTAGTCCAGAAACTGTTATGACTTATTTTTGTGAAACAGTTAGAAGATTTAATGCTCTTTTAAAGATGCAGGCACAAGGGACAAAATCATTGGACTTAAAATCCCTGCCAGCAGTTTTAATGAATAAATAAATACGTGCCTTCTTGCTGTTACCATACCAACCTAGCCAAGGGTGGTATCCTTTTATTCTGCATACGGACATGAAGAAAACTCCCATCTACTGAAAATAATTCAATTAGCTTTCTACTAGCTAGTTGAAAATATCTACAAATCATCTCACAAGTTGGACAAAGTTTTGCTTGAGCCATGAAGGGGTTTTTTTTGGTTTTGAAGGAAATTGTCTAAAGAAACAAAATGGAGAAGGCTAGAAAGATTTTTGGTCAGCTTTTGTTTTCTGACACTGGAGCACTTGAGAGGCCAGGAGTGAGCCTCACACGTCCCGCAGCAGCTCTGTGTTGGCTCAGACTGCAGCCACCACCCAAAGCAAAATAAACAGCTCAATGAGAAGGTGAAGTAACTCCTGTACATGACGGAACACCCAATTCCACCTTTGGCACAGAAACAGTTCAATGAACCCACCCCACTAATTTCAATATTCTCAGGGCTGGTAGACTTGCAACATCCCATTTAAACTGCCGGGAGGTGTATTCAAGGAATGCATTTCATTGCAATTAAAAAAATCTATAAGCATATATATGAAAAAAGGTATTTGTATACATATAACACATGCGTATACATCAACTGGATTACCTAAGCAGCTCCTTGAACAAAACAGCCTCTGCTTGTCTCTCTGCATACTGCAAGTCCCACAAGTGCACTGTGACCCATTGGGAGAGAGTAGATTTCTGTCGATGTTTTTAAACCTGCTGAGCCAGAAAGCTATTGTTCTTTCAAGTCTCATCTATTTTATTTCAATATTCTCTGCTGCGTGTCACCAGGCAGGTAGAAAAGTCTTTTCCTAGCGCGAAAGGTTTGGCTTTAGCACAGATCCTGCTAATTCGTGCTTTTTGCAGTGGTAGACCCAACTCTTGACACAAGCTGCAGAAAAACCAGCTCTAGTCGAGTATTTTAAACCCTGGTCAGGTGCTAAAGTAATATGGTTCTTATGAGGAAAAAAAGGAAGAGAAGTGCAGCCCCTGGGGATGTTCCTTGAGGGCTGTTAGTCAACTGCCAGACACTATCAGCTTCAGTTGAACCTGAACCCAGCAGTTTCTTCACCCTGTGGGTAGTGTCTTGGGAAAGCAAAGCAAATTGCTTCTTCCAGGCTCCCATTTTCTGGTTGCAAGGAGAGCTGCCACTGTAAGAGGATTTGCACTGTATTACATAGTGTCATATAAAACGGTGTTCAGAAAATAATAGATTTGAAAGCCAGAAGGTTAATATGCACACTGATTCTGAACCTCTCACTATCCTGAATTCCCATGTAGAAAAATGCAGTCAGGATGCCTAGTAAAGCCACAAACCGTAATTACTTTATGGAATGATTATGTGGCAATGAAATGCTTAAGAGTTCCCTTCCACACTAGTTTAAATGACTAGTGAAGTAAATAGCAAAGTCAATAACCACAAAACTCAGTCTTGTTTTTGTAATTAAGCAGACAGAATCCATCCGTAATTTGTTCCTAGCAATCACAGGGGTGACTGCAGTCTGCCTGCTTTATTGAGCCGACGAGCTCATTCCCGTGCAGCCGGTGTAGAGGAGCATTTCCTACATATATATTCACTTTAAACTGCTGTAGTAGGTACTCTGCAAACATCTTACATGCATATACACGGTTTACGGACCCATGTATTTTTCAGCTCAGTGACCACACGTTAACCACTGAAATTGGAGTGTACTTGGTTTAAGCAAAGAGTATGAGTTAGTAGAAATCTGACTGCCAGCTTCACATCAGTGCATCCCATGGTGGAAACACGCATTGCTTTGGTAGCAGTTTGGCCATATCTGATTTTATAGCTCTGTGTAACAGAGACATCTATGAGAAGAAACCGCATCCCTGAGGGAACACGCGGGGTCAAGAGGAGATGTGATAAAAGCCTACTCCTTTTACAGCAGGCTGAGAAAAGCCATTTTAGCCACTGCATCAAAGGCAAAAAAATATGTTCCCTTTTCCAGCAGGAGCTCGGGATGTACGTACACAGAGACAGGCTTGACTGCACCAAATCCACAAGCCTCCGCCCAGTCCCAGGAGGAAAATGAGCAGATTTAGTTTAAATAACCCACGCAAGGGAGTCTCAGATTTTTTTTTAAATGCATCCAAATACTGAAATAACAGTGAGAAATCAGGATCTCTAATTTTCAGCAACATAAAACTTATAGTATAAAACATTACAAAAATACAGCCTCAGATTTGCTTATCTTGTGCTCCTACATGCCTTGAAAAAAATTAGAAATTACCTGTTTTGATAAAGTCCAATTAAAGCATGCAATAAAAATCAGAAAATTCCTGCAAAACCTCTTACTTCCACCAAGACTGTACTTTTGGAAATAAAAATATTCTCATAGAGGAAGTTTTAAATCAATTTGACAAGTATTACCTATAGCGTGTGTGTGTTTATGTATATATTCTTGGATGACCATCCTGCTTTGCTCACACACGAGTGTTTTCCCTCCCTTCTCAGTCTATGGAGAAACAGGATCAACTATTGAAATATTGGTCCTGCAACGAGAGTTTTGCCATCTGACCCTGCCGCAGTCACTTTTTTCCTTGCTTCAAAATTTACTAGTGTTACACAAAGCTGATTTTCCTAACAGGTCCTTCCCACAGGCAAGATTCATGGAATAACACTTTTGTTGCAGGGATCCACTCCCTTAACAACATTAGGGAAAAGCAAAGCAGCTCACAACCACGTGCGTTACCCAGCTGAGGCGCAGATGAGCACCGATGCGGTTTGGGGAGGCATTGTGGAAGTTTTTCCACCTCCTCCCCTTTTTTACTTTGTCCCCAAGTCATACATGAGTAATTATATAGTGCCCACAGGAATAAAAACTCCTCGGAGAAGGTTTGTTAATGATTGGGAAAGAGGGGGGAGGAAGACGAGAACAAAAGGGGCTCACAGCTGCTCTCCCCATACGGCTGTTACTGCAGGTTTATTGCTTAAAGTATGAACAGGTACAGTAGAAAACACATATTATAACAAAAGAAACTACATCCCACCTTTGGTTCCGCATTGACTCATGTTACTCTGAGGCCACATAATCTCAGTCTAAAGGGATCTCTTACTGCCGGACTGTGTCTACATGAGGAATTCTTGCGCCCAGACTGGATCTAAAACCCAGGGAAGCACACAAATCAAAGCAGAGCCAGTGTCCTTGAGGAACAGTGAAAAGCAAGTATTTTTGGGATGGAGTCCAAAATGTACTGCCATTTTAGTCTTGTTTTGAAACATGCTCCATGTCATACAGTTTAAACCAAGCTGGAAAGACATCATGCAACTATAAAACTAACTATGACAGCAGCGGAGCAGGACTCTAATGAGGCAGATGCTTTATGAAGTTGGCCAGCCCTACATTTGCAGCTAAAATCCACCAGATGGCTCAGGGAAGATGATCCCTGCCTGGGAACGCTGATTTCAGACTTGCAAAACATTTATTCCCCAGGAAGATAAGAAGCGAAAGGCACACGAAAAAGCATAGCCCTGGTTCACCAAAGCCCAGACATACCTGCTCACCACAGACACCCTGGTAAGAGCTCGTACCAGTACGTAGTTTCACAAGTCTGTCCTTGATACCATCAACTCTCATTTTGGAGCTACTTACACAGAACCTCATCCTCGATAAAGAGCCCATTTCAGGAAGTATACGGAGAGAAAAAAACGGAGAATGTTTCCTGGCAGAAGTTATCCTGACTAAACACCATATGCAAGTGATTCTGCACCATTTACCTTGTAGCTTAATAAGAATTTGGGTTTGAACAACTGGCAAGGAAACTCCCATAATTAGTCCCTCAATATCAGGAAAACCTCATGGAAAGAGCAGCGTGTCCCCAGGCAAGCAATGAAAACCACTTTGCTTAGAGATACTTAAGAATATTATTTTATAGTGGCTATCAGCAGCTTTGGAGAGGAGGGCTTTGAATCTCAAAGCCAACAACAAAGCCAACAGTGTGAAAGGAAAACAGAATCTGTCTTATCACAAAGCAAAAACCCACAGGACAGACAGAATGAAGGACAGATGCACAGAAGGAATTAGTTTGTTGACAGCTTTTGAATAACAAGTAACCTGCCTCACTTGGCTGCAAGGAATGAAACAGTTAGAATATAAAACCTAAGTGAGAAAAAGACTACTAGGTGGTGTTTAAGAGTTATGGTACAGCCTGCAAGGACAGCTGTTGGGACGCTTATATTACCTACACAGACAAAGAGACAGTTTAGGGAGTCCTAAAAATGGTACTGAATGTAGAACCAGAAAAAACATGCCAAAGAAAAGGAGAAAAAACATCGTATAAGTGTACACTTTGTAATGCCAGCCTGTTCAACTGGTAAATAGGTGGCAGCTGTGGTCCTTAAGGCTGTTTTGCATAAAACAAGAAAACAAGGCATAAAAATACCCTGCACCAGTAGTGGAAAAGAGGCATTCCTCAACCAACACGTCCTATAACCATCCCTACTTATTCTTCTTGTCCTGACTACAAAAGATTTACAATGTGTTTCTGGAAAATATATATCAACAATTGCATTAAAGCCTTATAATTAACTTTAAAAAAGTCCTGTTAACATCACAAAAGCAAGTTTTGTTCATATCTTCCCTTCTCTAGCCACAGACAAGGCCCGGCACATATAATGAATGAGTGTTTTGTTCAAAATGTGCTTTATTGATTAGCCACTTTATTCAAGAGCATCATCAGAAACTCATCTACTTATTAATTTCAGCTTTATAAGTTATCTTAACACTCTCTCCTAGACACTAGTTCTTCCTCAGGCATATCTGTCATTTCTGTCAAGAGTACTTGCAATTAATTGGCAAGAGAACCTAGGAAGCACTGACTTTGTGGAAAAATGACATTGGCATGGATTTATGAATTGCAGTAGAGATACGTAAAATAATGAACAGCAAAACAGAGCTAAAATGGTGCTCCTTGCACCAGGCTGTGCCAGCATGGACACAGTCTACAAGAAATTAAATGCAACACTAAAAGAAAACATTGAAAAGAAACAGTACGTTACATGATGCAAAATTAGACTGAAGGACTCATGCACGCGTGACAGTGAGGACAGATGTTTAGAAGGATTACAAGTATTCGACAATACCAACTAAGCAGAGAAAAAGCACCAGGGTTTATCTGTTCCGGGAACAGACACAGTATATTTTGTTTCTTTCTTTACACAGTTGTGATGAGCAGAATGAACAGCTTGTTGAACACCATATTATAAAATACACCCAGGGCCAGGTTTGTTCAAATATCATTCCCCATTGAACCACGTGCACTGAACACGTAGCCAGGTCAGTACTATTACACTCAGTCGCATTTACCGTAGTCCGTAAGTCAAGTTTAAGACCTGACCACAAGCCCAAGTTCGATGCTTATCTCGGTAAGCCAGCTCCCGTGGACGTCAGGCAGAGCCACGGAGACTGAAAGACTGAGTGGAGCCCCTGAGCGTGCTGGCACGCACATCATCTCAGCAAGCCAGGGATGGAGCCGGGACCAGCCTCCTGCCCTTCCCCCTTGCAGCAAACGGCCTCCACAAGCCCCACAGCAGCAGAGACACAGCTAGGAGTGCCGTGGCAATAGCCTTTAACAGTAGCTTGCATTGCACACCTAATTCCAGCCTGACTCAAGCCCCTGCAGCTAATTCACGTTTGAAAATGCCACTCAGACTCCAGGTAATAGATTAAAAATGCCAAAACAGGGATCAGCCCTGCTCCCACTGCCTCAGCTGCGCTCCGTCACTCTGCTTGGAAAGGGGCAGAGAGCAACTCAGGCCTTTACAGACAAGGTAACATCCTACTTTGGGTACTTATTTTCATCTTAAAACATGAATGCAAGTTACCACTACTTCATGAATATTTACTATCAAGGAAGCAGTAAGTTCAATGAAGATTTGGCAGGTCTCAGTCAGATATTATGGCTGCTACACTTCACATATTAAAACATCCAAATACTTAAACAGAGCTAAAAACACTCGCGAGAGTCATTGAAAGCTGGCTAGGGACTATATTCACTGATTCCTACTGAAGCATTTGCAGATTGACTAAACATCACAAGCTCCAAGAGATAAAACAAAATTTTTGAGTCTTTAGAGTGAGATCTGTTCAGATTTCTAGATTTATGTCTAACCATAAAAAACATCCTTTTAATGAAAGGAGGTATTTACACTTAAAAGCACGCCTTTCAGAGGTAAGCTTTGTGAAAAGAAAACATTAACACTTTTTAATGACAGTAGAAAGAAAATACATGCTTCATGTATCTGTGTTCTTACTCTTAACTATGAGTAGTCTACTACGGACTATCGGAATAGCTGGCAAGGAGGGGGCAGCCAGATTATCTGCAGAGCTATTGCTGCACATGCACACAGAATTTATTGCAAGAACCGTGATAAAAACCATAAAGCAAGAAACAGAAGGCAAAAAAGCATGGCAGATATTAACTACCCAGGGGAACTTTCAAACCAGGAAATGCTCTTCTGTATGAATCTGTGTATTTTGGATAGGAAGAGCTATTAAGTTTTTCAATTTTCAAGGCCACACTGGGAAGGTCAAGACTTTTTCTGGCATACAGATAATTTATATTTGCATAAAATGGACCTAAGATGACACAGCTATGAGGCCTAAATTATGGCAGCGGAGGAAGGTGGCCCTCTAAAGCACTTGATGGATGAAAACAGAGACAAATAAGACAGTTGACAGCTGGATAACAATCTTTTTGTTGTGCAGCATCATTGTATCATCACCAGCTGCTTTGTGAAGTAGCTTTTAGAACTGGCTATGCATTGCAAATGTTGTAACACTTCTCAGGCTGTTAACCCTCTGGTTTACTTACTCCTCTGAGCATCACCAATGAATGCTAGAACATATTACTTTGAGAATTCAATAAATTAATCTAGGATTATTCATAAATTCCCCCATTGAATCCAGAAAGTTAGTAAAAAAGAAAGCAAAAAAAGCTTTTTGTAATGCTCCTTTTACAGGAGCCTTTTAACCTGGACAAATACAGGAGTGTTATTCTATTTAGTTTTATTACAATTCTACGCTGGCTCCTGCAGCTCATGAGCTCCCTGCACCCGAGAGAAGCCACGTGGGACCACAGGACTGAGAGGTACCTCCCAGGCCCTGGAGTCCCAGCCTCAGCAAGAAGCTTGTGTTATCACTTCAATAAATTATGCTTACGTTAACATTCCTATTGGGGAGCCTTATCCCAGAACCTCATTCTTCAAAATCTATTTCTTTCAGAAACCCAAATCTACATTTATCTGATCGACAAGAAGATGTGTGGCTGCAACAGCTCCCTGGAGCCTCCTGCGGTCACCCAGAGGAGCAAGGCAGCATCCTCCACCCCACACCAGCCCTTGCCTTCAAGTCAAAGGTAATTTTGTATTTGAGCCATCAAACCATTGCTTGTTCAGCAGCAGCTTCCAACTGCTTAAGCACAGAAGTAGCAGGTGTACAGATGCCTTTACAGCCATTTTCTTCCCCAGCACAACTCTTTGCTTCTTTAAAGTTACATTTTCAGTAAAGACAACACAAGGAAAGCCTGAAATTAAGCCAGCTTCCAATTTCTTTGTTCACTCCCTTGAGAAACCCAAGCATTCATACAGGCTAAATCTAACAAGCAAGCACCTGATAAACCTGCTTCTTTATCTCTAATCAACATTACTTGTTACCATTAAGCACATGCTCCCACCTTGGAAATACATGAGAAATCGTTAGCAATTTTCAGCAATATTGGCCTTTCCAAACACCAAGCAAAAAGGTAAAGCATTTCTTTCTCTTTTGTGAAAAATACTTTGTGCTTCTGTTGGCACCTGCAATAAATCAGGGACGTTTAAGGTCTACAACGCACCATACATTAACATCCACGTGAACCTGCAGAGCTAAGAAAATTTTACATCTAGTTTGAAAAATTGTCAGATTGCAGTATCACATTACTTACTGTCCTCCTACGTTTAAATCAAGTCTGGTAAGGCTTTTATTTAAGAGAAAGACTCACCCAGCCATTGCTTCCTAATGGGAGAGGACCCCAGGCCGGCACTTGGAAAGAGACACGACTTTCTCCACAGCAAGCTCCCTGCAAAGATCAAAACACCTTCAGACTAAACCGAGGCTTTATTAGAATACAAATCAGGATAATTTACTTTTTAAGTAGAGAAACCTCAGGAGTATCTAGATCAGAAGAAAAGGAGTTCCCAGCCAAAACTGGCCTACTCACCTGGTCCACACGAGCAGGTCAGCATCTCCAGGCTTGGTAACATGCTGAGCATCCAAGTAAGCACTGAGTCCAGCCCTATCCTGCACCACCTAAAACCAGGCTCTTCCCTAGAAGGACCCTTTTAAAGCAGCATCACACAGCCAGCAACACCTGGAAAAAATACCCACAAGCCCTCCCCAGGACAGCTGCCTTGCCAAAATTAATCACAGGTGTCTTCTCTACAGCTAAAGGGCACTTCATGGGCTTTTGGTTGGTTGGTTGGTTGGTTGTTTTTTTCCCTTTAAAATCTCTGATTCAGAATATCAAAAAGTATCTTTCAACATTTTACTTTCTGCAATTTATATGTTGTGTTTTGTTTTTTTTTTTTCCTGTGGATGAGCTGGGGTTTTGCAGATTGTTTCTTGCTAGACGAGGTTAATGGAAATCCTTAAAAGCTGTGTGTCCTTCTAAGCGTAATGTGCTCACAGAAGTGTTAAGAAATGTTGAAAAATGTCTTAGGAGCTGTTATTGAAACAGCATCTTGGCAGTACCTATGCTGTATGTAAAGTATATAGCTGCACTTCTTACTCTGCTCACGCTGAGGCTTCAAAGGGTTTGTCAAGCAGAAGGACAGGGCAATGCAGTTATTTTGAAAAAGAAATCTGCTCTTTCAAGGGAAAAAGAAACCCCCAAACCATTGAGCATCACATAGTTTAGTCCTCCTGTTCCCCAGTACTGAAGCTGCAATGTGTTTAAGGAATGCGAGACCATCCGTGGTTCAGCTGTCGGAGCCTACTTAGAAACCCACTAACCTGCAGAAGCGCTGGTACTTTAAGGAAAAATTTACAATAACTGTTAGAGCATGTAAGTTTAGAACAAAAATTGCACAATTTAACTTTGAAAACTCCATGGCACAACATTCAACATAGCAGCGTGCTACAGTATTGCAAATGGCTACTCCAAAACTTAAATGCTAGATGTTATTCCTACAGTTCCTCAAGGCTGATAAAAAAAATCTAATTTTACATTTATTAGAGGGAAGAGGGCCCTGGGGCAGGAAAAGCTATTTAGAGGCTGGCATGCGAGTCGAAGGCATTTTCTAAGCTGCAACAGCCTGTTTAGTAGCTGCAGCTGGCAGGTAATCAAGTCCTGACGTGCGTTAGACAACCACTGGAGCAGCTTGGTTGGAGACTGCTCACGTAGCTGTAGAAAAGAAAACGATAGCTCAAAATTAGACTGGAAAGTGACATTCTGCTTTATGGCCTAATTCAACAAAGCATTTAAAGATACATTTAAATCCCAATACTTAATCTTTTAATTAAGCATGTGCTTAAGTATTCTGTTGGCTCACTTGGGCCACCTGAATATATCCTTTATAGTTCAGTATCAGCTCTAAAAGGGGGGTGTGATGTGAAGGATTTTGATACAGGGTTGGTGGTGGTTGGTTTTTTTTCTGGGGCAGGGGGAATTTTGGTGGAGAGCATAGGAGGAGCGCAATAAGCTGCAATAAAAGCATACAAATGAATAATTGAATTAAGCTTTTTGTACCTCAAAGGAAATCATCAGAAAGGTTTTTTCCCACTGAGTTTACTGCACGTTCAGAGGCTGTAATACTGCCTTCCCATTCCTTACCTATTGAAGCAAACCAGGATATTCAGTTCTGGGCTTTTTCACATTCTGTCCTTCCAGTGTGGCTAATGCAGTAAAGCTCAGTGGCACACGGAGTACGCGAAGCCCGAGCCGGCTCTGTCTCCGGCTGCCTGGCAGGCACGGGGAACCTGGAGGGTCGGTGTTTTCCTGATGTACCATTAGAGGCAGCAGGCTGGAAACAGATGGTTATGCCACGCTAAAATTACTAGAATAAGATGTAAACAATTCCCATCCAAGCTATGTTTTGCTTCTGTGTGCAGAAGCAAAAGGAAAAACTGGAATACAGCCCGAATCGTGCTTGTTTACTGCATTTTCAAGGGTTTTCTCCATTACAATTGCATCCAAGCTATTGTCCTGTGCAGCTCTTAAGAGGGGGAAAAATGCAGTATTTACCCACAGGCAAATACAAGTAATAAAACCCGTCCTGGTTCTGGGCAGGGTAGTTATCCTTGCTTCTAGATTAGAAACTGTTCAAAGCTGGAAGTGCAGTTAAATTTGCTTTTCTCACATTGCCTTTATGATGAACTCGACCAGATTTATGGTTTTAGTAACAAAACTGTCAAATTATTCCCAAGAAAGGTAGAATGTGGAGAAATGTGATTCTAATTTATTCTCTTGACCCAAATTCACCATGACAATACATTTGTCTAACTTGTAACGGAGTACAAAGTAAATTGCGCTAATGGATAAGCTCAAATGCTGTTCCCCGGTTGTTCAAACAGGAGCTACAGCGAGAAAGAAAATGTCTGAAACGCCCCGGCGTGCGGGAACGGCATCTATCACAAACATGACTGCTTGCGGTTTGAAAAGCTTTCAACTTGGTCAACTTCTGATTGCCTTAATTGGGCTCTTCCCTCTGGTGTATCCTGGTGTCTTTCCTAGCTGCCAAGGAAAGTAAAGCTTGTCATCTTCTGGGAACAAGTGTTCATCTCGTGCTGCCCCAGAGCACGTTGGTTTGTCTAGTTTTTGTTTTCCTTTTTTTTTTTCCCCTGATGACTAGTGTCCATGTGCTTGATTATTTTATGCTTTCCGTTTCTACATGAGGTACGGTGGATGGTAACGTGCCAGTATTTTAGATCTTAGTAATACAAATATGGAAGAAAATCCACTGTAAATGAAGCAAAAAGTCCAAAATGCCCTTCAGACAAGCACCTTTTTTTTTTTTATTTTTTCTTTTAGTAAAGACAGGTCTTGAATATAAGAGGAAACTAACACGGTAGTTGCTACAGTTAAGAAATTTTCAAATTAAATATTAAATACTAGTGGTTTTAATGTGTAATCAGTTGAGTTGTAGCTATAGGAAAGTATATAATTTCCAGTATAAAGAAAATACATTAATCTTTTCAAAGCCTCCACTATAGTAAAATGGTCACTTAACTCTTTGAAAAGAAATTCTATGAAAACGGTAACAGAATTGACTGCCCAGCCCTGATCTAGGGCCTAATCCTGCCGCTTTCTGTCCACTTGTCCGGCGGCTGAAAAGGGAAAGAGCAGCGCTGAGGCTGGCAGCGGGGGTAATGACACCACTCACCTTCCCCTGACAGCTGAACTGGAGAGAAAGCATTTCTAAAAGATCAGTTCCTGCTGCCATGGTACGGAGAAAGCTGCATTTTCCAGGCAGGGCCCCTTGCTTTGGAGGTGTGAAGGCGTAGTGGCATGCCTGCAAGCCAAAGACGTCTGCCTTCCTCCTTCCTATGCTGTTTATAAAGGTGTAGAATCAAAAAGTAATGTCATGTTTTACTTGCCTAGGATCTTGTTTTAATATTAATTTACAGGAGTCGTTTCATTGTTTCACAACGGGATGGATAGATAAAAGAATAAATAAATGGTCTTTTCTACTCTGACCTATTATACTTTTTGCTGAAGTCTGCCAGAGGCTTCCAATCCCTAGAAACTCTTTTCTGGGACATCTCCAAATCTATGAGCCTGTGGAGACACTAATTAATGTCAAAGCTTTACTTGCAAAAGCACGGATGCTAAAACTCTGTAACAATGTTTTAGGGGTTCTTTTAGGTCCTTCAACATTATTCGGTTATAGAGCTTCTATTTTGTTAGGTACTGAGATATTTGGTTCCATTTCAAGCAGCAAAAGCAAAGCTAAAAGGCAATTTTCAATAAAATAACATTTACTAAGTAGGGTTTATTTCTTAGTTGTATTTTATGAAAATTCTGCAATAATCTCTAGACTTTGTGTATGTAACCATGATTAGGTATTTCAAAATCATCATGTTAAAAACTTGAGCTCTAATTATGATTAAGAATAAATATTCAGAAAGGCTCAGACAAACCAAAATAATGGCTCAGACAGACGAATAATGTCATTTCTCCCAGACATTGAAAATGAACCTGTAGGACTGGAAACATGTCAGTCAGTTGAAAAGTAATGCTTCACTTCAGTCTTTTTTTGCCTAAAATTAGTCCGGTGCTTTTCCCCTCTCCATATTTTGCTGCCTTTTCCTATTACGTGCCATGTTTTTTCCTGGATAAAAACCTTCCTAGCCTGCACAAATTCAAAGGACGCTTGTGCTCGACACGGGAGCCGTTGATCCTCACGAGACAGACGACGTTGCCGCGCAGTGTATGGCGGCGTTGGGAGGTACAAACGCCGCCGTCTCCTTGGGAGCGCAGAGCCTGACGAAAGGTTAAAAATGTGGTGGTTTCAAGAGGTGAGGGGGACGTCTCACCGTCGCAGCAAGCCCTGCAGATCTGTGCAGGTCTGGAGCCCGCCAGTCCCCTTCTCGCCTCCATCCGCCCCACCTCAGCCTCGCCCGCTGCACCTCGTGTTGACTCCTGTTCTCACCCTGATCCATTGCTAGGGATGGTTCCTGGCAAACCTGAGCCACCAAAGGATCCCGTGAGCGAAATCAAATTCCAGCATTCGGTTACGGACAGAAATGGGCAGCCGGGGACTCTGGGCCTTTCACCCATCCCTCACATCTACAGCAAATTTCTCAGCAGCCCAGGCCCTTGACGTGGTATCACCTCTTGCAGGAAAGATGATACATTTTAAGTAGTCGTTTCTTTTTCTACCCTCTCAAAAGCAAACCTACTTTCCCAGAAACAGAATATTCTCCTCCATAGACTTTTTTTTTTCTTTTTCGTGTGACTTTGAGACTGATCTTTACAGGTTTCCTCAGTTTCATCAACACTGCTTAATCAGCTGCGCTGGATTTGAAACAGTCAGCTATTACCCAACATTGTGCTTTTTCTCATTTTTCAGAAGCGGTTAGAACATTATTTTTACATAAATATTTATTGTATTTAATGGTGGTTTAAAAAAGAAAAGGATGCTTGCTGAATATTTCTACTGTATTTTCCTCCCCACTTTTCTCTGGTGTTTACCCAACCAAGCCTTTCATAAAGCAGAGCCCTGGGAATCAGTCCCTGTGATGAATCACCCTGTCTTACAATGCTCCAAAGTCCTCCTATGCCATTAAATCAGGCTGATGATCCAGATTTTCTGATATATGGTTCTGTGCTTCAGCTGAAAATAGGTGAAGTCAATAAAGTTATCCTAGTCCTACAGCATAAGCGAAGGTGACGTGCTGGAGTTGAAACCGAGGTGCTTGACAGCGAGCTCTTGCAGCATCTGCGGTACAACAAGTTTTCTTCTGCTGTGCTCATTCTACAGAGGGAAAATAAAAGTATAAAGTATAAAGAATGCACCTGAGGAATTAGGAATTGCAGTAATACCAAATATCCCTGTTGTCTGTTACAGACAAGGGAACTTTGGGGGGATGGAGATGAAATTGCTCACACTTGTGGCTCTGCAGTACAAATTTGGAGGGTTTCTAATTTTTATCTTCAATCCGTGTGAGCGTGCGTGATACCAGACTGCCTCGACACCCTGCCCTCAGCGTGGCAGGGCTCGTAGCCACTGTGGTGTCTGGGCTTATTCTTCTTGTGCCTCAAATTGCAGGAGAATAGTAAACAGCCTTGTTTGGGTGCAGTGACACTGGCAGCGAGACCAACGGAATTACTGCTGGAAAAAAACCCAAACTTCTGGAGGAAGGAGAAAATAAAATATGTATTTTTAAATAGAACAGAGACTCTTGAAGTTCACATAAAAATAATCATTGAGCAGCAGTAGACCAGGCAGCATATTGTGCAGAAATAAGAAATCAGTTGATTTCCAATTTTAAGTCTTCATTTAAAATAAGAGTTTAAAAGAGAAATATGCATTTCGCTCTAAGTAATTTCTTTTTTCTTCTACCTACGGTTCCCGTATTTTCAAAGAAGAGCGTGTGTGTACTTGAACGCCGTGTGTATGCTTGCGTGTAAGAAGTGGTTGGAGCTGTGGATTGTTCTGCTTGCAGATTTGAAGGCACACTGTGAAGAGGGGTCGCGAGATCTTCAGTGCTGAACTGGAATGATGATACGAGATAAAATATTAATATTGTTCTAACTTAGTTTTCTCAGGTTCCCTAGATGGTAACTTAAAATGACAGGTTTACACGTGTGAAAGGACAGAGCTCTCGTGGGCACACGGGTGCTTTTATGCTCCCGGAAAGGTCACAAGCTACTTGCAAGGAGACAGCAAGGTTTTCTCACGGGGCCTGGTGAGGAGGGAGATGTTTATCTGCAGCACTGGAGGAGAGCGAGCAATTAGTGATACAAAACAGAGTGGCCTGGAAAGCCCGTCGGTCTGCCGTGGGAGCTGCTCCTCAAAAGCAGAAGACTTTGCTGGGGTACCCGGTGCCTTTTACTGTTACTCAGGCTGTGCAAAGCCATGGTGTAGGGAAATATTGCCTCTACTCTTTTCTGTTTGCATTAAATCAAATAAAATTAGACCTAACAAGTAGCTGGGACTTATTCTATATTCATTCTGAAATTAATTTTATTATTTCTTTTATGATACATCTTTAAATGTCGTCATGCAAAACACATCGCTGCTGGAACTGCTGAGAGGATTGTTTTCAAGAGTTCAGACAGACGGGCAGGTGAAGGAATTAGCTATTAAAAGAAAGATGAGGCCTGAAGAGGAATGTACTAATTAAAAATCTGAGGAGTTACTTCAGCTGAAGTGGTTTTCTTTCCAGAGAAACGAGTATTCTCTTAAGAAAACTGATGATGAGCTGTAAAAAAGAAATACAGCTCATCTTGTTTTGCGATGTTTTTATTTCTAATATGGTCCCCTTCCAAGCAATTTTCAGAAGCTTTTACATTTTATGGAACAAAGATATAATTTTGAAATAGGCAGAAGTATAAGAAATGGTAAAAAGACTAGGATGGCGTTAGTTTATGATTTAGATATATACGTGAAATGCAAACAATAAGCACCCTGCATTTCTGAGGAGGCTGTGCTCTTCCAGAGGACATGCCACCCTGCTAATCCATACAGTCCTCTCCCGCAGACAGGAATTTGTGCTCCCAGTATGTGACTGAAATAAATGTCATCAAATCGATAGCATTTCCAGCTTTTTGCTATTTAAGCAACTGAATGTCATCAGGTTTCACTTTACACGCGTGGGGAGATGAACAGCAGAAAAGTCCAGAGGAGGAGAGGAGTGGTCCAAAGTGGTCAGAAACGCCAGGAGCTCGTTCCCTTCGTACCCACCGTGGCAGCACTCGAGGCGGGAGGGCCCCCTTGGAGCTGTACCCCCACCCGGCACCTTCAACCTTGGACTGAACTTCATTAGCAATGGAGTTTCTATGACCCCCCGTTTCACCCCGTGGGGCTGAAGATCCAGCAAGGCTGCCTTTGGAGAACAGCACGTATTTAAGCTGCAAACCAGAAAAAAACCACCCAAACAGACCGAAAGGAAGAAGTGCTGAGTGTGCTCTGCCCGAGGGCAGTGTCTGCGGCGGGACGGGAGCTGGCGGGCAGAGCTGCCCGGGATGATCCGTGCCTGAACCCGTGCCCATGGGAGGGTGCTGCCGTCGCAGCTCACGGGCTGCAATAGCACGTACGCGTCCTGGGGCAGGCCTACAAGGATGCTAACGTCATGGGTCTCAGTAGATGCCATTTCTTCCTTCACCACTTCCCGCTGTGGTCTCCCAGTAAGTACTACGGGGTGACATGGGCCTTCCTCAGGCTATCCTAAACTGGACAACTTTCTGTATGGTTTACTACAGGTAACAAAGAGAACTCGACCCCTAAGTACCTGTAACAGAGCATCTTTCAAAAATCATATTAACAATGCTCTGAATTTCAGGAGAAAGGTCCTTATCTAGGACAGAAGGAGTCTCACAGGAAGGTGGTGCTGAATGTGAGCAATTTCTTCTGGAAGAACATCCTGCGCGGCACAAAAGGCCAAACAGCAGCAAAGGAGAAGGAGTGAAAATATTCTTCCTTTCTCTCATGGTATTTCATCTGCTTGTGAGGGACAGTCGCTGCATATGGCCTCTTTGATCATCTACCTTCGTAGTTTCAAACGGGCAGGGCAAAAAAAAACTGATGCAGAAAGGCTTGATGCTGAGAAATTAATGAGGCTTTGTCTTATCTGCAGCCGCTAAATCTTGGTGAGGTTTAATAGACTTTTTTTATACAACACAACTGTAGATGAAATAATGTGCTTTCTCCTTTCACACTGATTATGGGTAAGAGCACGAAAAATACAGCTTCTGACATACTTTTGCGGGAGCCTGAGACCAGTTGATTGACAGGACTAGTCACTGGAAACAGGAATTATATACTGCAAATAGGTTTTTGCCTGGCTTTACATATCACTAGGGCAGTTATTCACTGAATTAAAAAAAAAGAGAAGTCATATTGTATGGGTATTGAGACAAAGAAGAAATTGAAAATAAAAATCTTTGAGAAGCGTAAGCAGAAAGACAAATAACCTTGAAAATAGATTGGTAAACTCCATTATACTTTTTTTCCCAGCTGAGCTCTGTATATCTTCCTTAGAGTAATAATTGGTATACAAGCCAACACAACAATAACAAGAAGTAGCTACAATAACAATATTTCTCTATTGTACCTTAAGCGAGGAAGTGTGGGGTTTTTGAGAAAAACACAATAAAACAGGATTGCAATTATACTCCTTTTTTATGACTAAGTGGAGTAACAGGAAAAAATTACCACTATTTTCCTAACAAGAGATAAGGATAGAGAAGGGACTAAAAAAATCAAGCTTCGTTAGTGGATGAGCATGTGATTGGGAATAGGAACGGAAGGTCTCATACTGGTTCAGAGTTTCTGCTTGACACAGAAGGGATTCCTAGGGGATTCTGCTGTTTCACAGCAAAGTTGTTATTTTCGAAAGAATAAACAGAAAATTGTTAAAAACAAGACATTGCATAGTGCTATTTTGGATTAATTTATAGCCTCTTCAGAGGATGAAAATACTGCTTGGTAAGAAAGGTCAGTGATGAGCAATATGCAACGTTTTGGTTGGCCATGGATGTGCACATACACCGTAACTTTCCTGTTTTCAATAAAAAAAGATAACAAGGTTATTTCTACCACTGCTGAAAAACACTAGTGGGGAAATAAATACTAGTAGGAAAAATAAAAATTGTTTTTATTGATTTTTATTATGTATCTGTTTGTTCGTTTTGCTGAAGGACCACCATACCACCTCTACAGGCAATAGGTTGTCTTGCGTGTGGATGGATGGGTATGTTTTGTTTCTTTTCTTTCTCTCTATGTTAGAATGACTCTCAAAGTGTGCTTTCAGCTTTAACATACACATGGTAAAATTGTTGTTTGGTTTGGTTTGGTTTGGTTCTTTTTCCTAAGATTTTTCCTTTGGTTTACTGAGAATTTTAGAAGCTATTAGTGAGTGGCTAAAACACGTCCGTGACAAGCGTTTGTCACTAGAGGTGAACTACTGTGTGCTTGGATTCTTAAACAGGGAAAAAAAGTGTTGAGTGACACAAACATGTCTGTCTTGGAGGTTATTTTGAATCCTGCAAACTTCCTGCGTTTGATTTGTCAGGAATGGCTAAACGAATAGAAAAGATTACTGCTGGTGAGCTGCAAATATACGGTCTCCAGCTATAGATACTGGAGTTCCTGTACGGTCTGTCTGAGACTTCGGGTAATTCAGTCCGGGACTTCTTGGAAGGCGTAGTTAGACGCTGATACCGATAGCGGGGAAATCCCAGTGGGTGGTCACTCTGGCAGATCTTTAATCCGAGAACTGTGACTTAGTCTTTGAATGGCAGGTTTAAGCGACTGAATGAGACTCAGACCATGACTCTACTGATACAGATACACTGTGTGTTCATTGATTCAGCTCAGGATAAAGACTGCCCCTTTAAATATATACCACTACTTTGCCGGTGAGGTACCACCCTGATCATCTCTGTTCTTTACCTGCATTAGAGAATTAATCAGAGGCCCTTCATGCTCATTAATTAAGTTTGTGTGAACCTCCTGTTCCCTTTTCACTGCCTTTCATTCATGTTCCTCCTCCTTTTACGCTGTTCTGCTTGGCCACCCACTTCCCATGCTCTCTGGAGCTTCTGGGCATAGTTTTCCCTTTATCTCCCTCCTTCCCCTGCCCCAGTCCTTATTCATGGTGTGGTGCTGACTGTACTTCATTAATAAATATTCCACACAATGTCCTCCTTTCTAGCCTCTTCCCACATATTATAAAATTACTATTAATCAGTCTGTCTGTGATACTCATTATTCATAAACAGATGCATGCCACAGCACTGGAAACAGACTATCTGTCTTACTCAAGATCATCCTAGATCTTAAATAAAAGAGAGAGAACAGTGCAACACACTCAGGGTTTGACAAACAAGGGAAAGAGAGAAAAATGGATCATCATATGCGCTGGGAATTTTCCATTCAGACGCCTCATCCCAATGCTGGCAGTCCAGAACATGCAATGGTCAGAGGATAGGAAAAAAAAAAATCCGGTTTCTTTCTTTTCAAATGATCTCGGGTTCCAACATTCAGGAACATTCAGTTTTGGTCTTTACTTTCCATGTCTTCAGCTGTCTTGAAGCACAGTTAAGATAACAACCGTCACATTATTGTGCCCAATATGAAATAGCGGGAGTGGAATGCAGAGGAAAAACAGATGCAACTATTTTATCCACACAAAATAAAATGAAATTAAGGCTGCTTGTAGGCTTTGCCCCAGCAGCTTATTTTCTCCATTTTGCATTTGTTTTCTCAGTCTCACTTTACTACATCTCTACTCATGTAAGTAAGTATATAATTTATATAGACAAACTTTATAGATCTCATTCTATAAAAGTTATGCTCCAGAATTATTAATACTTGGGTTCTATAGAAGTAGCTGGAAAAGAATTATTCACTCAGAAATGGACTTTCACAGTAAGAAAGGGATGATTTTTTATGGGTCACCTCAAGGTAAAGGCTTTCAGTATTGATTTTTGGCATATGAATTTAGTTAATTCCCTTTTAACAAAGGGGCTACCCCTGAATTTAGCACTGTTTCTCTTCAAGGACCTAGCAAAAGACTCCTAGCTTTTGGGGCAAGCTCTTGTGTTTTAAGGCTTTAAGTGGATGAGTGTTTAACTGTAAAACCTATTCTTAGTAAACAACCTCAAAATGCAAAGCTGGATCACCTGCCTCCGGAAGGGGTGTAGGGATTGGTAGCCTCGGTGAACCAAGCCTTGATGAACTTTGATCTTCCAGGCTCTCCAGCTGGTGGAGATGGGGGTCGAGGTTGTGTCTATTCTCCGTTCCTTGCAGGCTGCTTCTCTTCAGAGCTCCCGGGCGAGGAGCCGCTGTGAGATCGTGCTTTCTCAGGTAATGACCTGACCTGAACACCTCTGCCTTTGTGAGCTGTGGAAGGATTTGGCCCGTGCCTGGAGGGTGATGAGTGTTGACTGATGAAGGGCAATATGTAGGATTTCAAGAAGTGTTTGGTCTAACGTTGTTTATCATGAAATGTGAATGCAGACTGAGTTCCAGGAACCGAATTAACTTGCCTCTTTCAAATTCAGTTGTTTTACTTAGAAGAGGTGGGGTATGTAAAGATTCTTGTTTTGCTAAAGTGATGAGTGAAAAGAGGAAAATCTTACAGTAAAGTGGATTAGTCTGAAGCTCTGATCTTTGCATATGTGCAGGCATTAACTGAATGACAGGAGCAGAGTCACGTTTAACACCGTGAGTTGTGTGATCATTTTAGTGGGAAAAAAAGTGCTCGCTAATGATAGCGCTGAATAATCAATGCTGAAAATTGAAAAAACCTTATGACTGAATTAATCTACTTTATTACCTGTCTTTGCTTAGTTATTGTAAAAGAGTTCATTAAGAGTCCTGCTTGACTGAAGGAAGAACAAATAAAGGAGAGACACTGCTAGAAGACTCCAAAGGACTTAATATTATATAACTTTCAGTCTTTGGTTATAAACTGTGACTTCACATGAAGCGTCATACTTTATATATTTAAAAACCTCTGAATTTTGTGGTGCCCTTAACACTCGTCTTGTAAACGATGAGTTTTGTTCTTCACTCATTACTATGAACTCCGTGTGCCATTGTTCTGCTAGACAACCTGATGATTAGATTAATTTGTGATGGTTATTATTTAATTATTATGCCTCACAAATTCTTAACATCTTTGAATAAGGAAATATCCATTGCCATCCTTGGAGCAATTTGCTCCGATAAGCTCAATGAGTTTTCAGAAATTATATTTGTAGTGAGCCATTTCTCGTAAAATGATCAGATGTTTTCATCTCCATTTCCTTGTTCCTCGTCCATTTTCATTCGGATATTCACCACCTAAATCCACGCTACAGTTGCTAGATTGCCCTCTTGCGGAAAAACTTCTCCAATGGTTACAATAACATCTCAGGGTCTGATGTAACCGTCATCCTTCTTGTGGCAACATATTTTTTAAAAAGCTTCAAAAAATGAAAGCTAATTTTGTTTTCCCTGAAAGTACGGTATTTGGCTCATTGTTCTTTGTGCTAAAAACCGTACAACACAATTATACAGGTTGTCTTGATTGGTGAAGTTATGGATCCTTTACTCTTCACGGCATGTTCTCCACACTGTTGAAATAAGCTATTGCAGCATCTCTCTGTCACTTCTCATAATCTCTCCTCTCCAAAAGAAACTTGTTAGAATATATTTTCCAGGTATGGATTTATATTCTTTGCCTTATTTCTGCTACAAGATTGCATATATCCATGAGATTAAAGAATTTTCTCTTTTCCTTGTAAAAATAGCTGTTGTAGTTCCTTCTGTATCTAAAAATAGAAAGCAAAATTTAAGTTTTCAACAGTAGATTTAATCAATGTTACTCATCTCATTTTTTGAGAATAGCTTATTTCTAAGAGTGTGGCTCTGTAGCAAGTCACAGAACTTCTGTCCCTGGCAATTACACACTCATTTCTTACCCTGCTTCAACCAGACTGTGGTTTTCAAAGTCAAAAAGGTGTACTAGAAACACCTTTGATCTGCAGGGACAATAAAAGGGAAACTCCTTTAGATGGATCTCAGAGAGGATTTTCTGGGGCTTTTTTTTGGTCAGATCAGAAAATGATGGCAGCCAGAGTCTGTGGTTTGACATAGCATTAACTATGTATTTAACTAAAATTGAGAAACACAGTTAGTTCATCCAGTTTAGGACTTAATAACAGGAGAAAGAAAAAAAAAAAAAAGAGTACATAGGAAGATTCCTCTATATGAAACAGAAGAATTAGCTAGATTTCATGCTGAATATACATTTTTCTCAGTAATTCTCGCACACAGCTTACTAAGCATTGAATACACTGTATATATATTTTATATTTGAAGAAAAGCAAGTAGGCTCAGGCAAAACATCAAACGGTTCCCTTGAAGTATCTCCCAGGCCGTGTTTGGTTCTGCACTGATCTCCGTAATGCCTCCCGTGGAGCGCATTGCCAGGGAGCGGAGCGGCGCGGCAGCCCGCGTGCGCTGGCGGAGCGGTAACCAACGCTCTCCTCGTGCCACGCCAGAGCCAACCTGCTTAGCGCGGAGAGCCGAAAACGAGTTGTGCACTGAGAGAAGTGGATTGAAATGTCAAAGTACTCGGAGCCCCGTGGAGCTCCCGTGGAAGAGACTTTTGCAGCAGAGGATTGTTTTGACAAAGGCGTCCCGCTGCGTGAAATTTGCAGCTATACCTTGTGACGAGTAACTAGGTATTAGATTCAGCAAGATTCATCTCGCTGCTCAGACCATGAGACATGAGCAGGGAATATTGCTCTAAAGCCAAATTGTTCTTCCTAACTGCAAGTGTGCTCGTAAAACAGGCCAATGCTTTCATATAAATATATTGATTTTACAAGCTTTGAAGTCCATTCAGGAAAGAGGGACACGTTTCTGAACTCAAAATAAGAAATTCAAATGCAGAATGAAGTAGCACATGCAGCAGAAGCCAGGGGCATTATATGCAGCAGAAAGAAAAACAAGCTGAGCTGAGGTCTTTTGGGGATCTGTGGTGCAGCTAATAAAACTAAAGATCTGGTAATATACTGTGTCTGATTTCTAAAAAAGTAACTAAAACAGTTGACACCCAGAATTTGCTGCAGTAACATGGAATAATGGAATCAATTGGGAGTTTGATCTTCTAGCTGAATCTACTCTTTGCAGTGAATTTTAAAAATTTGTTTTCTTAGTTTCTTTTGAAATAAAAAATGGAAGCAATCTTGACATTGATCAAATAAGAAATACAAACATGCATATGTATTTTCTTGCATGGCGGTTGATTGAGATTTGGAGCCAGGAAATAGTTTGTTATATCTGCACTGAGAAGTTGGAATCACACTTAGCATTCATCTTCTCTTTGACTTACAGAAAATGATGAGCTCAGTACTTCATGGAGAGAAGGGTAAATGAATGCATTCAGTTTTTTATTTGTTTGGGGCTTTTTTTTTCCCCCTGTTTATGGAGGCACTAGCTATAGCAGGTGGTTCTGCTTCCACCAAGAACATGCAGAAAAATCTGTATTTGAAGTTGTATATTTTCTGTTCAGGAAGAAGACGTCTTCCCTGAGGAAAGGAAGCAGTCTTGGGGATCAGAAAAGCAGGGCGTATACCATAGTGAGATATCGGGCGGTTTGGGGATTTGAGGAAGAGTGGCAGGCCACACGTCCCTGCCGGCTCTTGGCACGCCTGAGCCAGGCGGCAGGGCGAGCGGTCGTGTAAAGCGGTTGCTCTCCAGCAGTGGCCCCCTGTCCTTTCTGATGGACCTTGGTTGCCAGGAGGTGCTGCCGAAAAGAGGGTTGTATATGTCTAACCATGCCATGAAGTGAACAGAGTGTCCGCATCAGGCACGTGTGCTGGTTCCTGATGTCTCGTGGCTCTTGCTTGGCTGAGCCGTGAAACAGAGGAAGCGCTAAATCATAGAACAGTTTGGGTTGGAAGGGACCTTTCAAGGCCATCTAGTCCAACCCCCTGCCATGAGCAGGGACATCCCCAACTAGATCAGGTTGCCCAGAGCCCCGTCCAGCCTGACCTGGAATGTTTCCGGGGATGGGGCATCTACCACCTCTCTGGGCAACTTGTTTCCACTGTCCAGACAAGCTCACTGTCCACACCATGCAGGAGAGCTAAATCAGCAGCTCTGATCTTTCACAGAAAAATTTGGCTGTGCAGGAATAGGTGCTGAGCAGAGCCTTGAAATGTCCCTTTTTACGACTAGAGCAGCTGCAGCGAATCTGTTGGGTCAGAGCCCAAGTGCTTCTGCTGAGCCTACAGCCGGGGCAGCGAGCGCGAGGTCCGTCGGATGGAAGGGATATTCGTACGCTCTCCCCTGAGTGCATTACTGCTATTTGGGAACGCTTCTAGCAGCGTTGGCACCGGATTGCAACAAGCCTTTAAGATGATTAAATGCACGAGGAAGTGGTAGGGAAAGCTTGGGCAGGAGGTGTAAGGAAAGCGGGGTGGGTGCAGCAGGAGAGGGTACGAAACGAGCACATTCCCATATTTGCCTCCGGCCGACAGAGATACAGCTGGGGCTCTAAATTGCTCAGAGCAAAACGTGTGCGTGGCTCCACAATAACCAAAGTTAGGGTGAACTTGAAGTTTTCTATAAACTCGTCTCTCTCAGATCAGATTATGGGCTTCTCCAACATCATTCCAACTCCAAGAAAATTCATTACTTACCTGGCTGCTCAAGCTGCAAGCTATCACCATAACAAATTGCTCTTAACTTGGCACCGCAGCTACAAGTGTTCAGGAGGATGAACTATTTTTTTTTCTTTTGTCGTTTCAATTTCGCACTCAAGAAAAACTTGATAACAAGCTAATATCCGACTTGCTGAAGGAAAGGGTCTGTCACGGGAATGAAAATGTGAATTACAGATGCAAAGCCTGACTTTAGATTTTCAGCTTTGCTCTCACTAGTATATGGGAGGAAAAGCCTGTGCCACTACAAATTGTATTGGCATCTTGTCAGGAACTTAGAGCCCACGCTTGCTTTGGATGAAATGGGGAAAATGGCAATCGCTCTTCTCTCGCATATAGAAACTTACCCTGTCCAGAGTAGAGATCCCAGCACACAATTCCCCATCTTCACACCCTACCAAAATTCATTTCACCCAAATGAATGGGTTTTTTTGTGACAGGATTGCTGGATTTTAGTGAAGTTTGAAAACTTGAATTGGAAAACAATAGGTTGATCTTATATTTCTGGATATCTCTTTCTTTTTATTGTCTCTGCTCTGTCTGCCTTTAAATGCTTCTAATAAACCACAGAAAATATTTTCTCAGCCCTGCCTTCCTCAAATCACATCTTGTTGCAGGCAAACTTCTCTCAGGTTTGGGTTTAGCTTGGCTACAAGAGATGCCCCAGTTTGGATGCTTTTCTGAAGTCATCAAAGCATCCTGGATCAGCCAAAATTTGCTTGAGAACTCTTGAAAACAAGCTGTCTCATGAGCTTTCTAATGTTTCTGGCTTCCAGTCAGACTGGAAATGCCATGGAAACAACACTTGTGGCAGTCCAGCTCCCAGCTGCTACCAGCACTCAGCATTTGGAAAGTAAGGAAAAATGGCACATTAATTGAAAACAAACTGTTCAAGGCTCAGTGAAGGTTCAAGTAGGGTTTAGGTAAATTCCAGCAGTTCTACATTTAGTCAGACCTGATCTGCCTGCGTCTTTTTCATTTAGGAAGTCGTGCCCACACAGAGTTATTCTTCTTCAGATTTGGATTTTTAAAAGTGTTCAGTGCTGGCCCAAGTCTGTTTTCTTTCAGGCTAGTGGGTAGAGTTTGGATTTCAGTGGGAGCTGAATATTTTGAAAATCATGCTCTGACTACGTTTTTGATCAAAGGCGCTTCCACCTAAAGCAACGTGCACGGATGATGATGAAGTTTCACTGCGCTGCTTGCAAGATGGGCATGTTAGTGGGGTATGCTCTTCAGAAATCAAGCAGTTACGACTACTTAAACCTGTTAAGGATTTTGCCTCCTATTGGCACCAGAGAGAGAGGAAATCAAGGCATTGAGAATTCACGCTCTTGACAGTCAAAGCTCTTGAGAATCTGCAAGCTGAGCTGAAATTCATCAAGCTGTAGTTTTCTTTCCCAGAACTTGAGAAAGAAATCAGGACACAAACAAATCTAGATTGGAGAAGTTTAAAAGGATCTGGGTTTTCAAGGAAAAGCAGAGCGATGAGCAATCTACTTGATAAGTATTGTGAGATTCTTTAAATCAATATGAAAGTTGCTCATTTCTCCGCTATAGCTTTCTCCTTCCCACACACCTTGCACTGCTGTTGGTAGCATGGAACTGGCACAAACTTGAGCAGATCAGTGTATTTTGCACCTAGTTGAGAAATTTTTAATCTCTTCTGGCATGAGGAAGGCGGGATTTAAACAGGGACATTGTGTTTTCAAAAAGCAGCAGAGAACCCTTCAGACGTGGGGCAGCACTCAAGCAGAAGCGGGGCAGCGCTCAGTGCAGGACCTCCCGGGTACCTCGGCACCCGAAGAGGCAGCGTGAGGTCATACATCTCCCCTGATTTCGGTGGGATTGCTCTGGTTTGCAACAGCTGCAAACCTATTAGACCAAAGATGCCTTTTTATTCCACGGAGAATGAAAATGTTATGCTTTCAGGCACTGTGACCTACCAGAAAGAGCTTTGTAACTGGAGGATATTTTTGTGGCGGTGCTGGGAAGCTGGCACTCATGGAAAGCAAATGCTTTGCGGTATGGATAATTCCAGCCGTGTTTGGGCAAGAGCTGGATGCTGTAAATAAGAACCCGGAGTGGGTTTGGTAGAAGCTGCACACGCAGTTACCGCAGCTCCGCTGACCCAGGATAACTTGTTTGACTGATTGACCGTCCGAGCAGGAATCCTGGATCAGGCCCTACGGCGATATCGCTGTGCGGCTCCGTACCACTCGCTTGGCTGAGGCCTTCAGCCCACCACGGTGCATCGTGACCCAGGCTGGAATTCTCCCTTTGTGCTGATTTGGTGTAACGTTTACTATTCTAACCTGAACATTCAACTCTCTGCTGGTTCAGGGTGTCATGGTAAAAGAAACGGTTTGTAGCAATGTCAGAAAAGCTTTTACAGCTGATTGAGGTTTAAATGATTTAAGTAATAGCTTAAATGTAACATAAATATGGGTTGAAAGGAAACCCAAGGAGTTGAGGCAAAAAAAGTTGCATAATATTAAACACTATCTAACTTACCTAAAGCATTTAAGTTTTCTGAATAACAGATGAAACTGGGGCTGAACACCCTTTGCCTCACTACTTTTCCACCATTTCTCTCTGAGGATGGAATTGTGTAATTTTTGCTTGCTCATAGATTGTGTGGATTGGCTTCGTTCAGAATTTGGGGAACCTTAACGGAGACCTTTGCCGTACACCGGATTTACGTCTTTCGTCTTGTTGCTTATGTTGCCTGTATTCGTGACATGTAAGACCTGACTTTCAGCTAGCGTAAACTACAGAAATGAAAATTACATTCCAAATGTAGTTTTGATTAAATAATTTTAACAGTGGTTTTTTTCCTTTCTTTGGGGTCATCTTTTCCAGAAAGGTGATATTTACCTTCAAAATGCTAATTTGTTTCTCAATTGAATAAAAAGTCTTGGAAATATTTATATGTAAATTTCAATGGGAAAGGTCATGGCAGTTTGTCAAAATACACAGCTCCCCGCTCAGCTTGCATTTAGTCTTCTTTCATTTTTCTTTTTAACCAGATAAACATCACGTGGAGGGAGAAAGAAGAGAAATGAAGCATTCAGGGTATGGTATTACAGATCATTAATTTATGATGTGATGTTATCCTACATTTTGGAACTGGGTCTATTCTTCTCTCAGAGCAGTACATTGCAGTCTTCAAAAATAAAATGTGCTGTACCAGGCAAAATTCTGCTTGGCAATGTTGCAGGCATAATCTGTCTTGCACACTTGTGCCCATATGCTATTGGAGAACTAACAAATTCTTCGACTGAAACAGTTGTCGATAATTCAGGAATTGCAGTAAACGTAGAAATTAATTTTAATTGAAGCAATTCTGAGGTGTCCAAGCTGTATAATGATGCACTTTGTATGCTAGAAAGATTAGGATGACTTTTTGCTCTCCTAAATATGAGAACTGCTAAAAATATATGATGACTGCTTTCTGCTTTTTTAACAATAATTTGAGCTGATGCTGCTGAATCACATAATGATCTTGTAATCTCATTCCAATCCACCCCAACTTCTGAGTGTGTGTGTTGTGCTAGGGGTAAGTGAGCCTCTCCCTGACTGCTTCTCTGCTGAGCTGTGGGGCTACGAAATGCTACACGACAGCCAGAGCGCTCAGCACCTTGAGGGACCGAGTCCTTCATCCCGGGGATATCTACAGCGCAGAATTGCAAGCATGCTGCAACTGTGGTTTTGTTGTTTAGATTTTTTTTTTTTAAGACCACTTTCAGTATTCTCAAAATGTCTAGTTTTGAAGCTTTTTCATTACTTTCAGGCTCTCTTCTGCGGTTTTGCAGGAAGGTGATTAGTTATAGAAACTGGAAAGGGCATGGAGATTTATTCAGGCATAGATTCAAGAAGTGCAAATGTCAAAAAAGAAGTTGAAGAAAGTAAATGTAAGAACAATCCAAAAGAGAGTGGCCATGGTAACAAGTTTACAGTACTATGTCTTCTGCAAACACCATCCTCTGTGGTGATACCTCCTGGAATTGCATATGGATCCATAAGCTGCTTTCCCTCCAGCTGTGTTGAAGATAAAACCTATAATGCAGAATGTATTTAGGGAAATGTCTTGTCCCAATGTGTGTGATGGCTGATGACTGATATGGAATCTACTTTGATTAAGTTCTTCGAGTTATATATTTGGGAGATTTACACAGAAGTGAATGGACAGAAGCAAAATGCACTAGGTCTGTTATATTTGAAAGCTCCCATGTTTCAGGTTGCTATCAACAGAAGCATGAGATTATTCGACCTTGCTAAGCACTTTTGAAAAGAGTGTTACTTTCTGAGATATGTAAGAGTGACTGTGAGAACAAGCTCTTTGCTATTAAGTCTTAACCACAACTTTCGTATAACTGATCCTCACAAGGCACAGGTCATGTTGTCTTCAAAAAAATGTGTATGGTACATGGCAAAAAATCATGCTGTTTAGTCTGTAATTTTTTTCATTTAAATAGAAATGTTTTTTTTTTCTTTAAAATATTGTCCTGGTTTCAGCTGGGAGAGAGTTAATTTTCTTCCTAGTAGCTGGTATAGTGCTGTGGTTTGGGATTAGGATGAGGATAATGTTGATAACACACTGATGTTTTAGGAGTTGCTGAGCAGGGCTTACGCTAAGTCAAGGACTTTTCTGCTCCTCACCCCACCCCACCAGCGAGGAGCTGGGGGGGCACAAGGAGCTGGGAGGGGACACAGCCGGGACAGCTGACCCCAACTGCCCCAAGGGATATCCCATACCATATGACGTCATGCTGAAGTAGAAGCTGGGGGAGTTGGCCAGGGGATGGCAGCCACTGCTCGAGGATGGGCTGGGCATCAGTCAGTGGGTGGTGAGCAATTGCATTGTGCATCACTGGTTTTGTATATTCTTTTATCATTATTATTATTTTCCTTATATTTTCTGTCCTATTAAACTGTCTTTATCTCAACCCATAAGTTTTAGCTTTTTTCCGATTCTCTCCCCCATCCCAGTGTGGGGGGAGTGAGCGAGCGGCTGTGTGGTGTTTAGCTGCCTGCCAGGTTAAACCACAACAAACGTATTTCATTATTTTACAGACAGATTGACTGGTTAATTGTTGGTAAACTCAGCGTGTGCTGTGTGGGTGGGTGTGTTGCTGAAAAGAGGTCTTGTTTTAAACATTACATTTCGAAGCAATTTTCAGAGGAGGAAGGCAAGTATTCCATAAGGAGACTAACTCCTTGCCCCAGCAATGTTTCCTGATCCTGTCATCTAGATTTAGCACACAATTCACCTTCCAGAGCCTCAGCTGAACTAGCCATTGCGGATATATGGAAGCCAAACTACTAACAAACATATTTCTTATGGCAAAGTTCCTTAAGGACAATGCTGAGCAGTGTTGTATTGTGCACTTGGGAGATGAGGAAGACACAGTCTTGGAGGTCACAGCCCATGAACTCCGTTTTAGTGGTCTGTTCTGCAGCGTGAGCTAGCAGTGCCACTCACTCGCTCTCCTTCCTCTGAGCCAGACCAAAAGCTTCCCCTGACAAGGCTACACAAGGTCTCACTCTCACTCGAAGGTCAGGTTGCCTATCTCAAACCCCAACTGTTGGCAATCATCTGGACACTGTCTTGAACTTGAAATGTCTTCAGTGTATCTCCAAGAACTGGCCTTCCTACCTCTAAATCCTTTTTCTTGCCTCCTGCAATTTTGCCGTTCTTTCCCCCAACGTCCCTCTGGTCTGGGTTTGAATAGTCAAGTCTTCCCGTTTACAGCTCCGAAGCACTGCTACTCTTCTCTTTCCAACCTCACTCTTGCTCCCTCTTCCATCTCATATTAAATGTAAAATAAGGGTTTCTTTAAAAATTATTTCAAAGTCCTTCTAAGCTATCTCGACTTATATTATGTTTACTTGCAAGCTCTGCATAGCTCTGTACTGGGAACAGAAATGGCTGGATGCCCTTTGGGGCAGGAACAGGTTGTCTTTTTTGCTCTGTGCTCATGCAAAGCCTCGTGCCCTTGCAGCCCTCGCCCTTGAGCGCTGCTCCCTGGCAATGCAGTGAGGCACGCGCTAAAGGAGGGATGAGGTTTTGAGAGCTACTGTTGGTTTTAAGCAACCATAAATAAATCTGGTTTGGTCTTCATATAAAAGTTGTATTTGAGAGGAAGCAAATCTTTACCGCTCTCCTTTAGCACTGAGTACGAACTGTCAACAGTAAAAACTGCATTGCAAGTCCCTTTAACCATCGTATCACAGGAAATAAACTTTGGAATGTTTACTCTCTTTGCAATCTGTTTGTAACAACTAAGGGAGACACTGCAGTTTTTCTTCCATATCTACCTTTTAAAATTTGGCCTAGTCTGTCAAGCTGGCTGTCAGCATCCTGAGTTACATTGACGTTTTTGACAGAAGATAGTTTATAGATGGCAGATGCAGCTCTAGAGGCTGCAGTGTGCTGTCACTCAGCCTGCCTCATGCTGAGGAAGGAGAAGCCTATTCGGGGAGCAAAGACGACAGGGGTGAGCAAATGAGCCCACCGCTCAAATGCAGGGACCTCAGTGATGCATCTTCAGCCGCACTGGGATGGACACAAGTTCAGATCAATGATAAAGGAGGTATTTAAGGTTCATCTGTAGCAGATGTGCTATAATTTGTTAGAATTTTAACCATGGTTGTAGTGTAGTTATCTGTACAGTGCTTATGGCTTTATCAGATTACAAGTTCAATAATCCCAGATGCACTTGAACATTGGGTAGAAACTGCAAAGTATGTACTTGCAGAACAAGCGGGAAGGAGCAGGTGAAATAAATTAATTGAATGGGATACATTGGTAATATGTTTCATTTTCAATGTGAACTCACATTTTTCCAATGAAAAATCCTTAATCCTTAAGAAAAAACTCCAGCTAGTTACTTACTAGTCCCACCACTATTCATAGCTGTAGAGCATGACAATTTGGATAGCAAATCTGGACGTAGCTATTTTCCAGCATCAATTTAACATGGAAGTTTAAGGAATGTCCCTTGCTCCTACTTACCACGTTCTGCTGTAGGGATGCTGAAATCTCTGGCTGTTTCAGCTAGTCATTCGTTATTCTGGCATTTCTTCCGTATGCAATTTATTCCACCTTCCACCATTTGGTCTTACAAACTTACTTCTTCAGCACTTGCAGCTATGACGACAGGCAAGAACCTGTTGTCCTTTGCTTGCTTGTTTTTTTCTTTCAAGGTGCCTGAGGCACGTAGAATTTTTAATCACTTTCTCAATCTTTGCCAAACTGGACCGAAATACCTTTAGTCTGTGTGTGAGTCCATGGCATCTGAAGTGTCACCCAAGCAAGAACTGGGAGCACAGTGGTGGAATCGGACTTTCCTAGACAAAAACATGGACCACTATTATCTCTTACACAGATGCAGGGCTGAGAGCTTTTAGCCTAAAATTAGAAGTTCATTTTCTACTGTGGTGTTACTGCATGTATGATTTGACAGTTGTCTGGCTGTCCTTAAATGGATACAATATTTAGCACTGCAGCAACTGAGTAGAAAAAAAGATTGACTTTAAAGAATGAGAGGTATAGACGTAGGGTTCAAATAAGTTCTCTGGAGCAACTGGGAACATCCACAACCTGTGAAAGCCATAGTCACAAAGAGAAACTCCCGACAAGAAAACGTTTGTTTGTACTATTAGTCACACTTCATTACGTTTCGTTAAATAGATCTGTAGTGAAAATCAGAGGATAAACTCTTAGTGCCTATTTCAATGCAGTATTTATACAACAAGCACAGCTGAAGCAACAGGAGCATGAAAATATACGGGACTTTTAACTTATAGGGTGCTTAACTCTAGCGTGAGGTTTTCTTGTAGACTAAAAGATATTTCTGTATTTCACTGCTAGTATTAAGCAGTTCTGACAATCAGTCCCACAGGACAATATTGGAATCTTTGATATGGAATTTCAATATTTCAAAGTTAGCTGGGTCAGGAAGAAGATTGTTTCTGAGCACATGATTGTTTTATTGCTCTTGTAATGGCCATTTCCAGGATATTTACAGCTCTGAAATCCATTCTGTTGTTTAAGAGGTGCTAGGATGGAATTCATTAAGAGGTTTGGATTGTGCATTTGGCTGGGGGGGCCATTGAAAATCAATTTCCTGAAGTCTTGTGTGGGATTTAACACTGAAACCCCAGATTTATGCTGTATTGAACCATATCTTCATGCAGATTAAAGGTGCAGAATAATAATTGTTTTATTTTTGCTTCTGCTTGCATAGCAAATGGATACCTCATTGATGAGAGATGAACGCAGAATGTCTTTCATGTAGTACCATTTTTGTGTTCCTCAGATTTCCAAGAACCTTCTCTTTGAGTTATTAAGACTTCAGACTTTATGGCTGGGAGAACATCAGGGAGAGTCCTGACAAAATCATTTTAAAGTTTAGTTGAAAATAGCATTTCAGGCTGAAAAACAGAAAATAATTTCAAATACACTGATAGATGCAGTTTGGGATTACTTTTTTCGACGAACAAAGTGTCCTTGATGCCTTTGTATAGCTGCTGACAAAGTGCAAGTTAAGCTCAAGTGACAAGAAGTGTCTTTTAATCTTTTCAACAATGTTCTTGTTGCACCAATTCTTGAGTTAAAGTCGGGGAGGAGCAGATCACACGAGTCCCTCTGCGATCCCAGGAGAGGAACAGTCTCAAGCTCGTCTTTCATCTTGTGTTCAGGATGGCAGTAGAAGATCAAATTACCAGCTTCCAATTCATGTGTCAAAGTTTATACCTTAAAAAGAACTTAATTTTCATGAAAGATTTCATTAGGTGTTGTCCTGTTGTGCTGATGATCTGGTGTTGAGCGGTGATTGTAAATGAAGTTCTTGTCTTCTTGTCATCATGTTGTATTAAATACATCATTGAATCCGTGGTAGGGTTTTGTGTAGTTACAATATAATGGGAAGCATGTTTCTGTCCAGTAAACTAAGTAAGAAAAATCATTAGAGGAAGGCAGGAAAGGAGGAGCAAATAGAAGCAAAATCACATGCGTGCTTGAAAGAGAGTTACAAATAGTAAGTCTGCTGCTGGTTTTTTCCCTCCAGGTTTGCAAAGGACTTGATATCTGTCTCCAGGTTAGGTGTGTGTTTCTGGAAGAAATTGCTACAGAGGGTTGGTAACTGTACATGGATTTATCTCTGCAAATAATTTCAATGCTGTGGGTCCTACTGGGGGTCTGAATGGGTCATGCCGCTGAATCTGGCTGGAGACACCACAGCTTAAAATCCACTGCTCCTAAAAAGGGCAGAAAAAGCATTAGGCAACTAATCTCGTAACTATTCTTTTGTAAGATTAAAAGCAAAGAGCAAGAGTCGAGGCCAGAGGGACACTTAGAATGGCTAATGCAATTTATAACTTGTTCGCTCTGCTTTGCTGTCTTGCTAATTTGTTTTAAGATGTTTCCTGATCCTGTCATCTAGATTTAGCATGCAATTCACCTTTCAGACAAAAAGGAATTTTCCACTGCTGCCGGAGCGGTGGGAGAGCAGATGGCAGAGAGCCGGGGAAGGCGGCAGCTCCTCGGTGCGGCGGGGGAGAGGGTAGCGTGCGACACCGTCCCCGGGGCCAGGCTCCCTTCTGGGAGGGGAGGCTGAGGCATACTTCATTTCTGGTTCACTAATGCTTAACAACTAGTTCGAATTGCCTTGGAAGGGCATCAGTAACGTCATTAAGATGAAGATAAGTATAGCTGCTTAGTGCTAATCTTGTAATATCTCTGATCCTGGAAAAGAAAAAAAAAAAATCATTAGTGGAACTGAGATGAAATTTTAGTTGGGGCTCAGTACACAAGCTTAAAAATGAAGTGCACTTCTGAAAGTACCTCCTGGTCTTCTGCGTGGATGGAAAGCTCTTCATTAAGTTAAGTTTTCTTCCAAATAATGCGTAAAATGAGCTACATGAGGATACCGTAATTTTACTCTAATTTAACACTCGCATTCCCTTGAATATCCCGAGTCCTGCAGTACGGTGTGGCAATGGCAGCGGGTAATGTTCTAGGAAGTGCTTTAGAGCTGACAAGATAGGCAGGGATTTATTAGCAGAAAGATTTTGTACCCCCTTGGCATCATTTTGTGTCCCTGCAGTAAAAGGCAGGATTTCTTGGCTGTGCCGTGTCCTTCTGCTTCTCATCCATCCCCACTTTATCCTCCCTCCCCTCCAAGGCTACACAGATGTGCCAGTTCAGATGCCAAATGAAAACCTGGGTCCAAGAGGAAAGTAAAAATGGAAAAACGACTTGGTGTTCATAGACAAAAATAACTTCTTGAGGTTCTTTTTTTTGTTGCTGTTTTGTTTGCATTTAGCTAAAACGCTTCTTCCTTCTTCCTCAAAAATTTAATTTGGAGACAAGCTGAATCATTTGTTTTGTTTTTACTTTGGTGTTATTGAAGTCTTTTGACCTTTTTTTCTTTTTTTTTTTTTAATTGGTTCAAATTTAAGAATGTTTTCAGTTTGAGGATTGTGAAATGCAGCCTTTTCAACCCACTGGGGACAAAAAACCCCTTCCTTTCGGAAACAAAGATATGATGTCTTTCAATGCTTCTTTTGGTATCCATCTCCCTCGTTTTAAAACGAAACTATGCTCAGTTGCCCTGAAAAAGCAACTCCTCTTATTCTACCATTCTGAGCCTTCCCACGTTGAGATCTGTAACGCAGACTGAGGCCTGTACACAATATTAAAAAAAAAAAAACAAACAAACCACCAAAAAACCCCCCAAAAACCCAAACAACAACAAAAAAACAAACCAAAAAAATCCCCCAAACCCAAGACCTTTTTGAAGTTTTAACTTCTCCTCGCTGTCTAGATTTGTGCCACTGAACAACTAGGAACAATCCTAGATAGCTCAAAATTTGCTGCATATAGACTGCAAATGCTATAGGTGAAGGGGATATTTGAATATTACAACTGCACGTGATGAGCTTTGACCTGTAAACGCAGCTCTGAGTGCACATTGCGATTCAAAAGATTTCGCCAAATGCTCGTTGCGGCGGTACCTCTGCAAGGCTTTTTCGCGCTGTCCCCAGGCAGCGGCTGGAGAGCACTTACTCCGACCCTCTGTCGAGCTGTGACTCCGCGTGAAGAGTAATTGGATCGTATTTAGTCCTTGGCAAACGAATGCGTACAGGAGAATTAAAAGGAAAATACAACTTTTTCCTGTGGGATTGCTACTCTGAAGGAAAATAATCTCTGCTGAAGAGATTATCTGCAAAGAGAATCACAGAGATTCTCTGAGAAGAGGAGCTCTGCGTCTCCCGAGCCATTACCTTGTTGCTCACAGTACAAACAGCAAAGCGGGCTCCTGTTGCTGGACTTTGACTTAGTCCGGTAACATCCCGCAATGCACTACTTTTGGAAATGCTGTATGTCTATTAAGGTGTTAAAATATGCTATGAGTGGCCAGCCCTGGTTTCCAAAGCAGAAAGACTGTTTTCCAGAAGCAGTTTTGCTTTTCCCCAGCTGACGGGAGCATGATGCTGACTCGGGGGTGACGAGAGGTGCCCTGGCTCGCTGGGGAGGGGAAGCTGTTGTGGGAACGACGCTGCTTTGTATGAACCGCAGGCACTTCCCCCAGGCTGACTTCTGGTGGGCGAGAGCTTACGTGGGAGAGCACTTGGTATCTCGAAGCTCAGAGTTCAACAAGTCCAAACCAAAATGAAAAACCTTCAGGAAAATGCATCTTGGAGGAAAATCATCTTTCTTATCCCCCTAATTATTGGAAAGAAAACATAAAATGCAGGGACAAAAGCTGCTTTCCATAGGTTTCAGCAAGCAGGAGACATGTGGCCACAATATTTCTTGGTTATTTTCTTTGCCTTGCATGGAACGAGTGATGGTGGCAGACCTTTCCATCTGATCTTAACGTGGGAAGGCACTTGCAACGAGACTGCTTCCTTGAGGGCGTTGCAGGAGAAAGACCTTAACTTAAATAATAAAATGAAATCAAACAGTGCTCAGACTTTTCCTTCAATGACTTTCCTTTAAGTCATTGAATTAAGGGCATCAGTTGGATAGGAAACCACACGTTCAAAGGCCTTTCTGAGGAGCAGAGCAGCCAGCCGCTCGGCTGTGGCTTAGTGCAACGTCTCCCGTGCTCTACTCCACCTTATTTGTCACTTTAACAGAGCGCATCCATGCAGTCAGTTTAATGTTGTGTCCCCCTCCCCCCCGTCCCCCCCCGAGGAATTTCATTTTAATCACCGCAGAAATATTCACTGTGATAAGAACGACTCATGGTCTATTAATTTCTTTCTCCGTAGTAGGTTGCCATCACTAATAAGCATTATAGGCAGTTCATGCAGTGCTAGCTGTAGTAGCCAGCGTTTTCCCTGATAAAATCTAGTTTCAGCAGCTTTCCAAATTTGTGAACTTTCAAGTGTTTAGGAGGAAATTATCCACACAGAACTAGAAACAGTTGTGATTTTTATTGCAAAACCTGAAATATAGAGTGGAATTATACCTGTTTTGAGGAAATTTAATTGGGCATTATAACTGGGCATTTCTTGTTTTGGAGATAGTCAAAACTAGAGAGAGATGGAAGACTAGGAGCTTCAGGGTCTACATCCTTGTCCTAATCTGCTGTTTTACCCCAAAATTGTCAAATGCCTTGATGCCCAACTGTGATGCATATTTTGGAACAAATCTTTTCTTACAGGCATTTATAATGTCTGAGGCTCTTGCTTTTGTTCCACAGCGAAGTGGGGAAATCCTGTGATACTGAAATGACGTTTTACATTGAAATCTATACCTCCACTGCCATGATCCTTAGCAGGTATGAGAGCTCTCACTTCTTCTGCACATCAGTTGATAGCTGTTTCCAAAAGCCAGTCTTGAAAGCGTTTCACTGGGTATGAATTTAGACTTTCTAGGTGTACGTTTAGCACACAAGAGCCTGGTAATCCATTCTCCTTTTCCTAATGGAACTGCAGCTTTTCCTTCCCCCCTCCCTTTAGTTTTTTAATGCAGCAGCGTTGTGACAGAGCTGCAAGATCTGGCCTTTAGGGCTCTGCTGAAGGCTCTAGCTATGGCATTCAGTCATATTGCCTTATACTGTATAATGAACTGTACTTTCGAGGGAATGAACACACATTTCAAACATCATAATGCAGAGAAAAATGTTGGTTTATATTTCTTTTATTATAAATAAAACAATTATCTTTTCGTATTTGCAATTTTGATCTTAACACAAGGATAGTAACTTCAACAAGAGCAACAAAAAAATGCTGCTTTTCTCCATACTAAGGGAAATATAAAGTTATAAGCACGAAATGAAAGCTGTCTTGGACAGTCTCTCAACCAGAGTAAATTCTAGAGCTGAAAGAAAATGAGTGAATTACGACTTATATTACAATTCCCTCACAGGCTTTATCCACATGATTAAAAACAAAACAATCTTAAGAAATGTGCTTTTCCAATAAACGGCAAGGATTCATGTTGTGAAAAGGGCAATTGGCCACTAAAGTAAGATATTACTGTATGTATTGGAAATTATAGAGTTTGTTTGGCTTCTTACTTGAAGCTCATGCATGTTTGAGTTAGTTAAATAGCCATTTAGTAGCATTTAAAGCATCTGTTTGTAGTATTCTACCTGATGTACCCAATTCAACACAGCTTTGTTCTAAAAACTGTGGTTAAGCAGAAAAACTGTGCCATCTCTGTCAGCTTTCACATACCCCCTCTGAGATTAATCCACACCCCTGCCTGAAACTCGTTTGCCTACGCAGAAAGGATTAAACTTACTTTACGTAGTCAGATGCACCATGGTCAGCTTAATTTTGTAATTGAATTTTCTCAAATGCATTTTCTATGCTCATTAATCCCATGAAAATTAGTGGCGGTTACCATACAATAAGCTGAACAGATGAATAACCTAGTGTTTGAAATGCTCTGCGACAGTTACTTCGGACCTGCAGTAAGAGCGAAAGAGCTGATATTTTCCTTTGTTGCAGCACCCAGGGAAGCAGAGATGAAGTACCGGGATTTGCTATTTGCATGCCATAAAGCAGGGATAAAAGCCAGGTCTTTGTAGAAAACACGTTGAGTGATAACATACTAGTTTAACAATATTAGTCATGGAACATTTACATGTATATTTATTTTTTTGAAAGGCTTTCCTTAATCTTTGAAAATAAATACAAACCTAAGTTACCCATCTAGGAAAGGAGAGCATTCAGCTGCATCAAAGGATAAAGCAATATAGATGATCTACATGATAATCAAAGATGGGGATCAGCGGTTTGATTCTTCAGCAGGAGTCCATGGGGAGGTACAGACACCATCTGCATCCTAAACGTTTCATACAACTCTACACATCAGAGGTTTACTCCAAGCTTTTCTTTGATCCTACGTGTGGTATTATCATTGATCAGACAACCCAGCTCAGCTCAGGAACTATTGGATGTCTCACTTTCTTCAAAATCAGCCTGGAAACCTTCCCAGGGATGCATCTGCTCCTTTAATTTGCTACGGAGACAAAGAATTTGTGAAGAAAATTAAAGCTGGAATAAACTGTAAGCATCCTAAATCTTGATGCTGCTGTGGTAGAAAATGTGTAAAACAAGTAGAAAAAGCCCCAACAGTTGTTTTAACCCTAAACTGTAACCGATGACACGTAAAGGGGGCCAGCCTGTGTTGCAGGGACAATCCCTTGTTTCGGTGATTCGTATGTGATAGAAGTGTTCTTTGGTGGGGGTGATTTGGAAGATTATCAGTTACATTAAATGGGAAAGTACTTGCCTATCTGAAGGAAGGTTTCCTCACTGTTGGGTTTTGGGGTTTTTTTTGTATTTTACTTTCTATTCTATAAGTTCCACAACATCCAGAGGCCAACTTTCCGAACTTTCAGAGGCTCTGCTACTTAGTATAGCCGGGGTACTCAGTAACAGTCCAAGATGCTGTAGTACAAAACAAGTAGTGTATGAAGAAATATTTACTTACCTGGAACTTAAACTCCTTTTTCCACTGTTCCCTTTGTCCTGTCATCTTCTATGCTTTTATTTTTACCATACCCTACCTTTGTTTGCAAAGAGTTTCATTTAGGTTCCTCCAATCCGACCTCTATAGGTCTACCTCACCCCGAAGTTAATCATCGCATCTTCTCTCTTCAGCTTTTGCAGCACAGTGCAGGAGACACCTGAATTAGCTCCGCTTGTAGTCCCGGTTCAGAGCTTGCTTGCCTGTTCCTGCGCTGCTACCATCCATCTTGTTCTTCAGAGGTACCTGATGGCACTGACAGCCTGGGTGACTCGGTGGCAGGTCTGTGACTGAGGCAACCAGCCGTAACCAGGTAACTCGAGCATTAAATCGAGCTGTGGCGCGGACCGCAAAGGGGATGGAATCCAGTGGGAGCCCGTACCCAGTTTTATATGCCCACTGCCAAGGTGTCGTCTGAACTTGTGCTACTCACTGCCTCTGGACTGGCCGCAGGCTGTGGAGGGAGTCGGCGGTAGGATTGCGGCCAGAAGCTTATGTGCCTTGGGGTCTCGTTGCTTTGCTCTGACAAGGTCTTTTCCTAGTAGCACGTATGAGAGCACTTCTGCTGAAATTCTGTCTCTTCCCACTGAGGACACGTTTTGTTTCGCTCTCCTTGCCCTTTACTTTCTCTGTCTCAAAATCCTCGGCTCACTTCTTGTTTCCATTCCCTGGGACGGGCTTGCTGCTGCTCATCTGTAAATCACCGGCCTCCAGAACCGATTTTCTCTGCTTCTCTTTTCAGCCTAACATCAAGTGCAGCTTTGAACAAACAGCAATGTACTTGCTTTTAGTAGGAAATACGTGAAATATATACTGCAGATAGCTTGCTTTTTTTTTTTCCTTTTTCTTTTTTTCTGTGTGGTTAGTGGCACGAAACCAGGATTATTGCAAATAAATCCTGGATCCTGACTGCTTATTACTTGCCCCTGACTGCGCCCAGTACAGAGTGGATGAAATTCTTGCTATTTTTTTCACTTTTTTCTTTAACATCAACTACAAGGTATTCAGAAAAGATCTTGGCAAAAGTTAAGATGCTTTAACGCATTTAAAAGAGCAAAAAGGTTGTATATGTTCGTTCTTCTTGTTTTCCTTCCATTCCAGGAAGAGGGCCCCTAAAATCAGTTTATGCTCGAAATGATCGTGACGCTGAGCTGTAAGGATATAGTCTGATGTGGAGTAACTGTCCCGGGGAAGTGACAGTTTGTAAATCCAGCTACTGTTGTTGAATTTAATGAAATCTTGAAGGGAAATTAGTGTAAGCATGCCCTCATTTTTTTCTGCAAACCAGATTTTCTCATAGTATTATGCAGCTATTCGAAATAGGAAAATTTAATCCCTTTTTCCTTAAGGAGAGTGTGTGTGCGGTGGAAGGGAATTGCATGGCAAGTCAAGTGGCATGGCTAGTTACAAACCCGTCATCAAGCTCTAGAATATGAAAGCAGGTCTACGCATTTTCCACCTCAGTGACCCCAAGAATCAGTTCAGGTTGGACCTGGTTAGTGCTGTTTGACAGAAGAGATCCATTAAAGCTGAGCTTCTGCGAAAATTTTGGAGCTACTGTTAGGTGAATCAGGAGAAAACCATTTGTAACAGATTTTTGGAGTGGACTAAACATTTCTTAATAGTCAACTATAGCTGGGGCACTATTACTGCACATACGCCAGAGTCTAAGCCTGTATTTTCAGCAATAGAGTTACAACTCATTAAATGATGTTTTCATGAACCGAGTGCTGTAACTGTGAGCATTCTCCGTAACCTTGCCTGACCTTCCCATGAAAATATGCCACATAATATGAATTTTTTTGCGTGTGGACAATATGAGCAAAGAGGAGGTGGGAACTCACCATTGCCATGTTATTTACTTACCCTTAGAAACTGTATTTTCACCTGACGTTTTCCACGTGAATTTTAGTCTGCTTTATTTTGGTTCAGTTTTATTTTGTGATTTATCTTACAACGATACCTTTTCTGCTCTTCATCCTGTGCAAGTACTTTCTCTGGGAGCAGCTCTTGCTCGCAGCTGCATCCACAGCTGTAGCTGCGAATGAAAAGCAGATCAAATGTGTCCGCTTTCTTGTTTCTGCAACAAAGAGTGAGGATGCACAGAAATGCTTTTATTCAAATTGCCATGTTTGGAGCATTTTTTTTTTTAATTTTCTTGACTTGAAGTGCTACTTCCATTTTCACTTTTCTGCTTGAGTGAGAAGACGACCGGTGTGAAGGTGAGCAATGGCAGAACAAGGCTTGACCTCTTGGAAAAGCAACTATTTCTTTGCCCATGTTACTGAAGAGAAAACTTTCAAATGGAGTATTATTGTAGGAGAACAAACACCAGAAAATATTTATATCAATCACCTAAGTCCCGGGTCTTGCTGATGGTTTGTTATTGTTCTGCTAGTGAATAAGCGCTTTATTTAACAGGTATTTTTTCTCTAAAACTTCTTTATGTTGAAGTCTGGCTCCTGGGGAGGGCAGGGGCAAACTTCACAGAAGACAAATCAGAACAGAGTAAAGGCTCACTCTAAACCAAACTTTCTTGCTGTAGAGCTCAGTTAGTCAGAGGGCCACGAACAAACTATTGACAACACAGTTTCTGGAACTAAAGAGCACATCTGAAAAATCTGGGCGAGGGGGAAATCACATTGGTGTAATTTCTTTTATTTATAACAGCTCTAAAGCTAAAACCTCCCTGCAAAGCTCCATGCGCTCAGTCTGGTTTTATACTCGGACAGGAGACATCATGTTCTGGCGTTGAAACATGGAATGCAGAGACAAATGCTTTTTCTGGGGAGCCACTTCACTTACAGGAGGACGGGGAGGGCACGTTCTCACTTGGCTGGCAGACAACTGGCCTGGCTTTGCGAGTCAGGCCTCTCTGGTGTTTAGTTCCTCTTTCCTCTGGTGCAGTCTTGGTTTTCATCTGTGATTATTCTGATCTTTTCTCTAGCTCTTATAGGGATGCGGTTGGTTCCTGATTTATGTCTAAAGTCCCATGATATCCAGAACGTACAGAAGCTCTTCAGACTCCATCTCTTCCCCTTTTACAGGTTCTGAAGGATTAACTTTGATTTTATGCCTGTGAATTGTTACATAATTTTGTTACGTAAGGAATAACCATTGGAGAATCCCTAAAAATAACGTTCATCTTACCCACCGTCTTCCACTTCAAGAACTTCACTTTTCAAGACATTCTTTCCCCTTTTTTCCTTCTCTTTCCTGCTATATCTCATAGCTATTTAGATCCAGCTGTCCACTTTCCACTGGCTCATAAACTTCTCTCTTGCTTTAACAAGTGAATACCGTCATCATCTCAGAGTAGATAAAACAGAAGGATAATGAATCACTGCCACAGAAATGAAAGTCATAAGGAAGAGCCAGCTTGGATGCTAACTTGCTTTCTGGAGCCTATGGGAATACCTAAGAATGGTAGAAATATGCTCTTTTGGTTCAGCCCAAGCATTCAAAGCCTGCCCAAAGCAAGCCTTAGCTCGTGTTTGTGCCTCGCGTCCCGCGCGGACGTGGGGCTTCGGTGCGTGCGGTGCGTCGGCTCTGTCGCCTGCATCTGCCGCCCTGCCTGGGTGAGGTCCAGGCGCGGATTGCCGGGGCTTAAGGGCTTTCAGCTCCCTCTGTTAGCAGCACCTCTTGCTACTTGGTGAGGGAAGGGCTTTGCCTCTGGAGACCCTCTTCCCCTCCGGTGTTGCTGCAGCTGCATCCCCTTCCTATAGAAGCGCAAAGCCAAAATAGGAAAATGGGCAGAAGGCTGCAGACTCCCCCTAATCACCGGCTCTGGGAGCAGCGTCTAGGCAACGTACCAAATTTTCACTCGTGCTGCCTGGGTAATCCTTGGGTGGATTATGATCCGCTTCATGCCTTCTGGAAAAGCCATGCCACGGGCATGCCTAGTCTCTTCTCTTGTAAGAAAAACATCTTTTTATTTTGTAGTTTCCTAGACCACCAACCCTCTTCCATCTTTAGTTTCAACACCTCTACCTGGAAAGATTATTTACACTTATGCTCTTACTATTTTAAAAATAATCTATGCGTACTCCAAGTTAGAAAAATATTACACAAAGAAAGTGGGATAGCCTTAATTAAACAATTTAGGTTTTGTCTAGTCAGTGTGATTAACTTTTGTCCCCGTTACCCCCTGAAATGATAGCACTAACAAATATTGCAAGGCATTTTAAAATTAAATTAAATGTTCCTTTGATTACATTAAAGATAATGCATTTTAGAACTATTCCTTCAGGAGCTGTTTCTCACTAGTGACAGCACTGATCAATTTGCCTTGTCTTTCCCTGCAGAAATAATCTTTGAGTCTCCTTGAGACATCGTTTGATCAAAGTGCATTTGCAATTCGGTGATTTGAGCAGTCTGAGTCGTCATCTTAAAGTAAAGGTCCTAAGGGAAAGAAAAATGAGAGGATGTGCTTATGCATAGGGTAATAAATTGATCTGAATATGTGGATAATTACATACAGGTAGGAAAAAGCAAAAGGTTTGGGAAAAAATTCCATGTTCTTAAAAGGCTTGATAAAGAGCTGTTTGAGTTGTTATTTTTCCAAGAAAACCACGCCATGACTAGTAATTAGTGCTACCTGCAGATGTTTGCAGGGGAAAACCAACTCCTGGATAACATGGGCAGGACAGAGAAGTCCAGTGCTCTTATTTCTGCCACGGTTTATAGTTTCTTTGTAAAATTTCCTCCAAAGAGGAAACCAGAAGAGGTATTGCCAGCGCCGGTCTGCTGAGCTGTGGAGGCACGGTGGGTTCATACTCCAGGACAGACCTTTGAATCCCCAGGGGAAGCTCTGCAGTCCTCTGGGAGGCCTTGACCAGAGAAGCAGCAGCACTGCTGTCCTCGTCTTTGGGGAAGGTGATACTTCATTTGTGGATGGTAATACTTTATTTAGCAAAATCTTGGCTATGCCAAAATATGTCTTTTGCTTCCAGCCCAGGTTAGTGGGAGTGAGTTTGCATTTACGTGTAGCTAAAGGGGGGCCCAGCTCCTTCGCAAAACCCATACTGGGGAGGGGATCCGTGTGCACTAGGTATGTTCTTATGGGGGAAACGATGGCTGTAGGGAAAAGCCGTCTTGTGGACAAAAGATATATGGCATTAAAAAAAAGATGATGCCATTATAAATATATGTTTTACTAGTACGTGTAAACCAGTTTCTACTTAGAGGGATTTTTGGTGTTTCTAAAACAAATCATGGAAAGCATGTTTTGAAGTTATTTATAAAACTTGAAATCTTGAAATTCTGTCTCTAGCTTGTCTTTTCTTCTTTTCTTTCCCCAAAGATGCCGGAGGCGCATGGTTATTTTTAAAGCATTCTGAGGTTGGGAAAAACAAAAAAAAAACCTTACTCTTGAGACCAGAATTATAGGAACAGGGTATATATAGAGGGGAAGAAAGGCAGATGTAGGAGTATCCAGGGCAATTGCAGACTTAGTATAGCAGCTTATGCTGTGGGTCACCTTGGAGAAGCTCAGACTAAGCTCAACAGCTTTCCTGCTGTTGACCCATTACTGGAGAATATTGGGATATAAACTCCTCTAAACAGCCTCTCGAGTATGTCTCAGCACTGCTGTTACTCACAGGCAAGTGACTGAAGCATTTCACAGAAAAGCACAAAGAATAAATTGCTGAAGGGTAAACAAGATGTCTGCATGATGGAGTCTTTTAATTCAGAGTACAGTCTAAGAATACTCGTGCTATCCAGAAAGCAGGATGGGATTTCCCACAGCTGCAAATCTTGATCAAAGTCCAAGGAAAAAAAAAAAAAAAACAACAACAAACACCAAAAAGCTAAAAGCCAAATAACTTAATTAGCTCCCTTCTCTCCTCCCTTCGCCTCCTCCTTGGACTATGTCGTCACTAGAAAAGGAAGATACAGATTTAGGAGGTGGTTTGGGAACCACCAATAACCAACAATTCAGTTCAATAACAGAAGCATTTTCTACTGCACAAACACATTTGAGAGATCTTTGGGGGTTACGACAGCACAGCCTTGGGCGAGGACATGTGAGGCTTCCTTTTGCCCGTGCTGCATCAGGCACCCAACGTGACTGGCTTCTACGCCTGCCTTTGTACCTCGAGGTGAAGTGGCCCCAGAACTGCTGCTCCTCACTGACGTCGAGTAGCTCTTTGTGCCAACTCTTCATTTGGACTAGATGACCTTTAAAAGGTCCCTTCCAACCCAAACTATTCTGTGCTATGACTCATCACTATTCCAGGCTGAAGGAGGAGGGCAGGGCCAGAACCCATACAGTGTCTTGTAATATTTGATAAATTTCATTCTTCTGTGTTTGTTTCTTAATTTTCCACTTGCCCTCTCCTTTCCTATTCCCCATTCTTTTAGATTTATTGCTTGTGAGTCAACAAACTATGGCAGATATTTTTAGATTAGCCAGAATCTGATAATATGTGTAGAGGAATTGAAGTCAAGTATAGGCTAAGATCCATATTGGTTCCATTCATCGTAATTAAAACTGCTGAAATCCTTTAAGTCTTGGTTTGAGAATTTTAGCTTTGGGGCTACCGGTTGCCTTCATGATGGAACTTGGATGGAGCCAATGTTCCCCCTCCCTTTCCTGCCTTCTTAAATGGATTTGCAGCTTCAAAAGTTGTTAGAAATTAGTGGTTCCATGTGGCTTGTCAGCTTCTGGTAATTCAAATGTGCAGTTTCTGAAAGTGACTTTCTTCAGTTCTATATTTCAAAATATGCTTTGGTATGCTTAGAAGGAAAGGCAGAACAACCTCATTTATAATTAGAGTTTAGTTTGTAAAGGGTCATTTAAAAAAATTTAAATAAAAACACAGAATATTTCATTTGGGCTGGAGTTTAACGCATGCGAAGAACAACCAAGAGCAGTTTATTGATTTAGTGCCAAAATATTCATTGGCAAGACAAACCATTATTTTACTCAGTCAGTTGAGTTATTTTACATGACTGGCACCGTAAGAACTTGAACTGATACTGGGAATGAGAACACAAGCATTTTCCTTACTTTTAGCCCTTTCAGCTCGTACTGGTTTGAAAGCTCAGTCCGCCTGGGCAGACTCTGTGCATAAAGAATCAGAGAACTTGAGTTTAAAATGACGGTGAGGATGGGAAAAGAGTTTTCTGACCAGTACAAGAGTGACTTGTACAGGTTCTGCTACTCCAGACATAACAACTGTGCCAATTGCCCGAATCCTTGTGTTCGTTCCTTGGTCTGCTGTTTCTCCAGTATTCTGCAAATTCCTAGCAAATGCCGTCTTACGCAGTTTTATAAAGATATACTTTCCTTTTCTTTTAAGAGAAAAGCTCTTAAAAAGGGCTTGAAACACGTCCAGAGATGGATAGTTTACCAAATTAAAGAATTTCAAAAAGTGGTTCTTAGGAATTCATCAGAAACCTTAATTCTTGCTTTGTTCTTGAATATTGGATGCTGGGTTTTCCATGAAAACTTAGAAATATTTTTTTTTTCTAATATAAATTCCTTGAAATAAAACTTTGTATAATAGAAGATAGTTTCTTTGTTTAGTAAGACATACATTCCAAAGAGGCACAGTCAACAGTCTTTATTTCTTTTTTTTTCTGTGAACTTTCTTATCCATAAATAAAATTGATAATAACTTTGAAGTATGGAAATTCTGTGTTAAATTATTATTAGCAAAATCTATTAACATAAATTTTGTGTAACGTTATGTTGGTTTTGATCACAAAATTTAGAGAAAATGCACCTTTTGTGCAGAGCCAACCAACAAAAACCTTAACATCCAAAAACTATCCAGAAAAGCTTTCGACCTCTTTTGGTTTCCTCTTAAGTCTTTGCTTCCTGGGCTTCCTCAGAAATTAGGTTATTTGAGCAATGACTCAGCTCAGGAATCTTTTCCTTTCTAGTAAGCAAACAGTGGCGTCTTTTTCCAATTTTTTTTTTTTTTTTAAAAAGCTATGATTACAAACCTGCACGTCAAAGAGCAATTTCCTGAGTAATGGGATGTCTGAGAAAGTACGCTGCAGTGGTTTCAAAGACTGTGGTCATGCAGAGCAAGAGTCTGGTTTCTGCAGATCTGCATTTTCATGCTCAGACATTTGCCTTTTCTTAAATTCAATTACATATATGCAAGATGCTCGTTGTAACAGTAAGTATATATAGTATATATGCATATAAATGTATATGTGTGTGTATATATATACACTAGCTTCTTCAAAGTAGACGAATATATCCGTGTTGTGTACGTAATTCGGTGTTAGCTGCAAGGACGGGAATTTGCTGTCTCCTGTCAAACTGTTCCCCGCCAGCCTGAGCCCTCTGGCGTGGGACCACAGGCCTCTCGTCCAAAGCGGGTGCTGCCTCCCCCGGTAAAGGAACAAGCGCAGGAATCGAAATCTCCGAACAGCTCTTTTCAGAAGGAGAATAATCTAGCCATCCCAATTACTGACATTAAATAATACGATTAAACGCCAGCATCATTCTGCTGGAAGAAAAAAAAGAATTATAAACATTAGGGAAAAGTAAGGCGGGTTGGGCTGGTATGAGCTGTAAGATTACTTCAAAGCACCAAGGACTTCCCAGCAATAATGCATATTGAATAGAACATGAGAATGGAATTTAAGATGCAAAATAAAAGCCTTTAACAACTCTTTATAGCTTCATTTTGAATTTACAGACAGTTCTGGGGATGAGAAGTTTAGTATTAAGACTGTAGCTTGACAGATACCAAGGATTTGAAATCTAAAACTTGAAGTTCTCATAAATCTTTCTATTAAGCTCTTTGACAAGTTCCAGAAATTCAGGCAATTGGATCTGCGGTTATTTATGTGCTACCTGACAGTAGCTAATAAAAGTGTCCTACTTCCTCAGAGGTATATAAAAATGTAAATTGTTTTGAGACTTCTCTAATTTACACATTAGATTTACCGATGTGTATTTCACTTTTGCACATTTTTGCTAAATGAGCATTATAGCCTGGAGGGAGAAAAAAACCCCTGTAAAATCCCACACTACTTCATATATCCAGATAGGCTTTCTGGATGCAACTCTACCTAATTACTAATACTCTCTAGCATTGTTCAATATAACACCCAAGAGCCCCGAGACTAGGAAAAAATGCATATTGTGAACATGAGAGCGATTCGTGCATTAACTTTCATTTCCTCGTGCTGTGAGATATTTAAGGAAATAGCAAGCTTCAAGCATCCGAGTAATCCTGTGGTCAAATCCTGATGCCTTGGTAAATGCTTAAGCTTTTCATTGAAAGAGGAAAAAATGGGATTTTTTTGAAACGAAATACATATTTTTCTTTATGTATATGTTATGGCTCATTAATTCTTCTCCTTACTTGCAGGCTACAACACAGATGACATTTGGATTATCGGATGCTGCCTTGCGACAAGAAATGGCAAATTCTCCCTCCGTGGTGCAGGAACGCTGAAGGAGCTGAGACTGAAGAGGAATGGGAGAAATTCCTCAACCACCTTGAACTTTGCAGTGTGGCATTGGAGTGATCATGATGAAGGGACATATACGGAATATTCCTGTGGGAAAACAGCTTTAGAAAGGGTTTATTCTTCATAAATTACCACATCTCACATATTTCTTTTGCCCCTTCCACGCAGGGCATGATTTCACCATTGTGACCTGGATATAAGGAACACCGAGATTTTTCCCAGACTAATTCACTGAGTTTCAACTTTTACACTGAAATTTTCTAAGTCACTCACAGGATTTTCCTGATGGGATTTGGTCATGTAGTTCCTGTTAAATTACAAAGTAAGTCCCTGAAGTCGTCGGATGACTTTCAGAATCACAGGCTTGATGCTCTAATGTCAATAATGATTTCACTCAATCGGGTACATCAGTTCCCCATACGGCAGATATTTTTCTTACCTGGAAAAGGCAAATCAGGTTTACTCTCCTCTGTGGGCTGAAATCTAGAAGGCAGATTTGCCTCACACGATGTGATATGACACAACACACTGGAAAAGTTTGAATATTGAAAGCAGAAAGCAGAAGAAACTGGACAGGCTGCTGGGTTTTGCCCTTGGGCGTGCATTCCCTACTCCTAAAGCAATACCGATGCGTAAATCAAGCAGCAGTTGTACGCTGCTAAGGTGACACCACGTTTACAATGTCTGTTTATAAGATTTTGTCCCCCTCCTGTTTTCTAGACGCCGCAGTTTCAGGTGGGCAGTTGTGCGTCCGCGCTGTGTGCAGTAATCCTCTGCAAGCTGAATTCGCTACGGGAAGACTTTAAATACGGCCAACACGAGTGGCAACCAAAAACGCGTTTCAGTAGCTGAATCCGGTCACTCGGGTAGGCTTCCCTCGCTGCTGCGACGTTTCATGAGAAGGCTAATGCAATTTACAGAAACTCTACGTGCTTTATTATATCCTTGCTTTGGGGAGACGTGAGCTTTGTTTATAGTCATTCATAACTATAATAGACTAGTACGTTTCCAACATTGTAGCGTAGTTTTCTTGGATAAACTAGAACGTGTTTTTTTTCAGGGAAAAGTAGGCAGCACAGCTTTCGCTGACTAAAAATATACATACTCCATTGAAGTACATTCCTATACAATATTCATTTTATCTTTTTTTTTAAACTATGGGTAAAGTCAGACAAAAGAGAATTAATTAGTTAAGAATAAGAAGAATTCATTAATAAAGCTGTATTTATCTCCTTCTAGAAGTGGAGGTATTTTCAGTGCCCATAATCTGTTTCAGTGACAGCTGCAAAATTCAGATTAACATTCAGGTTATATTTGTGTATTCATGAAGATCAAGACTCTTTGGAGTAGGTGCCATTTCAGGGCTGTTTGTTCCTTCTGCTACAGAGTTTAACACCAACTAAGTGATCGGTTTATCACCTTTTCTGACATGAATAGTCCCGATCTCACTGGGATTGCTTACAAAACCCCAAGTATTCCTGGTGTTGTGCACACAACCGAAACCAAATTAAAATGCAAAGAGGAATTCCCATGAATGGAATGTGCTCAATTGGTTCAACAGAAGGGGAAGAGAAGCACGAGGAGAAAACCTGGAAAAGAGAATAGAGAAAAAAATATTGAAAATCCAGTGTAATAACGTTGAATGAGCACTGACAAACACCGTAATAGTAAAACCCCACTTTGTTCATACAAAAAGTAGAGCTGAATGAGGGAAAATAATAAAAAGGTAAAATATAAAGCATTTTTCTTCTTGCATAGTTTTGCTACACACTGTGAAAACTCACTCCCAGTCTATAAATCTATATTTATTTATTTCCTTCAAATAGTAAAAATCTCACAGATTACGGACAATATTATTGCATTTATGCAGTGTTATGGGGTTAGATGCCTAAATTTATTATGATGCAAAGCATTTCATTCTGCTTTATTAATGAAAGTAATTTATACAAGCAGTGCCTAAACCTGCTCTCATAGAAATTGGAGAGAATATTCTCCTTGGCTTCAATGCAGGAGGGAATAAGCCTTTACAGTGTTATGCATTGGGAGACTGCAGACATTTCTAGAAAACCTGTTATTTCTCTATAAAATGGGGTAAATGAGGAACGGAAAGACCATGTTCAAGCTTAAATGAAAAACCAGAAGAGAAATATCGATTCAGTTGTCTAACTAGTGGATAGTATTTCTTCCAAACAATCAGCAGGCAGAATAAATGGAATAAAAGCTGAATAAATAAAGTTTGTATGGAAAAGATCTATATGACAGCATCATAGAGTATTGCAAACAGCAGTACAGCGTTGAAAATATGCTTTGCAGAGCAGCTCTGTGGGGAAATAAATGTATGCTGAAGTAAGGCAATGAAAGGTCGACTGAATATGAAGTCCTGTTTATCTTCTGCCATTACAGACTAAAGAAAGAGCGTCCCAACGCCCCCTCCCTGTCCTCACTTCACATACATGTATTGCGTCTTGAGGGCGTTAAAACCAGAGGGGTCAGCTCACCTGGGCTGGAACGGGCCACCCTCTCCTGGGGAAGAGCTCTGTCGCGGTGTGTCCTACCAGGAAACGTGCGGCTCATGAGTGACCATTCCGTGATTTGTCAGTGGCTCACGTCTCTGAGTAAAAATCCTAAAACCCAAACCATATTCAAGGGAGGGAAACATGGGATGTACAAGCCTTGAGTAAGAGCCCAGGATCTGTGCATTGCACTGAGCGTAGACTAGTCTCTTCTGAGCTTACATGGTGTTACAGCAACTGATGTGAAAACTGATGGTGTTTGTGTTCCTTCCTTTGTTACAGTTTGGTGAACGTGTTAATCTTGGCTGTTTTAGGTGTTAGCATAAAATTCCAGAGGAATTACTTGTTTTGGTGCTGGACCTTTCCCTACACATTGTTGATCAGTCTGTCTGGACTGTGAACGTGGCTTGCCTCCTCTGGGAGCTCAGGAGGAGATACATTTCAGACCTCAAGGGCTTCGCTAGAATGGACCTGGAGGGAACGAGCACTATGGTGGCAAACTTTAACCAAACACCTAAAGAAGGTCTTTCCTTCAACCAACGCTATTTGTCCAATAACAGACCAAACCAGTTTCACTACATTATTTGCTTGTTGCCTGAATTTAGATGGGGGGTGAAAGTTGCTTTCCAACATTGTGGAATTACAATAACTTGATATATTCCCTCACCAGAATGTCATATATTCTCTCATCCTGCAATTAATCTTGTAAAAGAGCAAACAATGATACAGCATTAATCAACCACTGTGACAAAAAAGATTGTGATGGAAAGATGAACCCAGCTAAAATTAATTTCTTGAGCGACAGCTTGAAGCTTAAACAAGTGGAAAACATGGTGCAAATTGTACCTAGCTTCAAGAAAGGGATTTTAATGAGAAATGCAATGGCACAGCAATACTAATCACCACTGAGCGAATATCCTCCCCATTCCTGCATTTTCCCTTCTCGTGTACAACACAGTGGAGGGAAGCAAAGCCTGTACTGCATCCGTCGCCCGGAGGAAGCCGCAGAGCTGAAGTGCCGGCGCGTTTGAGGGAGCAGATGAGCGGATTTGTGCTCATGTGCGACTGACTGAGGCAGTGTCCTTTGGCAGAGGCTGCATGATTACCGAGAACAGAAAGTGATTGAACTTGCCACGTATGCTCTGTTCCTTACTAGACATAAGAGAAAGTGTCCTGTGAGCTGCCTTTATGTCTGTCACACTGACAGCTGCAAGGAGAGAAGCCCCGGGATGCTCGTGCAGGCATCGTTCTGCAGTGATGCAGGACAAGCATCAGGGGAACCACGCGAATGTCAGCTGGTGTTCAGACCCTTACGCCTTGGTTCCTGGCTGTAACACGGCCACCACCACCACCTTCTTACGTTTAGAGCTGTTCGGTTTTGTACGTTTTGTCTCTTTGGGGTTTTTTTTGGTGCAGGTTTTCTTTTTCAGAGCTGAGAAGTCTTCTGTGTTCCTTATTTCATTGAACCTTCAGAGAAAATCAGGTAACCTTTCCCAAAAAATGCATGCTTTCCTCTACTGCCAGGTTGATGGAAGTCAAGGAGCAGCCTGGTTGCTCCTCCCACAGGTTACTGGCTGAAGGGAAACTAACCCTCCCCTGCTGCAGCTGAACTTCATCTTGAATAACAAACGGGGTGGGCAGATCCCAGCTATTTCTCATGTTCTGCTCAACTACTGTTTAGCTGTCCTTACCTCTGCTAGTACTTTCTGAGTAACTAAACCACTGCTGATTTCATAGCAATGAAATAGTATCCTGACTTTTCTTTACAAGTGTTTTGAAAATATCACCGTGGGGGTTTTTTTTCTTCCAAAGTTTAAGAGCTTGACTGACACGTACAAGGATGCAGTTTTCTTCAAGGTAACTTTTGAACTTTTCCAGTTTTGAGGTTAAAAAGGCTGGTTAATTCAGAGTTCTTCTGTTGCTTCAGTGTTTTACAAGTGAAAGTGTAAAGCTAGTAAATATTTATGTAGTTGTAGTGATGATAACAACATGATTTTTCTTGGTTTTCAAACCTCTTTCAAATCTTGGCTTTAAACAGCAAAAGCAAGCCCAGAAACCTCCTGGCAGTAAGCTGTCTTCTTTATCTAAGTTTTGTGTGTGTTAGATTTATTGCTTGAAAGAATGCCTGAAAAAAGTACTATGAAACAGAATAGTTTTAAAACTGTAGGAATAATGAAGTACTTTACTGAGATAAAGTATGATTGATTGTCTTGAAGAAGGCTTGCTGTATGTCTGTGCCTCAGACGCAAGGTGTATCTTCAGCTGATTAATGATCACATATTTTTCTATGATTCCTTCGAATGGCAAAAAATGTACTAAAAATGGACCTTTGTATGAAAGTGAAGATAAGCACCCAAGATGTGCGTGAGATACATATTAACAGTGAATATATTGAATCTTAGTCCTAAGATGGACTCTAAAAATGCAGATAACTTAGTAGATAACAAGGCAAAATGTGACATACAGAGTGATAAGGTGACTCCCATGCAACACCATGCTTAAGGTAGAGAGATTTTACTGGCCTCAAAAGAGGTCCCTCTTGGGTACTGTTAACAGAAGAGGGTTTGTAATCAGCGCTGTGCATCTGCAGCTTACTCCCTTCTTCGCTTCTTGACACAGTCTTGCTTCCACTGCACCTTTGCAGCCTCTTTGAGTGATGGTTCATACATACAATTAAGCGACAAAACCTATCCCTCCCCCGCCTAAGGTGAGATGAGCCATTACAAAGTGATCTGTAAACAAATGTCATCATTGTGCTATATTCACCTGCTGATTTTTAAATCCAGAAATTTGGGAGAAAATGAGATACAGCTAATCAATGCCCTCCTCCCATCCTTCCCAAATGTTAGTTTCTTTTTTTTTAATAAAAGTCATGTAATCATGTTTGTCAAAACAACACATATACTATGTCTGTGGAGCATGTCATGATACATCATTTCCTTTCTTTATCTGAGAGCTGTTATTGTTTTCCTTCAAGTCTTCTCTATTCCAGGCTAGTTGATTCCAATTACCGCAAATGCTCATTGTAGGTCACGTTTTCTACACCTACAGTCATCCACCCTTTTCATTTTAATTTTAAAGAATTGAGGCAGATGAAACAATATGTTACAATTGCCTGAGACTCGTACACTGACTCCTAGTTAACGCTGGGTAAGATGACATGGTTACTTCTTGTGTCTGCCAAGGAATATTCCAGTTTATACATCTGAATGTACTGTTATTCCTTTTTCTGTGCTGGCGTATGTATGATATGAGCCAGAGTCCTACCTTACCGAAATCTCTCTTACTTCAGAGATTTCACAAGATATCTTTTCCTGTTCTTCTCTGTTGCTGGAGTTCGTGTATTGAAACTCCAAGAGTAGCATGATCTCAACCTAACGTACCTCAGTTTGCTTATATGTGTTTTATTTTCCCTCTTATTTTGTTTTTATATGTATTCTGTTAACATTCTTATTTTAGTTGTACTGCTTCGACTATGACAGCGTAAGGAAAGCATTTTATTAAGACACGGGAATCCTCTTTTTAAATTGATTGTAATTGCAGAAAAATGCACTCAATTGGATGCAGTTCTTCATAATCAAGGCTGCCTCTAGACTCTCTCACCATAAATAACCTGGTCTGTGAGCCGCAGCAGCTCCTCTTTCTCCCCCATGTCTCTCCCAGGTTGAGCAGTTGTACAGTGGCGTCTGCAGCTAAGCTCCTCACACCATGCACCAAGGTGGAACAGTAACGAAGCTGGGAGAAAGCTGAACTTCTCAGTCCCTGTCGTACGCTGTAAACCACATTTCAGGAGAGCCACAGAAATGAGCAAGGCCGGTGATACCAGGATGGGGTGAATTATCTGAAACAGTCTAACTTGGGTCAGCTGAAGAGAGATGTTGTGGCATCTGGAGCTTTTCAGGTTTATAAGACAAAAACAAGGAGCCCTGATAGTTCCTTCTGGAGAAATAATTCCTCCTTTTGCAAAACAACTGCTGGGTCCCTGCTCCTACAAAGTCCTTCCTTCATAAGTACGCCTGCGTTCTCAGTTCAGAGAGATTTACAAAACCCACTTGATCTTTATTCTCCAAGAAGAACAGACTTTTCTGCTTCTGTTGGCTAATGCTTCCATCCCTTCTGTACCTCAGTAGATGTGCTGGTTAACTCGCCTGATGCTCATGCACGTCTCTTCCCGTTTTCCTCTACCTGCCCCCTAATGTCAGCTTGTCCGATGAAGAGGGTCTCTTCTTGCTCTCTCTAATTCTTTCTGACAAGCTTTCGGTCATGTGCTATGTCATCTTTATCCAGTGGGATGAAAATAAGAAATATCTATGACATTAAAACCATAATGAGGATGGCTTATAAAGCTTTCAGCTAAATAAATAAATAAAAAAAAATCCAGCAGAAATCATTTAAATAACTTCTGGAATTGAGAACAAATTTCTAGGATGACTAAAATTTCAGTTGAATTTCTACATTCAAATTTCTCTCTGGTTTGTAAAATTACTTTGCAGCACAAAAGAGCAACAGATGTGATTATAACCTTCCTGTCAGTTCCACCTGCTGTATTGATTTATCCGTCTCTTCTGTCTACTGAATTTTGCTCCCATGATTTTGTTTTGTAAGTAAAAACATGTCATCAGTTAAAAATCCTTATCTTTGCTGATTATATCTGCAGAATTATACTTCAGGTTTACTTGGAAGCTTTAGTTTTTCAGATCTTTCTAGAATTCATCAGTAGCCAGACAGAGGTATTGGTGTCTGGGCTCAGGACAGCCATTGTAAATGTGTCCTGTTCCTCTGAAAACATTGAGAACTACCGACTGGCTCAGGAATCACCACCATCTTCTAGACAGTCCTCACAGTGCCAGAGCTGGTAGCACCCTTGGCAGCAAACAGCTACGGGAAAGGATGCTCAGAACAAGATGACCAACTGACTTTGGAGAAAAAAGTTAAATCAACGTTGTCTGTCTGTAATCCACAAAACCTGAGGACAACGTGCAGCTGTAGATCCCCTGTCACTCCGGCAGTGTCAGTAGTTTGGAAGGAAGGAGGGAGAGAGAGAAAGAAGGACTGGGAGACCCCAGAGGAGCATGAGAAACATCTGCTGCTCTTGTCCCTTGTGGCCCTGGCATATGGACCCTCATGAGTACTGGACTTTCTGGTCTGCTTTTCAACACATATTTGAGACCTCTGGGGGCTCCATGCTTCGATATGCTGCGGACACCCAGCTGTATGCGTCTTCTGCAACAGATGTGCTCTCCAGATGTCCCCAGGACTCAGAGAAATATATGTGGAGCAGCTACAGCTACCAGCAGTTATACTTGGGTCTAGAGGAAGAGGATGTAGATAAAAAGAAGGCAACGCTTCAGGAGCTTGTCCCGATATTGGCTTCAACTCGGTGTTCTCCTGCTGTCCCTGAGGCAGACTGGAAGGTTCTGTGCTGGCAAAGGAGAGACTTTTCCCCACACTGTCCGTGACAGCCTCAACGCATCCTATACGTTGCTCACTACTAAGCTATGCTAGTGCGACAGAGAGGTGGAGGTCTCAAATCTGACAGCTAGTTATAGGTTGACAGGACAGCAGTTGAGCATCACACAGTGCCGTTCTCCAGTCCTTTTTTGTTTCCCCCCCCCAAAAAAAATAATTTTTGAGGGAAATTTTCTGGGGGTTAATAATAAATGGAACTGAAAGAAAAATCCAGGGTAGTTTTTACCTCCTAAAAGGAAGATATTCCGTGGCAAGCCTTCTTTTGAAATCTGTTGTGAAGCCAGCTAAACACATATTTATGAGTAGAAAGCAAAGAGAGCTTGAATGCAGCCAGTGCAAGGGTCAGCAAACCCCTTCAGCAGCTCCCCAGGCAGCACGGGGCAGGCCCTTTACTTTGGGTGTGATTGTGAGCACGGTGCTGCTGCGCTGCACCCACACTCTTCTCCAGTGACTTTTCCAGAGTCCCTTGTCCCGCTCGTTAGTATTAGTGCCTCCTGGCCAAGTCTCATTTCTTTGGTATATTTTTTCACCTCTTTCCTGTCTCCTTTACTCAGTACTTGTCCACCTGCCCTAGTCTGGTAGGGTATGGTACCGGCTTTTGCACGTAGGATATAAACGTTTTGAGGATGAGCGCAGCTGAGTAGAGGAACCAGAGCGATAATTAATGGGGTTCTCGGTTGTTGTCTTTCAAATGCCTTAACTCTGTATAATTAAGAGCTTTATCTGGCTGCCCTTTTTCATGTCTGTGTTATTGTTGAGATCAATACAACCACTGATATGAGTAAGGATTAAAAGATCATCCCTAACACCTTTCAGGAGAGCATTTTAGTGCTGCTGGAGGTCTGTAGTGTGTAGCTGTAGAACTGCACTGAGTGTTGCTGACTGCAAATTTAACATGTTTGGTGGGGTTTGGACATTTTGGGTAACACTTACTGCCTCTTCTTTGGACGATACGTTCATAGTTGGTGAACAATGCCGCAGAGTAATAAAAAACACAACTGCCATATGTTCTTTCTCTTAAGGCAAGGAACTTATTTGTGCATCATTTTTCTACACCTGCCATGAGATCGTAGGTGCTGACACTCTGGAGTTGTTAGATATTTTGCTCTGTGTAGACTTTAGTAATTTGCTGAGCATGAAAGTATCCCTTGGCAAAAACCAATATGAAGCTAATACATCACTTAAATTTCACCAATGCCTCATTTTGAGAACGTAACTGTTTTTTACGTATGTGCTGGCCTTTGTATTAGGGGTGAGGAGCAGAACATTTCTCATGTGCCTAGAAAGTGTTCTCGGTCTCAGACCAACAAATTCCTATATACATATTCCTGAATGAATAAGGTAGTGTTCAAGAAATAATAAATGCTAATCCCAAGTGTATCTTTTTTTTTGTTGCCCTTTTTTTTTTTTCCTCTAACTTCTCCTTTTTTCATAAGAACAAGTAAACTTGATTGTATTAGCAGTAATAGAAGAAAGAGAAGAAAAACCACTACAGAATCCACGCAGCTCACACTCCCACAATTCAGAATGTCAGCACTACAGACAGACTGAAGATGGGTGAAGCAAGGAGCTGGGTGATTTTTTTTTGTGTGGTTTTTTTTTTTCTTTTTAGGGTGTAATTTCATGTGAGGTGACTTATATTCTTGTTGTGTCTGAATGCACCAATAGTTAAAACAAAAACAAACAAAGAAAATATGGTTCTAGCACAGAAATAGTTTAGCGGAGTCACTTTGACTTATGATTGCTGCTTTATTTTTCGTTGTTGCAAGTCCCCATCAGCCAGTCTGGCCACTCCTTCTGCTGGACCATTTTTCATGTCAATCATCTGCTAACAGTAGCAGACTCCCATTTTAAACAGGGGGTCTTTTGTTATCAGAAATCAACTTTATCTTCAAAACAGTTATCTTTTAAATTACCATCATGGAAAGGATGGAGGGGAGAAGGTTTATTTTACAATATTTTCTCCAAGAGCTTGTCTTTTATGCACAAAGCCTCTGGAAGGAAAGGCATCATTAACACAGCATCAAAGCATCCGAAGAAAGAATAACCTTTTCTCAAAGCAGGGGTGGCTATTTAATGAACAATTCGCTTAATTTTTAGCCACCTTCTCCTTTCAGATGAAAAGCAATAGAAATACGTGTCAAAGAAACCAATCATGGCAAAATCTCTGTCCAATAGGCAGAGTCTAATAGAAAGGGATGATAGTACAAAGGACTGAAAAAAGCTGCTCTTCTTTCTTTTTCTCTCTTTTGTTGTGAGCACAAAGATAAGTGCACGGCAATCAGATGATTTTAATGAACAATCCAGTTGTTTGGCCTGGATGGTATAATTCCAGATGCAATCTGCAGAAGCTGTTTGAATATGAACTGGTTCTTTTCTCAATTTTCACTCGTCTGGCAGGAGCACGCTGCTAGCTGTCAAGGCAGTGGATCTGTCTTCTCCAGAGGGTGCAGGCAAAGACGTGCGAGAGAGCAGTTGCAAGGAAAAAATGGTTTTGGATGCTCTTTCCTCCACACACTTTGCAGGGATTCAGTTTTATAACCGTGTGCAGGACCTCTCTGGTTTGGAGTCAGGAGTTCCATCTGCACTGAATATAACATCTGTGGTGATTATCCCTAAGCTTTGGAGCTAAAAATTCTACTGTGTGCGATCAAAATCATACACGAATACGGAGGCATAATGTGATCGTTTTGGTTACACTTACTAGCTTGTTTCGGGAATGTCTGTGTGGCAGACGTGGTGTAGCAGTGGGAGACGGAAGACAACTGATAGGAGTGATCGAGCATGACATTACAGAGATTCAATTGATAAGCACACAGAAAATCTTCAATATTCAGTGAAATCATCTAGTGGTAAGATGGTTGGAGAAGTCATATGAAAAGTCTGTTTTTACCAAACACATTAAAAGATCTCTCAAGATTCCAGGCAAGTTTTGAGCAAGTCAGGATTTGTGGACAGCATTTGCTGCTAGCTGCTGTCCTCTTCCCCCCACTTCTCCTCGTTACCACCATCTTTTTGATGATATATTTGAAAAATCAGGCCTCAAGCTCTATTTTTCCCAAGAGTCACTGCCTTTCTCTTCTTTCCGTCTCTTCAAAATCTAAACAAGCATATGCAAAACCTGAACATTACATCTATGTAATCGATTCAGTATTTTCTCAAACGCAAAGTATGAAAAATAGCTCTCTATGTAGAGAAGTTGAGAGGACTTCAGCGTATGGAGAACATCTATATTGTTGACAGTAATTATAATGTTCCTTTTTTCCCCCTAATGGTTCTATTACCTGTATTATTACTTCTTTTCTTATGAAATGAATTATGTGCCTGGAGCTTGCAAAGAGATTCAGATCTACTAACTAGACCTGGGGAGGTGAAGCAAAAATCTTATTCATCACTTGAAAGAGCTCATAGTGAAGTACGGAAATAATAACTAGTTGGAAAATTAAAGTGATTTCCATGGTTAGTATTTTGTGTGTACTTTTGACTGTAACTACTAAGGGCTTGTCTTGGACTCTAAAGAGAAATTTACAGTTGTATGCCTGAATCCAAAAGATTAAATATAGGCATTAGAGGTTGTCTGGATGATTGTGCTTAATTCTCGTCTACTGAAAAAGCCATGCTTTCAGCACTCAGTTTCAGTAATTTAGTATTGAAGGAGTCTTTCTCTGCTGGACCTTCATGCGAAGAGCATTCTAAACTTTTTAAGGTGCTTCTCAATCTCACAGCTGGATGTACTGAGGTACTGGATTTGGAAAGAATTGGCATCTTTGTGTGTTTGTGTATTACCTACGACTACAACGCACCGGCTTCGCTCTGCAGCCGGTACCTGAGGTGACAGAAACATCCTGTGAGTCTGCAGGGATGGGAAATCCTAGGTGGTTTTAGGAAGGGACACCTAGGATATCGTTTCTACACAAAACTCAGCTTTTTATTATTATTATTCTTTTGGGAATACGTATTTGCCTGTCTCTCTTCCATCAGGGTTCTCGTTTGACCGTTTCTTCACTGTGAATCTTAAACGTAGCATAGTACAGCTTATGCAGATTTCAGCTCTTTGCCTTTAAAGAGACACCCTCAGATTTCCAGCTGGTAAACTCTAGGGATTGATGTGTGACATTTTATTGATACAGTAATCAGAAGTAATTAAAAAACACAAGTCATGAATAAAAACATAACTTGAACAAAATCTAGAATTAAAATACATATTTTATCCATTTTATCTAGCCTTCTTATCAGAACGATAATGCTTCGTCTAATTTGAAATGTTAATTGTGTGCTATAGGTGAAGGATCAAGGGAAACTGTACGTGCCCGAAAGCGTAGCGCTGCAGAGGAGGCATGACCTGCATTCGCCAGCCGCGTGTAGCACCGGGCTGACAAAGCAGCCCGCGGGTGTGAGATGAGAGCTCCCTGGGCAAGAGCAATTCTTGCCCCTCAGCTCTAGACTAGACCACGTTCTCCCACCCTCCACCTCTTCTGTTGTCAACTTAAGCAAATGCATTTTGCTTTCCGATGATAAAATCCAGCCATATTTAATATAAATTATTTTGCAATTTCTCTCGCATTTTTCTTATCCTGCTTCTGTAGCCCCCAACTAAGAAAATCCTACATGAAAGCTTTTTGGTCCCTTTCCTTATGAAAGCAACTAAAATCAATTTACTTGGCCTACTATGAACATACTCAGCCCTTTTGGGAAGGGGGAGAACTGAAATTCACACTCACACTGGTCTCTTGAACAGAAAAAGACACCAACTGTTGAAAAATGTTATAATCCAAGCACATGAGTGCTGGATATGATGGATGCTGACAGACAGATGAGAGTGAACAAGGTAATAAGATATTTGTCAGCATGATTGGGGTTGGTCTTCACACGCCAATAGGCTGACTCCTGTAAAGAATTCTTAAAAGCCTTATGAGGGAAAAAAGGGGATTTTGACAATAAACAATGAGGTGGTCTAGCAAATTTTGGGGAAGTTAGGTAGGGAAGAAGGATGGCAAGGAAGATGGTCATGTGTCTTTTTAAATTTGACACAGATGATGTAGGGAGGGCTTGTGGATGGTTTAGAGCTGTGTTAACTGCTCCATGTTGGATGGATGAGTTGGCCTGTGAAGGACCATGAAAGGGTGGACAAACAGCTCCTGCTAGCATAGCTTGAAGTGAGGAAGGCAGTATAACATGTGAAAATATAGATGTCACAGCCACCAGGCCATGCAAGGAAAACGATCTGTGCAGCAGAATTCAGAATAGACAAAGAAAAAAAAATTTTGTAATAAAGGGATGAAAACTTGAGAAAGAACTTCTAGCCTCAGGAAAGCTAGGAAAAGCTTTATTTTTAGGAAAACCTTTATTTTTGGAGCTGAGATGCATAAAAATCTCTGTGACCTGGAAGGAGAATTGAAGGTATTACCTGGGAAATAAGACTGGATGACTGTTGTCCACAGGGATAGAAAAATGGAAGATTTAGGAAGATTATGGAAACTTCTGGGTTTAGCTGTACTGGCCTTGAAGCAGTGGATAAAAAACATCAGGGGAAGAATCCATAAGGGACACAATGAGGTTTTAGGTGCATGTGAAATATGCCATTCTTGGAGTGGAGACATAGACATATGAGATGGCACCTGGATTTGTTGGTATCAGAGGCTAGAAAAGGGACCAGGGTAGACCTGTGTTTGCTTCCCTAGAAGAAGCCACAGAAGGTTTCCCAGAAGGTAGAGCCAGGCACAAGTAAACCCCTCTGAAAGGCACTGATTTGCAGGTTGCTACTAACTGTAGCCTGAATTGGGGTGCTTTGGCGGAGTTCTCCTATGCTACGTTAGGAAAGCAAAAATAGCAATTAACAACTCGCTTAATGTGCCCATTCTTGGGTACTGGGTCAACTTTCTGCCTACCAGCGTGTTAGCTCAAACGCACAGTGTGCTGCCTTGCTTGGTGATCAGGCAAATATATTTCTAATCCCTGTTTTAGGAATATAACCTAAAAGTTATTTTAAATTTCTGTTATTTTTAATTTACAGAAGCTGACTTTAGGTTGTGTACATAAAAAGCAAGCGTGGTTAACTTCTGTTTTCGTCATCTTTCATTCTCCCATTCTCCTGTTCTCTCTTCTTTAATTCCATGGTCCTCTCTTGCCCTACTTATGCAGGAGATTTTGCAAAACTATTCAAACTATCCAGGACATATAACACTATCGCCTACAAGCCGTTTCAATGATGTCTCTCTCTTTTAATGTAAAACAATGTGTGTGTGTGTCCATCCCCAAAAACCCTACCGAGCTTTGCAGCAAGGATCTCAGGGTGAGAGAGAAGTGATGAGAAACGGATAGTAGCTTTTTCACAGCTTTTTTTTTTTTTTCGCTCAATGAACTTGTATTTAGCATGCAGCGAGGTCTAGAAGGGCAGATTGTATGGTGAAGCAGTTCTTGTTGAGGACTCATGCCATGCACTTCAAAATGTTCAGTAGCTGAAAGCTTTGGTGTCCTCGAGGTGGCCCAGCACTGTTAGCTATGGAAAACTCTGCCAACGTGAAGGTCATGCGTAATGTTCGACTTTTATTTCTACCGTTGCCAGAGTCAGGTTGTGACTTGGAGAGTGTCTCTGTCCTGTTAGTCAAGCATCAAAAACACTTCAAGTGTGTTGTATTAATACCATAATTATCCCTTACCTTAAAGAAAGAGAAATGTGTGTGACATCTTCAACATTCAGAAACCCATTTAAGGGTGGAGGCTGCATAACGCTGTGGTGTTCTCACATTTGTTATATAGAGCTGCTCTTCTAACGTATACATTTATGAAATAGTTTGGATGAGTCAGCCGTACGTTTTTCTCACAGGGACTTTGACATTTTTTTTTTGGATGTGGACAATGTCATTCAGCAATATATTTTTATAGTAAGGGTTTCGATTTCTATTTTAAGCCAGTTTTAATTTCCTCCTTGGCTATATTTAAAGGGAATCTATTACTACAGTCCATTTCCCCAGAGTAACTTGATGGATATAGCTTTTGTAACGTTGCATAAGTTAGACATATTTTCTCCTTATTACTTCGTGTAGCTGTTTCGTTTATTAACTTGTGTTGAGGAGAAAAAAAACTTTGGATCTGATTCTTTCACTTGCAAGTAATTTACTGTGAGGTGTTTTGCTTTATTGGATTCAGAGTTAGCTTCCAATATGGCAAGGGAGAGAATTAACAATCTAAAGAGATGCATGTATTTTGGCATTGCGTAAATCTATTTATGTTTTTACTTGGCTCCTAATTTCAGCTTCAGCTCTTGCTGTTGCTTTTGTATGACAACTAGAACAGTCTTGTCAGAATTTCTTCTGTATGAGAGGTCTTGGAAGGGGTACGTGAATGGTGGTGTATTTCTAAAACTTAAAGGTTTCCTAAAACGGGTAATCAGGCTAGCCTTATCTAATCAAAATACAAGCAGTACCCTTGTAGCAGATCTCTGAGGTCATTCGAGACACCTTGAGAGAATTTGAGAGATCCCTTGTGCCTTTGCTGCTTCCAATTCCCAGCACTATAGCAGAACAGAAAACAAGAGAGTGCCCCACGCTTTACGTTAGGTCAACTAAATTTGCACAGGGGCCAAGTCCTTCTGATAATAAGAGCAATAATACTGATATTGTTTATCTTATTTTAATATCTTAAAATATCTGGATGTCTAAGTGATGCTGTTTCTCTCTTCCTGCCTGGAGTCCCAGCAGTGGGCTGGCAGAGGTCGCCAGCAGCAGCTCTCGTCTTTCATCCCTCTACCAGGGTTTCCATCAGGTCTTGGCTCTTCCACTGACAACTGCTCCTCCTGAGCGCTTCGCAGGACATTTTACTGAGCCAAATATTGAGGACAGATACTTGGAACAAGATCCCCTGGATTACCGATGTCTGGAGTCACAAGTCTCTAATTTTCCATGGGCTTAACCAAATACATTGCTTTGGCCAAAATCCTGAGGCTCCTGCTCCCAAACAGGTGCCCCTCTTCCCACGTTACGAGGACTTGGGCAGGTGTGTAGTGCCAGCTCTGCAGGGCACCATCACTGCCCTCATCCCAAAGGGGAACGGGGCTCCAGACTCCTCTGCTCTCTGGTCAAGAGCTGTAGGAGCTGCCGGCTGCCTGCGTGCTGCCGCTCCCCCGGGCAGCAGAGGCTGCTTCTGGGAGGCACAAATCCCTGCTGCCGCCTGCCCCTTCAACTTTCTTGCCGTGATGGGCCTTGAGTTGAAGTCCAAAGTGTTCTGTCTTGACAACAGAACAAGAGGAAATGGCCTCAAGTTGCGCCAGGGGAGGTTTAGATTGGAGATTCGTAAAAATTTCTTCACTGAAAGGATTGTCGGGCATTGGAACAGGCTGCCCAGGGAGGTGGTGGAGTCCCCATCCCTGGAGGTGTTCAAAAGACATTTAGATGAGGCCCTAAGGGATATGATTTAGTGGGGGACTTGGTAGTGATAGGTTAATGGTTGGACCCGATGATCTCGGAGGTCTCTTCCAACCAGAACAATTCTATGATTCTATGAATCCTGGCTTTATGAAGCCAAGAAGAGCCTGTTGCTGACTTGACTAGGACTTGGACTTAATTTCTTTTTATGGAGTCAGTGGACAGCTGACCGGGCCACACATGCTTTTCTCTTTGGAAAAACTAGTGCAAGAACGGTTAACTTCCAGTTTGAGAGCACTGGGTTGTAAAGTCAAGCAATGTGTTTAGTAACACATTAAGGCAGTGCCATGTTCTGTGCAAGCCCTGTAATCCAGCCTTTGAACAAGGTTCCTGCCTCCTTTCATATACAGCTCGAACAGTAATTAAGGCAGAAAGTTTAAAAAAAGGAAAAAAGGGCTTCTCTCGGGGTTCAGCGATTGGGAGTGGAGCCCCAGAAGGGAGTTTCTGTCGCTGGCTGTGTCAATGTGTCTCTGCGACGCCGGGAGGAGTGAGGGAACACCCGTGCCTGGGGAGGCTGAAGTGGGATTGCAGGAACACCTTCATTAAGCTCTTTTGTGTCTGTCTTTAAATACAGTTTTCCTGTATGCAATTTCCTATATTGGTTCGTAATAAGGAACAGTTTTCATGTCTGCTGCGCTACAAACTCCTCCATCTATCAGTGACTCATCTGGCAGTGCGGCACAAAGAAACAGCCTGGCTTAAAAATGCTTTCGTATGCAGGGCTGACGGAGGTTTCTCAATATTTGAAACTTTCCCACCACGAGAGACTTTTTTTCTCTTTTCTTTGACTGCCACTGGCTTACACTATCATCCCTAATCTTTTAAAACACAGAAAAAAATAAAGAAGAAAAGTAAACCTTTTTTTAGCGTAAGAGGAATGAAGCAAAGTTTACTGTTATTTCAATTCTGCTCCCACGTGGCTGCTGGTTTTTCCTGCTCTCTGTAAACAACGTGAACGGCATTCATAGTTAGTTTGATTCGCTTCCATAGCCTTGTTTGTGGCTGTTATCTGTCTCACAAGGCAAAGCCATCAATTCTGACACCGTTTAATTTACGTTTATTGGACTACAATAGTAGAAATGGATGCTTATGTGTGGATTTGATTATACAGAAAATTAATCTCATTTTACGCTTTCAATAAATATGAATGGTTGCCTAATACTTCTCATTTTATTTTCAGGCTCAGTCAGGCTCCCTTTGAAATGAGTTGAATTTTGCTAGTTATCGCAAGGTGACAGGTAAGCAGGAAAGCCCTTTGATTTTTTTTTTGTTCTTTTGCTGAAGGACGACTACATGAGTATCTAGCACAGAAACCATGATCCAAGATAATGTCTTACACAAGTAAAATCCTATTGTGTACATCCAATTACCACGAAAATTGAAACCCTGCTGCTAGAATCGTTCACAATTCATTTTTCAACTTAAAATAATACACTTGGGGTGTATGAACTCTTGCTCCTTAAGTATTATTAAATTGCCTCTTTAAAACTTCTTTCCACTGCTGGTCAGGTTACGACACACATAAATAATAGCAAATGATCAGTAAATAATATTATTAAAGTAGAAAGTAACTGGTCGCTCTGCAAACAAACCTTTTAAACTTCCTACTAAGTGACAGTAATTATAGAGCACATCTTGCAGAATCTCACCCACTACATACAGGGTGTTAAAAACCTGGTGTGTCAGATGTGCACGTTTGTATTTGCAAGGGGACGGCTGCCACTCAGCTCTATTCTAATGAAAGCATGACCAGAAAATCTGAACTGTTAAGTGGTTAATGCATTTAAAAGGGGAAAAAAAAAAATGCTTAGAGGCCATAAACATTTGCTCTTTGTATTCTGTAGTTGCTCTGCAAGGGATAGCCAAGGTTACACAAGGACTTTCTAGAAACTTTGTTTTAGCGCAGGAAATACCGCTGGGTTTTGCATTGTAACTTATTTCTGTTATTGTGACAGTGTGAAGATCCTGTAGTTCCCCTGCATGGCAACGTACCTCTGGCAAGCATTAAATGCCACGATTACAGACTCCACATCTACAGGCTGCTTTCCTTGGTATATTTATCTTTGTGACTAGACTGACACACGCCAGACACTGTGGTTGGGGCATTCTCCTGCTGTCACTGAAATGAGCAGCAAAATGAATATTCCTCATGTTTTGCAGAAAATGGGTGGGAGGCAAGAATAGCATAAATGACACATCGGGTCTATTAAAGCAGAGGCTGACGTCGGTGGCAAACTGTAGTTAAATCCCGTCAGAGAGAAGCTTTGTAAATTACTGTGTCAGACGTTGGTCTCTCTTGCCGTGCTGAGAAGTCCTGTGGATCGTGAATTTTGGTCTAGGATTCAGCAGGAATTGGGCTGCTTGATTTTTAATGTCTTCAGAGAGCTCGCGAGTAATCAGGAAAGCAGCGTGATGATCACAGAGCCTTGTGACGTGAAGGTGTTGTCTTCTGTCCCAGAGGAGGGGTCAATGGGGAAGCAGTGAGAAAACCTCTTACTAAACCCCAAACTTCTTATGGAGATACATCAGTTTTGACAAAACTTTCCTTGGAAAGTTTCTCAAAGTAAGGAGATGTGGCTAAAAATGTCCTGCAGTAGTCCTCTTACGGTGTGAGAGGTTCAGACACGTGGGGTTGGATTTGTGACCTGATGGACTGCTGGCCCTCATCCCTTTCCTCAGCAGCCCACCCAAATACCAACGCAGCCCGGCATGGGTCTAGCAGGAGATCCATCTCCCCTTTCGGGCTCCTCAGAAGCTCACCAGGACTGGGATTGGGGCTGCTGTAAGCGTGCCTTGAGGAGCTGGGGACGAGGGGAAATCATCCCCAGTCATTTCTGCAAAAGCCAGGGAGACTCCTGGTCTGCTTTCTATCGTGTTACAAAAAAATTCCCTTCTGCAAGAAAAGTTTTAATAAGGTAACTTTTTAAGTCTGAGAGAAATTAAATAACACTAGAAAAGAGATAAATTCAACCCTTCCTAAAGCTTTAGATAATCTACCTGCTATTAACTTGGTAAAACACCACTGTACAAAGAAAAAAAAAAAAACCACCAAAAACCTGAGCTCAGAAATTGCAATGGCCTTTTTTTTAAATAACATAAAACTGCAGTGGAGTGTTCTTTTGAACGTTCCCATTGCCCTGGTGGTGTTCAACATGACGGGGAAATTGTTTGAAAGGAAATGAAATGCTAATTATACCTAAAAATGGCAACGTCTGTTCCATCTGCATAACCTAACTTGTATGGCTGTCAATAAAATGTCAAACCTCTAAACAGGTAAGTCTAGTGTATATGAAAATAAACTTGCCTTGGAATGGTAAATAGAGCAAAACTCTCTTAGTTCTGAACAGTAATTGTATCTTGGAGCAGCTGATCCGTTTGCTGGGGACCAGGAGAGCAGAGAGGCAGGCACTGCTCCAGTGAGACTGGGAAAGGAAAAGCTTTGTCAGCTACTAGGGAGGAGGTATTGCGCTGGAGACTGCCACGGGCTTGTCTAACTTCATCTGACATAACGGGTACTGTCAATTATAGGTAATCCTTGGTAACTGAGTGTTGATCTCGGTTGCTTCTTACGTATGACAGCAGGAAAAAACCTGTCCCCGTGCAGCTGCTCCTGCTCAGTTTATCATTTTAAACGGCACAGTCCGTTTGACTAGCGCTCCGTCCGTGTTGGCAGGTCAGATGCAAGTCCCCGTGGGCCAGTGTCACCTCCTCCGCTGTAAAGGTAGGTCAGCCGGCTGCCATGGAGCACGTTCCTTATCCGTACAAGCACAAGTTCTCACACGCAACTTCACAGCGTGCTGCATTGGTCTGCCTTGTAAGAAAGCTCGTTTCCCCGGAGCAGAGAGAGGTCCAGCTGCTCTCGTGACATTAGCAGTCCTCGCTGCCCTTTTCATGTCTGCCCCGGGCTACCGGCGTTACCAGCCACTGCCAACGTTCTGCCGCCGTGACACAGCCGGGACATCACCAGGGCTGGTTTCCATCATTAGTGCTGCATCACTGTGACGTGGCTGTTATCTTCCACAATTCAACAGAGAAGAAACAATTAAATAATAATAAAACCCCCAAACAATAGCTCCTTAAAAAAAAAAAAAAAAAAAGAAAGAAAAGCAAGCCAAAACATACAAACAAAAGGAAATCCCACCAACTGGTAGTGCTGGGGAGGGCAATTAAGTGGCTGTGACAGCATTTTAAAGAACATCAGCTCAGCAAATGTTAAAAGAGAACTAAAAGCAGCAGGTTCTACCCACTGCCCAATTTTAAAGAAGTGTGTGATACTCGGTGCTGAGATTGGCAGGTTTGAAGACTAAATTCCGGAAGAAAAATGCTTGTCGAGTTGACCGAAGGTAATATTTCACACTTTGGGAATTAAAGACATGTCCAATGCCAAACCTTCATCTACAAGTGGCTGGTAATGCATGAGGAAATGCTTTTTTAGCGTGAGGGTGACCGAGCACTGGCCCAGGCTGCCCGGAGAGGTTGTGGAGTCTCCGCCCTTGGAGATACTGAAAAGCCGTCTGTGCACGGTCCTGGGCAACCGGCTCTAGGTGCTCCTGCTGGAGTAGGAGGTTGGACCATATGACCTTCCAGCTTCAGTCAGTCTTTGGTCCTGTGAGTTCAAAAAGTGTGACCTGAAATGAACATAGCAACCCTTGTAAAAACTTCTTTCTCTGATGGCATGGTTATTGGGACTAGTCTCTCTTGTCTTTGTATCTCACCTCATTTTTTTGTTCAGCCAAGAAATTCCTTTGTTTTTCATCCCGGCTGGTGCTGAACTATTTATATGAGTTTTTTGCCCTGAGCTACCTCAGGGTTTTCATACCTGGAGCCAGCTTGTTTCTGTCCTCACTGTAACTCTGCCTGACTCGACACTTCTGACTGCCTCCAGAGCAGGGAGAGTATGTCCTAGGAAAAAACCCTCTTGTCACTGTAATCACAGCTTAAGAGGAATCTGAATTTCATATTCCTTCCGATCTCTGCATGTTTTCAAAGGGATATTTTAAAAGGGACATTTGGTTTTCCTGTTGTTTTTTTTTCTTTTAGTTTCCAGCACCGTTAAGAAGCCTCCTGCAGTTTTGCCTCATCTCCCTGTGTAGACACTGTTGTTGGTTTATAGGAACCATTGTGTCCTTCTATGATTGACGTATTTATCTTTTGAAACATGATTGGGAAGCTGCAGGCTGTATTTTGTCCTTTAAAGCACTTAATTTTTTCCCTTGAGGAACAGAAATCCATTGACTCACATGTAACACTCTAAATCCCTCTTTTAATAGGCATGCTGCTTTCTCTTTTATTAGGTAACTACTTCACCTTCTCCAAAATACCCACGTTTCAATATGAAAAAACCAAATTCATTTGGAGCATTTGCTTGCTCCTGTGTGCAGATTTCTTGCGTAGCTTCTCCCGACTGCTTTCCTCTGTTCCAATGATTCTGCATCGACAGAAATTCACCAGCAGCACTTAAGTTCAAAACAAAATAAGCTCTAGGAGGGAATAGTTTTCTTTTTCTTAGGCAACACATAATTATCCACTCCTCATTTCGTATGAAATTTATTTTCCCATTAGGCTTACAAGGGGCTGCAGCTGTATCTTTCCCTTCAATCTCCCAAAAATACTCCAGTGTCGGATTTGCTTTCTGGTCATTTCAGCAAACCCATTTAAAGCAAAAAATCAGCAAGTTGCCATATCTGGAAACTGCATCTCCCTGTTTATCAACCTATCCGGGGACAGCCCCAGGGAAGAGCAGACCTGAACTTTGGGTGTACCTATGAGCCACCTCCTTGTCTTCCTAAGCACCTGCGTAGGGACGGTTAGTCTGCTGGCGTGGACTCCCCATTTCGCTTAGTATAGTTGAAGAGCTGGTTCTATACCCAACGCAGCAAGTATGGAAGTACATTGACTTTTGGCCTCGGGAAGTAGGGAGGTTGTAGTGGTGATGTTTCGGATTCCCCTTGCTGCGTACCAGCCAAGCTGCTAGGGAGGTTATGTGTTTACTCAGGATTTCTGCCCGGAGTCAGGAACCAGCTTTGCAGCCACCTTTACACTAACAGACTCAAATTTGATGTAACAAGGGTTTTGCCAATGCTGCAAAAACATTTCCCTTTGAATCCCATTTATTTTTGACAGCAAAGAGAGACTGTATGTCCAGCTAAGATTGTCATTACATCTTCTGCAAAACCCTAAAGTTAGGTAAGATGAATCCCACCCCTAAAAGACATAGAAAGAAGGTAGATACTTGCAAAAACATTTCACTTTGAATCCCATTTATTTTTGGGTTTGACATATTGAAACAATCTTCTAATCTCTGCATTTTTATAAGGAGAAATTACTCATTTTGTTGTTTCTTTCTGCAGCCTAAACAGAATGATTTGAAGGATTTACTTTGAACAAAACCATGAAAACTTCCTTGTTTAATTCAGTATTCAAAGTGAGTTGGGGCAAAAGATTCCCACCCTTCTCCCAGTTAAAGCAGCAGACTGGAGAAGCAGGTAGCATGCCCACGTTCTGAATCCTGAAAGAAATGGGAAAGTATAAAGCTGCCACAGTGACCTCTGTCTGTACAAATTACTTGGGTTTGGTTTAGGTAAAACCACTCCCTCTTCCCAAAAGAAAACTATTTGGAAAAGGTGACGTATTTCCTCGATGCGAGCCTGAGCAGGACTCTCAGTGCTGCCTTCCAAAGCATTCCATGGAAGCCTGTTAGCAGAGGAAGCATTAGACTCTTTGACTACAGTTAGCCTCTTTCAAAATAGGCATCAAAAAAACACTTAAAAAAATTCACACTGGTCAGAAATGTGAATCAAAGTACATAAATCTGTCTCAATTTATCAGCTCAGCATCTTTATGAAAGAAAGATGGACAGGAAAGCTTCAGGAGGAGCATCATTCACACTGTCCTGAGGTGTCGTGGATAATCAGCCTCGAGGGAAGCCCTGTAAACTCGGTGATCTTTCTATCTATCGAGTTTAGGTTTATTTTAGACCTTTGGTCATATCCTGGTGCCACTGAGCTGGAGATACTGCTAAATAGTCCCCTGGGCTTCCTATGTACTGCAGCAGATGGACAAACCCACGCATTACCCCTTGAGTATTCTCTTAAAATTCTGAACTTATGGAGGAAATAATGTTAGATATCCATTAGAACTTTGAAAAAGAAAGATTCCTCTCCTCTCCCATTATCACCTTGATAAAGCTCTTTAAGATGCACCTTCTTGCCCTTCCAAGTTTCTCAGAACAGTAAGACAAATGGCTTTCATGAGTCATCTCTTACTGACAGGACTGTCTGTGTTTTGGGGAGATAAGGTCTTTTTATCTGGCTTTCAAAATTGGTTGTGGACTGACTGCGTACAGCAAAAATTTACAGAATATTCTATTTCTACTGCTTTAAGATGCACGTGTACAAACACATAAAACTAGTCATAGAAAGATGATTTACTTAATGTTGTAGTTAACAAGTCTCGGCCACAGACTGTCTTAATACCATGAAGCCTCTCCTAAAGACTGGGATGAGTCCCAGTTGCCTCATTCGAATTACACCACTGAAGAAACCAGCCTTTTTACGATGATGCTGCCGACAAGGTTGACATTGTTTTCCAAATGATGGTTTGGTCCAGGTCTACGAGGATGACTCCAAGAGCGAGACAGACAGGTCCGTTTTGTTGCCCCCAGAAAGCGCTGGCTCTGTTTGCACACTGGCCGTGTCAGCGTGTGCTAAGCTGAAATCTGTGTTACACCGTCAGGTTCATCTCTGCCACCCCAATAATGCTCCGTTGTTTTGTGTTGGTGAGAAGATACAAAAAAAAAATTAATCTGGCTTCATTTGAAACTTTGCTGATTCTCGGGGACTTTGTCACAAAACTTCTACTGATTCCAGCAAAAGCACAAACAATACTTGTAAAGATTGGGAAAATCTGACCTGCTTGTCTGTTTAAATGATCATGGGAAAGAGGATTTATTCTGATCACCACTAGGGAACCACAATAACAGATAAACCAGCAGCAATCGTGTTAGTTATTGAGCAATGCAAGCCCACGGTCTATTACTAACCACAAGTGCAAAATCCATGGCAATTAGACTTGGGTAATTTTTTCAGGAAATACTTTCGCACAGCAGAGACCTGGGCCAGGCAGTTGTTTTGCAAATACTGACTTGTCACTGGTTGGGATAAAAGGAGAACTGGAATAACAAGGTTTTCTGCTCATGCAGTTAGTTGGGTCTCACTTTGCTGGAACTGAGACAGCAGGTTTTTCTGGCTCAGCTTGAAATAGGAACTTAAAAGAGATGGGTCATTCACTGTTGGTTTTAACAAGAAGGACTGAAAGTAGTTTGAGGTTTAAAGTTCAGTATTAGGACACAGAAAGATTTAGGGTAAGATTATGATTGCTGTATTTCAGGGAAAGGCTTCTAAACTGATCTGAAGTTCTGGGACAAAAGCCAAGGCAAAAAAGGAGCTGACAGGCTTGATATGGTTCAGGACGACAATAGGGTGGGTAGACTGTGAATTACCTTGTGCTTTTTTTGGAAGAAATTTGTAAATTACCCCAACCCCCTAAATACTGGGTTCTGGAGTTATGGAAGATGAGGGGCATGTCTACATCTTGTGAATAAATTTGTTTCTGATTAATATTAGGCAATTGTTAACTCTCCAAATTCAGGAACATTTTGCTGGAGGGATGCGTGCGGGACAGTCATCTTGTGGCAAGCGTTCAGGCTGTGCATCTTCCATCAGGTGCTTAGATAATTTACAAATAGTAGCTCGAGTCTCTAAAAGTGGGATTTGTCTTTTCGGACTCAGATGCCTGTAACTATAACTGAAATAATTGTCTACATTAATTTCTTGCCAGGAGGAGAATAGGTGTGCTGAGAACAGATTTGAGTCATCTAAGCAAAGCGTATCTCACCCCAGGAGTGCTTGTTTCTTTCCTTTGACAGCGAAGAGAGACTGTATGTCCAGCTGAGATTATCATTACGTCCTCTGCTCTGTAAAATCCTAAAGTTAGGCAAGATGAATCCCACCCCTAAAAGACATAGAAAGAAGGCAGACACTTGCTCTAGCAGCAAGCTTCTCATGCAAAGCTCAAACTGATTTGTGAGGGATCAATGGAAGCTCCTTTCACTAGGTGGAAAAGACAGGGGAAGGATGACCTGCTGCGGGTGAGCGATGGCTGGGTCATTCCTGGAGGATCTCAGTTAATGGAGTTGCAGCTTAATTAAACCTCATCATTCATAGCTTGTCCTGCTTGCTTGTCTTGAAGAGTAAATAGAGGAGGGAGGCAAACAGTGCAAACTCTAACAGGGAAGTGGCCTATTCACATTAATGAGCATGAACTGCGCAGTAGCACAGTCAGCAGCGGGGTCAGGCTGGGGAGGGAAGGGGGATCCTTACCATGGCTGTCCTCCCCAGGAAATAGGCATGGGCTGGTCAGGAGAGCAAAGGAATACAAAGGAGCAAGCAAACACAAAGGAAAGAGCCAAAACCTGCTTAAAATGTGATCTGAAGGGTTTTGAAAAGAAGACATAGCGTGAGGATGCTCCCAGACTAGCGTACTGAGGCAGGTTTGGGTAGAGCAGAGTGAGTGTGGAGTACGTGTGACACCATAAATTTCACTCTTTGGGCTTATTGCTTTAATTTGGGGAGAAATTAAAACCTGGAGTCTAATGAGAAGGCTCATATATAGTCAAAACAACGCCGGTTAGAGGAGCATAAACCAAACTGGCTAAAAGCAAGGACTGAAATTTTTAAAATTGCCATTTCAAAAGTTTGCCCCAGCAAAGCAATGCATACATTGTCAGCCTGTCACCTGCCTGACCTATGATTGAGTAAAAGGAATCTTCTTTCATTTTTTCCTTCTCTTACCACATATGCATCAGTCTGCTAACCTGCTTGTGTAGTTCTGGCACTATTTGAAGAATAAATAGCGTATCTGATCTCTGAGTCCAAGCTGAACAGCATAAGAAAGGAAAATAAGGAGGGACACAGAGGACCTGCTTTTCACCACTGTTTCGATGACCACGTTTTTTTCCCCCACATAAATGTCTAGGTAATAAAGAAGAAAATGTTCTCTATCTCCTTTAGCTGGCACTATCCCTTTCTGAAGGGCAGGGAAGGCTACATGTAGCAGAAATATTAAATAACCACAGATGTGTTCTGGAAAGTATTACCATTCCGGGCTCAGTGTGTAATATTTTATATTGCCTCATGCTCGGCATGCAATACACTTTAGTAATGATGTTTGAAAAAATGTTATAGTGTGATAGTCAATCCTCTTTTGCTCAAAATATTTGCATATTTTTCACTTATCAACAATGGAGACAAAGTTACTCAAAGCTTAGTCGTCTCATGCAGGATTCTTAAATGTCACAGTTGATTATTACATAGATTAAAAAATCAGAGTATAAGCATGAAGTATTTATCATACCAGTTAGGTTCACAAAAGATATGACATGAAATCCTGAATGTGAAAGGCCAGAGAGATTTCCAAATCTTTCAGCATCGTTTGAAAGGTATGCAATATTTTTATCACTTCCTTGTGATAAAGTAGCATGAATGGTCTGTGTCTGTTGTTCGTTAATCTGATCCTCTTGCATCCTTCCTTGCAAAATAAGAGCATGGCAAGTATAACTTTAAGTGAATTACAGCTGTACTCGACGTGATGGAATGAAAGACCTATTTTCCCTGGCTCTCAAAGGTGACAGTATTGACATTTTGGTTTTATCACAAAACAAAGCATGCAGTTTCAAGGATGTTCAAAAGCTGCTGCCTTTAAAATAAAGTGCATTTCAAATGCTCTGAGGGGGTCATTCAAAAAGCTCATTTTCCAGAATAGTAAATAGCAAGAAATATGTGCTCCAGGCACATGAAGAAAACAAAGTACATTGGGGTAGTAAATGCAATGGAATAGAAATTTATTTGAAGTCAATTGGCATGCACACTGATTTACTGCAGTGCATGCCCTGGCCCAGCGATGTTAGTTGGATTATGTTGGTCCCCCGTTGAACTGATGTTGAAGGAATTTGCACAGTATTTAACCCCTTCATCCCCAGGTCGCTAAGTAGATGCTCAGTAGCTGGTTTGTCTTTGATTTGGTGGGTACCAAGCAAGAACCCCAGTGACAGCAATGCGTGGCCGTTTACTAATGACTGTGACTTTTTAGAAGTGTAAAATTTCTCCCCTAATGTTCCTGAGTAGAGAGGTGCAACGTGGTTTCTGAACTGTTATGTTATGGGAGAGTTTAATAACTCCCTGTGCTGAATCTGATGCTTCCCACCCCTGACGGTATCCTGTGGCATATTGGGATACGTGCTTCAAGTTCATTCTGCACATTGCCTGTACCGAATCTGTGACGAAACGCTGAATGACGAGAGAGAAGTAGAGACGGCAATATCAGTGCTGCAGGGCATGGCATTGCTGGTGCAGTCCTGGTTTGCAGCGGGTAGGGGAAAGATGCTCTGATTAAGGTTGCAACAACTTCATCCGAATATTGAGACTCGTTGTGAGCTTAAAACTCCTGTCTCTGAGCTCACTTCATTCGGCAGGGACTACTCTGAGAGTGATAAGAGGGATCCTACATAACTGAAGCGCTGGTGTACAGTACAAAAGATGAGGTAAAGGAAGAAGGAGAGCTCTATTCCTGGCTTGAGTTTCTCTTATCCAAGACTAAGGAAGCAAAGGCAGCAGTCAAACTAGAAATAAGTGCTTAAGAAAGGCAAGTAATTGGCTGCCAGCCTTCAAAAAGAGCTCTGATGTGAATTTATTATCTGTAGTATTTCACTTACAGCATATAATAAAATTTAACGTTGGAAGCCAAGTATCATGTATCTAATACTGATAACTATTTAAATTAGTCTCCAGATTAATGTTCATGTAATACTTTCCTTGTGTGGGTGTTTTTCAGACAGATATGAGGTTATCTCGCTGGACAAATAAACTTGTCCTTGGAAGAAAAATAGACTTTGTTGAACTAGGGAATACACCTAGAAAGATATGTATGTATGTAAAGTGTCTCTCGGGCTGATTTATTTATCACTGAAAGTAAGGACTTTGTTAGGCACACGTGAAGCTCACAGTCCAGCTGTCATGAGATGGATATTCTCTATTAAAGTATTTCAGAAGGCCTCGCAATTGTCTATTTTCTGCAAATGATTTCTGACCATTGACAAAAGAAGATGTTTAACTGTTTACCCTTTAGAGGATAACTGTTGCATGAAATAAATCCTCAGCCTTTGAGTCATCCCAAATATATTTCAACATTTCTGATTATTTCTGATTCTTTTCTCACACTGCCACGTTTTACTTAGGTATTTCAGCTGTTTTGAAATTGTTTTTCAACAAAAGAGTGAGATCCTCAGCCCCCCTCTCACCAACTCCTTGATACACTCAGAAGTGATGGTTTACAGATGGCAACACTCTTTCTTCACTCCCTAATAACACAGATTACTCCGAATTTTCTCAAGTTTTGAAAAATATTTTATTCATTCAGTTTGTCCTGGGATTTGTTTCAGGTTCTGCCCTCAATACTACGTGCAGACTATTAATCCCTTTTTAGCACTGATGTGTGGGCAGGCTGGTGGTGTTGGTGACAAAGCGAACTGCCCTCCCTGTAGTGAGGATGCTTGGAGGACTTGGAGCCCTCCCCCAAATCTCCCTTCTGTATTTACCACAAGCAGGAATTTCCCAGATTTGCTGGGATTCAGCCACAGGCAAGCTCCACTTTGGCACAAATGGTTACTACTCAAGTTGTGCCAGGGGAGGTTTAGATTGGATATTGGGAAACATTTCTTCATGGAAAGGGCTGTCAGGCCCTGGCACAGGCTGCCCAGGGCAGTGGTGGAGTCCCCATCCCTGCAGGGATTTAAAAGACATGTAGATGTGGCACTTAGGGACATGGTTTAGTGGTGGCCTTGGCAGTGTTAGGTTAACCATTGACTCGATGATCTTAAAGGTCTTTTCCAACCTAAACGATTCTATGATTCTACTATTATGTTCATTTTATGCAAGTATCAAATTGGGGGACACTTAAAAATACTGTTGAGAGTTGATTTTTTTATTTTTTTTTAATATTCTAGTACACCAGTCACATTTCATAACACAACAGTGATGACATTAACACAGATTTTGCTAAAAGGATGTAAGTCACACACTCACAAAAGACATTTTTTTGGGGGGGGGGTGGTGGTGGTGGAGGAGTTGAGCTACAAAAGCTGAGAAGGACGCCAGTGAGAAACTCTGTTATAACTCCTGGGGGAAGCTGACGAAGCTACAGCAGGCTGGTGAGGCTTTTCTCGTCTACTGTTCTCACAGCATTCACATGTGAACTTGACAAAGCCAACGTGGAAGGACATTGGCAGAGTGTCACCAGAAGGGCCGTGTTGTTTCATCTTCTCTTTCTTCATCTGTTCTTCCGTGCTGAAAATGCAGAATAAGACAAGGGGTTCACAAATCTAAGCTGCATGCTGAACATGATACAATGTCATAGGGAATAGCCCTTCTTGTGTGGATTTTATTTTAAGGAAAGAATAATTATTACAGATGAAAACGTTTGGGGTGGAAGATCAGAGACAGAAGGAATGAATTAAATAAAGAGGGTGCCTGCAGCCTGTTGACTTCATTCAACATACTGTGGACAAGGAATTTACTAGTGGTTTTGTGAACCAAGCTGGCATCTTTGCTAATTTTGTCTTTTCTTCAATCAATGAGTAGATGTATTATGTCAAACACTTTGGAAAATGCATGGGATTTCTCCAGGCTAAATTTGGTGCACTTAATAAATCTTTCTGTCATCAGCTTTTAGTGGTGGATCTGCCTACCCAAGATCTGAATCTTTTAACCTATTGACTCTAGAGGTTGCTGAGGGGGACTTCAGTCTCCTGTATGAAATTGTTAGTTATTTTGAGGCTTGTTTCCTTCACATAGGGAGATTGATGTGTGTATGAGCTGATCCTTCGTCATTGCCATTGTCTTAAAGCCAAAAAAGGCCATTGTATGGCCTTGCTCTCACATACTGCTGACCACGCTGTGCTATTTCCAAGAGTCACTGCTTTTGACTGGTTACTGACAGTCCCGGAAAAGTTTCCAACAACTTTCTTGTTTCTGAAATATCTTAAATGGTTTTTTTTCTGATTTTTTTTTTTTTTTAAATTAAAAGTTTTTTAAGTACTGCTGGAAAGTTCACCTTCAGCTAGCTTGCTTTAGCTGATAGCTCTGAGAGCACTGGCATCACACCAGCATCCGCACGCGGATGTGCTTTAGAGAAGCTTGGTCTGGTGATAACACTGTTTACAATAATGCTCCAGAGAGGAAGAAAAGCCAAAACCAAGTCAGATTCAGAACAGTATTTTCAGATGTTGTCTTTCAGGCCCAGGACACATAGTAGGATGTTTTAGGGCTGCTAACTACAAAAGTTCACAGCATTGACGCTAAAGTGTACTAACTCAGCTGTCACCAATACAGTCTGAACCCTCTGGGTTTGCAAGTATTGCAGTAAAAATTTAGTGGAAAACCTGATTTCAAGGGCTACGCTTTTTCATTTTGTAGCTTGGGGTATTACCTAAGGCTCTTCTGAATTAGGGTAAGATTGAATGAAGCAGATCATCATCTGTCCTACATTGTGTATGGTTTCCAGTGCACAAAAGTTTAGATGGAAAATCTTCTTTTGGACAAACACAGTTAATCTTAGTTCTGCTTCTTGGCTTCTTCAAATGCTTGAAGAAATTGAAAAGCTATCCCAAAGTGTTATCTAATTTCCCCTGTGAAAGAGAGAAATTGTGAAGTGCAGCTGTCTCTGGGCTCTTGGGATCTTGTCTCTGCAGAAGAGGCTCATCAGGACCACACTGGCCGTGATGGGGACTTGAGTCCTCTTGCTCTTCAGCTTTGGTGATAGTCCCCGTGGGAGTTCAGAGCTACTCGTAATTACCCCTGAAGAAAAGTGGGGGAGGAGAAAACCAGCTTTGATACTCTGCCTCTTTAACCTCTGGTTGTTTCAGAGACCTACAGGATACGCGTGGCACAACTGAGGGTTTGGACAGTCATTGGTAGAATTTGTGTTCGTCTCCTAAGAGGCATCAAAAATACAGTGTTTTGCAAGGGCTAGGAGCAGTATAGATTTCGGGGGGGGCTGAAAAGTCAAAGAACATTTTTGTGCTCAAAATTTGAACCAGAACTGAAAACTTAGTGTTGACGTAATATTTTCCATGGAGTAGCCGTTTCTTTAAAACATGTTTAAACATTTGTTTTAAAAATGTATTATAACATTGATATTTTGCATTTCTCCACTTTAAAATGATGTCATATTTACAGATTACACTCTAGAATCAGATAGTGAAAGTAGGTGTAGAGTACCTTACTATCATAGAAGCAAAAATGTCTCTTTTGACCTATAACTAATGGCAGGTAAAAAAGCAGTTGTGATTTTGTAATTCTTCATTTTTGTTTTACAAGAAAACAATTTCTAAAAGGACAATTTCCCATTATGTTCTGATTCTTACATGGAATATCTAGCTTTACTTCGTCTTTTTTCCCCTGTCTCAAATATTCAGTATACAGAGATCTTTTACTCCAAACAGCAAAAAACATATTCTTCTTTTTCAAGGCTCTTATTTCAGCTGTTCATTGTGTGTATTAATTCTCATGAAAATGAAGCAGTAATAAGTCTTATGTTGATTTTTCTGTATGTACAATGTACTAGGAAAGAGTCTTATCAATAATCTTGTCCATGGGAATACTTGCGAGGAAATAAAAATATGGGAAAATCACATGATTACTGTGAATTCTCTCTGTAGTAATCGCACAATTGTGTGCAATTTTGTACCTTGTGAAGTTCTTTTCCCATAGGTAGTTATTTCATTTCACAGAGTAAAAGAAAATTTGGGATTAACAGATGTAAAAGTTCTTGACTATGCAATTAGAATAAAATCCTCTTCCTTGAAATTATGCCAGTTTGCAATATTGTCAACAGAGGAACAAAAAAATGAACAGGATGCTATAAAAAACCTGAAACAGCAAATTAACTGTACCTGGACACAGAATAAATATTCATTTTTTTACATTGGAGACAGATATGCTCCTATTGCTCCTCAGTTTCTATATCTTCCTTCATCAAGAAAAACTTTGCTTGACTAAATCCTTCCAGATTTGTCCTGTTATATGATACTACTGGAGGGAGTAATATTTAATTGAGATATAAGTAATTCAGGACACATCAGTAGAAATGTTAAGATGAGACATCATTGTGAAAGTAAGACATAAGCTCTGACTTTTAAATGCAGTTAGAGTGGGATCCAGAAAGAGAAAGTATCATGGGGAAATCCGGCCATGGGGTTTGTAACCAAACGTATTTGGGAAGCGTGCAGGAAGTGTTGCATAAAATCTGATTAAAAAAGACAGCGGAGGGAAAGGATTCAGAAGGGAAATTGGAAGAACTCAAGGCTAAATTAATATATGCCCAAGAGTGGCCATCTGGCAACTCAGCCCTAACCTGCACCCTCAGGAGAAAGGAACCAATGGTTTAGATGCAGAAACGGTGAGCGAAAATAATCAAACACTTGAAAAAATAGAAATAGAATAAAGAAAATCAGAAAGGTTCTAGAAGGCTTTGGTAAAGTTTGGGAAGAAGCATTGAAACGGGAGGAGAACAGAAAGGCTACTGTACAGGGTAAGGGTCGACAAGGTGTTTGTAAGCATGTAGCCCTTCACAGCCGTCTGTCCAGAGATCTTTAACAAAGCTGCAGGGCCATCTATCCAGCTGCTGTTGTGTGAAAAGACAATGAAGGAAAAAGTGTTATACAGTGTTGTTTCCAGACCCCGATGTGATCCTGACCGGCAGACACCGGGAATTCAGAGCGTAAGGAATCGGTGTCAGTACAGAGGAAAACTGTTCTTCGTATTTGTGGTAGTCACACGCGTGCATCCATGCGGCTTTGAACATGAGCTCCAAGTGGTATAGTGGATGAGAATGGCTTTGAACAGCACTTAAAGTTAAGCATCCATTCAGTCGTTGTGTTGAATGAGAGTCTAAGCAAACATGGAGAAACGGAAACCGTCTGAGGTCTGCAGAAGTTCAGCATCGTACTGCTTGGTGGGAAACAGCAGCGAAAACTCAAGGGTGTGCACATGCACTTCTATAAGCAGCAAAGGACATACCTCAGGTAATGTCTCACACAGAGAATAAAGAACATGATGCTCTTAAATTGAGCATCAAAAAAATACAGGTATAATGCTCTCTGCAGCCATATCTATGTAGGTATGTATAGAAATGTCACTCTCTATGATATGACCTTGACAAAACCTAGTCATAACGTTTAGAAGGAAATGAGTCCGTAATATAAGGAATGGCACAGGTTATGCTTATTAAAAGAAAGGAATAGAATTTCTGTCTTCCCAGTTTAAATTTCCCTAGCTCTTGAACTTGTAAATAAGTATTTTTTTTCCATATTTATAACTTTAATCTATAATGGGAATGAGGTTCTATAAGAAATTAAACACATCTATTTGTATTCCAGAGTTTCTTCTGATTCATATGTTAACTGTCCAATTTATTAACAGAAGACTTCTTTTGTGACATGTAAGGATCATTTAATTTTAATGGGAAAAAATTGCACCAGATATGATTATCATATAAATTGTTCTTGAAATAAAATGGGTTAAAAGAAATAGGAACTCGCCAGACCAATCCTATTGCTGGTAGTATCTTAAATCAACCCATCACTTTTGTTCCCCTGCTGCTTCCCTTACCTGAGGGTTATCACTTACTTATGATGAAATTTAACGTCTTTGGGGGCAGATTGCTGCTCATCTTAGTAAAGTTATCCTGAAGTAGTTAGGTCAGTAAGAGAAGTAGTTAAAAGAGTAAAAAAATGTCACTGAAGTGAATAAAACCATCTTAAGTATAATGTTTTGCGGCTAGACAGAGAGTGAGTAATCAAAATGTATGCCACTTATATTTTCTAATATGAGGACACTTTGGCATTTATTTCACTTTTTTCATATGGAAGTATATTAGATGAGATTGTACAGCCAACGGGGTTACTATTCATAGACACCCTTGCAAGCTGCCAGTCATCACAACCGACAGCTCTGGAGAACGGAAAATTCATGAGGTGGTAAAAGTATTATAAAGATATAAAGCTATGTTTTGCCTTTTGTACGTGGGTCGAAGCTGGTTCAGGTGGATACCATTCCAGAAATAATTAGAAATACATGCTATATGTGTTGTAATTATCTTCTTGAATTTTTAAAGATCACGCAAGATAGGCCTACATGCTAATATCTAGTTATAAGTAGTAGGATGTTGGTATGGCTAGTTCTACGTGGAGTTGGTAGGAAATGGTATTTGGTTTCCCATGTCTCTGGCCGGTTTCAGCCCTTCGTCTTTCCCCACTTTTCTTGCGTTGGCTTCTCCAAAAGCACAGCAGAACTCTGCCTTTTCTCTCCTGATCCTTTGGTTATCATTTCAGGTCTGGGGAACAGGAGCAGGGAGCAGTACAAAAAGGGAAAAAAAGACGGAACCCTACCAAGCCTGCTTGTACTGGTAATGCTTTTGCTTCGTTGGTTATATTTTAGCTGAGATGGTCAGGTTGAGAAGCTGGTGCTTAACATATACGTGTATTTGAAGGAAGGATCAAGTCAAGGTTATCAGTGACTAAATGAAACAGTAGTCTCTGGACAAAAGGGGTTTATAATGAAGAAATGTTTATCAATGGAAGCAAAAATTCTTCTGACAAATCATTGCTGAACTTCCAGCCGTGTTCTGGTTTGCTCTGGTGGTGACAGCAGTCAAGGGGTTGAAGCATGGAAATGACTAAGGGACAGCAGAGAGGACTCTGCTGAATAACCGGAGCATTAACTACCCTGAAAATGAATCAGAAGTTTAATACCATGATTTCTGAGTCTTTTTGTTCCATTTCATTTAAGCCTCCCCCCCCCAAAAATTCTGCTTTGGTGGCACATGGATAACTGTCTGAAACATCAGACCTGAATAAACAAAAAGCAGAACTTCACATTTGTTTTAAGGCCTTCTCATGCAGTTCTCTTTCTGCACTATGTCTGGGGATACAATATTTGAGGGTAAAGAATACTGAGCTCAGTAAGAACTCAAAAGCTTTCAAAACTAGAAACCTTGAGAGGAATCTGAAGCCTCCGTATTTCATTCATTCAATATCATGGCATAACTATACAATTCCACGGCTTCTAAAATTGCTTAATTGTTTCCACATTTTTGTTCCTGCAGAGAAATGTGTGCTCGCCTGGTTTTGGTAGGATGCAACATTTACTGTGTGTTTTGGTTAGTTTTAAAGACACAAGTGAGATGAAACAAATAACAACTTGATTCTTTCGTACAAGAGTTGTTCTTGCCCCCATGAGGTAAGGACGTTTTTGGTACAGCGTACCACAATGCAAATTGTTGATGACGTGCAGGAAAAAACCCAAGTTTTCTGTAATTCTTTAGTCAATAAGACTTTAGTCAGAAGGGTTTTGTATAATATTAGAAATAGATTTCTCAGCACACTCTTTTCATGTGAAATTGTTGCAATAGCAAAATGCAAAGCTAATCAAGATGAAAGGCAACTTGTAGAAGTTCAGAACCTCATGACAAATGCCTTTTAAGAGAGGCGGGTATAAGATTTCTTGGTTCTGCAGCTGTGGGTTTCCACTAATTCTGAGACATGCTTTACCTGAAACCTCCAAAAGTAGTTTGAATATTTTTACGTGCAATGATAATAACAGCCTATAGACTTCCTCAGTTCCCTTTTTTTCCCCTCCCCCTTTTCCCTTCACATGTGTGTATCCGACATAATTAATTGCAATTGGGAGTACTGTCAGTATTTTATCAGCTGCAGATTTATGGAGTGGGTAAGCTGTTGATTATTAAGATTCTTAAGAAGGTCCTCCTGATAACCTGGAGTGCTAGACATTGCTGGGGCCTGAGTCATTTTTTTAGAAAAAAAGATGTACATGAAAATGTAAGTGGTGGATGTTTTCCAGTGGAGTTAGAGCTAAGGAGGATCAGGAGACGTAATTGCAGCTGTACAGACACATGGAGCAGTAACTCAGTACACTGATTCCACACCTGAATTTTTTTTCAGGATATATGTGGGAGAAGGATTCTCTATGTTTAGTCAAATCAATCACATGTTCAATCCTAAAATGAATATTTTTCAGATAACCTGGCAATACTGTCTATGACTAAAATAAATGAAAAAATGCTGATTTTGTCTGATCTCCACTTCCCATCGACCTAATTTAAAAAAAAAAAAAAGTTAATAGTGACCTTTTGCAAGTATTCCCAAGCCTTAGAAAGGAAATGTAAAGAAATCTTTTTTAATGCAAGAGCCTGTAAACATATTTGATTCTTAATTAGTTTGTTATGGTGACAGACAAGTATTGAACGGCAGAAAATAAAACCCTGCAGGGGGAAGGGCCAGGCAAATACCAAGATACCTGGAGGGCGATTTTTTTGCTTAGAGAAAAAGTTATTCAAAAGCAAAAGAGGGGAGTTGCTCTTAGTCCCAAGCTGTGCTAGCAACCTAAAGCAGAGATTTGTGTCTGTGAAGCAATATGTAATTTCAGATTTATTTCAAAAGCATGAGTATGTCGCTGTAGAGTCTTTTTTTCTTTTTTTTTTTTCTTTTTTTTTTTCTTTTCTTTTCACAGGATGTCTTTCCCCACACAATATATAGCTCAGCTCAGGCTATATAATATACCAGGCTCAGTCTCCTCTGAGCCTGGTAACCTCCACATCCTCCTCATATCTCTTTACCCATCTGGGTCCTCCTGACATTCTCATTGAACTCCAAGAAGCCGTAAATGGGGGCAAGAACAAAGCACTTGGTGCATTTCAGAGGGCAGGAGGGATCAGCACAGGAGAAGTGTCAAAACAGTGTGCAGTCAATCCTGCAGGTACGAGTGCCTCCCACAATAGTTAGAGGTTAACACAGTCTCCCCCTTATTCAAGCCATAAAACCTCTCAGTAGGAAAAGGCTCACTCTCCTCCCAATTGTGAGTACAGCTCAGGCTGGTGAAGGTAACTGGGGATGCAGGATGGAAGCCCTGCACCAGCTGTCTTTGAGGGTTTCTGAAAGGCATGGTCTGGAATGCTCCTACAGTGCCACTACAGAAGTCACACCAAGCTCTCAGTGGTCCTTGCTAAAATGGTCAGTGCCTGTGCCCATCATTTCCCTCAGGTGTTTCCATCACGGAACACCTTCAGCCAAATTTATTACACAGATTTGAGACTGAAAGTTGGTAAAAAAAATCTCCTCTTAATCAATGTCCTCACTTCACCCAGTGCTGTGAGGGGGGGGGAGGGAGAACTTGGGGGCAAATCAACATCCTGGCATCCTCTCGCATGTGCTGCTCAGAGAGCCCTGCACTGCCTCCCACCGTCACCTCTCCAAGCAGAGGATTTCCTTCAGGCTTAAACTCCTGGAGACACGCCAGGTGAGGCAGCTGGCGTTATTTGGTAATTGCAATGGGGTGTGTGATGTGGTGGGGATCCCCGTGTCCAGGTAAGGAGGAGCAGGTGGGCAGGGAAGTTGCATGGATAGGGAAGGACAGGGAAGGTCATGGGCTTGGAGAGCCCTGTGTGGCTGGAGCTGTGTGGAAGGCGGTGGGAGCATCCTGGGGGTGGGGGGTCCTGGGAAGAACACCTGCTCTTACTGCTTGGGATAGAGCACAGAAGGGTGCACCGGTGCTTCCAGGTGCAATTTGGAGTTGGTATTCTGGCAGCTCTCCTTTCCAAGCAAGCAAGGGAATTGATTGCATTGACTGATTATTTTGCGTGTTGGTTTCATTTCCCCCCCTCCCCTCCCACCACACACACATACACACACCCCCCCCCGCTTCTCGGCCACCCCCTAAGAGACAAGGTCTCCTAGGGAAGGCAGGAAACGATCTCAACCTGGGCATAGCAGACGGGGAGAAGCGGCATTAACCACTCCCAGTGGAGGGGCGGCACAGCCGGATGAGACAGATGTGCGGCGTGTGAGGGGGAGAGCCCCCGACGGAGCCCCCCGCCCCGCTAGGCAGCCTGCAGGCAGCCCTGCCCTCTCCAGGAAGGCTCTCTCGCCACGCCTGCTCTGGGGCAGCCCTCGGGAGGGCGCAGGGGCACTCGCCCAGCTCCGGCCGAGAAGGGGGCGCGCTGAAAAAACCCATCAAATCCACACCTGCAGGAGGACAACGGCGTGGGAAGAGGGGGAGGGCAGACGAGGAGGACAACGCAACTCACATGCCAACCTCGCAGCAGCCTCTTCCTCCAGGAAGCGAATCCCCGGCGCTCCCGGGGAGCTCTGCCCCAGCGGCACCGAGGGGATAAGGATGAGGCGCCGCCTCGACCGCGCCGGCGGCGGCTGCAGCACCGCGGCCAGCGCCCGCCCCGTCCGGCCGCGCTGAGCGGCGCTTCAGCACCGGGGACAGCGGCACTTCAGCACCGCGGACAGCGCCGGCGGCCGCGCCATGGGGGGCCGCGCCCGCGCCGCGCCGCGCCCCGCGCCGCTGGAGTGAAGCGGACCCGGCCCCGACGCGCACATGTAAGCTGCTGTCCCCCCGGGGAGCGGCCGGAGCCGCGGGGCTCTGCCTCCCCCAGAGCCTCCTCTGAGGAGTGCCCCGGCTCTAGCGCCGGTCCCTGCTTCCGCCCCGGGAAGTTTTGTTGGGGTTAGAGGTGTCTGGGTGTGACTCGGTCTCCTGCAAGCCTGAGTGTGGGTTGGCGTGAGTGAGGTGGGTGGCTGCGTTTGGAATTGGTTTGGCTTTCTACCCTTTGAATTTGTGCAAACATACTTGGTCTCAGTGTACCTCAAAGGGCTTGGTGTTTGTTACCGGCCACATGTTTTGGAGCCATGCTGTTGTCTTCTCTTGTAGCTGGGTGAATGTTTTAAGGATTTGGTTTTCCTGGAAACAGTGTGGCAAAGGTGGCATGAAGAAAAATGAGAGGTGTAAATATGGGAAACTATAACTTGCCTGTTGCAGCTTGCTGAGTCTAACGATTGTCAGGAGTCCTTTTCTCCATGTTTTTTCTTGTCCTGAAATAAGTATGAAGTAAGCAATGAAAAGGGTGCAGCAATAGGGGAAAATGAAATACAGCCAGAACCGAGATTACCAGTTCTTTTCAGAGCTTTTTCTTTCTCTTTTTAATAGAACTGTTTGTTGAAAATCAGCGTTACACTGCCCCCTGCTTGCACAATTAGAAATATTTTTCATTGCTCTCGTCAGTAGTAAAAATTTATGAATGAACAGGTATTCCTCTGTTGTGTTCTTGGTATGAACTGAGCCAGACTTTTGAAGTGTTTCAACAGTGAGGGTGAATTATTCCTGGGTCCCAAAGCCAGATTAAAAAAAAAGGTAGGACTGATTCTTGTCGCAGCAGTTCATTTGGTGGCCAAACATGTTAGTGAATGGATAATGGGAGAGAATGTAAAAATAGTCTCGATTTTGGTATATCTATCTCAAATGTGTTCTGTGATACCTTTGCAATAATCAGTCATCTTCACAACCATATAGTAAGGGGAAGGAAGGAAGGAAGGAAAAAACCCTCAGTACGTATATTATAAAACAAGAAGAAATTGAATACAAGAACCAAGGTGATTATTTTACAGTGTCTCCTACTGTAGAAGTCTTGTATTGGTGCATGACCTTGCTTTGGAATGGGAAAGAAAATGCTGATGCTTGGTTTATAAGAAGGAGGAGGGTGAGACCTCTGAGAAGCAGTGGAGGGGTTTTTGTGAAAGATAGCTGGTAGAAAGCCAAATTCCTTTTCCTTTTTTTCAAAGCACGGGGCAGAGCTGCCTCCTTTCTAACAGAGATCAGGGAGGATGTGAAAATTTAGATGCTGTTAAGATTTGGTGGTATATCCTCAATGTTTCTAGGTTATTGGCCTCAGACCTTATGCTTCATGACAAGAAGATGATGGGAGTGTTAGTGCGTATCATTCATCAGCGTCCTTTGACGACAGGAGAGGCCTGAGATACATTCCTGAATGTATCTCACCCTGCCATTTCTTAAAGGGGTTTGAGAAGGTGTGGCTTTGCTGTCTGCACCTGTAGTTCCACAAGGAAAGAGGCCTCTTTTCAAAGTTTGACCTTGAAATATCATTTTCTCTTATCTATATGAGCAGTGGGAATGGTGGGGAGGGGGTGTTACCTCCTGCAACTGCTTTGTAGGACTGCTCTGCAAGTGAAAGAATATCTGCCTGAATAGAGCTACATAGTTGTCCCCAGACGTGTATGCAACTTTTCCTGTAGGAGAAGGACCATGTTGCTAATGGTACTTGAATTAGTGTTTTGGACATCCCAAGATTAAATGAAATGGCACTTAAGCATTTCAAAGCATAGAAAGCTTTAGAATAAGCTGCTGTTAATCAAAAGCAACCACCCTAAATGATACTGAGGCTGTATACGCAGTAAGTCAGTAATATGTGAAAAATGGTACTTAAAACTTTTGTCTTAGAGGATAACATCTTGACTTAAGGTAAGGTTTAGAAGAGTATTTAAGATATTGGAGAAAAAGAGAGTATCAGAGCGCTCTGGTAATATATGCCTACGCAGCATTTGGAACGCCAGAGTAGCCTATTGCATACGGGATAATAAATGTGTGCAGTTGCATTCAGTCCGTGCTCCTGACCTGAAGTCTGGAGCCTGCTGCAAAATATGTTGCAAATTTTTTAATTAAAAGATGCAACATCCTACTCTTTCTGCTCTGAACAATTTGACTTACTCTTTTAACTGGATTAATTTCTATATCAATTTGTGTCTGTTTGTAGAACTTAATTTCCTTAGTTTTTGTTCATGTTTATAGCATGTCTTGGATGATCAGATTTTCTGCGTGCAGGCAAGGGTTAATAGAGGAAAATGGTCCGTTTGGTGTGTAAGAGCTGTGTCAATTCCAAAGAGGCCTCAGGGAGTCTGCAGCCTTTGTATGCCCTGATTCTTTTTAGAAATATTGGTGTAAGTAGAAAGAAAAATAATAAGTAAAGTGTCAATCTGACAGTTTCTGAGGCTCTGCAGGAACCAAGGGTAATGCTTTCAAAATGGCTTTCAGAAACTTAAATTTCCTTTTCAATAAGATGGAGTCCATGTTTCATCAAAGCCCACCTCTCTCCGCTGAGTGAAAGCAAACCCAAAGCAAAGTCAGAGACCATAAGTTCCTAACGCTGCCTTTGTAAATGCTCGGCTCAATTTTCAGGTTTTGAGACAAGTAAAGGTTGACATCACCTGAGAATTCTAGAATTGCCATGGTACCTAATAGCCGTTGATTTCTACACCTATTCAGACTTCAGATGTTTTAAAAACACAAGCAGATACTATTCAGCCTGTGCTACATGTTTTTACAGTTCTCGTTCAAACCTGTGTGTAAAAACTCCAATTTAGCCTCTTAAGGCATTTAAGCCTTTGAACGCTTTCTCCAAGCTTTAGCTCTAGGTGGTAGCCCTGCCCCTCCACAGCTTCTTGTGTGGGACCAGAGAGGCAGCAGAAGGTCCTGTGTGGCACAGTCTGGAGCACTGTGGAGAGGAGGATCAAGGAGAAAGGACGTTTGCTGGAGTCAGCTCAATATGAAGCAGCCCAGCTTCCTCCCTATGTCTGCCTTGTCCTACACGTGTGGCCCTTGGACCAGCTCAGAGAACGTGGTTGCAAAAATGGAGAGTTTCAGCTTCAACAGTGTTTTCAGTGACCCCACGTTAAGAACAAATCTCAAGTTATGCCATTTTCCCTTTTCAGATGTTGAGTGTCTCAGCGCCTAGTACTGTCAGAGCAAGTTGCGAGGACCCACTCTAAGCCACTTTAATTAGGAGCCGAGATGCTCCCAGAGGATGATTTGTTAAGAGCTAAATCACCTTTCAGAAATTGCTATTCTTCTCCACTCACCACAGGAGGCCAGACATCTTATGGCTCCCTCGGCTGCGGAAAGCGGGATGCGCTTTGCTGCAAGCAGTACTTAGGCCCTGAAATTTTTGCTTTTCTTTTCCCGGAACATTTTCTCTCCAACAACACTGCGTACATTGGCATTCTTTCCTAGAAAAACACAATATTTAATTGCAGTGCCTGATGAGTTTGATCACTAGCTGTCTCAATAAAATATGCAAATACAGAGTCATTTCAATGCAAAGCACCTTTAACAAAAATGGTAGGATAAATGCAATCAAGTTACAATTACCTTTTTTTTAAGAGGACACATTACACACGCTCAGTAAATATGATCAGTTCTAAAACTGCCTGCACATAACTGAAAAGCAGAATAGAAAAAGGTGCCGAGTACAGTCATGACATTACAGTAGGGTTCAGTTTTCAAGATCTTCAGCTGCTGCATATATTGCTCTTTGCACTACTACTTCTCTATCACGATTCAGTGATCAGGTCACACGTAATTATAACTCTTTTCAGAACAGGATTTGATAGCTGAGCGTTTCTCGTGAAATTATTCAAAGCTAAAAGTATAATTTTTTTATTCATTTCCTGTTCTCTGTGAAGATGATAAAGTGCAATAGCTGAGATACTGATCTTCCCTGCTCACGGGGGAAGACTGGGGGTCATAATTCATCCGAGGTGAAGCCCTCTGAATGATGGTGCTCTTGCCCTCACCTGCAGGCAGTGGAGATCAGCTCTGTGCTGCAGGGACATCCCTGCAGAACATTTATTGTAAGATAAATGTGGTACAGTAATTCTCTTTCTGGAGGGCAGGTATGCTTTTCTGTTTCCTCTCTTTCTGATGCAATTTCTGTTGCTAGAAATAGCGCATGAAACCCGTGCTCTCTCCGAATTGAAGAAAGTGAAATGAAGGTCCTTTTTTTGGCATGTTACTGCATATACAACAACCCAGTGTGAATTAGCTCTAGGACAAACTCTAACCTCCTTTCTCAGGAAAAAATCCTAGAACTGGGCCAATAGCAATATTTTATGCAGTTTTATGTTTACTTCGGGTGTGATAAGGTTATCTGTCCCACCTGTCTGGGTTCTCCTTTAGAGGTAATAACATACCAGGAGAGAAAAGCTTTCTAAGAAAAAAAGAACCAAGTATCAAGAACTCTACTTGGACATCAGGCAAAACATCTAATAGATTCCTCACTGCTGGAAACACTCCATATTTCTGAGCTGCTTCCAGTGCTGACCATTAAATATAACAACGAATATGAGGTTGCCTTACCATACAACATTTTTAGAACATAAAAATGTATGGGTTTTGAACATCAGAAAAGCCCAGCGGAATTCCTCCAGCTTGAAGCAGCTATCGCAATTAACTGCCCTAAAATATTTAGGCATGTGCAATCCTGCCACACTCATGGGTCATCACGGAGCTGCTGGAGGTGAATCGTTTTTCACTTGATCCCAGCAACAGTTGCCTAAGCCGTCACCAACTCGTCCTTTTGAGTTGCTTAACGTTTTAAGAGGTTTAATTTAACATCCAGGAAATCCCAAGATTGCAAATGTGTAAAGTGCTTTCTGGTACTCTAAGTCCCCATTTAACAAGTTCAGAAGTGTTTATTTGTATGTATAGTCCTTACTTGAACTCAGTAAGACTTCAGTGCAGGTTTAAAACGCAAATGCTGTCCTGAATAGCTAAGGATATGGGCTCCAGTTTAGATAAGCACTTTTGCATGTGGTTAAATATTTCATGTTAAGCACGTGTTAGTCCTCTTGGCCTCACTGGGACGGCTTCTGAGATGAAAGTTAATTGCTGGGGACACGGGGCGTGCATGCGTGCGCACGTGTATGTGTTTGCAAACTCTGGGCTCCACTGGAACCAATGGAACTTGCACTGTTGACTTCAAAGGGGCTCCAATTTTACCCCAGGCATTTTGCTGCTTTAGAGGCTTCTGTCTCCCTGTCAGTGTTAGATATGTCAACTGTACATTTTTTTAGCTGTTATTGTTTTCTCTTATAGAAAACGTCATGCAATCTTGGGAATTAATTTACTTAACCATACCTCCTTCATTATTCTTATGTCCCTCATCTCTGTGTACTTCTTCAACTTCCAAACACACTGGAAGGGATTAATTTTAAGATTCATGTAGCACTTTGTCTCTCAGTGGAGCATGGGATGACATGTTCAGTTTCTTCCAGCTTTTATTAAGTTGTTATACTGATGCATCAAAGCTTAGAGGGAGCTTAGAGGGAGAGGTTAATTAAGAACCTCTCTTTCCACTGTGTACGGTCACAAAATTGCTTTCTTTGGGTTTGTTTAAATTTTAATGTAGCTGCTAAAAAGTTGCTGTAAAATTTGTTTGACACTCTTCAGTACTAGCTTTCTGTTCTAGATCAGTAACAACGTGACGAACTAAAATGATAGATGCGTATTTGTATATTAGTTCCATAAGAACAGCTACCTTGAGAATGTCTGTGTCCTGGCACTTTAGGTATTTTGGGTGTTTCTGATGCCCTCTGTTTCCCTGGGGTTTTGCTTGATTGCCTTACTCTTTTCTTCTCCCGAAGAACATGTTATTGAAGGCAATGTATCTCCTCCACTTTGTCTCCTGGCCCCTTTCCCTCTCATCATTCACAACACTTTCAAACTCCAGTAGTAGATTTTCAGAGCAGCACATGAACTTTTCATTGGCTGAAGGTCAAAACTGACTTGGAGAACAGATGGAGCGTGGAAAGAGGAACCTTTGCCACCCACTGAGCATTAACACCTGCTTATTTGTTACATCTGCCCACTGCAGCTCAGAGGGTCCTGAAAATTTTACCCAAGCGATTTAGGACTTGCCATTGGACTGAGTGCAAATGCTTTTTGTGAAAGAGGGGTTGTCTTTACCTTTTTACTCAGGCTGCACTTTCTGTGGGCTTAAGATGGCAATTAACTCCACGTGCTTAGACTCTAAAAGAGGGACTATGATTTTGTTGAGATGCTACTGCAATAAAATGAAAAAAAAAAGCAATATAGAAATGGCACTGATTGCCAGCGTGAATGTTTCAAAAAACCACATAGATTTAGGATTTCAGTTAATGTCCTACAATGGGGTGTTTACTCCCCCCAAGCCTGGTTGCACGTAGCATAGTTTTCTTCGGGGGTTCCAGAGAAAGTAGAATAAGACCGGTTTGTCTTCATCCCACCAACTCCAAGCGAAGACATCTCAGCCACATAATCAGTGGGGACACTAATGACCCTTTCTGACCTGCCCTCTGGTTGTGGTCGGATACCTGCGTTCTTGTCTTTCTGCGGTAGCTCTCTGAAAGGTGCTTACTGGGGAGTGATGTGACACTAAATCGGGAGTTATCCCTGTGGTTTTCAAGACCGGCCCCTGGATTTGGATACTTGTATTTAGAGTAGCTGCCAACTGTATTTCAGTGAGAAGATTAGACAGTCATTCATTAAACTGCTCTAGATCAGGAAACAGAAAAGTGGTATTATGTAGCATGAAAAAAGCAGGGAATCAATAGGTAGTTTGCTTGTACCAGCTGAATCCTGGCAGAATATGCAATATATTTATCCTGTTTAGTGTGTGTTTAAAATTAGAAGCATGCTTTTTAACTTTATGGAACATAGTTTATTGGCCTGATCCAAATTGGCATGGGGAGTCCTGCTAACTTTCTTTAGCTTGCCTTGGACCCTCAAGGATAAAACTCAAGAAGAGTAATTAGGAGAACCGTTATGCTGCGGATATCATTCCTAAATACTGTGTAATGAAGTTCTAAACAGTAAAAATGGAAAACAATGTGTTCACACATTTTTTTGGCTGTTTCTGAAGTTAAGAATGCGCTGTGTATCCTTGTTGAAATCCAGACAGGTGTACAAGTCAGAAGAGAACTTGTCTGTTGTTCAGAAAATTAATTTTCTTTATTCCACATGTATCCTAAATGATTTTAAACAACCGGCCCAGATCATAAAAAGCTAGCAAGATCTGATCATGATAAGACATTTCTAACCTTATTTCAGGTTATGTGGGATTACAAATCTCCAAGAATATAACCAACCTTCCTTTCTGGTTTTCTGCAGGTTGAGAAACAGCAATTACAAAAACATGCATCGGAGGCACACCACCCTTCGGGAGAAGGGCCGGAGGCAGGCCATCCGGGGCCCAGCCTACATGTTCAACGAGAAAGGCACCAGCCTGACTGCAGAAGAGGAACGCTTTCTCGATTCTGCAGAATATGGCAACATTCCCGTTGTGCGAAAAATGCTGGAGGAATCCAAAACCTTGAACTTTAATTGCGTCGATTATATGGGACAGAACGCCCTACAGTTAGCTGTAGGGAATGAGCACCTGGAAGTGACGGAGCTCCTCCTCAAAAAGGAGAATCTCGCTCGAGTTGGAGATGCGCTTTTGTTAGCGATCAGTAAAGGATACGTGCGCATTGTAGAAGCAATATTGAACCATCCAGCCTTTGCACAAGGACAGCGCCTCACACTCAGCCCCCTTGAGCAGGAACTGAGAGATGATGATTTTTATGCCTACGACGAAGATGGAACTCGGTTCTCCCATGACATTACCCCTATCATACTTGCTGCCCACTGCCAGGAGTACGAAATTGTTCACATCTTACTTCTAAAAGGCGCACGGATTGAAAGGCCGCATGACTATTTTTGCAAGTGCAATGAATGTATTGAGAAGCAGAGGAAAGATTCCTTTAGTCACTCTCGCTCGAGAATGAATGCCTACAAAGGATTAGCCAGTGCCGCTTACTTGTCTCTTTCCAGTGAAGACCCTGTCCTTACCGCTTTAGAGCTAAGCAATGAATTGGCCAGACTAGCCAACATTGAAACTGAATTTAAGGTAATTTACCGCTGCGCTTTTTTCCTTGGGCTGAACGGGATCAGGGTGCTGTCTGTTTTACACGTTTCATCAAGTCTTGGTTTGCTGTTTGAGGGGGTGGGGGAGGAAAGAGAAATTACAGCAACTGCCAGATGTGTTAACTACACATGGATTCAGATCCCTGTGCATTCTCCAGTTAATAAATATTTGGAACTGAATATTGCATATTATAGCAGAGCCATCCTTACTCGGAGTTTTTACGTTGCACACTGTGGTTGCTTAGAATCTCTAATTTGGAGCAGGAATAAAAATTAGATTATTACAAAAATGGAGACTCATTTTTGGTAAGAAAGGTAAGTCTTGTTAATTGAGCAATCTATTTTAGAGGCAGAGCTCAAGAAGTTGGTTTAATGGATTAAGAATCCAGTACCTCTAGTTCTGTTACAATGATAAAAGGTATAAATTAAGCAATTTTGGTTCTCTGTAAAATAATTTAAATTCCATTGCATCTTAATGGTTTACTACTGCATCTGTACATGATGAATTTCATGAAAAAGGAGGAGGGGAATGATTGAGAGATTGCTATGAAGTTTACCATCATGCCAAACATAACAGTGGAACTTGCAGAACTGTTACAAGTTATTCAAGATTGCCATTATCATAATGAGTTTGTAAATGACCAGTGTCATTTGCATTATTTTTTAAGTCATTTACATGACATAAATAGCATTATCTCCCTTTCTAAAACAAATGAGTCATGAAAAAAGTCATTTTCAGTCGCTCAGTCATCAACACAAGACTGTTTTCTGACTTATGACTACTGTGCAGCTACAATCATGATCAGTGACTCTGGGGTAATAAAACCTATGTTGTGAGTACACTGGGGTAGGATGCCTGTCAGGAATCCATTATTTTTAATTTAGAAAACTATTCAAGTGCTAAAGCATCCATTTCAGGATTGCAGCTATACTCTCTCCAATTTAAAAGTGACAAGAAAGCACGTTCTCAACCTGTTGCCTTTGAAACTCTGTAGTAAGTCTCTAACAGGAAAAAATACCCAAACCACTGAGCTCTTCTGGCGATAGAATGAGGGCAAAATCTTGCAAACTCTCTTTAGCCATGTGAATCAGAATTGGAAGGACACAACAATTTAAAAGGGAAACTTTACTTGCATGGCATCCAGTCCTAGTAAAGCAACCTCCTTGGGTTTGGTGAATCTGGCTGCTTGAGTGGGGGTTACTCCAGTGCGAAAGTGCTGTGGGCTCACACCCACAGTTAACAACATTAATATCTCATTGATCTTCCAGCTTCTTTTCAGTAGAAAAATATATATATTGTGTGGAGCATGAGCCGCCTCAGTATTGCATGCCTGTCAGTCCTGATAAGTGTCTTGCTGCAGAAAAGTAGATCTATTTCTACCAGAACCCCATCTTTTGTTCACAGAGCTGCCAGCACGGTCTAGACTGGCCCTGGCAGGCACATGAATCCTCCAGGAGCAAACAAGCAATCAAATGCTAAATAGTCTCACGGTGGTGATGTCTCCCCAGCATCGGCGAATGGATGCGAGTAAATCAATACAGAAAAATCATTCGAAACGCTTTGACAAATGACTTTATTTCCAGGAAGGTTTTCCAATTTCATCGCCTGATTGGAAGGTTCTGTGCCACACACATCCACGTGTGTTAGTGAAGTACCTCAGAAGTACCCACACCACTGGTTTACTTCAAAGTTGTCGTATTCCTTTAGTACATTAATGCTTCCAGAAATAAGAAACATCTCAAGACGTATTCTCTCTGTAGAAAAAAAATCAGATGTATGGATTTATGCAAAAATATTTATTCTTATTAACATAATCAATGTGATGTGGAATAGGGTATTAATAAAACAGCAAGGTTTTTTTAAAGAACATGACATTTTGAGAATTTATTTCTGGAAAAAAGAATGTGATTGCTGAAAATGTATTTAAGAAGCCCACAAATGATGAAAATTTATGAAATCAGACAAGCTCCAGAGGACTTTTTTTTGTGCCTTAAAGTAATACTTTCCTAGACTTTTAAATTTTTATTTCTGAAGTTCTGTAATTACAACTGGTGCTCAACAGATTTATAAAATTATCACTTGGGATTATTTCAGAGTAGTTATTTACATGCAACCTGAGCCATACAGTTTTCAGGAGGTACAAAAAGTCCTTGAAACGGAAGGACACAAGTACATTTTAATAATGTAGGTGGACAAATAGTAATTAAGGGTTAGATAACCTGCCTCTGAAGAAACTCCTAGCACGAGCTAATTAAAATATAAATGCAGTGCCTCTCGCCTGCTGCTTGCTGCCCTAAATCTCTTATGCAACAGCACCATTCAGCGTATCAGGCTGAGGAGCCAGTACAGGCACTACGTTTCTAGAGAACATGAAATTTTTTAGGTGAGTTGCATCTTTGTACAGATATGAAAGGTGAAACAAAACAGCCACGTGAAGCACTTTAAAGAAGAAAAGTTGCATTAGCTGTGGTTGGCCACAGTTTGAGAGAGACTCCAGTGAAGATTACTAGGTGAAAGTAATTGTATCAATTCCTTTTTACAGCAGCAGAAGCCGAGTAGATTGTTCTCACCCGAAATCGCCAAGATTCAGTCATACACTGCAGTTCTTACGAAATGTCTTTGCATAAGCATCGCACCTCACAAAGTAGTAGGGGAGTGTTGCGAAGGTGAAGACGGGAGCCTGGACATACGCTGGATCACACTGCTGGCCTTCAGCAGCCTTTCTGTTGACTGATCAATAGGTCTTTAAGAGCAAGAGTAGATGTTCTGGCCATCGGTCTGGAGAGGATATACTGCCCTATTGAACTTGATGTGCTGGTTTGCGCCCAGAAGCAAGGTCAAGACAGTCAGCTACTATGTGGCTTCCCACATGCTGAAAAGAATAATAACAGTGGAGGCTTGGAGCTGGAAGAAAGAGGGAAGGTGTCAGAGCCGATCAATGCCAATGATTTTACTGGAGCAGATACTCTATTGGGGTAAATCAGTGCTTTTTCACTGAAGCTTAGATGAGGCCACAGAAGGTGAAGACCTGTCCCAATATTTAGAACAAATGTATAGTTTGGATCAATGTTGCTGTGCCATTATTTCAAGCAAATGTCAGCTATTACAATGCGTATTGAAGAGGAAGGGGGAAAAAAAAGTGGAATAATGTTACATTCACATAGAAGAAATTTCATTTTTTCCCTTAAATTCTCTAGTGTCAAAGTCTTGCAAAAAAGTTTTCTTATTAATGGGAGAAAACAAATTGCTTTGAAAGATGTCGTCCACGAGTCTAGAAAGAAATAATCCCCTTTCCCCAAAATAAGATGAAAAATATTGAACTGGTTGTTTCTACTGAAAATGCAATGTGATTGCATTAGGTGTCCTGGCAATTAGCCCAGAAAAGGGGTGGGTAGGAAACCCCTCAGAGGTGGATTCTTGCCATTTCAGAAAAGAGGGAGGTCCATGTCAGAGTCACTGGACGGTTGCAGGTCTTTATGCAATGACAGTGTTCCATGGGGAGGAAGCCCGAGTTGAAAAAAAACCAACCTTAATTCAGTGCTTTGCCATTTTTGTGTATCTCATTTGAAAAATCAAAATTAAGAACCAGTTCGTGACTTTCTCATTCTTTCCAGTTTTCATTTTGTGTTTAAAAACCCCCAACATCCACTGGAGCAAGGGCAATATATATTGGGGACCTGATTTAGTCCACTGGATTAGGCCCTTGGTCTGTATTGCCCTTGGAAAGAGAGAGGAAGAGAGGGCAGCCTTCCTCCCTTTGGGGACTAGAGGGGTCCTAGCTCTACTAGGCTGAAGTTATTTGTTTTCTTCCTCAAAACAGCTTCATATTTTAAACACTGGCCTAATGGCTGTTTTCCACCCTTCATGGAAAACTACAAATTACAGTAACTTTGTCCTATATTTCTGTTTTAATTTTACTTTTGATTTTTAATTGAAATAAACCCCTCAGTTTCCCACCCGGTTGTGCCTACAGTCTGCAGAAGCATGGTCACTAATGAAATGCCACCTTGGAATTTAGGCAAATTATAGCTTAATACCTCCCAATCAGTTTGTATATATCTCAAGTTGTGTTAAGATATTTTACAGCTTCTAAGTAGAGGTGAGTGTTAAACACAGCTATCTATAAAAGGAGATGTTAAGGATCTGAAGCTACTGGGCCATGCTATGCTTTTACTCAAGTTGAAAAAAATCTGTTTACACTCCCATTTCTTTCAAAGTTGGCAGATGTTGGGCCTGAGTCATAAAGCAAATAATCCTTTCATCTACCGGTATATTCTGTTTGTTTTGCTCATGCAAGTAAGCTTGATGTCACTTCCAGTGTGAACAACATGGGCAGGATTTGCCCATGTGAACGAGTCGTCGCCCATGAGCCAGGCTGATGAGAGTTGCTCTCCTCTTTGGTCCAGAGAAATCGATCTTCCCCATGTCACCTTGGTGTGAAACCGTATGCAGATGTCTTCACAGCTACCAGCTGTCCACAGCCAGGTGACTCATTTCTAAGACTGAAATATGAAAAGCAGAGTCAACAGAATCATTTTTATATGTCCATTGACCCCCTTAGGAGATTACATTGCTAGCAAACATCTGCAGGAAATGCCCTTGCAACTGTCTTTAACAGCAGCATTAGACTTAATATTACCATACATGTCCTGGAAACAGCGAGTAAAATGCAGAATGATAGCTCTGTTTAGTCTTTTTTTAAAGCTGCGACTGTGTGCTCCTGTGTCTGGTGAGATCCCACTCTACACACAGGTCTATTTTACAGCCTTGCATGCCCTCAAATCAGACTACATGCTTGTATACGTCAGGAAACGTCCTTGTGATGAAGACAATCAGCCAATTCATTCCATTTAGCAATCCAGACAAATTAAATTATAAAATTGCAAAGGAAGCTATGAAAAGATCTCACCAACCATAAGTGGTAAATAAGGTCTCAGCTCCCGTTGATTAAAATGCTACTGAAGGTATGATCAAAGCCACCACCTGGAAGACATCTGGTGCGTGGTCTTCATTTATCAATCCTACCAACATTGTCAGTTCATTTACTACGGCGTAGCATGTCTGGTTTCTAAATTATACGCCTCTTGCTGTCCCTTTTCTTCTAACGGTTGTTCTTTCCCTAAAAAACCCATTGGGAGCCAGAAGCAGCCCCTGAGCCTGCTCTTGGGTGCGGGGGAGCAGCACGCCCGGGCTCAGCTGGCTGACGGACCGCGACTGGCTGCTACGCTATTTGTGGGGAGCGAGGGCTTGTGTGGCAGCAAGTCCAGTGTGTCAACGCCTACAGAGATGTGCCTGCTAGGAACTGCTTGTGGTTTCGTTGGGGCTGCAGCGATGTAAAACAGCTGAGGCTCAAATCCCTAAATTCTCACGATGCTGAAAGAGTGGCAAAACAGCCCTGGAGACCCAGCGCCTTGTGTCTGTTAGGGATGATGTGGCATTCCTGCAGCACAGCTTTTGCTCCAGTAAGTCAGCCCGGCCTTTTTTCTACCTAAATATAAGTTGTTAACTTCACAGGATGTGCTTCACCTAAACGTCTTAAGAGAAATGACCTTGTCATTGTCTCAGTATTTCTGGCTTTATCTCTGCAAATGAGAAACTGGGACCAGATCCTGCACGTTGAGGATAACACGGCACTGCTTTTGCAAATAAGCACTGACGTACCTGGTTATACCTTGCTGAGAAGCTGCAGCTTTTTAAGGTTTGTGGCTTCCCAGCACTGAAGAAGACCTCCTGACCTCTTCATTTCTCAGGCCACCTGCAGATCATGGGCATTGCTGAGCATAAACACCTCAGAGGTTGTAAACTGCTTCCTTTCCCCGTATTGATTGCTAAACTTGGCGAAATTTGACTTAATGAAAGGAGTCTAACTCTTCAAATACAAAACAAATAGGGGGTTTTATTTTTAAATTTGCAAGAAAATAAGAGGGGATGGTAATAAATATAGAGAAAATAACGTATAAAAATTATGTGAAGGCCTAAGAAAACTTGGAAAGAAGAGCTGACTGCAAAAGTTGAACTGTCTGGTCCTGGCTGGGAAGCATTTTAGCATGAAAAATACATGCTGCATGGAGCTAAAAAAATTGTTGTTAGACTATTGCTTCTTGAAATGAGTGAAAAAAATAGGAAAGGGCAGAAAACATTGGGAAGCAAAACAGTAGGAAGGGGAAATATTTTGTGAGAACGGAGGATAGTAGTGAACTTGGAAAGAGAAAGATACTTGAAAACCATCAGGCTGTAAACCAGTAAGACCGTACTTAGAAACTCTGCTTCCTGCCCAAACTGCCCAAACTGCGACTTGTTTGCTCTCAGGACGGCCTGACTGGAGATGGCCCCTGAAACTCATCTCCCATTAAACGGAGAGATTGTCGTGGGAACCTCCCTAATTAGCCTCATGAACACTCTTGTAAATCAATCACTTAATTTTTCTGCTCTGACCCGCTCTTCCTTGAGCGATCCTTTTATCCCTTCATAACCTCTCGCCTCAACATGCTCTCTGGCTGACATCTCGCTGCCGAAGTGTTTGGGAGCACCTTTTGTGAGTCATATTTATTAGTTCAGCAAAATGCTCTTTGAGGCTTTAGTGTTTTTATCTGGCCTTACTTTAGGTTTTCATTTAACTTCCCAGAATTCCTGTTCTTTTCTATTTTTTTCTTCCAGATAGGACTTGTGCTTTTTAAAAAGATGTCTTTTACTTGTGCAACCTCAGTTTTTTCTGCTGTTTCACTTTGGTGGGTTTTAGAAAGAGAAGACTGAAGGGAACTTCAGAAAGCTGGCCTGTTAGGGAGAATACATTCACTCCCTTTTACTACTGTTTTTATTTTCTCCTTCACAAATATTATCAGTCGTACCTAGTTCCTGTTTTGAAAATTAAGCATTACCATCATAAATACTTTTGGGTATGTGGATGGTCACTATTCCTAAGTGATTTGCTCTCACACCGGGTCCTGTATGCAATTGTGAGGCAACTGCTATTTCTCCTCCTGTGAGTCCTCTGACAACCACTCCAAAAAGCAGCTGCTTGGGAGTGAAACCCACCTCTTCCCTCTGTTACCTCTTCTGACCCTCATTGCTAAATTTCTAATTGAGAGAGCAGGCCACGGGGTTATTCGGCTTTATCCAAAATTAATACCTGATGACACTGACTTCGATGTGGCTGGGCCAGAACATCCCTTTCGGACCATTTTTGTGCTGCAGTTTATGTTCTGATTGGCTTTTTCTCTGCTTCTCCCGTTGGCTCTGTGCTACTTCAGTACCCTCGGCTTCCCTAAGGGAGATCCCTGCTGCCTTTGAAGCCGTCTTGATATTCAAAGTCAAAAGGGTGACTTACTCTTTGATTTTTTTTTTTTCCCCCCAAACATGCATGACACCTGCGAAAGAACAGAAATGTGCACATTGGTAAATGCCGTTACGCTGGTAGTGCACAGCCAAAAGGGTTGTGTGCTGCTGCAGAAATGATGAAAACTGCTGTTTCTAAAGATACGCTAGTAATCTGTAATCTTTTTTTCCAGTTTTTTGAATATGAACTTCTCCAGGTCAGTCTTTAAGGAGAACATTATTTTTTCTTAGAGATAGGGTCAGGGGTGTGGTTTGGTGGTTTTTAGCCTTAAAAAAGAACTGTCTGTTCTTTTTTTCCCCCCTCTCACCTAAAAGCCCATTTTCTCTGCTGCCTTGAAAACACGTGCGTGTAGAAGCTACAATCCTTTTTTTCAATTTTCACTTGTGCAAAGCAAATGCATAAACAGGTACAACCAATTACCCAACTCATAATACAGGAAAGAATCAAGTCCCAGTAAAGCAGGAAAACAAATTGCTTATTATTAAAATTTTAACTTATTGTTGGAACAAATTAGGTATTAAAATAAGAGAGGAAATTAAAAATGCTCATGGAAATAGCCTGGGAGAAGGAGAATATATTTAAGCCTTGTAGTGAAATTTGCGGTTGGCTCACTGAGCGGGACTCGCTCTGTACATGAGGAACTCGCTCTCCATGCTGTTCTTTTTCGGAGACAAATCCACTAATAATAGATGCTACATTGAGTTTGTCTTGAGAGCTAAATTAATTAATTGCAGATATGTTTTGCATGGAAGTGTAGCAGAGACTGTGGAAAATGGATGTAGAGAACACTTCTGACCTTAAAAAAACCCACCAAATTTCTGACTCTTGTATTGTTCTCTTTAAATATTTATAAATTAAGAAATATCCTCTATATTTTGAGAGCTGTTATTCTAAGTGCTCTTTCTATGTCTGTTCTGTGATTAAATCATTTTCTGCCTGGCACATTGCCCAAGCAAAATGGTTTTAAAATGTTGCATGAGAAGAAAAACTCCAAAGCTTTTCAGAGTGGTTTAGAACCGATGCCAAAGCTGTGATGCCTGGAGCTGTCTGGAACAAAATATATTGGTATCTGCGAATGCGAAGGTACGTTAACATCTGTCTATGCCCATTCACAGTAAAGCAGAGCAGGGGATGCTGTGATTCATAGCACAGGGTATAACTCAGCCATCCACAGCCCCCACCTGCACCTGGAAAAAATCAGGCCATTATTCATGAAAGTTGTAACTCTAGCGACAGTTCTGGCCACTGAGCAGGCACGTAAAATTGGATCCTGGCCACCGCCTACATGGTCATTGAAACTACTTTACAGATGATTGAGGGACATTGTCGTTAAAATCTCCCAGCTAACTTTGGTCAAAAAAGAAAAAGAAAACCTCTTTAAAAGGTGGCAAAATACTTTCTGCAGGAAAATGTTCTCTCACTTTCCCAGAGGAAGAAGCCCATGTCTCTTTTGAAAGAGCAGAGAGGAAAAAAGATTCTTTCAACATGTCAAATCAGAGACAATGCGTCAGTGTAAGAAAATTTAATATTTTAATGCCTTAAAGGTTTTGCTCCCCTCAAAAAATTGTTTGGAGGAAACTTTTGGCATTTGAAGATGGCAAGACAGAAGCAAGCCTGGAAATATTTGAATCTCCCAGAGAGTACAGCTGGGATACTTTTGTTTCCCGTGATGCTACTGCAAGGGAGGCTTTTGGCAGTGCCAGTAAGACTTTTGGCAACGCCAGTTTGCACACCATGAGTGCAACGTTCGTTACCCTTTACAGCTCCTTGGGAAGTAATTTCTAGTCCTACTCAGCTAAGGATGAACAGCATTGCAACTGCGGCACTTACAGCTTACTGTTCCCAGATCCGTTGCACACAACAGCCCTAATGCTAGAGCAGGGTTCCAGTTTAGGTGAGCAACGGACATGATCATAAAAGTATCAAATAACACAAAATCCCCTTATAATCATTAATGGGAAACAACAGGTGGATTCGCGAGCTGGGTGGGAAGGGGAGAGCAATGGAAATGGTTCACGTAACGAAGCAGCACAGCAGCTGCCTCACCCCTGTCAAGCTTTTCAGAAGCATTTTCCTGTAGGCAAGTTTTAAGCCAAACAATGCGACGTTTCAGCCAGGCAGAGAGAGAAGTGCAAAATCTGGAACCAGTTGGAATTGAGCATATTTCAGTTGCTTTAAGGTCATTTTGCTCCTGGGATTTCAGTGTTTCCTTACAAATAAGCCGCCCATCCTCCATCAAGAGAGCATTTCTCTCTAGTTGCAAAATCTCTATTAATGGACAGGTTTTAAGGGACTTCAAGGGCAGGAGTTGGTAAGGGACTTAACTCCCTTACTCATAAACAATCCCGGGAGGAATCTGTAGCAAAAGAGGGGAAAACTCAGCAATATTAATGTGTTTGTTCCTCTCCTGCCAGAAGCGTCTGATATTGAATTTCTGAATCTGAAGCTCCAACGCTCCAGTAAATGGGTTGCACCGGGGCTGTCAATGCGCTTTCTCTCTGCATAAATGTCTGGTGACTTGTATTTTTCTTCCTCTTGTGCCTGCTGTAGTGATTATATTAAGTCCAGATTTTCCATATAGTTCCTAAATGAGGCGGAATTTAGAAATTAATTTTTGTTATGTAAGGTGACTTTTATACATCATTCTGAACTGCCAAGGCCCAGTGGCAACTAATTTTACTGAGCCATGATTTTCAGGAAATATATTTGTGTGTGTGTGTGACATCTTACATAGAGTAACTTGGAGCCTACTGAATATATTTAGAAGAAAGGCTTTTAGAGTTGAGAGATCTCATTTTCATCCTTCTTGAACCTTAAGTTTTGATAGTGAATACAAGGGGAGAGTCATTTACCTTTGATGCAGACAATCTCCAAATATTTTGTAGCCAGAGTAAAGCATAATAAAGCTTGTAACGTGTTAATCAGGAATGTAAAGTGTTTTGACCAAGTAGAAGGAAAAACCAACTGACATTTTGAGATAATTTGATGTGTGTGGAAGGGATTGGTATGAAGGCAAGGTTAAATACAGGGTTACATTAAATTAAACTTCCTGTGATACAAAAGCAAGTGAAATAAGGTTAAATTAAATTAATATAGTGCCCATGTGTATTGTGGAGTCATATACACCACACAGAGCTGAGTAAAGGTCAGTAGTTAGCTGGTGTGAAGATATAACTGGCTTTTGGGAGCTCTTTTAGCGAAAGTGATGCTGTGATACCTGCTCCTCACCCTGCTTCTGCTTCTCAGAGAAAAGGAGTTCAGAAAATAGTTTGGTTTTAGAGATGGCTTTGATTTTAGGGGTGAAGATGATTTGTCTGCATACAGCTTTTTGGGCACACATGGATGGACGTAGCAGATACAATGACTGTCACAAACCCAGCAGACAGGCAATAAATAGTTTAGAAATACTTTCAAAATGTAATTAAACACAAAAACTTCAGCTTACTGCAGTGTTATTAATTTCATATTTTGTATTTTATAACAGCTTTAACATGGGAGAAAACCCCAGTACTTGGTAAAATCATGGCTCATTTGACCATCATATCATCTTCAAATTGTTGAAACCACAGTATCATCCTCACCCTTCGAAAGAAACATGTAAAGTGAAGCTAGTGGAGTAACCGGTGGGTCTGAGCCAAGGCTGGCCATTGCTCACGGGTTCCTCGCTGTACAAATGAGAAATAACGGATGGCATCTTGGATTAAGAGATCCATCACAGCAAACTAGTCAATCAGCAGTTGTATTGGTAGGTGGGATTTATGCTCTGCCGCAACCTTTCCCAACGGTCTGGGCTATCCCGCAGAAATCTACCTTTGTCTCTCCGGTCTCTAAGCAGTAAAAGGGCGACAAACTCCTCCGTGCTGCCTCTCGCCGTTCTGCCGGCTGCCTGGCCCCGCTGCCAGGGGACCTTCTGCTTGCGCAGGCAGCTGGAGGCTGCGGCGGCAGAGCCGAACCGCCCGGGACTGCGCTCAGCCGCAGCCCTCGCCGCCGCTCCGGAGGGGAGCAGCTCGCGCTTCTCTGCCAGGTTTGCTGCCAGCTGCGAGCAGCACTGTGATAAATAGAGGGAACGATTTGGCCGGTTGCCTGTGTTTAGTTAACAGTGACAGAGTGTTTTCCTTTCTTACCCACTGAGCGTGCAAGACAAAATGAGTCCTGGTGCTCAAACTGGTGCACCTACTCGACGGTAACGCAGAGAGGGCTCCTGCCGCCCGCCGGCAGCTGGCTGTTCCGAAAGGAAAGACGTGTTGGCCCTTTCCATCCTAGTCACTGGATCCTCTGCAACAAGTACGGGGCTTGTATGACTTTGAACTTGCCCTCACCAGCACACCATTCATCTTAGAGAGCTTTCTCAGAGCAGTTACTGACATAAAATCACGTACTAATACAATTGTCCTCCCTCCTCCCCTCGGCGATAAGTGGTACCAAGAGGGGCCATACTCCAGAGCGCCAAAGACAAAGACATTTTTCAGAAAGATGAAATCAAATTATTGATGAGGAAAACAGATGGAAAATGGTGCTATCACTATTGCAATATCAGTCCAATACAATATTAGTAAGCTTTATGTTTAATTAGTAACACCAAATGCCCAAGCCTTCAGCTAATACCAGCATTGGTTTTTAGGGAATAGTCAGGAGCCGGGCGGTTTATTATGAGCAAGATGACTGGTTTCCAAAGACGGCTGCTCATTATTCACGTTGGGCAAGGATATCTACTGGAACTACAAATGAGCATAATTAGGACTATTGCTCTGAATGGAATAATCATACTAGATCAGCAGATGGGAGAATGGAGTCAGGTACGTGTATCCAAGGCACTGTAGGGAATTAATATCGTAATAATGAATGTAATCGAAGTAGCACATTCTGAGGATCTCAAGTCCAACATTAAAGAGGATGCAGATGGGAAGTGATTTAGTTTATCCCTCATTGTGTTGTTAATTGTTGTCATTGTAGATAATTATAACGAACCCACCCTCACTGCGTCTAGGCAGACGATCCACTGGATTGTGGATAAACAGGAATGGTATACAAACAATTTTACGTTGCCACAAAGTGGTGTTAGGTACTTCAGTGTCTATGGGTTTTGACATTACATGATCAAAAAGGGCAGTTTCCTGGAATATAATATGCTGCAGGGAACTTTACACCAGTGCAGCGTGGAAACTGCTCATTGCCAAGTGTGTCATTTCACTGTCACTATCCAAGTCCCAGGAACTGGACTCATTTCAGAACAAAGTAATTATACACTTTTTGTATTCATATTTCTGATTAGGAAAGTGCTCCGGCATCCCTTCTTCTGCTCTTCTTAGAGAGAGGATGGTGTCCATATGGTCAAGAGTGCTCTGTGCCAGGACTCTGCAGCTGGGATCACGTTTTTCTGAAGTGCTCGGTTGCTGCTTAGGTGCTGTGGGGACCAGAATTTCCTCCGCTCCGATGCTTGTGACTAGTTTTCCAAGGAGCTGTTGTTGCTGGACACTGGGAACTGTGGTAGTTGGTTGTTTCAGATCTGGAAGGCATATGGTTATTTTAGTTATCGATGTAATTGTACCATGGCTCTCAGTTAAGTCGGCATTCACTTGCAGGCTGGATTTAGAAGGAGTCTTTCTCCTGAAAGGCAGGTGCAGTTTGTACCCAAAATTCCCATGAGAGATGGGACTCACAGCGCCTTGAACATATAAATGTGCTCCTTAAGCAAGCTGAAAGTGCCAAATTTAGCTCAGCTTAGGGGATAGACGTAGCTGTGTTAAGCAAACAACTGCTTTAAATTTAAATCCATTATTTTCTCCCTGGTTTTCCCATCTGGTTTTCAGGAAACGTAGGGGTCTCAAGCAGCTGAGCTGAAAAGAGCCGCACAGTTAAAGGAGAGCAGCTAATGCATTTAGTGCAAGGAAACTATCTATTGTCTCAAATTGTCTAGGAAATGTGGATCTTCCCCAGTGGAGCTTGTAACAGACAGGTCAGGAATGTAATAACCATGGGAAAATGCCAGAGAGAAAAAGTATGGATGGCATGTGAAATGAGGAGCTTGGCCCAGAGGTGACTTGTGTGCTTTGATACATCTAGCCCTCCAGCGCTGCAGGTTTGCTGCCCGTCGTCCTGCGTGCGAGCGCTCTGTTGAAAGCAGAACAGGCGGCCAGCAGAAGTTAGCCCCAACGCTGCATGGGACTCCTGCCCTCGTGAAATGCATCTGGGGCTGAAAGAGGAATTGTTTCTGCATGACGATAAAAGGAAGGTTGAGATAAAGGTTCCTCTAATGCAAGGGGCTTTTGCGTTCTTAAAAATAAGAAAAGTCGTTTCTCACTGTCGTGTTCCCACCCAGGGAGCAAGCAAATATTTGAAAACAATGCAGAGGGATTGGGAGTCTTGCACTGCATCATCATGAGCTTGAATCTGCTGCTGACATTAACAGATCCTAAACTCTTCTTCACCAGGAGAATTAGCAGAGTATTATTTTGAAACGTGTAGTCTGTATTTAATAAGGAGAAGCTGTTGACAGGACACAGAGAGACAGACCATGTCCTTCACTGCGCATGAGTATTCCCTGCATTTTACATGCCGAAGCATTTAGTTAATACTCTGTATTGCCTGTCCTGTTCATGTGGCATCCAAAACTCTCCAATTTATCTTCCGAAAACAGGTGTTTCAGCATAAACATTCAAATAAGCTTGGGAAAACCTGCAAGAAGGTAAAAACTCACCTTTTCATCAGCTGAGAAATCAAAAGCATGTGGCTTGCTTGTGACGTGGCGTTGAAAACCAGCTGAGATGATATGGAAGAGAAGTACCTCAAGCATGAAACGCCGTCTTATGCGGAAAAGCTGCGATGCCAACCTTGAGATTTTAAATACTCTAATTTAAAAAAATTGTCAACCAACATAATTTCTGTTCTAAGTGTATTTAAATACCTTCAGAGACTTGGGATAGGGTGTTAGTTCTGTGCTGAACAGCACTGATGTCTCTGCGCAGACACATGCTCCAGAGGTGCTCAGTAATGGCACTTGTCAGGAGAAGGTGACATTGTGGGAAAGGAGCGGAGGAGATGGAGGTGTTCTTCAGGCAGCCTCTTAGACACGTATTAAAAAAAAAGATTGTACTCTCTTCAGGGTGAGAACTTGAAATAAGTCAAGTGATCCACTAATTTCAGTGTAAGGAGAGTTCACAGGTACAGGAAATTTATTTTAAGTATTAAATAGAAGAAATTCAATATAAGTAATAAAAAAAAGTTAAGAATGGACTGATTCTGAAATTTCTTATGTGAGGGACTTTGGCTAAAGAGTCAGGAATTGCCTTCAGTCTCAGTCCTTAGCTTTCTCCTAGGCTTATGTGAATAGATTCCTGTCTTTACTTCCCCAAATAATCAATCCATTAATTTTAGATTAAAAAAAGAAAAAAAAATATTTTTAAGAATTTTGCTTAAAAAAATGTTTCAAGAGGGTAACAAAGTGAAGTATTTTGCATTTTCCAATGTTTTTGTTGATGGAAAGAGCTTGCAAAATTTATTCATTGGTTTTGGTCCCACAGAAGCTGTGTTTATCACAAAAATGAACAATTTCCCAGAAGCAATTATCAGTAGAGTTGGTAGATACGTAACAGATGGAAAGCAAAACAGTAGAAACAAAACAGGGAGGTGTAAACCTATCCTTTCTGTTGCTTTTGACAGTTCCCACTTTAAAGCTCCTGGAAGGTTCTTGTTGAAAGTTACACATGGGCCTGGACCAGTGAAGGATGCTGTAAAAGCACAATAACAATTTTTAAGGGATTTTCTAACTCCCCCACAGAAATCATTAGCACCATCTTGGCTACCTTCTTTAATGATTTGATATATCTACCACAGAATAGGCATAAGGGGAAATCCAAAGTCAGTGATTTGATTTCTTACTGCTCTATCTATCCCCTCGTTGAAGGGATACGCTGTCTCAGAGACCAGCTTCTGCGGTGCCTATGACGAGATGAACTGCAGCTAGAAAGCCTAACCTATCGAGGAGAAAAGGGGCACACAAAAAAATTCTTATGGTAAATCAGTCAATGCAACTGCCATTGAAGCCCTTGTCATGCTGCAAGGGATGTTATTTTCATGGCTTATTGGAAGCCACACAATTTTTGGTCCTCAGTCAAAGCATACTGTTGTTTTCTGGGCTTCTTTGGCCAAAATTAATGTCGACACAGACAGCATTGTCTGCTTTGTCCTCGGGCTCTTTTGGACTCATCTCTTGGTGTCTCCTGATACTCCCTCTCAGGATGTAAAACCAGGCTTTGCCCGGAGGCACGGCCCCTCCGCACCACCCTGCTGCAGCCTGGCACCCTTCGGAGGGCAAACAGCCGCCGTGCTTACCTTGGCTCCTTTCAGAAGGGTCCAAATGGCTTGGAAAGCAAGAGATACACACTTTTGAAATGTCAAAAACTCTTGTATTTGAACAGATTGCTTATTACATTATGCTCGTTGGAGGTGAAGAAGTCAAGGTCTGGATCGCTGAAAAAGTGAACCAGCGGCATCTGTTGCTCCCTCCAGGCACACTTAGCAACATGCACCTGAGCAGCGAAATGTTTTAAACGAGCACTTGGCTTCATTTTCAGAGACATGCCCACTGAATATGACACAGTGCACCCAAAGCTCCAAAAAAGCACTGGCGTGCTGCCACTTAAGAAGCAAGAGAACACAAACCAACTGGACGTTGTGCTTTCTGGAGAATTAACCGTACAGCCTTGGCATAGCCCGTGCACGTAGGCATTTAGTCTGGAAACAAAAGAAATGCACTCGGCTGTATTCCAACGCGCCAGCAGTTGTGGGCCAGTCGACAGAGCTCTTTGGAAGGGGTGCTCAGAGCACGTCGGATGATAACGTGGTTACATGAGCAGGATCTGTGCAGGGCCCTTTCTTAGTTTCTCTTCTCGTTGCCTTCCCTCCCACAGACCTTGTGCTTTTTTTCATTCCTAAACATCTGGCCAGTCATAGGCAGTGTAAATACCTCGAAGGAAATTTGTCCAACAGCTTCTAAACTGGCTTGTGCATATTTCATGTGAAATCTAATTGGTAAATATTTATAAGCACTTTGAATATTTGACATGATGATTTATTTAAAATTTTCATTTCAAATCTAGCATGTAATATTACTGGCTTTCTGCCCCCCTCCTTTCTCTCACCTTTGCTTTCTTTCTACAAGTGTTTTTATTTGGAGGAGTTTTCTGTTCATTTTTACAGAATTACTTCTCCGTTTTAGTTCTTTTCTGCTGCTTCTGCTCAAAATGATAATTTAAGCAATGCAATATTTCTCTCCATGATATATGTGTATGTGTGATGTAGATCAAATACAAAGAGCCAAGAGCTTCAAGGAAACATGAGAGAGCTGTGCAGTGTGCCTACAGCTTGCATTTGCACAGCAAATCTAATGCTACCCAGAAATGCCGGATTTACTGCCGAGTACACAGCTCCTGCATTGCTCACAGAGAGGAGGCTGGATCCAGCAGATTTGTGCCGTGCAGTTGATCTGTGAACGCACTGAGAGCACGCAGAGGCTTTCTAGTGCTACGATACCCCAGTCACAGATGCTGGACGTTCATGTCCATTGGTTCCAGAAGCCTTGGATTTGTGTGGAAGCCCTCAAATCCCGGTGGAGCAGATTTATAAGAGATGATACATCATGGACAGAGTCCTTGAGAAATGGTGGCTTTAATATATAGCCATCATCCTGTGCCTGCTCCCCTTTTCCTCCTTCTATTTGGCAAAAAAATATGTGTACTGATAAGCAGCATTAAGGTCTATTTTTTTTCTAGAGAAAGGTCTGTAGATTAAATCATTCTGAGATAGATACGTGGTTATATATTTAAAGGGAGACTCCTCTGTGATACTAGCTTTTCTGATCCCAAGTCTGACCCTGAAGCTTTAGTATAGGCCAACAGAACAGTTAGTTGTGTACAGGACAGCAGTAAAAATGGTGGATCTTGGAATTAGCTCTGGTTGGAATATCTAGTGATGGGTTGTGATTCCTGCCCTGCTCTTTACAGATGTTATTTGGAAGCAATTATTAGAGTGAATTTAATTATATGTCCTAAATGATGACATACGGAGTGATTTTCATGAATAGTGCACTTGTACGGGTTGTTCTGTACTTGCGTGTCATGCACTGTCCTGGGGGTCTCTGGCCCCATTTGCGGTAACAACTGTGCGGTGAGTAATCTACAACGATTACAACCAAAACACCTGCAGGCTGATTGACAAACTCATCCCACTTTGAAACCCCTGAAGCCCGAAAGGTTGCTTCAGCGCACTGAAGCACACGCTTGCAAGAATTTTATTGGCATCAGCGGGACTTAACCATAAACCCAAGTGTGTTCCTGAATCTGGGATTGGGAAGGTAGTCCGTAATTCCACAGAAAGCTGTTTGATCCTCAGTTTCTGAACCACTGGCCCCACTTCAGTTTCTGGTGAAAGCTCTTCTGCACTGAGGGGTTCAGCAAATCTCAGACCTGCTCGCTGTATGTTGCAGCGTTGAGGCCAGACCTCTATGTGCCGTCCAAAATGCACGGGCGACGGTGGCGTTTCAGAGGTAGGCTCCCATGGATGAGAGGTTCCTTTGCAATCCGTGACTGTGATGGCTTTTGAAATAGTTTTTTTTTTTAATTAACTAGCCAAGGCAGGTTGCTGGTCTTACTTTTTCTCATTTCACTTAAGTTGTTACTCAGACTGTATCCCTCTGACCCGAAACAGCTCTTTTCTGAAGAAATTTGGGTGGTTTTGAACAGATGTGGAGACTTGACAGAGTTCATTTAGAACATAATCAACAGATAATAATAGGGTACTCAGAGAAATTGCAGTGAATGACAAGTACCATCAGCCTTTTCAAAACAGCAAAATTAGACATTTTTAACTCCACGTGCACAACAGTGTTAGAAGAAGCAGGAAATGACTAATTTGGAATGCTTTTATTATGTTCTAGTTGTTAAAAAATGATATTGTAACATTCTCAAGCATTATCCTGATCATTCTCTGCTCGCTGTCTCTACAGGAAATAAAAAACTGTTCCACGTGTTCTTTGAAGCAGACTGGCTCTCTTGTGTGCTTAGTTGTATCCTTCGTCTTCCTCCCTGAGGCTTGACAGTGCTCAGCTTGTCAGGATGAGGCCCCAGCATCCCTCATGTATGATTTGCGATTTTCATTACTGTAAAGATCCATCTGTTTTACGAAACTCATAATCCTCGCACTTCTGTAACGTGGTGGCTAATCGGAGTACTCAGGGAGGTTTGGGTTATCGTCATTGCCCGTGTCTGGTTTTGCAACGCTGCCGAGAGGACTGAGCTGGATTTCGTGTCTCCAGCCGTGAGTTTCTTGTTGCGGTGGGAGGGAGGACCCCCGCTTGCAGCCCACCGCCTGGCCAGGCTTGCAACCAGGACAGTTCCCCCCAGAAATGTATTTAGACCAGGAGGGCCATGAAGTGCCTGGTTTGGAGGTCTAACCCAGCCGGCAGAGGCGGTGGTGAAGTGGTGAAGTGTCTTTGCACCCCAAGACACAGTGGCCATCTGCCCCTCCGGCTCCTGGCAGAGTCACCAGGAGTCCTCAGGGCTCTGATGTGCAAAAACCTCGGTGTAACAAAAAATAACTGGAAATGCGTTCTGGTTCTCCTTCACCTCTTCCTCCTGACTCTTCCAGCCCTGGCTAACCCTTGCCCTGGGGCTGCAGCCTTCCCTCCTGCGCAAAAGCGAGCCCCACCACTGTCATGGCACTCCTCTGCGCAGGGTATGCAGGATCTCGGATGCTTCCAAACGTGTGAAATACGGGCAATTTATACAGCACTGGCACATACACCAAGACAGCTTGCATGCTGCTTGTAAATCTTCTCGGTTTTCTTGAGTTTCTTACCGTGCATCATGACTTGCAGTTCGGTATTGTATATGCAGGTAGGTCATTTTTGCATGCGTCATCAAAGCTACACTATGCAAGCCAGGGTCAGGAGAAGCTTGACTGTCAGTCTCCTGCTAATCTCAGTTTTTAGTAAAGATGCAGCCAATAACCTGTGCTTGCAGAGGGAAAGACGCTGACATGAGGAGCCACTGAGCGGCTGTGTTCTCACCGTTCCACTGAACAGGATTTTCTGTGCTGACTGTGAGCATTAAGGAAGCCAGAACAAAGATGACAAATGCGTTTATAAAAGGGATCATCAGAAGGCACAGCAGGTTCAGCGATCATTGAGGCTTGTCTTAACATGTGAGCAATGTCTCCTGAGAGCAGTACGCTGCTCTCCTGCCTGGCTGCAGATTGGCTAGAAGGCACTTTGTTTTGTTTTGTTTTGTTCTTTATATAGCCTGTATCTTGGGTAGATTGTGTCGCTGCTTGTGTCTACTTAAAAATTGGAGTAAATAATTTTGAACAGAAAAATCATTCATAGTCTCTGCAAATGTACAGAACCGGTAAAAGCATTAGGCTTGGGGATGTGAGTAAAGTTGGGTCCTGATGGAGTTTGCCAGCTGGGAGCCTGCCATTTCCAGTTGCTTTAGAAGCACTTTCCTAGTTGCTAACTAAACTGCTTTCATTAAAGAAAGCAGAAAAGGAAAAATAATCTGAGCTAATACACACTAGTTGTTCAGATGATGTGAAAATGGTGATGGCAATTACCTAAAATGTGCTGGCTAAGAGATAACTCTGTGAACTTTGCAAACAGTGCACAGAGAATGGTATTAAACCTTAGCAGAGTTCTCCCCCTTGGTTTTTTTTTAAACCTGCTGGACTAATTAAGCGTCTCCATTACCTGTGGCAGCTAGGTATTTCATTCTCAGCCTACATCTATTTTCAGATCTATCTGTATTTGCTGCCCTTCACAATTCCTGCAGTTATTTCCAGGCTGATATTTGCGTTTGGGCATTTATTCTCTCAGTGAACAGACAAGTTTTCCATTTATTGAAATTCATCTCGGTATGGTGAAGATTAAAGCACGGAATCGATCAGAGGAGCGCTTTGAATCCATAAGTACAATCTGTCTTTCGTTTGCATTTCAGACCTTACTTCACCCCATACTTGATAACATTCACTCTACAAACCCTATCTCCACAAAATACTTAGGTACTAGATTTAGATGCAAATGTACAATCATTTTCTGCCTGAACCTTGAGGACATCTTAAATCTCAGTGCACTAAATTGACACTTTTATAGAAGTCTTGGTGCCCCGGTTTCTGCAATGGGGCATGCCCCTGCTCTACCAGAGATAAACACCTGCCTGTTGTTATGTCTCCTTTTAATGAAGACTTGATGTTCTAGCTGATCTCCATTTATGAACACCCCAATTAGAACACGCGGTCTGATTACAGCACTCAAGGAGGAAAAGGGAAACCCAGATTTCAACCTTTCTGATAGATAAGAGGCTGTAAACGTACCTTGCAGAAGGTCTCGCCACTAAAACACAGGCTATTCCCCAGCTCTCCTCCTCAGCCCCTTCTCCTAAACACCTGTCAGACATGGTGTCTGCCCATTTCTGCGAGGATGCTCTAATCCCAGCCTTGAAGGGCTTTCTGGTTCCCTGCGACTGCTGAATTTTTCCGTGCCAAACGAAACAGCTCTTCGTAGCCCTCAGCATAGAAGACAGCATAGTAAACAAAGTTGGGACACGCACACACATTAGAGCAACCGCAAAAGCTACGACAAAGTCATTAAAGCAACTTATTTTAAAAAATATTCATTATCAAGAGCATCTCAGTTCTGAAGGGGAAAACTGTCCAAAGAAATTTAGTCACCTCTAATAACACCCTATTTCAGACAGTGCTGTTCTGTCTGATGAATGAATGTTTGCACAGTGCTTTGAGATCTTTGCCTAGCAAGGAAGGCTAATATGTTGCTATGTGTAAATGTTAGAATTAATAATTTAGAAAATATAGGAGTACAAAGCCAGGTTACTCTTATCATCTCATCAAAGCCAGGTTTAACTATCTTCTTTTTTTGGCTGCTGCCTTAATTAGATAAGCTGCTGAATTTAATTAACTCATCAAACCTAATTTGAAAAGATCTCTCAAGTCAGTAAGAGCTTGTCTTATGCTTATTATTTCTATTTGTTGCATAGAGCCTTTAATATCACCATTTTGTTAGGCTATTAATGGTAGCCTTAATTGTGTTCTAATTTACTGCATTTACTCAGATGGTGCCATTTTCCTCATTTTTTAAGTGTCAGCACGTGAAAATCAATCACAATTTAATTTAAGGCAGTGAAATTGCTCTTCTAGCCCTCTATCAAGTCGGCTACATACCATCTCTTTTCCCGTAAGTGTGATTTGGGTTTGCAAGGTGAAATTTTTTCATGGGAAATCACGTTGAGTTTCTGAAGTCCCATCTCCTGGAGAAGCGTTATGACAAAAATGATCCTCTGGATGCTCTTTTGGGACCGTTTAACCAAATTGTTAGGTAATAAATTTGAAACTGAAATTGGTATCACAACTATATAATTCATTTGAACACATCTGTGTGTGATGCTCCAGCTTGTTGTACTGGTCTGAAACTCCTTGAAAGTTACTAAAGAAAGAATTTGCTGTAAATTCTGACCCATTAGCAGGACCTTTTTTTGGCCATCATCTTTCCACATTCCTAGAAGATAGGCCACGCAGAGAGGAGAGATCAAGCGATTGCTTAAAATCAAAATTTCCCTATAATTTATTTACTTGTTCTGTAAAGCATGCTCTACTGTAATGTAAACTATGCTGCTGATAGAAAAATTGCTAATTAAGTCTGAGGGAGTTCATGTATGTTTGCGAGAAGCTAGCTACACCCTCGGTGAAATCACGTGCTTTTGTACTATTCCAGGCAGTAGTTTTGCAGAAGTAACCTTGCTCGCAATCTCTCTCTTGCTTTTCTTGTCTGTTTGTTTGAGGCATACTTCCAAGTGCACAATTAACGAACTCGTTTTCCTCCGTTTTCCCTTAGAACGACTATAGGAAGCTATCTATGCAATGCAAGGACTTTGTCGTGGGGGTGCTGGACCTGTGCAGAGACACCGAAGAAGTAGAGGCTATTCTGAATGGAGACGTGAACATACATTTGTGCCCCGAGCACCACCGGCCAAGTCTGAGCAGGATTAAACTTGCTATTAAATACGAGGTCAAAAAGGTAAGCTGTTTCTTTGGGTCTCTAGTGAATGCGCCTTCACATCTAAGTCATGCTTCCTTGATGTCACCTGAAAATTAATAAATGAAAGAGAGATTTCAGTGGGACCAGGACTATCCTTAGAATTTTAGCGTTTTATGGCTTGATTTGCATTTCTCACATATTTTAATATGAAGAAGGTTATTTGCAAAGGGCATATCACAGCAGGCGTGGCATTTATTTTAAAGTGATAGGCATGGATGTATAGATGGCCCGAGGGACTGCCCATAGAGCACAGTTCTTCTTGTGTAGGTCATGACTATGAATCTCAGAAGACTTCAGCAGGGACCAAAAGTTGTTACCATACCAAACTGAGACTCTTCCTTCCTTCACTGTGATTTACATGACGGTAAGGGATGAACCTAGCAGATGCTGCGCCATCTTTGGCCACAAATTATAAAAGCAGAGAATTTAGTCCAGATCCTCACCTTTCCCAAACCCTCTGTCTTTCCTTCAAACTAGATCTTCTGCTTCAACTGAGGAAAGAGCTGGGCTCTGCAGCCTGATTGAAGTCAGCAGAGCAAGTCTCCTGTCCCACCTGTCTGCTCTCAAATGCTCCCTGACCACTCAGCTCTGATCCACATCTCGTGTTATTGGTCTCCAGGGCCGCTTACAACCATCAAAAATGCTTCCTTTTCTGTAATGTTACAGAAAGAACATATACAAAAAGTAGCAATTTTGTCATAGTCAAGACCCTTTACTGCAGTGTGATGGACAGTGAAATTTAAATTTTAGAAAAAATAAGTTTTGTAATTTTTATTCAGCTCAAAACCTCAAAAAACAATTTCTGATTAACTTGGAATTTTGATTTTTTTGAAAGCATGTGAAAGTAGATACACATTGATAAAAAGTGATAGATTCCCAGCTTCCATTCTCCTAAAGCTCCAAATCCATATGCTAAGAGTTCAGGTTTCCCCAAATCTACAAAACAGAAGGAAGATGTATATTTTAAGGAAAAACATGAAGAATGAATGACTTTTAGAAGTATTTTAAACAAACATTCAGCTTTACGGAAGTGTGTTGTGTGAATGGAAAATTTGATTCTGGCAAATCCTAGGCCTGGGTGGTCCCAATTAATTGCTCCTACAATATGCATTGATGGAAACTGGGCTCCTGCTATGGGACTTGAAGAGCGTTCCAAATTTTCAAGCTAACATCTGCTCTCTCCTTCCCCTCCCAAACCCACCACCTGCTCCAGTTTGCCTCTTGACTGTGTTGCTGTGCTGGCCAGAGAAGGTCTGTTCCTGTTATGAAAGCCATTAATTAAAGAGAATCTTAAACCTCTTATTTGAAACGAATGGCTTTCATGCAGGAGCACATGGTATGGAGCCAAATGTTTCCTCCTAGGATGTTGTGTCTCTGCATCGTTCCGTCACCAAAACTGAGCCTAACATCTCCGTTCACGCTTAGTTAGATGCCTTTCAACAAGCTGGGTCAAGTTTAGTTATTGAAGCTCCTGCTTTGGTAACAGGAGGCCAAACTTACTCTGGTACTCTTTCAGAAAGTGAACTCATCTGATAACACCTCATCAAGGAATAGTCCCCAGTGACCTATGGTCTGAGAATTATCATGAAGTTAGTTGGAACCTCAAGCGTTTTCAATGCATGAAGTCGTCTGCACTATTTTACTTGTTTATTCTTCTAAATATTTGTGTCATCCGTGAGATCCCAAGACCATTAGCCAGAGCTGAATTGCTGTTAGTTATTGTGCTGCTTTGAGCACATTCATCCCAGCTTCGTTGGCTTCAGAGGAACGTTTCCTCCATTTCTTACATTTTATATGTGTGCACCCTTTCCTAAGGCATGAACGCTGACTTGAAGCATCTGTGGTAGGTCATCTACAGTTCCTTTTTACTTATAAACATCTCCCTATGCCCAGGAAAGCTGAGCATCCTTTCTGGATTGCAGCAACCTGCTGCTCACTGATAATAACGGTTAAACTAATTACAGAACATAAACATGAGCATTTGTCAATCTCGTGTTGACTCTCAGGTTAGCGCTTTTCAGAATATTCTTTTCAGCAAGCGGAATATGCCTATGTGTAAGATGAGCATTTAACTGCTAACTCGAAAGTAAGATAGTTCATTTGTGGGAGGCAGAGGCACATTCAGATAAATAGCTTTGGTTACTGGCAGCGACTTAAGATAATAGACTGATATTTATCACACTTGCTGAACAAAGAGATTGTGTTATGGTAACACGGGAATGATTTCCCTAAGAGGCAATACATTTCAGGTGCAAATTTTTTATCCAGCTGAGAGATATTTAGGCTTATATATACAAACCCTGTGCTTTGAAATCTATTTTGATTTTAAGAAAACCCTGTAATAGAGAGGGGTGAGGTGGAGGGTAAATTATTTTATATATCTAATAAATCAATTCTTGGGCAGATTCTGTAAATTTCGAGTCACTTTTTCAAAGGTAATGCCATGACTCGTAGGCATAGGCGCGCCAAGTGCCTCCCACCCACAGCGCTCAAACCCCCAGGCCCCATCACTGCCTGACAGTGCCGCCTGCCCAGGCCACGGCTGACTCACCCAGAACCAGTCCCAGGGACGCGGAGACCTTTCCAGCTTCTAACTGCACTCTGGGACTGGAATGACACAGAAACAGTTGTGTTTGCCATTTTTTTTTTTGTCCTGGAAGTTTAGTTGGTAGGGTAGGACTAAGGAAGGGACTGCAGCTCTGCCTGCCACCCCCGCTGCCAAAACCTCCCCGCCTTTATCGTTAGCGTCAGCATTCAGACGGTCAGTTTTGCATTCTCCAGCTCAGCAAGCTCTACATAAGCCAGAGAAATAAAGATGTTCTTAGTTAAATGGATATGGAGTTCCTGAAGTATTTGGTGTTCGTTCTTTCCCACGAACAGCAAGAAGAATCTTAGGCGAGACAACTTTCCAGGCTTCACTTGTCTGTCTCTTTTTTTTTCCTTTTTTTCTGCAAAGCATGCTACTAGCACACATGAGGTGCTGGCAAGAAAGCAAGTTTAAGGCTCTACTATAATTGAAGGACTTTATGTAGAAGGTCATTGAAGAATTAAGGAACGCTGCTTGTACATATTTCGCAGCAAGGAGAAAGCTAAAATTACACTAATTTATAAAATGGTCTTTAAAAATGCAGTATTATTCTAATTCTCTACCCTTCCTGAAAGAACTAAATAATCACTCTGTACCCCAGGATTCTTGGAAAACTGCACTAGGTGTCCTCCATTTAAGTTTTCCAGAGTCATTTCTCCCTTCAAATTAGCTGTCTTAATGATTCATGATTCCTTGAAAATTGTTACAATGGGAACAGTTTGTCAAGAGCAAAACAAATAATTTTCAAACATTTGAGCATTTACTGAGTCCTGGATGCTTTCGAAGGAATGGACTTTTAGCCCATGTCACGGGATTGTTGCAAATTTCCTGTTGTCCCCCCTGATATTATTTAGCTTCACGTTTGCATACTCCAGTCAAGAACCGATTTCTTTCTCCTCCAGCTGTGCAGGGCCTCAGGGAAAAGGAGAAGAAAGGTTGGGTGCAGGAGGACGAGCAGAGCACCCTGCTGATGCTGTAGCAAGGCCATTTAGGTGGTTTCTTCGGATACCGTAGGAGAGGGCTGGGGAAGCATCGCAGTGTGAGTGCAAACGTCGTGGTGGAATCCAACAGCTGCTCATGGAAATGGCAAAATTAAAAGCAGCATTGAGGTGAAACAGGAATTATTTAGGTTGGGTGTTTCTGGTGGATTATAGCCAAAAGTGGCTTGAGTTGGTAAATTGGTCCCAAGGAAAGAAATAAATCTGATCTTGAGCTTCTTGAGCCAAGGACACTCTTAGCTGTTCTTCATGCAGGCGTACAACATCTATGTGAGAGTTCACTTCATGTTCTTGACTGAAACTGCACAATAATGTTTTTTCTTTTCTTGAAACACAGAGTTTTGTTTCCAGCCAGATACTGGAAATAGAAGGGTAGCACAGTTTTTCCCTGTGTGCGAACTCGTTTCTGATTGAGCCAGGGTGTGATTTCTCCCAGTGAGAGGCACAGGTACAGAGACCGGGACAACTCTGTCTTGGACTCTTCCCTTGGACAGCCAATAGTGAGAAAATGCAGTTTTTCATGTGCCACGACAAAACCATTTTACTGGTGTGTATCAGCTTTACAGAGCACTTCATATCGTCTGTTCTCATTTTTGTCTGTACTGGTACGCTCCTTTCTAGTCATCCTTTAATGTTGGCAGGGGGCTTATATGGCAACATTTACCTTTAGGTCTAAAGCTGTTGCTTCTCTGTAGGAGGTGACATTCATTCTCCTTCTTTCCCAATGTCAGAATTATCATTATTGTATTCTTTTAATTGCAAATGTTGAGTGCCCACCTCTGTTTTCTCAGCAGCTCAGTTCATAGCCGTCACAAAGCCAGAGCACCTTTCTCTTTCACGAGTTTTAATTTAATTAACAGTAAGACACACAAATTGGGTTTGTAAAAAAAAAAAAAAAAAAATTAATAAGAATTAAACAGAACACCAGATGGCTGCGTAAATCCTATTTAATAGAGAGCTGAAACAGGAACTTTTCTCATAACTGTATTATTAATAATTAACATATGGAGGATGCTCCGAACAGAATACTCATGGCTGCATTAGATTATAACTTTTCGCTGCATTGGTCACGCGACTCAGGTACTCAAGGGCATGAGAAGTCCCAGCACTCGTCACCGCTGCAACAACCTGTGCTCCCCATTCATTTGCTCAGAGGATGCGGTTTTACCCCGCACGGTACCTTGTGCACGGGATGCTGCCAGGGTGCTTCTCACCGTTGAACGGGGCCCCACCCGCAGAGTGTCCTCCCCTCGCGGGAGCTGGAGAGGTTAGTCCCTGGGTGGGCAAACGAACCAGCCCTGCTCCTGCCTCGGAGGCAGCTCTGCCCCTCAAAATGTGCAACAACAGGCACTGCCCTGACCACAGGCTGGGGCAGAGCTCGACTAGCACGTCCTTAGGAAGCGTAACTGGAAAAGTTCGGTGTTTGCAAGAGAAGCACGAGAAAATGTGCTGGAGACCAGAGGGCAAGGAGAAGCCCGGGGGCGACAAGAAGTTCTGAAACTCTCCCATCGGAGAGCAAGGAGCCCATCTGTGCCACGGCAGGCGGCTCTGGCTCTGCGAGCTCCGTGTGCTCAGTTACCCGGCACAGCCCCGCGACGCCGTGCCCTGGCGTGGGACCGCTGCAGGGGAACGGCGGGGAGGGCACACCGGGGCCCGCCGCCCCCCGCCTCGCACACAGCCTCTGCGCCAGCCTTACCACAAACGGCAAACTGCAGATCGCTAACCCAAACGCGGTGCTTTCAGAGAAAGTCTCTCTTGGGGCTGTTTGTCCTTCTTTGGAGCAAAATGAAATTTAGGAATTTCCCACCGGACGAACGCTGATCTTTCTGCACCCCAATGGTTGTAACATGTTCAGGTACGGCTTGAGGCATAACAGGGTTATGGTTTGCTGTCTAAATGTGAAGCCCCAAGGAGGAGAACTCCTCCAGAAAAAAAAGGCTTTCAGGAAGCTGGCTTTTTTGTTTCTGTAATCCCTGGTTAATTTTTTTCCACTCTTTCGTTTCAGGAATATTTAACTGAGGTCTTGTGGAGTATTTGATAGCTGGGACTGTGGTGGTGGGATGAAAAGTGTCTCTCATCTCCATCACTGGAGAACCAGATGATACTGTACAAATGTAATTTAATTTCTACGTGAACAGTAGAAACACTGTGGTCATTCTGGACTCTTAAGCTTATCCATGTAATTTTTCTTTTTACATTTTTAATTGCATATTACAGACGTTTTGTCAGAGATTGAAAAAGGAAGGAGTTGCTTCCCTTCCTCACAGAAAGTGTTTCTATGTCTCTGAGTATTTCATTAGCAAGGTTCCTTCCTCCTGCTATAATCTGTGGTTCTGATGATTTCCTTTTGCCCAGATGTTTTAATTTCTTTTCTTTTCCAAGATGAATCTCATTTTGTTATTTCCTGCCCATACATCCGTCCTCTCAAGGCTTGAATGAATCATTTCTCCATCCTGAGTGGTGTTTGCAATATTCCCAATTTACTGTAATATGCAGACTTAATTATTTTCATTTGCAAAGTGCCATAGGGTCTTAGATGTCCATCAAGACATTGACAAGAGAGCATAGGAATACATCGAACCCATTGCATGGATGCCTATCACAGATGAAAGGACTTAAAATTACCTTCATTAATAATAAAATTCTCTTAGAAAAGAGCAATTAATATGGCCTGCTATAGACCTGACCTTAGTTGCCCCTAATTTTGGCTTCATCTATTTCGCCATAGGCAGTAGACCTGTTAATGTGCGTTTTTGGATGGAAAGTCAGATGGGGATGAGTACAACCCCTCAAAAAAATAGTAAGATTCAGTATTTCAGGTTACGGAGGGAATTTTCCTAAGAGGTGTTCGAATGTGGGTGTCTGCACGGGTACTGACCCAGTGTGCAGCTCTCCTACGTGGGGTTCTTGTCACACACCTGTAGGTGTCTACATGCGAGTATGTTTTGGGGACTCTGTACCTCATGGTGAGAGGAGTCTCATCCTGTGAGCGAGTCTTTCTCTCTAGCAGCTCTGCTGGGAGTGAAGCCATCATCGACACTGGAGGCATCCGAGCTTGAGCACCAGCCCAGCCTTTCCTCATCACGTACCCAAGGGAAGATAGTTTACTGACTCTCCTGGGGGAGGAGGAGGCTATAGCATTTCAAATGTCTCCTTCTGTGCCCACTGTGGTTGGGGTTTTTTTTTATAGATACCAAAGGGAGCGTGTTGTTTGGTAGCTTTTTATTGTGGCATGTTTTCAGATGAATAATTAAATAATAAGGATTTCCAAGTGGTTTTGATTCTGCATCGATATGAAAACCCTGGAATGTTAGAGGCTGGGACTTCCAATTCATTTGCTTGTTTTCAGATAAATAATTCAGTGATAAGACTTATTCATATCTGTAAAAAGAGGAGAAACCAGACATTAGCAACAAATCTCTTCAGCAAACAAGCAGCCCACTAGAATATGAAACTGAAGTTTGCTCAGGAGCCAACCACCTTATTCACTACACTATAGAAGAATGCTTAGCACAAAACAGCCTTTATCCTTCTCTCAGGGAAGTGAAATCATGAAGAAACTTTAGGCAGAACAAGGTTTAAACTGAATCAATTAAAGAATTTGAGTAAACTCTATATTTTCTAGTTATACACCTCAAATATATCAGCCTTAATTTTATACAATGTGAATTGAAAATGTAACAGAACAACCAAAAAAATCCCCCTCCGTTCCCTCCGCTACTAAGAGGATTATTAATTTTATGTTTTCACTCAACACTGCAGAGCATTTCTGTCAATAAGTGAATTGCGTTTGAAATGGTCCCAGCAGTTTTATTTACCCCATTATCTTTGTTTTCTATTAGACTAATTTTTTCTTTATTGGGTTTTATTTTGTGCTTGTTCATCATTCTGGTGTCGGTCAAAGCCTGTTTCCATCCACATTGCTCATTCTAACAGGACCACGCCGTCTCCTTTACAGAGCTGCGCCACACGGGTGGTTTGGGGCAATTACGCGAGCGTTGGGATGCTGGGACGACCTTCACCGCCTTGGTCCTGTCTTCTTGCCACCTTTGCGAAGTGAGATCCCGGTCCTGTTAATGTACTCACTGATTTCGCACAGAGCAGATCGATCCCAAGCAACACGCTCGCTTTTATAGAGCAGGCTGAGTCACAGGCAAGAGATGTGGTTGTAAACTGTAGCTACGCCAAGGTTTTAAGTGTTCAAAATCAGAATTTTGGATTAGATAACGCAAGTCAACCAGCAAGTGGATCCAGATATAGGATTTCCATAAAACCAGGGAATATTTGGGTATCTTGAGATTTGATGCAAGCAAGTATTTCCCCACCACCAAATGGCTCTAATAAGAAAGATATTTTGGCTCAGAAAGTGCATGTGAAAGGTTTTACGAAAGGTGTAATTTATTATTAAAACCATAATAAATTCTTTTGGGTTTATACCTTAAAAGTAACTCAGAGAATAAGGTTGCGCAATTTGTTTGGTTTTCCTTTTTCCCTGATAATTCCAGGTCATCTGGGCTCTGCCTACAAATATAAAGCTTTTCCCTTTGCTACCAGGTTTATAAACACTGATGTTAGACTCCAGATATCAGGTCTGAATATTCACCAGGACTGTCATAAAGATCATCTACAGGATGAGCAAGAACCTCATGGATATGTGTGTGATGCCATTAGGCAGTCAAATGCAGCCCAGGGACAGAGGGAAAGCTGCAGAAACCCTCAGGGCAGGGACTTTTCCTCCTTCATGTTCTCCGTGTGCGTCTGCAGCAACTGCAGGACCTCAGAGGGCGTTTTCACGTGTTGTCTTTGTTTTTATGCGATGGTCAGAGCCCACTGAAACGAGTCTTGATCAGTTGAATTTTCTTTCATCCAGGTTGAACAGGGTTCCATGAAATTCTTTTTTGCGTCTGGGTGAAGGAATTTGGACCTGCTGATTTACTCTCCCTCGTAAGGTTACTCTGATGCAAAGCGTTTTAAAAACTGGGCCTGTGGCCACGGATAGAATTTAGCTATAATTAGAGCAGGTCTCTTTTGTGAAAAGGTCACAGTCTCACAGCATGAGTATTTGGATTGGAACTTTATTTATTGTTTTTAATTCATAAATAACGGGGCAAGTAGTTTTCCATTTCTTTCTTAAACTTTCTGCAGTTTTACTTGCACCTCTTACCAGGCACAACAGCAAACAGTGAGCCAAGTTCCAACCGTATTTACCCTCTGACAACCTCATTTGTCATAATTTAATAGCACAAGCACTTGCTAAAGGCAGATTTTTCTTCATTCTGGATCATGAAATAAATATATTCTATCCCATCTGCTTCTGTTAAGGTGTCTCAGAATAGTTTCTTCTAAACAAAGGGCTCTTTGTTCGCTTGGAGGTTCACAGAACAGAGTACAAGGTGAAGATAAGAAAAGGCATACGCATATATTGGCTTTTTCCTGTGCTCTCTATTTCCTAGCGAGCTTCAGCATTTCCACTGAGCTCTGTCGTCTCCTGCTCTGCCTCGGGTGAAGCGACTCTGCAAGTAGGTGGGTCTTTCACCAGATCAAAAAAGTGTTCCAACACTTTTTCCTTTTTTTTTTTCCCCAAGTTGATTTTTTTTTTTTTCAAAAAAAAAATATGTCTCAGTTCAAGAAAAGTATTTTATTCAGTATAAATCCAGACTCTTTATTTAGGCTTCGAGTGTTAACAATGCTTAAAATATCAAAGGAATCTTCAAAAGTGAAAGTGGTTTAAAAGCAAAGAAATTATGTTTTGTTTTAATATTTTCATTGCCTTTTTTTCCCGTCATGTGCATGTGGGCATACGTTTACCCTTTAATTCATCTGATCCTCTTTGGTGAAATGGCAGTGTATTTTTTGCCCTTCAGGGGAAGAGCAGTAATATCCTGCTTCCACCTTTCCCCGAGTTTCTTCCACCCCTGCCTATGCTGCTGGTGCTCCCACAGCATCTGCAGCAACCCCCCGAAAAAGGGTGATTTTGTATCTCCTGTGACGACGGTTTCGCTGGCAGGAACACGCCGTTGCCTGCACGGCCGCGGAGAGGGGCAAGCCCAGGTTTCCACCCCTGCCTGCCTCTGGTTTTGCTCAAGCGCAGCGTTGCTGCTGAGCAAATGCCGTCCCGGACCAGGGCTGGCTTCGGTCCCGCTGGGAACACCAGCACGGCGAGCTCAGCTCGGGCCGTGTTTGTCCATCAGGTGTGCCGTGAAGTCTTCGTAACGATACTTGGGCACGTCCGTCTCTTCAGAGCACACCATGTGTGCGGTTCAGATCCCACCTGGTTTTTCCGATGTGGGGCTCCGGGCAGGAGCGCTGCTCCTTTGCTCCCTGGTGACATCCCCAGCAAAACGGGAAAAGCCAAATAGACAAACTGCTTGATGCTCCCCTCATTTTCCCTTGCAACGGAGGCACGGGGTGACGACTGACCCAAATGAGTCATCGAAACGGTTTGGGCTTTGTCGCTCGCATCTCCGGCATTTGAAGCGTTACGCGCCCAACCAGGGGTTCCCGTGAGCAGGTGCTGCAGCCTAAATCGTGTTAATCAACGTAGGCTTGCAGAAGCGATGAGCTACATCAAAAACCAAAAGTTTAATAATGAACCCAGGAAGGTTGTTTGAAGGACATGAACGCAGCCACACGATGGAAAGGAAAATGGCTCGTCCCTGCCCCTGCCAGTGTCTCCTGACATTACCAGTGTTCTCCGGAAAATCTGTTTATGCGGCTCCTTCTCTAGCTCTGGCTCACGGATTGAACACACCGCTGCTCACCTGAATTGCGGCTTTTCTTTGCTGAGGTTTGCCAGCATTCGTTACAAGGCTTACAGCGAAGGGGAGAGCTGGAGAGGACACGACAGGAGTCTCTCTGTGAAAGCAGGACGTTAAAGTCACAAGTTTGTGGCGTAGTTCTGACATGCAGGTTTTAAAGTGTTTTCACTGGTTCACTGATGAGTTTTTCCTTCCTACCTCAGCCCCTGGCTGTTTTGCGCAGGGTGCACTAGCAAAGCAAGGTGATCCTGTCTGAGTGGTTAATTCTTTTGCCTTGGTGGTAGATTTCTGCACTCATAAGGGAATTAGAATTATTTCAGTAACAAAAGAGATACTGGGTTTTTTCTGCACGATTAATTCCAATCATCCAAGGCTGACCTCTGCCTTCTACCTGTCTTGCCATAAATTTCCTTATTTCTGCTGACAGCTTTTTTCTGTCCAAGACAAGTATCTTTTTCTTCTTTTTTTTTTTTTTTTTTTGTTGTTTGACGTGTGAGCATTGCCTGACACTCTCAAGAATTGCCTGGATTTTTATCACTTGGCTGTAGCTTATCTGTTACGTGCCACAGGATGAGAGAGATGCCCTTCAGGTAGGGACCACGGGCTAGCGGGTTTAAACAGTTCCTAGCCACTGACAGCCTCGGCAACCGCAGCACTAACACCGACCAGCAGCAGTGACCGGCGTCCTCAGCACAGGCTCCTCCTCTGTCCAATATAATAGAAAATAAAAAATTAAAGTCTCTCTATTACAGTGTTTTCTATATCAGAAGTAACTTCCTATAGTAACTTCTTATAGAGCTATGGAGGTACTTCATTGTCTGCGTAGTGAAACTCATGCATTTTTGAACAAGTATGTTGGGGAAAAAATCTCGCTCTGCCACGAGAGCTGTAAAACGCCTTCCCACAACGCATATACATGATCAGCTACGAGAACGAGCTGTCATACATCAAATTAGATAGCAATGTGGAAAAGTTATCGTTCCATGTGGTATCCACAGCATTCTCTAAAACATTCTCTTTATTTCTAGGTGTAAAACAGTTCCTTTGGGCCCTTTCAATTCCCACTGAAGGCTTTGAGAGATTTTTTCCATATTCTAGACAAATATTCGTCTCACTCATTTAATCCCCTGTAGCACAGAACAGTGGCTTTTGGAGGTGTCAATACTTTCTGGTGTCTTTCAGTGGCTCTCAGAAATGCCACTTTGGCAGCTTCATTGTTTGAGCTGGCTCTTCAGATTGATGTGTTATTTTATTTTATTTTGCCTTTTTTTAACTTAAAAAATGTGTAACTGATAGGCTGGAGGGAAGTACAATTTTCTCCCTAAATCAGAGAGGTATGCACGATATAAGGAAAAACCACCACCACGTACTGGGGTCCCTGTGTGGTGGGACCAGAAAAGCTCCAGCTGCGATTCCTGGATGCAGAAGCACTGGAAAACATTTTGCGTGAGCTCCCGGATCCTGATGCATTACCTTTGTAAGCTTGGAGGGGACTCACTCTGCCCATGAGATAAAGCACTTAATGCTTTTAAATGGCTCTTGCTGGACCCACACAAGCCCCTCCACTGCCAGTGCTTCGGTTTCAATCACAGAATCACAGAATCATAGAATTGTTCTGGTTGGAAGAGACCTCCGAGATCATCGGGTCCAACCATTAAAATTGGCGATACCTTGCCGTTCTGCGCAGCCCCGGGCACACTGGTCTTATTGCAATGCTTCTGCCTTTCTCTTCTTCTGGGATGCAGCACAGGAGCACCCACGGTTTGCCCCTAAAAGCCTCCTAGCCTCATTTTCCAGTACTGAAGAAAGGAAAATAGCATTTAATGGGAACTTTGAAAAAGTATTGCAGCATTTAGGCCTCTGAAATTCAATACACCGCATCACCATCTTTCACTACACTTTGAAGCGTTCTGCCTTGAAGCTTTTGTCTCCAACTCTGATCTTTTCTGTGCCTGTGACACTAAGCAAAGCATTAGTGTAATCTTTAGCTTGGTGTCAGCGCGCATTCCCAGAGAAGAGAGAAAGTTAAATGGCTCTGTAACATCTCTGATGAGATCTAAGCTCGATTTCTGAAATTTTGATAGAGAGGGGGTTGGCATTGTCCAAGGGTCACTGCATATTTCATTAATATCTGATGGAGCAAACGTAATGAAAAACTGTACGGCTTGCTGTAAGCAAATAACAGATCAAAATTCATTCATGCTCTTATCTTTCTTATCCTGATCTTATTTTTCCCTCATTTTTGTAATAATCGGAGTAAGATGAACACCATCAAGGCTCTATGGCATGCTGCCAATCTTCATTGCCTTGTACAAAATAATTTGTTCCAATGAACTGAGTTTTATGGCAGTTCCTTCTCAATTTTCCTATATTTGTATTTTCACTGTAGCTGTTCCCAGACAGAGTGAAAAAAATGAACAGATTAAAATGTCTGACGAATTCTCTGAAACGCCAACCAGCAAAAGTCTTTGACTGTCTCATTGCCAAGGACAACTGAATTTCTTTGTCTGAATCAATTCTCATAATGCGGGGAACAATTACAAGAGCAGGAGGAAGCCTGGCTGTTGCTTTGGCCCTTCATCTCAGAAGTCTGCACATCTACCAGTGTAATTTTCCTTTCCATGAGTTGCTACAATTGCTGTTGAATTCATCATATCTGAAAATAAAATTTACAAAGGGAATTAATTCTCTGTTTAGCTTCCTTCCACTTCATCTTTCTGTCCATCTGCCAGAACGATAATAAGCCCTAGCAACAGTAGCACAAACATAAACACTGGGCATTAGGAAATGCCTCCTTGCAATGCTGCTGTCATCGCCTTCACCGTAAACTTTAAATGCTCAGAAGGACCAGGACTGATGATTTATAGATTATCTTTTCTGAAAGCTTTCTTTTTTTGAAAGCAGCTTAGAAGAAGGCATACTAAGATGTTAATATTTCCAGGAAAAAGATCTAAAGACCACAGAGGTTAGAAGTACCTATGAAATTGCTTCACTCTGATTGATTTAATCAGTGGGAAAATCTTATTTTCTATTTTTTTCTTTTTGAGAAATGCAGGCCCCAAAGCCTAATTCGTCTGGAGAAGCACAATTTAAATAGCTGCTAATATGCTGTTAAAGAAGGAAATGCGCTATTCCACGGCAATCCTAATTACTGTGCAACTGTATTTCATTCTGCAGCAGCAATGAACTGATCATTTAAACTCGCAGCAACGGTTTTGTTATTATGCAAACTTCTAGAAAAGAGTCCATTAAATTCCCGATTTGATCGTCGTGTCACAGATAGTGAAGATGAAAGCACAGTTAGAATTTTCTCTACTTTTCAGCCCCAATAAAACTCCAGACTGCCGCTGAAATCCCCCCGGCCGGGTGCAGCTTGAAGGGCTGAAGCAGCGCGATGGGGCAGCTGCCAGACGTGGTCCATGCCCACCCTGCCAGGCAGGGGCAACGGCGGCCACGAAGCCCCCTGGCAGCCTCGGCTTTCCTCCTCTTTCTCTCTTCATCCCCCTCTCCACCTCCAGAAAGTTCTGCTTTTTGAAATAGTGGAGGGCTTTGCATTTCCCTCCTAAGAACATTTATTCAGCCACAAAACTCATAAACGAAACTCTCGGTTCTGCTAATGCAATTAGCTACATTAGCAACATATTTATTTTTCATCTTTTCTTTCAGTTATTTTGCCTTTTAATTATCTTCCTTTGTGATTAAAGATAGTCACATTCTAAATTCAATCACCCTGAAGAACAATGCGAAATAAAGAAGTTTAATCTTCTATTATAAAACTGTTCCATGGGATCCGGTGGTGCTGTGATTTTACCATTAAGAAATTGCCCTTTTCAGTTGTCTGCTGCTCGCCTTCCCTTTTTCCTCTGAACAATAAACCGAAGAAGAGTCTCAGTTACAGGATACAAAACATGTACTTTCTGTACCAGAGCACCACAGCTTTTCCTTCTGCACTTAAATTTGTCTTTTTGTCTGATCAGTAAAGAATGAGCTGTCATTTTTCGAAAGGTGCTCTGAGGTAAAGCATTTAAAGCAGCAAAATACCCGCCAGACCTCTTATAGTTTACAGGAGAAGGAGAACTGTGCAGAACGGTTCGCTTTGGGCCCTTATGCAGTGAATAGAACAACATAATATTGGTGCTGTGTTGAGCTCCTATTTCAATGCCTACGCCTTTAGAAAGTTATCTGATTTTTTTTTTTCAGTTTGACATGAAAGTGCCTCTCTATTTCTTTCCTGAATCTCAGTGTAAACTGTCTCACCTCAAGACGTACCTTGCCCACGGAGGCACTTTGTCAGTGCTGGCCACCGGTGGATGTTGGGTTGTGGCCTAGATGATCTGCTGCCTAACAAACCTTTTCTCTAGAGAAGACGAGAAGCAGAAGTGAAACACATTCCGCCAGTATCTGGGGATTTGGGGTGCCTGGTTTGCAGTTTTCTGTTTGTGACACTATAAGCCATGCTGGACAACAAAGACGTGCCCTGTCTTGTTCCACTGGCAAGTTCAGCAGATTATTCACTGAAATCTCGTCCTCTTCAGACAATGCTACTGATACTTCTGTTTCTGATTCTCTTACAGTTTGTTGCTCACCCCAACTGCCAGCAGCAATTGCTCACCATGTGGTATGAAAACCTCTCAGGCTTACGGCAGCAATCTATAGCTGTGAAGTTCTTGGCTGTCTTTGGGGTCTCCATTGGCCTGCCCTTCCTCGCCATAGCCTACTGGATCGCTCCCTGCAGCAAGGTACAAACTCATTAAGGTGCATGGGTTCTATGGTCGTTTCTCTCCAGGGCCTGGAATGAAGTCACGTATTTTTCTGTAACGCCTCTGATTGCCCCAGAGGAGAGCAAGCTTGAGGTGTTGCTTGATATACACAAATGGAGCTGTTAGGCATGGTTTGAGGTTCATCTTTACAGATAAAAAAGGTGGGGTGGTGGGGGAAGAGGGTGAGACAGTGGGTGACAAGAAAAGAATAGGGACAAGAAAAGAATAGGAACAAGAAATGAATAGGAGATAACAACATGGGAGTGGGGTGAAGAAAGAATAGAAGAACCACCAAGATGGGAAATAACTGAAGGAGATCTTTGTTGCCCTTTTAGTTAACTCTGATGTTTAAATTCTCATTCCTTCTATGTACTTTTTGTTGCAGGTTCCTCCCTTCTTCAGGGCTCCTTTCTTCCCTTTCCTTCTTCTCTCTGGTCTTGTATTTTTAGTTGGTGGAGCATTATTATGGCACACATGCCTGAAACTCTGGCAAGCCCCAGGGGACTGCTTAGTGCTGCAGAGATGACTAGACCTATACAATCTTTACGGTTTTGAGGGAAAAGATGATGAAACTTGGAAAACTGCTGTGTACCTAAATACGGCTGTGCCGTGTCTCACAGCATCAGATGGAGCAGGAGAGTTTTGCCGAGACCTAGAGGTCAAGGGACCAGAGCCAACCATTAGCTTAGGTAAAAGCTTGAGGTGTCTGTGATATGACATCTGTAGTGAGGTTTCCATCCTGAAAGGGTCTGCTCGAACGAGCGGAGATAAATAGGTGTGTGGCTGAGTGATAAATATTTTTTTCACTACTCTTGCCACAGAAGAAATGGTGGCAGGGGCGAAGATCATTTCACATTCAGCAACAGCCAGCAACGTCATCCATTACAAGGTGGAGGTCTTCAGCAGGAGGCTTATTAGAGGTACTTAAATTCGATCAAAATGACCCCTGGCACTGGTAATGTGTTCAGTTTTGAAAGCATCTTCTCCTGTTTCCCTTAAAAGCCAGTGAGGAATCCTTTCTAAATCTGTCAAGACCAAGAAATTATGGATCTGTGGATGGGTATTAAGGAAAGACTATAATTTGAAAAGATTTATGCTAGGGCAATCAGACAAACCTTTTGAAAACAGTCTTGCAGAACATCTGAGATAGACAATAAAACATGGTTAGGCTTGGTGTCCTCCCAAATATCTCCAAGAAAAGTACTTTCTCTTAGAGTAATTGAGAATGTAACTTCGTTTTCTCAAGGTTTATATCAACACAAAATGCCACGGCTTTTATGAATACTGGACAGGACTCCAGAGTTTCACACAAAGTGCATGTTAAAGCTGGGCTGTCTTGCGGGCGGTTTTGGTTAGGTTGTAGTGGGAATTCATGTGTGGAATTACCACGTTGACTCTGTTATGTCAGACCTCAGTCTAGCAGGGATTTATGAAGCTGTTTAATTTCCTTCACGTCTGTTGAATGCGCTGGGAGTTGGCACGCCAGCCAACAGCAGTATTTGTGGCACATTCTCAGAATTACAGAGGTTGCATTTGAATATAGCAATAGGTGGGGAGAACAATTAGACTAGAAATAAGTGGAGAATTTAAATGAAAAGCATAAAAACTGAGGGGGAAAAAAATGAGGCAAAAAAATAAATCAGTTTTACAGCAGAAACGAGAAATTATTGAGAAAGTTATTTGGTTTTAATTTCTTGAGGTAGGTGTATTAATATTAAAAAAAAAAATGGAGGGAGAGGGACTTAACTTTTCATCGACTGTGATTTCATTACACTAAACCTTTTGTGCACTCTCATTTTTCAGTGTCCCTTTCTTTTCGTCCCACTTTAGACTGTGAAAAACCATATGTAACCTTCTGTCATAAAATCAAATTGAAAGTTCTTTCAGGCGGGAGTTGTCTTTTAATGCGTGGGTTTGCGTTGATCAGAACAATGTAGTCTTGATTTTTGATTGGGGCCCGTGGCAGAAATAACTGAATAACAAATGCATTTTTCCCCCATGAATTGATACCTCACCCAAAATCATCATTGTTAGGTTCGAGGGCTGAGGATTGATGCATGAGCCTCGTATCCTCCTGTAGTGTTATTGCAGAGAGTTTCGCATAGGCAGCACATCTGCTGAAAGGACGGTGACACTAACAGAAGATTTGCGTGCGATGCTCCGAGCAGCCCAGTTTTGTCTTGGTCAATTTTACAAGTGTTTTGTTTGGGTTTAAGTCTTGGGAACAGTCTCGATGTTGCACAACTGGGTAATGAAATGATTTTTTCCATAGTAACAATCATCAGCTAAGATATTTAACTGAAATCAAATCAGACCTGGCTTAAAAGACACATGGATGCCCAGGCATGAGTCAGGGACTCATTTCTGGGCCAAGACAGTGAGAAAAATGAAGGAAATCGCTGTAATGTGGAATACTGCTTACAGGAGCTGTCCTGAGCAATGCTATTGTGTAAGTTTACAGATGACATGAAATTGGGAGGGAGGGTTGATCTGCTGGAGGGCAGGCAGGCGCTACAGCGGGACCTGGACAGGCTGGATCGATGGGCCGAGGTCAATTGTATGAGGTTCAACAAGGCCAAGTGCCGGGTCCTGCACTTGGGTCACAACAACCCCAGGCAACGCTACAGGCTTGGGGGGGAGTGGCTGGAAAGCTGCCCGGCGGAAAAGGACCTGGGGGTGTTGGTTGACGGCCGGCTGAAGATGAGCCAGCAGTGTGCCCAGGTGGCCAAGAAGGCCAACGGCATCCTGGCCTGTATCAGCAATGGTGTGGCCAGCAGGAGTAGGGAGGTGATCGTCCCCCTGTACTCGGCCCTGGCGAGGCCACACATCGAGTGCTGTGTTCAGTTTTGGGCCCCTCACTCCAAGACAGACACTGAGGGGCTGGAGCGTGTCCAGAGACGGGCAACGGAGCTGGGGAAGGGTCTGGAACACAAGTCCTATGAGGAGCGGCTGAGGGAACTGGGGATGTTTAGCCTGGAGAAAAGGAGGCTGAGGGGAGACCTTATTGCTCTCTACAACTGCCTGAAAGGAGGTTGTAGAGAGATGGGGGTCAGAGTCTTCTCCCTAGTAACAGACGACAGAACAAGAGGAAATGGCCTCAAGTTGCGCCAGGGGAGGTTCAGATTGGATATTCAGAAAAATTTTTTCACTGAAAGGGTTGTCGGGCATTGGAACAGGCTGCCCAGGGAGGTGGTGGAGTCCCCATCCCTGGAGGTATTCAAAAGACGTTTAGATGAGGCCCTAAGGGATACGATTTAGTGGGGGACTTGGTAGTGATAGGTTAATGGTTGGGCCCGATGATCTTGGAGGTCTCTTCCAACCAGAACAATTCTATGATTCTATTCTATGATTCTATGATCACTTTCTTAAGATGTATTGGTCAAATTCTGCAGTTTCGCAGAAGGTAATAGAATAATTCGTATCTCAAAATATTTCCCTCACTGATCTATCTTAGCAAGGAATATGTTTTCAAACCTTTACCCCTTAACAGAAAATTTTCTTTAATAAAGCTGTGTAGGGTTAGAATATACCATACCAAATACCACCCTTGAAAGTTCACTAAATAGTATTAACTGACATTTGCAACTGAACTCTTAAGTCGTCTTTTGCATTCAGTTGCACAGAGCTGTCTGTATCAAAAGCAGTTCTAATGTCGGTCATTCATTCACCTCTGGATGCACAAGCTGTTGACAAGACCTGTGGAGGGTCAGCCCATCCTATCCGGAAATACCTGTGTTGACTCATCCATCTCACGGAGGCCGTGACTCTGAAATGAACCGTTGCTTTATAAGTTGGTGTTCAAAATTCATTTCACTGGTGATCAAAAGAGACGATAAGAGATAGAATGGAAAAATTGCACAGTCTGGTGCCCAAAAATGTAATGACACGAGCAAGCAGGACTGTTTGGACTGTCCCCAGAACTTCCAGAAGTATTTTCTTTCTTCTCTGGGAGGCTGAAGCGCACATTCAAATTTTACAACACTAGCAGAGATCATTTATACACAGCTCTGATTGCCTGGGTTGTTCGCTGGCTTTTCTGTAGCCGTGCTGGGGATTTATGGACCGTGGCTCCCGCTGGGACAGACCCAGCATCGTTTAAGCACTGGAACTTTAACGGATCACTCCACCTAAAGCTGTACCTGTACCCTTTTACTCTGGGTTTTTTCCTCCCTGGTTAAGCTACATAAAATTTCTACAACAATATTCTTCATGCTTCCACTACGAGCATATGACTGAAAATAGTAGTGGCTTTTTTCTTCATGATGTTTCTATCTTTCCTTGTTCCTGTCTTTGGGGTTGAGATTAATTCACTTTTGGAAACTTTGCTTCACTATCACATTTTCAATACTTTCTTTTTGACATGTCTGTATGCTTCATTATTTTCCTATAATACAGATAGGATACTGAGTCAGGAAATGAGCTCTTCCCTTAAGAATGAACCTTTGTATTCACACATTGTCAGTGTTTCTGGCTTAACAGTGACAGTCAGGCCCTTCCCTGCAATCCTGGTTTGATGAAAGACGATATTTTGATTTAAAAAAGTAATTGAGAAATTGATACATCCAGGTAGTTACACACCTTGAGTTTAACTGTAGCACATTGCTTGAAAAATATATCTTATTGTCATAAAGTATTAGGCTGACTGGAGGAATTGGCACTTCATTAATTTTTTTACAGAATATTCTAGTCAACACTTTCACCTCCTGTAGCTCTTAGCTAAAAATCAGATTTCTCAGAAGGTAGGAAAAGCATCAACTCAAGAAAAAAATTGTCAGCTTTCCACAGTAATAAAGGGGATAAAATGCTGATGTAACACTGACTAAATGCAGACTTTTGTTAAATCAGTAGATAACTAGGTGAAATTACCCACAGAATTCATTTGGTTCTGTAATACATGGGATTATTTCTCTGATAACCAAGGCTGTGCTACTTCAAACTCAGGTGTCTTTTTTTTGAAGTTTCTATAGACAGCAGAAACAGTCTAATTATTTGGGGAGGATTCATGGTTCAATAGAAAGTGCTTGTTCTTTTTTAGTGAATTCAGGGTAGAAATGAGTCTGGTACAGATTGCAAATGCACTTTCTTAAAACTTTCTTGGTAAGGCCCCATACGCCCATGGTTGTTGTTAAACTTCACTCTTGCTCTTTGAGTTCTCTCAGACAGGTCATATGAGGGAAACATCTGAGATTATTACTGTATGGGACATGTTCAAACATATCCCGTCACCCCATCAGCTCTGCACTGGAAACGTAAATTCTGCTACAAAATGTAAATCTCCCCAAAACCAGCCATAAAAAGCTGTTGAGAACTAACACTACACCAAGGTTTACAGCAGAGGGGTGAACCAATGTCACAAGGGTTGGGATTGCTTTGAACACCCTTCATTTACTCCTACACCTGCCATAATATTCCTAGACAGGGTTAAGGAAAGTTGGACTTTGATTCAGCGCAGTATCTACCCACTTAAACACATCCTTACTGACCTCAGAAAGAAGCAAGCATGTTAATAGGGGCTCGGGAACAGAGCAGATTTGTTTCAGTTTTCTGTATTGGAAAGTCTTTCTGGTATTTAGATACATGCAAATTTTCCAATGGGATTTATCGTTCTGTCAACTTCATGAAAGATTTATTTGCCATTTTAAAAATTCAGAGAAGAAAAAGAAATAAGAACCAGAATCATAAGGCTTCCTTTAAATTTCCACTAGACCTAAAGAGCCCTGCCTGCTTTTAAAATATTTCCTGCCCTGCAATAACCAGAAACGTGGGCTCCTTTGAACAAAGCTGTTGTTGGAGATAAGTAAGAAAACAGAGAATTTCCTTTTTTGGTCCTTTTTCATAATTCTTACGAAGTTTTATGATCAAGTCAGTAGATATTAAGAAAATCTTGAGGATACCTTGTCATCGAGGGAAATTAATAAGTGAGTAATATACTGAAAAAAAATCCCATTTGCTTTGAGGTGGTTTTGGAAAGGGCACATAGGGGATGGCACTTGCATTGCTCTCTACTGTGTCCAATGCCGCGGGCATCAGTCCTTGCGCTCCAAAAAATGCTTCTGCTCTAATGTCTTTCTGGAGTAATGTTTTCTTAGATCACAGAAAATGTAAAAAGAAAAGAGTGTTATTTAAATTAATTAACAAACAAAGCTTTTCAAGAAGAATGGAACAAATATTTGTTATAGTGAAGAGATTTGCTGCTCTGATTCTTGGCTTAATGTATTGAAATAAATCCTTGTGTTCTGGGGAGTGAATCTCCAGCTTTTGTAGTAATTATGAGAGAAGACTATCATACCAAAGCATATGAAAAGCATTACTAAAGAATCTTTAAACAGAAGACTATTTCCTACACATCGTTAATGAACCAAGAATTTAGCATTAATAAAAGATTCTAATATATAACAACGATGTAAGGATGAGAAGTGGGTCCATCATTAGGATTTATGGGATAGACATGAGTACATTCATATAACACGTATGCACACAAACATGTCTCTTATATAAATGTCCTGTCTCTTCATTTTCCGCTTACCATATGGCCAGGACCATTAGATATTATATGTGGTTATAAAGGAGCAATATAAGATACTGCCATGCACAGAAAATTATCCAAAGGGCATAATTTGAACCGCAATGCATAATGTCTAGTAATAGCAAAGAACAGCTTGAACAAATCTAAACCCCCTTTAGCTCATGATCTAGAATTCATTTCTGAATCCTTTTCACCTTGGGCAAATGGTTCAAACTTTTATAGGAAAAAACCTTCCAGGAGGTGGATAAGGGAAAAAAAAATCTTATGTCTTGTGTATGTTTCATTGCAGTTGGGACGGACCCTCCGAAGTCCTTTCATGAAATTTGTGGCACATGCAGTTTCTTTCACAATCTTCCTCGGACTGTTAGTAGTGAATGCTTCAGATCGGTTTGAAGGAGTAAAAAATCTCCCCAACGAGACCATCACGGATCATCCAAAACAAATATTTAGAGTCAAAACAACTCAGTTCTCATGGACAGAATTGCTGATCATGAAGTGGGTATTGGGTAAGCAAAACCAAAATGTCTACAAGTCCTCCAGGGAAATTCAACGTGATTAGAAATAGCGTGATAGACAGTGACAAGACAAAGGAAAAAAACCTCAAACCAACCAACCAAACAAAAAAACCCAAACAAAAAATACCTCCATGAGGCTAAATTAGAGGTTGATGGCAGTATTTTGATTAAAACAGGATCAAAGAAGACTTTGATCTTGGTCACTGCTTTTGAAAATATTGAATGATGCTTGGCAAATTCTCACTTTCCTGATTTTCTGCTTTCCATGGTAAATGCTATAGATGTCTGTTTGCCTCTGTTGGTTTAATCATTGCATCTTAAAGAAGGTAATATGGTCATAGACACTTACAGCTTCACTATAGGACATGGCTCTACCTAAAGTGAGCAGAAAGAAGTGTGTCCATTGGGGTGTGGGTGACCACCAGCCTGTTTTATTACCCTGCCATGAGACCCTATTATAATTCACCGAACCTCAGTTTCTTCATCTGCAAAATGGGTATATTGTTATTTACTTTTTTGTAATTCACTCTGAAATCTAGTGATGAAAACTGCTAGGTAAATATGAGCTGAATTTTGTCAAATTCATAGTATGAAATTGTTACTGGTGAGAGGACAGCACAGCACTCAAATCTTTTAAAAGAAATTAAGTTATCCAACAATTATAAAGCAGGGACTCATGTGGATGAACCCTTCAAGTGCAGAAGTATGTCACACGGACAAGCTAAACTTCCAGGGAGTTTCAGGCAAATTCAGATGTATTACTTTTCCTATAGGCACAGTTTATTCCTGGCAGGTCAGCCACTTTGAACCACTAATCTAAACAAGCTCAGAAGGATTTATTGGGAAATTGAGCTTATCGACTCTGCAGAATCTTTGTCTACCTCTTCTGTATCTATTTTTACTCACCACCATGGTTTTGATTCTTTTCTTGCAGCAAATAATTCCACTGTTCCATAAGTCCTGATAGGATAGGGCTGCTCTATCTGATGACTTCCTGGCCACCATTTCTTTGTTCCCTGTCCCCGCGATAATCAGAATCCCATACAGGATATTAGGCTGGAAAATACTAAATAGATGCCAGACTGGATAGAGTAAGTCTGTAAGATATATTTTTAAAATGATATTAAAGCAGTTGGACAAGATGATTAGATTTTAGACTAGGTATTCTTTTCTTATAGGCAGTAGGTATCTGTCTGCCTGGTGAGTTCCTGAGAGATGAAGAAGAAAACATTTCATTTAAAGCAAAGGTTTTCACTTTTCTGGGAGAAGAAAGGTGATTCATTGTACAGACTTCTGAATATAATGAGATTTTCTAATGACTGCCTACATCAGCACTGACAGTCTTCTCTGGCCATTTTACCTGTCTGCCTACATAAAGCTTCAAACGATGTTCCAGCAATACCCAGGTGAACGTTTGGTGCACGTGGCCTGCAGACAGCTGGCACGGGGGCTTGGGCACTTGCTGAGCCCCATACGTGACCCTGAACTTTACGGACTGTAAAAGCACTCAGGGTGGCAGATTGCCCAGCCGTTTGGCACAAAAATCCTATAGGTATTATAAATATGTATATGTAAGTAGAAATATAATGAAATAAAAGAAAATGCTACAGATAAATATCACAGGTAAAGTTGCCAAGACATGCTTTTCCAAAGAGGTAAATGTAAGTAGACAGCAAGTATATGTTAAAGTATAATAAATCTAACTCCTGTGTACTAAGTATACATAGCTATATTTAATCCTACTTGGCAACACCTGCAGCTGCTGTCTTCAGACTCAATAGTGTAGGTGTGCTACCTACATTTCAATTCGTAGTACAATCAAAAAGTGTAATTTTATTTATTCTCAGCTGGTAAATCCCTTCCTTCTGTTTGTGTTCTTTCTCTTTTCTCCTTCATACCGCAGCAGCGATGATGAATGCTGATGACACATTTCTTGTTCCAACCATGGCAGACCATTTTTCAGAAATTAGTTTACAGGTCCCTGATCTTGGTTCTTTTTTGGGGGAGAAAATTGGCTGTCTGAGTTAACTGGCTGTCAACCATAAAATTATGACGCATGATCAGAATAGCATTATTCGAGGATAATGCGCTACATTAGCATAGCATAGTGTGGCCACGAGTGAGCACAACCTGTAATAGCACTCCCTGCAATTAATCTTACTGGAGATGTGAAAATTGACCCACATGTCGTGTTTTAAGAGAAAACTACCAGCAGGAGAATTTCAGACTGGAGTTATGCAGAAAGATACCACTGCCATCTCCTGCTCCCAACTCTTTGTAACGCCTACAGGTAATGGAGTAAGTCAAGCAGAGGCAGCGCCTTTCAGCCAGGCAAGCACTTCATCCTGCTCTGAAAATCCGTATCAGAGGCTTTATTTTCCATTGGCCTGCACCTCTGAAATGGCTGTAGACCACCACTGGGTCAGCCAGGTAGCGTCGGTAGCACATTTAACCTCCCCACGAACAGCCAGATAGACAATAGCATTTTAGGTGAGAGAACACCTTTTTGCTCTCACTCCTCTCTGTTATGAAGGAGCGTCCAAGGGCTGCAGATGAGAAACCTGTCAGCGCAGAGAAATACCGCAATGCTCTGAAAGGAGAACTTGCCCCTTCGTACGTGGGGCACGGCAATTTCGGCTCATGCATCTGAGGCTCACTGCATGCCTCGGCTACCTCTCCTGCTGCGGCCGGGTCTTCCCGTCGCTTGCCTTCCAGTGAGGAGGGCTGGGATTTTCCTCATGAGCGATACGGACAAAAGTGCGCGCTGGAAGCAGGGAGGTTTCGTTTAGGGAGACAAAATCCCCACTGCAAAAGCAGCTGAGGTAGCAATTAAGCTCTGGATAGATGCAATCTGAGCACAACTCTGTTTCTTAATCCAACAGCCTTTGGCAGATCCAGGAAGGCTCAGAGGCGGCTCTCCAATGTCAGCTGCTCATGATTTATGTACCAGGCCAGTGAATATAAATTCTGACAAACTCTTCCTTTTTGTGCACAGGTGGTGAGCCGCACTTCTTGCACACTTGCATTTTTCTTCCAGACGGGCTGTCCCTGTAGCTTGACTCTCCTTCCCCTGCTGAAACCAGAAAAGCCCATCAAGGTGACATTTCTGGTTGTCCCTGCTGTGGGAGAACAGGCACAAGAGACCTGCAGAAGCTGGAGAGCAGAAGCTGCTCATATCCCACCCCTTTGTGCAACAAACTCAGGGAAACAACCTCTCTCAGACCCATCAGGGGCCTCAGAAACACCGTACAGAAATGCAGTCACATCCGGGCAAATCTCCTGTACCCGAGTTGCCTTCCCTTATTTCTGCTCTTACATCCCATCTTACGTCCCATCCCCTGAATTTTAGCTGCTTTTTCTCTTCTCAGTACTTTTATTGAAGGAGAAGCTTTAAATTACTCTCTCACAACGTATATACAATTACCCAGCAGTACTGACCAAATAATTACTCTATCTTTTCTACTTGTCCTGAATAGACATTTTTCCATTTGTATGGATAAAAAATGATTGCCACACAGTTGGCAAAAAGAATGATGTAGATTATAGGCCAATAGTGTGATACTTTCATGGAGTGATTCTAATTTTAGCCAGTCTACTCAGTTTTAGACATTTCTTACTTCATTAATCTGTGACTTAGGTATATTAAGTGACCAAGATTAGAAATAAATTTGGATGGGAGAGCTAATATTTAAACCAGAAAAGACATTTCTGGGCGTCAGTGAACAAGTGCTTTGGTGGGAAGTGTTACTACGCATGTGATCGTTCCTGAAGTGCTTTAGTACCTTTATACGACACACGTGCGTAATGCGTAGGGCTAATGTCTCCTATCATCTATCACTTCTGGGATAATTTTTCTTTAAGCTAGAAATGTGTCTTTAATATTTCATCCTTGCTCCGGGACCTTTCCTGAGAAGCCAATTCTGCCACCTTCTTCCTTAGGCTATTTATTATTAAATCTCACTCCTGGTGAGTGACGGCTTGGGATGAAGTTCCTGCTTTTACTCAGCCAAGCACCTGCGGACTCGAGGAGAAGAGCTGGGAGTGCTCAGCACTCTGCAGACCTCAGGCTCTCTCCCAAGACACACCTATACAGGGCATGACCTATACGAGGGTACGGCTCCCAGGACCTGCCTGGAGATTGCAGGGCTACGGAGGTCACAGGCTCGTGGTGCCTTGGCCGCTGCGGGTATCGACAGCTTCGCTTTCCTTTTTCCCTCAAATTCTTCCCGGTGCACAAGGACTGGCAGCGGCAGTTCTTCATTCCTCCAGCCTCCGGCTAGATTCGCGCTGACTGGTTTGCTTCCCTATAACCCAGCCGTCGACTGCGCCCCTTGGGACACCATGTGCTCGCAGGAGTCTCTGAAGTAGCTGAGGAAACGCATTTCACGCCACAGCACGAGAGCTTCCAGCAAAGAGGAGGAAGAAGAGTTCACCGAAAGAACGAGGTTGCAGGAGGCCACGTGGAAATGGGCAGGCAGTGCTCCTGCTTGATTCAACCCGAATTTTGCTGCTGCTATGGGAAACAGGATTGGGTAGAGTGCAGGAAATATTTATCAGTGGGTTAATTATTCCAATATTTTAGCTATTCAGAAGCCAGATTTTGGCCCTGGAGCCTTGCTGTGACTGAAAGTTGGGCAAGTTGGTAAATCTGACCTGAGCTCTTGGCTCCAGTTCGCCGATGGAATTCACCTGTCCTCCCCAGCACTCCCCAGTAGAACACGGATGTCAAAACGTTTGAATTTTCTGGGTTTGGCATTTAGGTTTATCTGTAAGTCTATTGTCAGAAAGATCCTAAATTCCCACTAAACTCAGAGTTTTCAAAGTGGTAGATCAGACTTTAATGTATGGAAATTCATTATTATTTAACATAGAAAACTTTATGAAAAGTACTGCAAGGGCAGAACTTCTGTCTTACCTTTTCTCTGCTCATACTGTATTTACTCCTGGATCAGATTTTCTCTCGCAAAGATCTGTTTCTATTCTCAAAACAGACCCATCCACTGTTTTAGGGAAGGAGGAAAACTTCACCAGAGCAGGCAATACCGTCTTCAGTGGCACAGTTTAGCAAGGAGATTTTGGGGACAAGAGAGTAAATCTACTTTTTTTTTTTTTTTTAGATCAGCAGTAGGATTTTCTAATGTCTTCAGTATTTCTAAACTGTGCTTTCTCTGACATCACCAGAAATCTACTTTTCCATTGACTCATATAGTGAAATTTTGACATTTCTGCCTCATATACACAAAGGGTCACACAAGCGTAAAGTTTTTAATAACTTTTAATAAAAGATGACACAAACCATTCTCTTGAGAAATGCAGTATAGCTGAAGAGTTATTTGTTTCGACCTCAGAAGCCACTGTTAGCCAGGAAATGGGTCTGTCTGAATACGAAAAGCACCTTCTGCGTCTGCCGGTTAAACGTGCTCTGGCCTCTCCGCAGGCATGATATGGTCCGAGTGCAAGGAGATCTGGGACGAGGGGCCACGCGAATATGTGGTGCATCTCTGGAACCTGCTGGACTTTGGGATGTTGTCCATCTTCGTGGCATCGTTCACCGCCAGGTTCATGGCTTTTCTCAAAGCGACCGAAGCACAACAGTACGTAGACCAGTACGTTCAAGATGATGACCTCAATAATGTCACCCTTCCCCCTGAAGTTGCTTACTTTACTTATGGTAAGATGCTTTTTGCTATCTAATGTTTCCTGTTCTTTTAGGCAGCTTGTTTTTTGTGATATTTATGAAGGCTTTTTCTAATTAAACCAAATTATTCTTCTCAGATCTACCCATTCCAGCCATCTTCCTAAACAGTCAGAAAGGAATTGAGATCTGAGCCTCGTTCAGCCTCTGATCTTGTACTAAGGCCACATTCAGGTCAATCACATCCTGACAAAATAGCTTGAGCAACAAATAATCAGGAACTGGGAGTGAGCAGAATATAATTTAAATTACAGATGAACGAACCTGCTTGGTTTTCCAGACATGAGAGGGGGAAGATGCGTGAACATAGGATCTGGAGCTGCATTTCTAACCGGTGGTGTGCTCTGCACCTCTGTTACATCCAGCACCTGTATAATGGAAATACAAATACAAATTATGCTGCTCGTCCAAGAGGAAAACCTTTATTTTGGAGAGCCTATATCACCTATAAGTGCTAACATTTGGAAATGCAAGCAGTAGCATAGCCTTGACAACATTGTTTTTGATGGCTGAAATGGTTTTTCCTTGATAGTCGCAAATGAATAGAGCTTTGCACCCCAGGGTGGGGACTGGATTCATTGCATGCCTCTGCAAGCTTTAGATGTAACCCTGACCAAAATCCATGGGGGTTTTTGCTCACAGAGGGGCTGCAGGAGCTAGAGAGCTGGGCACAAAGGGGTGTGATTTGCCCCTGAGGCTGTAAGGTTATTCTAGCCCTGTGCTGGGCCTGGAGAGGAAGATCTGGGGCAGCAGACTTCATCCACTGTAGACGTGCACCATGCGGCACCGGAGACCCGTGTCCTGACCCCACCCCAGGGCGCACAGCCACAGGCTCGCTGCCGGGTCCCTGAGCTGGTCTCGCCGGCTCAGCCTCTTGCTTGGTGTGTCCCCTCTGAGATGATGTTGTGGTTTTCCTCTCTCTGGTTTGCTGCTGACCCATTTAAAGTGAGCTCATGATACAAAGGTGCAAAGGGTCTGGAACAGAATGTCACAACCAGATCCTGCGAATTCCTCCATCTGCTGCTTTTCCTTTGGTTCAGATTACTGCAAGTAATGCCTGAGTTTACAGCTGTGTCCTTAAAGATGTCACATGTTTTAGCTCTGAATCATAATCTTTTCATCAAGAAGCTCGGTTGATGCAAGGACACTTATAAGCTATATTAATATAAATGTTCAAATTTTCAGTGGATTAAATAAATGATGCATATCTGATATCAACAGGAAGCTTTTAAATGTAAAAATATTAGAGTAACTAGTCTGCAAGAATTGTTTTTAATTTAAAGATAACATGAAGATGATACACTTGATGGTTATATCTGCTTTATCCGAACAAATCCTAACTTTCTTATCTAATGGTAGGGATAAAGATCTCAGTCTCCTCAATGCTCCCTTTCCAAATATTTACACAGTGCCATGTATCCAAATCTATAGCCAAACTCCGCTGTGCTGTGGTTTTGGTTCTCCATCTCAAGGACTTCAGATGGAAAAGGCACAGCACAGTTGGTGTTCGACTAGGAAACAGAAAATATTAGATTTGTTTAAAGCCATGCTATTTATTTGCTGTGTGACTTTGGTAAATCCCAGTGACTTGCTCATTTCTCATCTTTACCGTTTGAAAACTACAACTATTTCTTACCCATATGTGTACAGCATACTGAGGACTTCAGGGACCAGTTGTTCCAAACTGTTTTTTTCTTTAACTCATGGCCAAACCCAAGATTCAGTTTTGAAAAGGGGTCATTTATCATCATAACTTCCATCTAACACTTTTTGTTACTAATACCTAATGTACGTGTATTGTTTTAGCCAGGAACAAGTGGCTTCCCTCGGATCCTCAGATCATTTCAGAAGGACTGTATGCAATAGCTGTGGTACTCAGCTTCTCCCGCATTGCTTACATTCTTCCAGCCAACGAAAGCTTCGGCCCCCTGCAGATCTCTTTGGGGAGGACTGTGAAGGATATCTTCAAGTTCATGGTCATCTTCATCATGGTGTTCCTGGCCTTCATGATTGGAATGTTCAACCTTTACTCTTACTACCTTGGTGCAAAATACAACCCCGCGTTTACAACGTGAGTATCTAAGGAAAAGTGGCTGCTCTTGCAGGGCTCAATCCATTCTGCTGCAAGGTCTGCTCAGATAGTTTCTACTCCAGCTGCGTGGGGAAGTCACATCCAGATTTTGTCTGGGAAACTTGCACCACAGCCTCCAGCCCTGGCAGCCAGCTCAAGGCCTGAGCGTAGGGAGACGTGTAGTTCAGAAATGGTTATTTCTGGAAATCAAAATAACAAATCAGGAAAATGTTTTGTGAGATACTCAGTTTTATGAGTCCAGAGAAGTGGTGGAGAAGAGGTTAGATCCAAGATTACTGTTCTTAAAACTGCAAGCCAAAATGTATGTAAAATAAGGGAGGATTTTGCTTATGCGAGGTCTGTTTAGGATACCACTTGAGCGCAGCTGGGATTATAAGGTGCACGTCTGCAGAGCCAGCTGCTAGTCGTGATGCTCAAAAAAGGAAAGCAAACCAGGGTGCCTAGGCTGTGTTTCTTAAATCCTGGCTGGGTTCTTTGCAGCAGAGGCCATGCGAAAGCTGCACAGAGCATCATGCCAGGTAACTGGCGACGCAGGGTGGTGGGTCTGCCTGGGCCACGGTCACCCGCCAGCGCTCACCGGCGGCCGCACAGCCCTGCGGAGGTGGCTGTGCCGGAGGCCCTGTCTCCTCCTTGTCAGGGATGTCAGGGAGAGAAACAGGTTGGCAAATGCTCCTGGAATGAGGTTCAGGCTGAGGCTACTTTTGAAAAGGGAAAGCCTGCAACCCGTCAGAGGTAGCACAAAATGCAACCTTGATTCTCTGGGACCCCGGGAACCCAAGCCCCAGCCCTGTGGGGGACAGCTGAGGTCCTGAAGGAGCTTTCAGGGGAGGGGACATCCTGGTGCCCTGCTGTGTCTGAGGGACGTGTCCCCAGCATCCACAGGAAAGCCTCCTCCCTTGCACTGCGACGTGGCACCAGCGTAGCACCGTGGCAGTCAGCTTTGTGTCTCACAAAACCACCGTGAGTTGCCTTAGGGGCACGGTGGGGACTTTCCTTCCCACACACCCGTCTGTGAGGGAAGAGGAAAGCTTGGCATAATGTTTTCCCCTTGCTGTTATCATCTGCCTTCCAGGCAACCACGCCACGCTTGTAATGCCTGAGCCCAGGGCGTTGAGCAGGTGCAAGCAGGCAGCAGCTGGCATTTGATGTGTCGTTTCTCTAACGTGTCACGCGGTGAGCTGGAGGGTTAGCTTGTAGCTCCTCCAGGAGAAATGACCTTTTCGGCATCATTTCTGTCCTGCAAGTGGCTGTTTCCTTCCAAATGCACAGGAGCCAGTTTTACCACACCACCCTCTTGTGCGACATATATCTTGTAACATAATGTTTATTTTCTCTAATTGAGCCAAATATGCCTTCTAGACCTCTCCTCTAACCTCAGGATACATTTTAATGGAAGGATTTACGAGGCCAGATGAAATTACATTTATTCTGCGCTCGGTAGTAAGGTAGAAGAAAATTGAGTGTGGGCGATGTGACTTGCTTCTTATTTGAAGAGATGCCCTTGAAGCACAAGACTTAATGAGAAGTTGGGTCGATACCGTCCTTGATTGCCTGGTGGCACAGTAACCTTCAGTTACGGTATCCCCCAGGCACGTCGCTAGAGCACGTCACTGACAAATTCCAGTCTCTGATGCAACGCCATGTGGTAACTCGCTCATTAGCACTCATTACCTAAGTGGATATTCCAGTACTTACTATCTTTTGATGGAAATAATGAGCAAACATTAACTAAAATGATGACTCCTCTCTACTAGAGTAGAGATTGCTTAAATGCTTGAGGGATGTCTGGATCAGGGAGGGTCTTGTCAAAAGGCAGTGCTCTTCCTTCTTAACTTCAGCCTGGTGGCTACTTATCCTGGAGGGACTTCATGTTGTTATGAAGCAAATTTTCCATGAGCATAAATTTTCCTTTTAAGAGTTTGGAAGAGATTTAAAATAGACTTACTTTCTTCTGATTATTTAAACACACAGGAGTGTCAAATGATTATCAGTGAAAATGAGCCCTTTCATCATATGAAACAAAAAGAATATATTAACATTCATCCCAAAAATCCTTCTCAGACATCTCGTTCAACAAGCCAGAAACCCTGAGTATACAGTCTCAAGCAATTTTAATAAGCTAATGACAAGGTTATATTGGCAGATGGGCAGCTACCAATTCCAGCAACGTTTCCTTCTCTATTTCTCGTGAGCTGCCTGTGGGCCTTGCTCAATGTGGTGGGCTCCTGCTGCCATGAACTTATTCATGAAAAGAAGGAAGATTTCAGTATCAGAGCTGAAAAAGTAACTCAACTGTTGTGAAAATTCACTGGAGCAAAGAAGAATAACACTTACTCTGGTGTCCTCATAACCGTTCTGTGACTTCAGCGGCTTCACCGAATGCATTTCCTGGCAGGCGTGTTTGTGACTTCCAATGAGGATGGGTGACATTTTACAGAAAGCAAGTTTTATACCCAGAAATGTGACTGAATAGACTACGGGACCTGATTCTCAGAGATCACTTGGCTAGTCATGACAGAACAAGACCTGTTGGATTTGTGTGCTAATTGATTGTGGCCAGTTTCAAAGGGCATCGAATTGACAGCTCACAGGGTAGCCTCAGTGAGAAACCTCACGGACAAAGAGCTCCTCACTGAAATAGCTTTGAATTACACATTTGAGAAAACCACGGCTTCCCAGGACAGTACATAGGCAGAAAAAAGAGTGTACATTTGTCCAGATAACACTCAGAGGGAATTGCTTGCTTAGTTCTAATGACAATAACCTGTGAATGTTTGGTGTAACTTAGCTTTCACCCTCCCTTGCTGTTGCACTTTTGAAATCATGCGCTGTTTTGCTTGTGTTGCCATCTACAGAGCAAGCATGTAGCACCCCAGTGGCCTCTGAACCACGTTATCACACAAAGTTTCTGTCATTTCTTCCATTTTAATGTTCTTGATGCAGAGGAAATAGAAATGCAGTGGACTTTATGTCACACTGTTAAATACAGAGATTATTTAGCTAACCATGGTATACTTCCAAAATGTTTCCGAAGTTCTTCGGTGCTGAAAAGTAGACCATTTTCACGACTGTTGCAACTGACCTCGGCCATGTTTATCTGTTTATTGTATGCTGTATACAGAACACAGCTCGAGAAACAGCCTGTAATTAAGAACATGCTATGCAAACAAAATCGAAACGGAGGCAAGATTGATTGCGTTCGTCTTGCTTTCTGCATCACAAATCAGGCTGAAGGCTGCAGCGCGAGGTTTTCTGTCTCACTCTCCCCAAAGGGAAACGTGACTCACTGTTCAGTGCAATGTTACTTTGAGGCTTGAAGGCTTTTTTCTTCTCATTTTACTTTGTCAAAATGTGATATTTTTGTAGAGTATATTGACTGCATTTGCTTTTTTGGCAGTGTTAAACTTCAACCAATCAATTTAAGGAAATAACTCAGTCTGAAAGGATGCCTTAAGCTTTCTTAAAGAGGAGGACACAAGACTGACACGGTATCATACCCTTGCTGTGATCTTTTTTGATGAACAGCACACTGCTGTTTACAAAAACTGCATGATTGCCTATGGTCTGTTTTCTTCCTTGATGCAAAATCTTTGTTTAACTTTCACGGGACTATGTGTATTGAAACAAAAAAATCTCTCTGCTCTCTTCCCACTGCAACAGTCGGCTCTATCACAGTAGAGAGAGAGAGGGCAGCGTACCCCTCTCCACAAGGAGCATCAGTCAATCTGCCACCGCCAGATCCTCCTGCTGCCAGGAGCTGTCAGTCTGGGCAGGACTCCTGAATTCCTCCGTTCCTTCATTTGTCTACCTTTGAGAAGGATAAAACACCCGCTGGCCTTGCAGGAAGGGGGTAAATTGCTTAGCTGGCAACAGCAAGACACATCAGCATCTTGGAATCTTTGAGAACTTGGCTCCAAACATCCTTGTCTCATGTTTTAGTGAGCTCCTCTCAAAAAAAAACAACAACTGGTGTTCCCTATGACCTGTGTCAACTCTTGTGCAATTTGGCAGTAATGGAAAAGGGAGAGAGAAAGAGCCGTCCAGCCTTTTGGGAGGGTAGAGCTGGACTAGGACAAGGTCTACTTAGGAATGTTTCCTCTACGAGAGGGAGACCTGCGTCTGCCTGGGGGCATTGCTAAGCACCATTTCGGGTGCTACAGGTCAGGTCCACCTCTCACACCACCTTCCCAGTCCCACCACTGGTCCCTCACCTGACCCTGGGAATAAGGGCTGTGGACATTTGCCCTGGCGCCTGGCCCCCTGGCCCCCGCCTGCCTCCTCCGCAGTGCTCGGGGCGGTCGGGGCGGTCAGGGCCGCGCACAGGCCTTAATTAATTTTTGAAGGAGAATCTGGCACCGCTCCAGAGCAAAGGTTAATGCTTAAGCTGCGGAAAAGGAGCAGAGGTGACATGTTGTATTAAAATCTGCCGGCAGGGTGGAAAACTAAGGGAACATTTCCAAATTAAAAAAGGAAGGTTAATAGCAGGGTGCAACCGGGATCAAGGCTGGGGGTTATAGTTTTTATTAGTTTGATAAGTGACTTAGGTGGTGGGTTTCAAAGCCAGAGATTTTTGGTGTTATATGTGTTCTTTAACTGGAAAGTACAACATGTCTAGCATAAGCACTGGCCGGATTGCTCCACTTTTACAGCGAAGGGTATCTATCGGACATATTAATGCTGGCTACCCTTGGCTGCAGATGAGGGCAGAAGACAAGAGCAGAGCGTTACAGGCGAGGAAATATCCAGCAAGTGGAAAAGTGGTGGCACTTGTCTGTCACGGCTCATCCCACAAGTGCATCTTCGCACGGTGTCCCAGCCTCATGCAAAGCAGCAAGGGGGAGTGAACGTGGTGTCAGCGACTCTGGGTATCACGGAGACTCAATACAAAGCCACATTTTAAATGAAGTTGTGCAACGTCTGTTTGAAACACCGCTCAGGGTTACTCCCCACAAATCAATGGGGTTATACTAGCTGAGAATGATGCCTAAATATTTACTGCAGTCTTACTACTACTTGTAAATGGAAAATGAAATACCATACGTTATGATGAGAGATAAATATCAGTTTTCTGTGGCAAAAAGGAATTGCCCAATGCTCTGCGCTAGCCTTTCAAAGGATTGAAATTAATTTCTTTTGCTTTTGTGCATGGTGTAATTGATACTGGAGTTGATGTAAAGCTTATTGTTCCCTTAGGATATGTCGCAGTTTGTGTCTATAATCTGTTTTTATAAACAGATTTAGCAGGATTAGTCTGCCACCCTAGTAAAAAGCATTTCATCAAAATAATTTGTCAATGGCATTGTTTTCTTAGAAGGCGTTTATCTCCTGGCAGGCAGGGGGAGAGGGGAGGTAATTAACTATTAACATACTAAGGATTGTTCAGTGAAGGCAAAATTGCTTCTAAATTAAAAAATAAGGAAACTGCTTCAAAAATGTACCAGTGTCCCTCCTCCTCCTTCCTTCCTTCCTTCCTTTTCAGCTGCGGCTGCTCCCCTTCTGCCCGTTATGGCTTTGACTCCTCTGAATCAGACTCTCCTTTTGACCTGGCAGTCCAGCCGCATCCTTTCCAGCCCCATTTCTCTTTGTTGTTGGCTTATTCCCCTCTTTTTTTCCTATCTTTCAACCTTTTTATTTTCCTCTGGTTCCCTTCTACTTTCAAGCAAGGGTAATAATCAAATCAAAACGCCTCTCTGCAACATCTTCTACCACTCCTTAATTTCACATTTTTGCTACAAATGCTTGGGCGTCTGACTTGTTTGCAGTCCCAAAGCAGGATGAGAAGAAAATCAGGCTATGGTCTGGCTATATTTGCACTCTGTATTCTTTATATTAATGCCACAAACCAGAACTTTTCAGTCACTTATCCTGGGTAAAAAGTAATGCTTCTCTTCTGCCCTGGAAACTGCATTATAAGAAGGTCAAATTAAGTTCCTTCTGCCCTTTCCCAGATAATCTCTGCCGGTCTTCTCTGGATGAGAACAGGGTGAGTGAGTAGGAGTAAAAAGCCCTACACAAGAAGCTTCAAACTGCAAGTTGCCCAGGAAGAAGTCCTTAATACGGACACAAAATCCAAGTGACAAATAACACACCTGGGAAGAACAGATGGAGCAAATAAGGGGACACTGTAGCTTTATAGTATTAATCAGAAATCATATTTCTTTAACAAACCAGGAAATGTGATTTGGCCCATCCCTAGGTGATGGACAATGGTTTACAATGACTGCGCCAAGGCATCATGTTTATCTTGGTGGATTGCCACTTTTATTATTAGCATTTGGCCTGGCTAACCTGGTGTCAACTCAATAAAGTGATTGTTTGCTTTATTTTTAGGGTAGAAGAAAGTTTTAAAACCTTATTCTGGTCAATATTTGGCTTATCTGAAGTGATATCTGTGGTGCTGAAGTACGACCATAAATTCATTGAGAATATTGGATATGTACTCTATGGAGTATATAACGTGACTATGGTGGTGGTGCTGCTTAATATGCTAATAGCCATGATCAACAACTCCTATCAGGAAATTGAGGTAAGATAAGAAATTAGATTACAAACTCGATGCACTTAATTATCACCGATAATGAAAATGTTAAAAAACAAGGAAACTGTAGCTTATTCCGTACGCAAGATTAGAGTGCTGTTGAAACACAGATCTTGCACTGTGAAAGAGTTAAGGCTGTGTCTGCCCTCAAATTACAATTGAATTAATAATTAAAATGAATCGTTTCTAGAACAACTTCAGCTTCCTTGTTTTTAATGACTGTCTGTGAGTAAACTCAATTTCCTTTACATGTATTTAATGAAAGACATTTGTGATATTTTTACTCCCTGTGTCAGTTATGATAATTTATCCATGTGTGTTACATTAGCTGTGTTGTTTGCTTATAACAGATCGAGTAATATTTCATCTGGCTTTTTTTCCCTGTTCTCTATGGTTAAACGCCCAAGCCCATCTAGGTCTGAAACTCATGTATGCATATTTAAAAGTTCCATATTTTCCAACTACCGGACATGCAACCTTGACACAGATTTTTTTGAGGAGTGCCTAGGTCTGCAAAAAGTAACTGCATGAACATTCACAAAAAGAAACTTTTAAAGGATAGGAGCACAGCCCTCAAGGAATATGAATAGGTTTCTGCAGAAGGGCATTTGCAGGATTTACCCAACCTTGTTCAGTACTATTGCTATTAGCAGACTGGATTTGCTAAATGCTTTGGACATAAACAACTCCCTGCTAATGTAAATAAAGGCAGAAAAAAAATATTTGGATAATGTTAATGCTCTTTCTTCTGATTTGTTAAATGTCAAGTTTCTGCAGTTGGGTTTGTAGTAATTATTTGTTCTAATCTCCCCTCAGAACCTGATGCTGCAAAAGGCCAGAGCTGAAAATATTTTCTCACTGTAATGTCTGATTCATCCATGTACTGTAGTGCAAATATAACTCTATCTCGTGCGTGCTGTCACTAAGTCTAAATGTCAGAGAGACCTTACACGTGTTCTCTGCCCCAGAAGCTTTCCTGCGTGCAGAAGGCAGAGTCATTTCCCCAAAGATTTCTAATCACTTAAGAGCAAGCATCTTGCTGAACCCTCTTCTGAAACAAGATTTACTCCTAAGGAGCCTCAGCCTTTCACTGCATTTTCTAGTTTATTGTAGTAGGTAGAGACGCTCTTGAAAGTTTCTGCAGAAAAATCTCTAAAAAATACCTGAATAGGTGGCCTATTTTAACTTTCTAGTCTAAACTTTGTGATTTTCAAAACTTTGTTAAAGACTACTTGTAACTATCAGCAAGCAAACCAAGCGTGAGCTATTTGGCCCAGATCCTCCTACTTGACAACTGGACAAAACTAGTAAATGCCATACTAATTCCTTTCAGTCCTCAGTACCAGGGAGATTAAAGACGGATCCATCCTACTGACTGCAGAGGAAGTCCCTTTTGCCAACGCGTTTAGCTGACGACAGCAATGTTGGTAACGGGAGAGGATGGTCATTACTTGGGAATTAAATTCCATTATGGTCAGTGGGGACATGCTGGAGTGACAAGACCATACTCTCGTGTTCTCCATCGAACATCTCCCTTCAGCTACTTCTGTTTCTCTCCTGTTTATGCCTCGAGTGTTAGTGCTTCCTGTCAACTTTGCTTTTATGGAAAGAAAAAATCCTTTTGCCAGCCAGAAACCAGAACTACTTCCATCAGTAGCTTCTTACCCGCTTAACAGAAAATCATTAAAACGGTTCACAAGTGATTTCCACTGTGATTCAGCGTAAGGCTTCTGTGAGGTGCAGCCCCAAACAACGAGAAGACCAAACGGCAGAAGTGAATGCTGCTCTGTTGGCGAAAACTTATTGCTGTAACGGTGACGGAATTAATCTCAGTTGTGTTATGCCAGTTCTGACTGGGTTTCAGAGGTACAGGGTAATCAGAGGTCATTAATTTCAGCAGAACACAGATGTACGTGAGCGTGGGGTGTTGGCAGACCCATGCTTCTATTGATGCTGCTGGCCTCCATATAAACTGCAAGGAAAACAGCTGTAGAGCAGCTGCATCTCATCCTTCCTTTTGCCTGATAAATGGTCCTGATACATGGCCCTGGCCATCCTCCTGTAAATGCCAAACAGATCCATAAAGTATGTGCTAGCCTTGCCCTTGTACTTGGAAGTGACCCTGGCCCACCTTGACAGTTCATAAAGGAGATACACAGGCACTGAATGGTGGACTTTTTCTCCATCTTCATCCACTGAGGTGAATAGTAAGAGAATTAAGGTGTATTGATCTAGGGATACAAACAGGATCCACGAGGAAATCAGCTAATGATAGAAGAAACCAGGCACCTAGCCTCTTCTCTGGGGCGTTCCTGGCCAACGCAGTGATAACAGTTAGCTGGCAGCTACATAGCGTTGCAGTTAATCGGAGACAGTCTTTGTTGTTGCTGTGCACATAAAAGTTTCTTCTGCTTTCCACGACTCTCTATATGTTCTGACACGTTCATTTATCAGCATAGCACATGCACCAGATTGTTACTGAAAGACAACCCCGCTGATATGCAAGGAAAGAGGAAATAGTCTAGTATTTGGAGGACTTATACTCTGTTTACCCATTGCTTTGTTCACATTTTCCTTATTTTGCGATCACCAGAGAGAAGCCTACAAAGACACGTTGTGTGCAGGGGTCTTGCTTTGCCAAACAGAAATTTGGTTCTTGTTAAATCCTACCTGTATGTTTGGCCTTGTCATAGCTAAATTCCTTCCTATTTACTAATTGTGCATTTGGGTGTTTGTTTTTTTTCTCTTCCCTTCCCAAGGAGGATGCAGATGTGGAGTGGAAGTTTGCGCGTGCCAAGCTCTGGCTATCCTACTTTGACGAAGGAAGGACTTTACCTGCTCCTTTTAATCTAGTGCCAAGCCCTAAATCATTTTATTATCTCATACTGAGAATAAAAATGTGCCTCATAAAACTCTGCAAATCTAAGGCCAAAAACTGTGAAAATGATCTTGAGATGGGGATGCTGAATTCCAAACAACGGGTAAGTTGTATCTTCACTTTTCACCTTCTTTGTAGAAAGGATTCATGCCAGGGACCTTCTGGAGGGGGTTCCATGGTACAGAGGTAGATCAGGGACACCACAGCCTCTTACTCAGCCTCATCGTTGTGTATCAGTTGTATTACATTGCACCTAGAGGGTCCTCCCAGACTTGTGGCCTCATTATACTAGGCACTATGTGGACACCAGTAAAAGAACAACTTTTGTAAAAGCAGGCACATTTATAAGGGAGTTTTCCAAGGCCAAATAAGCAAGGTCAAAGACGAAGGGCAGAAGCAGAGACAGGCTCCCAGCTTGTCTGATTCCTCATCTACCCAGCAGGCCTTTATGCCTCTTCAAAACATCCACCTTCCTTTAAGTGATTTCCAAATTAATTTTACTGTTGTTACATTAATATCAACATTTACTGCCCTTCCAGGTTTGGGAACAAGTTTCCAAGCGGGGATTAATAACACCTCCTAGATACCTAAAGCTATAATTACCAACCTCTCTGCTTACATCTGCCTAGTGATGTGTAGCCACTAATGGGTAAATCCTGCCTCAGCCACCGCCCCTTTGGTCATTTGAGATAGAAATTTGCTTTGGAAATACCGGCTACACAGCGGCACACTTTGCTCAGCACTAGTGAGTGTCCGCAAGTCAAAGCAAGAGAGATGCAAGAACATGGTTACCATCCAGACCCTTCCCAACAGAATTAGCTTTGCTCCCCCATGGGAAAATGCCAGAGAAATTAGAGAAAATGATGTTGCCCATGGAAATTATTATCTGCAACACAGTGCAGAGCGTCACTGGGATGAAGCGTTCCTAGCACATCATAAATTTATAACCAACACAATCCCACTCACAGGGCAAGGCCACTTGCTTTACACTGGAGAAGCAAATGCCCAAACCATTCACAGGAGCTCAGCCACGGCTGCTCGGCTGCTGTCATTAAATTCAGTGGATTCAAAGATGAGAGGAGGCAGCTTTACTTACAAGTGTCCCAGCCATTTTTTAATTTTCTCATTTCAAGCTGTGTTTGAAACAAGAGAACAACACTGGGAACCCATTCCTGGGGGGAAAGAAAAGCCCCCCGAAATGTGTTGTCTCTTATTTCTTACAGTCCCTGGATGTGAGAGGCTGGTGTGGCTCCTTGGCAGGCTGGCCAGCCTTTCCAGGGCATGTTGCCAGTCCCTCAGCCTGCTCTCAGACCCATCCATCCAGGCTTTGCAACCCCAGCCGTGTGGCACTGCACAGGAGAGGGAAGAAGTGGGCGACACTGGGACTCTCCAACTGAGATGTGGGCAGCCAGCGCCCAGTTTTAACCTTGCAGAAGGGAAGAGGTGTAATAAGAGAGACCGAGGAGAAGGAAAGGAAGGTTGGAGGAGGCTTCGCAGAGTTTGCCTTTGTAATGTGCAGCCTGCTTTCGGGTTTTGTCTGGATCTCTTGGCTCTCCTTGAAGGAGCAAGCAGCTGAGCAATGCAACATCTCATGGTGAGCCATCCAGCTCCAGGGAAAGCCCGCGGCCTTGGACGAGATCATGCTCCCATGAATTTGAGAGAACTGCTTAGGTCTGATGTTCATTCAGTCTCTGCCGGAGCCTAAATTGAAAGAAGTAGTATATTCATGGGGTCTCCTCCATGTTATCTAATGATTTAACTACCCAACATGGTAAGCATTGCCAAGATAGACAAGTGTTTGGGGGCATTTTACTCTATAAATCCATTTTCTTTCTTTCAAAAGTTTACATTTGAGGTCTGAATGTGCTGGCTTTTATTCTACTCATGCATTGAACGGTTTCCTACTGTTTTCACAAAGCTCTGTTTAGTTTGGGGCTGTCTGGGTATGAGAAGCTGTCATTGATTTAATTATATGATGATGTTTTATCATTTCAGAAAGTTCGTTTTCACTCTAACACTCGAAATACAGAAAATTTTTCCGGGAAGAACGCTTATAACAAGCCCACAAGATATCAGGTAATGACAGCATGAAAGCAAGAGCCAGGGAAGAGATCGGTCAGTGAACAGCTCTTACCTGCAAGGGTCGTGTTTGCTTTCTTCCAGTCGATGCCATCCTGTGACGTGCCAGCTGTGGCTTAGCACCGTCAGGGGACTGGGCTGGGGCACTTCACGGTCACAGTACTCTGAGACAAACGCGGCCTATCGCCCGTGGAAATCCACACGGTGTTAGCGTTTGACATGCTAATTAATTCCACTCAAGGGTATCTCATTTAATACAAGAAATTACCATTCAAGCTTTAATCCTCCCGTCTTGCATTGACAGCATTTCATTTGTCACGGCACAGCGTCATCTCTCCTGCCTTTGTACGAACATTTGCATGTGCTTTCCCTGGCAGTGACTTGTCCTACCGAGCTTAACCTGCAATGTGGTATGGTTCAAAAATACCTGTGGCTGCAGCGGTGGCACGAGGTGCCCCAGCCGTCGCAGGAACTCACACAACTGTCTGTCCCGGCTGGAGTGTTCGTGCCAGCAGATGTAGTATTTCTTGCGTGAACATGTGTAGTAGGGTAACAAAAATAAGCAAAATGTGCCCCACGGGATTTTTTTCCTTATTTTTTAACATAAAGAGAAAAGGAGTCTGATGGCAAGTGATATGTCTGAAGGAATCGACATTAAAGAGAGATGAGGAAAGTAATAGGTTGGATAAAATATCGAATGGCACATCGCACAGAATTGGATTGTCTTGTGTTGGTACAGCATCCAGCACAACGGGCTCCTAGGCTGTACAGCCGGCCAGTAATAAATTCCTGCTGGCTTTAAAAGTCATCCAGGCTTTTGTGCCAGGATAGAAGATATGCCTAAGTTAGAAATGGGATCCATTCACTCCGGCATCTGGAGTTAGTTGGCTTGATACCATCAGAGGCAAAGGGAAGAGATGATTGTGTCCCACTCAAAATGGCATTTCAGCATTTCTGACATTTTCCCGTCCATTCAGACCCACAGGTAACGGAAAGATGTGTCAGCCTCTGCGGGACTCGTTCTCTTCCTGTGGCTTTTATTTCTAAATGACTCCGCCTAATGTTTGTGGTAAATTAGACCCTTATTTCCAAGGTTGAAAAAGCCAAAGGCAGCTGTGAAAAATAGATAGAAAAAGATAACTACCTGTTATTTTGCTTTAATAATGCTCCTACTAGGCTTGTCTTCAATGATCTTAGAAAGTTTCAGTTGTTGCAGGAAGAAATTGTCCAAGTAATATAAGGAAAGTGTAGTAGTCTTGATCAGCTAAATATAAAGAGCAAACAGTTTGATAATCTGGGCAGCAATCTTTCTTCTACAACTGGGAAAACCTTTGAAGCAGTAGCTTCTTGCTGAGCTGTTTTCTTTAGTGGTAGTTATCAAGCGATGTATCTGCAGTCTGTGTACTTGGAGTACATACAGACAGTGCTCTTGAGGGACAGTAAAAATATACAGAATCTAAACATGCAATAATTTGAAAAGTAGGAGGAACAAGTCAACACACAGCTGCCATGATCTGGGAATAAACTAGTCTAGGCAAAATGATGCCTTTATCAAACTCGTTTGAGCTGAGACTTTAAGATGGAGCATTGCTACAACGCCGTGCAAAGCTCACAAGCTTTTCCCACTTTCAGCCCTGGCAGTCTGTCATGCTATCAACAACGTCTTCATCTGCGAAACTCAGGAAAGGGTTTGTCAGGAAAGAAATAGAAGGACTCATTTGTACTTTTAAAGGCTCAGAAGTATATTTCTTTGCTGCTGGGAGAGACAAAATAGCAAAGAGGTGAGAAATGAGCAAATTCCTTTGCTCACTTCACTCTTGAGCTCTTCTACTGCCTCACTGCCAACATGTGCATTTGAGATCACCAGGTTTGAGACCTGATGCCCCAGTGAGTAGTTGTTTACTCTGATCACTGCTGACTTGCGTCTGATTGTGACCAGGGACCTGAAGGTGCAAAGTGTTTCCTCCCATTAGTGCTGCCCTGGGACCTCCCACACTCATGTCAAATGACATCTGCGATGTCCACAAACGCAGCATCAAGAAGAAACCTGTGAATTAAATAGCAGTATTAAGGTCTGTAACAATATGATCTTCAAAGGTGGATATAAGTGAAGTCGAGAATAAAACACTATAAACAGTGAAGTGGGAAGACGTCATGGCCTCAACATTAAAGACAAGGAACCGAGGTCCAGCAGGATTTATCAGACTCAAAAAGCCTATGGTTGAACCAGAAATTGAGCCCCAAATATCATGAGTCCAATTTCAGTGCCTTGGCCACAAATTTATCCTTTTCTTCTTGTTTCCCTCTGTGCTAGAAGGTATAGAAGGTGTTCAGATAGCTGATGGCAAATGCAGAGCTTGAAGGCTGTGCCAACAAATACATTAGAAGGATTGAATTCTGTGCAGAGTTATAATTTACAAATGCCTGACCTGTTCCTAGAACCTGTTCTCTTAAGACCGCCCTAAGACCAACACTCAGTAGTTGAGTGTTGCATAGTATAAAAGATCTCTAAGACCTGAAGAATTTCAATTAACTTTTAGAGAATGTGGGAACAGTACTTTATAGAAAACAGACGTCTTTGAATTCTTTCAAGTTTAGCATTCGTTATCAAGAGGCTGTCTGGAAGTCTTGTTCAGCATTTCCCTGCAGGAACAGGGATTATTTTGCCAAGAAGCTATTATTTCACTCATTGGAGCTAAAAGGAGCAGTACTGGGGAAAAGGGGAGCAGCAAGGCTTAGAAGCCACAGTGCGATATTGAGGCAAAAATGAATTACTTTCCTAAAGCTATTGGCAGAAATATCTACTAAGTGGCTAAGTAGACTGTTGTTAAAAAGTGGGCACATTTGTTATATTTAGTTTCTGTAGACAAATCCGAGTACAACATGTATTTGCTAGACTAGGCAGCCTTAAGCTTGTGACTTCTATCACACATAGTGGTTAATATAGGACAGCATTTGAGTAGCAGCCATCAAAAATACAAGCTATATGGGAACTGGAGTAGGCAGATGTTATCTTACCATATTTTTCCAGGTGATAAGAGCATTCACTGTGTGCTGATTCCTTGTTTCAGTCTAAATTTCCTCTGTCGTCTGTTCTGAAAAAAATATTTCTTTTTGGATCCAGGATTTCCCTGCTTTCCCCAAACATTACTTCATTTATGTTTTCTCAGGTGACAACCCTACCTCCCTCTGGATTCTACTACCTTGGCCATCTTCAACACACCGTACGTGCGCTGTGCCTCATCTCTGTTGCCTTAATGACTCACCCGGTTAGCCAGATGCCTCTCTGATACAAGGACAGTCTTAGACATCCCATATTCCATGACCGCATGGCCTATATAGAAATGACTGGATCCTTCTTTGACGTTCACATGCCTTTTGCACTACTATAATTCATATCTGGCTACTAAGGAAAAAGAGCAGGTGTACTGATTTCTTAATTCGTATTTCACACTCTTTGCAGAGTTTTTCAGTGGTGTTGAAAGCCGAGACATGTGATTGCTCTGTGAATAGGGGAGCCCATGCTGGGAGAGGCTTTGCCCTTGACAGTGGCCATCTGGTCAATGAAAGTCATTTGTGTATCTGTTCTTGGATGCCCACTGAGCTCTCCTCTGTTTGCAGAGGATGCACCTAAATCATTGTCTCTGATAGAGCAATCCTTTTTGTTTATCACAGTTGAGATTTTTCTTCCCCATCAATGAGTGTCTTTTCTGTAGTGAAGAACTGGCAACGACGCAGGCCTTCAGCTGTAACCCAGTGTATAGCCCGAGACTGCCAAAAGCTCCGTTCCTTCTAGATAAATGGAACTTACGCATTTTTGGAACAATATCACATTGCAAGCTTGTATCCATAATCATCTCCTACTATTTCCATATATGCTGTTCCTTTACCAACAATCACCTCCCATTTTATAAGTCTACATGGCTCTGTTTTTTTCCCTGTGCATGTCCCTTAAAATCTGCCATTTCCCTAAGAAACTTCTCTCACGTAAGCCAAGTTCTCCACTTCTGTTCAAACTCTCTTTTCTCTGTCCTTCACTAAATTTATTTTCTCTCCTAAAACCCCAATTACAAGGCAAACAGAGTCTTTCTATTAACCTCGGGTCAGACGTTTAGTCCATCATGAGTGAGTTTGCTAACATCATTAATTAACCACTTATTTCTTCCTCTAAAGGATATTTTATTGATACATTAAACAGCAACATGCTAAAGGAAGGCTCTGGATCCTATTTCTTAGCTTGCTATTGGATCATCTGTGTGTTCTTTCTGTCTGTGGGACATACTCTACATTCATGTGCATCCCACAAAATACCCTGAAGTGCCTCTTATGTGGGCTCATTATGGAATGGCTGTCAATCAACTGTTGTAGTACAAAGTTCATAATATAAAGTATAAAATAAATGGGAAGTCAATAAAAAATTCCCTTTGCATCCTCTGAAGCCAGGTTTTATCCATAGTGAAATCAGGTGTTTGAATTGCTCATGTTAAGTCTAGAGTTAAGGCAACGTGGATAAGTTCACGTTAAAATAACTGTTTCTGTTCTCTTTTCAGAAAATAATGAAACGTCTGATTAAGCGGTATGTACTGAAGGCGCAGGTTGACCGAGAAAATGATGAGGTCAATGAAGGCAAGTGGTTTTTTATAATTGACACAGATTGGAGCATGTAATGTTATTGCTATTGACATGGCCAGTAAGAGGGTTGAGCTTGGATAACATCCTCTGTAGAGAGCGTGCGTGCTCATGCTGCGCTGAGGTGAGCAGTGGTGACTCTGAGCCACCTTTATGCTCTTGAAATTCTGCGTCCTTAATTTTCCTTAGCAGAACACATATACCGTAGGATCTGTCTTTACATAATCCTGCTCGGCCCTATAGTTCTACCTCTCCTTGCTTTACACCACCCATGGTATTGCCAACACCTAACCTTGTCTTGGGGTCTAAGTAAAGCAATTTCTGGCTGTGCTGCCCATGCCTGTCCCAAGGACTTTTATTTGAACTGGATAAGGATTCGTATGGCCATGGTGTCATGTAGGGGTTTTATGGAGATGGAAAAGAGCCTCCTTCTAACACCTCTTAACTGTTACCCTCCTGCAAATGCCCTGTGTAGGTGGAGAGGGAATAGACTTGAGAAAAAAGATGAACTTTCCATACATACTTGCTATTGCTGTCAGTACCACTACTGCAAGTACACGTTATTTCTTATCAGGGCAATATTAAGTGCATAAATGCGGGGACATCATATGGAGCTCCACACACATTCATGACCAAGGACACCGAAATTAATGCTTTCTCAGGTCCTAAAACCATAGGGATTACTTATTTCGTTCAATATTGCTAACAAGAACATTTTCCTCCTTTTAGGAGAACTTAAAGAGATTAAGCAAGATATTTCTAGTCTCCGCTATGAACTCTTAGAGGAAAAGTCACAAGCTACTGGTGAGCTGGCAAGACTAATACAGCAGCTGAGTGACAAATTTGGGAAGAACTTAAATAAGGACATTTGATGGTGAACACAGAGAAAGGCAACTGCTTTTCTATACATTATTCAGTCTCAACCAGCATCTTAGGAGGGCAAAAACCGTGCAAAAGATGGGTACCGCACACTCAGCTTTTGCTAACTAGCAAGTATTGGTAGGAGCACTTTGCATTACTCCTGTGCTTGGTGAGTTACCAGTTAAATCTTTTATAATACAAAAGTGACTTACTGGTAAAAATATATGACTTTTGACATCAGAAATAGGTGCACCATAGGAAGGCACCTCTAGTTAAAGGCGGAAAAGCCAGATCTTCACCCATCTGACTCTAGTGAAGACAATGCAACTGTGCTCATTTGTACCAACCGAGACTGTACTGATCAGAATTGGGTGTCGAAGTCTGAAGAAAAAATGTGCCAAACGTATTCCTTGAAAAATTTAAAAAATTCCTATCCTCGGGTGTGTACTCTCCTTCTATGTTTACACGGGCATCCATGAAGATAACGTTGAACAGCACTGTGGTTCATGAAAAGCAGATGAGAAATCTTCTACTGAAATCACCAAGGTAAAGTACGGCAGGTAGAGGTCAGCTACTTTTGAGACTGGATGACAGCGTTGGAAAAACTGAATCAAGCTTGTTGGGTAAAGCGTCCTTTCACCCCTCTGCTAGAACCTGATAAAGGGATTCCCAGCCGAAAACTCCTCCCCACCTTTTCCAGCTGTATTAGCTAGTCCACTAATGGACACGGTCTCTTTGTACACACCTACTCTCTCTTTTACCCTTGGATGGTCCCAGCTTCAGCAACAGCGTACTGAAATATTCATAATGGTGTGAAAGTCACTTCCCAGGAATACCCAGAAATAACGTCTATTGTGCTAATGTGTTCAGTTCAAGGAACAGCATCATTAATCCAGCGACAGCGATGCAACTGAGCTCAGCTTTTGGATTCCAGAGGTCAAACAGCAAGCCATAGGGTGAGATAAATCACAAAGAACGTAGCCCAGTAGCTTCAGACCTTTAAATCGATATGAAAAGGCTTCAATTCCAACGAGAATATTCTGACAAAAAAAGGAGAAATCACTGCAGAAATTATCGGTTTATGTGTTTGGAGGCCCAGGAAGGGATTAAAACTGTTCTAAAGGCTGCAGTAACACAAGTACGCGGATTGCACTTGTACAACTGGAAGGCGATGAGTCTGCGCGACGCAACTGCAACCTCGGATTGCTTGGGGTTTTTACGTTTAGCTACATGATTTCAACTACTTAAAGCACACCTTACTACTTGGGAACCCCTGAACTGTACTGTTTGTTTACAAGAGACACCTATAAGATGAACATGACATTTAGGTATCAGCTAAGAAAAACAAGCAGAACCAGAAGGTGACCTGTGATCAGTTCTTAAGTGCCAGATGAGAACACAGATAGCCTAATAGAATAATAGTTATATTTGTACAAAAAAAAAAGAAAACAAAATTAAAAAGTGTACTGTACGTAGATCTGTTTAGAGAAAAAGCAAAATACTGTATTTTTACCTTTAATAAGATTATCTTGTATACTGTAATATTTTTACCTAAGAATGGGAAAAAAATAAAATTACCTCATAATATTTTGTTGTACATTGAGTGAAATATTTGCCTGATCTTTTGACTATCCAATACATGGACATATTTTGCTCTTCTGTGATGTGCGAACACTGAAATCATTATACGAAACAATTTTGCCATAGGAATTCTGAAGCCCGAAAGCGTCAAAAAGCAAAACTTAAACTAAAATACATTTAAAAGGAATAAAACTAAGAAATTAAAGGTTCTGCGACCGACTATAGTCGGCAAAAATGAGTCCTTATTTGTGGTGCTTAATTTGAAATTATTGCATCCTTATTATTGCGTTTGTAAAATTACCTTCTAAGAACCGAACTTCGGCTCAGCTGGCTTCGGACAAGGGCAGCGCCGATACTGTGTGTGCGATCAAAAGTCAAATGAGTAAGAGGGAAGTTTGCTTTGGCTGGTAAGACGACTGAAACGGTCTTGCCCCGGTTACCCCGTCGGGGAAAGGGAAACCTCACAGCGCTCCAGCGCAGGGCAGCGTTTCCCGCAGCTGCTGTTTGCACATGGGGGAAACCTGTCGCTTTCGCGTGACAGCTCCCGCAGTGTCGTGGCGTCATGAACCACTGAAATGTCAGCGTTCGGCAGAGAGTACCAAACGCCAGCGTAAGGCGCACGCTGCAAGTAATAATATTGGCAAGAATAACTCATTGTTTTGGGCTGTCTTCCACTACTTAAGCCAGAAAATGTTGCTGGTTTCAAATATTCAGTATTCCCCATAAGAAGAAGGAATATCTTTCATGGTAATACTGCTTTTTTTTTCCCTCCTTCCCAGCAACTATGTAAAACTTTTGTCAGTTTTGGAAAATCAGCCCTGTTGCCACAACACTGTCTTAAAAATTAATTTCATTACAGCTCTCCACCTGGCTCCCGATCAAAGCACTGCTTTATCCTTCCCATTCAGTGTTTTAGCATCCCTTAGGAATTCAAGCAGAATTATTCTAGGTAGAACATGCAACAACCACCGTAATTTCCATTTCTCGTGATATGGCATGCCAACTCGCATGAGGAAGCTGGGTGGAAATGCTATGATGCACTTGCATTTTGTACATTTAAATGCAGCTCAACAAAACGCCTGTCCTAAAGTCCAGCAACGCCAACAGGAATGTTCTCCTACCGCTGAATATTGCAGCCAATGTTATGGTTCAGCGCAAATAACACCGTACCGGGAACAGCTTTGCTGAATTATGTGGTCCCAGGCGGAGGCACAGCCATGGCCCGTCGGCTGCTGCCTGCTGCCCTTAGAGCATCTGTCTAAAAATGAAGCGGTGCAGTCCCGCCACATCGAGCTAGCATGCTGCTCCGCATTTGGGAATTTGCTGTGGAAAAGCGTAATATTTCCTAGGACTTCAAAAGTAGACTAAAAGATGTGTAAAAAATACTGTTAAAAAAAATCCTGCTTCCTCCCCTTTTGCATTTACATTCCAGGAACTATCAAGGCCCTGAGACTTCTTATGTAAATATTCATGACAAGCAAAATCCCACTTCATCAGAGCGCTTTTCTCATCTGGTCCCGGGAACACACCCAAGGAAGCTGCACACTATGTATTAACATGCTATCAGCAGAAATGACGTTGAATTCATGGTTTATTCTCCAAGCTCTGTTTATAAGAAATTAAAATTAAGAAACCCTGCTAAAAGATCCCTGAGAGAACTTAGAGAGTTTGAAGAGGAAAAAATCAAAGTAGGTGGGTCCCAGATTGGACAAGACCTGAGACGTGCAGGTCCCCTGTCCCATCTCCCGTCACCGGTGGGACCTCGTGGCGGGCCAGTGTCGCATCAGTCCACCTGCTGAGTTGGATCTGATCCAGTCTGTCACAGCTCCTACTTTGAGCTTTGAAATATAGAATTTAATATTCCTCGGATGAATTCATACTGCGAAGGAATGGAACTTTGCCCAAACAGTTTGTAGGTACAGAATTATGACTTTTTTTGTGGGAAATATGTTAGAGAAAGATGAAACTAACCTGAAGTCATCCACAAAAGGGTGAATATTCTCCAAGAAATCGTCCTAATTCTGCAAATCTTGCAGGCCAATCAAACTAGTACTTAAATAGACACCCTGAGGAAGATCAGAACAAAGCCATTAACTGGCCAATATTGATTTCTTGGCTGCCCAAGTCTTCAGACAATTGTTTCACGCCTTGCAAAGACCAAACCATTCAGCCGCTGCTAACAGAAAGGGAGCAAACAGCAGAAACCATTAACATGCCTTTAAATAGCTGAACCAAAAGGTTTTAAGCCAGGAGCTCCTGCTGACCAGAGGTGCAAATCCTGAAACAAGGGAGCGGCCCGAGGGCATCTGGCATCATGCCACCGCTTTCAGCAGCATGGGATGGGCTTTGCAGCCCACAGGCTGGAGGTGATGTTCCATACACAGCTTTGCTCGCACAGCTGGACTAATTCTGCCTGTAACTTTACAGAGGACAACTGACGACTACTGTCCCCAGTTCCAACAAATATGGTTTAAAAGTAAATAAGAAGCAAGAATGATGACATGAATAATGGCTTAGAAGACCGCCTGTGTCCTGCCCAGAGCTCACAGTACATTAAACTGTCAGAGGTAGGCTTTGTTTTTAATTAATCTACATTAGAAAAGCATTTCCAGCAGGTCAAAAGAAATCACCCTAATTAAAAGATGTAAGAGATTAAGGATCACTCAGCAAGGACAAGCCGGGACACAGTCCATCACCACAAACGCAGGAGACCCGAGCAGCGTGGCCAGGGTTTCAAACACATCTCCAGCTGACGGCAGATCTCTGCCTGCCCCACGGCCAGGTCTGGGCTGCAGCCCTGGGCTGCGGGTGGGGACGGAGGAGGCAGCAGCATCCTGGGCAGCCCCCTGCCACGGAGCACCTCTGCTGCCTCTCGTGCCCCAAGCAGGCATCTGGCAAACAGGTCTTTCATTCCGAATTCCGTCTGCATTTACCTCCCGCGCTAACCAACAGGCAGGGAAATGAAAGCCGTGACTCCATAGCCAAGGCTGTCAGGACGGCCCAAGGTGGCTTTCAGACGGGGACGATAGATGTTTCCTCTACCCAGACATTATCAATACTTCCCTTGTGACCCAGCCTGACCCCCAAAAGCAGCTCTGCCCTTGCTTTGGCCACAGATCTCTCACCACTAGAGTCAGATGCTACGGTCGGCAGGTCCCATTGCTCCCTTCTTCACCCGCTTGGTTCATGCCCATCATTTTACCTCGCCGGTGACCGGGCTGTAAACCCTGCAGGTGGGAGACCTGATGCTGGACACCAGCCTTGCACAAACTACGGCCTTAAAGAACTTATATTTTTAGCGAAAAGGGATAGAGAGGGTGCAGGAGAAATAACCCCAGCTTCCAGTGGGGGAAGGGAGGTGCAGAGAAATTCAGGGATTTGCCTTAATGAGCAGGAAGGCAAGGGCCAAAAATGGGACTGTGGCTCTGAATCTTATTTGGGGCTATACATGCCCATTAACTTTGCCCTCTCTTGGTCCCTGTTCTGCATCTTTGTAGGGCACGTCCTCCGGTGTGAGCGATAAGATCTGCCAATGCCCCGTGCAAGCAGCACAAGAGCAACAATAGGAAAAAAGAATCACTGCCTCAGTTATCATATATCATTTTGGGAACTGATTCCCTCAATCTCTGGGATGCTTTGATGGATCCATATCAATAATGAGATAAGTCTTCACTATAGTTGAGCTTAAGTAAAGGCAAATAGAAAGGGAGATAATAACCAAAGGGGTAAAATAACGAAACAGGTTCTGGAATTTGTAGTGCCTTTGATAGCAAGCAAAAGGCCACGCACTTGAGGTCATTCGAGACAGATATTTAACACAAATCTACAGTGTGATAAAGGGGACTTGGAAGGGCTTAAAAGGTTAATGAATAGCTAACGAGCTTGTTAATATATTACTGATGTTTACTATAATACAGACTAATATTTAATTCCCTTACTAATGATTAATTATTCTGCTGCAAGGGTTTAATTAGGGCTTACGCAGCAGGAGTGCGGGGGGATCTGGTGCTGAGATGAATTTCTGTGCGGCAGTCGCTGGCCCTGACCCCGGGCCCTCCCCCGGCAGCTCCCCCTGGGGTGGGCACAGCTTTAGGTGTCACAGCACGCGTGCCTGTCGAGGAAGCGGGACACTGACGGCTGAGGTCTTCCTTGGGATGAAGGTCATTCTCCTGTACATCCAAACGGGTGGCACGCAGACTCCATAGCAAGTTGCTTCTGAAAACGAGCAAGCAAATCCCGAAAGGAAACCTCTCCCTGTACCGCAGCGGCTGACAGCATCGTGTACTGCAGCCGTGCTCTCCCCTCGGAGCAGGTCTCCCAGTGTCGTTATACTGGTACCCAGCGTCACTTCTGATCGCAAGGATTGTGGAACGGGGATGTGATAACTCACTCCAAGGTTTTCTTTTGAAGATGAAAGCTTCCGTCAAATTAAAAAGCTGCTTTCATGCAAAAGTGTTTTCTGTACAGTGACATGCTTCGGGCCAAATCTGCATGATGATTCCCAAACACAAACGACAAAAGTGAATTCATCCTGTAAAGAAGGTCATGGGGCACAAGCGTTTAGAAACAGCACTGACTGATTTTGTCAGTCGTTCCTGCAGCCAGCCAGGACAGACAGACAGTGCCTCAAGCAAGCTACTCAGAAGACCACACTCATCTTCCCACCTCTGCATTTGCAGCCAGCCAAGTGAGCTCCCAGCTTAGTGACTTTTATTTTGGTCTTTTTTCCCCTGAAGTCCACAGTGACACCATATCCATGTCACAGCCCTCAGGGCCATCACACCTGAAGCCTGTAGAGGTAACACTTAGGCGAGCCTCTGGCTAGAGAGGCCACCGATTCCATCCGAGGGGCAGTCACTGAGCGCGTCTGAAAGCAGCACTCCAGCTCACGGCTTTCTGGCAGTATCTGATTCCTGCAAAGCAATGTCCTTGAGATTAAAGGATGACAGCAAGCGAATAACTGATATCTCATCAGAAACAATATTCACTGCAGAGTAAAAAGACACAACTTGAGGAAGACTTTTGTACTTCTTAAACACTCTTAACCAAGTGTTGTGCACCTAATAGCACCTAACTCTGTCCCTGCTATCATCTACCCATTACACCAGAACACATTGTCCATGCTGCTCCACAGTCACCATTTCTGCGGCGATAAGTATCGCTGTGGGAAATGCACGGCGGGCGCGCGACGGCAGAGGCAGCCCATCGCGGGCACACGAGCTGCAGAGAGGAATGTGGTCCTGCAGAAAACCAGCTACCGATTTCCTAAAGGGGAGGATGGAGGAGATGATGCTACAGACCTGAACCCCAAACCTCCAGCAGGTTTTGCTTTCAGAGCAGAGCAGGGTGGGAGCAGGTGTCTGCAGGCAGGAAAGCCGAGAGAATGAGGGCAGATGTGCACCCACGGGAGCTGAGCTGCAGCACGGAGACTGCGGTGTGCCTCACCCCGCTGTGCCTGAGCACCCTTGTGCATAAACTGTAGCCCGTGCACTCTGGGTTTTACTTTTTTATTTTAAACCTTTAGGAAAAGATTTGTGGGGTTCATGTTCTGCAGCCTTCCTAAGGGGGAAATGGTGAGGAGGGAAAGGTGCAACTAAAAGTATTATGAAACGAGAGGAAAAAGCGTTACAGATGGGTGTCAGCAGGCGTAAATTAAAATAATAGCCCTTCCTCGACTGGAGTTACAGCCACACAGCACGAACCGCTGCCTCTGAACACCTTTCCCCCAAGCTGTGCAGACGCACGAGCTAAGCTCAGCGCTAACTCAGGGGTTTAAACGTGACCTATAGAGCCTGCTAAAAGCCAGCCCTGAACCTACACGCCGGGTACAGCGCAGAGAGAGCACCATAGGTAACAGGAATACTTGTGCCTGGTAATGTCGGTCGATGCCACAGCCTGCAACAGCCCCGCAACCCCTAAGGCCCCAAGTAGCCTGGCGGTCTGAGAGCAGAGAAACTCTTTATCTTCCGTTGTTTCAGGAGGGTTTTTTCTGGCTTTTATCTGTAAAAGTTCAAACTTCTCGTCCCTGCAGAGAGCTGCAAGGTGTTTCCCTAGATATTCATCACGCTGTGGAGGAAAGGCCGTGGGTACCTCACAGGGATTTCAGTGGCCTTGTCCATTCCCGCGAGGAAAACACAAACCGAAACATTCCCGAACTCCAGCACAAACTCGCGTGGGTGACGGAGGGAGGAGGACGCGTGCCCGTCGCTGCTGGTTGCGGCCGGAGCCGGCAGGCTGTGCTCACGAACAAGCAATGCACAGCTCTGCCTCGCTGGTGCTCGGAAGCAGAGCCAAAGCTGCAGGAGAAAAAAATAAAAATAAAGTCCCCTTTCTGCAGGGTTTTTCTTCAGCTCATTATAGCAACCTGCCTACATGCTTTAACAAGGCATAAAGCCACAAGAATCTGGCTCTTATTAAACTGTGTTATTAAACCAAAGAAAGGTTGAACTGCTGCTTTCTTGTTAGAAGGAAAGACAGTATTTCTTCAGCTCACTTTGATGCACTCAGATAGGTTTTCTTCTTTGTACTGTCTTACTTTTTTTTTTGGTAAATGTGTACCTTGCTCCCAGGGGACCACATCTTTCAGTATCTTGCACTCATTCACACCCGCACAAAATAAAGATAAAAGCTCCATAAGCAAAATTTTCCCTTCAGCTGAATTTTGTGTTTAGGACCTACTGTGGCCAAATCACCACCTGCTGCTTCCCCAAAGTGGAGATTCAGCTATTTATACTCATTTAAAAATACGAAGATTAGGTTCTTCTCCAGTCCGTACCTACCTAAGCCAAAACCAAACTGCTTTAAACTTGAAAACAAAATCATGTTTCTGCTATCATCTCACATAATAAGAAGTGTTTTCTTCATCCGTATTTCAAATTTTAGTAGTATTACTAACAAAAAGTAGAAAATACCTAGATCTGAGGTACCAAGACACTTGTGGTAGCAAAGTGAGTGACAGCTCTTTTCAAACTCTAATAGGGAACCCTCCAGCCCGCATCCTGCTTGGAGCTGGAATTTAGCCTTTAGCCTTTACTCTTTCTAGGCACAAAGTCTGTTCTTGATTAAAGACAACACTTCAGTCATAACCTAAGCTTCCATAAGTACAGTAGTTTATTTCTTGCTATTCTTCCTGCAGCGGTGAGTCAGAAATCTTTGCGTTACGACAGCTTAAACCAACGAACTTGACGCTCCCAGGTGCAATTAAGAGACAGGCAAAAGCTCGGGAGTCAAGCGCGCCTCTGCTGTGCCGAAGCCGGTGTGACCTTGTTCCTGACATTTAGGTCTCCCGTGATACCAAGATGCACTGTCAGTAATAAGGGACTCCTCCGAGGGCTGGATGACAGACGGGAGTGATGCAGAACTATTGGGATGACACATCCACCACACGCTTCAATTGTAATTGAGGTTTCACAGTCAAAAAGCTGAGTTGTCCCCGATAAGGAAGTTCAACAGTTTCTTGAAAAAAAGATTAAAGCAAAGACACATATAAAGCATGCCGTAACTGAATCAGCGACTACCAGGAACACCAAAGCCGGTCTGTCAGCAGCTCGGTGTGTCAGTCCCACAGCTTCACGCGCTCCCACAGCCCTTCTGCTCACCAGCACCAGAATTGCAGGGACCTGGAGCCACCCCCACGCCACGGGCACAACCGTGTGTCGGTGACGTACACGGCGTAAACCGCAGCCTGCGTCTTGTTCAGGCAGAGGACTGCGGTTCCGAAACATACTGTTATCATCTAAGTCAACCTTCTAAGCCAACCACTTCCAGCAACGCGCTTGGAAAATACCACCCACGTTCTATAAATATTCAGATTCGAGATGCAGCCCACAGAGATTAATGAGGGTTTGAATTTATTCCTCAAGAGCTTCTAATAGTTTTATTTTTCTGCTATACCACTATAATCTTCTTATACGTGAAGGTTGCTCACATACTTCCAGCTAGGGAAAGGGCTTGATTTCACCGCTAATAAAAATTGCATTCAGGAAAAAAAAATAAATAAAGCAATTGCTATCACTCGGGCTGTATCTTAGCACAAAGTTTAGTTACGTGAATCGGCGTGTAGGGGACAAACTGAGTTTCAGGTGATGTTTCTCTCAGTCGCGGCCCCTGCGACGCGCAGGCAGGCGGCGGGGCAGCGCGGACGCCCAGCCCTCCCGCCTGTCCCTCCTTGCAGCAGCCTCCGCGACGCTATGGGGGTGTTCCCTGCGGAAAGCTTTTTGCGCCGGGTTTGAGGAGTGAAGTCGGGAAACATAAAGCCGTGGCGGCAGCCAACAAGGCCCTTTCCAGCATTCCTCAGCTGGACGAACCTTGTGACGAGGCCTCGGCTCAGGCAGTAAATGCTGCTGAAAGCCATCCCACCGAGCGTGCCCGTTAAAAGCAATCAAGCACACCTCTCCGCGCCTGCCAGGCACGCCGGTATGAGCACCAAACAAGCGTGTTAGCTCGGGCAGAGCGGGCTGGAAAACATCCCTGTGAATTTATATTTTGTTCTATTACACTACGGACACGGGCAGCCCTAGCAGAGCACCTGGGTTTTTCCTTCCTCTGACAGTGTCTCTTTCCAAATTTCATTTTTTTCAAGTTTGAATTGGACATCCTGGGGGAAAAGAAGGGGAAAGAATCACAGTGTTGCCTGAAAAGCCAAATAACCTTGTTCGCACAGACTATAGGAAAATACCTCTGTCCTCTCCACCTTCTCTCAAAAAGAAAAGAGAGAACATTTATCTTCACTTAGTACCTCCTGTTACGTATTTCTGAGTGATTCCAGCACCTACAAAGCTGTAGGAGAGAAAAGACGTCTTTCCTCTCCACACATTACACGTTAGACACCCCTAAATAGCTCTCAGGACTGTCCCACAGACCCGAATGACAGCGTGAACCACCGCTGTCTGACACTTGTGATGCTCCTGCTGCTGCATGTGCATCTATTTGAGCTGCATTGTGCATAATTCAGCACAATTGTACACATTTCTTGGCGAATGTACTCAAAATAAGCATTAGTCAGCTTGATGACTAGGTCTTCTCTTACAGCCATCTGGATGGTTTATTTTAGAAAGCGATTTGGAAGAACAGTGCTTTATTCATAATTATTATGAGGGCTCCACGGGAACACGAGGGCTGCAGGGATCCGGCCCCTTGGCTTGCCTTACCTTTCTCTCATTAACCTCCAGCTTCAGGTTTCCCTTAGCAGTTCCCGCATTTTTTGAAGGGGGAAGAGAACATTTATCGTTAACCGCAACGCGCTCTTATCATCAAACGTTGAACAGCAACACCGTAAAGGCCACCTGGCTCCGGAGATGATTCACCATGAACCCACCGCCCGAGAGTCGCTGCTTACACACCACCGGCACGTGTCAACCTGCGCTGGGCTGCAGCCAGATAACAGAACTACACTTAACATTAATGCCAATTAACGTTCGAATGACTCAGCCCTTTTCTGGAAGCGTTGCCTTTCGGTTTACCACTTGCTGCGGCAGGAACCGTGCCCGGCAATGTCAGGAGGAGAAAGGGGATGGTGTTCATTAACATTCAAGGGCGGCTTCGGAGACCTTGCACTGGCAGCTCAGGGCCCGAGGTGGCTGGGAGACATCACTTGACATTGAAAATGTTGCCGCTGATGGATGCACCTCAGATATTTCAGCAAAAGCTGGTCTCGATTCAGCTGAGCTTGAAGGACGTTAGGTGGAGCACTGAGAAGGGTGGTGCTGGTCCCGTGTGGCTGCCTTACCCCGGCCAGGAAAGGTGATCCGGTAGGGGACAGGCTCAGGGTGCCTCTGAGAGGCTGCAGACCTCCCGCAATGCAAAAAGAGAGAGGCACCGCAAAATTAGGAGGGGTTCTTATGCGTCTCAGCCAAGCCTTACAGTACCTAAATGATTTACTGTGCATTTGCTGCATTATTTATTGTGTCCCTTGTGCCTACACATGCAAGAAACATGCGCTAGTGGCTCTGCCACAGATTTCATACATCAGCCTAGCTCCAATGGTTTCTTCCAATTTTCCTCCAAAGGGCAGATATTACCATGCTATTTTCAAGGTAAATACATTTTCCCTTGGGTGCAGAGGTCCCCTTGGATGAAAAGGTCCCAACCAACCTCCGGAGAGGCAAGAAAATGCCCAGCAGCGATGGCAGAATGAGCTGGAACTATCACCAACGGTCACTGAAAGAGTTTTTATTGTAAACATGGTTCTGGTCACTGTGAATAAGCAGCGGTATTGCTGCCAGGAGGGTATGTACATGCCCAGAGGGTAACCACGGGGTGTTCACATGCCCCGGAGGGTGCTGCTGGACCCTCGCGCGGTGGCTTTCTCCTTGGACGAGGCCATCGTGGCTGTGGAGCGTTTCCCATCTCTGAACCACTGAAGGCTTCAGGGACTGGCTCTGCTCTCCGGCGCCGGCTCCTGCCGCGTGGGGCAAAGCCGCTGTGCCGCTCGTTTCCCCCGAGCCAAGGCTGCCTGTTCGGAAAACGCTTCCATCTGTAATTACTGCACAATGGGACGAAGTGAGGGTGCTTTGATCACGTACTCATTACATCTCCCCTGCTTTGAAGATAACTCTGCTGAGTGACAGCATCTGTTTTAGTCCCCAGGTGGTGCCAATAAATACAGGAACTGGTAGTTGAATACAATGCTGTCTGTGGTCTCATATTCCTTTAATAGCTAATAATAGAACAAAACTACAAAATATAGCAATGATCCCACAGCTGCAAACTACCCATTAAACCAACACAAGACGTGTAAAGGATGGCTGTTAGCACCCTCAAAGCCAGTGAATCATCTAATGCCCTCCCATCCCCACAAAGGATAGCGGATTTCATTTATTTCTCCAATACCTGTCAGAGCAGAAAAAAAGAAGTGCATTTTAAAAGGGTATCAAAAATCATCGCTGTCAGGACCAGGATGGGACCTCTTAAATTGTCAGGTTTCACAGCAGAGACTGCATGACACTTCTGTAGGTCTTTCATAACCCCGCCACGTCAGAGAGTTATAGGGCTGCTCACAGTTTGGTCTGTAAAAGAATTGCTAGTTGGGAAAAATGAGCAAGGCCACCCATTATATTTCACAAAGAACAAAACAAAACAAAAAAAATAATAAGATAGAGGATAGATTTGGCTTGCCAAAACAGATGGATATTCCCTCAGCTGCATTGCAAACGTCAGGAAGACGCATCAGTTTCTTTCCCACTGTGGATTTTTAATAAAAGAAACAGAAGTAAATAAGAAGGGCTGATACCGTGAGTCTGCAAAGGCGGCTGCGATCTCAAGCAAGGCATTTTTGCCTATAGCTCTCGCTGTGTGGTCTCCAGGGATGCATTCTTAGCCGGCATTAATTGGCATGGAAAATCAATGCAGCCATGTGTATAAGCTGAGGTTGCTGCCTGGGTCTTTCTTTTCCTTCCCCTTCGCTTGCACAGAGGTGTTGTATACTGACAAATTGCTTCTTGGGATGATATGTGCTAACTCCACAGTCCCTCCAGTAAACTCGTTTTTCTTTAATCCCCTCTGGTGCGGAGGCTTATGAAGGCAGTTGTGATTCCTGGATCTCTGCCTTTGGCTAAACCTGTGATTAATACCATTCCCTGAGTCTTGCAGACTTAGGATTTTAAGAATATGGTAGGAGAAAACTTGAATTTGTCAGGCCCCATTAGTCTAAAGTATTTTCAGTGCCACATCTTTCCTGTGTGGCATTAGATTATCCTCATTGATACATTATTTTATCCAGACTTTGCATTTCAAATAACAATCCTTTAGGAGTCCCTCGTATCTGTTTTTTGTTAAACATGGAGACAGACACTCACGGTTTTCTGCTGTGCCTTCCCTTGACACTCCATCCCTTTTTATCTGTATCCTCCTGCTTATTCTTCTCTTATTTAAACCTCAGAAGTTTACTTTTCTTTTTTATTTCTACTCGCTATTTCACTCACTTCTTTCTGGTGTTTGCATCTCTCTGGTGCTGGTGTGAGCATCCCAGAGAGAGCAGGATGGAAGTCACGCAGTCCCAGCACAGTCATCCCCGAATCTTTACTGGGCATCTCTTAAAGGCTGAAATAGCAAAAGCGACCCTCAATCACGCTGATGTGTAACACACGCATTCAAAAAACACCTGGAGGAGCGAGGCTGGTAGGAGATGTGGGCAGGAGAACGCCAAGTCAGCAAGTCCCAGTGCAGCTCAGCCCAGGGCCAGCAGCCCTCAGCTCACCCCGTCCCAGCCGCGTGCTCCGTGCCAGCGAGTTATCACACCTTTTTCTGGAAAACACGGGAGCGCAATGAGCACAGGGTTAGAATATGCCTTGCAGAAGTCATTTTGCTGGCTGTACGCTGCAGGGCTTTACGTGCTGAGAACTGACTATGACCACTGCAGGATGAAAGGGAAGAAAGACGACTTCCAAGAGCAAATGGACATTCAGCAGCAGACATCACATAAATCTCCTAGAAGGCACTTTACATGGATCCCAGCAAATCTGCAGCATAAATCAGAATTGTGACCATCCTGTGCGTGGTTAAGAGGGAGCTAAGCTTACCTGTGTCTTCCCTACAGTTCAGATAAACAATATAAACAGGGAAACAATAAAGTCATTACATGGATGGCACTTACAGGGGAATGAGAGCAGCAACGGGGGTGTAGCCAGGATGATGCAACTCCACAAGCAAGGATTTGTAAGTGTGCCAAGGACTCTTTTTACTCAAAACCTTGTGTTTTCCCAGAATTATCATCTGGTCTAGTGAAAGGCTCTGGCTTTCCCGATGGATTTGTTGTCAGTCGGGGACAACACTTGATGCTGGCTTAAGTGAGTGTTAATCCTCAACTCCCACCACGTGAAGTTGTCCTCGTTGGATGCCACCGCAGGCATGGGGCAGAGGAGGAACGTGTCCAGCCTTGGCTCTCTGACGCTGCAAAACAACGGACAAAACGGATCTGACTTCATGACACTATCCAAAAAGAAAGTGCTCATATCTCTGAGGATTTAAATTATTCTATCAGACATTGCTCCTGGCATGAACTGTTGGCATGGAGACTGATGCGAAATGTAGTACAACATAAATAAAATATTAATGACATAGAAGAAACCAGTAGTGATTTAAAGAGATACCGAGCTGCCAGCCAAGCTACAGTTTGGAGTTCGTCCTACAAACAACAGGGAAAACTCTGATTAAAGCTATAAAGGGCAATGGGGAACAGTCCCATTCTGCCAAAGCCTTCTGGCCGTCACAAACACTCAGAAAAGTCTGTTTTGGCAGAGGGATGAAGTGAAGAACTTCCTAAAAATGTTTTCCCTTTTTTCCAACCAGACATGAAAGGAAGGCCCCTGCATCCCGAGCAGCAGGGCCAGGCCAGCAGGCTGTGGGACGCCTTAGAAGCGCCCCAGATACAGCACAGCACCCACCGAGATGAGAAAAACACTGTCACGGCTCCGGCCTCGCAGGCTCGGGTTGCCTTTGCAAGAAAACCAGTACCCGGAGCGGGGGAGACAGGGCACGGCGGAGGTGGGGTGCCCAGGGCCAGGAAGCCTTGCTGATTTTAATAGCACGGACACAGACTGAGAGGTTCAGGATCAAGTCCCTACTCCAATAAGAAAACTGTTCCAAGAGGTTCAGCTGAGTGCGAAACTGTCCCCAGATCAGCAAAAGCGGCGTTAGGGTGTTCACTGGAGGGAGGAAAAGGCAGCGTGAAAAATGTATCCGGGTCTCCCACACCCCGAGCAATCACCTTTCCCAGCAGCAACGTTGCTTTTAGTGGTGCGCTCCCAGTTTGAGAAAACTTTTCTTCTGCGAAGCTATTTCATTGAAAAATCCCCAACAATCCCTAATTCTGAATTCTCACACTACATTATATTTGAAGTCACACACTTGCAAAACATGCGAAGATAATGAGCGTTTAGGGTAACCTAGAGCATGATGGAAAACACTAAGTGAAACCTGATTCTTCCATGGGCTTTTCACAGGCTCAGCTAATTGCAAAGCTGTTGATAAACTGTCGGAGAGAGTCAGCAGAGGGGCAGAAATGATGAGAACGGTTCCTGGGCGGGTGCAGCCAACACAGAGCTCAGAGTCAGGCTGACTCTATTGAAATAGCTGGTCTCAGCAGATTTACATCATTGGACAGGGAGGCAGAATTTCACCCCAAACCAGCACATTTCATATTTATTAATGTCTAAAAGAATGGGACTTAGGTCCTCTCTACCCGCATCCCTTTTCTCTTTGCAAGGCTTTGTGATCCACATCTCTTGCTCCAGATCCTCTTACTGGTTGTGTGTAAACAGTATTAAAAAATAAATATATTTTCTGAAGCCTGATAATTTGCCATTTACATAAATCATAAAAATTTCTCTTATGTGAATTGGAAGAGAAAGGCTGAGTGGTTTGGGAATAATGTAAGTCTATCTGGACTAAATATCGGAGGGAGAGCTGGAGATGAAAGACTCCCAGATACAATGCAAAGAATTAGTCATAATTTAAAAGCTCTGTCTCCAGGAGATAAAATTGTCCCAAGTAACTACTATAAATGCTGAATTTCTGATACAGAACTTACAGCACTTCTTAGTGAACGCTCTGTGCATCACAGAGCAACATCGCAAAGTGCTACCGGAGGAGGACATTGTGTTGGGTGACAATGGAAAGCGAAGCATCATAATCACTGGCGATGTGCGTACTGTCATTAACTTGCTATTCAAAATGAACCGGAGACAACTGAGAGTGACACATCCTCCAGAGCCACAGGGCAACACATTCAAGGGCCTTTTGCTGTTTGCAGGTGCAGATAAATCAACTGTGTATTTGTGCATGTGCAAAATCTGTCTCAGTGCCTTTTGCACAAACTTGCATAGCTGTATCTGAAATATTTTAAGCGTAATCTCGTTGCAGAAAGCTTACACAGGCAAAGAAATTACTAGGAATATTATATTGAGACAATATACACGGAACAAAATAAGTTCACATTTCTATCAGTTATTCAGTGAATGAGAGCTCGTGTTTGGGCTCGTCCACAGCCGTATCAGTTTATTATGCACTATCTAGAAAGCTGCATGAGGTGCTTATTGACTCATGGGGATGTGGGGAAATACAGGAGAATGGTGTGGAAGTGCTCATTAAAGTGTTTAGCACATGCACCTATTGTGCTTGTTTTCCTTCTATTGTCTCTTGGGCAAGCCAGGAGGCTGGGCCGTCCTCAGAGAGAGGATGTCTGAAGTCAACATCAAAAATATTTTCCTGGGAAGTGGATGCTGAGTTTATAAACAAAAATACTCTCAGTCAGAGGCCAAGTGTCCTCATTGCCTGGTTAACATCACCTCGGCACCTTCCACCGTCCCTCTGAATTCATCCCGCAGAGGATAAGCCTCCTGCCTTACCTGCTGTGGGTGGGCATCTGCAAATGGCTTTGCTTTGCAGTAGTGATGCTGAATACCTGTTCCTCTATACCTTCTCCATGTAACTCCCCTCTAAGGACTCTATATTCTAGACTGAAACTGTCTTTATTCAGAAATAACTACTCTGCAATTCTCATGTCGTCATAGAAGAAAAAGACAAAGAAAACCAGGATGTCTTATTCAGAGCACCTGTCACTGTAACAAAAAGAAAGGAAAAAAAAGGAATAAAGAAAACCCGTCCAATGAAAAAAAATACCCGCTCATGGTTTCCTTCTGACTGTGCCCATGACCCCTACCCTGACCATGCTTCTAAAAAAGGGTCCTTATCTCCTGGTGTCCTGCATTCTCCTCTTTTCTACAGCGTCCCTTCAATCTCCCTCCTCCCTGTGCCCCTCGCCTGTTCACACTCCAGAGCAGTTCCTGCGCTGTAAGCTCCTGTGTACCCCAGCTACCCACCTACGGCTGGGATCTCGAGACACTAATCCCTCTCAGATGAGTCCTCTTGGTAGTGTTACCATGCTATCACGTCGCACTATATTTCCATTACTACAGCTTCAGGTGATACTCTATTCCCACTAAGTGATAGCAAGCTCATTTGTGGAGGCACTTGCAATTAGGTAAATAATTATAAACACATTTATAATAATTCACCTAGGATGCAGAGCATTAGGCTGCTCAGGAAAAGCTCATTTCCAGGCAGGTGGGTCTCAACAGCCCCAGTGCCTTCTCTCTGTAGGAGGTGAGGGTGATTAGAGATGGGTACCCGGGAGGACTGATCCCAGCTGGACTCCCAGCCTGACCCATCTTCCTCCAGCCTCACTGAACACAGATGACAGCCAGCACAGGGGGCAGCCCCGCACTGCTGACCCTGGGGACTCCCACAGCCCCGTGGTGTATTTTTCTGGGGCAGGGCCCCACAGGAGTGTGTTTTCCTGGCTACCATCTGCTGCACTGGGCAGAGCATCAACAGCATCCATCGGAGGAGCTGCTGATAAAAATCATGTACATGGCAGCGCTAAGACGCAATATTAGCACTGGAGGAGAAAACCAGCAAATACTCAGTTTTGAACAGCAACAGCAAGGCAAGAGTGTGTGAGAAGGGCTCAGCAGCGTTTCCTATTTTTCTCAACCGCTTTGTAACATCATGCAAAAGCAAGATCTTCCAGCAGCACTGCCAGAAACTATTCCCTAAGCTGCCTGCTGAGCAAACCTGAGACACTCACCAGCACCAGGAAACCCACAGGAGCCAGCTGCCGTCTGCTTCCCTAACAGCACCAGGTACCACTCTTCCCAGGAATTGCAGTGGGGTGCCTTTTTTAAACGATGGCTCAAACACTTTAAAAGCACCCACGTTTCACCAGACTTCCCCACAGAAGACTTGCCTGGAGGAATTTAAGAGTTATTTGCATCCTCTCCTTCCACCCCGGCCCTAGGGCTGTGTGCTGTCGCCTGGCGATGCAGACACGGCCAGCACGCCTCTCCCGCCCTCCACGCCAGCTCAGCTCACGGGGTATCGGTCCCTAATTGTACCAGTGAAGGCTGTTAAAATAAGCCAGCTGATTTGGTGCAGATATAGTCGCCCTTAGGTAGTTTTTGTCAACGTTGGCTGTGACAGCGGGTACCGCCAGCTGAGGAGTTGTAGCGAGCATCAAGTGGAGAAGGTTTCCGCAGCTGTTTCAGCGAGATCCCAGCAGACCTCCTGGCTACGCCCTTTAGCTGTTTCTCTCACTGAACACCCAAAAGCTGAAGGGCTCAGACACATTCTTTGCCCCTCGCTTCATCTCAGCTGACCCCATAACATACAAAGGGAACTGATTTGCCTTTTGAATGCTGGATTTTGCAACCATGGCAATATGCAAATGCGGTTCCTTTCCCCCTTCTCAGGGAAACAAACCCAAATACAAAACCACAAGAGGAAAAGACAAGTTTGCATGCTCAGTGAATCCGGTGGTGAGCAAGGAGCATCAGCTGGGAAGGACTCACCAAAAGTGTCCAAAAGTGCCTCATACAAGTTCTCTGCAAGGGATTGACAGCTTCGAAGATTCATACATGTTAATCTACTTAGCTGAATTGCTGTAAGCTTGGCTCAGCTTTTAAGACTTGCTATAAGCTACCAAACAACTCCGCCTGATTAGTTTTAGTCATTCCAGCACAACTTTTGGAGTCAGAGGAATTTAGTTTTTCTATTGCAGAAAATGATAGCTCTGCTTTGTAGGAGTAACGCTTGTATGCAAAAGTCAGAACCTGAGATGAACCTCAATGTATTTTCACCTCGGGTACCCTCTGAGCTACATGGGTTTGTTTTCTTTAATGAGAAAACACTGACGCTTTATAGATACAAGCTGTATCGCAGCAGAACAAAATGTTCACACCTTTAATTAAACATGCTCATACAGTCTGTGGCTCACTTCGGATGTTCAACTCACCGGTGATTCCCGCCCTAGTATTTTCACACACCATTTCTCTGGGTGATTGCAGCCCATTTTTCACAGGAAATGTAAAAGTCTCCTTGAGACATGCAACAAAATTCCCCCAGGTAAATAGGGAAAAACTTTCACAACTGCTTTGTGGCTACTCTCCAGTGAAAGCTGTGCCTTTCCTTTTTGCCGGTCTGTTTGCATCGCAAACAAAAGCACAGAGCTGCTCTTCACTGAAACTGCTCGTGCTTTGCGGCGTCCCACCCTCCCACATCCAGCCTCCCTTCAGTGCGTGTTTCCCTGCTGCGGATGCAAGGCGGCAGCCGTGCGGATACCCGGGAAGGCAGAGCAGACGCTGCGCTTCACGCCCCAGCCCACCGGAGCAAGCGAGCGGCTTGGCTTCGGTCCCGCGCCAGCTCGCCTGCAGGCTTTGAGCCCGGCACTTTCGACAGTGAAAGGTAAAGACGACGGCTCTTCATGCACCGCTTTAGTCATCACGGCAGAAATCATTTCCGTCTCCGTGTACCTACCGGGAATAGCTACAGGAACACACTGGCAGCATCCTGTTGTTTCGGAACGAGAACTGCCCCACAAGAGCTTTCCCATGTTACCTCACTCCTTTGCTATCCGGAGCGTCCGTCTGTCCTTGCTGGCTGGGAGAAGCTTTCTGGCCATCGAGAAGGGCCCTGGGCTTCCCTGGCGCAGCGGGGCACAGTACTTTTAGCCACACTTACTCCTGCTCCTCGCAGGCTGCCAGGCACACTCTGGCTTTCAAACCACCGTGTTTTATAGGAGGTGTGCGTGCGGGTTCGGAGAGGATGCCCAGCTCTTACGTGGGTGAACGCAGGAGTCGTGCTCTCCCCTCTCCTGCCTGCCCCACGGTCTGTCCCACTGATAGTAACCTGCTCTCCCGTGGCAACTCCTTTCTCACCGTGCAGCCCCCGAGCTTGCAAAAGCCCCAAAACAAACGCAATTCAATAATGAGGAGCTTAAACGCACTAACACACACTTAAATGCAGAAGCTGCTGTTGCTAATAGAAACAGATACTCCATTTCTGTAGAGGCAGTTTCCTCATCCTGCACGGTGCTGACTGCTCAACGGGAGCAGAGAACCACGTAGGAGGTGCTGAACATCTTTCCATAAATGCCCTATTAAAAATAGGCAATGTCTGTAGCTGTTTCAAAAGCAGATTTTGATTTCCCTATAGTGTGAAATAGCTACAGGAGGGAGGAAAACATTCCCTCATCAACAGGACATTTGAGCGATGCTCTAATATGAGAATAGTCACTAGTTTGCAGCACACAAGCAACGTCACACCTTTAGTCTCGCATTTGAATATATTGTGGTGACTCTTTGCTACTGTTGGCCATTAGCTTCAACATCACAGAGCAGAAACCCCCTGGGAGTTAAATAACATTAAGGAATTTATCTAAGCATTTGTCAAATGGTGCATGGGCCACACAGCTCAGGCTCTCCCTGTGTCCGTACACACCTGGGAACCCCAAGGGATCCCTGAGGGCTTTTCTGCAGCAGGGGAAAATTATGGAAACTTATTTAGTTGTGACACGAATGCATTCACAACGCGGCATTCCCGGGGCACGAAGGTCCCAGGGGTTACAGGAGCAAGAATGAGCAGGTGAAAGCTGGGAGGCGTGAAGTATCCTGCCGTGTCAGGGTTGTAGGTCCCAAACCCAAATCCGCACCTGGTTACAGGATCTCCAGCCATCCAACCACCTGAGCGTGCCGAGCCCCACGCTCTCCCCGCACATCTCCTGCCCACCCCCAGGGAGGAGGCAGCTGCCCACGCTGCCTCAGGCAGGCAGCCACAGCCTGCGCCCACCGAGCCGTGCAATGCACCGTCCTGTGCCTGTCCTACTGACTAGAATCTCCTGCTCTGGGTTCGCCCAGCTGTCCGGAGGCGGCCGAGGTTCAGGGGAAATCGAGGCTCATGCCCCGCTCCTTGCCTGGCCCTCCCAGCCAGCAGCGGGCACAAAGGTTGCAGGAAGCAAGACACATCCAGAAAAACACACGAAACATGGAGCCTTCGACGAAGAGAGGTTGTCTCTGGCTGCTCACGAGTACTGTACCTGCTACTTTTCCTCCCATCATGTAGATGCGGAGCTTAGGGACATGGTTTAGTGGTGGACTTGGCAGTGCTGGGTTAATGGTCGGCCTCGATGATCTTAAAGGTCTCTTCCAACCTAAACGATTCTGTGACTCTGTGGTCTAAGGGGCATGCATCCAACTAAGCTCTTAACAACTGTTCTCAACTCTTACTTAGTTTTGAAGGCTGCTGTTCCTATTCACAAGCACGTGGATGCTGAAAAGCTCTCCTAATTTTCCAGTAATGCCATATCATCTGAAAAAAAGATTTTATCTCTGCCTACAGACCTTGCACTGCCTGAATATGGTCTGGTCTTGATGACACTTGACAGGTTATTGGACAATATAAAATCCAAAATGATGATATCAGCACTTAATCTGGTTTGAATGGTAGATTCTCCTCTGATTTCTATAGGTGTAGCATCAAGCAATAAGAAAAACTGTGATTTTACTGAGTTGCTTTTCTCTTCTCTCTATAGAGATGGTGTGAAGAGCTATTACATTTTCCTCCCTCTGCCCTCAGATCTGCCTGACACCTCCCATGAAAGAGCAGCCACTCTCTATTCTGCTGGGAACTAAACAGAGAGTAGAAACTATGGGTAAATGCAGGTGTGCCTCTCCTGCAGCCATGGGAGAAGACACATGTAGGACAAACAGCCATCACAAAAGCTCATCTGCTTGGCAAGGGAAGGCCCTGAGGGCTGTGGGCTTGGGGTCCGAGCACTCCCCTGCCATCCCTCCCATGCTGATGTTTTATGGACAGCTGTTTTACCGCTGACTGTATTCACTGTGGAGGTACCAGGGAGTCCCTCCCAGCTCCCAGGGGACAGATGCGCTTACCTGGTGTTTGTCACCAAACGCACGCAGTGGGACAAGCGCGGCACGCACGCCAGCCGGCCCTGGGCTCTGCGTGTGTGCTCAGTATGCACAGGCTGTTGGCCAGTTGGCTGGCCAGGCAGAAGTCTCCAAGCCCGCACCTCAGCTGGCTACCTCCTGCTTTGACTGGCGAGAGACCCGGGGGGAGATCTTACCCGTGAGGTCTCTACCTGCAGCACTTGTGGGGTGAAGGCTGCTGTGGGATGCAGGCAGACGGTGGGGGCCATGGGATGCCTGACCACAACCCGAGCTGGAGGAGACCTCCAGGGGTCATCTCCCCCATCTCCACCCCAAAGAGCAACAACCACACCGACGTCACTCCTGGCAAACGCTTCTCCAGCCTACCCTTAGAGATCCCAGTGACAATGTCTCCAGACCCACTTCCCCAGGTTCATGTCTATGCCGTTACCCCCACCAGTCACTCAGCTGTCTTTTGCCACCCTCCCTCCCAATCAATCATGTTTTGTCTGTCTTCTTCGGTTTTGTTCTGCTCCTTTTTCTGTTCCCTCCCTGCCTGTTCTTTCTCTAATTCCTGACATTGATTTGTTTCTCTTCCAGCTTTGAGACTCATCTGAGCTTTTTGACACCTTTTGTTCCTCCTCATCCTTCCCTTCCTTTCCCCCTCCCAGATCCTCCTCGTGTCAGTCTCAAGCACAGACCAGGCTATGGAAAGCAACCGGCTCTGAAAGCCTTTCCGAACTGCATTTTCCTTCTTGGAAAGAATCCCAAAACCAAATAATAAATGTTTATTTTAATTAGTGAGAGACCACTGGCCTAGTATTAAAATCACCTTCTGCTGACAGGATGCACTTAACTAACCGCTGCTTTGCTCCTTCAACAGGGCTACTGGATTCTTTCATTAATTCCAGCCAAGAAAAGAAGTCCCACAACAGACTTGGCTCTGCACATGAACAGCACCCGTAATTATGGCAGCACATCTGTAGTTAAGGTTAAGCCAGTCTGCTTCTGCAACCCGTGATTTTCCAGGCTTCTAACCTGGCAATAATGGGACCTGCTGAGCCAAAACTTCTGCACTTTGCTCCTCAACGAGTCTGTCTCATCTGCAGCAGCACTCCAGAGAGGCAGGAATGCACCTTTAAGCCAAATGAACTGGCAATTAAGGTAACTTCCCACTCGTCGTGTTAATCTTCCCATGAGACAGCTGCAGCGAAGCAGGGAGCTTGACCCCCCCAGCCCCGTGTGCAGGCACCTCGCTGGGACTGATGGAAGTCCTTCCCTGACCTCTGGGTGCCAGGTCCATGGCAGGGTCTGTCCCAGACTTCCTCAACGGACGAAAATCAACTATGACCCAGCCTGAGGTTTCTCTGACTCTCTAGGGCAGGACAACTCACTTTAACCTTTGCAAGCATCTTCTCTTAGTACCAGTAATTCCTTGGTTTCCTTATGAAGGTTTTTAGATTGTTTGGAAGGGGATTTTTTTTTGGCTAAAGATGGCAGTAATCTCTTACGTTGAGAATCCAGTTAACACCTGTAGATATCAGCACGCTGCATTTCCCCACTGCCTGGACAAATACACTAATATAATCTCCCAGTGGTTGGTAAGTAGTTGGGGTTTTACCGTCGCCATGTAGTGTACCCATTGGTGACCTCTGTCATGTCACGGTACCTGCGTCTCCGTGTCCTCCGAGCAGTGGGTAGGCTTCCAGGAGAGGCGCTGAGCGATTATTAACGCGAGTTCCTGGTGCTCGTCAGGAGATATCCATCGAGCCCTTCAATGCCTCCATCTCTGAGGGGATTGACTGAATCTCATCCAAGAGGAGACACAGCCCTGAGCTTGGGAAAGCAGACAGCCTTGCTTCGCCGCAAGGTACCATGTGCTGCAGCTGCCCAAATCCCCCAGGGGAGATGACCCCTGGGGACTTACCTTCAAGGCTGGCATAGCCCAGGCCTGGGGAGGTGCTGGGGTAACACGGCCAACCCACCCCGGGCAGCGGGGACTCGTCTGCTCCTTGCAGCCACCTCCGGGATGAACCCAGCAAACGAGCTGGGCTGCTTTGCGATTCATCGCTAAACCTGCACCGCGTTACCCCGGGTAGTCATCCTACGCCGAAACGCCTCCAAATGATACCCCTCAGAACAGTTTTTCCAGACGGTGTTTGCAATGCGCCCACTCGTAAAACAGGTGATGCCGCTTTTGGTAGGACCGCTGCAAGCTCGCGTCGCGCTCCAGCAAATCTGCTCAGAGGTAGGAAAAAGTTTCTAACCTGTCTACTAATTTGTTGAAGGCAAATGTAAACAAATACCTCTTTTTTTTCTTTCTTTCTAAGTTTCTTTCAAATGAGAAACTCCTCGTCTCCTGATTCAAGGTTAATATTTCTCCTTGCTTAAGAGAAGAAGCCCAGACCTGAGAAATCAGTCAGCCTTTTGCTGGCTGACACATCCCTACGGACCGAGACAGGCTCACCTGCTGAATTCCTGCTGCCACGCAATAGCAGATGTTTTGTTTGTTGTTCAGAAGTTATATCTGAGTAACGTGGCTACTGAGGGAGAGCGAGGGTCTTTAGTAAAATAATCATTGTGAAAAGTATGCAGGTTTGTGGCAATGGGCTGTTCTTAAAATCAATACGATGGCATCAAGTGCCAAATTTCTATTAAAAATTAAACCTTTAACACAAACCCCAATAACGTCCCATCCATTTGCTGGGGAAAGGTAACAGCCAGCGAGTGCATCAGTAATCACACATTCAGAAGCAGCAGCCACCATTTGTCACTCTCAAGCATCAACAGAGAGAGGTTTGTAGCCACTCTGCTACACGCCCCGGAATAAGGAGGAGGATTTCCAAGGGCTGCGTTTGCAGCTTGCCTTTCTCCCAGCGAGCCACCGGGTAACGTCTCGGAGCCAACAACCATCAAGCTGAAACCTCTGCTTCTGACAAGCTGCTCGGTAAAGGTCAGCCGCTTAGTAATGAAGCCACATACATCACCGGCACAAAGAGAATACAAATGACAGGCAGTTCTGGGAAATCACAGTCCCTGCGCTGCACATGCCACAGTATCTGTCAGCGATGGCCCCTATTTTTAATTTGCCCCGTGCCCCCGGTGAAGAGAATCAGAATAAATCATGGAGACAGGATGGGAAGCCGTCTGTCCACTTTTCTTCTGCTTAGTGTCAGACCAAAATCATATTTGAGGCTCTCTAGGAAGAGGTTCAGGCTGGAATTCTCTCGCTTCGCGTGCCACATCCAACGCCGAGCATGCTGACGCCACACTGACGCTGCGCAGGCTGCGCTGCCGCCGCGCCGGGAAACAGGGACACGCGTCCAGGGCTGGCCCCTTCGCTCCCCGCACCCGTGCCTGACGCCTGATCGCTGTCACTTTCTGTCTGTCGTTTATCGGGAAGAGAGCATCTCCTCGTTTCTTACGAGCCAGAGGAAATCCTCTTAGAAGCAAATGCCGGGATGACACATTCCCGAAGATGCCACGCACTGTCCCACGGGGATGGTGCCACGTGTCACCTGCAGCCGCAAAGGCCGTCCTTGGCTCTGACGGACCTGTGAGGATCTTCGCTGGATCAGGCATCACTCCATGAATTATCTCTTCCCTGATAAACATATATGTATAATATATACACATATATATTATATGTGTGTGTGTATATACGCACACACATATATACATACACACAGTATACAAAAATACAGATATATCGTATAAAATAAATGACAGTGTCGGACCTGAGGATGCATTACCAATTACCTGGGATAATGAAAGAAGGCGGCAATTTATTTTTTCCTACCAGAGAAGGGTATTTAACAAAATTACAATTTAAACATTATTTATAGGGTAACCTTGCCTCCGAAACCTCTTACAGCAGAACTAAATTGGGGCTCATCCATCACGAGCAAATGCTGCTGTTCCAGTCTCCTCTGGCGCAGTTTCATACCAGACTAGGCAATTTCCCAGGATTTCACCCAGCACCTGGAGCTGATCCGATCTCGGCTGCCTTCGGCCACGCTCGGCTGCGTGGTTAATGCACCCTGCCTGCACGAGCGCCCCAGGCGAAGTCAGCACAACGTGAAGGTAATCTGGAGCTGCCTGATTCAGAGATCACAGGCAGATCCCCAGGGCTTGTCTCCACTGAGAAATCAGCGCAAAACATCCAGGATGTGAATCGTCAGTGCCACAGGCGTTCGCATTGAGCCCTCCCGCTCCCCGCTAAAATTAACTTCTCCCTGTTCAGCCTAAGCCAGCTCCCAGACTGAACCGAGCTCAGTGACACGAAGGTGATTTCGGAGAGGAGCGAAGGTGGCGTGGTGGAAATTAGTGCAAAAAGCTGCAACTCGGCAGGATCGTCTCTGCCTGCTCTGTCAGGCATCCCAGACAGGCCTTTGGACATGTTTCCCTTTGAAGGTAGGAGAGTCATCTTCCCTCACTTCCTACCCACCGTCTTATTTTAAGTAATGAATCACATGTTTGACTTTTTCCTCTTTTTCCTTTATGAAGCTGAAAATACAGATCAAGCTTTTCTAGTCCTTCGAAGTTCCAAACCTCTGCAACACCAGCAGCAAATGACCTCTGCTGCTGTTAACCATTAATTCACCATTGCTAAGTATCATTTGTCGTCGAAGAATGACACTTTTCTGATTTCTTAAACTATTCCGCATGGTGACAGGCCTTTTGTTTTTTCCCTAATTAGCAAACTCCCTCCTGATATTCAGAAATAAGGGAAACATTCCACTCCAAAATTTCAGGATTAACTGGAGGTCACATCCAGGGTGTCTGTGAACTTCCTGAAGCACGGAGGAGGCGAGAAGACCATGCATTGCGTCAGGTCTTTTTTTGTGTGTGTGTCAAGGAAAGATGATTTTATATACTTTTATAACAGAATGTGAGACCTTGGAAATTATTTCTGTGTGAAAAATGACGGGGAAAAGCAAAGCAGCAAAGAAAACTGCCCCAGAGCCGATGGGATGTCACCAGCGCGGCGTGCATGACGTCCTCCAGCTGACAACAGCTTCAGCAGCAGCAGCCGAGCTTGCTACGTTTGCTCCAAGGTGCCCAGAGCACGCCAGACTGACAGCTCTTCGGTTGCTTTACTGGGCCTGTCAGAGACAGTAGCAGAGACTCAATTAGGAGCCAGAATATTTAAGTTGTATGTAACTGTGTGGACAAACACCCCGAAGCGTCTCGCAGCCCACTGCAGAGCCTCGACCAGCGTTTCATCACGCCGAGGCTGCAGGCGTTCTCAGCGAGGAGTCGGAGACGATGATAAACAAGGGCAATTTGGGCAAATTGCGCAAGAAGTTGCTCCATCATGCAGACGGAGCCGTTAAACCTGGGCTGTCCCACAGAGGAGGGATTTGCTGTGGGGCAGCTCAACCCTCGCCCAGCTGCCAGGAGCCACGTTACCCCCCAAACCTCACATTTTTTAATGTTCTTCCCTGGTGTGAAAAACCTTTCTGGACTGAGGGGAGAGAGTTTTCTGGGTCAATCCTGTCAGTCAAGTGCCTTTTACAGGCAGCAAATTAATTTCCAACATAAAAGCAGAAAAATACAAAAACTCAAGAGGAAACAGAAGGTAGGAAATCTAGGAGAATAATTGCCCGCGTGGCCAGTCTGAAAGCAGCAGATTGCTTTGCGAGCTTATTCAGACCGTACGCAAGTATCCAAGACTTTTCTCTTGTAACTGGTAAAATAATCAATGCCTACCCACTTGTGAAGTTTAGTGAAAATAATGAACTGGCGAATATTTATAGCGAAAGCCACGGCACATTAGGTATTCCAAAGGACTTATGTAAGCGCCACTTGCTTTAATACAGCTTTAGAGGAAACGCTTTAAGAAGCTTTATCAGCATAAACCATATTTTGAAATTCATGAAAATTAATAACTGGGAAAGTCAAAGCCATCTAAGTGGAATGACTTAACCCTGCTGGACAGTATTTTTCACTAACTATAATGGTTAATCTGCCAGTTGAGAGAGGAAAATTCTCTTCTATTGTCAAATGCAATGAAACAAAGGAGGAAAATTCTCCAGCTGATGGGGACTTCATGGAAATAAATGGAATATGGCAAGTTCTATAGAATAAGGCCTATTCTTCAAAATAAAACCAATTAACCCCGACTAAGTTGAGGAAACTGAGTCAGAGCGGTTTCCTCGTGACTGAACTGAGCGCTGGGTTCTGGTCTGGCCTCGGCCTTTCTCCTGAGTGGGTATTTTCTTTGGACCAGGCCCTGTGGGTCTGGCATGGATTTCCCATCAAAGTCCTTTGCTCTGAAATATTTGCACTGTTTTCACACCCATTGGGCGCTTGACTCCAACGTACATTTTAGCATACAAATGGCAGAGCCTAAGGCTTGGATTTTCCTCCAGAAGGTTGTAGCAGGGGGCCTGGGCATCATAGTCCTGCGCTGCCATGTGTTCCTGAATTTGCTCAATCAAATGTATGAATTAAACATGCATTTATGTATGGAGAAGTGTGACAAGGCTTTATGCACTTTAATTTATACCCTGAAATTTGTTGAGCTTCGTATCTTACCCTGCCCTTCTTGCAAAGAGTGGTCGAACCCGACTTAACCACAGTAGATTAGTTTAGAAGAAACTTCCTCTCTCTTGGGTCTCAGGATAATTTTGTGCTTTACAGAGTAGTTTGGCGTAGTTAAGGGCACCTCAGGCGTGGGATGCATCCTTCTGTAGCTATGAGCCAGCTCCCAGTAGCAATCACTCCTTCACAGAGAATTCGCTTCCCTCCTATCATCAAATACATCCCTGTTAACAACCAGCAAACGATGCTCCCTGCCAGCCAAACCAAACCATTTTTGCTTAAAACCAACCACATGTCCTCAAGCTTCCTCCTACCAAGAGCTGCAAACAAAAGACTCTTATTTGTCGTAAATTCAGTTAACGTCTCCACGGCTAGTTTCTTGTACCCTTTCTGTTCTTTGCTGAGAGCAGGGACATTGGCTGTTTACCCCGTTCCATTAAACGGGTCCTTCTCAGTTCCCTGTTTAGAGGAACCCACAAGTGCCACCGGTGGATACTGCTGGGCTGGGCTGACCGCAGCCTCTTCCCTGCCATCGCGTCTTGCTGACTTCTGCTCCTCCCTTAATCTCAGGCTGCCGCTGCGTTATACAGACTTCCCGGGGCTGTTTAAAAAGGGGTTATTTTGGATCACAAGAATTTGCCTGAATCCTCCTCTTTTCTGGCATGTATCACCTGCTGAATTTTTGGGTTCATCATTGGAAGAAGCCACCATGTCAAAGAAAAAGTGGTTACCAAGGCTCATCGAGTTTCAAACGAAAGCCACAAATACCACCAAACCACATAGGATTTGTCTCCTTGAATTAGAATGGGTGAAGATTTGTAGCCTACTAAAATCTAAGATCAAATGAAATCTCCAGCATCTCTATACCGCTAAAATGAATCATTCCCCCTCAACAAATTAAAACTGCTATACCTCCCAAGGTTCTCTTTGTGATCTACCCAGCCAACAGTCATTTCTATTTTATATATATAATTTGCTTTTGTTACAAAACTGTGAACTCTGAGAAACACTCCGTCCACCTGTCACCATCTTCCACAGCCTCCGACACAGAACTGATGATGCAATCTTTTCGGGAAATACTCCTTACCCTCCATCATGAACTCCTTGGGGCAAGGAATGATTTTTTTCTCCTTTTGTGTGTTGTGCCTGACACAGCAGGGGCCAGATTTGCATTAAGCAGTATAGAATAGGATCTACAGCATAATGCAGTGTAGTAAGTGATAACAAGCAGAGTGGTAAATGATGTCGTTTAGTGCATACTGTCCCTGTGGTTCCCTACCGTCACCTTTTTATGAAACAGGCTTGTCCTTGCAGTTTCTTACTGATTTAAAAGTTTATCGCTATCATTATGCCTGTCTGGGTGTCTGTTTAATGCTTTTCTGCTGCAGCTCCTCTTTTCCTGTCCCTCTGTCTCAGCCTGCTCCAGGGAGTTGGGGGACTCTGTTCCTGGGTTTCTCTTTTTTTTTCTTTTTTTTTTTTTTTTATTTTCTTTGCTGCTTCACCCTGTACTCAGCCCTGGTGAGGCCGCACCTCGAGTACTGTGACTCCAAGACAGACATTGAGGTGCTGGACCGTGTCCAGAGACGGGCAACGAAGCTGGTGAGGGGTCTAGAGCACAAGTGCTGTGAGGAGCAGCTGAGGGACCTGGGGGGGTTTGGCCTGGAGAAAAGGAGGCTGAGGGGAGACCTTCTCGCTCTCTGCAACTCCCTGAAAGGAGGTTGGAGCCAGGGGGGGGTCGGTCTCTTCTCCCAAGGAACAGGCGACAGGATGAGAGGAAACGGCCTCAAGTTGCGCCAGGGGAGGTTCAGATTGGATACTGGGAAACATTTCTTCCCCGAAAGGGCTGTCAGGCCCTGGCACAGGCTGCCCTGGGAAGTGGTGGAGTCACCATCCCTGGAGGCATTGAAAAGACGTGTAGATGTGGCGCTTGGGGACATGGGTTAGTGGTGGACTTGGTAGTGCTGGGTTAATGGTTGGACCCGATGATCTTGGAGGTCTCTTCCAACCAAAACGATTCTATGATTCTATGATTCACTTCCCAACTTAGTCAGCAACATGGACAGTCAAGTGTTTCCGAAGGCCAACATGTGACATGCAACCACAGAGAGGCAGATTGGCCCCAAACCCAGAGATGAGCCTCGCAACACCTCTTCTGCTTCCTCCACTGTTTAAAAAGCTAAACCCAAACACTTTTCAGAGCACGTCACTGCCAACTCTTCCTCAACTCTCATTAGCACCCACTCAGGCTCCATTTGCAATACTCCTTCCAGACCGAAACACACAAAACGCCGCGGCAGCTTTGCACCCTCCGGCTGATGCCTTCGCACAGACCTGCCAGCGAAGGGGCTGAGGACTTTCACACCCCGAGATTGTCGTCTCAGGTTTTAGCTCGCATAGCTCTCAGTCCTCTTCCCATCTGCTACTTCCATCTTCAGTCCGCACACTTCAAAACACGCAGCAGGAGCTAATACAAGGCTGCTTGCTTGTATTTCTATTAATCATCTTCCCCTCGTCCCATCTGTCACCTCTCGTCTTCAGTCTGGCCCACTCAGCTCCCAAATTTACAGCACTCACAATGCGGAAGAGTTAATTGAATCCAATCTCTGAGCAGAATCTCTAGCATCTGCTGTTCCATATTTGGTTCCCAGCAAGGGCTGCTCAGTCCCAGCCTCATCTCCCTTGTTTGTACCACGGTTCCCATTAGACCAAATGAAGAGCATAATTAATTAATTGGTACCCGAACTTGAGAGTTCCACATGCATCATTAGAAATAATCAAAATAGCTATGCCATATGTGTAAATATCTTTTGACTATGTCTTCTCATTTACTGTTTGCATGCTGGCAGTCGCTAGAAGTCCCAGCTCGCCCTAGGATCTCATCGCTAAGGTCAGAAGTCGGTGAGAGCTGCAGACAAATAAATGGAAGGAAGGGAGAGCAAAACAGGGACAGACAGGCAAAACTTCCTCATGGTCTACACCATGCGTTCACTTCAATAACGCTCATATGAGTGTGGTTTTCTAACAGAAGCTATTAAAATAAAAAAAAAAATCGGAAGCAGTATGTTCACCTCTACCAGGCTTACCTATTTTTTTAAAAAAGAATTTCTCAACAGTTAGTAGATTTCAAAGAAGAGGATTTTTTTTAAATTATAAGCACAGTGTTTGATTTATCACAGATACGGGGGCCAGGGTGTCTTCTGGCACAACCACCACCAGTGCCGGAGGCGAGGGCAGGTGAAGGCAGGGCTGGGGACAGGCAGCTCCGAGCACTGCCAGATGCAGAGGGCGAAGTCCCAACAGCCCAAATCTGCCCTTTCATACCAGACGCAGCTGTGGCTCCTGAGTTTCTTCCCCACGTGCCCCCTCGGGGAACACCCTGCCCTGCAGGGCCTCTGTTTGCATTTACCACCCCGGATCTCAGCGGATAGCGGTGCACGGCACGTCTCTCCAGGAGACGCGTTAGCCCTTTTTGTACCAGCATCGCTGGACTGCCAGCATCAGCCCAGGCAAACGCTGGGCCTGGGGACACTAATGGAAAACCTATTATCCACCAGCCCAATCCCACTTCTGCTTTCGTTCGGAGGACGGTACCTCCGGCGTTCACTTATTTGACGTTCATTTTTTTTTCTGGAGCCCAGCTGCTGTAGCTCTACCCCTCATTTCTTTTCTTTGCAGCGCAAATCATTTAGACGCACGCGTAGCTCCAAAACGAAGCAGCCATTTTATTCCTGCACGGCTGAGCCCGGTGCCTTCTGCTGAAGACAATTCACGCGCCTACCGTTCCCAGCAGCAGGGATGTAAAGGGAGAGGGCTGGGGTGTGTTTAATAAAAATGTATCTTATACTGTTTACTGACCAAAGAGTTGTTCGACAGATGCTCCATCCTTCGCTATGTTCAAATGATTCCCTAAGCAAACAATACAAACTGCACACTTCATCTTACCCAATACAAAAATAAACAGAACATGCGAAATATATGGTCCTGGTATAAAATCTCATACAAAGAACACTGATTTCTCCTTTGCTTAAATATTTTCTGCACAATGTTTGCTCAGTAATTCATTCTTCCACTGGCTACAACAAATTAAATGTCAAAATCTGTTTATCTTATGAATCTTCAAGACTAATAGTGAGTCTCCTATTTCAGCTTAAATAATGCTGTTGGTGAGATACCTCTTGATGGATTGTATAAATAAAGCCAGATACAGGATTCAAAAAAAAAAAACCAAAACCAAGAGCTGGGGTTTTTTTCCCCATTTTTCTTAGTTTACCAAAGAGGCATGTGACTACTGCGATCCGCTCTATTTTCCCTAAAACTTCTGAGGTCTTTGGGTCCTTTATAGAGGAAAGAAAAAGAAAAATTGTGACCTGAAATGGATTACGGAAGAGCTGCTCTGCTGCTCTCAGGTCCTTCCTCCCACGTCCCCTCTGCGTCCTGCCGTGGCCGCGAGGCAGGAGGGGATGGGGCGAGGCTGGGAGCCGGGGGGGTCCCAGGGCACCAGGCGCCCGCCGGCCCCCGGCAGCCCAGTGTGAGCCGAGCTCCCGCGTGCAAGTGGCCCCTGTGAAAGCAGAGGGGCTGGCTGGAGCCAAGGAGGCCGGCCCAAACCCCAGAGCCCCCCTCCTCTCCAGCCGGGACCACCCCTCGACCGGCTCTGATCATCCTTGGACAAGCCAAAACATGCACCTTGGCCATCAGCCCAGCCTCGCAGGTCATCCCTGTAGAGCAGTGCAGATGCTGCCATAAAGACTGATAAAAATCACTTTTCACCTCGACCTTTGAAATCCGGAGCTATGTCAGACATACCAGACACCAGATTAGGGAGCAGGGGTGAATGTATCCGAGGAAGGACCTGATCCATCACCCACCGTGGCCCTTCATCCCTTGTCAGCCCAAGCTGGGCTCTCCAGGGCTGCCACAGAGCTTGGAATAAGATCCTAGCTAACAGCCTTCGCGTGCACTTAGTATAAATGTTTCCCACTAATTAAATTATTTGCTCACAAGTTGCAAATGGACTAAGCCCGGCAAAGACCTTTCATATCTTAATAGTCACCTTACGTTAATTCACAAACAAATTATACTGATTTATTTCTCACGAGACTTAAAAGTAAGAAGGAGAAAGAGTCAATCTAGAAACATCCTGGCACTGCTGCCAGGAGCTTCCTACCATTTTCACTGCAAAAGCAGAAGCTGGGCTGTTCTCTTGCTTTCTTGAAGCTCAAAACCAAAGCAACACGTAATGCAGCTCTCCAAAGCCCCAGAGCCTCCATCCACCTGCCGCCAGCAGTGCCTGCTGATTGCCGTGTGCTTGGAGCCCACCTAGGACAAAACCACGCATTTTTGTATTGAGGCTTTTGTAACAGGGCCAGGGACAAGTTCCTACCTTGCTTTCACTCCTGGCAGGCTTAAAATTGTCAGCAGCAAGGAGCGGAGGGGCACACGGGAGCCTGTTTCCTAGCGCGTTTATAATTCATGTGCTGCGCCAGGGCTTTAGCTGGGGAAGTCTCGATATTGGCTTTTTGGATCTGTCTCACCATGTCACTTCCCACCAAATATATTTAAAGAGAAGTCGAACAAAAGAATAAAACATCAGGGAGCTAATGGGTCTGATTCATGACGGTGTTTCTCCAGATTTAGGTAATTCCTCTCAAAACCCCACTTCAGAAACGCAGAAAAACCGAATGCGGAGACCAGCAGCAGGAGCAGAGCAATTTCTGTGACTGGTGATGCAGGAACAGTGACGCAGCCCTTGAGGGAAAGGAAGGATGCAGGTGGAAAGGGAAGAACGAAGATGGCTTCAATTTATCAATTACTAATACAATGAACAGATTAGCAAAATGAGGAAGGCCCAGGGGTAAACAAATATTGCTTCGGTCGCTGCTTGGCTCTGCTGTTCCTGCCGGCGGAGCTGAGCCGCAGGCGCTGCAGGGCTGCTGGGCTTTCAGCAGGGGCACAGGGGGGGACGTGGGATGAGATAAGAGGAGAAGAGATGCCCTCGAGGAGGGATCAAAACCGCAGTTATTCAGATAACTGGGATGTTTCTCCGTCTCTCGGTGTGTACAAACTAGAGTGGTGAGGGCAGACCATGAGAGAGACTGCGGTACACGGACCTTTTTGTTTAACAGGCTTGCTGCCTGAAGATAAAAACGCATCTCTGAACAGCAAAGGGACAGAAGGGGTGGCACTGACACCTTCCCGAGGAAGAAAAGCACAATCCCAATCAACTTTTTTATCACATCAAGAGAGGCAGAGAATTATCATACTCAAGGATCCCACTGTACCTGTGGGTTTTTCCAAAGGAGCTGAAGAAATGTGGCCTAATTTCTCTCCATAGCCAGGGGATTACTTGTCCTGACTTTGCAGCAGGGATGAAACAGCTGAGCACAGAGGGGTTTTTTTTCTGTTCGCCCAAGAGTCCTTGATAAATCACATCTCTGCCGTACCTGGAGGGCTGCCCACTGAGACCTCCAGGTACCATCGACCCAGGTGGCCGCTCTCCAGATGAACCATCGGTCAGGGGGGTGTTAGAGACGGGAACGAAGCTGGCAGGATCCAGGCTAGCATCTCATGAGCCTTGTGATAAATGCATCTAAAAAGGGTTAGACGGAGGCTCTGTTTAACACTGCACATAGTTTACCTGAAGGAGGAGCTGGGAGGGGACAGGAGCGATGGGAGATCCTGGAGATCCACGTTTGACACTGGTCAGGGAGAGCTCACGTGGACTTTTGTGCCAGCAGAAATGTGGGGGAAAGTATTTGGCTGTAAAACACCACACCAAAGCAAAAAATTGCGGGTGCGTTACCTCAACTGACTCCTCAGGAGTGTCTTTGATAACAGATTTTCAGTAAGGAAGCCCTCCGTTTCTCAAAAAGAAGTTGAAGATAAGGAATTTAGCAAGAATATATGGTAAATAGAAAACAGTAACCCGCTCAAGTACGTTAAGCACAATCCAAATAACAACACTGAAATTAAGGTAAGAAAAGCACGACAGGTCCCACACGGCCTCTGGGAGCTGCATGCATAAATAAAATGGTTCCTTCAGTTAAATAACAGTTTACTCAGCAGCAATGCTAAGAGAGAGGGAGCATCATTTGCAACTTCTCACTAAGAAAATTCCAAACTCAAGAGGAAATACCTGTAACTGAGAGAAAGAGGATTTGCTTCAGTTTTCTTTGCATCCATGTACGTTACCGAGTCTCATCCCAGTGAATTGCGATAGCTCACTCAGTCTGGGACCTCTTTATAGTCTTCTGGAATTCAACCCATTAACAAGTCAGGGAAATGTTCCATTCACGTGTAGGATTAGGAAAAGATACACACTCTTGGTGTGAAAATTAGCAGCGCATCCAACTGAATTTATGAGCTTCCCTCCCTCTGCCCTGACACCAAAGGCTGCAGCCAGCGGCGGGCTCAGCCTGGCTGTCCCGGCTGGCTAAGGGCTGTTCCATGTTTTATGGGCGCTGCAGGAGTCATCGCTCTGCCTGACGTCTGCTGGGAGTCAGACCTGAAGGCACTCGTAGGGGCTGGGATGCCGCCGGAGAGGTGGGGACAGCCCTCGGGAAGGAGCCGGGCAGACCTGGGGTCCCACCTCCTCCATCGGAGCGGCCAGTTCCGCCGTGCCCACCCTGGCACCACGCACGCTGAATGGTCTAATAACGCAACGTGTGCTCGCAGTAACGGGTCTGTTTGACCCTCTTTGATCACTACTGCAGTGAACCCAGTAGTATAAATACTTTTATGGTATGTTTGGTTGTGAAAGAGACTGTGACAGTCATAATTCTGCGAATATTGGTATATTTTCTTCTGCAAGATGGTACTTCACAGAGGTATCAATGCAGGCCCCAAAGTAGGAGCAACCTAGATTATCCTGAATATCAAAATGTACAGTTGTGCATTGCCTGCAAAGGAAATAGGGATAACTTGGTATTGCATAACTAAAGCCTCATTATCATCATGACTCACTTATTATTTTTACTGCATAGCTTTTTCCAGTGTCAGACCCACAGTTATCTCTAAATAAGAGGTTTATATTCCCCTTCTTGTAAATCAAACTCAGAACAAAGAAAAATTTGCAAAATACGTTTTGCTGACCTTTCGCTGCTGCCTTCGTGTTAGTCTGTCCCAGCCAAATCCCTGCGTGTCCTCTTGGACAAACAGTTAAACTCCTTCCATCAAAATTACACGCTGATTTTGCAGACCCCTTGTTTTTCACTATTCCATTAGAGAGTAGAAACAACAGCATAAGGCTTATCTAAACAGTGACCCCAAAACATGAGAAACTTGCAACCTCTGCGCAGAGAGTCTATGAACTGAAAAAGGACTCGGTTACTTGGCTAACAGAAATATTTACCCAGCTCTAGGGAAAATACTCAGCCACAGATTTTTATCTGACAACTTCTCTGGTCACAGTTTAATAGGGAATTTGGACTCAAAAGGGTAATTGCACTTCAACAAGCTTTTCCTACAAAGAACACTGAAAATTGCCCTTTCCTCTGGCCGATGGATACTTTCAATGTTTATGGTATAATATTCTCTTAGCATATAGGAGATCACTCATACTTTATGCATTTCCAGACATAGGTCCAAACACATACCCAGGTATTGTGTGTACTGCTGAGATGGTGCAAAGAAAAAATGCTGAGATTTTCACATCTTAGGAGAGGTTTTAACCAGCTCCCAAATGTCACATGGCATTTAAAATGGAACTATACTCATGTTTTTATTCAAATAACTACTCTAAAATTACAAAAGATAAGTACCACCTTTCAGCATGAATAAACTTGAATACATACTAAAAATAATCCTGCATTAACTCCTGAAGTTACTGCCTTCTGGAGGGTGTAAATGGATAGAGTTTGCTCTTAGGTGCTTTACATAACCATGTGTCAAAAAAAATCAATAGAATGAAAATTACATATTTGAAAAGTGAATCTGCAGCGTTTTGAGAGGTAGTTTCACAATTTATTTTTTTAAAAAAACACCTCTGAAGTTTTGTAGCTAAGCCTGAGATTTTTGAAACAATTCACTTTTTCGCTCTGATTAGGTGGCATCAAAATTTTAGGGGATGGACAAAGAGGTCTGAAACACAGGTTAGGGATTAGGGTGCGACTCTCTCACCCTTACTTATAACAGTTTGTACTTAAGAGCGTGAGTAGCCCTGGTGAAATCAATGAGCTCGACGGCAGAGTAAGGAACAACCTGAAATAAGGAAGGCGAGCAGTGTCTGACCCACTGCTGACAGACGAACTCCAGTGGCAGACCGTGGTTTGAGCTATATCCCGGTGCCGGGACCCTTTCAAAACCTTTCTGCCCTCCCCTTTTTTTTTTTACATATCACACCTGATTTTTTAACCCAGCCAGCTGGGTGTTGGATGAACTATTTTCTTGAGCATCTCTGGGTGAAGGTGGCCCTGGATGGTGCTAGGAAGAATGTTCCTCATCTACCCCACTCCCTCCTCCTCTTGCACCCTCCCCCACCCCTTACAGCTGACCCTGGGAAGCCCAGAGCAGTGGGACCAAGAGAGGTCTGGTTATCATCCCTCCACCACAGTGCTGCAGCGTTACCTCCTGGTCGAGGAGCTCCGTATTATTCCTTGGTGGGAACAGCACAGGACGTCACCATTTGGCTCTGCTGCCACGGAAGATGCCGAGGCTCCTGCAAGATCAGAGAAGAGTTATTTATTACACGTCACTTATTTCTTATAAAGAAAGTTCTCTCAATACAATGTGTGGAAATGGGTAGAAGTAGTACACCGCGGTGAGAGGAAAAATGCAGCAACACCTGAAACTTCGGCGATTGCTTGGGGGTTTCTTGAGAAAGGGGAGTGCTGCGTTGTGTTTCTTCCTCATAACTTGGAGGACAATGTTCATCCTTGAATTAGGCGTTATTTTCAGAAAGTACAGCTGCTGAGATTCACCAGGAGAATATTTGAAACTGTGAATAATAAAATATTAATTAACCCAAGAAGAGCAGATTAGAGCCTTTTATTCCTAGAAGATACCGTGCAGACAGCTTCTTTCTATACGCAAGGATGAGTTCTGTAAATCCAACTAAAGCAATAGCATAAGCAGGCAAAGCATAATACAAAATGAGCTCCTAAGTACTAAGTAAAGAGTTTGAGAATTATTGCAAACGGTTACCTCTGATCATTTAAGACGCGGAAGGCTACACCTTACTGTAACAGAATACTCCAGGACTGACCTTTTGGGCTGTATCGTTAAACACAGCTGGTTTTCCAACGCATTACTAGGTTCAACAACATTAAGTAATTTGGCGAAAACAGTTCCCTGTAGGAGGGGATAGTCTTTGCACCAAATTCAGGCATTTCCCCTAGTGCCGAGACTCCCCACCTAACCAGGGAAGAGGTTCCTCACAGCTCTGCTGAGCGGTCCTCTTGAGGAGCCCACTTTCCTCGTGGATGAGAGACAGCATAGATAAGGAATTGAGTCAGACATGCCAAGTGGACAGAGCAAACACTCAATTACGTGATGTCAGCAAATGCTAGGCACGAGGTGAGACAAGATGGTTCATAGACTTTCCCTGACAGAGGGAACTACCTATGATCCAATCTTCTGAGTGTCACAGGTGACTACACCCAGCCTTACGTACAACACAAGATGCGTTTGATGCAAGCGTATCATCCTGAAAGTCACCCGCTTGTAACTAAAAGAAAGCAAGACCTAAGGCATCAATCATTTTCTTAGTAGTTTCTTCCAGTTGCTAATTCCCCAGCTCTTAAAGGTTTGCATCGGGTTAGCGACGTGGACAGGGCCATTAGCTCTTGCTGGTCGTTTCTCTGTTAGACGGAGAAGCCCTTCAGTGTGCAGTTCCCCTCCCACCAAGGTGTACACAGGTTGTGTAGAATCACCTCCCAAACTTCTTTTTGCTAAATGAACCCAATCAACCTCTGAGATATTTTTCCAGATTACAAAACATTTCTATAGCTTTGCACTATAATGATCCTTTGTGGCATTACAATCAAATCATCTGCACCAAATAATAAGCCTGAGCATTGTCCCAGTGAGCGATAAGGGTGCGTCTATGTGCTGTGATCAGTACCTGTGGTGGTGAGCTGCAAATGCAAAATCTGATGGGCAAACTCAGGTCTTTACATGTGAGTGCTGTGATGCTTGACTAAGACAAGGATTTCAATATGTGTTAGAATACATGATTTTTAAGACAGGTCAGCAACCATAAGGTTCTTTAGAAAGAAATTCTGACCAAAAGTGTGAGAGCGGAAACAGCTACATGTTGGGTCTTCTGCAGATTTGTCCCATCCCATTCACTGTAGTCCAACCCAACACCCATTGTTGGTAGGACAGAACGTCCTCATTTTTTGTTACTGTCCGTAACTTTACAGACCTCCTTGCTGTAAGTTTGCTCTACTCTGATGACTTCACCCCTCTGGAAGTGTAAGTGTCTGCCTCATTTGGACATAAAATACCACACATTGGGAGTGGGAGGATTTTTGAAAGTCCGCAGCTTACCCGTCCGTCTTCTGACACGCATCAGAAATTTTCCCCCGACTCCAACGGGAGCGGAGTTAGACCAGCACGAGCTTCCTGTTCCAGCCAGTCCCACACTTGCAAATCACTCTTAGCTGTGGGTATTTATGCTGCCAACATCTCTTCTTTTATCAATAAACGCCTTGCAAAGCCAAGCCTTTGCTATGTAACAAACTTGAATTCAACAAGCAGATTTTAGGCATTTGTTAAGGAGCCAAAAAATATGAACGTACAGTTAAGGACCTTTATCTTTGGGAGCAGTCATTTGCCATCGTTTTCCTTCTCTCTGCTTACATGTTTTAGCAGAGCTGCATAATTTTATGTCTTACATAAAATAGACTGGATAATTACCAAATGTCCCATATGTTGTAGGTCATTCCCACGGCTGTTGATGCCTAATCTCGTCTCCTGTTTCTCCATGAGCAGGCATCCTACCAAGTTTTGAAGCACGTAATATATCGGGTAGGGGAAAAGGATTCCTTTTCAATAATAAAAAAAGGAAAGTGAAAATAAAAGAGAGAGAAATGTTTTGAACTAGCAGAGCAGAACATTTTAATTGAGCTGATAAAAAAATCAGTCCAAAAAAGTATCAAAATCTCTCACGAGATGGCAAAATGTATCCAGCTCCAAATTTGAGGGGTGGATGGTGAGGGCAGCCCAGAATCTGGAGCAGAGACAAGAAATTACACAAACAGCAACTGTGGGAGAAGAGGGGGTATTTACATGAGACAGAGCGAATCGCAGGGAAACCATTGCAGGACCGTTCAGTAGTGACTGACACTTCAGATCCCGAGGTGAGGAATTCCTGAGGCTCCGACGGTCTCGTGTTTGGGGAAAGGTAATGAGAGGATTTTGTGAGCAAAGTAGGTCATGGCTCAGCAGGAGAGGCACGTCGTCACATTAAATTATGAAGATGCTTAGCTTCCAAGAGGGTTTCTTTTTTCCTGCAGTTATTTCGTTTAGCCAAGTATAATCTGTATTTTAAGGAAAACAAGATGGTTGTAATTTATGGGTCAGCCCATTGTTCTTGCAACGGCTTTGTGAAAGAGGAAAGCGATTGCAGTGTCTCGCTACAAAAGATGGTGATTTGGGTAAGCAAGCTCAATTGTCTGAACAACATTCTGCAAATGAGTGTAAAAAATGGTATCAGAGAACAAAGCATGAGTCACGCAGAATTACTCAATAAGAAAAAGCAAGTCAACTTGCATAGGGTTTGGGTACCGCGGGTATCTCCTGAAGTTACGCTTAGCTGCGGCAGCAGTCGTGATGGAGACAAGACACACGCAGCAATAAAAATACCCAGTCGTTTCAAGAGTGATAAGTAGAAAATCTCAGCTGCCAAAAACCAAACGAAAACAAAACTCAGTCACATCGTGTTTCTGATAGCTCGCATAAACTCTGCAAAGTGAGTCCAGAAGTTATCCACAGAGGACGGAGGAATGTGGTGCTTTGCCCGCTATCCCATCAGGAACAAGAGACTAATGACAGGAATGATTGAGGCTAGATTTTGACACTTGAGAGTACATAGAGTAGGTGTAGAAAAGATTACAGTTATGCACACAGATGGAAGAAGTAAATCACTGGAGAACAGAACTGTGACAGTATTAAGACAGATAAAGTAATTTATTTTATAGGAAACGATTATACAGTTGAGAATCACGGGGCTTTTTTTTTTTTTTTTTCCCATCAGAGTGAAAAGGAGAGAATATCTGATTTTCTTCCACATGATCCACAGGATGTGTCATGTGCTTCTGATGGTGTCAGAGGGAAAGAAAATGGTTTAGAGAGTGGGCGAACATTTGGATTTCTACCTGATTGACAATGTGCAAGTCAGGGAATTGGCCCAGCATCAATGAGTATCTAATTAATTCTGGCAGTAAATACTGCCAACACTGCAGGAAAATGGTCATGTAACAGGTTCAGAATCAATACATTGTCCTATATTTAAAGAGCCATCACTGCAATTAATAATAATTTTACTAATTCCCTGACCCAGGCTTCCCCCTGTAGAAGCTGGAACAACTTATAGGTTTAGGAGTGGCTTTTTTCCAGAGTTTCTCAGGGTTCATTTAATCTAGTGACCAAGCATAAAAAACCCCAAATGCTGGCAGTCACCCACCGGGAGTTACCCAGATCTCTTTTGGGAGAACTTCCTCCCAAATCTGGCAAAATACGGTCTTTAGCTCTGAATGCCAGGATTTCGTGTTGCTTTGCAGCAGTGACACCACGCACGGACCAGAACGTGTTCTGCATCGGGGTACTAACGCTTCTGCCTTCTGCACCAAGTAAAAGCGTGCATAAAGCAGGATCGACTTCAGTTTTGTAACATCGAAATGGTTTGTATTCCGGCACGCTGAGGCCAAATCCTCTCTTACAGCCAGCCCAGGAGTTTCACATAAATTAAAAGACCAAATCTGAAATTCTGTTAGAAAAGGATGGAAGAAAAAAAGTCTTTAAGGAGGAGAAGCAGCTTGAGGTAGCTCAAAACTATTTCAGAAATTAATTGACTTAGAAGTAATTGGCAGTACTACTTAGGCACCAGGTAAGCAATTATTTATGCTATAAAGTAAGAGCTCAAATGTATGTTAAAAAAGGGGAGGGCAGAATACTTGTACAAAATATATGGGTTTTTTCCTGCTAATCTTCCATAATGTTACCTGTAAAACACATCCAGACAGCACAAAGGTATCGGAGCCTTTCAAAGCCTTTGTATATTCTTCCTCTGCACATTAGAGATAGAAGACAGAGACATTAAGGGTTGAAGAAATCATCAAAAGAAATGTATGTGCCTAAATTCCCTTTGTTTCAGTAGTCTACGTATTTGCTGAGGATCTAAGTCCAGAGACACCAGATGGTTGTTTTTTGCAGATATTTAGGCACCTACACATGCAAATAGGTGCCCAGCGGTATTTTCAAGCGTGTCCAGACACTTCACTCTCTAAATAACCATTAAAAATATTGATGCAACATTTTCATCCTACGAGATTTTTCTAAAATATCAAAGGGAAAAATACTTCCATGGAAATTTGTCAGTAATGGGCAAGATGAGCACCTCCAGATCACAGAGTGGGGACCACACAGACCTGTGGTATCGCAGCCAAATGCAGCACCAGACAGGGCAAAGCAAGGACGGCGGCTCTAGGAATAACCCGGCACCGGAGGAGTTAAAAACTCCAGTTAAAGCGAAATAAAAACTACAGCCAAGTTTCTTGGTATCGCAACCGTGCGGTTATCGCTGGCTGTGCACACGAGGCGTCTGCGCTCCCGGGGCTCCGCAGCCAAACGTCCCCGGCGCTCCCTGCTCTCCAGGCTTCCCCAGAACGGATGGGGACACAAAAATACACTTGGGAAAGCTGATTTTAAGAAATTTGGCTGAAATTTACCCTATAAACATTCAGCAAAGAGCCTTGAACCACAAAAAGAGAAGAGACCGAGACAGCTCAGAGTGGGGAAGGCCAGAAATATAAACGCTAAGCAAAACCACCAAGATTTATCCCTCTCTTTCTATGAGCGTGGGTTTTGTGTACTCTAACGGCAGCAGAGCTCTCTGTTAAACCAAACAGCCGGTGCTGGGTTTTATTAAGGAGGAATAGGGTGTTGCTTGGGTTCTTAAGAAGAATATATGTTAAGAAAAATATATGATAGGTTTTGTCCTAGAGATCTTTTTAGGTTCCTGACGCTTCAGCAAATTAGTTTACAGCAAAATACGAAGGAAGATTGTCTTGGGGAGCAATCAGAGAGTTTTAAAATGCAACAAGAAGTTACGGTGAAAAATCTCTTAGCTCTAATTCATAGTTTTGTCTCAAAGGGAATTAACAGAATTTTATGACTTTGATCTTCTAAAGAATGAGTTTCTTAACTGCATTAGTCATTTTGCTTAATTTTAAATATGGACGCCACAAGAGAGAAAAACTCAGCGTTTTAAAAGGGACGGTCCCTTCTATATTTGTCAAAATTGCCCTACTGAAGTTCAGTTCAAAAGTTCAGCTAAAGAGATTTTATGGCAGATGCTCTGTTATAATCAGTGAGCATCCATAATTAATAGCTGGCCTGATGCAGCCTGTGAGAAGGATCCCAACCTTTCTCTTTATGATCTCAATGTAACCATTGCTCTTTATGATCAAAACCTTTCGCTCTACTAAAAAATTTAGCAATGGGTTAAATGATAGTAAGAGTTAGATAATTCCACTAGTAACCCAAGTTAAAAGTCCTTTAGCTTGCCATTCTCAGAGACCGTACTAACTGTACTGATTATAAAGCATGAATTTTAATAACAATACCGTACTGCATTCCTCACCGGCACAGTGAGAACTAATTAAAATACAACAGGAACGTATTTGCCTCTATCTAGGCAAGGAACATGACTGAGTAACAACATCATCTTGTACCGTCTCGAAAAGGAACAGCCCTTGACAGCACTGCTTTCCTCTGCAAAGTTAAAAGTCAGGTGAAGTTCTGTTTTACTGAGGAGGGGTATTAGGTGCAAATATTTCAAGGGGCTGAGATTTGAGGTATTTCTATTTTCTTTACGTTTCATGCAGTTTTCCTTTTATGAGCACTGTTAGAGATGTGAAAAAGCTAATACTGTTATCCTAACTGATACTGGTTTTCAAGCTTTTCAAATTTATTTCCATGAACTTACGGCAACGAAATTAAAACCAATTTGTTTACTCCATGAAAGAGCAGATGTTCCAGAAGCAATAAGATCTAAATTATTAAAATAACCCTTGTCACATGCTGATAGATTTTCTTTCCAAGTCTATTCAATAAGCACAACTCTCGGACCATCTTTGCTGAGGGCATTTTGCAGCTTCGCTGGGTGGTGGCCGCTGAACACCAGGATGCCGCGTGCTCACAGACGAGCCACCGCCCTACGATGGAGCACCTCTCCAAGGCTTCCCGAAGCAAGGGCTGTTCCAGCACGGTGCAGTCCCGTCCCGCTTGGCAACCGTGGGCACCTACCTTGCCTTGCCTTGCCTAATAACAACTACAGCCTTAGGCAAGGAGAGCCAAAGACACCGAGCCATCAGTCGATGAAGAGGGTGAAGAGGACTTACGAGGTTAAGCCACGCTAACAGAAGAACCAAGAGGATGAGCAAGAGCGGTTTCCCCTCCCGCAGACGCTCACAGATCTCTTTTCCCATCTCTGCCTGGCAGCTGGGCTTTCCTCTTTCTCCTGGCTTATACGAACACACAATAACCTAAAGCAAACCTTGCTTTCCATAAAGGCCTGACCAGTAGCCCCCCATAGAAACAAGGACAGGTGCTCCTAGGTTTGTGGGGAGCCTCAGAAATCTGAAACATGAGAAGAAATGACTGATTTTGTCTGATTCAAGGCTGGGACTGCTCCAGGTAGGGACGTTGTGTAGTCACACATATAATTAAATGGAGCCTAAATATAGAGCGATGATAATATATATCAAGTCCTTCTCTAGGATTTAGGCTCCGCCAGAGGAGAAGGAATAAACAGACACAGAAACCTGACGTACAAGTCTATGAGTGTTTTTTCCCCCTTTTTGGGCAAATATGTTTGGTGAACAGTGCAAACCTTTCAGATCAGCTCTGCTGCAGGAATTGAAACTACAACTTTACCCTTTCCTTGTACATCTGCAGGTGGTCTTGGAGAGCAGAAAAAAGGGAAGAGGCTGTTTTTCTTAATGAAGGATTTAATCCAAAAAAATGGAAACAAATCCTTTTGTTCTGCCATCCTCCAGGTGACTGACTATAGTTCAGGACACAAGAGTTCAGCTGATGGAAACCTTGGCTCTGCTGGAGACCGACAGCGGCCAAGGCAGCCCCGTCCCCTGCCATGGGCTTCCAGAGGTGCTCCGTGTGTTTTACAGAAGGTTTCTATCTTAACACCAAAAAGACCTTCGAGTTAAAAACAACAAGCAATGTGATTTGTTGAGTCAGACTGTTATGAATGACAAATTAGAAATTAGAAAACTATTTTTCTTCATCAAGCAGCACACAAACAATTAAACTCCCCAATTCCCCGGCCTGCTGAGGAACACTGTGTTCAATTTTCCTTTAATTTTTTTGCAGTCACATATGGAAATATGCCTTAAAGTGGTAGCCAGTCACACCGAGAGTCTGGTAATTCCCAAAATAAAGTTTATTTAAAACTCTGAAGTTTATGCCCAGTCTGAGAAGGGTGACGTGCTGCGCTCTAATTTGATCTGCTGTTCCTATCCCCGAGGGGCACCCAGGGAGCTGCGAGTCAGCCCCGTTTATATGATCGTTGTTTCTCTGAGCTAATGCTGAGCTCACGCCGAGACCAACAATAAATAACCCACCTTGAGCAGCACATCTGCTTTATTAACTTACGTAAGCAGGGAGGCCGGCACGCAGCAAACCCCAACGCTGCTCGGTGGCGAGGGGTGCCTGGCCGGGGCAGGGGTGCTGTGCCAGGGCAATGGGACGAGGGTTTAACTTTCCAGAGAGCGTCGACACCTATTAAGATCTCAGCTCCATCATTCCCAGGGTTCGGCTCCCTCTTCCACCCAGTTTTAGGTGGTTCTTTAGTCTTTTTTACGGTATCAGAGCGCCTTGCCACCTTCAGCAATTAATCCTCCAGACCTCTGTAGGGTAAGGAAGCATTATCAAGGCCATTTTTCAAACTGGGAAGGGGGTTGCAGAACAGACACCTTGCTGCACAGAACCTGATCAGAGGTATCCAGGCTTGGCAGGCGTGCAGGGAGGCGGGGGTGCCCCTCGCCTATAAGAGAAACTTCCATAGGTATGTCCAGGAGATCACCTAGGTTTAATAACTCACTCTCATTACTTGGTGTTGACTCCCCATAAAAGTTACAATCAATATGGAGCTTAAAAAAAAAAACACAAAGTAAAAATCAATAACCAGAGTTAAAAAGAGGAACTCTGTCTTCCCAGCCTGTCGTCTGCTGTCTGACAGCCACAGCCACAGCTTCCCATCACTGACACACCATGCCCGGGCGCCTGCAAGAGAGGAGGAAAACTTTCTGACCCCAGACAGGTGAGTTGTACAAGAAAGAAGGCATGAATGAAGACGGGCTCTGCTAATAAAAGAGCCCTGTGATGATCTGTGAAGCTTCCCGAACAATCCTTGTCTTGTCGCAAACACCTAACGCTGGCAAAATTAGGGTAGGGAGAAGCAGGGCACTGACAGAGGAAGAGGATTTCTAGCTGAGAGTTCAACACTTTTGAGAAAGATGATGGGGGGACCCTCCCTGTCCCTCCAGATCAGAATTCCCTACAATGAAGCTAATATTATGGTTAAACATGAAGTTTTACAGCATACCAGCAGAACAGGCAGGAGGAGGATTATCTATACAGGTGGGATGTGTTGTGTGCAGCAGCCTGGAGAAAGACTCATTTTATTCCCTTTAAGAAGAGACATGAATAGGAGAGAGATGAAAAGCACTATTCCCACAGCCTCCCCAAATCCGCTCTGATCCCCAGAGACTCTATTCAGGATGGGACAGACGCTGCCTTTTATTCACTTTGCAGGTTGGTAAGGGATTGCTAGCACCAAAAGCAAAATTTATTCAAAACTAAAACCTCACAGTGAGTTGTAACACTTTGTCCCTTCTTTTCTTAACTCAAATTCAACCCCGATAATTGGGGTTAAGCGCTGGGAAGGCAGACACTGCCGACAGCACGTAGCCCCGCTGATGCACAGGCCTGTTCTCGGCCACATCTCCCTGGGTAGCGACGGGCTGGAGCAGGAGCCAGCCCCAGGCGGCACCGCCGTGCTGCAGGCAGGGCTAGCACGGCCACACGCCAGCGCGCCCAGGCAGCCCCCGGAGCAGCAGCCCGCGTCGGCCTGAGGACGGAGCCCACACACACCTGATGTCCCGGGCGAAGCCCTTCTCCTGCCCAGAGCTGGGCTGTGGCAGAGCCCGGCACAGCGTCGCGGTCCCCTTTCGCACCCAGCTCAGCTCACAAACCAGTGCCTCGTGGCTAGAAATCGATTCTCTAAGCATAAAGGAGGTGCCAAAGAACCTTTCTCTACAATTATACCTTTTGCTTTTACTTCCAAAACACCTTCCTGCTCATGTGCTACATGCATGGATGTCCTGATGCTGCATCCTCTGGAGCATCGCTGGACGCCCACCCACACTCTCCCGGCTGCATGAAACTCAGTTGTGCTGCCCCTTCTGTACACACCAAGCAAGCTATTGTAAAGAGAAAATGAGGGTTTTTTTCAGGACGCAGGAACCTGCAGAGCTACCACACAAGGACGCAAAGTCTCGCACCACGGGTGAAGCTCCTAGCTGCTGCGCAGCACGCTGGGCCGGTGCCGGGAGCGCAGGGAGGCCGAGATGCTGCCACCGTTCACCAGAGAGATTTCCCTAAGTCCACGCGAGCAGTGGCAAAGCTTACCTGGACGGCAGGAGGTGCAGGATGCTTATTCCCCGTCCTCCGATGGAGCACGCCTTGATGAATCGTGATGCTCCTCACAACCCAGAGAAGAACGAAGGATTCGGCCGCAGCCCTGAGAAAACGCACACCAGCTCCCTTTTTCACAGGCTTCTCTGGAAACTTTCTAAACGCTTCTGCTTCAGCCAGTGGAAACATGCCCCGAGAAACCCAATGTCAGAAGTTAGTTTTAAATACCACATGCAAGCTCTTCTGAAACAAAACATTTTCAAGACATCTTTGCACTGGGGCCAATTTCTTCAAGCACCCAGCCCCATATTAAGCACCAAAGGCAAGATGCCCTGATTAGGTGTCCAGCGCTTAGCTTTAAGCCCCTGCATTTGAAGATATGGTCCTCGATATCTAATTCTCAGGCACCTGGAAATACGTATTTTCCTTTGGAGTGATTAAAAAAGGAAATCATCTCTGTATATTATTTTTATTTTCTTTCCTTTGTATGGTTTTCAGGCTGCTTTTATGCGGCACTGGAAAGTTACAGCCTGTGATTTGTTGCATTCTGGTCTGCTAATAGAAACATCCCCCCGACTGCCGCTCACTCCTAAGAGCAGAAGGATCGTAACGCAGATTGTAAATGGTTGCATTACCGAGAAAGATAATGCTTCTTTCCACTTTCATTTCCCTCAGTTGATATTTATCGTGGTAGGGGTTGCGCGAGCATATGAGAGAGAGAGATCATGCATTATTTACCAGTCTGGAAACGGGGAAAGGCTCCAGCCCTTCCCAGCACGGCTGAACCCCGAGCGGTTCCCACCTGCCAAGATTCGCATCGTGTTTGGCGGGAGCTTGGCTGAAGGATTGTTAAAGCAAACACGATGGCCCCGCCAGCCCGGAGAGCAGCAGCAGAGCGTGCCGAGGGTCGCAGGCTCCGTCCTCCCTTCTTTCAGCTCTGCGCAGCTTAGGCCACCATTTATTTCCCACTATGGCAAGACTGGACCAAGCTCGGGCCAGAACTGCCACCAAGTCACTGCCACCGTCGATAAATTCCTTGGGTCAGCTGGGGCTCCAGGAGGCTCCAACACCTCCGAGGTGAAACTTCTTGCTCTTGAATGTAGCTGGGGGAAGAGATGCCCATAGGGGTGGGCGAAATAGGAGCAGGCAGAGAGCCTCTCTGCCCTGGGACTCGTCCCCGTGATGCCACCAGGGCCAGCAATGCTGACCCAGCCTCCAAACGCACCGGGAAGCTGCAACACTGAAAAGTTTATCATTATTATTATTATTATTATTAAACTCCAGCCAGTGTCAGAGGCTCTACATTTGTCCTTGCAGCACCATTGCCAGTGTACATTAAAACACTAACGAAACAAGTCATTATATGCTGGAAACCTTAAAAAAAACCCAAAACCAAACAAACAAAACCTCCAAACAAGCAACAATAACACCAAAGCTACTAAATAAGAAATAAGTTAATGAGGAAAAATTACAAGGAACTAAAGATTTTAAATGCTCTTCCAAATTAAGGAGAACAAAGGGAAAGGATTAGCTCTTACTTTTGCAATTAAGGTATTTATGGCAATGTAGCTTTGTTAAGGTTAAGCCTGGATACAGCGCTGCAGAAAACACATCTGATTTACTCCCAGGGCTTCCCATGCGTTCGTGTATCAGCCTCAGCCAGCAAGCAGGAGTTCCCTGCATGCACACAGAGCGCTTGTCAGACACCCAGAGGATCCATCCCAGCGCGGGGTGGCTAATGGTCACGGTCCTCGACCCAAAGCGCTAGCACTGGCGCTGAGCTTCTGCGTATTCGGGGCAGAAAACAAGACTTTCCAAGAATGAGGGAGAATATTCTGCAGGAGTAAAAGGGAAAAAAATACAGATCCTGGCTCTGTGTCTCCTTGCAAGCTGCATGGGGAAAGCGGAGGCTCAGAGGGGCACCCCGTGTTTGCGGGGAAGAAACACGCAGCCCCGCGAGGTCGCAGGGAGGTGCTGACCCGGCAGAGCAAACAGTTTGTCCCCTCCCAGCAGTGAGGTGACCGTCCCATCGACGCGACTGTCCCATCCACCTCCAGGGCCACCTCCGACGGCTCGGGGCAACGCTCCCCACAGGCTCGAGGGAGGGAGAGGATGAGGCCACGGCCACCAAGGAGCCACCCTGGCAGAGCCCTTCTCTTTGCCCCTGTGCAGCCTGCGCTGGGTGACCCTGCTCTGGCAGGGGCTGGGCTGGGTGGTCTCCAGAGGTCCCTTCCAACCCCTGCCACTCTGTGATTCTCCACCTCTGCCCAGTTTGACTCCGAGCCATCGAGCAGAGCACCACGGGGCTGCCAAAACCCACCCTTCTGTGCAGGGAGAAAACAACTACAACATTCACGTGCATCTTTTGTAGTATTCCCCCCCCTTGCAGAGTTGGTAACATTTGCAGAGAAGCTGTTTATAACAAACTTTTTGCTAAAGTATGTGAAACATTAAGACAGTCCACACTATTTCTAGGACTCAGCCCCCAGATGCCTTCCTGCTTTTCCTACAGACTAATAAAAACCATAAAGTAAACAAATAAAAAAGGATGCAAAGTTTGGTTAAACTCAGAAACAGTTCAGGGAGGAGAGAGCTGAAGATGGGATGGTCCCGGGAAGACATCCAGCCTTCCAGACAGCCGTGTCGTGCTGCTGCTCGCAAACTCTCCGATTTCAAGGAGACATGGTAGGTAAAACAGTTGCAAACCGTATTAGCTTTTTTGTGACTCTGTTGATTTTTCCAACCCCCGTGCTGGCTGCCGGCCTCGGTGGCCTGTTCTTTGAACCCGCAGAGAGTAAATAGGTGTAACTACTGTGGCTCTGCGGGCAGGAGCCGCGTCCCCAGGAGAAGCGTGAGCTACAGGCAGGGAAAGACGCCCCAGCCATCCTGGAGAGCAGCACGCGGGAGAGTTGGGCTGAAAAAGGGGCAGGGGGGGAAGAGAGAGAGAAACAACAGTCAGGAAAGCCTTAGAGGAAGATCTCCTTGCGAGCTGGAAAGACTTGGAGGCACACACGCAGGCAGTGGCTTTTCTGAGGACAGATGCAGAAGGATGGGAACAGGGATGCGACAGCCTTCGACCGCCCCAGCGGTTCAACCGCCCCAGTTCAACCTACCGGAGGCACGAGGGGTTTAACTGGAGCACCTGGAGCTTGGCAGGAGATCAGGAACACGCTGACCAGGGCCTCAGAGGGTGTTGTCCTTTAGCAGAGACTTTATTTTATTTAAATCTAACTGACCAGAAGATTTCTCCCCTCTTGATTCCCCCTCTCCCAGCAGAACCATTTGTTACGCTAAGTGAAACATTTAACCACCCAGGACTGTTGGCTGCAGTATCTCATCACGAGCAGCTTTAGCGTCTGCTTGGATCAGCACCCTGGGACCGGAGAAGGTGTTTCACCCTTTCCTCTGCCCACTTACCAAGCGCTCCTCTCTTCCTCGCTCCTCTTGCCCCCGGCTCTGCCCCCTGCCCCTTTTTCAAGTTGCAATGCATTAAAATAAAAGTATTAACGGGGCTTATCTGATGCATGGGAGCGAGCGGTTGCGAGAGCGAGCTGGCAAGCAGCCAGCAGCTAATAGCAGCATAAAAGCAATTTGATGAAAAAAAAATATTAACATGCTAATTGTCAGGCTGGAGAGGGTGCTGGGGACCATATAGAAGGAAAGAAGAAAAAAAAAAAAAAAGGACATTTTCTGATTACTCCAGATTTTAACAATAAAGGTCTGAGGAAGAAAGAAAGGGTTTGATGCAATTTTCTTCTTTTTGTCCCATTCTCTGCTACCCTCCCCCAGCTCAAAACCTCTAGCCAGAGCCTCAGGCACTCACGGGGATTTATCAGAAGATCTCTTCCTTTTTAGCATGGTGTCACTGCCAGATGCACCACGGGCTGCAGAGCCGGTCGGCACCACCACGCAGTTCTCCCCTTCCCACGGTAGCAAGTGACGCTGCGGTGGAGCTTCTGTTGGGGGGAAAAAGTCATGTTTGACAGAGCCCTGCACAGTCCCACCTCGCAGCTCGGCTGAGCCGAGGGCAGAGAGGAGGTTTCCAAAGAACTGACCCCCCTCCCATTCCCAGGGAGGCTTTTTTTGTTGTTTCTTTTTAAAACAAAGGGACATTGGTCAATTTTTTTTTTTTTTTAAATTTATTTTTCTCAAAGCAATCGAAAGGAGTGCCTGGAAAGCTCAAGCAGAAAGCTCAGCCTCTTAACATTGGCTCCACAGTGTGCTGTTAACTGGGATTAAGAAAGTCAACTCATGCTTCTCAGCACCGGGATTTCAACAGCACGGAGCCTCCCGAGGCAGAGAACCGCGACGGCAAAATCAGCAGGATCTCAGAGCAGCAGCCGCCTCTCCCCGCAGATGCCGTTTAACCCCGGATTCGTGTGCATCCCACTCCCGAAAACCAGCTGGAAATCCGCCGTGCCTCCCCGTCGTCGCAGGCAGTGAGCGCTGCCGGCCGAAGCCGTGGCTGCCCTCTGCCCGGCTGCTGCCAGCCCCGGCGCTGGCTCCGGCAGAGCCTTTTCCCATGCAGGCGGAGCGGGGCTCCCGGCAGAGCCCCGGAGCTCCCAGCCCGTCCCAGCTGACCAGCAGATGATCCGGCGCATTTCCCCAAAAGAGGTGTGCTGGGGGAACGAGGGCCAGGACACGAGGTACCTGTATCATTTCTGATTAATATTTGTGGATGAATGCTGTAAATATGAGCCAAGAAGATTTAAAAGCAAGTCCCTGAGCCATGCAAGTGAATTAATTTGCTTTTAGACAAAATGCGGCTGGGTTTCAGCCTTTTACAAGCAGGAACATTATTCCTTTCCTATGCCAAAGACTGACTGCCTTTGCCCTCCTGCTTTACTTCTATTGTGGAGGAAATTTAAGCAAGAACATGTATAGTGAATTGCTAAATTCAACCGGTGCCACTGAAGCTCACCTCATTCAGACCAACACGCCCTACCTGAGCGGCACACCGAGACCCGTGAGCTCCTCCGCTTTTTACATGTCGACAGCCAGGGTGTTAAAAGAAGGGGAAATAAATAAGCCAGACCTGGTGACTTACATCATTCTGTTTTTCTTTCTGCTCTTGACTGTGACACTCATTGTGCTCTTCATAAACTGCCAGCTGAAAAATTCTTTTTTTGCTACTCTTCCTTACGACAGATCGCTCAGAGAAGCGAGGAGCCCGTGGAGGACACAAGCTGTCTGACACTAGAGAGAAACTATGTCTTACAACAGTAGCAGGCACCCGAAACCCTGTGCAATAAGGTGTTATTTCCATATGTCAGTGAATGGATTCGACGCTCTTTAAAGTAATAGGCTGCATTGCAGGAAAAGATTGCTGAGAAAGATGCTGTATGCAAATCCGAATAGCTGTAAATAAAAAGCTCTGTTACGAAGAGAGAACGCTTTAGCAAATTTATACATTTTCTGTGCAAAAAATTGCCCCATGATTCCACATTAAGCTCTATATGTATGCAAATGTCATCATCCACCCATTCAGTGTCCATACAAGGATATTTGCATTAACAGCAATCTCTGATTCGGGCATCTGGTGGAGCTTGTTACCCATGTTTATGAAACCATAGCATCGAATGTAAAAGCCACGGTGTATTTACCTAACGGCTCCACGCTGAGGGTACGAGTTTACTTTCCAGACCCGTTTCTCTCAACTGCTGCTGAAACTGCGCGGTAATGCCAGGCAGGAGGGGCAAGCGAACACTGTTTGTTTAGACTTCTGATTCTGATGCTGTTAAGAGTGGTTTTGATGTTCTACTGCATCGTCGATCAGGTGTTAAGTTGCCAGTTACGTGAAACACTAAATACCGAAGGAATTTGTTTTCGACTTTCTTAAGCTACAAAGGAAATTATTCACCACAGCATGAAACCAAAATAATCAGGATGGGGAGAAGGAAGGAGAGAAAATAAATATCATTAATAGCATGCAAACTAACGAAAGGGGAGAGCAGAGTGCTCCAAGTTCAGGACAAAAAGTAGGTAACTTCTGAAAGCCAGAAAACACAGTTTTCTAGGAGTATTTGCTTTAATGCACAGTATCCCCACTCCTCGGTCTTTACATAAATCCAGCACAATTAGAAGCATGCTTTATCAGCGTGGCAACAGTTTGATTCAACATTGATCGCTGGCAAAAAACACCATTTTAAATTATTAGCTATCCGATTTTGTTCTAAAAGCTTCTGCTTAACCTTGTTAGCTGACACTCTATTTTATAGATGCCGATTTTTAATAAACTTGCAGTTACGGCACAACTCCTGATCAAACTGCACGAACCCCAGAACCATATTTCTATATCCCACAAACAGTGGGCAAAGGGCTTTTTTTTTTTAACCCCAGTAGCTCAACACACAACCGAACTGCAGCTCTCCAGAAACACAGAGTCCTAAACCCTATTTTTGCTCCAGTTTTTGCTAGTGGATCATCAGAAGAACGGGGTTTAAGCAGTGTCAGATGCTGTGCCCCTAAATCCGTTCCTAACATGCGGAGTAGAGCAGAAGTGCTGTGTGTATATATGTACAGAACGTATTTAACCCAAATGAAGAGATTTTACAATGCCATTACACACATACAGGCTCACCCTCAAACACGCAGATAAAACGTGTATACACGGGAGCCTGCTGGCAAGCTTTTTTTACACAGAAATTGCACAGTTGATAACACTTCCATGTCATTGTCTTGGTTACCATGTTTTATTATGCTCAAGTAAGTTAAACTACTATATAACAGGCTTAAATATTTTATTCCTCGATAGGTGGCCAATTTTTATCTACTCTGAACCAAATTTAACTGGTGTAAATCCAAGCAATTACTGTAATGTAGAAAGCGAGAATAAATTCAAGTGTGTTTATCTCAGCCCTTTTTGAATAAATCAAGTTTTATCAAATCAGGCATTTCTTATTTATTTTTAAGTAACGACAGCCAGTTTTCAGCTATCAGCCGTAATGAGTTTGGTCTAAGAATTTCTGCGGCAAAAGCCTCAGAACCTGATAAAGCACATGTTGCATTGCACCCTACTGTACTTTATTCAAATGTTGGAGAATAACCCTGGAATAATCCTATTTTTCTCCACAGCCTGATAGTTGGACTAACACCCCAAAAGAACCTGTCATGCGCCGAGCGCTAGCTGATTTACTGGGAAAGCTTTTACGCATGTCCTGTGTTGCTCTCATCAATACCTAGAATCACTTCCATTGCAGAAGAAAGTCCTATTAATCCATTTTAACCAACGTATGAAACGTACGTACAGAAAACATCTGACACATTCTCTTTCACCAGGCCCAAAATTCAAGCTGACCATAAAACCCACTTCCCGACCCCAGGCACGCCAGGAGAGGGACCGACGGGCATTTCTTCACTTGTTGTAAGGGGTTTATTAGGTGCATGACACACGCGGGGTCCCAAACACGTATTCCATCCCTTCCCCTCCCCGTCTGCCAGTCGCGCTCCTGCTCCCAACACAAACACACCATTCACCGTGTCTTTATGGCAAACCCCACTTTCTCAATGTGCTTTTCAAAAGAGCCTCTGGACACTCGCAGCCCAGCAGCAGCCTCCTGCCTGACGGCTTCTCCTCGAGGCAGACTGAAGGGCGAGACGCTAAAACACGAAGGACGAGTGAAACACCAGAAATCCGGGACTTGGTGCTGTGAGAAGTGGGGTGGACCCAGTTCGGAGAGGCTCTTAATTACGTGCTTTGCTTTCAAAGGATGAGTAGCTCCCATAACGCTTTGGAGAGCGTCCATACACTTAAAATACACGGCTACGTGCTCCGCTGAGTCAGGACCTGCGTGTTAAACAAGGTTTTAACTCTTCTTCCTCCAAGCCAGGGAAACAACTCATCACTTCCACCTGGAAGCAGTGAGACCTTTCGCATCTGATGCCGCCCTTCCAACAGGTCATTATTATTGTTATATTTCAGGCTGTTGGCTTTAATCTCTTAGAGCACGGATGGTTTTGCACCCAGCTGCCCGAGCCGTTGGCACAGCCACCGCCCACGGGCACTTTGCCGCAGCGCTGGTACGGAGTAACCCGGGGGAGCCGCCAGCGCGATGCTCGGGAGCTCGCTCGTCCCATTGCTCTGCCTGAACACTGGGTTTGTCAACGTTTCGGGGACCCAGCAGGATCCATCTCTCTTCTCGCATTTCCTACCTGTCGGTGGGCTGTGGTGGGCTTTTCTATGGGCATTCGCCCTCCTGCGTTTCCCTTTCCCCCAAGCAAAAACCAGGAGCCAAGCGTTTTCTACCCCCCATGCCACATGGCCATCACAACCAACGCCTGGAAAGGACTCACCTGTAGGACACACAAGTCTGTCAAACTACACAGCAAGGCAAAAGGCAAAGAATAAATCCCAAAAGCTACATATTTCACGTCTATTTGGGATGCCTCAGACTCATAAATGCCCTGGTGCCACATGGCAAAGCAGAAAGCAAAGCTGCGTTGCATGATCGCGCTCTCCAAACCAGTGTCAAACCACAAGGGCCACAGCAATTTGTACTGCACTTGCTTTAATGAGCTTTCCTCTAGTAGCATCTTCAAAAGAAATGACAAGCCCTTGTCCCAGGACACCACTTCAAAACAGGAATCACCAAGACGAAGGCCCCTCCACAACTCAGCTTCTATTAAAGGGAGAAGGCTGAGGGCTTACGTAAAGCTGTTAGCGAGTGCTAACAAGAGCGAGGGTTCAGTTACGCTCCTCCCGAGTCTTTTCTGTCCTTCCAAAGAGCGATTTCAGAGAATGGCTGAAGAGGCTGAGTAGGGTGCGAGCCACGGTCTCCTAATGACTCACACACCAGAGCGCGTGGCCAGACCTGATCCCAGCGATGTGTTGGGCAAGAGGTTTGGTCCTGCTCCGCCGAGGCACGGCGTCCCTCCCTGAACGCTGCTCTGACCACGGTCCTCGCTCTCATGAACCCTTTGAGAGCCAGGAGCTTTATCTACCCGGTATTCGGAACATTTAAAACACTGGCAGATACACCAGACTGAGAAGATGAAAGGAAGACACAGTCGGATTGTGTTCACAGCACTTTTGGCTTCAGGAGGTTGTTTCTTCCAAGCGTTAACTCTTAAGACCCTGAGTAAACACAGAAACTACAGGCATAAGCAAAGAAGTTTGGTTTAAATACAGTAATCTGTACAGAAAGTGTCCTGGGCAAGTGACACACACAGTTACATCTTTGCAAGTTTTTCCTACTCTCCCCCTCCCTTTTACCCTCCTGGCGATATGAAATTCCTCCCCGCGGGGCTGAGCGTTTGCCCAGGCAGTGCCCGTAGCACCACCGGTGAGTCATCTCCGTGGACACAACCTGTTCCACTCCTAAACCTGCGCTTCCAGGTTTAAGAGATTAGAGGTAAATATTGTATCTTACAGGAAACTTAAGGAGAATTCCTTCTATAAAGATCTTTTAGAGTGAGACTGTTCACCAGAGACCTGAGATCTCACAGATCTCAGGGCACGAGTCTCCATTTGGCTCTTACAGAAAAGAGTTTGTCTATTTTGCGTTGTCTCTCAAATTCCTCCAGTCCAGCTCTAAACTCAAAATCACCCACAGAGCTCAGAGCTTTCTCGAGAGGCTCGTGAGTTTGCCGACAGCAGTTTCTATATCTAAGAGACTTCAGAAAATGAGATTTCACAGGAATGGCTGGATTACACAGCACTTCTTATTTAGCCCTAGAAATAACCGGGTTGTGGCAATAGCAGATGTGCAACTCCAAAAAGAGAATGGAAAAAAGGCATTTATAAAGAGCAAAATAAAACTGGCCTTAGGACAAAAGAGCTGTTAATTTTAAAAGCTTTTTTTTTAAAAAAAAAAGTCTTATGGAAAAAAGGAGGCGTCCTGCAAGGAGCAGGAACATGGAATGGCTGGAGACCACCCAACAGCTTCCACCCCCCAGAACCACCCACCCCAAACCCCTCGCCTTGCATCTCCATGCAGGTGGAGCAGTCATACAGGGTTTGTCTTTGCGGGGGGATTTGAATCCTAACTAGGCTCATTTCTGATCACGAGCTTGAATTTTATTTTCTTTTACAAGACTTAAGACTGGGGAAAAAAAAAAAAAAAAAGAGCTTTCACATTAATTTGCAGATGCGTACAAAAGCTACCTACCATTTTGTCTTTGCTAGACTTTTACCGTGCCTTGACTGACCTGGCATAAACCCACGTTGTAGCTATAGCTGGTCTGCTTGTTAGCAGCTTCCCCAGTCACATACATTCAAGGGAAACACCGTGGCTAGCGCAGCAAAAATTCTGGATAAAAGAGAATTTAACAACATGCTTCTCTCATACGATTTTCTACAGATCTGTGGCTTCATTTCTTGCACTAAAGTGAATATTTTAGTGTTCTTCTAGAGCAGAGCTCCTTCAACAGACACGCTCACGCAGAACTGCTCGCCGCGGGGCTGCCCAACAGCAACCACTTGCTCTAGATCAGGGGTGCCCATCGCGCTCAGGGAACGGGACAGCAGAGATGCTGGCTTCTTGCCATCCCTAGAAGAGCAGATGATTACCAACCCAGCACGAACTTAAGGTAGTAGTGAAAAATATGCCTTGCCCGGCAAATTATCTCTGCTGGGACAGACTGTCTGCCTCTCGATTTTTGGAATGAGCTTTTAGACTGATTTTTTTTTGTCATTTCAGTGTTGTACGTTGTCAGCGGCTGCAATATTTTGCTTTTAACTGGACCCCCACAGGCCCCGCAACTGCAGTTACCAGCTGATGAAACGGTGGCCTCAGACTTACCTTTAGAGACAGAGGACGGGAGGATTAAGAGAACCCCAAGCCAGACCTTCCCTTGGGTTCGCACTCAACTACAGCTGAAAAATGTTGCTTAAAGAAATATTTGTACAGCACACTCAAACACGTGGCCCTGTAAGGCAGTTAACAAGAACAATGTATTTTGAAAGAATTTGATGCAAACTGCCTGGAAACCCTAACACACTGAAGCACCTACTGCACAGTATTGTACGAGTTTGTGCTCAGGCTAAGTTGTCTTTTATTAAGGCTTGTTCCCTCTTTTTAATGTGAATGTGCCCCAAGAGCTCAATCAGGGAGAGCATTCTTATTTGGAATCTTGAGATCTAGTCCTTTGACTGTGCTGGACTTCAAAGACCTCTCAGGATGGTTTTAGAGGAAAATACTGCTAAATATGAAACACAGGGCAGAGAAAAACCCAGACTGCCTGTTTTAATCCACCTGCAACAAACGGCTAGCACTTACTCAAGGTGTGACACGCCATTTTCCCCAGCATGTCTGAAAACCTGGGCACACAGTCCCCTTCACCCGGGTAGGGGACAACACACATAAGAGGTAAAAGGAACAGAGACTTCAAAATGATGTTTCTTATGAGGCTAAAGGACCCTTCTCCCAACTCGTAGGAGTTGGAAAGTCATGGACAAGAACAATTGGGAGAAGCAGCAAGACATTAGGACTCGGAGAATTGTCCTTTCAGTGGCTTTGGCGATGGTTTTATGCTGTGAGGATTAATAAGGGGTTTTTTCCCCAAAAAAATTTAGTTTCTGCTTTGACTTTTGCTGCCCCCGCAGCACAATAGGAAGCCCAGGGACAGATGCTTGACAGCTTGCACAAGTCTCATACCTCCACTCTATAGCTTGCGTAGGCTTCGTTGTTCAGTCTAGGTACGCTGCTTTCCCACATGCAGCTTTATTCTGCTTTGCTGTTAAATTTGTGAGTGATTGGAGTGAGAATTCACACTACAGAGCTACAGACAGCCCTCTCTGCTGTGCCTGTATGATAAAAATACAGAGGTGGACATTTCTTTACTTGAAGTTTATACAGAGATATCCAAAACTAAGGCGAATGGTTATTTCTGTTCGATGTCACCAACCCAAAGTGCTAATGCCGGCTGACTACAAAACGCTGATCAGCAGAAGCCAATTCTCTTGCCAATACTTAATTGAGCATTAAGATGATGCAGCATCTAAAAACATTTAGATTCAACTGAGTGGCTGACAATTCACAGGTACCTGGGGACTTTTCACAAACGCCTCAGTGCACGCAGAAGAAGATGGCTTGCTCCGCATCCTAAGTGAGAAGATTAACAGCACTTAAGATTTCGAAGGAAACTAGAGCCAGCATCACCACTGAGTGTAGTCCAACCATTTTTTTTATGCCAGCAGTGTCTGGAAAACACAAGCTCTAAATCATATAGGCCAAAATACTGAATTTGGCACGTTAAATGGAACCAGCTTTTCCATGATACCAAGTGCTTAGTTTGGGAAAGCTATTTGGAAAAGCCTGATTTACTGCACTGACTTGACACTCCAGTCACCAACGTTTTCTGATCAGAGCATCTATAGCAAAAGTAATTTCCCAAGTTCTCCTAACTTCTATGAAACAGTTTTTCTAGACGAGTAGGATTTCTTGGGATGGCGTCAGAGAAGGCACGGTCCTTGGCTACAAGAGGGCAGGGAACACTCCAGGACAAGAAAGGAAGATTTCTCTTGGCACAGGCTATAGGACACCCAACATTTAATTACTTTAAATGTCAGTGGGATATTTGGTTTTTACATAGCGGTGAACAGAAGTAGCCTCTGACTCATTTAACACACAACGCAGGTTGGAGTGGGGGTGGAAGAGGTGTGTTTTGCCCAAAGCTTTTTTTTCCTGAAAAAAACCCCATAAATGAACAATTTCACAGGTTACTTTAGCTAGCTACTCAGAGAGATGAATTACCAACTATCACTGTACCTCTACATTCCCCAGAGAGAAAGACTAGCAAGAACTCTTCAATTCTAGAAAATAACAATTTAAAACTCTTAATAACCAAGATTTTTTTTTTTTGGTTGGTTGGTTTTTACTTATCTAGAAAGCTATTGATACAAGTCCATATAAAGTTTCTGGAAAGCCAACAAGCCACTGCAACACTGAATTTGAGATGTTACTCACTCACAAATTAGACTGTATCATCTAGGTAATACTGTCATAGTCAATCTTCTGGGAACTTTACATGGCAATCGTTGTTTTGGAAGCAAAACCATCAAAACAGTATCAGGAGATATAAAAGAAAATAAATTACTACCCGAGTGATTGGATCCTCCTTAGTGTAGTACAGTTGCACACTCAGAGGAAAAAAGCTTTTATTATTGAGAAGATGAGAGAACTTCACAGAGGACGACTGCGGGGCAGCAGCCTGCTAGCCAAATCGGATCCCAAGGCAGGAAGCACCGACAAGATCAAACAGTACCAACACTTTTGTTTCAGTTTTATACTAAACAATTCTGTAGTTCTTATACGGATATCCCTGTGGAATTGGGAGTCAGTATTTTTGTACTCAGCCTGCCAAAAAAAAAAGAGATTTCATTTGTGCATATCACCAATTACTATTTCAACCTCTATTTCTGTAGTATCTTGGTAAATAAGAGAAAAGCTTTCTTCCCCTCCATCTTAAAAAAATAAGGCCAATGGACAGTAAAAGAACAGCTCACTAAACTTCTCCTAAATCTCCATTTTATTGGAACGGTACTGCAAGTTTCAAGAGAGATTTGAACAGCCTTCATTTCAATGAAAAGGCTGTCGCTCATCAGTTTAAAGCTCTACGCATTCAGACATGATGACGGTTGTTTAAAAATGTTATGGTCAGCCACAATGGTTAAAAGAAACCCAACCAACCACCCCAACAGAATAATTAGTGTTGCTGAAGTCTTACAGATAGACATTTTCTGTACTACCGATTTAAATATTTTTATAAATACCAACAAATTGATACCATTCTTGCTAGCCGCATTCTACAACAAGAAAAAAGAACTCTTAAATAAGTGAATGAAATGATTTAGCCTCTGCTTCCGAGAGCACTACAGCTTTTACGCTACCAAAAAGCTACAGAAAAGTATTTTTAGAATTACAAGATCACATTTGTGTGAGGAGGAATATGTACGTGGTAAGGCATCAGCATCGAGAGTTACAAGAACTCATGAACCAACCCTTGTAAACAAATATTTGAGACGTACTGAGTTACAAGATAAAGGAAATCAGAAAAATCTGTGGGTTTTTTTGTTTTGTTTATTGAAATATGAGCAGCAGTATGCAAAAAATATCTTTAAAAACATAACATAGCAAAACCTAATAATTTTAAAATTAACAAAATAAAAAGATGTTTAGAGTTAAATGAAAAAACTCATTGCTAGAACTGTGTTTCCTACAATGTAAACAAAAGCATAAAGGTTATGCTTGCAACAAACACAGAAGCAGGTTTATGGAGCAGCACAATAAAGCAACATTATGTTGTAATCTGATGGTTTGGTCTATTGATTTGAATTCAGAATGGGTTACCTTCCTAAACAGAAACTTCACAACTACAAAAAAAAAGTTAGCCGCATGTTTGTCTTTTGAAGCAAAACATTTAGAAAATGTTTTGGTTTGTTTTTGGTTTTTTTTTTTCTAAAAACCATCACTAGCAACATTTTGGGCAACTAAAACAATATCCTGAAAAAAATTATTATTTCAAACAAGGGAGAAAGTCTGACACGTTTTATTATTCTCCAGACTCACACTGCAAGAGTATCCACCCAACAACTGAACGACTCTCACATTGTAATGCTGCGGGGGGGAAATCATAGCTTCAAGCAAAACCCAAAAGAATTCCAATGTTTAAACAATTCTCTACCGAATCATACCGCACGGGCCGTTTCATCATTCTTTTGACTAATGGGCTGTTCTGTTAGATTTGTCTCTCATAGGTCAGTCATTCTAGAATGTTTTATTTTGGTCCTATAGATACTATAACCCAATGTCATCCCTTCACGTACAACTACTTCATGCCTAATGCAATTAAATGAACGTAATACTTACACAAGGCACTGGATTGACTGCCAGCAAGACTGAAGTCCTCTAAGGAGGAATACCCAAGCTACTATCTTATCTTAGTGACTATAAAAGCAAACCCAGAAAGAACTTCAGTATATGCCTGTTCTAGGCTCTTCGCTGGTACTGCCAAAGCTGTTAGTTAATGCTGTGGTTGGTGCAAAGTAGAAAGATGCCCAAAAAGAAGAAAATACTTACACTACAAAAGCCAAAACAGTTTTCACTGAAGAGTAACATTCAGTCTAAGCTGGGCTACACTGCAAAGGCTCCATCTTCCACTACCACACTACTGGCTGATTCAATTTCTCCATCCCTCCATCCAGGTCAAGAAGTGTCTTATCCACAAGCATGCTGCACCAGAAGCAGCACTCGCTGCTATCGCTATACTTCAAACATCATTAGGGTCAAACAGTTCTCCATCCAATCCATCCGTGCACTGATATCCGAATTCTGTATCAGCAGCACAGATGAACTAAACATGATTAGGAACACCGTGAACCAGTAGCACACAAAATTTGCTAACTAGAAAGCTCTCAAAAAGTCCTACTTAAAAGGAACAGAAAAGTAGAACATAGACAAATCTCACTGGGTCTGCTCCTGCAAGCCTACCCTGGCAAAATCAGCAGTCACAAGGATATCCCCAGCACTGCATATATTACAGGTCAAGAATATGTACACAAGCAGAAAAACGCCAGAGTACTTTAGTACTTAATGACAGCATCAGAAGTGGGTTAACTGGATATTATTGCAGAAATTATGGTTCAGTGCACGGGTAGCCAATCTAACCACAATACTAGCACTAAGCACCAGCTCTGGCTCACGAACACCACTTCAGCACCCTTTCTTGAGTCATTTAGTTGGCCACATCTAAACATACAAGTGAACAGAGATGAAGCCAGGTGAAAAACATTTTGGATAAAGTAAAATCTTGTACCTACAACTGAGATCTTTCCTTAATCCAATGTGCCATGACATTTATTATAAAAGCTAGTCAAGAAAAAAAAATCCTGTAGTGTCAAATATACATATTCAGCGACTCGACAAAAGTCAGGCCCGGGGAGAAGAAAACAGAAGCCTGATCCTGTGGCCAACTGACTTCGCATCTTATTCGATCAAAAGAACCATCTGTGGGTTGCAGTTCCAAAGAATGAAAGAGAAGACCTCAAAGGTGAGCGGCAAATAATGTTATTCCCCTTCTCCTGAAGATGCACTTTGTTTTTAAACACACTTGAGAAACTGCTTAAAAAAACCCCAAAACCAAAAAAAAACCCAAAACACCAAGTAATTCAGAAATTCCTGTACAAGAGAACATTAGGATTCTGTAGAAGTGTTAGAGTTTATTCCTTTAAGGCATTTCATAAGAAACATTTTAATGACACGTAAACAATTTTATTCCTTTAAGATCATCTGTTACTTAGGTACCATATGATGCACGATTTCCACGTTTGAGCAGAAACTGTCATTCGATAGAAGACACAAGAACTTGTGTGAGCAATCAATGTCTCAGGATTGCAGTAATTAACTGCAACACATCTTTTAATAAGTATTTGCATTTTAGAGTTTTCAGCCTCTCCCCCAAACACTGAACCCTTTTCTGAAGAGGTGCTCAGGAAAGAGAAAAAGGAGGGTGAGAAGTTAAAAAAATACAATAGGTCTTTTTCTGCATGCAAAGAAGTTTTGTATATAATTCACTTCTAATTCTCTTAGAGTATTTCTTTCAGCCTCCTTTTTTATTATTTAAAGGGGAAAAAATACGCATATGTTATTTAACTGATTTCTTTTAGTGTTTAGTACAGTGTTTAAATTCTCTACTGAGTAATACAACAGCACAGGCAACAGGATTCCTTACACGTGAGAGAGAAATTTCATCACCATATTAATGCAGTCCTTCAATCCCATAAAGCTGCCAGCTACAGTTATCAGTCTTCTGATTGAACACCTGCCATCAGGGACAGGATCAAGACCACTGTTTCACGTAGGCTACAAAGAAGTGAGTACTTTTGGTCATTACCAACAGGTCTGTATTAAATTACATGATCTGGAAGTAAAAGCTTCTGCATTCAGTTACTAATTTGCTAAGCCACTCACAGTCTTCAGAGAGACTCAAACTCATACTGAAAGTGAATTAAATACAGTGTAATCACTAATACTGCGTAATGTCTACTGAGAGATTAAAAAGGCCTAACACAGATCAACTCCAGACAGGTAAAATAAACAGCTAGAACACCAAAAAGAAAACAAAAAACTTATTCCTTCCAAAAAGTAGTAAGCACTGCCATTTACAAATAGTAGTGTTTATGTTAAAATAGAGAAGGGTACCTAAAAAGAAATAGCCTTGGCAACCAAATCCAAACGGCATGAGTGTAAATCAAAGCAAAACAAGAATTACTACTCCAGAAACGTGCAAGATGTTTACCTTGTATCAATTACTATTTAAAACGGTGGTTAAAAGAGATATTACAAAACTGAAGTGGGAAAAGGCTAAGAACTGCTATTCTGCATTAATATACAGTGTGTTTATGACAGCATTTTCCAATAGACAATACAAGTGTTTTTACACCACTCCAATATTTGTAAAAAGTGTATGTAATGTGTACACTTAAAAAAATCACATTGTTCAATCTGAGGCAAATTAGCCATAATAAAGTCTAATTTTGCTTATGACAGATGTCAACCTTAAGATGTTAAACAACTATGCTAAAAATACAGCTTGCAAGCTGGAGCTGCACATGTTCAAACAGTTTCATAAACGTTAAAAAAAATCCCAAACTATGATATGTATTTATTTTCTGAAGTCAGTCTTCATAATTCTTGTCCCTACAGGACAAAGAAAACAATTTTCCAGTTAAGACATATGCCTGTTTAAGTTCTAGGGGAAGGAGGGGAAAAGTGTTCTAAATTTTTCAATAGACTTTTTTTCCCTTAGGGCTCAACCGTCACTTAAGCATCACAAGAACAAATTGAAATGTAAAACTGATTAGCTATACACAATGGAATTGGTCACAAAGGGATTTAAAAAAAAAAAAGTTAAACCGTAAGATCCATTCTCCATATAGCTCACAGTATCCACACTGGAAGTTTCTCTAGAATTAGAATAAGTTCGCTAAAAATAAGGCTGAAGATAGAATTTCAGCACTATGACACAGATGAGATGGGATTAAGAGGAGAACCCATTTGTGTAAGTACTTTATCCAGCCACTGGAGGGGCCCATGAAGATGAATTTCTATCCAGCACGGGGTGCTCGTGACATCTTGTCGGTGATATTCAGCTCCCCAGCCCTATAAAAATGAACAAAATGTTATCAAACAAGTTAAGGACAGGCTTGTCTTTCAAAGTAACTGCACTAACAAGAAGCAGGAAATCACGGTCTAAGATACTTACCTGAAGGTAACTCACAGTCTAGCAACACTTCTTATCTAAGGGAAAAAACCTGAGGCTGGGCAGGAGCGGGAGGGAAGCTGCGCCTGGAGGCCTGAATCAAGTCTTGTCTGCTACAGACTTGGAGCGACCATGCAAGCTCCTCTGTGGAGCGCGCTGCTGGCTCAAGAATGACTCCTGGCTACCGCCACGTCTCTCTCCTGTTTCTCCCTCCTGCTCCCTATCCCCCACACTCTCAAACTGAGCAGTATTTATCATAATTGACAAAACAAACGAGACATCTTTTGAACAAGATGCAAAAAAACCCTGGAAGGCCCAAGTCTAGAGTCCATGCTAAATCTGAAACAGACAGCATCTTGATTAAACAATGTTGAGAAAACACTACTGTGAGAATAACAGCACAGTTTGACTTCATAAATTCAAATCATGCCTTTTTTCCATAATCAATTTTTTAAAAATAATATTAATCTCTTTGAAGGAGCTGCAATTTTTCCTGCGAGCACTTACGCTCCTCTCTGCTCACATTCTTTAGCGGTCTTGTAGTTTACTTTATTCCTTCAAATTTAGAGCATGAGCTCAAATCTCCTTTAATAAAATTACAGGAACCACAATGATTAAATCCCTGTCCTGAATACTGAAGTAACTAAATACATAGCCAACATTCAATACAGCAATCTGTGCGCTTCCTTTCTTGTATCGATTTCCCTCTCCCCAAATTAACCATTTTCAACATACTTATCATTCAAAAAGAACCACATCTGGTCAGAATAGCTTTGCTACATTGTTACACTGCTAATGTAATTACTGCTGAATACCCAAATCCACAATAATTTAAATGCCCTCAAAATATTTTGTTTACCTTTACAAAACTCATCCGAATGGTGCACATTTTGGTGAGCTCATATACCGCTTCAAATCCATGGTTGACGGACTGAGCTAAAAGCTGAGCGAACTCCTGATTGTTAAAAATTTTCAGACTGCATCCACTAGGAATCTTGCATACAGTTGTCGGATGAAAGCCGTGGTGGTAGTTGCAGTTCCTGCTCTGTACAAATATGCTGCTATCACTTAAACACTCAGCATAGACTTCCCCACCAACATAGTAGAGATGAACTCCTTGAAAACAAAGATAAAAACGTTTCAAATTACTTTTTTTTCCAAAAATATAGTACTTAATACAACACTCTTGAAATTAGAGACAAAGTACATTTTATGTTTGGGGAGCTTTTCAGAAAAGCTCTTTTGCCCACACTATAACTTACTTTCTCATTTCAAAATACAGGAGGCTCCATTGTACATCAGCCACTAGATGTCCTTCTCTCTTCAATTACAGAATAGAATGAAAAAACTACTTCCACATGTCAACAGTTATTTCAGGCTATTTTCCTAGAGAACTTATGTGGATTTTAAAACTCCAGTTTTATAAAACTGGTAGCTTCTGCCTACAGCAATTTCGACAGAAATAGAAGTGACCTGGGGCAGTGATAGACATGAATGAGAAAGCGTATCTACAGTCTGCTCTGATTTTCAGTGTATTTTATCAAGCAAAAGGAGAGGCAAGTCCAATTAGTTGCACAACTTAAATACCATCAGGCTTTACAGACCTTAAAATCGACAAAGGCCCTAGATTTATCGTATCTGCCTGGATTCAGCTATGTACATAAGTGCTTCCCTCTATGTTCTGAAGCCTATATAACACTATTGCTGACTAAAAAATAATATAAAAAAGTTGCTGATCCTTCCAGCATCCAAACACAGACTCTCACTGCTACTTCAGATGCGATAATCACGTTCCTTCTCCCAGATGTCCTCCCTTTCCCCCACCCTCCACTGTTACATGGTTGTAAGTTCAGTTGAAGTCTTCCTTGCAATACCCCGAGAACCCACTGCAGACTATCCTCTGGTTTGCCAGCTGAGGCTGCAGCAAGTCAACAGATGCAAGTCAATCTTTCAGACAGCAGCAACTGTTGTGAACATTGCTAGATCCCCTTGGAACTAAGGTAGGATGAAGGTTACGCAGAGGAACCATTGGTTTCAACAACTATAAGCAGCTGTCAGAAAATCTGGGATGGGCAAGAAGGCATTTTCACAACACAACCCTATTTATTTAAAGACAGGGACCACCACTTGCTAGCTAACAACTTTTGGGAAAAAACCTTCTGAGAGATCTCTGAAGAGTGGAGCTTGATACTACAACAGTCTGAGAAGAACACAGACACTTCAAAAATAACCCAATGTACAATTAGAAGTCACTTACACTTGCAATGCAATGCTTCTACAGGAAAAAAAAGCTTAGCAAATAGGACTGGGGAGTTTTAAGGAGGCAAAACCCAAGACCTTCCAAACAAAAGCCATAAATAAATAGTATTTTATCTCAAAACAATCTTAATTTTCTCAGAACTGTTACCATAAAGCAAAGTTTTAGTTTACTAATTAGTATTAGAGATGTAGACACTTTAAAGCTCATTGCAGCCAATATTGTTCTACAACATGATGTTGGATCCTTGTTACACTTCTGACCTTAGGTGGATGCGCAAGATTCCTCTGCTAGTACCACTGGAAGGGGTAAGCCAAAACAAAAGAACCTGACAAACCACCCACGCCCCAGAAATCAGTTGTTCCCCTTTTGTAACAATAAATCTTCTTGGACAACAGAATTGCAGATCCAAGTTTCCAACAGATATTAAATATATCTCATGGTCTCCAGATAATCTGCAAAATTTTGCCACGTTTACAGTCATTTCTAATTAAAAGACTGATAAGGGACAGGATATGTCTTGAAGAAATACTACAAGCAACAGTGACTTTCATTTAAAAACCAAAACAACTCAAGACCAACTGTACCAAATGCTTTAAAAAGGCCTCTAGATACACGCAATAGAAACGGGGTTCTTTTCTCAGGACTGACTTAGTTACATAAAGGAGATATTCAGAAAAGGAGTACTGCATTTTAAGACAATCCAAGCACATTCCATCAAAGATGAAAACCGTGCATCTATGTGTGCTATCAGCCAAACAGTACGGGAAAACTAGAAGATCTTGCAAAACCTGCTGTCTCCAGGAATCCCTCCCACACACATACACACCCCGTGGATTCACTCAAACAAATGAGCCCTTGCAGTTTTGCATTAGCACTTCAAAGTCCAGCTGCCAACTCATGCAAGATACTTGAGCATACTGTAGACAGCAGCGTAATGCCTTGCATGAACAACAAAATAAAAATAATCTTTGATATACTGGAAAGTGGTAGGAAGAATTAGATTTAAGAAGCAGATATACCACAGAATATCAGAAGTGCTGCAATATGTTTCTTGGTGCTGAAACACAAAATTCCACGTACAGACTATCATTAACCATAACAAACAAGCCCCTATGACAATACAGTTTGGTGAGGAAGAGGTAATATTTAATCTTTCAAATTAGTGTCAAAGAAAAACATATGCAATTCCCAGACTAAGTAGAATCAAACCATGCCTAAGTAAGTTGTCTCAGATACTGGAGAGGTAGATAACATACATCACAGGTTACTTCTACTATTCTTATCTGAGAATAATCATTGTTGCAGTATACAGAAATTGAAATAAAAACAAGGACTTAGCTTCTTAACCACGCGTAACACAACTAAGCTTTACCTTTTCCAATATGTCGTCTAGTGTTCTCAATTGTTGAGTTGCGATTAACATTTGAGAGCAAACCTAAGCAGAACCTGTTTTTATTATTGGAGGGATCTGTAAACCCATCCACTAAGACACTTGTAGAAGATGCATGAAAAGCCTCCCCAACACGATTATTTAATTCGTAATACACAATCGAACACCAGTGTTTGGGTTCTTCATAGGCAACAGGCTGAACATCTGAAAATAAGCAAAATGGAAATACCAGTTTACATAAATGTCAAAATATTAAATATAAAACTGTAAAGCAAGCCTTCCAACATATCAACAGATAACCGTTGACTAAGCTTTTAGTTATGATGGGCAAAACCAGTCCTGATTAAGGTCTTAATGATTTTTACTTCCATGCATTTTAGCTAGTCCATTAATTTTATAATTATTTTCCTATCTTAAGCCTGATATTAAACAAAAAAACCAACAAAAAATATAGATGACTGAGATATCAGGTGAAACATGACTCTTCTGTCCACTTTAAAACAATTTGTTATAGTTGATATTTTGGGACTCAAATTTTCAGAGCCTTTGTGCATATACAGTTCCAACAGCAGGCAAAGGTAGCAGAAAAGACTAATTCTGAGAAATGGACAAAGTTCAACTCGCCGTAAGCCATACTATGCACCTGAGGCTTTAAAAGCAAGACATGCAAATAAGCAAAGCAAGTTTTATTTCTCAATTCTTTCTGTAACAGTCCCAGTTTGCCTTAGAGGACTGCTTCCACTTACCAACAAGGTTTACTGCACCATTGGAAGTTATTCGTTCAATTTGGTCATGAATTGTAAGAAGCCAAAGTATGTTAATTTTACACAATACTACACAACTTACCTCTGGTAGATATATTTGGCATGATTTGAGGGATCATTGTATTGCTTGTGTCCATAGACTGAGAATTATCCTGCCCCATTTGATCATCAGGGGGCATATATGCAGGAGGTGGAGTATCAGCTACAAACATGAAAAAATGAGAATAAATCAGAATAAACCTCAACAATTTAGAATACTTATTTATTCATTCCACAGCTGTAAACACACAAAAATACTCTTGAACAAGAGATGTTAAAACATTTGAACTAGTTTTCAAAGTAACTTGAAGACAACCCAGCCAGCTGTCTTTACAGTAACCTCCTTCGGTACCTGGATTCTTACCTATGTGACTAATAATTACATTGGACACTTGAGAAACACTAAGAGATGGGCTTTTTTCTTTTTGCCTCTTTTTTTTTTTTAAAAAACTGCACTTCTGCAGCTGGGCAAGATGACCAGAGTTTCCACTTTTTGTCACACAAACATTAGCTTTCTTGCCTACCCTATTCTCCATGTTCAAAAAGAAATAATAGAAGAAATAACTTCATTTGCCATAGCATAACAAAGGCCTAAACCAGTTAATTTTTGCTGCTTCTGTAGGCTGAGTTAGGCAGTGTACCAACACACTATTATCCCCTACTTCAGCAATTCCCTCTGATACCATTAATGCACCCGTCCCAGTGATCACAGTCCTTGCCCAAGAGGGATACCCCACTGAATGGACACTTTTTGCGGCACTGGGTAGCCAGAAAGAACAAAGATGAGGCTACTGAGCTACTGGAAAAATTACTTTTTAATCTATTAACTTCTTGGCTTTATAAACCACACCAATAACTAGACAGACTCAATAAGGCTTCATTCCTTTGCTCCTATCAATTGTTGGTTTTCTCCTATTTTCACCCAAATCGGGTAAGTTTCTATCAAAAATTTGCTCTATATTTTTTCCAGTTAAATACCACATGTGTCTTCATTCAGAGAAAGACATCAACAAACTTCTTGTTCAGCCTGTTACATCTGCTTTCTTTTCACTGCTACATATTCTTCTAAAGTATGTATCAGTTACTCTACATTGAAGCTGTGCAAAATAACTCACCACTACAGTATTCGTGACAAAGAACATTTGGAAAAACAAAACTATCACAATTAACTCTGACCAGTGACAAAGCTAGGAAGAACTCCCCCTAAAATGCAAATGGAAAAGCTATTTATTGCAAGTATCACAAATTCCTGAGGTAGTAAGTCACAACAGAATGTGACATTTCAATTATTTTTATTAAGTTGACATTTAGGCTGTACTTACCCGGTAGCTGAAACGGACTAGATGGTCCGGAGCTAGCTGGGGAGCTTGGGTAAGTGCTGCTGGCTGGAGAAGGTGGATAGGGACTGTTTGGCGAAATGGAAAATGGAGTGCTGTTGGGTTGCTGGAAAGAATCTGGAAATGTCGCGTTGTGTGGCATATGTGGTTCATTGTGGCTTAGGTTCCTGAACTGAACTAGTAGACTGTGCTGTGGATTGAATTCACTATGTCTAGGCACTAACACTGGAGGTAGAACTGAAAAAAAAACCAAACAAAAAACAGATAAACTTAGATTAAAAACCTGAGACAGAAGGAAAGAGATACAAATAATGTGCTATTCTGCTCATCATGGAAATTTCAACAGTAGCTGGGGTGGAAAGAGGATTCACCTGTCATGCCTTTACCCCATCCTCTCTATTTTTTTACATTAGGCTTCATGGAAGACTCAAACTTTACTCTCGCAAAAATCAGAGCAAAAACACACCTATATTTCACGCAACTAGAAGCAGATGTTTTTTAAAAAGGCAAAAAAACAGTCCACATGTGGCACATACCAAAGTACTGATTTAGAAGGGCAAAAACCACTGTATGTGTACATTATCAAATCAGTAAAAATGGAAATACAATCTATATTACTATAGTCAAACTATATAGTTACATATAGTCCTTTTCACTGAAGACAAACAAAATCTGTACTACAATATACAACTATGGCTAAGCTGGAGTTTTAAGTTTTCCATTCAAGAGTGCTGGAGCCTGGAATTCAAGTGCTACAGTAGAGCACTTGAGCACTACAGCCAGTTGCAGCAGTTACAACCATTTTGTGGAACAACGGAAGCAACTTTTCACTATACTTTCCAGAGCAACATAATTCATCTCTCCCACTCGTAACCACAACCCTCCTCACCTTCTCCCACGGCAACATGCCTTACGAGCAGGCCTGCTACCTGACACAAATTTGGTATGTACCTTGCTCTAACTGATCATCGCTCTTGGTTCTGTTCAGCTCTGCTGCCTGCTAATGGGAAATCAAGTGGGGAACAACTGCACCCTAGAATCTTTATCTCCTCAATTCATGTCACTCACTGATGAAATATTAAGCCCCTGAAACAAGGCTACCAACCTCCTCGTAAGGACTAGGTTTTAAACAAGTTTCTCAAAGAAACTGAACTCTTTTGATTACTGCTTTCCTATTTTATTACAAATGAGGACTTTGCCACTAACTTTAATGGCAGCAGGCTTAAAAAATCTGTGGAAAAATGTGTGATTTACCACAAAGAAAAACAGCTAGTACTGAATGGACAACACACCTCCCCAAAACCCCACCAGAAAAGTACACTTTGAACATTCCTCTTCCAGACTCCCTTATACCAAATTTAATTTGGTATACAGTACTGCAGGAGGAGGAGGGAGTGAACAATAAGTGATTCCTGGAGATTTTGTTCCATTTTTAGATAGCCATATTCAAACATACCTGGGCTCTCCACCCTCTTGTAGTGGTACGGATTGATGCAGACTTCCTTCTGTTTAGATCCAAAAGGAAATTCACAAATATCCAATGGCTTCAGCTCGTGATGGCTTTGTAGATCAGGCCAACGCCAAACACGACAGTAAATTACATGGGGAAGGCCTTTTCTGTGAGAAACCTGAAGTCGTCCATCTAAAGAGCGGGGGATAGTCACACACTTGCTGGGCTGTCCTGGACTGCTCAAGGCTTTCTCCAGTTCTTCCATAGCACCCTTTTTCTTTTTCAGCTTTTTTACCAAAGCATCAACAGCTTTTTCTGCCCATTTTTCCTCTTCATCTCCTTGTTTCCAGCCCAACAGACGCTTTACAGCTGGGCTAGTAAAGGAGAACAAACTGGCCATTGACGTCATTTGACACAAGTCTTCAAAAGGTTTGTTGGGTTTTGTCTGCTGGGTTTTTTTTATTTGGGTTTTTTTTTTTTTTCCCAATAAATGTCAGTGTATACCAAAAGCAGTTATTGCCACTGATGAGCTATATTATTTCTTGGAGGCTGACAAATGAACTTATAGATGTCAGTGATGAAGTCTTCACATCAAAAAAATTGATTGATTCTTCCAATTTAGCTCTATTAAAAGATAAGTTAACAAGTAATTACTAAACAAGGAAAGAATGTGGTAAAAACAAAAAGGTAGATATTAAAAGAATGCCCGTTTCAACCCTAGCCAATGTACCTAACTCTGTTTCAAGACAAAATCCCAGAACTACTAGGACCTCAAAGCTAAATAAAGTAAAACGTGATCGTAGTCCCCAATTCTTGCATTACTGATTAGTGGGAAAAACAACAGTCAAGGGACCAAAGGGACAGCATGGTTTCTGTTAACAATGTTCCTTAAATCCATGACTTTCCTCCAGAAGACAGGCTTGGGGAATATGCTTTAAAACTGGTATTGTATCCCTGTCATGGTGCTTTGCCAGAAGTCTTAAACTCGCTATGAAGAAACAGGGAAGAGGCACGGTGGAACCAGTAGTTCCACAGCCAGCACTGCATAGAAGTACTCAGCTTCTCAAATGCATCTTTATTTCCCAAAAGGAGAAAATACTAAAGCATCTGCTTGTTCTTGAGCTCTAATTAGGGACCCCATGTTTTTTGAAGAGTATTAAAAAAAAGATGAAGAAACTGCAGATAATGAAAAGAAAACAAAAAACAATTAAAAGAAAAACCCAATAAAAACCTCAAACCAACCTCTCCCCAGCCACTCAGAAAGGTGGTCAACCTTTTCAGCTGTGGCTATTTTTATGCTGCACTTCCTTATATCTTTTAAGAAGAATATTTGAAGTGCTGGATATTTTTAGCCTTTGGCAAAAAAAAAAAAAAAAAATATTGTTTTCTTTTGCCCAGAAAAAGAGGGGGGAAAGGCATGGCAGAGCAAGTACTAGAAATGTGACCTTTACTACAAACTGCCTCAGAAAGGAGAGGAACAACGCTGTGCAACTGAAACAGCGCTCATGAATGGTGGTGTTTTTACCACTCTCCAGCTCTAATGCAAATCCTCCCCCCACCAATTTAAGGAGTAACGATGACAAGAGGAAATGATGTGCTGTGGCAACGAACTGATAAGAACTTGTAAAATCCCTTGTGAATACTAAATAAGCAAGTACAGACAATGAGCAGCTGGCAAAAAGCAAGAGCAGAGCTAAGAGAAAGGATGTCAATAACAAAAGATGCTTCCTTTCTTGCTACAGAGACTGCCAAACAACATTGTCTCTCAACTTTGATAAACCGTGGTGAATTAGAACACCTAACATACCCAAATCTGCACATAAGAGAAAAGGGGGGGGGGGGGGGGGAGGCAAATTTAAGTTCCTCTGTGATGCTCCTCTTAGATTGCTACCTTTAATCAAGGAGATCTTTTTTCCTCCCATCTCTGATTAACTGAAAGTCATCTGATAAGGCTTTTCTAAGTGTCTAAGCACATTTACAAGCTCACTCAGACACATGGACGGGTACTTTCCTATAACAGAGCCATATATTAAGCATCATCAGCCAAAGATACAGCAAACATCCTAGACAAAGCATTTATAGTGTCCCACATGTAATCATCCTAGACTTTCTACTGGGGAGGTGGAAGGTGAGGAAAGCAGGGAAAAAACCCGAGGACACTCAGCTACAATGAAGAGTGCAAGTTTAAAAACTTATAAACACCCTTTACAGGAAAAAATTCATTTATTTCACACAGTAGCTTAATCCCATCGGTACTACTTTGATTCTTCAGCTTTGTTTCAATAATATGGAAAAAACTGGGAAAAGCAAAACAAACACAAAAACTGTTTGAAGATCTTTCTTCCTAAGCTCTCATAAAAAACAATGAAAAAACAGAAATTAAAAGAACAAAAGTCTCTCACCTTATTTCTTCAGAAATAAGGACATGTCTGCACTTTACGTATAAATTTAGTTCCCTGGAACTATTACACATATGAGAACCTTTGCACCCTTCAAAGTAACAGGAAATACATAAAGGGAGATCAACTTGGCTAAGAACACAGACCACATTTATTCTTTTATGAAGGATAAAAGTTTAGCGTTCTAAAAAGTAAAAGCTGTTTACAGTCACAATTAACTTAGTCCCAAGCCTTGTGTACACTCAATAGCTCTAAGACATCAGCAGTTGCTCACACCCCTCAAAAAGGAAATGAACCCACCTAGAATCTCAGACCAGCAAGAAGACAATTAAGAAGTTCTATTTCTGTTTCTCAGCTATGCTTTCAAAGAATCTTAATCATCAAGGCAGAAGATACACTAAAAGTTTCTATAGTTAAGTTGAGCTCAAATGAGATTTTAAGAAAAGACTGTTGCCACCCTGATCTATTCCATTACAGCTGCCCCATCTATATTAAGCAATCAAGTTTACAGATCTACGATGCTATTCTATGACCATGTATCTTTTTTTTTTATTTAGTATTTTGAACACAACAGTAACATGCATCAACTAGGAATGAAATTTTACTGGTTGTATATCATTTCAACATCATTTACCCACAAGTATGCTCATGGAATAAACAAGCGAACTAAAAGCAAAGAAAGTTGGAACGGTTCTACTAAAATGCTGCTTTGCAGTAACTAGTATTTGTAGGGCAAGTGTCAAGAGAATTTTGATAAACGATTCTGTCCTATAAACTATGATTTTAGAAATAATCTGCTTGGAGTAAGTAACGTAATTAGCTCTAAAAACTTTACATTAGTCTGAATACCTAGCAACAAAAGCAAAACCTAGGAGAACAAGTATTCCAGAAGCATCATTAACAGATTTGATCAAAACTGTTTCAACTTCTTCGGAAAAAAAAGTTTCCACATACGTGCTTGTACTATAACCACTGAAAAACGAGACTCTTGAAGTTGAAAACTTTAATAGCATTTACTGTAAATTCATTCCGGCCACCCATGAGGCTTTCAAGGCTCTTCTGCCGAAGTGTGTTTTTACCTGTTCAAGAACAGCAAGGGCAAAAAAGAAACCCTGCAACAAACAGACAGGCTTTGAGAAGTACAAATGAGACTGAATCGCTCTCATCAGGGGCCTTTCGGGAGTTCATTCTGGAAGGCAGAAATACTGAAGGTTTACAGTTTTTGATTTTTCTTAAGAAAACAAGGTAGTATTAAAAAGCTTCATGAATTATTTGTAGACTAAAAGCGTTTCCTTCTTTGGAGCTATTTAAGGTCACAAAGCAGTAGGTTCAGGCATTTATATAGAAAACAAACATTTTCACGTAGAAACTGCAACTCTTGTGGGTTTTAAAATTTCTGAATGAACGGCATAAACCACATTTAGAACATTTACTTGCATTTGATGTAATTTCAGCATTTAATTTTTGAAAGGTTTCTAAGCAATCACGACATCTGCTAGGAACAGCTTCACCAGATCATCTGTATTTACAATCAATTTCTTCCCAGGCTTTAAAAGTGCACGTTATGAGCTGTGATTGCAGCACAACAGTGCATCACTAAGATTTGAGCACAGAAACAAGGGCTTTAAAGTCACATTTTCATTCATAGTGTTGCACAAATTACTCATATTGTTGCACCTCCAGACACAGCTGGTAAAAACTTTCATGGGGAAAAAAGCTTTCTTAAATTTCCTTAAGAGGCAGAGGGTCTATTATGTATTACCTTCTTTTATTAAATAACTTCTCAACTGAGCTACAAGAGAACATCAGCTGAAAAACATGGTATTACATTTAAAAAAACAGTTACAAACACTCTTTAAAAAGTCAGCGTAATACATTGCATGGGGTAGCATGAGGGGGCTTTTAATGGGTGAATATAAAAGGAAGTAATCGCCGTTTCAAAATCAGACTTTGGGGCAGGCATTATTTATACATTTAAAGTTCTTGTTAATGACTACAGCAAATGGAAGGAAACTAGTTGTGTGAACAGGTCCATTGTTTGAACCCCTTCTTAATACCTCATCAAGCCAGCTAGATATGAACAGAGTTGGTTAACAGCAGAGCTCACAAATTACATTTCATTTGTGAAGATGAGAGATACAGACCGTCTTTCATCCACCATCACAAATACTAAGCAACTCAACTACCTCCTGGTTCCTCTTCTGAGATTTTCTTAGCCTACTATACTAAACTGGCAAGTTCAGCAGATTAATTTGATTCACTGCCGAGGAGTCTTCCTCTGGCCTGAGCAGGACTCACAGCACAACCAATCAATATGAAATTACGTACAGTGTATTTATTTTAATGAGATGCATTTTTTACGTAATATGTTCTGCCATCGATTCCAAACTAATTTCCCACCTACAAAATCTAAATTTAAAGCACCATTAACCAAGCAACCCATCACCCCAAGCAGCATGGCAATGAACGCTGCTTTTCACAAGCATAAGAACAAAATGGGTAACAACTACATGGTCCTCATCCTTCCCTACTGCCGATACTACACTTGTATTGCAAATGTACAAGCACTATTCTTTCCCTGCTTAATTTACTTGTTTGCAAATTAAGAAAGCTTCCTGTAGCATCATACCCAATCTGAAATAAGGAACTTTTGAGCAGGGCCTGTAGCGATAGGACAAGGGGTGATGGTTTTAAACTAAAGGAGGGGAGATACAGGCTAGACATAAGGAAGAAATTTTTTACAATGAGGGTGGTGAAGCACTGGCACAGGTTACCCAGAGAGGTGGTAGATACCCCATCCCTGGAGACATTCCAGGTCAGGCTGGACGGGGCTCTGGGCAACCTGGTCTAGTTGAAGATGTCCCTGCTCATGGCAGGGGGTTGGACTAGATGGCCTTGAAAGGTCCCTTCCAACCCAAACCATTCTATGATTCTATGAACTTCACTGCTCATGATTAGAAGCTGCTTTGAGACTCAATTTCATAATACAAACAAACCACCACTTATAACGAGCTACACAATTGGTAGCTCATTAGAGCTGCTTCAGCCTTGAAGTTAAAACTGTGCTTTGCAGTCAGCTCTTGTGCCTAACTTTATTCCCTCTTCAAACTTAGAAATACTCCAATATTTTGACTCCATCCACACGTTAACACATTACACATTCATAGAGAAAGCTCAGAAACTCAGTATAGATAGAGAAATTACAGTATATTACAGCCTATCATGCTATATTCAGTTATCAATATTTTCTTTAAAACTACCTAAAACTACAACCTCACAGACCGATTTCACCTGGTTTCATTAAGGTCCTTCTTTCCTTATAAATTTTCTGGCAGGAATTGTGCAGGATTGCGCTTGGCTTTTATTACCATCTTCCCAAGCCTACATCTTGCATTGCAGCCTAGCACAGCGTCCCATGCAATGACATTCGTTAGAGCCTTTTCTTGAGGACAAATATAGAAGAAACATTGGCTCCATAGTTTGCCATGCACATGAAGGATAAAATAAACCCTAAAGTTACACAGTGGTTAAAGAATTTGGACAATAAACTTGAAGAACCTACATATTCCCTTACCATCGCCATAGCCTTTCAACAAAAAAAATTTCTTTCAATTATCCTGTGCAACATCTTGCTCAACAAATATCATCAATGATTTAACTCATTTTTTTTCCCCTCTTCCCCGTAAGGGTAAGTAAAGATGAAAGAAGATTTTATGAATGATATCAAAAAGGAACTTGTGGTATTTTCATCAGAACTGAGCCTGCATACCCAAACGCACATCCAGTTGACCAGAACCTATGATAAATGTTTTTATACTAGCACTAGATTTCTTTGCTTCAAACATGCCTTGTAAGGCAATATATTCTAACTAATAATACATGTAAATAAGAACAGAAAAGAATTGTCTGGTATCTTCAAAAATTTTACTAACCATGACTGCTCTCCAAACAAAAAATGTATTGACAACTTCAGACACGGCTTTCTCACACAATACTTGCTCTTTTCATTTCCACATCTGTACATCATCTAACACAGCTTAAAAAAAAACCTGAAGCATATAACTCTGTCAGCCGAGAAGTATTTAACTAGCACTCTCTTAAAAGAAACGTAACAAAAATCTCTGAGGCCAAGCACACGCAGCAAGTAATGCATTGTACATGGAAGAAGCGGTATCGTAAAAGTCGTATAGCTCAGACTGCAAAAGTGACGCTTCTGTTTTTTCTTAAAGTATTCTCAAAAATCACTGTTTAAAAAAAAATACAAGTGATAATGATTTCTATCACAAAAGAGGTCCAGTCAGAAAGAGTTTGCTAATAGAGCTCCACTGCATTTCAAAAGCACCCTCACTTCCAACTGATGCCAAGAAAACCTCAGAAAAAGTGTAACCAAAGAACAGAAAGTATTGAATCTGTTCTGCATTGTGGCACAACTTGAATTTAACTGTGATACAGGGGAGGGGAGAAGGAGGGAGAAAAACCAAAAACTTCCCAAGCCTACAAAAGCTACTATCTATTTCTTAAGGCATCCGCTTCGAACACAAAAATCCAACGCTCACATGGCCCTGGTCTCTGCAACTACTCTAATTATAGAGCAATTAGCTTTTGTAGAAGCTCTCAAAAACTACAAATTCCATCTTAGAACCAAATTCTCTCTCCCTTAAGTGTTTTGTCAGAACCATGCATTTTCTCACACTTCTATTTCAGCTAATTGGCACTTCCCAACAGAAGCATTATGCTGAAAAATGCCATCATCAACAGTAGTCAGCACATCTGAACATCAGCCCTGAAACTGCCTCATGTTTTTAGGTTATTTAAGATCTACTCTAACCACAGCAGATAACTACAAGTTAGCATCCATTTCTTAATTTAAATTACATACAAGAGCATCACTGAATTTCACTAAACATGAAAACAAAAGCCTATGCCTCCATTGGTAGGTTGGTGGACATGGACAGGCGAGTGGATGATTAGGAATGACCTCAATACTACACCTGGAGAAAAAAAAATGGGAAAATAAAGGACATCTTATACTTTTCACAAAACCTAAAGTATGTTAAAAAATTAACAAGCTGGACAAAGCCTTCCAAAAACTTAGATGTTCATAAGCAAGACCTTCATTAAAGAATAAGATCCTAAATACTGCCACTAAAAATGTGAATTGGCAACAAAAAGTGTAACCTGAAAGCAGGGACTGTACAGACTTTCATAACGCTTTAAAAGAGGGGAAGAAAAATAAAGATGTGTATGTGTGTGTGTATACACACTTCCACTCCAACTGAATTGCATTAAGACTGTGACAAGTTTACAAAAGCTACAGGATTTGGAGGGAACACTGACAATAGTAATTCAGCAAGCTTTTTTTCCCCTCTTGTACAGAATGAATGAATGGCAAAGTATTCTAAATTTGTCAGTTTGTGACATCCACTGACCCAGAATTCAGAGACACTACCTCATAGTTGGTGGATCAGTAGCAGCGATTCTGACAAAGATCCTCTGTCAAGGATGACAGTCCTGGCAGGCTCAACCTTGGTGGTAGGTCAGCAGGGATACAGACTTGGCAGGCAGCGTTCCGCACCTTGCCAACCCACGCTGGTCAAGCACGCCGAAGTGCCAGCCAAACTTTTCTACGTGGTCACAGGAACCTAAAAAAGCGTCCAGAAAACAGTGCAGGAACTTGCACTGCGACTAATGATAACTGCAAAAGTCTTAAATTACTGTTCGACTTGCTTTTAATGAGCTATTTATCAACGTTAGCCATGAAATACCTAATGTGTTCTCAGTTCACACAAGAACAAGATGCTCTCCTTACCTGATGCTATAAAAAAAAAAAATCATCTAAAGATCTTTAAAAGAAGAAACATTAACACATTAAAATTAATTTCAGCAAATCTATCATAGACATTAGAAGAAAGCTGCATTTTAATCAACATGAAAAATTTAACTGGCAGGGAAGGCAGAAATAGGGACTTGCATAGAATCGCCACAGCAGTATTTCTGCAGATATATAATTCAGCCAAGAGCAACAAAAGAGTTTTTAAAGTTTTCTTTAGAGAACTGTAAAGAAAATATAGAGGACATTTTTCTGAAATCAAAAGTGTCCTCTGGAATATTAAAGATCACAACATAATTTGCAAAGACCATTCAAATAAACCATACACTACACTTAATAGAGCACAAGCACTCCATCTTGAGAGACAGAATTTCTTCCAGCTCGGATAACATTCTATCATGAAAACTCTGCACAGGGGATCACCCACTCAAGGTGCAAGAATAAAAATGTGACTTCATAACAAGAACCAAGTAGTACAGGGTCCACAGTTATAGTTCCTTCAGGTTCCATCAGAGGTTAAAACTCCAAGCCTCAAACAAAAACCACTCACCACAGCTGTATGCAGCATCATAGCAGCACACCCTTTTGTTGTGATCTTTTGTCATCAAGAGAAAGAAACACAGAGGAAGCCCCTCTTCCTCCTTTCCCATTTCTCGTTCCCATCATGACTGTCCATCTTGGGCTTCCACTAGGAAAGTTTTCTTTAGAAAAAAAGAAAATTCCTCCCTCAAGTGTATTTTCTCCACATTTGAAAGGAAAAGAAAGGTTTGACAAAGGCAGGTACCCCAATAAGCACATGGTTTGTTGGGTTTTTGTTTTGCAAAAATAAGTGCCATAAAGCACGTGGCATTAATTTCAAGGCCAAGTGAACACAATTTTAACATCAGAGGTTAAGAGTAAACCACTATCAAACGGTAGGGATTAAGACATCAAATCCAACAGCAGCCTACACAGACAGGGCACTCTCGAAAGTTACAACACACTAATTATGAAACATCTTCAATTAAGTTATTTGCTACTTCTATTAACTTCTACTACCATCAGCTGCCAACTTCATAAAGTATTATAGCTTTTGAAGAGCACGGGCACATGACTGCAAAAGTGTGTTTGCACCTTCCCCCTGCCTTCTCTTCAACCAAATTCTGTGATTCCTCAGCATATCAGAAGGATATTCTGTGCCGAACTTCCACACCTGAGATATGCAATGAACACCACTCCTTTCAGTTTTCAGTATTTTAAAGCCACCCATGGCAGGTAAATTACCTGAAATTAACAAAGGAATGATAACCAGCAAGAGATTTCATCTAAAACCAGCACATACCAACGATCTAATTTCCTATGACAAGACAAAACTTACGGGCTGATGCAAATTGTGAGAGTTATTCCTTGGAGGTTTTGTTAAAGTGGGGAGCCCAAGTCATTCACTGAATAAAGTCTCTAAATCCCCACGGATTCCACCAAAAGATTGAACAACTATTTTTGAACCTATCAATAATATATTCAAGAACTACTGCTGAATCAGATCTTCCCTACTTCATTTCACTGAGAAATACCTCCATTTAATTAGCTTAAAGTCACATCAGAAACTACACAACTGGAACAGAGCACAGATCACTTGATTTCCAGTCTTGTGCTTTTAACCGCAAGACCATATTTCCTCTATTAAGTTTACAACCCGCAGAAAACAAAAATTGCCATTCTAAATCACTTAAGCGGTCCATCTGTTGTCAGGCAGCTGTCAGTCCTGGACGCACGCAAGAAAGGCCAAGGTGGACAAGCGTGGGTGCCCTAACATCACCTCCGCGGGAAAGCGCCTCTGTACCCACGGATTTGGAACATGTGGGTTTGTTACTCTCCCCTTTCCTTCGGTCAGGCCTTACACCGTTTAAGAGCGGAGTTCCTAGTCTTAAAAACAAAACAAAACAACAAAAAAAAACCCAAACACCGAGCCTCTTACTACCATTGCAACAGCTTGCTCCTACGGTTACGTGCACGGGCTTATTTTTACCAGACCGAAGCGCGTTTCAGCAGCCTCGCAGCGCGCTCCCCTCTCCCTCCCGGGGCTGCTCCTTCCCCCGCACGCCGCTCCCCGGCCCCCTCCCCCTCCCGCCGCCGCCCGCCCCCCGGCAGCCCCCGGCCCGGCCCGGCATGACCCAAACCCTGTCACCGCCGGGCCCGCGCGGCCGGGGGAGGCCTCGGCCCCTTCAACTTTACGAAAGGGCCCGTTCCCGCCCCCCCCCCCCCACCCCCGCCCCGGGAACCCGAACCGCAGCGCTCCGACGCCGCTCGGCGCTGAGGCGCCGCTCCCCGCGGCCCACCGCCCCCGACGCCCCCTCACCCTCCCGGGCCGGCCCGACCCACCCGGCACGGAGCGAGGCGGCCTCCCCGCCGCGGCGGCACGGGGCGGGTGTCCGTTAGGCTGGAGGCGCCGGCTGGGCCGCGGCCGCCCGCTCGCAACAAAACTTTATTGGGAGCCCGCGGAGGGGACAGCGGCGCGGCGGCGCCGGCGGGGCCAGCGCCGGGACCCGGATGTGCGCGAGGGGCGGGGGCAGCGCGCGGGCGGGATCCTGCGCGCCGCGCATGCGCGTCGCCGCCGGGAGGAAGCGGACGCGGCGGGAAGGGCCGGGCCGGGCTGGGCCGGGTGGCCTGAGGGGCCGCGTCGGGCGGGCTGAGGGGCTGCGTCGGAAGAGCCCTCGGGGAGTCAACCCCTGTACCCGCCAAAGAAAGTGAAATAAATAAAATAGCGAGAGGTTCGGCTTTGCTGTCGAAAAAGTGATTAACCCCAAGATGGAGGAATAAAAAACTCCCCTCAAGCTGCGCCCGGCCCGCCCGTGCCCCCCTGACGAGCAGCGCCTCCGACCGGGCCTACCGAGGGCCCTGAGGCAGCCGATGGGCGACGGCCGCGCTGTGGTGCCCGGGGCGCTGCTGGGGCCGAGATCGGCACTGTCTCCCGCCCTGTGCCGTGTGCTGCCCGCCCGGCGGCTGGCAGCGGCCCGGCGGCCGCGGCCCTGGCGCTGGGGGCTGTTCTGTGGCACGGGTTGGGTTTCATCCGCAGTGCTGGGGTACAGCTGGGTCCTTCGGGTGGCCGGTTACTGAAAACACATGGTGAAGCGTCAGGAAAACATGTTAGCGGTGTTAGGAATGACTCTAGAAAGGACTGTACAGATGAGGATTTTCATACTTTATATAATGCCAGTAGGGGACAAGCTCCTGCTGTTCTCACAGTTGTCCTCATCGCGTGAAATGGAAACAACCGCTGTTTCCTCAAAGCTGTTTTTTGAACAGCACAGAAGAAAGTTTCGGAGAGGTACCAGCCCAAAACCGCCTCCAATGTGCCACAACCTTGGTTAAGCATACTGCAGGCTTAGTTGTTCATTTCTTGTCATTTTTAACTAAGTAAATTGATTGATACGAGGGTAAATTAAAGAAGAATTGTGGTTCCACGCCACAACTTGATGTCAGAACACTTTCATTCTTCGAATTGCCCTCCATATACAACTGACTTTTGGAACTCCAAGCACCTAAATTTCCACTAGATCTGAAGAACGTGCTTACTTCCATTGAAATCGATAATAAAAATGGCTTGTGCATTCAAAGGCCTGTCGTCGTAGGGAAGGACTGGCAAAGTCCCGTTTCCCTTACGAACGCCAAGATGCCCCAGAGCAGCGCGTGGGAGGCTGAACTGTGCTCAGCTCCGCTCTTCTCCACGCGGTTCACGAGCAGGTGGAACTGCTCGCCACAAAGTGCTGTTGAGGCCTGAACTCTGATGGCACTGAGAAATTATAGTAGTAGTATATTATTGAGCTTTATATGGGCAACGGGAACATCCACAATTAGGGGAAAGTATTTCACACTTCAGCCCAGCAAGTGATTTTAAGAGGAACCTTTTCCTCCAGGAAGATGACTTCGTAACCCAAAGGCTGTCCTCCTCAGAGGAGGCCGATCGGAGCCTGTTTCAGACACCCTACCGAACTAAACTGAATCCTAGTCCGATCCACTGCAGAAATTCCTACAGAAGAGTTTCTCCCTCTGGCAAAAATATCACGTAGGAACGGATATACAGGCCAAAGTCGTAATTTGCACATGAATTTGTGTCTCTGTTGTAGGACGTGTAACTACACCATCTTGCAGCAGTTAAAAATCTGGCATACCAATTGCGTCTGGCGTGCCAACTGAATCTTGCTATCAAACAAATTCCTTTTGGAAAAAAAATATTAGAAACAAACAAATGTAATGAAAAGTGATTTTATATATACATATATATGTATATATACAAATACATACATAATTAAGCTAAAAAAACCCCACATGAAACGCCATGTTTTATTTGTGTAAATTAAGGGTAAAACATCTACCAAAAAAACAAAAAGAAAAAGCAATGTCAAGTTTGTAGAAACAGGCAAAAATATCCAGTGAGCCAAACTGAAGTTTCAATTTCAAATATATCTAAGCTTTGAAGAAACTTTCTTCTGGTTCAAAACTACACGGCTCTTGATTATTTTTTATGTAAACAGAAGTTTTTAGTGCCAGTGTACTCTGATCAGGTCTCTACAGACGGCAATTAATAGCCCAGCAGGATATCTCTACTAAAGTTCATGACAGCGGTGAAGGAGCAAGGCTTTGGTGTGATTTAGTCACAGGACGGAGCTAACCTTCGGGGACTCCTATGTATCTCTGCACCAGCAATTGTTCTGCGTTGGCCAGGCAGTCCAAAATACGGGACAAAAAAACCTGTTGGTCTTCTTCCAAATCTTTTGTGTAACTTAATTAATAAACCAAGTAACAAACAACAAATTGGCAGCAGGCATTTTAGGTGTTGTTCGTGTGCCAGCCATGATGTCTCTACGAAACAAAATGTTCTCTTATTGAGAAGTTAAAAAACAGTTGTATGTTGTCAGATGAAGCTGCAACGCAGAGCTCCAATGTGCTTCCTCCGGCGGAGGCTTTAGAGTTCCAGTGATGAGGAAAGCTGAAGGTGTGCATGCAAGTGCATGGGAGAGGACAAGGAAACTTTTAAGTTTTCCAAAACTAAGTTTTCCAAAACTAAGTTTTCCAAAACGTTCTCAATTTAAAACTACAGGCAAGTTAGACATGTCTGCTTGCAGCACACCACTCCTCAGAAACTAGTGATTCTTAAGCACAATATACAGGCTATTTTGGAGTATGGTAATAATGTATATGATATACTGGCTGAAAAACAGTTTTCCTTGGTGTTTTTTTTTTGCCATTTTGTCACAGACTAATGTTGAATGGCCAAAGACCAAATATCTAAAGTCAAGTTATCTCTTTCTAGCCAATGGGACAGAGTAATAGACAAAGTAAACTACATTTGCTATTTAATGATACAAGTCTGTATATCCTTAAGGTCACAATAAAATTACCACCACCTACACCACTGTCTACTTCATACATGGTTTCCGTCACTTAAATCTCTAGTGCCACGCTCCAGTGGGTCCACTCTAATAACATATCAGGTTCATGAAAAGGCTTGCAACAAGGAGGCTCAAGGCATCCTGAACAGTTTCCAGCAATCATGTGATCTCACTAATTCATGAATTTCACAACTCATGGAACCATCGATCCTCTTTTAGCATTGGCAAACCAAGATTTTCCAACATACAGACATGCAACTGTGATAATCCAAAGAAAAATGACTAGCTAACCTTCTACTTACCTGAATATTTTAATTATTGGTTGTGTGTTCAGATTCTGCAGAGACAACTGCACATGTGTTTGTACTTTTGGTCCTGCCTTGTAAAGTCAACTAAAGTGCAAGTACCTGTCTCGCATTCCTTTGCGCGCAGTCTAACGGCAGGGAAGAGAGAAAACTCTCTTCTCATAAACCTGCGTTACTGTAGATGTTTATGTTGGAGCTGGCTATAACCTTACAGTCTGAGCAAAGTACAAAACAAGCAACAGAAAAACTACCGCCAGTTTGTATCAGACCTTGCATGGTTGAGAAGCAGCCACCAAGTTCAACAAGTATCTTAAATTACATTATTTTGGTTTTTCTCTCCAGATTTTGAATATGATCCCTATATTTCTTCATGAGATTTTTGTTTGGTTAGAAATGAATAGTTTGAAAATCAAATAGTTTGTTTGAACTATAAGGAAATAGTCTTGAAAAACGTTGCTTTATTATGAAACTTTGGCCTTCCTGTGACTTCTAAAATGACTGCGTTGTTCAGCTTAATTCCCTATCAGCTTTGCTGGGGGGGAGGGGAAAATGTTGTTTAAAAAAAAAAATATATATATATATACACATAAACAGTTACCATGTCTCTACCCACATTAAACATTTGCAAAGCCACTTTATAAATATATCAAAAAATTCCTGTGCTGTGAAAGATGGCTTGGATATTTAAACCAAGTCTAGCTTCAAAACAGAATTGGGGGAAATGGCTAGGATAGCTCCAGAAAGTTCCACTCTCACAGCTGTCAGCTGGGAAGAAACAGGGGAAGGGGGAAACGCTGAGAAAGGAATTTTTTTTTTTTTTAGCAGTGAAGAGAGGAACATGCCATCCCTGTTTGAAAAGTTTCAGGGTGGGAAAGGCTAAGGAGGGGCTAACATACTATACATACCTTTACGTATATTTTTGAGGCAGAAAAACAGTGTTATGTTTGAGCAGAGTTCAGCAAGTGGAAAGGGAGGTGGCATTCGCTCTGGCCATTTGGTCCTCTGAAATAACCCCGCCGTTTACAGCACGCCGAGAGCAAGCGCGGTAGATGGTAAGTGGCTGCCTCACAACAAGAAGGCGATGCAAACGTTGTGTACATCGCATCACATAGGCAAAAAAAATGAAAAAAAAAAAAAAAGTTTAGCGTCTGGAGGATATACATTGAACGTGTTTATCTACAAGGCCTGTGGTGGTGTGGGCTCCTGTGAAGTGACGCTCGCTGGCTCACAGCCTTTGAATTCTAGGAGAATGAATTATGTACCCTGTTATTGTCACAGCCACACTTCTGGGTACCGTGCATGACTCAACTCACGCAGCAGTACAGAGAAAGGGAGAAGAATTAGTCTTGTTTCCTGAAGCTACAGATACGAGACATTAACGTGAAATTGTAGACCAGGGGAGGGAAAGGCAAGCCAGAGGTATACTTCCCAGCAAGTTTAAAGCTGCAAACTTTTCTTCCTAGACCGGAAGAATAAATGAGATGAGACAAGTAACTGAACGCTGGTACCTCTATGGAGACGTTAGAAACAAAGACATTAAGTAAAGGTTTTGTAAGTTCAGCTCGACAGCGTCTTTTCATACTCTACAGAATAAAAACGTGAATATATTGGGGATGGTATATCCAGTTTGACAGATCTGAGAGTCAACTTAGGGTACAAAACTGAACAGGCAATTCAAGAAATAAATGTCTGAAGAACATATAAAAAAGGCAAAATCCTAAAAAAGGGAAAAAGGACACTGCAGGAAGAGTAAGACGTATGAGAAGTAATGAATAAGAGAAGCCTTTGCCTGAGAACCATCACAAAGTCCACGCCAGAGTGTGAACCCTTTTCCATTGACACCTGTGGACGGAGTCTGGTCCAGGCCGAGTACTGCTGAGTTAGATCTGCTTCTTGGAACGGGGCGTGGAAACCTTCCCGGAGGAATGGAAAAAATGTCCCAGCTGATTAACACAAAGCAATACGCTGCTCTCACGGAGGAAATGATAAAGAAAATGATTTTCAATGGTATGATTCCTTTGACTATTCCTCCAGTGTTGCTATTTTTCTAGACCGTCCCCCAGCTTGCCCTCACCATTGCATCAGCAGTACAGAGACATGTAGTACTCTCATTCTTCTAAATAAGTGATTTTCAACTATTTCCAGAACATGACCTCACATTATAAGAACACTTTCTGGAGGCTGACACCCACTACTAAGCTCAGAAGAAAGATAGTCCCTCAAAGCTGTCTGCAACAACCAGATCAAATACCTGTGGACAACAGAGAAGCTGGACCATAGAAGTGGGACAGAAAAGGTAGTACAGAAAGAGAGTGAATCTAACGTCGTGGTTAACTTCCTTCCACCTACCGTAACCACGTGAGCACTATGAGCTTTTTTCTTTTATGAAAACTCGGCTCAAAATCAGCCATGAACAAAATTGTCTTATTTTCTCCTTAAAGATTTACTCCCTTCCCTACCACTTGTTTTACGTCCTACACCATTAGCCAAACTCAGAGCATCCTGCGTGTGTTCTTCAACGTTATCGCCTGCATAGACCCAATTTTCCTCGGGCTCTTCGCTCCCCAGCCCGAGCGCTGCCTCCTGGGGCTCCCCTTCGGAAGCGACTGGCGTTTGGGTGGGACGTGTGTTCTCCCTTTGGGACGGTGAGGAGATCTAACGCGCAGCCTCACACTCAACGTAATCATCTGTTGACACAGTTGTGAGCTGGAATTCCATTTCTTGTAGCAATCGTTGGGACCGACATCCACAATAACTGTGCACTGAAAACTCGTATTTGTGGCTCCATGGCCAAAACCACAGGAAAACTATTTTTAGTGCAACGGAGCTCTAAATAGTGGAAGCACTGAAAATTTAGCTCACATCATGGGCCAAATTCTTCTCCTGGTTACACCCACTCTAGGGAGAAGCTTGAATATAATAAACAGAAACACTCTGAAACAGAAATTTGAAAAAAAAAAAAAAAAGGAAACTTTTGCTTATGAGTAAAATCAGTATTTTAAACTTTAAATGAAGAAAGGTACACATTCTCCAGCATTTCCTCTGGAAATAAGTAAAAGGGAAGGAAAAAGGAACAGTTAGAAATAGAAGCGATCTGTTACAATAATTGTACCCATTACGATAAAGATAATTCATCCCACTATATACATCTGAACAATACCTATAGCTAAAATCTCTCTCCATTCATTACGCAGATACTTTTGGCTTAGACCAGTCAAAAGGACACTGAGTTTATCTGTGTCTTGAGAGAAGACGCAGCAGATGAGTGTAGCCTATGAGTAACAAATCAGGGTTTAATAGCTAGAGCTACACTTCATTACTCACAACCCAACTTTCTAACAGCAGTTTTATCACCTCGGGATTTCACAACACAGAACAATTAGTGATGGCAACGCGGAGTACGCCAGCTCCTCAGGTAGGAACCGCCAGGACCCGACTGTCTCCTCCTGGCTGCATTTCTGCCAGAGTCCCCGAGTTACAGGACGCTGGGCCTTTACAACTTGTATTTAAATTTCACGGCACACTTAAGGACACAACTTTTTTTTCCACCCTCATGACCAAATAGTTGGGTTTAATAATTTCCTCTACAGTATCAAGATCTGCATACACAAGCATAATAATGGCTATTATAAAATTAAAGTGCTTTTGGGCATAGTGTGGTGCAGGTTTTGGACAGCATGTTGCAAGCTATTTGCTTCTCTTTGCAAAATTTCCACAGAAATTTTATTTTCCTTTCTTTTCTTTTGGTTAGGAAAACAGGGAACTGGAGCATTTTCTAAAACAAAAATTAAAACCTTTTGGAGAAGCCAGGAAGATGAGAGAATCACAAAATAGGTTTTTTTCTAATAATAATAATAATAATAATAATATGTTATTTTTCATTCACTATTTTATCGTTGATGAGATTTCTTCCCTTCTTTAAGCAGTGCCCTATGACATACATTTCAAAAGGAAATACAGGGCGGAAAATCAAAAGGCAAACAACGCAGTTTCAATTTTGGTTACATTTTTGCAAATCTGAAATAAATTAGGATTATTGTTATTGTCTAAACACCTTTGTATTTCACACAGTAAAGGAAAAAATAAAAAGTTCGGAAGCTTTTTGCACCAGCTGCTGAGATGGGCCCCATGTAAGGCACTGTCACTAAAATAGTTCACAACCCTAATTACAATTCACCACATCTTGGGAATGACATTTAGGATTCTCGAGGCGCTTTTAGACAATTTTTAGACTCTGCGTAGAAGTTCAGCTGTCACGAAGTCGGTTTTATTTTGTAACAGATTTTATCCTTTGGAATGTTATGTTTGGATTGAGCTGAAGATACGGAAAAATACATGCAGTATAGTTTGCTTACCCGACTGAAATGTAACTCCTAAAACAAAGCTGAAACTTTTTGTCCTTTAATGTTCATATTCCAGCCTGTGCTTGCCTATAGCTATTTAGATTTTGAAGTGGGGGGGGGGTAGCAGGAAAAACTCTCCCTGACTGCATTATTCCGACTCCATTAGTGCAGTCAGAGAGAATTCCTGCTCTCTCTCCAGTAATTAAATAAATATTTAACATTGCAGGATTTAATTGGAATCCCAAAAGTTAACAATAGCCTCTGCTATCGGTGTCGCTATCTCAGGGGTTCTGTTTTCACAGGCATATATTTAGATCTCGGCCACATCGCCCACTTGCATTACGAATAGTACAAACCCCCTCCCCCCCTTAAAAAAAAAAAGAAAACAAACAAGCAGCTCAGTAAAATCTGGAAACTTTTATAAAGTGACGCCATCTCCGCGAATCTCCTTCCCTCCGCTGCACAACGTACTTCAAAGCTTAACAAATTAAGCGGCAGGCAGGCTCGCGTAGGAAAAAAACCCACCCAACCAATAACGAACGAACGCAGCTTTACCTTCCAGAAAATTACTGCAGCTCCATTTTCTGACCCTTTCTTTTTTTCCCCTAGCTCCCTTCCAAGGGATTTCTGTTTCTCTGCCGCAGGCTGGCGGCAGGGCGGCTGGGGAGGAGCCCTGCGGAGGGTCCCCAGCCTGCCGGGGCGCGGGGACCGGATCGGGTAACACGCCCAGCAGCGCACCCGGGGCTGCCCGCAGAGAATTCAAATGCCCACTTTAGAAACTTTCTGCAATACTTGTGTGTCAAGTCTATTTTTGCTGCCTTCCTTCATCCTGTAATAATGCTCTTCGGTCCGATGCAACGCAGCCATCTTTTGTGCTGTGTCTTTCGTACAATCCGAGATCAAAAGAGCTTTGCCTGGCTTTGCCGGAGCTGCTGATCCCTTTCGGTGAATAACTTATCTGGTTTGCAAAATGGGAACGGCTGCAATCACAGTGTATTGACTCTTTGCATTGAGTCTCTCTGCATGAAAAGAGCACTTGCAATCTGAATGCATTTAATGGATATAAATGTGTATATACATGTATAATACATATATATACACATATAAATATATATACGCACACACATTTAAGGCATTCAGATGGTACGTCTATGCACACATGCACGCACACCCCTCAAAATGGGCCAGTTTAATTAGGATAATGGCACTTTGCATGTAAAAAATACAATTATAAAGTATGAATGATCTTCATACCAGGCCTTCTACATTTGCATTTTACCACTCTGTGTGTATATACAAAAATGGCAAAAATAGAGAGTAACATTTATAAATGAGAGTGCAGGTCTGCAAAAGACGCATCGTTCTCTGTGAATCTACCGAGCTAAACACAATAAAAGCTGATTAGTCTTGTTGACAGCAGAGCTCGTAGAGGTTTCAAAGTCCAGTTAATAGGAACAGGCTGACAGCTGCACACCCTAGAAGAACCACTTGGAACAGAAAATAAAAATTGTGCGATGAGATGCTCGCAGAATCAAAGCATTTTACTAAAATAATGAGATTATTACGGTTACGTCTGATCATTAGCCGTTGGCCTTCATGAAGATGACCAGGGTTGTGTCTAAATGATTGGCTCAACCCTCTCAAACCCTAGTTTGTGAGAAACCTTGTGTCTGCCTCACACTGCAAGCTTGAGTTCCCTTCCAGAGCTCCAATTCTCTGGCAAGATGTGAGCCAAGAGTAGAAAGGAAGGTTCCGACTCCCCCCGTAAGACATACAGTGGGGAAGCGGGAGCGTGGCTTGTCAAAGGAACGTCAGACTTTGCAGATCACTACTGGATTTCTTTGAAGGATTCAGCCGGCGTGTGAGGAAGATAATATTCTTCTTGATGTGTTCTACCTGGATTTCTAAAAGCCTCTTGACACATCTCCTACCTTTCTCAGGAAAGATAATCTGCCAGGGGAGAGGCGGGGATGGTCTCCTAAGGAGGTGTAACTATTCAAAAGAAAGGCAGCAAAGAGTGGCAACGTCTGGTCGCTTTTCACAGCAGAGGGAAGTGGAATTTCACAGGCAAGCGTGTGCACATTGGCGCTGCTCAACGTATTGCTGAGTGAGCTGGGAAAGGCAATAAGAGGGTCTGCGAGTAACGAAGCCGTCGAGGAAAGCGAAGGTGAGGACTCGGGGTGAAGAACTGAAGGAGGAGTTCGCCACACTGTGTGGGAAACAAAAGGCAGATGAAACTTGTTGTAAATATAAATGGAAAGTTGCACATGTGGGAGTGAAGTCACATCCAAGATGACGTGCTCTAACATATTATTATTCAGGAACAATATTTTATAATAGTTCGATGCAGGTGTTGAATGTATTTGTAGTCACCAAGGAGTGCACTGAATGACAGGAATTGCTACAAAAGGAATAGCAAACAAAGCAAAGATCGCTACGACGCTGTGAATTCCAGGTGCACCTGCATCGCGGGCTCCATGCAGAGGGTCGGTACTCCGTCTCAAAAAGAAATACTGCAGCTGGCAGAGGCCAAAAAGAGGGATCTGAAGCATCGAATGGGTCCTGTGCAGGGAATGCCTAAATAGTCTCTTCCATCTGGAAAAGAAGCAGCTGAGAAGGGATATCAGAGACATCTACAGAAAGCCCAAGTGGAACAGGGAAGGTGAAAGAAGATTTTGTCTGTCGTCCAGTTCTGGAGGAGGTGGAAGGAAGCTTAGCTGCAGGCTTTTGAGAAGAAAAAGGTAGTTCTTCACACAGAGTGTAATAAGGGGTTCAAATCTCTGCCACCGAACATTGTGGGCACTAAAAGTTTACACGAGTTCAAAAACCAAAACTGGTGACAGAGCGAATTCACAAAAGAAAAACCCATTAAAGGGCACTAAATATAAAGACACCGACCTCTGGCTCCGGAAGCCCCAAGGTTGCAAATTGCTGGGAGAGTATTCTGTGCAATTACTGTTTGCCCTGTACTTACATTCTTCCTCTGGGCATCCTCTGGCTGTTGGACAGGACACTGAGCTCACAGACCTTTGATCCCACCCAGGAGGGTCACGCTCATGTTCTTCACGTGCTCGTAGGAGAGCTGCCTGTTGCCCTGTGGCTCGTGTCTCACTGCAGTCGTATTTTGTTGTCTGAAATACCACAAATTCTGGTCTGTGTTTTTTCCAAATTGTGATACCCCCGTTCTACCTCTCCACCATTCTACAAATACCCCTACGTATTTATAAATTACACATATAAATGCTTCTTTTAATAGGAATAAAACTCTTCTGGTCAAAAACTGTGAAATCTTTTTTTTTTTTTACTGTAGTACTCTGGCTTTCTCAGTATGTTCAGGAGCAAAGCTTCCAGAAAGTCAGTAATGAGTTTACACTATGTAACTCAAAAATGCATTAATTACTCTCATCTACATTCAAAAACTATTATTAAGAACTCCACATTAAAGGTAATTTAAATAGAAGCTTCAATTTAGTGAAGCTTTGGTATGATAGAGCACAACTACGCAGAGCTCATAGCCCAGCGCAGGTTCTAACTGAACTAACCATATAATATCTTTTCATCCACATTTTTGTATCATTATGTACAAGAAAGAACGTTATGTTTTGAAACGCGCAGCTGGTCTCTCCCAGTGATACCAGAGCTGTGCAATAATGGGAAACTTCCCTTCATGCTGAAAAGGAAAAAAAAATTGCTTTTTTACATTTTCTGTGAAGGGAAAAGGGTAGGAGGGAGGAGGATCAGTTGGTGTTTGAAAAGTTGTGTTTTGGTAGAAAAAATTTTCTTTTAAAACAGTAATGCAGACAAGGAACATCTAATGGAAAAGTCATTTCCAAAACTTGTGTTTTGACAGTGGTGAGATGGGATTGCAGCTGAACTTTTCCATTTGTCTGTTGTCCTACTGCCCTAAACTTGCAGTAAAATCCAATGTATTTCACAAGGTAGTTTCACCAATTTATATATGCCAGTGGGACAGATTTAGGCCGGAGTTTCTTTGGTCCAGCTCAGAAGGACAGCAAAATACTTCATGAATACTTAATTACTACACTTTCTAAGAGAAAGGCATTTTCATTCCTATTAGAAATACAAAGAAAATAAGGTTCAGCTAGAAAATGCCACATGTCCAAAATCAGTCGGATATAGCAGGGGCAATTTCAGAGCTGAAATTTTTAATTCAACCCCAGTTTTGAATTCCAAAGACTAACCTGATGCAGAGGCTCTGGGCTGCTCGGGAGCACAGAGCAGTGGTAGCTGCGCTGCGGTTCCCACTGCCCCCTAAATACCGACATTTGGGTTTCGTGGAACGAGGAGGTGTTTCCATTCTGGATTACCAAGGATGTGATTCGGAGAAAGCCACACAATTCAACCTGAAATGAGCCTTTTCCTGCCTTTCTTATACATAACTCATCACACCCAGATTTTAATATTTGTGTTCTTGTTTCAAACCTACTCTCCCAATTTATTATATAAGCCGCACTTTGATCTTCCTTCTGTCAAGCAAATTTCACAGGAAAACACTGATTTTGGTGCCAGTTTTTATTAGTGGGATAGTCGGAACTGCTGGTAGGAGGCTATAAACCTCGGTTTTAGGAAAATACTGATTGGTGCTTACATTTAAGTGTGAGAATAATCTCCCGTCTATTCAGCAAAGTATTAATGGCTATGCTTTACCTTAAGCACACGCTTAAATTCAATTAACTTCATTTTAATCACGGGCTTAAGTGCTTTGCTGTCTCAGGATAAGACGACCATCGGCATTTCATTTAGCTGGCTGAGCTTGTTTTTAAGTAAATCTCGTACTCTCAAGCACAAACTGACAAACATGCAAATAAGAGTTACCTTTTTGCCTAAAGACAGAAAATGATAAACCGAGTAGTTTTCCAGTCCATGAGGGGAAACACCGAGGCACGGAATAGATTTTCATTTCCCTGATACTATCATATTAATTGTCTGGTAGTGAAACGCTGCCTTGCAAGCAGAGATTGTACCATCTTTGATCTCCTCCTGTACTTGAGCAAGGAGAGACACAAGCGTTATTTTCCATTGAAATGAAGAACGTTTGGTTGCTTGTTTGCTAGACAAAAGCAAATGTCTCTGAGACATTGTGGGCCATAGCTTCACTTGATGTAAATTGGCACATCTCATTCATTCCAGGGGAATTACACTAATTTTACACCTCAGAGTACATCTCGGAGACTTTTCACGTCATGTATAAACTTGAATAGAGAGATTCTGTATGGTGAGGTGAGATCATAATATGCAAGTGTTTCACAGACATAAAACTATGAGGTCTGGGAATGCTAGTAAATACACTATGGTCTGGTCATTAAGTGGGACCAATTGTTTATAAGAAGAATAAACCAGTTGGTAGGCAGAGCCGAAAAGCCGTTTTCTTTACCATGGTACTCCTAATTAACAGCTTTTCCCCACCGAAGCAGTAAAATGCAGAATTACGGTTTTATTAAGTCTTACGTGGCTCAAAAAAACCCTTTCAAACGTCATTAACATTTGATCCGTTCACCAGAGAAGTGACCGTTTTAAAAAGAAGTAAAAGAATAATTGAAAAATTTGAACGTAAACCAGCTTACACCACTGGCTAGAATATTTCTGATGCAAATTGAGAACTGACATAAAATAATGCCAATTTTACCACCATTCAATTTTAAAGGAAATAAATTGCATTGTGTTGTCATAGTTACTTCAATTAACGTGAAATAAAAGATTTTCAGAATTTTCGAACACCGTTAGTGTTATGGAACCAGACCAAAAGCAAACCCAGCAAAATTGGAATTTCTGTTTTCCATACAATTACTTCTATGAATATTAATGAAGGCCTGATATAAAAAAATACATTGAATGCATGTGGCATGCTTCCGTTTTTATCTTGTGAACACGACTGCAATTATTTTCATGTACAGGAAAAAATATTCCTGGCGGAAGAACAACAATGCTGAACGGATATTGGGAGAACTTCAGACAGGAAACCTGGTACCTTCCAAACCAAGAGTTTGGAAAGGTTTGGAGTGATTCACGACCAGTGGAGACCTGAGAAGCTGCCACCGCCTGCTCATCTCTGCAAGAACTGGAAGGCGACAGCGGGTGTGACGAGGTGCCACACGCACTTTGAGGGTACCCCAGGAGATGGCAGAGCCATCGCTCGCGCCGTTGTGCGCCCCAGGGAGCTGCTCCAGCCCAGAGAGGTGGAAGGAGAGTGGTCTTTCCCTCCCGCAGACCCGTGTTGCTGCAGGAAACAAGGATGAATGATAATGAAGCGAGACTATGAGAAGCTTGCAGCGAGCTCTCGGGGTTTTCTCTCAAATTACAACATATTGGTACTGCTGCTGGTGGCTCCAAAATGTACGGACAATAAAAATGCTTAGAATGGCTTTTCCCAGAGCCTTCCCTTCACCTGACTCACAAATACCTTTTTCTAACTTGAAGAAATGCCACTTTTGGTTTGCAGAGATCTGTCTTCTGGCTGATTGCTTCCCCTGCCTTCTTTCCTTTCCACTTACCGTCACAGGCTTTGCACCGAGAAGAGCGTAATGCCGTGTATAAGCCCTAAATATATTATTTAGTGCGTTCTTCTAAAAGGAAAAAAAAAATGTCCGGGGGCAGAATGATTTCAGGCTGTTCAAATTCCTGACATGGAAAAACCTGTGGTTAGTCAAAGATAATCCTGTTATTTCCACCAGTTTTACAACACTATAACCATCACTTCCCGTTGGGTGGTTATGAAGCTACGTCAATGCGCAGGGAGAACAAAGTTAAACCTTCCCACCTTCTGAGTACAGAAGGGCTTTTGGACCTCCATAAAAGCTCCTTTCCTTGTTGTAAATGACAATAATTCAGGACAACTCTTCCTAGGTTCTTTGCATTTAAACATCAAATAAGATGCAAGGCTTCAGAAGTGCTTTCAGTCTGCGCTGGAAATCAGAGAAAAAAAAAACCAAACAGTAAGAGTTAATAGCTTCTTTGGAGCAAATTATCATTTACAGCCGGTTCACCATTAATGTGTACCTGAGCAACCACTCTGAGTTCATAAAGTTCAGTGAATTCAGTAAAATTTAAATGAGATTATTGTATATTAAAGGCCAAGTCATATGGGTGTTTTACGCAGGCAGAAGCCTCGCTGCTTGCTTTCTGAATAGGGCCTGATTAACGACAGCAGAATTCAGCTCTGTGTTAATGCACCATTTAGTGCCCCACTTTTGCACGCTGCAGTGCTGCGTCTGTGCCCGTTCCATGTTCTCAGTTCAATCAGAAGCAAAAACGAACAGCTTAAAATGCTACATTCCAAGTATCTCTCTCTGAGTCTTGCGCGTAAGCTGAATGGCCCTTTTTGTGACCAAAAGGACCAGAAACAGCCTCCTTTCCCAACTGGAGGTCTTTTTTAAAGCTGGCTTTTAAAATTCTTTACGGTAGCAGAGAGAAGAAAACCCATGGTGTATATTGATGCTGTGCTCGCAGATTGTCCTCCGTTGCAAGGGGCACAATGCGCTGCCCCGGCCGATGCGCGGTTGCGCGAGAATCATCCATTTTTATCACTTTCGGTTATTGTTTCCTTCCCTCGCCACAAATATTTCCCACAGTGCCACTGTTTTCTCTTGGCCTCCTTACTCATCCAAGCTAATAGTTAGGGGCACACTGGGCATTTTGTTATGCTTTTTTTTTATGTTCTGGTAGGCATGAAAACACTCAGTAGGGATTCCATTATGTTTTAGCGCTTGTGTTGAAGGGTGAAATAACTTCACAGCCTGTCAGAGGAGTGATGCATCGTGAATAGTTCCTTCTTTATTCTACATATTTTTATTTAAACATTCTTAACCATGTTTTGTAACAAGCTGCTTTCACTGTACTAGACTGTCTGGAGGAGGAGGATCTGTTTTAACTTTCAAATGACCGTGAAAGATTGGAGAGAAGCAACAAACAAGAACATCTCTGTATTAAGTTATCAAACTTTTTCCAGGAATCTGAGGCCGGAGAGCCAAATGTTAGCAAAGAGTTTTTACCTTTGTTCAATGTTTTTCTGTCCTTGTTTTTAGAAATTTGCATTGTTTTCACCCGGGTATTGATCTCATCTCAAACTTTGACAACTTTGTGTCTTCTGTGATTTCTTTGAAGACTGAACGTGTCAGAATTTACACGAGCAGAGCAAAGGGCGAGCCGGTGTCGAACTCCACAACGTCTGTGTTCCCCATTGCCACACTTTTACTGATAATCTTCAAATTCTTGTCAACAACTCCTATGTTTCCAACACAGAAAATGTCAGATTTACCATTTTTACTGTGTTACTAGAGCTCATCTCATCACCACATTCAGCTAAGTAACTGCACCAAGCCTTGGGTCAATGGACATCTCTGATGGGTTCATTTTCCTGAAACACCCAATACGCTTTTACAATATCACATATGTGAAGGTCGTTTAGCCTTAGCGAGTGGCCCTGCCTGGGAGGGACTGTGACACAGGTCAAGGATGGAGCATCAGCAAGCGAGAAGAGGAAAGGGCATTTTCCTCCTCTCAAAGCTCCTCACAGTGCAGTTCAAGCCAGAAGTTACTGAGTATTCGTGACTCTTCCTCAGCTCTTTAAAACAAGTACATCAGCGATGCAAGGATTTTATATACTCACAAGATGAAGTCAAGTCATAAAAACTCTTCTCGGTCTGATAGTGTCCTTCTGACTTACCCCAGCTCCCTTTTGGGTTTGCTTTTGGGATCTCTCAGGGGTTGGCCAAAGCCACCAACTCTGATGATACATCAAACCGGGACGATGCATTAGCAGAAGTACAGCCTTCATTATCTTGCCTTATGCACTAAGCTGTGCTCATCACTAACATTTCTTAAATAAGCCACGGCATTATGTGTTCCCTCAGATGTCCACCTTTAAAAACAGTCTAGACATTAAGTTCTAGAATGTTAAGTTGAAAACCTAAGAACAATTTCTTCACAGTACTTGAATCAGGAGCATCTGTTACTGCTTTGCCTTAAACCCCACTCGTGGTGAGCAAGACGTGTGCTGCCCGGAGGCCGGCTGAGACTTAGGTCATGACTCAAGAGTGTTGTTAATCTTCCTTCCTTAGGGTTTCCTTCCTCCCTGCCTCCAGGAAGTGGGTCCTACACCAGCTTTCAGCCTGGAACAAAGGGTGGCCCCACCGCGGCATCTCGGGCTAACCTCTTGCAAAGGAAAGGAGTTCACTGCGCACACAGCCCCATCAGTTCCTGCTGACATCCAGGGAAGGGACCGAGCTGCCCTGCTGAGACTGCTCGCTTTGATGCTACTCCTGGTAGTAGTATCAGGAGCATCAGGCCGTGGAGCCCGTCCAGGGCTCTGCTTAGCAAATCCAGACCTGGCCAGGTTCGAGCACTCTGTGCAAGGTCCTTCATTTCCCTCAGCATCCACAGCACCAGGATGCTGGTAACCAGCAGCTGTAAAAAGCAGGGTCATGAAGTACAGAGGCCGTAGCAGTGTGCTGGCTTGTGCCTTGCCAGAAGTCACAGGCTGTGCCCATCGCACGATGCACCTCCAGAAACCGGTGGTCTCATGCTCGCCCCTGCGCTGAAACCAAAGCTCTGCCGACGCGTCCTGTCAGCTGCAGCCTGGCCTGTACAGTGGATACCCAGTTACTTACACGCGATGACGAGCTTCACATCCTCTCTTCTGCCCCGAAAGTAAAAAGCAGAGGGGGAAAAAAAATTTAAATCAGTCCATTACTCTTCTAAAAAGATGGCAGTGAACTGGACTTACGCAGCCTGCACAGTAACGGGAAACATGAGAACCCTCTTGCTAAATCTCCGTAGTTCTGTGCTCATTTACAAGTCCTAAAGACAAAGTTCATTAACAACATTCCCCTTATGACTTGACCTGGGAAAATTTTTTTCACCCTTGGCTAAGAGTATATCCTAAGAATGGTAACACAGTATTATCCGATTGACCCAGCAGAAGAAGATTCAGGACTCATTAAAACAGATGGCTCTATGGGGTCAGCGGCATAGATGTGCGAACTAAAGTGCTGGCACCAAAATAATACCAAAAAGCTTTAGAAAAGCAGGAAAACATTTTGGATCTGTCCTCAAGCTGAATTGTCATTGATTTACTATAATGGAAACAGTTGAAAGGAAGCTTTAGCCTCAAACCCCGTAGTGAACAATACCAAGGTTCCTACAACACGATGGCAAATTTACACAAAATAAGGAGAACATTTTGGGAAGCTCTGCACCATGAATCTGGGCTGCCCTTTTCAGGAATACCACGTACTGGCTGGGGTTTGCAGAAGCGATTCAGTAAATTTAGCAGCATGAAGGCAACTGTAGCTTGTTTTTTCATCAGTTCTGTGGTTTTGATGACAAACTCCTTTCCTTTGTTTCAATTTTCTGAGGATTTTCTGAAAACCTTTTTTCCACTTTTTGAAAATAAAATCAGCAACTCTTTTACTGATCCATTTATTATGGGAATAACCGTGAACTGCAGGGTAAAATTGCTGGCTGCATGCAGCTTGTGCTTAAAGGACACAGACCAGAATTCGTGCTCCCTCCTGCCTCGCAGACGTTTTATCAGCTGGAAGAAAATTAATAACATCCCAGCGCTGATTTGCATTCACAAGCTCAATGAAAGAGAGGCAACACAGAAAAAGTAATCACACGGGAATGTAGAGAACATTAAAACCAGCAGCAAAAGATGGTGCATAGTCAAAACGCAGGTGCTTCATCATCATATTGTCACTCGAGTATCTGTATCCTCAAATTACCTGCATAAAAATCCCTGGAAGAGGTGGTGGTGGGAGTACTGGAGGATGAAGGAAACAGTCTGAGGAGGACATGGAGCTGGCGCCGGAGGATCAGAGGCAGCAGGAAGGTTCTGGGTTAAACTTCTTCCCGTCAATACAAAGCTGCCAGATCACAGGCTGGGCTCTCTGGTGGGCAACCTGCTTTTATTTCCTCAGAAGAACAGATAGGACCCGTGCGTTTCACATGTGACAGTTATGGTGGTTTGTGAATAGAGAATAAAGAAAATACACCTTTTGCGTTTTCTTGAACGTGAATTTTACAGCTCATAATTCAAAATCAGGTTGAGAAGCGGAGCCTTGCTGAAGAAGGGGAGAGGAGAGGGCAGGGCTGGACACCACAGCTCACAGCAGTGCCAGCCGCCACGAAGAGTGGCATTCTTAATGCTGAATGTGCTGAAACTAAATCACAATAAAACCGATACCGTAACTATAGTAGCGTTGCATTCATGGTATTCTGGTTACACGCTCCCTTCGTCGGGATAAGAAAGGTGCTTGAATAGCCAGAGCTGTTGAAGAGCAGATGTCTCGCACACATTTTTACCATCTCTGGTCAGAAGAAGGAAGGAGAGAAACCATGTATGCTTGAAATTATAAACCGGGGCCTGATCTAGAGTCTATTGAAGTCAACAGAAAGGTTCCCGTTGATGTCAGCAGGCGCTGGGACGGGCCCCCAGAGCTTCGCTGCGTGCTAACGACATCTTGACTCTCGTCAGCTGGAGCTTTGCTGGGTGAATTTCAGGACTGGCTCGGATGCCCGGGTTTCCTCCCTCGCACGATGGGTAAAAGGGCAGCCTGCGAGCACGGGGCTGCAGGTTTTAAGGCTGGTTCTAAACAAGGACCAAGCTTCAGCGTATTGTGCAGCAGCCTTGGGCTGTGCTAAATTAATGCCATCTGCTACTGGCCTTCCTCCCCTCGCCTCCTCCCACCTCCTCCCTCAGGGGGCTTCTGACAGTGGAGAATAGCTGGAGTACAGTCACAAGCATCACACCTCTTCCTGTCCCTAACACACCCTTTACACCCTTTGTTTCTCTCTAAGTGTCATGGGTGGAGTAGGATCCCAGTACGCTGGCTCCAAACCAGCTGGCAGCGCCTGGCCAGGCTCAGCCCCGCTTCTCCCGGACCTGGAGGACCTGAAGCAGGCAGAGCCTCCGCTCTGCAATCTCCAGGGGTTAATGATGGGTTTTTTTCACCCAGGAGAGGAGTTATTTTCAGTGACGTCACCGCCCTCCTGGCTGAAAGCTTATGAACTTCCCAAATTCAGAGGAGAATTGCAAATACCGTGTGAAATGTCTTCTCGCCCTCGGTTGAAACCTTTGCCAACAGCGCTTTCAGGGGAAGGCTCCCACCGCTAGTCCGAAAGTTCAAAAGGTAGGAACCATTTCTCACCATCAGTGTCCGTGAAATGCAATTGAAAGTAAAGATCCTAATTACATTTGGCATTTCTAATAGTCTGTCTCCCGCTAAACAAATGACATCATTTGTGGCATTGGCAGTAAAAGAGCCCACTGTAAGGGACTGTAAACAAGAGTCCATCCAGCCTCTTTCTGCTCTAACAAAAGGAAGGGGAAAGGGAGGGAATCTTGCTAAATGACCACGATGTTCACATTTTTTTCAAGTATTAGACATGTCCTGATACCTCTGCAAAGTGGTTTTGAAACAAGGGGTAAAACACGCTCAGAAACTGGGACTTTGGGCAACCACAAGGAAATCACTGCTCTCAGCACCGCGCAGCCGCTCGGGCTGGGGGCACGGTCACCCCTTGCCTTTCTGGATCTGAATTTGGTGGGTGTTAAAGGTCTGCGAGGCTGGATTGAACCTCCTCCTGATTATTGAATGCTGTATTTCACGTTTCTATGGGACGCATTTTCCAAAACAGGACTCTCATTCACAATTCCTCTTGGAAAAATGGTTGCACATCGTTGCTCTCTTCCTCATACCACATTGCGTGCTCCTTGCCCTTCGCCTGCGGGTGTCACAGCTCCCACCTCTGTTGAAGGGGGAAGAGCTGGTTGTATTTAAGCCTAGAAGGAGCTCCCTCTAGAGAGGAGCAAAGCGGCTTTTCCCCAGCAGGGAGGAACTCCGCACAATTTTGGTGTAGCAATATATCAGCCTGGCCTTTCAGGAGAAATACCAGGATGCAGGGGCTGTGCACCAAATCATGATTAAGGGAACAGACAAAAATCCCTTCCTTCCTTAAAAAAAAAAAAGAAAAAAAATATATATCTCTCAGACTGCTGTATTTCATTCTCGGGTTGTGTATTTTCTAGTTTGCCCCCATACAGCAGCCTGCCCCGCAGCGGTGCTGGGAATCGGCGCAACGCCAGCTCGGAGCGACCGGTGCTGCCAACACAGGAGGATTCTTCAGAGCTCTCCTTTCCTCGCAATGATCCTGCTCGACTCTGCTTAGTTTGTGATATTTGAGGGCATCGCAGCGTGAAGTGGTATGAGCACAGACCATTAATCGTAACAGGATGCGGTTAGAGGCTTTTTGATATCTACGTGCCCGTAACTGTAACCTGCATTCAGCTATTTTCAACCCTTCATGCAAATAGAAGTAACATTTGCATTCACATTGCCCGTAGTGCATAGATGTGCTGGATGATAAATTAAAAGTACAGTGCAAGGGCAATACCCATCTGTTCCATGTCAAATATATGTTATTTTTTTCCTCGCCGGGTACTGTAGATGGATGCCCTTTGCCAGATTTCTTTTTAGGCAGTTGCACTCACCACTGAAAAACAACTGCTGGTTTGGACTGTGAGTCGAACTACGATCTTAACACTTTCCCACTGCTCAATTTTTGAAATCTCCTTCCTAGCTGTGCTTCTGATAGCTTCCTTACCCCAAGGAAAGATCTTCTCCTTGGTCTTTTTCTGCTTTGCAAAAGTAAAATATGGGATACATTCTTGAGCCAAGCATATGGAAATATCCCCTCGCCTACAAAGTGAGATGGGTTCATAATGTTCCTTTCTCTTATTAATTTAGTTGCAAGATGCTCTCTGAATCACTCGCCAGTATCATCATGCAAACCCTTTCACGGTAGTTAGGCTTTATTCATAGGAGCACTCGCCTTGTGGAGTGTGAAAGAGCCCATTTATGCTTAATAATGATAATAACCAGCAGTTGGAGACTTGGAAAAGAAAGGAAAATAAAACCCCGCAGAACTTTACAGGAAAGGACATTTAGCGTTGCCAGGAGGGTGAGAAGGTCAGACATCTGGTGGTTAGTCTCGCCCTGGATTACAGGCAGGAATGCACGGCCGCGGAGCTGGGGCTCGGCCGGCCGCCGTGGCGAAGGCGCTCGTGGCCGACAGGACTTTGGGGTGCCCTGGGGTGCCCCCCGTTTGCACGAGACCTCTTTTGTTCAGGGGTGCAGAGCACAGAGCAGGCTCATTCTGCACAGCCAAACTCCCAGGGAGTGAACAACAAGGAGGAGAAAGTGCGCCCTGAAAAAATGTTGGGGATTAAGCGGGGGTAAGACTACCAAGGAAATATTTAGGGGATCCCTCAGAAATCATGTTGTATTCATCCTCGTTTATCATGAAAAAAAACCCAACAAATGGGGATCTCAGAGACCTGCGTGCCCTCATTCGGTGGGCCCAAACTTTCTGGGCATAGACTGTCAGATATTCGTAAAAGAAGTGTGTGTTTCGAGAAGCCAGCTGCAAACCGCCTTGCCACTTGGAGATCCTTCTATGAGGGGCCACAGACATGGCTGCTTTATTCTGCTTTAGTAAGGCAAAAACATTGCAAGTGTGGTGAAACTGCGAGTATCAAAACCACTCCGTGTCCTCCTGTGAGAGCAGTGGGATGGAGAGCTCCTATGGTCAGCTCTCTTGGCCACAACTCACTGAAACATATAGAGTAAGGGGATCTACATTTTCCTAAAGCCTAGAATAATGCTTGAGTTTAACCTTCAAGAGCTCAGCAGCCCACAAGAAAAGGAGTATCTTATTATCAAACCCTGTAAGATCTTAGAACGTTGTTCCTTCGGTGCTGCAATTTCAACACCCCCAGCGTTTATTGTAAGTTATCTCAAACATTCACCGTGCTCAGTTTACGTTCATCTCCGTCTATTTTTAACGAAAAAATAAACTCAGACGCACACTGGAGCAGTACAGAATTTCTCTTGAGTATCGTAAGACTGCTTGATCACATCTTTTCCTGGCACTTAGTCCATTGGTTTATGAATTATTTTGTTACACTGAGTACATAGTTGATAGTTTAATGGCTGGAAGTGATTGTTCTCGAAATATGGATTGAGTTGTCATGGTAATACATTGCTAGGAAGATTAAGGCATGCTTAATTTAAGGCATGCACTGAATTCTCAGTTGTTTTAGCTACTCTTTCCTTGCCATGTTTGGAAAACATCCTATCTAGTGCGATCCTCCAAGACGTCTTACTGGATTCCCTGTCAAGTAGTGACTAACCCAGTGCTTTGAGTCACCAATTTGCCATGCCTGGGCTCGGGCCAGTCCCGTGCAGCGTGCGGAGGGGCCGGCGGGGCAGCGATTGGCCTCCAGCACTGCCTGTTCTGCAATACCAGGAATTCCTTCCAGCCTCTTTGAACTAAATCCTGAACAGACTCACACTCCGCCGGAGCATTTGGCTCCAAGATACACAGGAAGGTTTTCAAAAGCACAGAAGAGTTCAGACAACAATGAGAGCTGGTTTTCTAGAATTTGATCTTTAAGAGTTTTAAAGGAATTGATAGCGATAGCTGGGGCCTGAGGAGATTTTCAGAAACACGTATTGAAAGTGTCGCCCCTGGGGTTGCCTCCCACCTGCCCCATGCAGCAGTTTGTTCAGAGAAAGTCACCGTAGTGATTCCTGTCAGACTCCGACAAAGAAGGTTTTGGTCGAGTATCTCAGTTTTTCTGACAGACCGGTAGCATTTCTGGCTTCTGTTGAAAGAGACTGGCTGACACCAGTTAAATCTCTGGTCATCTGTGACCTGTCACGGGGGATTTTTTCACGCAGCCTCACTGGCAGAGATGGAGATCGTGTGCGTGGGTGGGAAGGGAGAAGCATCATTTCCCCAAAAGCGGCTCCCTGTAACCAGCCCGCTTCAGTTTTCTCGGTAGATTCAGTCTGTGCCTCCCCATCTACCCACGGTGAAAAAGAATATATACGACAACCTTATCTTTGAGAAAATTTGTGCGGGAAAGGAGCGTTATTGGCAGTCCCATGCAGGGTCTCAAACCCGTGCTGGTGTTTGAAACAGGAGCAAAGAGAAACCTTCAGACATTGAAACGCAAGGAAAAAAACAAAACAAAATAAAAGGCCAGTCTATGAACATGTGGAAATACAATTTTCAGAATTGCCTAAATGAAACAGAAGCCCTGTATTTATTTCTGAACATCCTATTGCTGTGGACAAAGCAAATCCACAGCAATAAGAGTTAGCAAAGAGAACAGTTTGTTGTCAAATCCACTGACACAGAGTAATAACTCCTCATTGGAACTGCAGTCAACACCTTTCTTGTAAATCCAGCAAATAAAGATTCACTGCCCTGTACGTGATCTGCAGCTTGCAGCAAAGATGACCCCAAGCACATCCCAAGCACATGGGAAAAGGATCAAAACAAAAAGCACGTGATGGTTCTTAACAGAAACTACATTATCCATGGAAGGGACAAACACACATGGCCTTCAGATCCGTGTAAAACAATACCAGGGCTGCAGCAGGGCTGAAACTGGGAAAAGCAGATGCTGCCCAAAGCAGAATCTGCTCGAGAAGTTTAACATGCACAACACATATCAGGAAATCCGAGCGCTTTCATGTGAGCGGAGAAGAGCTCATTGCAAGCTCATTTCCAGCTAGCATCGATGAACCAAGCGACAGAGAGACTCAAGAGGCAGAATTCAGACCAGGAGCAGTACGTTCGCCCGGGCTGGTTGAGTTAGCCCTTGTATTCAGCTTCTTGTGGAGAGATGGGAGCCAGCTACAAAAACGAGGCCTGGCTTAAGGTCAAGAGCTACTGAAAAACACAGGAACGGTTCTGCGGCGTTTCCTCTTAAGGGACGCTATTATCCACAGCAAGGACCAGAAAATTTCAGCTGGTGCTCATTCATGGGAAATGAAAAACTCACACGAAGCATGGGGGTCCCTGAGACATGGCAGGAGGGGGGGGATCCCCCAAACCACGTGGTTTTCACACCTTCGGTGATGCATTCGGTTTAACCCTCAAATCTAGAGCTGTTTCTGCAAACGTAAGAAAACCATCTCTAGCTTTTAAATAGGTGCCAAATCCATTCTTTTGGCTAGAGAGTCAAATTAGCTTTGGGCCAGTGGAACAGACTAGATGATTTACTGGAGTCCCTTTCACAGTGCTTGCCATAATGTTATAAACCAATTACAACGTGTAGAGAGATTTAAGAGCATGCAAGGGCAATGTCCGACCTCCGCATGCAGTACAAAGCTGCGCAGATTGCGTGGAAGTTACCAGCATTGTTTCTAAGGACTAATACATCTCAATTCCTTTAGTTATTCCCAATTCCCAGTAACAGACATGGAAAATTTACACCGTGTTTATGGCTGATTTAGAACTAAGACTCAACTTATGGCTCAGCCGTGAAAAAGTGGCAGATAAATCTCATTGGATAAAATGGACAAATATCGGTGGTGTTCATGTGGGCTGAGTGTCTCCAGAGGAGTGGTCTCTCCTTGAATGGTCCTGGAGGAAGGTGTGGAGCTTCCTGCGTGTGTGCAGGTGGGCGTTCACTGTTTTCCATGCACACATCTTACAGATGGGAGAGAAGGAAACCTCCACACTCAGCTACAACTGCCTGCATGAATAGGAAAGGTCTGCTCACCACATTTCAGGTCCTCCGTTCTCTTTCTACACCACGGTGTTTGCATTTGAAGCACTAAGAAGGTGGCAAAGACCAAAGCTTTCCTCATCTGTCATTACCAAGCGTGAGAAGGTGACGCTCAGAGTCCCAGGGAGGAGGTGCAGGCGTGCTGCATCCATAGTCCTCGCCACTGCGTCATTCCCAGCCTCCACGGATCTCCCTCGGGATCTTGCAGAGGAACCGCAGTGCCATGCGAACAGGGTCAGGTGAACGGGAAAGCTCAGGCCAGAAGTGGCATCGGAAGCCGCTGGGTGCTGCGAGGGGCGGTGGCCGCAGCGCTGGTATCGCTGTTGGCCGCCTGCCCTGCCCTGGGGAGCAGAATGGGGCCGGCTGCAGCTGCCCCATGCTTAGGATGCAAACTGAGCCTGGCAGGGGGAAGGAAAAGCGGCTTGTGCCCCGAGGCTATTCTTCCCCTTCCTTTCTTAAAAAAAAAAAACAAACCACCCAAAAAACCTAAACAACTTACCCCACACCCCCAAAGATTATTAAGAGCATGGGGCTGACAGCTTCTCTAAAAGGATTTTTAAAAAATCCTGTGCCTTTTCAGGGTGTTATCTCAGGGAGAGTTATCCCGTAGGCATCACGCGAGGCTAAAGTCCCCTCCTCATCCGGAGCAACAAACATCACTCGCACAATTAACACGGCTCTGGCACTGGCGCGCAAGCTGCCAGCCAGAGAAACATGCAAAGCAGCCACTTGAAAAACAAAATTCCCCACTTTCTCGTGCATGTGGAATGAGCATGATTTATCTGGGAAGGAATTTGCCCTCAGTGTTGATCTCCTTAAAAGAGACGGTAACTAAAATAGCTACAGGCCGCTCGAAAATTAACCAGTTGTCGTGTGCAGTGACTTTCCCATCTTTTCCCCTCAGCCTAAACCCGGACTCTCGGCCCAGCATCCGTGTCAGTGCTTCCTTAGCCCCCGTCCCGCAGCAGGTCACGGCGATGTTCCTTCGCGGGGCAGGGACCCGTATCGCTGCTGGGTGGTTGCTAATTCAGCGGAGGAGCCGGGAGCCCCGCTGGCACGGGCTGCCGGGGCCGGAGAGCCGTGCCCAGCTCGGCCCAGGCAGAGCTGCCCGAGAGCGGGAAAGAAGAGTTATTTGGTAGGCAGGGAAGAAGCCAGCTGACACAAATTGCTCACCCGGCCAAACAACCAGGATTGCAAATATCAGGAAGCAGGATTAGAATCACAATTTGTTGGCACAGACGTTATTGGCATAATATTGTTTGTGAAACCTAAAGTGAATCGGTCGCGGGGGGGGGGGGGGACGGGACCAACCAACCAACCACCAAAAAACCTCCCAAACAAAACAGTCTGTCTTTTGTAGGTTCGCGTACAAACTCTCCCACACAGCCTGGGACCAAGTTTTGGATCGAAGCCTCAGCTCGGCTTTCATTTACCGGCCAAAAACAACAGAGCGGATTTACAGGGGGGAGGGCTGGGCGATGCGAGGGAGGTTGTCATCTCCTTGGGTTGTCTGGGCTGGTTTATGTTTCCCTGTCTGCATCCCAGCTGCAGCTGCCTTCGCGTCCCCATGCAAGGAGGAGGAAGATGAATCCTGCTCACTTTGAAGAGCTCCTCGCCCCTGGTGGGCGCCCAGGGCTGGGCAGGATTTCAGCCCTAACACCTACAGCTGTCTGTCACCAAGAAGTGGTACCGAATCTGAAACGCCTGAGGTGGACGGGGCACACCTTGGGCAGGAGAGCTGCTGCGGGCAGCGTATTCGCAGGGAAGCTCCAAGCAATTAGATGCTGTCCCACATCGAGACGCCGTAAGGATGATCGTACCTTCATCGTAAGGATGATAAGGTACTACGCGATGTAACAGAGGTTTTGTCAAGTCTTTTTACTCAGGTTATTATTCACAAAAATCTTTGGTTTAGTCTTTGGTTAGAAAAAACAAGAGTTCATTGAAGGGTTTAATGGACCTTTAAAGACATCACTGCAAGGACTGCCAAATTAACCTGCCAACCCAGCATTATTGAGCTCCTGGAAATTCACGACAAGGAAATGTGTGTTTAATGTACCTCATTTAGCTCCTATTATTCAGAGGAACCAGCAGGTGTATTTCTCTGAAGCACACGAGATGCTAATGGAGACAGCGTGCAGTCATTCAGCCTGCGCCTTTCTAGAACTGAAGAAAAATGGTTGGAAGGAAAAATACTCTTTCCCCTCTCCCCAGAGCCCTCCAGAAGCAATGGAGGTTTTTCAGTCTCTCTTTAAAGATCCAGCATTTTTATTCTTTTCCACTGCTTCGACCAGCATTTATCCCCCACTTGCTGTGTGCTTCACTGCAGTTCAGCAAACTTCGCTTTACGTACCAATGCCTAAATACAGAGATACTTATTTATGTACTGCACTTGCAGTGTCAAATACTAATAAACGAGTGAGTTCCTGGAGCACAGCTCAAATATCTGCCCTAGACAGCTGATTATTGCTGTTGTGGCCTCTCGTAGCAAAGCAGCGCAGAGCGGCTCGGTTGAACAGATGTCCACAGAAACAAAACCAGGGCAGTGTCGCTGGTAAGACAGGACAGGTCCGTGTTTGCAGCATGGGGCAGGAGACCTGGCGGAGTCTCCCAACATGCCAGCGGCATCCCCAAGTCCATCTGACCCGTACTCTGCTCCTCTCCCATTTTGTGCACTTCCGACCCAGGCTGCCACCCTGAAAACCCTTCCTGCCCTGCTTGCTCACCCGGGGACACACTTTAACACCTCACCTGAAACATCACCAAGCCCTTAAACTTCTGCACGTGCCCCAGATTGCTGCAGCTCCCGTGGCCCCAGCACGGCATCCTCCGTTCTCCCTTCTGCAGACCCGGCTTCTCGCAAGGTGCAGTCGCAGTCAACCCCGCGCTCGCACAGCAGCCAGAGGTCCAGGCTGAATTCCTATTTTTTGCAAGAAGAAACTGAAAGCCGCATCTTGCACTTCCCAAGAGAGTGCCAGGGCTACCAAACTATTGGCAGTTATTTGTCAACGCGCTATTTTACCCTGCAGATAGAGGCGCACAGACAAATACTTGAAGATTGACTGGTGCCGAGAGCAGGATGCTATAGCACACTGCTGGGTCCTGGGCTCAAGCAGGGTGGAAGGGGAACAATTCTGGTCTTTGCTTCCAAAACTGCTCCATCTGATGGCGAGTTGGTGTAAAACACATCCATAACCCTACAAGTGAGAGCCCAGGTCCCGCCGAGAAGCTGACCCTTTGCTCTCAGTTTCTCCCTCGAGCACCAGCTCCTTCGGTAGCGTCGCAGCAGGGTGCAAACGTGCGCACCCAGCAACGATAACACCTTCAACAACGACAGCAGGGATTCACCTAAGTAAATCCCTTTACGTTTAGCTCCCAGCATCTCTGTGCCGACACTGCATCTCTGTAGTGAACATTTCTAACACTGTGGACAGCACATCCCTGCCATGTTCCTCTCTTTAAAGACATGATCTCGGACAGAAATGGAGCAGAGAAATTGCCTGTATCTCCCAGAGTGAGAAGGGAATAGCTACAAGTCGCCTATCAGTATATTTTCACTGGAACATAGAAAATCACTCCGAAGTTTAGGAGGCTGGGGAATGCCTGCCAGCGGACTGCAGAAACACCAAGATGCTCTTACCACAGCGGCTTGAGTGCTTGGGAAAGGAATCGCGTGAAACCGCCTGTCACAGCCCCTTCTGGAAGGGGCCCTCTGGACCACCGACTCCAGCCCGACGTCCCCAGGGCAGCAGCCCGGGACGTGGGCGAGACGTTTAAAGCGGGGCGATCTCTCTCCCCTCCTGCCCGAGCCTGGCAGCGCTCCCGGGTGCAGTCTGTCCTCCCACCAGAAGCGCCGTTGCTGAGCCTGCAAGCCACAGCGTTGTCCCCGGGCTTTGCCAAAGGGGCCTCCTCTGCAGAAATGCTGCTGGGCACACCACGGCGAGAGAGGGATGATAGGAGAGTAAGGCACGGATCTGCGTGGCGCGGCTTCGCGCTCCCTAGGGAAAGTGGCGCTGGGGAGCTCTCCCAGCTGGCCGGGGCTCGCCCTCCCGCTTGCTGCTGGTGCCACGCGCGCGGCAGCGAGGGTCAGGGTTGCAAACAGAGCCTCGCCGTTGGGCTGGGTGCATCGTAGCACAAGATGATGGAGGCAGTTGGAAGAGATAAGAAGGGGGTTATTCTGCTGTTTCCCATAACGTGACTCTGGATTGTGCTACCGAGAGACGAGGACACCTTCTGTCAAGTGGGGCAGTTTGAAGCAATAATGCTATTTCCCTTGTTTCATTAGACCTTCCTGTTTGACACTGAAGAGGACAATCCTTCCTGATGTCCTGTATCTGCATTCCGCAGCATCCATGGCCCTTTTTTTCCCCGCTTACCTTCATTCCCATGCAGGTATTTGCAGAGCGGTACAACCAGGAGCCGATGGGCACGGGCTCCCCAGCCCCTCTGCCCTCCATTTCCCTCGGTGCTGTGGGTTTCTGGAAACAATGTTGGATTGCTCCTGCTTACTAAATCAGTGCTGGTTTTTACAGCGCCATTTAAACTACTTCCTCAGGAAATTTCACAGGCACACTGGCAGGCATTGATTTCAAGCAGAAAATATCCCAGCAGGAAACTTAAAAAGGAAAGATGTGCTGTAATTATATCTCTTCTGGGCTTGCAAGACGGAGGAAGACAAGATACAAACTAACACATGCACTGAAGCTATAATGTGCAGTAATGCCGTAATTAATACAGTCAAAGCTTTCAGAGCACTTCTCGTGCAGTCGGAGTTTGGAAGCCTCAGTGCACGGCTTTCCATTTGGTCACGCGCGTGATCGCGGCAGTGTCGGCGCTGAACGGCACGGACCTTCTCATCTCATCTCTCCGCAATCCAGTTAAACAAGCGCAAGCAATTAAATACCTGTGGCAGCTTCTGGTTCACAAAAAAGGCCTGAGATGCAAGTCCAGGTTTTCAGTCAATTTCTAGAAATACTAAATGCTTTAGTAGAAGAAAAACAACTGCACAATGGATGTGGCTCTGAGAAGGTCTGAAACTATTTCACGCTGCTATAACAATAGACATTAATTTTATGGAGCTTCTTTGAAACTACCTTTTCTCAGCCGGTTTAGGATCTGCACACAAAGTCCCCCCTTTCCCTAAATGAAAATTAATCTGCGGTGGCTTTTTGCTTCAAAACATAGATGATTTATAAAGCACGGATGGGTTTTAGGGTGATAATTATTTGCAAGTGAAATTCCCAGGTGGAGAAATGAGAGTTGGAGTGGGGGGGACTAGATTCACAACTTTTTTTGGTTTCAATGAAATTAATTTCAGGATGCGTGTGCCAGAGAGACCACGTATCCTGCCGTCAGTCCCATGATGAGCCTGCGGTTGAACCCAGGTTTCCCATGGTCCAGAGAGCATCCTACCTCTTGGATTGTGCCTTCTCTCTAGCACTCCTACGAGGCTGATGTCCCCGGGCTGCAGAGCAGACGTAACACGGATTGAAAGTCTCTTGCTGTTAGTTTGCTACCTGCCTCTCCTTTGAAAGGAGAGCCCTACTAATACGAAGTGGGCATCCTGCTGCTCCGGTGTCCCAAAGCCACCCCATCCTGTCGGACAGCAATGGGGAAAGCCCAGAGTCAGACAGTGTCACATAAGGACCAAGTGAGGGATTAACCCTTTCAGCCGAGGTCGGTCAGAATGAGGTTGCAACCACAGAGCACGTGGAAGAGGCTGCAAGTCGGCACCAGGAGCCACGGAACAAGAACTGTTTTCACTTTTAACAACTCAGGCTGTCCTTGAACTTGCACTGCGGAAGACAGTCGCCCTGCAGAGCACCCCTGGCCCCGACACAGCCAGCCCCTCTCCAAAGTGACAAACCCAGTACCTTCACCCAAAGGATGGATACGATGAGGATTTGGGGTTTGCTAGCTTTTGAGCATACTATTGGGGGGAAAAAAAAAATCACTACCCAGTTCTTGCATCTGAAAATCTGTCAAGCAGAAACTTCAGTTTTATTCTTCTAAACCTGATTTTGCAGGAGCATTGTATAATAAGTAGGTTTTTGTCTCCCACTTCTATAATTTAAAGCCTTTGCCACATACACTCAGGTACAAACATCACATTTATTTATGAAAGGGGAAAACACGCTTGTTATTTTACATCTCTCCTCAGAGCAGATTTACCTGTTGTGGTTTGCAGGAAAAAAAAAAAATAAAATCCTTATTATTGGCACAAGCAGGAAATTCAGGCATAACTTTATAACCACATTTTATAGACCTGATCTGCGGACGAGGCGTTCCTGGAGACGCTCCTTTCTCGCCCTGCTGCTGCCTTGTAACTTGTTCCACTTTCCTCACCTCAGAGCTAAAGAAGAAACGAAGCTTTTATTTCAAGGCTCAGTTTTGCGTTATTACCAGCACAGCTATTTATAATCCCTGGAACAATAGCTGACCTTGGCCCAGCGCGAGCACTTGGATACCCTGCGCCTGCATTGTCCCGCAGCATTCCCACCCCGCTGCCTGCGGCTGCCTTCCCTCCCCAAGGCTGCCAAGCCCTTGGACGCAGGGTGGGGACATCACAGAAATCACAAACAAAGCGAGGCAAGCCACGACACTCAAGGCTCGACCCGCAACGCGTCCGAAGCCGGGGAGAGGTGATTTCTCCCTCCCCCAGCGAGCACAGGGAAAAACTTCCCCGCTGACCTCTGTGATGAGATAGTTTGCTGTGCTATCAGCGGTTGCTTCTTCAAAGCATAAAGCAAGCTCTTCTCCCTGGTGGTTTTTTTCCTTTCTTCCTGGAAAAAAAGCCAGGTGTCCTGGTTTTCCTCCTGGGTTATTTTTGCAATAAGGAAACCGCAACTAGAGAGGAGCGGGGCACGCACCGCCGCCTTGACCCTGCAGCCTCGCAGAGCCCCGGCTGCGAGCACGGCCCTTGGGCAGCCCCGCCGTGCTGCGCGGGAGGGACGCGCTGCCAGCGCCCGCCGCCCTCGCACACGCCGACGAAGCCTGGATCCCCTCGCTCGGTGCTTATCTGCCGGCGCTGCCCGGGCAGCCCTGGCGGGGCTCCTCAGCTGCACGCTGGGCACAGCCCCCGGCGCGTTTGCAAAAGCAGGGCGGCGTGGTGCGATAAAGCCGAGGCCGCCGGGCAGCCTGCAGCCAAAGTGCTCGGCAAGGAAAGGTTAGCGAGGAGGGGGAGCGAGGGAAGGGGGGTGCCAGAAATCAGCCCCAAAGCAGGGGCTTCCCCTGCTCGCTATGGGGTCAGATGGACAGACCTGTTGGCTTCCAATACTGCCCGCACGGAGCAGGTCCAGGGGTGCAGGGAGCTGCCGGCCAGACCAGCCAGAGGTCCAGGCGCTGCCTCGGGCTTGCTTTAGAGCAGAGATCCCCACCAGAGGGACCTCTTGCTCAGAGCTGGGGAAGCCAGGCTCCAGCCATCCTTCTGGGCAGGCTCCTGCCCCGCTGCCTGGGCTCCTGCCCCGGGGCGAGCCGCGGGCCGGGCAGAGGCAGCTCTCGGGCTGCATCTTCCGTCCATTTCTCCCTGGATCAACACCTAGGTTCAGCTCTTTCAGAGAAGAGGCCTGGATTTGCTGGGGGGGGGGGGGGGGCTAATGTGGGCAGCACCCCATCTCCCCCAGGCGCGGGGGGAGGCAGGAGGGCAGCCCCGCACTTGGCTGTGCCCCCTCGGCACGAGGCCATCGCAGCTACCGTGAAATTAGACTGTTCGCTGAAGTCAAAATTTCCCGCACAGTGATGGCGAGGAGCAGCAGCCCTTGCTCTGAGCCCAGGCTCGGATGAATATCTCGGGATACAACTACTGAGCTTCCAGGAGAGCGAAGCCCTGTTCTCGTTTTCAAGGAAATGACGCATCCTCCTTGTTCCGGCAGCAGCTGCCGCTGGCTCATGCGAGGACGGAGGGGCAGGAATGACAAGGTGCTTTTGGCCTCGCTTCTCAGCAAAGCTGCCGAGGAGCCACCACGTACCCACCGCCGGGGCACGGGGACTTCAGCACATCGACAACTTCTGTGTTTCTCCATCCATCCCAAATCAAACCTCATTGAACAAGAGAAAGCGCACGTGCACGGTCCTTGTGCCACACCATCAGTCGGCCCAAGAACCATTCGCTGGGAATCGCGTTCCTTTTCCACCCGATCTAGACCAGACATTTGAATTTGCAGCTTAAATCCAAGGAGGGAGGGAACCTTTCATCCCTCCCACTAACATTTGTGTAGAAATTTAATTTAATTCCTTCTGATTTGGGGATTTCCCAATCAGAATGAAATCGAATCAGTACACTTGCATAGAAGTGTTTGAGAAACTGGGTTCCCCACCTCCCGTTAAAACCCATTTCATTGCGGGATCTCCCCATCCACACCTCGGAGGAGAGGCAGAGCACCCCTCTGTGCCCAAAGCTGAGGAGCCACGCACAATTAACCCCTCCGTGGGCAGATCTGAGGGTGCACGGACCAAGTGGACGTTATCAGAGCGGCTATTTAAGGCTGAACGATTTCCTCCTCCCTCTCCTAATAGGATGCTCAGCTGGCGCGGGGCCCGGGGGCGGGAGGAACCTGCCAAGGAAGCAGTTCTGAGCCGCGGCCGCTCTGCTGGGGGATTTTTATTTCTCTCTAGCATGACTCCGAGCATAAATAAGCTCCCACAACAATTGGATTAGAGGTTAGATTGCCTCCCAAAATCCCCAGGAGAGCAGCAAAAACAAGGAGAGGATACGGAGCTGCCTGAGAGGCGGTTTGTGCCAGCGTGCACCTGCAGCGAACCCCAACCAGCCTCGCAAACAACACCCGGCAGGTCACGTAACGCGGGGAGGACGGGTGGCCCGGCAGCGCCCGCAGCAGCCCCCGCCTCCCGTTAATATTGCATCGCTTCTTCACGTCAGCCTGGGTTAGCAAGGGCAGCCTCGGAGCAGAAACGCTGCGCTGGAGTTTAATTGCTGACACGGTTTGGAGAGGAGGTTCAGGGGCAAGTAAACACACACAAACATTTGCAAGCAGGAGCCTACGATTAACGCTGGTTTCTAGACGGCTTCCTTGGAACTGCACTGGAATTACTACTGTATCGCAGCACGTATGGTGCTATCAGGCAACACCAGAACTGAATCACACCTTAAAACGCTTTCTGTGGAGCTGGTTAAAGCGCAGGGGTTTCCTTCCAGCCCTGCTTCCCCGGCACCACCCCGTGCCTCCGTCCAGGCTGAGGCTCCCACCTGCACCCCCAATTTTTTACAGAATTCAGTGTAAAAAGCCTACTCTCTCCCTCATGCCATCGCAAAAGCAATATCGAGCAGCCTGCCGAGCATCGCTGGGTGCTGCGCTCGGGCAGGGCTGCCTGAAGGTGGCAGTGCTGCCGGCACTTTGCCTGCAGCGCTGCCCGAGGGACCCCTGCAGCAGCTCAGGGGACCGAGACCCCCGGGCCAGAGCGACGGGGCTGCTCGGTGATCACAGAACGGAGGGGGTTGGCAGGGACCTCTGGAGCCCACCCAGCCCAGCCCCTGCCAGAGCAGGGTCACCCAGCGCAGGCTGCACAGGGCCGCGTCCAGGCGGGTTGGAATCTCTCCAGAGCAGGAGACTCCGCACCCTCCCTGGGCAGCCTGTGCCAGGGCTCGGGCACCTCACAGCAAAGAAGTTTTTCCTCATGTTCAGGCGGAACTTCCCGTGTTCCAGTTTGTGCCCGTTGCCCCTTGTCCTGTCGCTGGGCACCACTGAGAAGAGTCTGGCCCCTTCCTCTTGACACCCGCCCTGGAGATCTTGATAAGCGTTGGTGAGGTCCCCTCTCAGTCTCCTCTTCCTCAGGCTGAACAGCCCCAGCTCCCTCAGCCTTTCCCCACCGGAGAGATGCTCCAGGCCCTCAGCATCTCTGTACCCTCCGCTGGACTCTCTCCAGTAGCTCCTTGTCTTTCCTGAACTGGGGAGCCCAGAACTGGGCACAGGACTCCAGATCTAGCATCTAGTCATTTGGCTCCACACCAATTCAGAGTGACCACACTTATAAAGTATAATAATAATAATAATAATGTAATTCCTTTATAAAAGAGGCCTTAAGCTTTTATGCCCATTTGCTATACGCTGTGGCAGCATCAGATGTTGTAATGTCATCCCAGGGAGCATCCTGCTCCCACCAAGACCGGCTGCAGGCAGCGAGCCAAGGGCTGCTCCTTCCCCTTTCCAAAAACTTCTTTTCCTGGGAGGGGAGTGGGGAAAAAAAAAAACGCGCCCTGGGCACAACATTCATTTATGGTTTGATAATAAGGATGTGGACATAACTGTTTGGTTTTTAAAATATTTTTAGTCTTTATGGTTTATGCTTTCATATCAAAGAAACTAAAACCTTGGGAACCGAACCGTGTGAACCATGTGAAGAGTGAGAACTTTCCTGTTGCATAGGCGCTGGAAGCAGATGGACTCAGCTCTTGACTTGGGTTGGTTTTGGGGGTTTTTTGGAACCACAAGGCCATAGTTACAGCCGTGAGAAAACCTCTTACATTTTGGACACTGATATCCTGATGACTTAAGAAATTTTGAGGATGCCCAGCGCTTTTGAGGCTTAGAAGGGGTTTGGTTGTGTCAAAATTTTGTTCTGTTGTTAAAGCAGGTTCATCCCTTGTACCCGCTGGATCGCAGCCGTCCCCCTAACGCATCTCCAGCGGTGCCTGGGGAGGAGGGAGGCTCTACCGTACATGGCTCCCAGCGATCTCTTCACTTCCCACATCTTTCTGTTCGTGTTTTAGCTGTTCATTCTCCTCCCTTCTGTGGAGTCTGACCTCTGTTTCCAGAGGTGCCTCCTGCCACCCCCTGCTAGTCCTCCCCTTGCCGTGTGCCGTAGCGCGGGCTGCTGCTGCTGACCAGAGCTGCCCGAAAACACCGCCTGCCCCTCCACCCCAGCCGCTCCCAACCGCTGCCTTCTCCTCCTCCTCCTTCATTGCACGAGCGGGGCCTGGCCCTGCACAGGCACCATCCTGCCCCGACAGCTCGGCCAAAGAATCCAACTCCGTTTAGCTCACAACTCACCATACATGTCCATATACTGGTATTTACTTTGGTGAGAAAGATATTGCTAAGAAAAAACCCAGACATCCAAAGCCACCATGAATACTTCATCCCATCATCATACAGCCCTGATAACACACTGAGCTACCCTGTTCTTGCATCACGGTCTCCTCTCCCGCACGTTGCTGTGTGTTGCGTTGCCTGCTTCTCTCTCAAGCCTCGAGTTTAGGTGGCTTTCTTGTACTTGGGAAAATTATTCCTATCTGTTTTTAACTAGATTCCATCAGTTGTTGGGGGTTTTTTTGCCTACACCTGATTGCACCACACTTCAAACACGCTCTGAATGCATTATGAATCAGCTATTGATTTTTTTTTTTTTTTAAATAGAAATAATTTTGCTGTGGAGCAATTTTCAATGGTGGTAAAGATGGTAGTCCCAACTGGTGCCTCAAAAAATGGTTGTCACCCACATGCACGACTCCACCTGGTTATTAATAAACTTCATGCTAACAACTGAAATGCTTCATAATTATATGGTAAAATTCCAACCTCAAAATGGCCCTGCAGCCTTTGCAAACAGCTTGTGCTTCCTTGCATAAGTGGTAAGGCCCAAAGTGAGCAGCCTTTCCACGAGAAACAATGTCTGCGAGCTAAGAATCACAAGTGCTCTGAATTATGTGCAGATTAATTCTCATATTGATGTTAAGGGGGTTTCCTTTCTTGATATGATCATTTCCTTTAACGGCCGAGCTTGGAAGGGAGCCGTCCCCTGTGCCATTGTGCAGGGCTGTGCCGCGCTGGCCGTGGGGCGGGCGTTTTCGGGAGGGCTGCGGGTGCCGCTCCCGGCTCTCCTGCTCCAAAGGAGCCACCGTGGCCCCGGGTTTCGTGGGGCGGTGGCACAGGGAGTCATTCTGCAGACGTCAGCAGCGAGCTGCCCCGGCCACGCTCTGCTGCCCAGCAGAGGAGGAAAACCCCCGAGAGCTCCCTTGGTTTTGCTGCTCACACGGGGGGGTCACTGGGGCGGCTGCTGCTCCGTGAACATAACAGCCCCCTGCCAACTCCCTGCCCTTCCATTAGGAAACTCAAGTCTTGGGCTGTTTAGACTCAGTTTTCTCCTTTTGGGCAAAGGGCAGTTCCTCCCCGGCATTGCCTGGTGTCCTTGAAACACCCCGTCCTTTCCTGAGCTGCCACTCGTCGCCTGTTCCAGCCTTTTACCTTTCCTCCCCGGCACCATCCGGGTCCCTCTGCAGCCCCCCAGCTTTCGCTCAGCGGCACACGTGTGCAGACGCTGTTTTGACGGGCGATTAAGCAACATCTCCCTGCGGCAATCTCCAGGCAGCACCACACCAACATCTGCTTCAAACCCTGTTTTCCCAGTGCCCCAGACATGATTTCAGCTCAAAGCAGCATTTCATCATGAGCAGAAGCAACGATGCTGTAAGAATTACGTGCCTGCCTCATCGCACTGCTGCTGATTAACGTTCCACAGCCTTGGAAGAAACAATTCAACAAAACCCAAAGAGCTACAAAGGGAAAAGTATTCCCCATGGCCAAGTTGAACTCCCACTGAAATCCCTATAAGTGTTTCCACTGGCTCCAGGGGGAATTGGACCAGTCGCTATCCAGGAGACAACCTATAAATGGATGAGATTTCTGTGTGAGTCAACTATATATACAGCCAAATTTAGCTCCTTTCTCTCTCAGGGGGTCTTTTGTCTTGTCAGTGCTGTTTATGTGAGGAACTCTGTCCTTCTGTTACCTCAGTACATTAACGGCCAGGCACCTGGGGCGGTTACCACAGGCTGCAGAGCACGAAGCATCGCCTCCCGACTTTCTGCTTGGACCTGAATTCGTTGCCTCCTTCGTGTCAGCGTTTGCTTACGAGCATCGCGTTTGCTTACGAGCATCGCCTTCCACGATAAAAGTCTGCTCCCTCCGTTTTGAAACGGCACATCGCCGTGAAAAAGCAGCAGGGCTTCAGAAGAGCACGTCAGTTTGTAAAGGCGTTTTAGTAGCTGGCATTAAAATAAATACTTGCCCAGACTCATTTCCCGGGGAGCGCACCCAGGAGGAATGCTGCTCCCCTGGGATCTCCAGCAAAGCTCTACGCCGTAGCTGTCAGCTAGCTCTTGCCATCCTCCCTCACTGATAACTTCGTCTAACCAGCAACAAAAGAGCACCGAGTCTGGAAATCTTACTGGAAACGGGCTGTCAAAGCCGTAACACAGCACTCAGCCATTACCCAACAGCTGAATGAGCAGCGACACAAGGAGCTACACCACCACCTTTGTAGGTCCAGACATCAGAAAGTCATTAACCAGTAAATTCTGTAGCTGGAGATCTCCAAAACATTAAAAAGAAATAAGCGGCTGTATCTGTTAAAAGGGTTTAAGCAAATTGAGGCCAAGGTAGCTCTTCAAGAACACCCAGAAAAACAAGTGGACATGGGAAGTAAGTCTTCCAGATCCAAATCCACCCTTGTCTGCTTCACCAAACTACCACTCAAGTCAATTTAAGGGGATTTAGGAGCACCTGATGGGGTTTAAGAGGGGATTGCAGAAGACACTGGCAGAGAAAAGCCCTTAAGAAGCAACGAAGCCTCCCTCACACCACATGTTTGAGACAGAGGAACAAACAAAAGCTGTAATTACTAGAAGGAAACATTTCCAGAGCCAACAATTATCTAATTAAAATAAAGGCGGATATATGCAGGACAGACCTGAGGACAAGCAGCAAGTTCATGTCCCCAAACTGGCCTCTCTCTATAAACAACGCTTTCTGCCAGGAACCAGGCTTTCTGGTGTCTCGCAGCCAGTCCCCGCTTTGAGGGATTCTTCTGGGCAGACAGTTTGTGTTTGTTATTGTCATTCAGTGCCCTGAAAATAACATCATCTCATTTGCCTAGCTGTGGGCTGCCCACCTCTACCTCGAGGGCATCACATCAACGCCAAGGCTTTTACCAGCCACATCCCTCCCCTCTCCAGAAGGCCCCGTGACCTCCAAGACTCACGGATCCAACGCAAACCAGGATGCTATCAGGTGATGATCAATGATACCTCTAGACAGTGTAACAGGACCACATTCAGAAGATGAAAGAAAGAAATCTTCATCTGCTTAGTGGATGTTTTTCTTTTAGGAGACAGGAGAGTTGAATTCAGTTGGCTGCCACCCATGCTTGAAACACATATGCTGTCCATTTGGACCTGTCCAAACTTCATTGACTTCATTACACTCCCACATTCGTTGGCGTGATTGACCAAGTGTAATCCTAGAAGGTGTTTAACTCATGTTTTCATAGGCTACAGCCAGAGGCTCAGTGTTAACGTCAGAGGTGGTCATAAAGTCATTGCTTCACGCTATGGAAACTGGGTGTATAACGGCTTGCTGTCACCTTCCGGGATCATCTTCCCCACACACCCCAGTGATTTTGCTCTACGTTTCATTTCTTGGTATTATAAATTAAATTGTCCTCACTCTGAAAGATGAGAGAGCAGATTTTATGGTCTCTGCAGTTCAGAGGAAAACATATTAAAATATAAACATTAATGTAATATTACCTATAAAAGTGTGGTTGAGCGACAGCTACTTTTTTCCCCCCTAAGTATAATTTTCAACTTTTCAAAATTCCATTTAATCAAATTCATTTATAGCAACAAAATTAGAATCTAGATAACTAGGGAAATTTCCTTTCATTTACTTTTTTTTTTTTCTGCTTCTTTCATTGCTTGGCTCAAAAGCAAGTAGAGTGTCTCTTATCAGTCTTCCATGCTTATTGTTAATTTTCTTCTATAAACTAAACTCCAGACGTCTTCCCTGTAAAAGCATGCCAGAATTTACAGTGGCACCAAGCTAAAGCAATAATTCCTGCAGAAACTAAGCAGATTTCATTATTGTCAGCATGTTTTTCACATCAGAGGAAAAGGTTGGACAATTCAGATGTCACATAAAAGGCGGGATCGTTTTACTGGGAGACAGGGCTGGAGGATCTCAGTTCCTTTGGTATTTTAGGAGCTATAATTCCTCCTGCAAGACAAAGGACTGAGCTGCAGAAATCTAGAGGCAAAATACTGAAACAAAAGCTTTCTCTTAATTTCAGCAGAATTTGGACCAGCACAGGTATGCAGAAATAAGTTTGTTTTGCATCTCCTTCAGCTCTTACAGAAGGTTTTGGCATCACTTTTAGCTGAAGCAGGCTGTTGCCGCGTAAGACAGGTCTGCAAGGTTTGCCAAACTGAGGAAGAAGCTAATAGACCTTCAAACGAGAAATCTGTCCTGGAGGCCAACATCTAAATTTCTCATTAATTCTCTAGTTGCCTCGTGCAACCCCCTGGAATTCATCCAAGAGCTCTGGGGCATCGGGCATTTATCTTTAAATCAGATCCTATCCTATCAGCACCCCATTCATTTTATTTTTTAAGTTAATTTCTAAGCAGGTCTTCTTTCTCTCTCCTCGCTTTCACCTCCTATAAACTCTTGTTTGAGTGTTTGGGGACAACAAAACCAGGCTCTGCCGACCAACAGCTTCTTGGTCTGCATGGAAGATCACAGCACAGGAACAGCAGATAGCAAGAGTCCTTCTTTCTTTAACCTTGAAATAAGTTGTGATTTGGAGGAACTGCAGGAAAACAAACCAAAAAAACCCCCCAAAACCAAGAGAATGTAGGAGAAACCCAGCACCACTGGGGAGTACAGAAATAAATCTGTTACCCTCACAGGAGAACAGAGGCACTTTCAGTCTGCAGTCACTAACGCAGACAGGCAAATTCAAGGAGACTCCTTAAAGCTAAGAGCCCTTTGTTAAAAGATAGAAGGGTTTCTTGGCCCAAGCGAGGCCCAGAGGAAAGGCAGGCAGCCTCTAAAAAACCTTGAGGGGCTTCACACCTCTGGGCTGTTTCCCTGCAAGAACAGCCAGAGAGAGATGCCCAGAGACCTACATCTGCCCACACTGGAGCTGGGTTTGTTCCTCACAGTTTATGTATATGATGCTGCTGAACGAATGGCAGAAGAAGGACTTAGGAGAGGTTTTTTCCATTTACCAGCCCATACTCACATTCTTCCACTTTTTAACCAAGTAACAGGAAGTCTACCAAGTCCTGACACTGTTATATAAATGAAAATCATCTTACTTACATGGTAACGGACACATATTTATGTTGATGTTTAACAGCTGATGAAGAAATAATTGAAACTTGAGATTAATAGTTGATTTTTGAAGGAATTCATGACTATACCATCAGTACTGACTCTGGAGGAGGTTCAATCCCAGAGAGACTAAGGCTCCAGCGTGCCTTAACGTCACTGCCAGTGATTGCTAGAAATGTTAAATTAGGAGCCAACTGGTGCACGCATGGCCCATGCCTGGCCCGTGGTCTGCGTTAGCATTCCAGATTGCACAACCGAAGGTGGAATAACAAAACCACGCAGAGAGCCACAGCCATTGAAAACCGCGGGACCCAGCCAAAGGACTGGGCTTTTTGGTCACAATAGAAACAGAATATTTTCTGAGTAAAATCAGAGACAAATGCTTTCAAGACCTTAGGGTCAAGCTTAGAATTTAACATTTTGACCACAACTAATGAAAAAAAAAGAGGCACGCGATAGAGCAGTAGTCAAGAATCCTAATGATGGTACTACGCTGCTTTTGGTTTTGACCATGAATTACTGCTCCTCATCACAACATAAAGTAGTTCTCCATCAATTTTTTAAAATTCAGAATTAGCTGGAAAAATGTCAAGTTAATATGCAAACCATCAGCCACATCTTTTTTGCACTAACACCACATTCAAAAGCTTTTGTCTGACATCGCTCCAATGACCTCAGTGTTTCACCATCCATTTCTGTTCGGCATCCAGATGCGCTAGAGTCCAATCCCGCCAGCTTCCAACAGCCCGCAAGAAACAGAGGGGCTTTTGCAAGAAGAGGGGAATCTAGGACTCTTTCCAGGAGGTTGGAGAGACCCGCTCCAGCGTGGAGATCCACAGGGAGCAAAGGGAGCAGGAGTGGAAGGACAATGCTGACAGACCTGTGCTCACAAGGCACAGTGCTCCGTTCAGGACCTTCCCAAAAGCGCACGGGAAAGGGAACCTCCAGCCGTTGCCCGACCTTCGAGCCAGCCCTGCGAGCACCATCTCTGCAAAGCCGGTGAGACGTGCTGGGTGTCGCATCACAGCCCAACCCAGGCCCAGGCTGGTCTCTTCCCTTCTGTAGGGTGATCCTGTTCCGATCGCCAGCACCTCTGCAGAAAGGATGAGGTGGCCTGGGACTGACAGGTCTTGGGTTGAGGCTCCGTGAAAATCAATCCTGATTCAGCAGGGCAGCATGAAGGCGCTTCTCCTTAGTACAAAACGTTGGTTATTGAGGAAACGGATCAAGATACAGTAGCACATTTAAAACAACTTTGCAGATGGTGAGTAGGCTGCAAAGGAAAACCCGGGACACAAAATATTATAGACAAAATGAAAGCTTGAAACAGCAATAAATTTAAGGAAATGATTTCTGAAATCCCTAGACTGTCTGCATACAGTCTGACCATATTAAAATGACTGTGGCTCTTTCCACAGCTCAAATACTTGACATGCCTGAAGAAACCTTATGTAAGTGGGAAATAAACTTGCTTACATTTTATCTAGCAAAACTGCCAGTTGTTGTGGCACTGTGCTGTGAGCGCTGGCACAGCAAGTCGTTTTCGTTTTCAAAATGGAACAGAAAAGAGGAACAGGCAGCAGGAGAGACCCTCCCAGGAAAACCGCACGCAAATGTGCAAAATACCCTGCCAGGCACCACGCTGCAACACCTATATTCCCTGCTCTGCTTCTATAGGGGAAACTTGGATGCCTGGAGAGGACAGCCAGTGCAAAGCAACTGGCGTTTCCAAAGAACAGTTCTAGCTTCTTTATCTGGGATTAAAATTTGCTGTTTTGCGTGAAGCACCTTCATGATCTCTCTTTTTAAGTGCTTCAAATGGATATTCTTTTTTCTGTTAGCTGCTTACCATTTGCAGGAGATGGTTGCTTTGGAGAAACCAGCAGTATGCCAGAAGTTTATCTAAAAGGCTGCAGTTTGGACATGGATGCAAGAAGGGAATAGCTTTCAGTATTAAAAAGACATTTTCCATTAATATTTGGATGTCAAGTGAGTAATTTCAGCATGTGGAAGCTACTGCTGGGAAGGGATATTCATATTTGTTAATGAGCAAAGGTCGTCTAGCCCATGCAGCCTCTCTGGAATGGACTGGCTGCTGGAGACGGCACAAGTGAGCTTGACTCAAAAATAATATGGCCTCAGCCCAGCCTCTGCTAATGAGTCATTTTGATCTGGGAACATTTCCTCAGTACAGCTGCCTTCAGATCCAAGCATTGACATGCATGGTTGAAGTCTTCAGAGACGTGGGAGAGTCAGACACTGTTTCCACCACCCTCTTCAAGAACAGGGAGTTCAAATGCTCCACGCATCAGGCTCCACGTACGGAGGTTCTTACTGAAGTGGCATGAGTGCTGAAAGTGGCCAAGTCTTCTCTACAAGTTTTTTCTCCTCAAAAATACCTGCATCCACAGATTTTTCCTCCAACTTCTGTGTGGGAAACAAGTGACTATGAATATTCAGTGTCTTAGATACTTGACTTTGCGAAGCTGAGGACTTAGCCATCTATCTGCAGTCAGAGGAGAGGTGTTCAAACGCTGGTAGCTCAGCTACACTCCAAACTCTTCCCTGACAGAGCCTGGCTGTGTTGGACGAGCAACGCTCAGATAGCTGACTGCGTCAGAGCTGCACCTCAGCTGGACATGTTCAACATCATCCTCTGAGGAAGGTGACCGCCTACAAACTGGGAAGCCACCTTCAGTCTGGAATCTCTGCTCACAACCCAACTGCTTGAACAGTTCTGGATGTCTCCAGAGACCTTCTGGGTTTCTGCTGGTACCGAGCCACTCCCTGGAGAAGGGTTCTGCCCAGCAAGACCGATGGAGGACTACACAGAGGCAGTACACTGGACATTTTCCAGAACTGATACGCAGCATGAGGGATATTGGTATGATCACAACAAGTGAAAGAGGGAGGGACTGGAACAGAGAAGGGAAAATAAGAAAAGTATGAAAGGAGGGACAACAAGTTGTGCCAAGAAAGGAAAAAAAAATTTAAAAGTAGGCATTTCTGAGGTGAATACAAGAGGAAAATAATGGTTCTTACAAAAAAAGTGGAATGAGGGAAGAGAGATGTTGGTGGATGCTTCTCTCAAGGCAAAGCTGCTCTGACAACCCAGCAGGGAGGTTGCTCTTCTGAAGACTGTTTGCCAAGCTAGCTTAATGGGATGTTTAACACTCTGGTAGCCTCGTTGGGCAAGATTGAGGACGAGGAAACAAAGAAAACGGAGGCAAGGCAGAAGGGCCAACACTTGTAAATCGCAGATGAGGAAGCCAAAGCCGAACAACGCAGACTGAGCAGCAACAGGAGGAAGAAAGCTGCAAAGATGCTTCATGGGCTCCCAAGGTTTGAATATTTGGGCAGAAAGCTACTGGTGCCCACATTCTGTGTACTGGGAGCAGCAGAACAACTTGAGGGAAACCACAGGATCCCAGAGCAGCCACCTTGGGACAGCAAGTCTGTCTGTAGGATCTCTGGGAAGAGAGGAGTCCCACAGACACCTTCACTAGAGCCAGTTCTTTGCACCAGCGACAGAAGGGAGGCTGAGGACCTGCTCCCAAGCAACAAGAGACCCCGGAGACCAGGATGACCCATTTTAAGAAAGTTTTGCTGCTATAAGATAGTTCACAGCTACCCTGCAGCAGACCAAGGCCTTCTCTACCAAGTGTGACTTAATCAAATAGTTTTACCTTTGTTGCCATGATTTAATGAATGTAGGAGTAGGAAGACAAACCCCAAGTACCTCCTACATTCATCCAAATCTTCCATTTGCTTCTGACATTCCTTCTTTCCCTTCTCCCCTTGGCCTCCCAGGGCCAATAACATTTCCATGCCATAAGCTGGAAACAATTAATGCAGAGACAACAGAAAAACATCCTTTAAAGATTAGTTCACATAAGTAATTGCATTAGCGTTCTCAGCAAAACTGTGCTGAAGCCAAAAGGCTCCTGGCTTCAGTGACTGCAGGTGGTTCCAATTATAGTCGCCCTCTTACAAGTAAAAACACAGGCTTGCTGCGAGTGACGGCGATTCTGCTCCGACAGTACTTGTGCGACACGGTTACGATACATTTGACTGCCAGAGACGTGGCTATCTAGTCTCCAGAAACAGATCATCAGAACCAGAAAAACATGGATGGAGTTTATAGTAAACGCAATTATACTACTGCCTTACAGCGGTGGTACGTTTTCTACATAAGGCTCATAAAATGCAAGGCATCTGTATGTGCAAAATATACAGTGATGGAGAAAAAAATCCTCATTAAAACCCAATAGATGAAACAGAACAAATTCCAGAGTCTTTGCCAGTATTAAGCTAACAGCAACTACAGCCCCTGGAGACCAAAGCTTTACAGACGTCTGCATCCCATCGGCACGTAGTTGCCAAAGGACAGGTAATGGTTCACAAACAGGCCTCGTGCCATGGTTTGAAAGGCCACGCTAACCTGAACGTACACTTTCAATCTGGATGGAGCTGCTGCTATAGACGTAACAGTGGTGTTACGGTACCGTATTATATATTTCTTTAAGTACCTATATTAGGGACTTATCTATTTATTTAGGCAGTGTACTTAAATGGAGAGGTAAACTTGCATGGCTGACAACACCAGCCAGAGCGCTTGCAGCTGAGCTTCAGCATTGTCCCAAGCACAATGCCATGGTCTACAGCCACGCTCGATGGAGTTGGGATGGGGTAGGGAGGGACCAAACCCGAAGCTGTCTCGCACCTGCTCTGGGCAGGCAGGGCCAGTGCCATCAGGGGCACCACTCGCTGCCTCCCATTTGCAAATCCTTGTTTCAATTCTTGCCCTGGTTAAAAATAACAAGGGAAACAGAAGGTAAAGACATCTTTCCACAAAGGAGTGGGCTGGAAGTAGATAACTCAAGGGTACATCTATGAATAGATCCCTGGTGGGTGGAGCTCTTTTGGAACAGCAGCACCGATACATGTCTTTGCTTTTGGACCCATGTGTGGCACACGCAAGTCACCAAAAGGCATTACTGCTAGGGCTAAGTCAGCCCAGCAATATCTATATGACACAATCCATACAATTAACAAGCCCAGAATTACCAGGACATGGGTGCTCAGGCTGATGGCCACTACACTCTTGTCTCCGAGCCTGCCGTCAGGTGCTACAGCCCGAGCTGCGTGTTGTTGCGTGGACGCGAGTCAGTTCAACTGCAGCCTCCAGCCGCAGCAGAGCCTTGTTCCTTCTGACAGGTCCGGTTCTAAGAGTCCGTCTAATGGGAATTTTGATTAATTGGCAGGATAAACTATTTCAAGGTGCCATTCTGCTTTCAGCGGGACAGCCTCTCTCAGCTAAGCCCCCAGCTTGAAGCAGAAAAGCCATTCTTTGCAGAGCAGCCCAAAACACAGGAGTTAGTGTTTCTTCCTCTTTTCCATCCCTCCCTGTTGAACAGCTGATACAGTCCCAGAAGTCAGGGAAAAAAATAATTTTGAGGTAAGAGTCATTGCTTTGAGGATGAATGATGAGAAGCAGGGTGTAAACAGGGACGTACATTTTAATTGAGCTTAATTTCCTCTTCCACTATTGCAACTGGGAAGAGTCTGTGGAACTGTAAGAGATGTTGAAAGTTTAAACCTGACAAGTTAATTCCTGCATTGTGGAGCCAAGAACAGATGTGAACCCATTAACCTCCACCTGTTGTAAATCTCCAGCAAGTTCTGTGTGCTCAAGGGATGCCTCATGACCAGCCCATCAAGCATTGCATGGCTGGTCAGGGGAGATCCTCTCCTCTGGTCTCCAAAAACCACCTTGGGCTTTGTAAGGAGCCAGCCAGCTCTGATACTCCCCGACATTCAGTCCACAGCACTGCCCTCGTCCATACGAGTAGCTGGGAGACCTCCTGCATCTCTTGGAGGGGAGGAGAGGGGAAACCACCAAGCTGCACCTGAGGTATGGGTGAGCTCCTCTCTGCCTCAGTCCAGCCTGAAGTACCAACCTCAGTTTCTTAAGCCAGTGTGAGCTGTGCTGTGATGGTCTCCATCTCTCTCGCCAAAAAGCCCACCCAAGATATAACAAGAAAGCTTTCTTATTATCAGTATACTAAGTTTTGGGTTCAGTGAATAGACATTTCCCAGCAAAGAAGGATTTTACTGGAAAATTGTTAAGCCAGATCTAATTTGCTCCTGAATGTAATAAAAATTCCAGACCAGATCTTCAAGTGCTGCAGCTCCAGCACCCGAGGCAAGGTGGAGTGATGCCACCTCAGCTGGGACCTGGCACACAGCGCTTTGGCCAGCTGCTTTCCTCTCGCTCTTTATGGGCATTCCAGTTTGCCTTTACCTTAAACAACCCAATCTGCAGTGGGGAGCTGTAGTGTTAGACCTATAGCTTGCTCCTTTTTTTCCACATCTTGCTATTCAAGCTGTTGTGGCGATCTCTCGCTTGAACCGTCCGTAATCTTGCGTTTAGCAGCGGATGGTGCAGGCCAACATGTTCATGATTCAATGTTTGTCTTGGTCTGGAGTGAGTCAGCTTTGCCTTTCAGGACATGGTTATCTACTCCCATGTGGGCTTCTCTCCCAAACCCTGCAGAAGAGGCTCTCGGCATCGCTCTGTTCCTGTCATTCCCTGTTAATCACATGGAGGTTCAGAGAAAAATACCAGAATAGCACCTTAGTACTTATTTACGTTAAGATAAATAAAATGAAAAAAAAAAATGGGTAGGAGTCAGGCAATGCCCATCCAAGCTGATGGGCAGAGACTTAAGAGTAATCTGCAGCCCAAAGGCATACAGCACCACGTTCTGGGAAGAGTAAAGTTCCTTCTAAACCACATTCTCTAATTTAGAGCTCAGTAGTAGGCAGCCAGAATTTTCTCATCCATTATGCAGAAAGAGGATTTATAATTGCTGGCCTTTCAAAACTAGACTTGTAAATGGACCTCCTTGTCACAGCAGTGGCGTCTGACCGCAGCTCAATTGCTTTGTCTTGCATCTGCGTGTCTAAGATGTTGCTGAATCCCTGTGGTCAGAGGAAGATGTTGGCCGTAGAGACATCCGAATCTAAACAAGAGTCACGGGACAGCAGACAGTGAAGAGCTGAGGCCGTTCCAACAGTGCTGATGCACAAAGGCAGGGAAACACGTACCTTAGGTCGTCTCCTGGTCTACGCATGCAAGATCCACATCAAGGCTTTGAGCAACAGTTGGGTAAAGCCATCACTAAGGATTTTGAAAAGCCATGCCTCTGGAGGGAAGGTATGTGTGGAAGAGCAGCCAGTTGAGTACCCCAGCCTCACACTATCAGATCTGTATCTAAGAGTGCATCGAAGAGCTCAGAGGCTTACCCAGCGGCAGTGAAATGCCTTCACTGCTTTGTCAAGCCTCACTTGGTGACACTTGGGGCTCTTAAGCATTAACTAGGAGTGAGACAAAACATTTCTCTCTGCTAAGATGTGCCCCTCCTGACTGCCCACACATCTGCAGAGGCTCAGAGGCACATTTCTTTCCCACTAAGTGTCTGCTTTAAATTAGACTCAGAAACTTGTTCCAGATACCAGAACATGGAGAACTCGTGACTCATGCACCGTCATGTCTATTCTGGCCCAGGGGAGCCTGGTGCCTCCTGTCAACCAGGGAAAGGAAAACCCAATGATGCTTTAAAGGGTATGACAAGAGGGTGCTGCAGCAACTGGGAGCTGCCAAGGAGTCTGCACATTATACGTATGCTCAGCCAGGACTTGCAAGCGGAAGTCAAGCCTCTGATTTAAGGTCTAGGATAGATATTGGCTTTCCGCAACAGGACAAACACACACTTCTGAGAAAAGTCGCTCAAGCACGGCAGACTGACCCTTAGCAAACCTGTGCACTGAGGGAGATTCAGCATTAAAGGGAGCTGGAGGCTTGATTACATGGTGACAAACAACTAGCCAGGTATCCCCTTTAAAACCCGTGTGATCAAGAACATGTATGTGGATACTATCCAAAGGTCCCCACCTTTCTTCTCAGCTGCTAAGGTGTCTTTCCAGCTGCTGAAAAATTCAACTTGGTTTTCCATGTAGTATCTGCAGTGACAGCATGAAAAAAAGGAAAAGGAATTGCAAAGGGCCGTTTTCTCTTATGCACGGGGAAAACACAGGCAGGATCACTGCCGATGCCACCTGCCTGGGACGGAAGGAGACTGCACCCTTCCTTTTGCCGCACATGCAGCCTTCCAGGGTGCCTGGGTGAGAAAGGCCAAACCTGAAAGCAGACAGTTGAGCAGCAACATACGGAGGTTATCAGCAGAATGGAAAGCGGGATTTTAGAGATAGAACTCCTGCAGTTTTCTCCTGCGATGAATTTCTGGATAGCGGGCTGGCAGTGTAGCACACCGCGTTCCAAGGAAGCTGGCAGGGAGCTCTGAGCACCGTGGATGTCTCTGACCAGCCAGCGATGCTCCCCTTCATCCCACACCAGGCTGAGACCTTCCTTTGTCACAGTCTTGTAATAAAATCAAGTGTTCGCAGGGCTGCCCACCTGGGTGCTTTATTTCCCACTCAGAATTAAACCAGAGAGAGTCCATTCAAGTAGAAAAGCTATGAATAAATTTGCTGCTGAACTCCACATTTTATACTGTAATAAAGCCTTCCTGAGATCCTACTATTAGTCACTAAAACTTACAGGTATCCTTAAAACTTCATTTCCTTATACGATCTTTTTGCTGCTCACCAAAACCCACCCAGGCAGCGAAGCGCAATTCAGCCTGTGCACTCCTGCAGCCAAGCTCACCACGTACCATTGGCTCGTTTCAAAAGAAAATTAACTCAGATGGAAGAAGTGGATGAGGATTTGCTACCAACAGCCAGAAGTTAAAAACAACAACAAAAACACCCCTCAGCATCAGGTAAAAATTTTAGAAAGCTCTTCTTTCTTCTGAGGTCCCATAGTAATCAGAATTTATTGAAAAAGGAGCTCAAAAAATATCTGCATAAGAAAGCAATAGCAGGGATGGTAGAGACCGAGTTATTTTGATAATTCATTCTTTCAAAGACTCAAGGTTGTAGATCTGTACTTCTCCATTCAGAAGCTGCTTGATCCGAGGAATACAATTTTAGAATTAATATGCCCACTGAGGACATTTGCTTCATTTCATCTCTATTTCGATACCATTGACTATGAAGTGACATGAATCAGTTTTTAAAAATATTAACAACATCTTTTGCCTGAAGATGAATTCAGTGAATTCATAAATGGCAGAAGTCATTTAAAACAGATAATTCCACTAAGATTTAGTGTTACATTTTTTCCATGTCTTAGCACTCAAAAATATTGTCTCAATACCAAGTAATGAGTGAGCAGAAACAAGAAAATTCTAGAAAAGAGCTTGAGAGGGAAAAAGCCCAAAACATGAAGCACAAGACAAGACGGAGCTCCTGTCTGGTGGCCACGGCTCCCTCCAGCCTCATCCCTGGCTCACTGCTTCCATTCAAGTTTTGATTTTTTTTCTTTTTTTTTTCCCCCCTCAAAATTGCATTAACCACCAGCTTAAAATGCCAGTCCCAAGACGGATAGCGACCACGAGAGCAGGTCTAACATATGTACCATTACCGAAAGCTTCCAACGGCCCTTTCCTGCTGCGAGACAGCCCCAGTGTAAAGGCTGCACCGTCACGCAGGGCTGTCACGTCATGCAGCACAGCTGCCTGTGGTGAGGCGTTACCCAATTTTCTCTTTTAAAGCCACCTTCTATATCACTCTGCAGGCATCCTGCTTACAGAAAATGGCCTAGCTGGAAGGGACCAAGACTTCAAGAAATCATGAACTTCTCTTAGGATACAGAACAGTGGAAGCCTGTTGCTATTTAGACTTTTTTTTTTAAAAAAAAAAAAAACCCACACTGGTCTTAGCTACAGTTTACTTTTCCCACTTAGAAACGTGGAAAAGTTTGTTCAGCTTAAAATTTCCTGTTTGGCATTAGCAGCTGCTGGCTACGATATTTATAAATATTTCAGCAGACATTTCTAGGGGAATCTGGTTACAATTAAACGGCGAGCAGCGCGGCTCTGCAGCCCCTCGCTCCCGGGCAGAATCCGCGCCGCCCGAGGTTACCCGCGGGAGAAGAGGGGTGGCTGCTCGGCGAGCCGCCCGTGCTGCGAGGCGAGCGTTAGCAGCCAGCGGTGTAACTTTAGGGGGCCTGTTTTTAAACAGGAAAGTGAAATCACTGGCTTGTGGTATCCAAATATAGTAGCTTGGGAAGAACATTTGGTCAGCAGGCCTGGGACCACCTACTCCGAGCGTTACTCATTGCGCTTCCCTCGCTCCCCAGTGCCCTCGAGCATCCCCAGGTTGTGCGGTGCCGAAACGCTCCGTGCTGAGCATCCCTCCCTGGCCGTCAGCCCCGGACACCCCAGCATTTTGTGCTCTCCCTGGTACGCCCAGCCTCAGTTTCCCCCTGTTCTTGTTAATCTGGCCTAAGGCTAAGCAAGCCAGAGCGAAGGGCAGAAGGAAGAGCCCAGATGAAGACAACCCTTTGATTTCCCAGGCAGGTCTGCCCATGGCTTTCTGAACCATTCACCTCTGCTGAACCAAAGGCAGGTTATTTCTCCTCAGGCAGCCACACACCTTGCTTCAGGGCTTCCCAGGGCCAGTTTCTTCCCATCTTTTTAAAATACCCTCCAATATGACCTGGACTGCCCTGGTCCTTAAAAAAAAAGGCCTTCAAACATCTCAGCATCTCCTTGGACGCAGCAAGACTTCTGTGCAGTTGATGCACAGCATCCCGTGTGGATGTGCTTTCGACCCTCAGTGCCATCACCCAGTGATGGGCAGAGGAGGAGCAGGAGAACGGGGCTTTCCAACGAGCCAGCTCACTCCGAGGAGCCAGGAAACCCAATAAACAATGAGGCAATGGTATTGCCTCAGAAACCACTAACCTGAAACAGCAGCTGCCCTTTTTACTGTAAAGGTACTTAGCTGGGGAGAGATTACTCAGAGGAATGGCAGGTGGAGAGGACACGTGTGCCAGTAAGTTGCTTTCCCCCAGACTGTCTGGTTTTTACCTCCTTGATGCTCCATCTTGCCCTCCCACTGTGTAAAGCCAGGGCAGCCCCAGAGCCTCTCCACTGCGCCCCAGCGACACCAGCCACGCAGCTGGGACCTCATGGCAAGCACGGGTCCCGTGCCCGAGCCCGGGCAGCCAGGCATGGATGAGCATCGTTCCTGCCCTGTCTGCACACCTGATGGAAGGCATCTCCCAAACCTGCACCAGGAGCTCTTCGGGCACAGCACAGGACCACGCCGGAGCCTGCACAGCTCAGCCAGTCCTGCTGTGGCTCACGGTTCAGTGCTGATCCAGCTCAGTGTCCCATCTTTTGGGACCTCAACTCAGAGGCCTCTGTAGCTTCACACGCATTTCAGAAAAGCTTGGAGCACGGGTCATTTTATTACTGTTGCCCTACATTTTAGGGTAACAGCACCACAAATGTAAGGTAGAAGCAGCCCAGAAGAAGAAAGCCCATAAACAATTCTGCAGTCAAAAGCTTTTATGGGAGAAGTGACTTTAAGTTCCTCATTTGCTGGTTTTATGTAAAAAAGAGGCAAAAATCTGCTGAGCAAATAAAAGGCATAATTGCACAGCCTCGCCCCCAGCCTGTTTCCGGCCGTACGCAATAGCGCCGTGAGCTTCCTAAAGAGCAGCATTTCCTGAGCCTCAAGTGCTCGCAGATGGTGTTGTCCTGGAGCACTTCTGCTGATGCTCCTCGGTTCCCTTTGCCTTGCGTGACTACTCTGCAGCTTTGCTTTGTTTATTCCACTTTTTCCTGCTCTGTAGTTACGAGCTAAGGAAGGGAACCAGCCACTTTTGCTAGTTTAATCACTTGTTGGAGCCAGTGCACGTCCGCGGGGGTGATTAACGGGGTGTGTCCCCACCATTCACGTGAGCGAAGATTGCAAAATCGGGCCCCTTTAGCTTGAGCGCAGGGATGGATGTACTGTTGTCAGGGACCAGTCTGTAAATATTTCTGTCATCTGAGCACACTTTGGGTTCCGCATGACGAGAAGGGTGAGCATCTCTTATCTGTCTAGGAGTAGGACCAGACAGACTTGGTAGGACACCCTGTCCAGCCAGACCCACAGCCTGGACTCTGAGATGCCCACCATGAGCCAGCTCCAGGCTGGAAGCTGCATCACCACCTGAGCCTGTCTGGTGTCCAAAGCCATGAACACCACTGACAGCATCGCTAGGAGAATGCACACCATGCTGGGTACTGGAATTAGGATGCCTGCAGCTTACAGCAAATGGATGTGTCTGCAGACTAGTGTTATAAAATCAGCCTTAATTATAAAGTCACGACTGCTGTCACAGTCATCATGATACTTCACCTTTCTTCAGAGCCATCCTCTGGCTCTTCATGGAGGTTGGTAACTCCACAAGTGCTGCACATACAAAGATAGTGGTGTAATATTTGGGGGTTACGTGGGATTTCCACCTAATGGTTGCTGAAATAGGTCACTTAGTCCAATTGTAAGCTCTGAAACAAAGGCAGAGAGCTAGAAGAGCTACACAGAAGCTGATGGAAATCCTGAAATCTATGAATTCATCCTCCTGCCGCCGCAAAACAACAAATTCAACAAATGCCCTCAGGTTCTGCACAATTATTTTCCAAACAGGAGCTCTCGATTCTTCTCCCAGGAGTAACAACTAAAATATAACCAGTTTTGCGTTTGTCAGATAATAGGGCTTGATGCGCAAGCTGCGCATGAAAAAGCTGAAGGCGTGACTTCAGAAGTCAGATGAAGTCCCATCGGAAAGACCAACTGAACAGAGAAAGAAGAGGCAGGTGGCAAGTCAAAAGCTACAGAAAAGTCAAGGATAAGCATACGAGGAAAGAGACGTGCCTGGGCCAACTCATGACAGTTCTGTAAAGAATTTTTCAGTGTATCGTGAATGGCAGCATCCAACAAACAAACCCTTCCTGTCACCTTCCTTTCCAGGAGGTGATAACTGATCTGTAGGGAGGTTATTCCACCGTAGCAGGAGGATGCTTTCAGGCGGCACAGTCTGCTGCCTGACTCACTGGACACCTGATACCCCTCTGCTCTTGCGCCAAATGACTTCTCCTAGGAAAAGTGCTGAGCTTTTGCAAAGTATTTAATCATAAAAATATTACAAAACAGCAAGGCATCATTCATCGTTGGCAAGAAAGTCCCCTAAATATTTTTTGAGGGGAATTTACAGATTTCTGCAAAACCTCTCAAACGTCTCACAAAAAAGGACTCGGAAGTAAAAAATGCAAGAGCTGCCTGGGCCACAGCTGGATGCCTCCGATGCCGACTGCTCCTTTGAGCCTATCTTTCACCAGCGCTCCTATTACCCTTAGTTTTCCTTTTTGCTCCTCCTGAGACAACAGCTAACAGGTGCAACGACTTCCCAGTAAATCACGTGTAGAAACAAGAATTCACGTGCAGCAGAAAAGCAGGGAGTACAATTTCTTCCAGCGATGGCACGTGGGTGGCTTCACCCCTGCCTTCAGGTCTGGCTTTCAGGGTCATCCTTCTGCAGCACATCTGGCCGCGATGCCTTGGCTTCAGCCGAGCCTCTGCCTGGCCTCTGACACCCGCGAAGGCTTTTGCCTTCCCACCTTTCACGTAGCGAGGCGCAGGGAGCTGCCGTCGCCCACCTCGCAGCCCTCCCAGCCCGGCCCCCCCAGGCCCCAGCACACGGGGCAGGTCAGCTCCAAACCTCTTTTGTAAGCTGAGCCAACAGTGCTCCGAGATTTCCATGATGCTGGAAGAGCACATGTTTTCCACTACGGCGCTGCGTGCGAGATCTCTCCTGGGACAAAGCACAGCGCTGCTTTTTCTCTTGCTTTAAATATATTTGCAGGCGGCCACCAGAAAGTAAAAGAATTTTCTAGAAGAAAAGCGTCTCTGGCTCTTGTCTCAAGATGTAAATGAGCAAAACCACCACGTTAAGCTTCCTGAAACCCAGCATTTCACATTCAACATTTGCTTTTCCAGCCCCTCAGAGGCACTGCTTGCTTTTCGCTGCTGCAACCCAGGAGAGCACTGGTGTTCGGCCGGCGCAGGAGTTACCCACCAGCATCTGCGGGATTTCAGGACTTAGAGCACACACTTAAAAGCTGTATTTTTCCTAAAGGGATTTCTGCATACATTTAATTATTTTGTTGAACTGGAGCCACTGCAAGTGAAGGAATCATTATTCTAAAAAAGTAAACAAGGGCGGCTGCACATTCTTGTGAATTTTCAATAGGAAAACACTCTTCACTCCAAAGGAGGAAAAAAAGCAAGATTCTCCTCCAAAAGGCTCTTATTTGCTCTCAGTTTGGCTCTTTTTGCCCCAGCCCTGGAGGGAGTTCCTGCAGAGGACAGCCCCAGTCCGAGCTCGTGGTGGCACGCACCCACATGGTCTGAATTTCAGGTAGAAATACTCTGACAACGCGAAAAACCACAAACCACTGGTGCAGTGTGGTTATGTGCCGAACACCCCGGTGGTATTTGCCACAAGAAGGCTCATCCTAAACGCTGCTCATCGCACGGCTGCCCCGGGGACTCTGCAGCCGCAGCAGCCCGGACCCTCGCCCAGCAGCACCTTAATCAGGCTTTGCTCCTTCCCCCGGAGTGTTGCTGCCTGGAGCTGCGGGGCGGGATGGGATGGGCACAGAGGGGGGCCCCAGGTCCTCCATCCCACCACAGCCCTCAGCTGGGACATCCCTCAAGTTCCCACACCCAGCTGGGCTCGCAGGAGCTCCCTGCCCCTCGACCAGCACTTCCCCAGCCCTCAGCACCAGCAGCTGCCTCCTTCCTTTCACTTCCACCTTTTGTCGCATAAAAAAAAAAAAATTAAAAAATTTCTTTAGAAAATGACAGATAAGTTTTCTATTCCCATCATCTCAGCACTCCTCATTTCCCCATCTTTCAGCTGCTCTCCTCTCGCTTCCTCCCTTTGCGCCCCTCGAAGGCTGAAGCAATAACGTCTTGCTGCCCTTGGTGGGACGGCTGCCAGCAGCCACCCTCACTCCGCAGGGGGTAAGGTACAGGGATGAAGATCCACGGGGAGAACAACCCCAAAGCGTCACCGAATCAAAGCGAGAGACGCAGTCCCTGCTGATCAACTCAAGCCGCTCAGCCATTGCCGTTGATCGAAGCCATCTGGGTAACCCTCCCTGAGCACAGTGGGGTGAGAAACCAACTCGGAGCAGGGAAAGGGAGGGAATTAAGTCATCTCAAGCGTTTCCACCAACACGAACCGTCATCTGGAGACACCAAAGCCCTGGGGGGCTTCCAAGCACAGAGCCCGTGGGAAGGCGCCCTGGGATGGCTTCCCAGGATGTGGGATCCCAGGGAAATTATAGAGGCAACACAACAGGGACACCAGCCCTGCGTCCGTGGCACTTTGGGGAGCTGCTGCTGGCACCCCACCGCGGCTACGGGGATGGAGCAGGCAGCAGGAGGAGCAAGGGAGGGAGCACTGCCAGAGGCCCGAGGATAAGCAATGGGAGAGAGCAAAAAGGGAATTGGGTTGGAAGGATAACGCACCTCTGTCTACTGTAAACGCTGCTGGGACTCGTAAACCCGGCGTCCCCCTCACAGCAAGCCTCGCGAAGTCAGGCCATACGCAAAACCTGAAGGAGACGATTGCTGCATCGCTACCAGCCCCAACGCCTGCCCATCAACCAGGCACTGGAAAGCCAGGGCTGTATTCCCAGGAGGCGACGAAAACTGCTCTCTCAGCAGATGGGACTTGTAGTTACTAAGCACGTCTAAGCAAAGTTCCCCCTACTCCCATCTACTCAAGTAGTTTCATTTTGCAAAGAAACACTTAATTGGTCACCAGGTCAGACAGCAAGAAGGTACCAGTGAGGGGCACTCACCTAGACGAGGATCAGGTCTACTTTCCAGCTTCCCAAGTTGTGGAGGGCTTTACATCGCTTAGCCATGAGGCATCAAGGAGGAAAATAAACAAGCAAAGCAAAACAAAAAAAAAGGCAAGACTCTGCCCATGCAACTGCATGTGCTACTACTAAGCAAGATGGAAGGTGGTTTTCCCTCTCTCCCAGGCTTTTGTAGGAGTTAGTAATTAATTACTCTAATTACAAAAAGCTGAGCCTCCCCAGGGACTCAGCCCCCTGATACGACTCTTCTTCCTTGGGCTGCTGGGAATAGGGGCTCAAGGAGTTCCCCATCACCACTCCGGCCTTAAATAACAGGACGGCATCACGCCAGAAGAATAAAAAGATGAGATGGGAGGTTGGGGAAGGGAAATAAAAGAAGAGCTTGATTATTTTTTCGCACGTTTGAGTTACGCAGATGGCTGAGAGCATATGGGATTTCAATTTGGGCTTTTAATAGAAAAAAACCTACCAGCGTGTTTCTCAGCCAGGGTGACCAAAACAATCTGGATTTTCTGTATTCTGCACTTGATACACTTTTTCTTTTTTTTGCCTCGTAATCCTGAGTTTCACCAAGCTAATAACGGGCCGGGGAGTGAATGTAAAGCCCTGCTGGGGTGAATCGGTGCTGCTGGCATCGTGGCACGCAGCGCTGAGCTCCAGCCGCCAGCGACGGCGGCCGAGCATCCAGCGAGAGGGATGCGCGCGGCTGCCCTGCACTCCTTGAAGTGCGTGACAGCGACTGCTCGTGGAATTACCGCCCAAAAACGGTGACAGGTCAGGGTCAGAGAGGAGAAATGCTTTGCCGTCCCACCCTAGTAACTATGAGGCTTGTAAATACTGATCCAACCAAATCTGACCCCCCCTTCCCGCTGCTCAGGTGGTCAAACTGTGTCATCAGGCAATTCAAGCCAAACAAAAAACCAAACAAGCATTATCATCACTTGTCATATTTATATTTTTGATTTTGTTTTTAATTTTTATTAAAAAAAACAACCATTATTAAAAATGACTCATTTACTGGAAGGCTTCTGCCAAGGAGAACTCTCATTTCAATCTTGTGAACAAAACGCAGCACAGTTAAAGCCCATAGGCATAAACAAAACCCAATAAAAAAAGAAAAGAGAACAGTTTAAACCATAGCTTATAATTATGTCGTTTCCTCAGTGTCAATAGAGAGGCTTTTGTTAAAAGCCTGCCATTCAGAATTTCATGGAAGACTTTTAAAACTCAGGGGAAGAAGGAAACACATGCTGGTTAAAAAAAAAACCAAAAAAATAAACCCAAAAAACCCCCCTAAAAAACAGGAAAAAAAAATTGCTTGGGTAATGGTTAATGAATTCAACAAATTTACTTCCTCCAAAGCAATCGCTGTTCGCCCAGCCATACATTTGGCCCTGGGTGATGTATTTGCTCAGAAACCTGAACATATACAACTCCTGCCAAGTCATTCTGGGCAAAATTTCCCAATTCTGGCACTGGTTTGGAGGGGGTTTGCAGCGACATCACACCTGGCTTCCCGCTCGGGAGCCTGGAGTTTGCAGTGCCAGTAGGTACCAGTGGGAAAAGGGGCTCTAATTCAGCCCCTGTGGTCTCCCCAGCGAGACAGCACCAAGGCGAGCTCTAAGCATCCCTCCGAGCTCCTGAATCAGGGCTGAATTAAGCACCTGCCCTTGTACGTACAGATCAAGCCCCAAACTGGGTATGTTAAAAATTGCAAATTAGTGACTACTTTGTAAAAAAACCAAAACCAACCAACCAAAACCTATCCTCAGTGTGGGAACTTTAAGGTTAAAACCAAATAAAAACGGTCTTAAAATATATACATATATATATGGCTTTGCATTTTTCCTATCCATTTCACTGGAAACAAAAATAAACTTCAGGGTGATATTTGGTTTTTAAAAACGTTTCTGTCCTTCTCTTTCGCTGTCAGCCGGAGCGGATGGATGGAGGCGCTGACTGCGGCTGCTCACGACGCGGCTCAGAATCCACCCGAGTTCTCCTTCATCCTCGCTAGTAACCGGGAGTAGACAGGTGCTGCCAAGGAGAAAACCGAGTTGGGTGGGACAAACACACAGCATCTCCCTGTCCCCTCCCGCTTACACTACATCTTGCTTGGAGCAAGAAAACAGAATAAACCTCTCTTTAAGGGACAGGGACATACAATGGAAATCAGAAACAAGCTAGAGTTGTTTTACCTAGTCGAGGATTCCTCTGAGAAACCTGCATGGTAAGAAAATACAAAGTTTGCATAAATACAACAAATCTCCGACAGCTCTAAGAACAGTTTGCATGTCAATATATTTATCCTAGTCTCCAAAAACGATGGATGAATGACTCGTCGTTCCTGGAGGCTGACACCCACAGTACCGTGCCGAGGTACAGTCACAGTGTGCTGCAAAACTGCAGGCTTCATGTTGCAAAATGTATTATTTCATACATAATTAAATCATGTAAGAAGAGAGGATTGGTCATTCCATGAAACACATACGCTCGCTCTCTTTGGAAGTCAAAATCTGAATGTGACATTATCTTCCGATCATTATTACCAAAATGTAATGTCAGTAGTTCTACAGCGAGAGGTTTTTTGCCTTTTACCTTGGATAACGCAGACGCCTGTTTGAAGATTTCCAATGCGGGATCCGCGGGCTCGTCACCTCTTTCTTGCGGCCTCGAAGCTAAGGGTGGGACACAGATAGCATTGAAATACTCTTCAAAGCACACAGACTGCTTCCTTCCAGTATTTTGGAGGATGTGTCGACAATCCCAGAACAGACTAATCCTCCTCAATAAACTGAAGCAATTGCCATGTGTCACCTCTCCCTCCCAAAGCAGCTCTAGATATTTCTAACCATGGACCTACCATGAGGCTGTAAAACAGAGTTCACTGCATAAATCACACCGTTCGTGGCCATGATATCGCTTTCAGCAACAGGCTCCTTGTTGATATGTATTACGTTGTTTTTCTGTTCAGAAGAAAAAAAAAAAAAGAAGAAAATGAGAAACTTTTGTCACCAGTGGTTTCCAGTTTTCTTAAAAGAACCCTCCCTTTGCATTCATTCATTTACTGTATGGCTGTAGGCGTTTTCATTCCTCTTGCCAATTAAGGAGAATGTAAAAACAAATCATAGCCTGAGCAGTTTGTCCTGGAGCGGCTGGCAGGTTTTGGAGCACGGACTTTCTCGGTGCGCTGCCTGGGAACGCTGTCCCGCGGCACGGAACGCATCCGCCAGCTCCCTCCTCCACTCGCGCCAGGAGGGGCGGCTGCGGAGATGGCATCAGGCGAGGGCGGGTCAGGACTGGACACGGGAAGAGCCTAGTGCGCAAGTTGGCCAACTCAATGCACTTGGAAACACTGGCCCTTCCATTTTTGTCCTGCGTTTTCTTCCTTATGCACAGAGTGGGTCATGGTTATTTATTTTCTGAAATACATTTTTTTCCCTCAATAGAGGATCCTACATTCTCTTAATGTAGTGCAGAATTTGTGAAATGAAATTGTACATCTAAATAAATCCTGCTGCGTTAAGGGAGCCCATGCAGAGATCATTTTTGTTACACTGAAGATGATGTGTTAGCCGAACAAGCTATTCATTTAATTTATTTATGCTTTTTCCCCCATGACTCAGAGTTAAATTTATAACAGCTCCTGGAAATCATTTACAATGGGTCTTCTGGGGAGAAAGCTGAAGAAAACCACATTTCAAGACTGCCAGCTTGTTGAACTGAACACATGGCAGCAGCCCCTCCGCTACAGCCCAGAAAACAGCGTTTGGTGGGACCGTGCACACATGTAGAAGGTGCTCCCACACCACCCAGATGAGCACAGACATGCCTTGGTCCTTGTCATGGACAGCTAAGCACAGCCCGCAGCCCCGCTGACCGCAAAGCCCCATCCGAGGCTGACTCACCATGCTGACTTCCAGTTTATCTCCCTGCATGGACTTCAGCCTCACAAGGGCGCTGACTGCGCCGCTCACCAGGATCTCCTCAGCCACGTGGAACTTGAGGATGTTGGCAAGCTCCTTGGCGTTACCTGGGGAAGAAAACATTTACATTTGCAAAACAGCGTCAGCGCTTGCTTCCCATATTTCACGTGCTGGAATGAGATTACGTGGAAAATACCATAATTTCCTGAAAGTGCAAGTCAAAAATGTAAAATCGAAAAGACTGGGCAGAAGGACCTTGGTTGGAGCTGGTTAGGACATTGAGGCCATTCCTGCCTGGACAGGTCAGGATGCCAGCGAGTCCAGAAGGACACTCTTCCAATGTCCCATCTTGGTACGTACCAAACCTGCCCTATACATGAAATCCCTCTCTTTTGTTTTTTCGGTCCCTCATTCTCTCGCTGTGCACAGCACGAACCTGCTTCTGTTGCTGCTTTCACTTCCCAAGGAAGTCTAGGGGGGAAAAGGCCTATGTGAAATACGGAAGCAGACAGAGCACTCGAGTATTTGCAAACGTCAATAATTTCACCAACGCCAGTGTCACTTGGCAATAATCTTCACGGCTGAAACTGCACGATTCCTGGGTAGGAAGGGAAAAGGTGCAGGAGAAATGTCACTGATGGCTCGGAGATTGCTGGCCCGATCCCCACCCCACTGAGTCTCCACTCATCTAGCGGCACTTTGAAACAGATCTTAGGAAGATAAGATGCTTCCCCTTTGCCGTCTGTTTTCCCGAAGAGGCAGTGACATGCACAGCACGGGCCAGCAGCCCTCCTCCATCTTCTCCTTTAGAAGATGCAGTATCGCTGACAAAACCCACAGCCAGGCGATGGGGAACAGCTAGTGCAAAAGACGGCCTCCAGCTACGAACCAGAGCAGCTCCTTCAGCAAGGGGGACTTTTTGTTTCACTGCCCGTATCTGAATACACTGTGAACTTTTTTTTTTCCATTACAGTTTTTCTAGGGTGGCCACAGTTCACACTGCACATCCTCACCAGCGTGATTCACTTCTTCGTCAGGAGCGTAAGCTAAATATTTGCATGAAAAAAGAAGAACATCTGAAGTGTCTGCATCTGGGATACTTCATTCCTGCAGCCGTTTACAATAGCTGCAGAACAGCTCTGAAATATTTATATGTTAAGCACTAGACTGGGTGTGCAGTCTGATATTACCAGTTCCTCATCCCTGCACTTAAAAGGGTAACCAGCTACCACGGGCAGATGCTTCCCAAATGATGATGTCAATGTTTGGTTGGGCTTTAATGATGAGAAGACATCACACTCAAATACCTGACATTGTTTCCAACCACAGCCGGTTTTCAACGTGAACAAAATAAAAGATCGCGCTGCTTATCCAGAAGAGAGTTATTAAACATTCCCATGCTTTTTTCCACCCCCAGCCTGCCCGCCTGTGCTTTTCAGGATATTGGCCTTCGTCTGTGCTAGACTGGAATATTTGTTGTCTTCTCAGGATCAGACTGGACTTCCTGCTTTGTCCACGTACACATAGATGGAGCAACAGCTCCATCCTTTTACTACTTAAATTTCATACAGTGTAACTTGAGGCTGAATGTGGACCAGGTTTTCTATTTGCAAAACTTACTTCAGACACCCTGACCCTATGTGGTTGACAGCCACATTCTCACTTCTTTCATCCCTGAGAAGGGCAGAGACCTCATCGGTTCCTCTAGAAACATCTTTGAGTTATCTTGCTTACACCAGCCAGCACAGCCAAATTAGTCATGGGAAGTTTGTAGCACACACTTGCAAACACGTCTTCCAAGCGTAAGGGAAGTATAAACCCATGCCCACGCTTTGCGCAAGAGTTCAGTGCCACTCTGTGCATCCTCAGCCTTCTGCTGGATAGGGCTTATCCAAGTCAGTTGCGTAGGAAGCCCATGCTTCCAACAGACAAAGCATGAGATATGGCAGAGAAACGCAGCCATTTCTCCCATGTCATGCCAATGACACACAGCAGCTCTTCATCTGAACGCTCTAAAAATGCTCACCCATTAGTTTGTTCAGTTCCCCTTGGGGCATGGCTCGGAAAGCTTCGTTTGTTGGAGCAAACACTGTGAAGGTACCAGGCCTGTTCAAGTTCTCCGTTAGACCTGCAGACTGGATTGCAGCCACCAACGTACTGCAAGACAAACATACGTAAAACACTTCACCATAAATGACTTTTGTTAGTCTTTGAGCAACTGCATGTTGTGCTCAAAAGAGAGCTGTGAAGTTACAATTGCAAAATCCTGCTGGGGTCCAGCAAATCAATTAACCGAAGAGTTGATTAGGTAGGAAATGAGCCTGTGAGGTCCAACCAGAATATCTGAGACATGGCAAAGCAACCTGGGAATGCTGAATCCTTGGGGACCCAATGGTAGTGAGGAGACAGAGAGGCCTGGCCACAGTGGCTCTGATGGGCAGAGATGGCTTGGAGCCAGCCTCTTACTGTATTAAGGGTGACCACACACTCTTGGCTCACAGTTCATTGAAGGGTTATTTGAAGTCTCGCTCCCTATAATTTAGGGATGAGACCATGGTTTTGGATGCTCTTTCTATGTTAAAAAAATACATATAGTCATGACTACGACCCATAATAAATAGAAACTGCTTTGGCAGCTCTTCTGCTCCTAGTTAGCACTTAGGAAGAGCAGAAAGGTCACCTGAAGCGATGGTCTGCCTTGAGAACATCCATCACTGAGCCAGACGGCGGAGTCAACATTTTGTCCACGCTAAACAGGGTCCCAAACCTTCCTCTCTTGTCATGGGCAGCAATGCAGGCATTTTCAATGCAAAGGTTCTGCAAACAAAATTGCAGAAAAAAGAAGTTATTAACATGTACTTCGAAAGAGAGCTTTTTATACTTCCCACAGCGCTCAGTAACACTTTTTACGTGATAGCCATAACACTACAGACATCAAGCATCATTCAGCCACATACAGCACCGCACACTGCAGGAACTTACATTGCGGTACACAAAAACTCTCAGTTCCTTGTCACCCAGAGTCTGTAGTTTCTGCCCATGGTAAAGATATTTAGAGGAGAGCTGGTCTCTAACAATGTGGTTCAGAAGCAAGTTTTTCATGTTGCTGTCAACAACGGGGAGTCCATCTGCAGCAAAAAGTATGGAAAGAACCAGTGATTCGCTTAAAATGACCAATGAGACACTAAAAAAGTCCAGATACAGAGTATGACCCGCACCAGTTTTTAATTTTAAAGCTAGATGCCGCTGCCTATAGCTGAGGCATTTGAGAGAGGATTTGCACACTTGTGCACTGAAACTTGGCTGAAGGCTGTTTGAAGGAGATCTGTGGCCCAAACTGATGGAAGAAAGGGATTTACTCCCCAGTTTACCTTTGAACACATCGTTCACTGGGGCAAGGAGGGTCACTTGCTCACTGCCAGTTAGATGAGAACTGAGACCAGCTTGTCTGAAAAGGTCCATAGACTTGGAAACTTCAGATTCTTGCGCTAACTCAAACAGGGTCTTAGCTGAAAAGAAAAGCAACACAGGGTAACCTCGCGTTAAAGGCAATCCATCCATCACTACAAAATATCTACACCCTCTAAATCCAGTATTTCCTTGGCAAAATAGACCAAAGAAAGGCAACAGAACGAAAGACGCATAGAGGCACCAGTACCTGAGTCTGGGATCAGCAGCTCATTAACAAAATGTATGACGCCGTTGGTAGCCAGGACGTCCTTGTTGGCAATGATGGGCTTCCCGTTGAGGGTCAGCTCTTCCCCACTGCAGCCCACGTCCAAGGTGGTTCCTTCCAGGGTCTCCATTGTCAGGCCAGCGATGATGGCCTCAGCACACATGGCTGACTTCAGGATGTGATGGTTCAGCAGGTCTGTAAGAGAAGCAAGTGTCTTAGTGAGCTGGAAAAATCAACTAGAAAATTATTGCAGCTTTTAGGGGTCCTGTTCAACGGCAAGGGCCTCCTGTACAGCACTATACGGGGCTCCACTCCAAAAGACGCACGGTCATTTTCAATTGTGCCGATTTTAATTCGGCAGCCTGTGAAATGAAGTGCCTAAACAGAGTAATTTTTATACACCTTTGTCAACTTCAGAAAGGTTTTGTGTGGTTATTTGACTCACTTGTCAGAGGAGGTTACACTGATTAGATATCAGTTTTCTTGCATCTTGCTGGATTGACAGGAATTGCCGTCACACATAGGAGCGCTGCAGGAAAACTTAGAACAGGGACTGCTTCAGCCCCCTCCTCCATATCTGGATAAAACCCTCTCTGCCACATCTACACGTCTACATCCCAACAAGTCTGGACTGTCCAGTTTAAAAAGCTGGAGTTTGTCAAATGTGTTTACTGCAGCTGCTGTCAGAGTGTATCAAGGAGCCGTTCAGATGTCCTTGAGAAGGAATTTAGAAGAGCTGCAAAATACTCTTCAGTCTCTCAATGGGCTCAGTAAACAAGCACTTACCCCGCAGGGCTTCTGGGTCCCCCAGGATCCTGTTCAGTGTTTCTCGGGGGATCTTCTCAAAGGCTTCGTTGGTTGGAGCCAAGAGCGTGTACTGGCCTTCGCTTTCCAGCAAGCTGTTGAGGTCAGAAGCAGCCACAGCAGCCTTCAGAGAAACGAGGAGAGAGGGTAAAAGACATTCAGCCAGAATACAAAGGTCAGCATCTTTGTCCAGGCGCACACTAAGGGCCAGATTTATTAAGGCTTTTATAATTTCAGAAGACTTACAAAAAACCCTGAATAGCTTCTTTCAGCACTTTGGTCCCTTTATAAATTTGACCTGGCCCTGTGGTTCTCTTGTGCTCCAGAAATTTGAGTACAAGAGCCCTTTTTCGGCAAGACTAAGCGCTAGTTCAAATACCCTGATGTGCCTGGAAAGGGTCACAGTAGTTCCAGTGAAAGATTCAGATCCAAACCCACAGCTGGCTAACTGCAAAACCCCTGCGCTTTTTCAGTTGTTCCTTAACTTGGCAAATACCAAGGCAAATAAATTGGTACTCATCAAATCCGAACAGTTAATATCTCCTAAGGCTGAGATTCCCATAGGAGCATGAGGAGACAGACTCCGTCTACGTCTCTGTACTGACAGCAACAGCAGGGTGACAATTATTCTCATAAAACCCTACTTGTGCTGATATTAAACACTTCTCTTCCTAAAGCAAAATAAGCTGGATTGGTAGAAGGATTTTATCAGCAGGTTTAGGGTCACAGCACCTAGGCACTAGCAAGCTCTTCATGACAACTCCCTGGGAACGGGATGACTGAGTATCTTTAAGGATCCCTGGAGCGCACGCAGGGTGGACTCACCCGAAGCGTTTCCAGGCTTTCCTCGGTCTCAATGATGTGCTGGATGCTGTTTGTAGTGGTGGCGATGACTTTGTCGATGACGTGGACCACTCCGTTGGTGGCATGGTGGTCAGCTTTCAACAGCCTGGCACAGTTCACAGTCACAATCTGCAGAGGGAAGGAGCCACGGGGCGTTATGTGTGCTAAAAGAAGAAGATAAAGCAGCCTCTGCTGTTTTTCTATTTCAAACACAGCAAGCGCTATAATATTGAATCAGCAGGAGCAGAAATGTGGTTTCCTAAGAAAACACACCAAGAATGAGAATGCTCTATCAAGAATGCTTGAAACATTTCATGTTTAAAGAGCTTTGAAAATAATCAGTGGTTTTGTCTACCCTGAATCATCAAGACTAAGAAAATACGCAAGAACCAACACTTAGGCAAGCATACTGTTACACAGCGATGCGGGCAACTTCCCTGCCGTAGCGTCGATGAAACTATCTGCTTATAAATATTCTTTTCAAGCTCCTTCTAAATACATATCCTAAATCAATAGTTGTCAACCTAAGCATTACAGAGTCCTGGAGGTCCAAGAACAGTGCAGGAGGTGCAAGGCAGCAGAAAAGCAAGCCCACTGTGGGTAGGTTTCATACAGACGTCTTACCCCATTGGGATAGTGGTGAATATGGATAGGCAGGTCCTGGTACATTGAGTTAAGCGTTGTCCCGTGCTTCAGATCATCTGTGAGGACCCGTTTGTTCACCATGTGGTAGCGAAGGGCATTGAGCAGCTCAATGTTAACGTTACTGACTAAGGAATCTAGAGTTTCCTGAAAATCAGAAAAATTCATTTTTCAGTGCCGAGTACAACTAAGCCGGTTGTTGGAGAGAGCCAGGAGGTCTGGCTGCATCCAAGGTTCTACCAAGGTGTGTGTGAGTGGTGCCGGCTGGGGTTACACCACGACGGTGTATATTAAGTGATGTATTCAGCCTTAAGCGGTCTGTGCAAATTAAGAGCTCTAACTTCTGTAAATCTTTATCGTTTGCCTTACAACAGCAGCTAGCAGCTCTGGCATCCCCGTCCTTGGCAGACGAAGGGATGATGGCAGCAAGCTCCAGCGTGGGATCACTGCATCGAAATGAGCAGTAAGGCAACAAAAGGTATCGCTCAGGGCCAAGGACAAATACACCAGAAGACCTTCCCCAACAGCATCATCCCTGCAAGGGGCTCTGCTCGTGCAAGTTTGGGGTAGAGGCTTGGTAGCGGGGATAACCAAAAAGATGCCCCCTCCCTGCCCCGACAGTTGTTCTTACATGTGTATGGACAAGTGATTTAAATGTGGGATGTAACTGGATAGGGGTTGTATAACCAGGACTCTCCCCTGTTCAGAGATGCTCCTCTAGGATGGGAGCACCAGCAGGACAGCAGTGACAATTTCAGGAGTGGAAATTTCACAAGACATGGAGTGAGAAAGTCAAAACCAATGTAAAGGAAATGTATATGTAATTGAGCATAGGAATTTGCTGAAGGTTTACCGAGGCTCCAGTTGGGACTGGCTACTTGTACAAATTATTAAGAACAGCCAGAGCGGTAAAGTAAGGGTCAACAAGAAAAAACGACAGGGATGGAAAGTCTCTTGCTGCAGGTCTTAACACAATCTCTCTAATGGTTAGAGGCAGGGAAACTGAATGAGGCGATTTCTACATCTGCATCTCTCTAGTGCGGGGCTCTTTCAGAAACAAAGCTCTGGAGCTGATGGACCAGTGCAGCGATTCCCACCTTGGAAATTCATAGTCCTTCCTATATCAGGACTGTGTCTATTCTGCCAGACGGGGCTGGATCCAGACCCCTGCAGAGCTGGATCTCCACTAGAGAAAGCCAGAGGAAGAGGAGAAAGAAGAGGAATGATATCTTACAGCAGACAAGGCCGCCCAGGCCTCGTTACTTGGGGCAAAAATGGTAAAACTTCCAGGTCCTTCGATTTCTGGCCGTAGGTTAGACCGGTCGGAGTAGAGCTGCGTGGTGGCAGACCCAACAACTCCCAGGGTCTCATAGATGTTTGAGAGCGGCAGTGCTGAAAGAAGAGAAGGTTATGTTCCCAACACAACATCATTCATCCTTCCCTGCACTGCGCTGAATTAAAGGAGAGCCGCTGGTGAAAACGCTTGGGGAAATGAAGCACGTCAGGGAACTCTTATCTGTTCATTAATTAGATAACAAATAATCATAGCCTGACAGCTCCAGCCTCAACTACAGCAGTGTAATCCAGGATCTACTGCGTCTCTGCAGGTTTAAATGGAGTTACTCTGGATTTATATGGATGTGAATTGAGGCAAGCAAAGATATTCATTGCTTTCACCTGATCCTTGTCTGTTCTCAGGCTTTTGGTGCTCGGAGCCGGCAGCGTGCCTCTGCTCTCGGTCTCCACTGACCCATCCACACCAGCCCACGTGGTTAACGGGGCGGCATCAAACTTTTGTGGGAGGAAGGGTTCCGAAAGCAAAACCAGAACGTGTCTTTCTTCAATAAACCCAGGTAATTCCCTCCCAACCCCCGCCAGTGGCTGAACTGCGTTTTCTCCTAAATGCAATTTTGCTAAACTCGTGCTTGCCAAAATAAAAATGAGCAGAGATTGGCAGAGCTGTCCGCTGCTCCATCATCGCTTTGTACTGCATCTCCAATACAGCTATATTACTTGTTGGAGTAAGTAGTTCCCTATGGCCCTCCCATACTTGATTAAGTTTAATTATATCCAAGGTTTTAAGTTGTCTGAAGCATTTTGCATGCTTTGGAGCAGATCTGGCACTCAGTGGTGCTCTGCTGAGTCCATTTTTGACTTGCTCATGGCAATACTGTGCACAAATTGCAAAAATCAAATCCAATTTGAGTAACTTTCTAACATTTCCCTTTACTAGGCAGCTGTATAATTTTAAGAAGTCTAAAAAATGTCAAACATATTTTTACCAGCTGGGCAGCCTTTTTCTCCAGGAACTTTTTCATATCCAGGACAGCACTCGTAACTGATTACTCTGGAATAAGAGATGGATACGGCAGATTAACTGATGGCGTCTCACTGCTTTTTCTGCATTTGCTCTAGTTCTGTGTCCATCCATATTTGGTGATATTTCCAAGCAGACTCTTCATTAGAAATATAGACTTGAACAAAAGACAAACCACAATTTTTATCTCCTTCAGGGCTGCACGTTGCCAATTTCTCCACAGAACAAAAGCAGACACAATTTCTTTTCAAAACCACACTTTCCAGGAGACTTTGTACAAACAGCGGATGGAAACCGATGCCACGGTCCCAACAGATAACCTACGCAGGACACTGCAACGGCTGGCTCATTTGGGCACGTTTCCCACGGGATTTGGGGAGCACCCCAGCTGACTGCTGCTGTCGCGTCTGATCACTGCTCGGGCAACACGCTGCAACTCCGGCATGGCTGCTCTACCAAACCAGCCAAGCGTTTCCCCTTCATTTCATCCCATTCTCGTCCACCACCAGAAATTATTTGCTTACTTATGGCAAAATCCACAAGACAGACCTGGAGGGGAAGGAGCATCCCTGGTCTTGGATGCACTGGCACAAGGGCTTGGGATAAGCCCTGCAGGGACAAACTTCACCGGTGGTGGCACGTGCATCCATGGGCACCCCGGGCAGTACCGCAGCACCTTTGCTAACACTGGGTACGTCCGTGTGAGCACCCTCAGTGCAGCATCTCCTTCTGGGTGGCAGCAAACTGCTGCTCTGATCAAGCACGATCCCCCAGGAAAACCAAAGGGGCCAGAGACCCCATCCTGGGGACGTGGGGCTGTCCTGCAGATTTGCAGACCCTAAATAAGCAAGAGCTGCCTGAATGCTGCATCCATCATCTGCAGCTCCATGGGAAATAAAAGTCATCTGATTCTCGAAGCTGGCCATTTCATGGAACATGTTTGGATATTAACATGGGGGAGAAAAAAAAAGAAAGAGGAAAAAATCAATCCAGAAGTTGCCTGTTTATTTTTCACAGGGGGTTCTTTCACCTCTTGCTCTCAGCTTGACGTGAAAGGAGCAAGGCCATCTGATTGATGAGCTAAGACACAGAGGGAATAGGTGTTCCTCCTCAACACAAGCGTTTCCTCTGTGCTCCCAGCTGGATGCGAGACAAGTAGGATGCTGTATTGCTGAGCCTCAGCACACTCACTCAAAGAGAAAGGAAAATCCTCAAGCTTCAGATATTTGTCATCATTTTAACACTGTTAACAAACAGTGGAAATGCCTGGGGTTTAAGAGGGAATTCTTCAGGGTAATTAAGAGCCAGTAAGTGAAACAAATACCTGCTTTTCTGTGACAGAAGCAAATAAATTCTGTGTCACGGTTTCCTAAGAGAATTACAAAGCAAACCCAGACTGATTGTCTAGACATTATATATTCCATGTGGGAAAGAGTTTGCCTAAAGCAATCCCTTCCTTTGACTACTGGAGATCTTAACACCCCGCTGCTCTGCTTTCCCCAGCCCCCCCGTCTCGTGTTCATTAGAAACACACACTTTCTCCCCCCGCCACTTCCCTCCCCTACCTCCGATTTTTCTTTTTTTCACCCTAGAAACTAAATCCAGTCTAGACAGTTCCCTTGGTTCAGACCTGTAATCAAAGACGAAGAGCTGATTAAAGAGAAATCATTCCAAAGTTCGGCATAAATAATTCCTGAGTGCTGACGTAGGCTTTAAAAGGCTTATTTATAGATCGATCGGAGATTAACGAGCTGTGGCGAAGGGGCAGGCCGCCGATGCACACAGCCTGCAGCGCGCGGGGCTCGCCGGCTCGGGGCTGCCCCAGCAGCCGGGAGGGGAGGGCACCGGGAAGGGACACAGGGACCGCACCGCCTGCTCTTCAGCAGGTTCGTGGGTGTCTCCAGCACCACCCCACAAGGGAAGCTAATGGCAAGAAGCAGCGAGGCCAGTAATGGGGCCAGCTCCACCCATGCAAGGGCTCCTTCAAGCCCCCAGCCTCCCTCCCCCACCGAAGGTGACCTACCAGCATCACCTGGTATGCGTTTTGCACGCCAGCATTTTGATTTGAGCACCAGAAAGCTTCTGCAAAGGGCCAGGTGAACACAGAGGTGCTCAGCCAAGTGTTTGCACCTACAAGGAGCCGGAGATGGGGATGGTAAAAACAGCTTCAGCCCTTTGCCCTCCCACGGCTGGTGGACTTGGTGGAAACACAAGACCCCCCCAGCCCACCCAAAGGCCCGTGGGCAGCACTCAAGGGGCTGCCCGGGGCTGGGCGCCGGGCATCCTCCCAGCTGGTGCTGGGGCCACCTCCAGCCCTCGGGAAGGAGCAGCACGGCCATGGCTGAAGGCAGCTCTGCCTCACTTGCAGGGCTCTGCATCTCGATGCTACAGCACCCTACACATCCATATGGGAGGAAGGCTGCTCCTTTGATGTGTCCTCCTCCTCCAGTTGGGTCAGAGCCACAGCCTGCTGCCCGGGGAGGAGTGTTTCTCCTACGTGGCCAGGGGCAAACAGCTCACAGGAGAAAACACTGAGCACTCGCAACCACCGCACCACGGCAGGTTCTCCACCGCACCACGGCGGGTTCTGCACAAAAGCCTCTGGAGTTGCCAAGTCCATCCCCGTTTCTGGTGTCTGCTCAGCGGCTACAGACCGGTACACCGGGACACGGCGGATGCCAGCGGTGTGGGTTAAATAAGCAATGCCCTTGTACAAAGACCATTTGTGATCCACTCTGCAACGCCTCTGACCACAATTTCCTGACCTCCTCATTGAGTAATTTCAAGTCAAATCTGTAGTTTTTCAGCCTCTGGTTTTGAAACACTATTTCTTACATGTCTATCTCTGTCTGACTGCAGAAGCAAGCTCCCTGGCTTTTATTAGTCATTGTTTCACTGCTGTTACATTCTCAGGATCTGAAATTAAATTTTAAGTGCATTTTTCAAGGTAATAAAAATAAGCTTAGGCATATATTAGTGAATAAAGATCCATTTGTAATAATTTCCTGTAATAAAACCCATATGTTTTGTTTCTGTAAAATAAGTGCCAGAGAGTAATTTTTTTCCTGAACTGAGGAAAGTGCATCAGACAAGAAAAGGAAAGTTAATTTAAAAGGAAAAAAAGGAATGTATTCAGGGGCAACTTACTGCCACTAGTTATTCTTCAGAAAATAATCAAAAAACAAATTTATGTAAGTTGTCTTTTCGTTCTCAAGACAAAAAAGTGTGCGGGGACGTGTTCAATTGCAACCTCCATTCTGGAAGAATGAGTCCAGTGCATAAAGGAGGTAGAAAAATATAACAAACACAGGCACAACGATGAGAATATACTCTAAATAAACTATTTCTTTGGCTTTGGAATAACCAACAGTGGAAAACTACCTAATTAACAAAACAATCTTGTGTCAGTGCTCATTAAAATCAAAGCAGTGTCAGGCTTCTTGCCAACTGTCTTATCTCACTTCATCAGCAAGTAATGCAATGATAAAAAACGTACATAAATCCTCTAGCTCATTTCTCCCTGACTGTGTGAGCCAATGCTTCAGCAAAGAGAAGAAAAACAAAGCAAAAGGCAAATGAAGAGGTAAGAGTCGCCCGCTGCTGCATGAGCTGAAACTCCCATCGCGCACGCCCAGCCCCAGCAGAGCACACCACCCCCACGGACCAAAAGATGCTCCTGGAGAAGCCAACCTGCACAGCCTCACCGCCAGCCTCTGCCTTACAGAAACAAAGAGGTTGTCGCTGTAGGAGCCACGGAGCAGCTCAGCAGGGCGCCCGACCGAAAGGTGATGTGCCTGGAGACAAGACTAAAGACCGGGCACAGCCACGTCTTTTGAGCTGGCTTTCCTTGCTGCTCCAGTCGCTCTGCATCTCCTGATGCAGGAGGTGATCATCCAAGAAAGAATGAAGTTACGACTTACTGCTACAGGCTTGCAGCAGCTTTTCTGCCGTCCTCACTCAGGGCTGAACTCCTCTGCTCTAAGCTGGCACTGCAGGAGCTCAGCTTTGCTCCTCTGCGGTACCTGGTTTCTCACTGATCTCCCTCCATACTACCTGTTTGAAACGGTGCTCAGAGCAGGAACAGAAAAGAAACCAAAGCAGTCAAAACCATCTTCCTAGAGCCATGTATTTGCACCTGCAGCACCCAACTAACTTGTGGCACCGCTGAACCTTTAAGCAAATAAGGAGGGGAACAGCCAGGTCAAACATGAAGCAGGTGAGATGGGCCAAGCGTCTCCTATCCCAGGACTCACAGATGGGAAAGACCTTTTAGGAGGAGGAGGGAAATGACCATGCTTATCCAGCTCCACCATCCCCCCTGGACTGAGGGAGTGGATTCCCCTGCCAACGGGAGGACCAAGCACACGGCTTCAGGAGAGGACTTCTGACTACGGATCCCAAGCAAAGGCTGGATCCACTCAGTTAAGCTGATGAACATGCCAAATCCTGACTCTTTCTGGGATTTAAAGGCATCTGGTATTCTCAAAACCTCTCATGGACCAGCTCAGTCCCACGCAACGGGCCAGTTTCAAGGGTTCATGCTGAGCGCCATTAACTGTGCCCACGCACTCTCTTGGGCTCGGAGCACGGCACAGCATCAGGCCCCTGACACTGGTTTAACAATCTGACTGCCGCAGCATAACGCATCACGGCCTTTATGGCCCAAATGTCTCCTGATTGCTTCCATACACCAGAAACACCACGTCCAGCGGGAGCCATCACCAGCAAACGTTTGTAATCAGAGCTGTCCCAGGGTCCTCCGGAAAATGCGAGTCAAGGCACGTGTCTTTTGTTCTGCACGAGCACTGCTAAAGGGCAGAGTAGGGCCCAGGCTCAAAAATGACGAGGAAGAAAGAAGACAATAACACCCATTGTGGAGATGATGCAAAGCGAAGAATAGTGAGCAAATTCCGTGTATAATGGGAACATTATCTCATAGGTTAACAGGCAGGTTAATGCTGGGTATGCTTTTCTCTCAGTGACGCATCATTGGATTAGACACTTGGGTAAAAGCAGAGAAAATGAGGTTAGAAGAGATCACCCCATCTCCTCAAATGAAATCATGAAATACTGCCAGATGCCAGTTGTTCCACCTCTTTCTGGAGATAAGCGGATGAGTTCGTCTCTGCCAAATACAGCTGCACACTTGGGTTACTTGAGGTTAGTTTCTCATTTGCTTCAGAGCTGAAGAAATCCGTGGCTGGATCGCTTTGCCTTTCAGTGACTCTAACAGCAAAGCCATCCCACATCCACAGCTGAGTCATGTTTTCTTTGGAGACCTTCTAAGCTACTCTGTTATCAGAAGAGGCAATAATGGTACCATATCGCCGTTCCATAATCTTGTCCACTTTATGTCAAAAAAGCCACCACTTGGCCTAGACAAGAGCCTGAACTCTAATCACCCAAATTAAGTCTTCCCAGATGTGGTGGTTTTGTAGAATTAAGGGGGAGGGAGTTGTTTGGTTTTTACAGTATTGCCTCTCCTTTTTTTTTTGGTTTTTTTTGCTGTAAAGACAATTGGACATAAGGGAAACCACTATACATGCTCACTATATGGTACATCCTGCAATATATCCTCCTGAAGTACAGAATTTTCCTCTTTTAGATGAATTCATGGGTAGCACGATGAAAGGCCAAAAGCCACGCACAGTGACAATTCTTGTCTGGCCTCCCTCCTCACAATACCAACACCTGACAGGTGAAACAAATCTCGATGGCCAGCCATCACAGCTAAACCCATAAAGGCAACCAAAATAAAAGCAATATAGCTTACGACCGTTCAAGATCTCAAGGTCTGCTGTTTACTACAGAAACAGCATTTACTTAATCTGCAATAAAGAACAATATGTTCCTATAGATCTAACTACAAAGTACATTGGACTATACCAGAAACACATGAGATGATTTTCTGCTGCTTGTTCTTCTTGACCCTGCAGATCCAGGACCAGACCTGCCCCACGGCTCTGCTCCCCACGGCCAGCACCGTTCAGGGCATCTTTGCACTGACACTGGGTAACGCGGTGGTGCGTGCTAAGGTGTGGGCCAGCAAATGTGTCTGAAAGCCCAGTTTGGCCTACACCAAGGAAAAAGATTCTCCGCTCCTGATCTCCAGCCTGGCAGATAGTCGAGCATGCATATCCTTAATTATCTGCTGACTACATCTTTCAAAAGAATGTCCCGAGGCTGCTTACACAGATACTTTATGCAACAGCTACTTGAATATTATTGTTTGCAATTTTAGATGTGGAATTGGCCTGCAAGTCTAATTAACTTGCCTGGTGGAGTCATCAGAGAGTGTTGGCTAGAACTGACACCTCTTTCTCCTTATTTCTGTTTTTCCTTCCAAAGCAAACATGTGCAGATGAATTTTACGTTCTCTCCAATATCCATCAGCTCTGGGTTGCCTTCCCCCCCTCTGCTTTTTTTTTAATCTAGGCAGCATTGAGCCTAGCACAGAGAGAGACACAGCTACGTACTAGAAAACATCTGGTACGCGCTTCATTGAGAGCTCTGAGTATACATAGAAATGCAATTACAATAAACCATCAGGGTTTGTATTTACATGGTACTTTCCATTCTTAACATCTAAGTGTTTTAGGATCCTGTTTGCCATTTGAGAAACAACAAGGCACAAGTATTTCATTGGGACTAAATGCCTAAACCAATACTTAACACGTATACGCGTTAAGCCCACGCCGCGGGCTCCGACACCCCACGCCTGTCACGCCATCGGCTTCTCCCACCCAGCACCCACCTCCGCAACGGGGTCTTTGGGGAGGCCCTGGCCGGCGGTCGGGTACTTACGTTGACTTCCCGCAGATCTTCCTCTGGTACCACTGCTTGCAGTTGGTGAAGTATTTTCTGTTCGTGCCGATCAGCTTCTGCACCGCGCACACGTTGGGGCTACAGGTAACGACAAAGCACAGGAGGGTCCGGTAAGCCTCCCTCCTCTCGGTGCTGACCCCCAGCGCGGAGCCAGATCCCGCCTGGCAGCACCTGAAAAGTCCTGCTGTGGTTGCACGGGAGGAAACTTTGAGAGCTGCAAGTCAGCTTGCTAGATCTGACTGTGTAACAACTGGCGTGAAGTGGAGGAAGGAGTGAAAGCGATCTCTCTTCGCTCTCCCGAGGTATCTTTTTCTTCCCTGAGAGCAAAATCTTGACTTTTTTTCCATGTTCCGCCTCTCCCCAAAGTATAAAGAAATTAAGTTAAAAATAATACTTTGGTCAGTATTTCTCTGGTGAGCAGCTACTTACAATTTGGGATCCCAGCTAAAACCTGATAAAGTTATGCAATAATTCAAATCCTTCCAAAAACCCCCATTATTTTATTGTTTAGGACATAAAGAAGGGCAGATATTTATAAGCCTATGGACCGACTTGCACCAAAACCAGCACGGGTACTTGAGCTGTATGACACTCAGCCGATTCTGGACGTGGATGCTGAGCTGCTGCTGGGGAGAACGAGCAAGCGGCACTGCCCGCTCCGGTTGTGACACAGCAGGTATGATTGATAGCACAGACTGACAGCGGCCGTCATAAGGCACCGGGAGCCGCTTCTCAACCAGAGAAGTAGGCGCTTGGCGTTACACGTGTGAGTAACCCCGCTGAGAGCTGACTGCAGCCTTTCGGCTTTCTAAGAAGCGGGGTCGCTGCGAGCAAAGATGTGGTCAAACGGGAGCTGGGAGCTTACTCACTGCTACTTTGGCCAGCACAGCGTTTCCCCGCTCAGCCTGGCTCGCCATCTCCGCGGTTTGTGGCCAGCAGCCCTGGCCACGGATGCGGGCAGCGCACGGTCAGTGCATGAGATATGATTTACGGATCTGGGTTGCGAGGCCACCGACTGCCTCTGGGCTTGAGCCAGAGGTGTAGCAAACGCCCAGGCAAGCTGGGGATGCTCAGCCCAACTGAGACTGGGTTCCCAACACCAACACCACGTCCCCGTTGCGGCAGCGGCACCAAAAGTATGTGCAGTATTGGCTGCGAGGCAGATGGGGGGAAAACAAATAATTAAGCAAAATACATAAATCATCACTTCAGCCCATCAGAATTCTCTGTGCCGTCCAAGGCAGAGCTTTCATTTGCACAAATGAAACTCCGGATGGGGCCTGGAGATGCTGTTGTAAAGCTCTTGTTGATCTGTTTAGGAAAACAGACAGCAGCCTGTTTCACGCTGGGGTTGACCGAGACGCTGCCCGCTTGCCTACCAAAATTAACAAAAGCAGAGTTTGCAGCCTGACCACCAAGTCTTCCTGCGGCCGTGCTTGCTTTTCACCGGCGTCCCCAATTCGGCGCTCTCCCAAACGGGCCAGCCTGCCCATCGTTAGCGTGAATTAACGTGAGGGTCTCCTATATGTTGGCTGACTCCAGCGCCAGCCTCAGCGGGAGCTGGGCTTGCCTTCAAAGAGCCTTTGTTGATGGGGCTGCCGCAGGGCCCCGCGGAGGCAGGATCCGACCCTGCGCAGCCCTGGCACCTTCGTCCTGCCCCGAGGGGAAAGCGAGGGCCCGTGGGGCCTGGGGGAATTAGGCTCACCGTTTCCCTGTCACTGCCCTATCCAGTAACGGTAGCTTCTTTCTGCCTGAATGCATTTAATTCCCTTTCTATACATAAGGTGAGGGACAAGGAGGAAGAATCTACTGAAAAAAAAGTTAGAAATCACAAAGCCAAACTTTCAGCTGGTGCAAACTGGCCCAGGCTCAGTAATTTCCATGCCAAATCACCGCTTAGAGAGACGTCTGTGCTCTCTGACTCAGCCCACCTCGGCTACCCCGGCCCCGCCGCGCCGAAATATGGTTCCAATTACATCGAAATTCCAAACCTTGCCTCGATTTCAGCGTCTGGCTGACGGCAGTGGACAATCCCTCTAATATTCATCTTGACAAGCCTGGCTACTGAAGGACTTGTTTGATCACTTCCCTCATATCCCCGGGAGCAGCCTGCCAAGAAAACCCTTGTGCCTTCAGGACAGCATCGAACCCGGCGCTGCCTTGCTCCCTCCTCCCTGCCCGGGACCGCAGCTTCGTGGGGCTGCTGCTCCCTCGCCGACTTATAGGGAAAACTTCTTCCCAGTTTTTCCTCAGTGCGGAAAAATCCCCCCCAGGGCCGTGTTATCAATGATTCCCACAGGCAGGCTGTAGTAGCGGCTCCCCGCGGTGCGTGTTCTGGTCCTTTGCCCAGTCTGGCTTAAAATGAATTTGTCAACACTCTCCCCTCTCCTCGTTGGAGTTCATCACCTCTGCCATGCCGTTCCCAGCCAGCCGCGCTGACTCGAGGATAAAACTCCCTATTGTTCCCCTTCAGCCGAAGCCTCCCCCGTGGCAGGCAGCAGCTGGGAGCTGCTGGGGCAGGGGCTGCCCTTCGGGAAGGGGCAGAGAAGAGCAGGACCTACCGGACAGTCCCAGCTACCTGCCGTGACTGCGCCCATGAAGATCCCCAGCATCACGTAGCGCCCACTAAGCCGGGTGGGTTTGGGGAGAGCACTCCTAGGTTTTCATCTTCAAATGTTAATGCTCCTTATATGCTTCTCAGCTCCTCTCCCAGACTTGAGCTCATTCACTTACAGTTAATTAAGACATGCAAGTTTTGCTGCCGAGCCAAGCTCTGCCACCCAACTCGCTCTCGGCTCAATGGGAGCATTGATGGTGGGGGGGATGCTCACAGCAGAAAGGGTGGCAGCCCTGGTCGCACATCCCTCCTGAGCTCCCTCCTGCAAGCAGAACAACACGCCTCACATCCAGCATCTTTTTGGCTGGTTTTGTGTTGCTGCATCTTGTTGGCACGTCATTAATCAATGTTCAAAATTCAGTTGATGTTTAAAAATCAGCTTGGTGTAAATTGCTCTCTCCACCAGAAAGGGACCAGTGAGCCGTGTGCTGTCAGCTACACTGGGTTTATCTCAGCGTAACTTCACTTCATCTGTAAACCCTGGCACGCTAATTCCTTGCATCTCCCAAAGATCTCAGGCACCAGCAAGGACCGCAATCACATCTTACCCTGCGCCTCTGTTGATTGTACAGGGAGCAACAGGCTTCTCTCTGCAGAGATGAGTGCACCGACTCACACCAGGACCGCACTAACTTACCGACTCTGAGCAAACTTCTGCCTCAGGGCTATCAGCAGAACGGGATATTTACTTAGTTTCAGATCATGTAGAGATGAAGAACAAGACTCACTGTATTTGTAGGTAAATCACTGTAATTCTTTCATGACATCAGCTCAGAATTTGTCTGCTGGGTTCTGTACAGGATTAGACACATAAACAGCATACCCCTTTTCATAAATACCGGCCTGGATCCCTGCCAGATAATGTATCAAATTGCAGTATTTAAGTCTTGGGGTTTTTTTAAAAGCATTTCATGACCCTGCCTTCAGCAATCCATTTAAATGGAAGCTACAGTTCAATCAATGTCACCATCCTGAGAGACAGAAGCCAGCTGAAAGGGCTGTCATCCTTTCATCCTTCCTAATTCCCAATAAATTTTAAAAACAGTGGGAACAACTATTAACATTGGGTTGGTTTACTGCCTGTCAATGAAGACTCAAACTGCTCAGTCTGTAACATATTGTCCATCTAGCCAGTGAGGTCTACATGCGCTTTTTTGGGTATTCCTTATCTGGAAGGTTTATGAGTAAGTGACGACTTTTGTCAAGAAAACTTTCAAGACTTACTAGAGGTTCCAGTCAAAGAGTAAGTTGGTGCTTACTCCACAGAGAGACTCCTCTACCATTGAACCAGTTTTCTTTCTTTTTCTATAAATCCATGCAAACGAGAATACCTTCCACAAAACGTTTAACCGTTCAAAACCTGGGGATTTTTTTTTTTCTCCCCTTTTTCCCTAATGGGGATAGTCTGCTAAAGAATCAGTGAGGGCTCTAAAATGCCATCTGCAACATTAAGCATCCTGAAAGAAAGGAAGAAAATTATCCGAGGAAGGAAGAAGAAAGTTACCCGAGGAAGACGGGACAAGTCGTTACCCCGGGGACAAGGGACAAGTCGTTACCCCGGGGAGAAAGCGCCCGGGCAGAGCCTCCCCGGGGGCAGGGCCGCGCTGCCGGGTGCCCCGCACCGGCCCCGCACCGGCCCGGGCTCGGCGCCGCCTCCGCACCCGCACAAAGCGCCCGCAGCGGCAACCGGGCCGCCACCGCCTGCGGGGCCGCCGCTTCCCACCGGGATTCCTGCAAACGTAGGGGGAAAAAAACAGCTCTTCCCCCCGTCCCCTGCTGTCCCCCCGGGGCGGCGGAGAGCCCCCCGCCCGCCGCCCTTACCCGTGCTGCCGGCCGCGGAGCCGGCTGTGCTGCAGGACCTGCTGGTACGGGGACTTGGCGGCGGCGGCGAGGCCCAGCGCCAGCGCCAGCAGCAGCGGCAGCGCCGGGTGCGCCATGGCCGGGAGCGTCGCGACGGGACGGGACGGGCCGGGACGGGCCGGCGGCGGCCGCGCGCCCCGTTAAATGCGGCGGCGGCGGCGCGGGGGCGGGGAGCGGCGGCGCGGCCCCGCGGGGGGAGCGGAGCTGCCGCCCGGCCCGGCCCGGCGGGAGGGGAGGGGAGGGGAGGGGAGGGGAAGAGAGGGGAGGGGAGAGGGGGCCGCCCGCGGGAAAGGCATCCATCCATCCATCCGTCCGTCCTCCCACCCGCCCGCCCGTCCGCCCACCCGTCTGTCCGTCCGCCGGTCCATCCGTGCCCCGCAGCCCCCCCGGAGCATGGGCGTCCGCCATCCTCCCTTCCAGCTCAGCGTTTCATCCACGATTGCTTTCTTATTCTTCTGGACTTTTTTCCTCCATCCCCTCCCCCGTCGGGACTCGGAGCGGGGTGGTTGGGCTGACACGCCCCGGGGGTCCCATCGATCTCAGCCCCTCCGCGACCCCCCCACCCCAGGGAGCTCTCCTGGCCGCCGCCCGGCCGGCCCAGCCCTGCCCCACAGCCTGGCCGAATGCCACCCCGTGCTGCCCCGCCTGGCACCCTCAGTGCCTGCTGGTATCACACCCCCCTCCCAGCATCTTCCAGCGCTGAGAGGTTTTTGGTTTCTTTTAAACCAAAGCAGGAGCAATAAGGCTGCCGTCAGCGTACCCCCTTGGCCAGGTCGCTTGTGTTACGTACGGCTCTGGGGGGAAGCCCACAGGCGAGTTTTGCAGTGAGCCACATGCCACCCCGTTGCTCTGAAGGGTCACGGACACAAAGGTGCTGGCCCACCGTGGCCGGTGGGACAGGCCCCCGGGAGCCAGCCCTGGCATCGCAGCCATCCTGCCAGCTCACGTGGGAAAGCTCCACTCCAGCCAAGAGCAGAGCCGTGTTCAGTGCTTGTGAAGGTGGCAGCAGCAAAGTCAAACCCTCACTTGGGGCTGTTCGCTGTGCTCATCACCACAGGATTCCTGGAAAAGAGGCCGTGCAGAAGGTCCTAAAGAGGCCAAAACACGGACAGATGACAAACAACTGAGGTTCCTTCCGCAATGCCATGCACACGGGGCAGGGGAGACTCCAGTCCCCAGGCCCCCGGTTTATCCGACCCAACTCACTGCAGCATCCCAGTGTTTGCAGTGAACTCACTGGTTGGACTGACACCAAAGCTGAAGCGCTTTTTCCTCCCTAAATCTTCCTGGGCAGCAGAAGGGGTCCTTTGTGGCCACTCGCCCTTAGGGACAGACCTGCAAAACCTTCATGTGGATTTGCAGACGGGACAGTGGCCAGGAAGGGCAGCTGCTCAGCGAAGGACGGGAATTGAACTATATCCAGCGAGGAGCCACCGAGCCAAACAGAAGAAGTCTTTAGTAATAATAAACACTTTGTATTTACAAAGATTTTTTTCCCCACAGTAAATAAATCTCATTAGTGTAAACAGCATTAACGCTTCTTGGATAAAATACACAAAACCATTCCTCAGTCGGGTTTCCTCTCCCCAGGGAGTGCCTCACTGCTGCCTCGCATCTAAGCAGATAAATTATGAAGTCTTACCTGCAAAGGCTGATACTCCAGCCTAAGAAACAAGAAATAAAGGTTTCAGGTCTTCCTGAGAAAAAAAGTGAGGTTTTGAACCCTCTTAGGTATTGCCTAACCCAAGCCTTGCTCAGCTGCACCTCTGTAAAATGGAGGTATTTGATGAGTGCCTCCAGTGCTCTGTTTAAAAGGGAGGAGTGATCTACGCTCTCCCCAGAAAGGGGTGACCTGATTCCCCAGCTCTGGGAAAAGATTTAGGGCTGCAAAGCCTGATCTGATGGATGTGCATTTTTCCAGGCCAGAGTTAGACCCCGCGGCCCCAGAAGGGAACGAGTCTTAAAATTCACTCCTCCTCTACCAGCTATAGTAATTTATTGTCAGGGAAAGGCTTAAAGCTCCTAAAAAGTGAAACGAGAAGAGGAGGGAGATCACAGCAAAGGCATTGCCAACTGCTGAGTCTCCTGAAAACAGCAGCCGGTTGCAATTTCTCTGCGAAGAAGAACAGTGAAGCTCCCGCACGGTGGCAGGGCCAAGCACCTGGACGTAGGCTCCTGCCGTGTCTCCCCGTGCTAGGCTGCCATTTGGGAATGTCAAGGTCCCTCTCATTCGCACCGCTGCTTTATAGACCTGTGAGCTTCTCTCCCGGACACTGCCAAGGAGCAGGAACCCCAGGTCCTCGGAAGAGCATCCTCCCCCAGGAGCGCAGGGCTGCCTGTCCTGGGGTGAGCTCACCAGGCTCACCACGTTCCTGTTACGACCTTCCAAAACGAGGGTTGATGTCCTCGAGACACCAAACCCCGCGCCGTAGTCAGCAGAAGTTTGTTGAACCCAGAATGCTGGAAATGAACTTGGCAAAGATTTTTCCCAGGGAAGTGTTTTCCTGGAGACTAAGCAAACACCAGGCGAGGAGGGACAAGCGGCTGCGAGGGGTCCGGGCTGAGCGCGGGGAGGGATGGGGCAGCCCCGCCGCCTTCCCGCGCCCAGCGCTGGCACGCGTCCTGGGTCCCCCGAGTGACACGCTGCTTTTCCTGCCCCAAAAACTCTGCATTGGTTGTGCGGAGACACACAGAGCAAGGCGAAGGCAGGACTGGAAAACACTCGCTGCGCAGGCAGATGGGCAGAGCCGGCGCATTTGCCATTTGGGCAGCAGAGAGCTCACACGGAAAAGCATCTCCCGCAAACCCCACGGGCAAATTCACTGTTTGTATCTACCACTGCTGGTTTCCTTCCTCCCCATCCCTCCCTCCCTCCCAGTCCTGCTGCCTCCTCGTTCCTCTCCAGTGCATCCTTATTCATTATTCCTCTCCAGCAGGACTCTCTGTACTGACTCAGCCTTCAATTAGCTTCTGTGAATCTGTTTGAGAGTGGTTCAACTGTTGCAAAGAAATATTCAAAGATACTAGGCTATCAGACTGTGACAAACCTATCTGTGAATGACCATTGCTTTGGTGTGCGCTTGTTTTAACCTCTGCTTTCAGACGGATGTTTAGTTTGAAATGAAATCCATGTGCAGTGCACTCTCTGCGCACTCATACAAATACTCTAAAATCAATCACGTAGAAAATGGCACTTACACAAATAGACACTTCTATACACATTTCAGAGTAAGCCATAAGCAGAAGTAACAGCTGCTCCACCAAAAGGGAGGAATCGCAGGACATACCCCAAGCCAAAACGAAGAAATCTTCAGCAATAATAAACATCTATTATTTAAAAAGCTTTTCCTGTATAAACAAATCTGAAGGCTGAAATTACCGAATCATTAAGACCATAAATATTTTTTACTTTGTTCTGTGGGCTGCACAGAAAGGGCGGAAGGAGAGCTTGTAAAGAAAAACCGCCTTTCTACCTCTCTAGTAATAGTTTTAGGAGAAATGATCAACAGCACAGAATTAAAAGGGGGTTTGTATTTGCCTGCCAGATTATATTTCTACTTTCCTCATAATAGTATAAGCAATAATTCCTATAATAAAAAGTTACAGTGACATTTAGTAAAACCCACATCCATGCGACAGGCTGAATCTCCATTTCATTTCAATCTCTAGTTAATGGTGATTTCAGATCATTTTTTTTTCCCCAGACTGGCCTCTGCTCTCGTTTTCGCAGACTCTGAGCAAAAGCACTGGAAATAGCTCTAAGCATGTTTGTTGTGCTTTTATTTTAAATCCAGCAGAATCTATTCAGAAGAATAAATAGATGATCCTTCATTCATTTTACTCTCGGGGTGTTTGTGAAATGCCTGGCGGGCACGGGACACGGCAGGACCCAAGCGGATCCGGCACAAAAGGGGCTGAAACAAAGGAAAAATGATCCAGACAGATGGAATCAGAATATCGCAGAAAAATATTCCCCGGCAACAGCGGCACCGACAGTCAGCGGTTTGTGGGTCGGGAGCTTGGCGTAGGGGTTGGTTACTGGTGGGAAATGAGCTTAACCATGAGCCTGTTAATACATTGGTATAAAATATATCCCATCTCGTCCCGCGCTCCCACCTTGTTATCTGTTTTCACTATCAATACTGATATCAAGGGAAAGGATTTCCCTTCTGGGTCTTTTTAGGTCTTTTTTGAACAACTTCTTCACCCCAAATGCTCCCGCACTTGCCTTTTGGGTCTTCTTTCCGCATCCCGTGTGTTAACGACGTGGCAGAGGCTCCTTCACACCACGCTCTTGCTTTCACACATCGGTCTTGTAAAGAGATCCTGATAAAGATCACATAATCCTCTTCGTTTCCCTTTGTAGACAGCTCCATTTGATGTGTCCAGAGCCTGCCGAAAAAGGAAGAGAACTAATCCCGCTTGCCTCCACCGCACACGGCGGGGAATTCGTGGGATTTATGTTCCAGCTCTGCTCAAAACTGTGTCCAAAAGGTCCTCTGTACATGTAAAGTGTTACTATCATGTACAGTAACATCTAGGTCAGCAGTTGGAACAGCAGCAGGCAGCGTGAGCTGCCTTTGAAACCTCAGGAGAGCCTGTCCAGCCCTTGAGAGATGTGACATATGGTGGAAATTCAGAATAAAATAAAAATCAGGGTAGTGTCTGGGAGAGGAAGAGTGGGGAAGAACAGAAAGAAGCAAAAATGAAACATGCTTTGGCTATCAAATTTAGCGCGAGGGACCAGTGCTTCGTTAGAGCCCGAGAAAGTGGAAGCCTCCTGCTCGCCGCCGCGGTGGCACAGCAACTTATCCCTGTCAAAAGGGTGAAACTCTGCCAGTTCCTCAGGCTGCAGCATCCCCACGGGGCCTTCGCCGTGCGCTGCAGGCGGTTTGGGTACCCGGCGGTTCACGGACCACGCGTTTGCCCGGGAGGAGCCGCGACGCTCCGTGGCGAAGGCAGCGCAAGCCCAATTCCGACACATCCCCCCAAAAGCTGCGTGAAGGAAATGGGGTGCAGTTACTGTTTGTTTGGTCTCGCCTTTCTGATGGGGGCGAGGTTATTGCTGCATGTCTTGGTAGGTCTGGCCTGAATCTACTGCGAGCGATGCTAAACTGCCTCCCCGCAAGCATTTAAGCAGGGTACTGCCCCGAGTTAGCTCGCGAGCTGTAAAAGGCACCCCATCATCCTGGCCTTGGGGGCCTCGGGGAGCACTAGCCAAAAAGGCAATTACACACAATATTCTGCTTCCTTTTCATATATCATTGTGATGGAAGAAATATGTGCTTTATCTTCGCTGGTATAAACAAAACAATTCTCTTACCTCATCGTACAAGCTTGTAATTATCTTCCCACATTAGATACTTTGAGATAAATCTTTTTAAGAACGCCTCCCCATTGCTGTTTCTCTCTCGTACGCCGACAGGCACACACACAAAATAAACCCATGGAAGCTCATGAGTAGTGCTATGGGGCCGAGCTGAGATCCCCTCATCTGTTTTCTATTTTCCCCTCCTTCCCCCTGCCCCATATTGCAGATACCTGATACAGTAAAATTATAGAGCAGGAAGTCACAAGAAGTAGCAATTCAACTTTCGGGGAATAATTCAGTGTCACTTAGTCATATCGTCCATATAGGAAAAAGAAAAAAGAGAGATAGAAAACAGCTCCCACAAGGCCTTTCTAGCTCTCACATGTTCTCATTTTATTCCTTATCCTGCAATTTATCTTCTTGTTTTCAGCAAGCCAGCAAAGAAGTAGAAAAACCCTAAGAAATCTTATTCTGACATATCTTTCTGGGGAGTATTCATTTCCACGCATAGCTGCATAAGCCATGGAAAAGTCTGTGCCATCACTGGAGAGCAAACCACTTGACAAGCAGAGTCTACAGACCTTAAAATGGATAAAAGCAAGTTTTTTCTGGCCTGCTTCAACTGATTTAAAGGCCTGATAGACGCCCAGCGTCAGTGCGGTAATCTGCTGAGGTTGGCTGTGGGCCATTTTGTAATGCAGGAAGAGAGCAAACGTTTGAGCATCCTGAGCCAAATTACAATAGACTGTTATTTCGGGATGCTAAGCTTTGAAATCTGAATTCATTTAGTTTATTATGATATATTGGAACTTCCTAAAAAAAAAAAAAAAACAAACAAAAACCAAGATACTCATTAACTTCAGTTAAATAGAACAGGCAGAAGAAACCGTTGCCTGCCAAAAAGATATACAAACTACATTATGTCAATAGACCGTCTCGTAACTGGAGCTGCGTAGCCAGAAGGCTGCTTCTGTTAGCCTATAGACTTTGGATGAAATTCAGCTCACTGACAGCATGACAAAACTCTGACTTCGAGACCAACCTCAGAAAGTCCCTCTGCAGCTCAGCACAATAATTTCTTCAGCAAGATTTTAATATGCTACACCCAGCGTGACAAGGTGGTCGTTACCGACTGATCACAATCATCTCTCAATAGGTTTCACGTGGTGTTAATGAAGCAAAGGAAAAGAGACGTGAGAGCGTGAAAGTGCAAGCATGTTCCTACGGTACATGTTCCAACACACTATCCGTATTTCTGAAGTAAACCCGAGGGTTTATATGAACCCTGTGGGCTCTCACAGTTAGGAGCGCATTAAAAATATTTAGAATCAGAAAGTGCTGGGAAGGCAAGAAACTGGAGAACAAGTGGAGTGTTTCTCAAGGCTGCGATGCCTCGAGTCACACCCTCATCAGCAGGAAGAGATGCTGCATCTGAGAGAAGAAAGAGAAAGAGCCTTAAATAATAATACTAATTAAAAAATGATTGGTAGCTGTTTCACGTAGCATTTGCACATCACTGATATCCCAGTTCTGCAAAGTTAGACATGTGCTGGGTGGTTTTTTCTGGTTACTCCATTCTTCAGACAACGGCCTCCTCAAGCACCAAGGTGAAGCAGGTACATAGCAAAGCACAGGACAGAAGATCAAGTGAGCAGTAACAAACTTTAGGAAAATTAGGTCCTAATAAAGAAAAGTCTCCACTTTTAATGAAGGGAGAACAAACTTCAATGACACGAGAGGGACATCTCACAACACACTGAGTTGTGTCCCATGCCAGGCCACCACCGAGGAGGCACAGCCCTCTCCCACCGTGCATCAGACCAAGCCCTTGGACCCAGCAACCGCCCTCCTTCTGTGTGATCCCGGACCTGACATCGGAGAAGGTCTGTACAGCTGGGAGGGAGGAAGCTGAGCAACCTCCCCTCTTGCTTTCAGTAACAGCTCGGATGGACGTCTGCTGGGAGGGGAAAGCTAGTGCCCAGCCAGCCTTGGGATGGGGAGATGGACTAGATGACCTGAGCTGTCAGTGTGGATTAGATCCACTTACACACTCCTGGACCAGTTTCTGCTGGGTAAACTTTGACGTTATGGCTGACTTACTCCAAAAAGGATGCTCCTCCCTCTGCCCCGCGCCAGCGCTTCTCCTGCCTCCATCAGCCCAGCACGGTGCTCACGGGCAGCTCCTTTCCCCCAGCACAGTGGGACCCACTTTGCAGGTCCAGCTTCCTGCTGGATTTGTGGGCTGAAGCAGCTCCCCAGCCCTGAGACCGTTGCTGGAGGCAGGAGGCAGGATGGGCAGGAGCCGGCACCGGGAGGTGAATGATGCCAGCAGTACCAGGGGCTCGTGCACAGCCCCTGCCTGCCCCAGCTCTCCTGTGTGGCCACCTCCATGGTCATGCCCACGGGGCTGGACCTTCTCAGGCTTTCCTTCTGCCTTGAGACTGTGCACTGAAGGTGATTATTTACCTCATCAGCTCCTTCATGTCTGGATTTTACCTTTTCCTTCTGCTTCCTCATGGCTAGAAAACTCAGACAGAGACATCCCATTAACCACTGTCTGCCCTGGGGGGCTGTGTGCCAAGCAGAGCTTCACCTCAGCCCGTGGTTCTGGAGCATTTCTATCTGCGTACGCGCATACATACAAACACAAAAACCATACGGACGTGTACTTCTTGATTAGGTATTGTGAGTTCATCGTCACTGCAAGGAATTATAGGGGACATATGGCTTAATTTAGTTGCAGTGGTTTTGTAGTTACAGCTGAGTAGATAACATGACAAGGCTAGTAATCGTTTCTAAGAGAGAATGATTTAGTAATATAGTCTACAGCGCTTGTAAAGGCTCCTTGATAAAGGGCCAGGGAAAGCTGGAACAGTTTGGATCCATTTCCTCACTGCTGCTGAGAACGAATGTTGCAATATGTGTTAGGAGGGTTGAATGGAAAATAATTGCCTTCATTATGCAAGTTCAACGTACAGACATATGTTCCTGGATAAACCTCTTCTGCAACTAGCCAGGTCCACGTAGCTTATTTTCCATAAAATATAAGGAGCAGCATTTTCTACAGGTTTCAGTCAAGTATTTGAAACAGGCATGCGCTGTTTTCTCCAGCACAGCATACGCGCATTTCTGAGGTTCGCATGCACGTAGGTTTATTGCTTTTTAGAAGAGATGCAGGTGTGGGAATAGGTCTCGGAGAGGATGTCTGAACGTGCACCAGGACTTGGGCTTATCCAAAGCAGAGCGAAGCTGGAGACATGGATTTTTATAGGAGACATAGCACATTGTAAAGCAAGATATCTTGGGCCAAATCCAGTTCCTCTTGTTTAGGCAAACTGACCTCTTGATTTCAGTGGTGCTTCTCACTCAGGCAAGGTAAACAGAAACTCGGCTTTGGGCATTTGTGGGAAGAATCGGAGAAGTGATTTCTTTAGTGTGAATCAATAGGACTTTGTATTAGCATTAACCCCAAGTGCCTGGAAATCTGGAATTCAAATGAAGCAAAACCTCACTACAAATAAAGAGCTTCTTAAAACCAAAGTTGTTTCAACCACTACTTTTAAAAAGCAGAGTTGCCAGCCGACAAAGTGAGTAAGTGATGCTCTGGCCTGCGAGGATTCGTAGGATTAGTCTGGCAGTTGTAGCACAATCAAGACAGACTAATTTCTTCGTTATTAGTTTTTAATTCTTCTAAGTCTGCTTTTCACAATGGTTTGGCACCGTCCACCCTCATCACTCCCCGACTCCGAAGCTGGCAAGCAGACACACTTGCTTTCTTCTTTTATTATAGCGGAGGGATGGGCTAATTTGCGCCGGGAGTCCAGTGTGTCTGCGAAGATGGGAGAGGTGGGAGGGCAACGCTCCCTCGCTCCAGCTGCTGCAGGAGAGATGTTTCGTCCATGAGCAGGAACAAATATTTATCAGACAGGCTTTCCAGTCATATGGTCCTAATCCTCGCAGCAATGTGAAACTCCCAGGATGAGGTCATGGGTCTTTAATCCCAAACTGCACTTTTTTCTAGAGGCCAGATCAGGTAGGTGGGAGATGGAGCGCGCTTCTCCCCGCCTGGGGCTCGCCGAGAGCAAACCGCAGGGGTTGAGGGGCCACGGTGATGTGCAAATACACACCCACGAACACGCACAAAGACTTGCTCCAGAGCACAACAGGGCTGCCAGGGCGCGACATTAAATTTCCAGCACCGACACCGGGTACCTGTTGCTCTGAGTTTTCAGAATTTGTCAAAATCCAATTGTCAAACTCCTTGAAAGCTCCTTTAAACAAAAATCCTTCTCAGAAGTGGAAAAAAGAATGAGATAAAATGTGTTTTGAAAGGTCATCAGAAGATCCTCTGAGCTGATTACTGCTGGGAATACTTTTTTAGGTGGTTGAGGTGTCTTTGGTTTGCTCATTAACCTTTCACTGGACTGGGGTGATTTACACTTTAAACTGAAAAACCAGGGAATTCCCCGGCAATTTTCCTCCAGGGACTGTTTGGATGAGGAATTATCCAAATTAGGAATTGTATCTGAATCCTACTGAGGTCTGAGCTGACTGGCTCGTGGCTCCCGGACAGACCCTTATTATTTTAGCCCAGATGGTACTAAAAAAAGACCATCTCAAAAACATGAGACATCCAACAGCGTATTTTAGGACTGCAAGTTAAACACACAGACCAGCTATATTCCTTCAGCTTTGTCCTTACATAAAGAGGCGTGCCATGCATATGATAATATTCCAAATATTGTGTGATATTAACTAAAACAACCTAAAATATGTTGCTCATCGGTACACAATGTATAGCAGCACTATGTCTAGCGATGAGGTTATCTATCTCGAGCAGGACTGAACCAAGGGAAAGAGCATGACCAATGTGGTGTGTGTTGCGTTTTCAGCTGGAATGTTTCCCAGACCTCAGACAGGATGAAATCAGGTCACTCCCAGAAGAACCTGACAGCCAAGTAATCAAGGAGGTTGGAAAGTCAGGTCATGTCTCTTATTTTGAACCAGCTTTTGGCTCTGCAAGTTTATATAAGATTGAGTGATTTCTGATCATGACTAACCCGGAGCAGCCCGTTTCCCTGCAGCCAAACGCTTCCCGAGAGGGGAGCTCAGGTCTCCCGCAGCCCCAGTGAGCCCCAACCACCAAGCACCACATTTGGCTTTGGGAGATCTCTCTCTTTCTCTGCACAATTTTTTCCAGAACTCTCGGGTTTTATGTCACACCAAAACAAAACCAATAATTAAAACCTCCAGGTTTCCATGTCTCTCCCCCACGTCTGCGGCGGGACTCCCACATTCAGCTCTGCTCAGCGGTGGGGTCTACTTGGGTCATGCCCTTGAGCAGATGCACAAGGTTGCTGGGCCAAAGGCAGGGTCACAGGCTGAGCCTCAAATGTACTCACAGAATCTGGATGAGCGTTTGTACCGGGTGGTGGTTTGGGCGTTAGTTAAAGCTCTGCTCACCACCTCCCCAGGATGAGCATCACTGAGCCCCGAACACTCAGTCCAAGAGGGGAAGGTGGCCAGGGAGCCAGCGTGGGGGAGAGCCGAGAGCCCCCCAGGACCATGCAGAAACCCAGACCCGCGGGGCTGAGCGTGTTTTGCTTTCAGTGCATTGTAGTCACCTCCAATAAATAACAGGAGAAGGGAAAAGCGAGAGAAAGCGGTTGATGCTGCAGAGCTGGGTTGTTTACCCTCTTTCCCGAGCAGGTCCTTTATTTATTTCACATGTGGCAAGAATCAGCCCTTGAATCTTCAGTTTTCTTTTCTACTTCTATCTCATTCCCTTTGAATCCATCAGCCGGGGAGATTAGCAGTGTCACAGGAACCAGACCTTTCGGCTAAATCCCTTCCAGATGTCCAGAGCCACAAACATGTCAGTCATTGACAAGAGCCTAATGACAAGTTGCTCCCTGTTCGTTAGCGATGGCTACTGTTCCCTGGCAGAAAAGCTTTCCCCTCCTGCCCAGAAAGCTCTGAAAGCAGGTTTTGCAGGAGAGGTTTCTTCGTCCTTCCCCAGGAACGGCATTGCTATCTGATGGCTCACGAGGAGCTCCCTGGCCCGATGGCCATCGAGAGCTCCCCCAGCGCTGCCACCAGAAAACTGGGCACAAGGCACCGCATCGCAGGGGCATTTTAGGATGTGCAGAGAAGAAAAGAGGTGCCAGACCTGGATGCAGCTGGTGGGGTTTGACAAGCCCCAGGCTGTGCGGTGGCATTAGACAGTGCTTTTTCTGTGTTGTCGTTGCCAGCCCCAAGGAGCCAGGTATGAACTCGAGCAGACACTGAGGTCAGGATGGCTTTGGAAAAAACAAGCAGGAGGGCTTTCTGGGAGCAGTTCAGGGTAGTAGAGAGGGAAATCATCTGGCTATTTCTTTCTCCTAAGCAAGGAGAGCCATGTGGTGATGTTCCTGTCTTGCTAACGGAGAACGCCAGGAGCTGCGTGTTGAAGACCTCTTTCAAGCACAGGATGCAACAGGATTTCATCTCCAATCCTGGAAGCCAGGTCTTCCTTTCTACTTGCCCAAAGACATGTCATGGTTTTCTCAACCTGTTGCAGTACATTGAATTTCACACCCTTCTTCAAGTCCATTTTGATCAGTCTGTCATTGCTATGTTGGATTTGTCTTATACCCCCAGCTCCTCACAAGGTCAGGAGTTACTTTTCCAGGCTAAAAGTATCCCAGAAAAATCAATGCTATCCATTGTGGAGATTTCTGACGGTTGTATTTTCCCCTCCTTTCATCTCAGTTAATGGATATAATTTAAAAAGTGCAGCTGGCCAGGAAAGGCTGCTTCTTCCATGGAAAGTGCCAGTCTCCTTGCTGGGATGGGCAGGCGGGCTGAACAGATGCAACATCCCTTGCCATGCTCCCAACCGCACCACCGCAAGGAAATGATATTCAGCAGCTCGTCCCACCTTGGCACAGAGGCTGCAGCGAGATGCCAAGCCAAAACTTGTGCTGAAGTCTCTGAGAACCGCTCTTTTAGTGTAGCTGCTTATTAACATGACCCTACTTGGGGAGATTTCTTCCTTTATCCTTTGAATTACGAAAACCATTTCAAAACTTGATCCCCATGAAGGCTGGGCATTGTGTCAGCTGTAAGAAGCTGAAAATAGCGATGGGCTCTTTGCAGTGAGCAGAAAAACCCACTTGGAGTCTGTCATTTGGATTTATGAATGTAAAGTCTGCTCTTTTGACATAATCTTCTTGATTTAAGCTTGTGGTTTCTGCACACAGTTTCCATTAAAATTAATGTAAGTCATCTGGGTAAATCTCTCCCAGGTTGACAGGATGAAAGGTTCGACTCCTAGAGCTTTATTCCTCGTTTATGGGTTCAACGCTGACCTGTGGAGGATCCAGCCCACAACCTGGGTTGGAAACGCCTGCCCCTGCTCACTGGGACCCTCAGTGATCGGGTACAAGGTGCCTGATCTGGACACCCAAAGCACCCGGGGAAGGTTAGCAAACGCCTCGGGAAACTGTGCTCCTGAGCACAGCCTCGGAACAAGCACCAGATATTTGCTAGATAAACCAGAAAGTCAGACCTTGCTCACCCCTTTATGCTGCAGAACTGTTGCTGGTTGAGATGTTCTGCCTGGTGTGAAACCAGCTTCAGCATCAACACCACTTCCACAGCAATGTACTGTGAATGGGTGAAGCAGAAAATAGAGCAACTCAGCAAAAATCCCAAACAAGGAGGTTTGGTTGCAAAAGAACACAAATGTGTGCTGTAAAAGAACATACAGGTATCTCCTCAAAGACATTAGCGCTGCATTTTAAGTCAAATCCACCAGTTTCGCAGAGGATTGCTCACATCGCACGCATTTGCAAAGCAGCTGGAGGCTGAATCCATCCCCGATCCAGGTAATCCCTGTGAGCGCACCCCGGCCAGCCCAGGGGAGCATTGCTTGAGAACCAGTCCTCCAAATTTCCCCAGATAAAACCACCAGAAGATGCAGCTCTGTTCGACAGCCAGCCCACAAGTGCTGACTCAGCTCATTGCCTCTCATGCAGTTCCCAGTGATGATTTATTTCCTTTTTTCTCTGCTACCATCACACCTCTGACCCCAAGAAAGGACCGCTAGCTCTCGCCAAAACAAGACCCGTCTCTCCTTCCCAGCACATGTTAACGCACATTCGCTGGGCACTCAGAAGTAGGGTGCTTCATGTTTTCCCCAAGGAAATCTGGAGAAACCCATCTCCAAGAGCCCTCTTTCTCCCGGGAAGTGGGTTCACTTCTCCATCCCACAGCCCCCAGCCCTGCCCCATGCTCCCTGTTCCCTTCCCCAATACCCTGGGAAGTTGCCTCTCATGGAAATTGTTCCTTAAAGCAAAGGGACATAAAGAAAATCTCACCAAAACCCCCCAAACCTGCAATATTGGGATCCCCCTGTGCTAACATAACAGCACTTCTCCTTTCCCTTGAGCCCTGTGCATCCCCGAGCCTGCACCCACCCAGACCAGACACCAAATGCCTCCTAGTCTCTCCCTCCCGTTCACCTCAGGCTGCCTCCTCCTCCTCCTCCTCCTCCCACAGCTCTTCTCGGTGATGGAGAGCAAATATCTCAGAGCCTGACTGCAACCTAGTTTTCTCCTGAGGTGCAGACAAGTATTGTGGAAAACACAAGTGTAACCTTACTCCTCCCCACGAAGGACAAAACCATGCAATTTTTTCCAGTAAGTGATACAGCTGGTCCAGAAAGCGCAGCACCCTCCAGGCGTTGGCTCCAGTTTGGAGAGCGAGGTGGGATGGAAGGACAGAAAACCAGAGTGAAAAATGAGATAGGTGAAACCAGGGAGCAGAGCTCTCTGCAAATATTTTGCTTTGACACTTCTAACAGTGGTTATTCATTTTCCAGTAACTTTAGACTGCTCTTAACCAAAATAGTGCAAAAAAAATGGCATTACGAGCACTTGAGGGTTTACATGAAGTTTATATCAGAGCACTCGTGTGGGAAGAGCCCTGCGGCGGCTGCGCCAGCTCTGCGGCCGGGGACAGCCTGCAGGCGGGGACCGCTCGGCACAAGGAACAGCAGCCCCGGGGGGGGTCCCGACCGCGGCCCCCCACGTTTGCACCACACCTCAGCACGTGCCCGGGACTGAAAACAGGGCTAATAATCCCCACCAAGTAAATGATTTGGATTTCTTGGTCTAAAGCAGCAAGAGTCTGATATGCCCATATTTGCTGATTAATGGATTAATGAAAAACTCCATTACATAATTGCCAATTATTATTTTTAAGAATGATTCATTAAATAAGAGGGATTTTTTTTTATTGGTTTTTTTTTTTTTAAACATTGGAAGGATCTAAGTAGCCTAAAGGAGGAAAGGGGGAGGTGGCGACAATACTGATTTTACTAGGAGGATAAGTCCATTTAAGTAACTGAATTTAAACTAAAAATTAGAAGAGGAAGCAGAGTCCGTACCTACCATGGGCTATTTATTTCTTGTAGCTCTGGCTTCCCCGCTATCCTTCAGCTCTCTTGCCTTTGACACAGCACACACTGCACTATTGTCTCGTGAAAGCCTTAGTTCGGCAAATGAGAACCATATTGAGGAGTCTGACATAATTGCAGGCTGTGATTCATCCGCATCCCGGTACCTACAGTAGACTCCTCGCTGCTCTCGAGGGCTGCTTCCCATTCCCAGCCGCCGTCGGAGGCGTGGAGGGGACCCAAGGCTGCGGCACCGGCGCTGGGTATTACGTGTGGGAGGATGAAATCACCACGGTTAGCACGAACGGCCAGAGGAGAGAGAGGGGAAAATATCGCAACTGCTTATTGCCGTGCAATATCTGGAATTGACCTATTACATCAAATCGTCGCCTGCAAGCATGGACCAAGCCCGCGCTCTCCACTGTCAGCAGGTTCACCAGGCTGTAAATCGCGGCGTAACACCAACACTTAAACCCGCAGCATCATGGAATGGAGATGCCTCGCTGGTGCTCACCAACCCACGTGCATTGAGTACCTGGCCCAAGAGCTGCCTTAGACCCTTGGGCATCTATACTGAGGATTTTTCATTTTTTACAGTTAAAATTTGACTTTCTCATTTTGCCTGCCTGCTGGGAAAAGTCCGGCACTAACATTAGTCCCTGATGCTATTGCCTCATGTTCTGCTTAGACTGTAAAAAGCAGAAAAGGAGGAAGAAAAAGTCCTTCCCATTTAAAAGGGGAAAAAAAAGAAAGGTGGAGTGAGGAGAAGCAAACTCAAAATGTAGAAACTGCGAAATCTAGTCTGTAAGACACTCACATCAAGAAAATTTCCTGCTAAGTCATAGCTCAGCCTTCTCTTTAGCTAGAAAAAACATTTCCCTTTCTTCCAAGAGCTATCATATTTTTGAGAATAAAAAGCAAATGAAGAACCTAATGTGAGGAATTTGAGCTCATGTTGTGAACCCTGTAAGCTCTTAAATAATTAGAGACCTCCATTGGTACTACACTAAGATAAATGATTCCATATAGTCCAAAGCTAATCTGTACTCCTGCTACGTACCTTAGTCTTGGGTAACTGTAGGAATAAAGAAATATTGAATATAAATCTCTCCATGATCTTTTCATATAGAAAAATAATTTGCAGTTGATTTTGAAGAAGATCAATGGAGTTGTTGTTTGCTTCTTATTTTATTGTATGACTATGCCATGCAGGAATTTGGACAACAAATGGTTTGTGAAATGTAAAAAATACATTTGTTGGCATTAGAGTAATAAGCAGGATTTTTGATCAATGCTAATATATTATTCTTTCATATATATATATACACACACACACATGCATATATGTTTGCAACATGTTACCATAAATCATGTGAAAATGTGGAGCAGATGTTCTGTAGTAGCCGGGATTATCGTGCCTTGGTTGTGCTTTCATGGGAACCGACCCGCAGTGGGCTCAGCAGAACATGCCTGATGTATATAGTAATGGGGCTACTTGAAAAGAATATTTATACATGGGGCTAACCTAGTTTTTTTAAACATGAGAGGTGACTTGTCTTCTTAGTCTGCTTTTAGATGAGTCAGCCTGTGTACAGACGGTTTCATTAGAAGAATATTTTCCAGTAATCGGTCATTTGTAATTGTCTGCACATCCAGAGGACAGGTTTTCTCAGCCATTTCCGCAGCCCGTGCGCAGGGATGCAGCGAGTCGAACCTCGGCCGCGTTTGAAATGCTCCTGGGCCCAAAAGATGAAAAGCCAGAACAGACGGAGTTAAAAATGACCGGTTGGAAAGAGATTTACAAAAACTCCTGAGGTTTACACCTTTGTTTCTGGTGGGGAACTGCACATCGGGTGGAAACTGGTCCTATTTATCCCCAGTGTGCCCAAGCCAAGGGATTTGTGTATCTGCATCCCAAAAACGCAGCCTGAGGGAGGATCAAAATAACTTGTTCTTCAGAATAAACTGCTTAAAATTATGCTTGCTTGGCTGCCCGTATTTCTAAGGACGATGCAGTGACTGCTGCAGAGCTGTATCACTGTGCCATCAGTGTTTCTCTACGGCAGAGGTTATAGGGACTAAAATCATAATACACTATATAAATATATAGCAATTTATAAGAAACGGAGGACTAATGCTGCAAAATCCTCAGCAGCACCAAATAAAATGCAAAACCAAATGCACCTCTAAGCAGCATCAGAGAGAATATACCACAAAACCATTTCAGAACCACCAAAATCTCTTATAATCAAAATTTCTTAGATTTTTCCGGTCTAGAGTTAATCTGCCATCGCAGCTCCCACATCTGAAAAATGCTCAAAACACCAGAACTGGACCTTTGTGAGGAACTGGGCACAACGGGAGAGCAACAGAGAGGTCAAATACAAAGATGTGTGTATAGAAAGAGAGGTCCCGGCTGTGACGGGCAAACGAAGGGGTCACACGCCCTCAGCCCCTCTGCGTGCCCTTGGCAGCCTTTCCAGAAACTTCTTCCCCATATTGAGGGATCTGCCCTCGGAGCAGGTGAATTCGGGGCTGCCAAGAGCACATTCCTGCGAGACAGAGGGGGCAGAGGGACGCCCCGCCGCCGCGGCATCCACGGTGCAAGGAGGGGCCATCTCGGCAAGGCAAGGCGAGGCGGGACCGCCAAAAAACGTGGGAGACATAGCAACGCCCCTGCAAATATTTTCCACATCTGACAGCGGACAGTCAGTGATGAATGAAAAATTAGAAATTTCACATGTGTACATGCTCTTTTTTTAAAAAAAAAAAAAAAGAAAAAACCCACCAGTTTCTATGCCGTGCTTGCCAAGGGGCAGCTCTAATTCATCCCCTTGGCCATCTCTGCTGAATTTTCCTCTCTACAATTTGCTAAACAGCCGGATTTCCATGGTTACCACGGCTCACTACTGATACGCCTCAAGCGTACTGTACATTTTTGCTGGGGAGACGCAGACACCGAGTCGCTCCTGCACAACAGCCCGGAGCAGCGGCTGCAGCCGAGCCCCGCGCCGGTCACTGCCGGGCTCTGCCGAGGGCACAGAGGCGATGGCAGGGACTGGCCCAGGTGAGGGGTGATGGGAGAGGTGATGCTTCATCCTTGCTTCTCCTTGCTCTCGGAAAAGACATCACACAGCCACCCCACACGGCTTTAAACGCGTGGCACGGGCCGTAGGATTGTGCCGCGGGAGACCATGGATCCCCTCTTCTGGCCTGGCCCCCTCTACGTGCAGCAGCATCTCCGGCTAAGGAACCAGCATGGCTTGGTGTGGCCAACTCCCACCATCCCAATCATTTTCCCCATTTTGCTTTTGGCACACATAAACATGCACACACGTATTGCATCGGTGGTGGGTTCATAGGAGGGAATTGCTATGTTAAATTCAGACTTTTTTTAAAAAAAAACCCAGTGCCATAATTAATTTCCACCAGGAGATCATATATTTTCCTACTTTTGATGTCTAATAAGCTAATTTCAATCAAGAGGTTGTATAATTTCCTGCTTTTGAAGTCTAATGAGTAAATTGCATGGCAACCTCCATAAAGCACAGAACTCATTAATAAATGTATAGTCCCTTTGTCCAAGACTTCCAACTTTAAATCAAATGCACAACAACCAGATGTTTTTCACATTACTGCATTTCAAGATTTTACTGGAAGTGATCTCATCATACGTACTTAATGTAGGTGTCCAACTGTGCATGTTATTCGTATCACGAATCAGACCTTGCAGCTTTAGGACACTGTGTGGCAAACACAACTATTGTTTAAAGTGGATAAAATTTATGCTACGCTTGCCACGGGGATATGAAGGAGACCCAATTGGATACAATATGCTGATTTTGATGAGTGTCAGAAGTGAGGAAATTATATCATTCAAACATTTGAACTTATTGTTAGGAAACAGTGAGCCACTGTTTCTGGGAAAGATACTGAATTTAGCCAATCTAGTAAATCAAAGACTTTTCTGTTTTTCTTTGAAGTAGGAAATTAACTGCAAATGCAAAAGATTGAGACCAGGACAGAGACAGAGCTGAAACAAGATGTACGTTTTTCAAAGAGAATAAAAACGAAGGCTCGCTTGCAGGGAGGGGTGGAATAACATTTCAGTAGGAAAACATTGCTTCATCATTTTTGGAGAAAATATATACAGTGGAGTTAGGACTTGAGCTTTTTGCTAGGAAGCATGACGAGCCGGCGGAGCGAGGCTGCCTGCCCCGAAGGGATGGAGCGCGCAGGATGCAGCTCAGGCGGCACGCTTGCACGCACGGCTCCGGCTTGCTTTGGTCATTAGGGAAGTAATACCCACTATAGGCTTCAACCTACAAGTACTAATTAGCCACCTATCAATTACCAGCAAGAGTTGGCTGAAGGTTGTTCAGGACTGTTTATCATCAGAGCTGAGCAGTGGGCAGCCTTTTGCCAGAGGCACGCTCACACCTCCAGCTCATTGCAGAAGAGCCCTAGCAACTCTCCTCCTCTTCCCCCGTGTCTGAATAAGATTTTGAGTTTCCTCAAGACTGTAAGAAATCTCACAGGAAGGTTTCTCAGGGGCCTTCTACTCTTTTTGGTTCCTTCTCCCATTGGAAATACCATCAGAGCTCAAATCCCGCAGAGCATCTCGTGGGGCATTTGCTGAAACAGAGTTGCTGAGGCACTTCACCCCCCGTGGCTCCACTCTGAACAAAGGGGCCATGGGAGGCAAGGGAGGAGGAAAATAAGTGTTTAATTTGAGAAATGGGTGAAATTATCTCATCTTGCTCTCCCCATCAATTCATCCCAACCTGCTTTGATGCCATCTTCCTACAGAGATCCTCCGTATTGCTCTGCCACGGCTTTCTGGGACATCCTCAACAGCAAAGGGAGGGCTCTCAGCCTTTCTACAGAGAAATGACCATCAAAAATGAAAATACTGCTGCTTCCTATCAGGTCAGCCGTGACTCACAGCACAAGTAATGGGGAAGCAGGAACACTGACCAGCATCTGGCTGGTTTCCTCTTTTAGAGATGTGGGAAGTTCACCCAATTTCCCAGCCCATTCATTGGGAAGGAAAGGAGGAAACAGAAATGACTCATTTTCTCTTTCTACCAGGAGAACAATGTCAAGGAGCTGCTGAATTTGTGCCTCTTTCTTGCAGCCAGATCATCTGAGCCCAACGCATCTGAGCAGGTTCAGTGGAAGTTGTCCAAGTCCTGGTGTAACAACAAGGATCATGTTGGCACATATGAACACAAAGAACTGTCACATTTAAATGAGGGAATTTTCTCCTTTTAGAGACATAATAGGCTTTTCAACACATATTAGCAAGCCCTTTAGTGGCGTCTAGAGACAGCTCAAAATAAATAGATAAATCCCACAGTCATGAGCAGGAGAGCGTGTGGTCCCAGGCTGTACCCAGACCTGAGGTCCTTGGCATGGCCTCAAGACGCCCGTGGGAGCGGCAGGTCTGAATATGGGTGCTGAATTGCTCAGTGCCGTTCCTGCAGGAATTAGATCACTTTGTAGCCCTCATGAGATGAATGCACACGGCTGCTGGGGCAGCTGAGGCAGCCAGGGGTGCTCTGCCTGGGTGCAGCCAGCACGCAGCGTTGCCAAGGTCTTGGCTCTCTCTTGCTTCGCAAGAGGAATCAATGTGGCACGTTGCTCACAATACACTCACCGATATCCCGTCAATAATCTTTGTAAGATCTGTAGCTCCTTATGAAGAGAACACAGACTTGAATTAGGAGGCTGAATCCAATTAGGCTGCACTGAGTTGCAATGTTGTAGGTCTTAAAGAGACCACGAAAGCCCGATCCCACTTGAGATGTACAGTTTACATGCTGGATGTTTGCAAAGAGCAGATTTTGCAGGCCCTCAGATCATTTTTACAGCAGTCCTCATTATCCGCATGCCAATTTCTGTCAATCATAGCCGGCACTATAAAATAAATAAATCCCCATACCGCTGCAAAGGGGTTGGGAACCTTCTGGAGACTTGGCACTCGTGTCGCACTGCTCGCCAGTGGGTGAACTCGGCACAAAAGCCCACTGCTATGAGAATAACAAGGCCTTGATCAACTCAGCCTTCAGCACCGAGCCCTGGTCTGTAATCTAGCGAAATTATCCTCTGCCACTTCTCAGCGGGCACCAGCGTACAAAGGCAGCAGTGTGCCTGGGCAAGCACGTGGCGAGGCTGCCCAACTCACACCGGCGCTGCGCCTGCCCAAGCAGGGGCAAAATGCCCGCTGGCTTTTTGCAGGACCAGGGTTTGGGTTTGGGTTTTTTTAATTTTAATTATTAAAAAAAAAAAAAGTGTCAAAACAGACCTTGCTGGCCAAAGCAACTGCTTGATCCCTGGCAATTCTCCGGGGCTGTTTGGCTGACCCTTGGTGGCAGAGAAATTACTCACGACTGGTTGATATAAGGATCATAACCAGGTGACTTCTGAACCAGGTCCGACAAAGGAGGGCTTCATAATTGTGGTGTCAAGTTCCTCCTGCCCAACTGCGAGTAGTGTGGGCAGCTTTTAAAGCCTGTTACTCCAGGGGAAAAAGCTCACGTCGGTCCATACAGACACTAGAAGGAGCAGCCGTGCAGCACTGGGAGAGGTTTCATATTCGATTTAAAGGAGAGCTAATCTTGCACGGTATTTGCATTTTGAAAGCAAGAGTATAAAGATTCAAACGATCCACCAGGTAATGCTCTCCTGTGACATCTGCGGCACTGAGATCTCCTAACGCAATATCCTGCCCTTGCTACAAACGCTGGGAACAGCACACCCCAAAAGCATTACAAAATTTTAACCACTTCAACATGATTTGATACGTAAAGGCTTCATAAAAGCATATCAAATTAAATATAAAAGGACATTTATAAATCCCCATCTGTTGCCTATTGACAAATGTTTCACATAGTTGCATATCAGGGTGTTTTCTGAATGAACTCTCATACTGTTACACTTCTCTTGAAAATTAAGTAGAGATTGTTTTTGATATGGGCGTTAAATAACGCCAGTTTTCAGACAGCAGAAGGGTCCCACAATCTCTTTTTCCCTTTAAAAAAAAACAGAATAAGCAAAAGTGAGGGATGCAGACATCCTTTCCCTGAAAGCCAGCTGCGCAGACACGAAAAGCCACTGCACCCTCTGCCGGACACTGCCGAGGGGAGTCCTTTAGACAAGCTGCTTACATTATATGTTATCCTGTGCAAGAGAAATTAGTTTTTCTTCACGGTATCTTTCCAGTTGTACAGCACAGATGAAACCACAACATGGCTCAAAGCAGCTCTCCTCCCAGTTAGAGATGACCAGTGGTGCAACTTGTGCTCTGGGTACCAGGAATGATAAATCTGGCACCAGCCGCGACCATGAGTGAATGGGCAGCTGACACGTTTGCTTCCAGCAATAATTAAAATTAAACATCTTTTAGCCTAGGTATCAAAGCGGCTCAGGGGACAGCCTTGCAGCAGCATCCAGGAGCAAACAGGGGAGATGTGTCCAGTGCTCCTGGTCTGGGCATGTCTGGATCAGAAATGCCGGATAGGGGCCAAGCACCCCTTGCTGCCTGAGGAGCACCCCCCAGCCAGCCAAAATAGCCCAGAGCGTCCTCCCCTCTGCACTAGGTTTTGGGGATCCGCAGCCCTGTGTGAGTGGGACTCACCCCACAGCTCTCGGTGGGACATAGTCTACGTCTGAGGGGCAACGGGGCAGAACTGAGAGGCATCATCTGGCTCCTGTGCTGGATAACCATGGCCTGAGATAAAGTGCTCTGGGTTTTCCACAACAAACCATTAGTCCATGAGGTTTTCCAGAGCCACAGGTCTCCCTCAGTTCACGATACGACCGACCAAACCAAAGCTGTGTGTCCAAGAAGGATCTTGCAAACAAGTAGGAATTTCTTATCATCAGAGCTGCAGGAGCGTGCAGACAACCTGCAGACACTTGGTTATTTCTTAAAAGGAAAAAAAAAAGCTTCCCTAGCCTTCGTTGCATCAAAGCAACAAAGCCTAGGGAGGTTTTAATTAACCCTCATGTGCCAACAGAAGGATATGCATGGCAGGAAAGACTGTTTTCCGAGAGAAGCCATACAGGAAAGTTATCAGCAACGCAAAAGATAAAATACAAGAGCAGGGAATGAACCGTGGACTTAATGGTGCAAGAAGGAGTTATTTACAAACCCTCCCTTAATGGTGCAGCGTAGTCATCGAACCTGAAGTACGCGTTCAGCAGCAGGGAGCTGATACTGCTGGAAGTGGCATTTAAGGTACCGCAAAGCAGCTGTGACACCTCAAAAACATCAAGAGGGACCCTGGACGTGCTCATGTCCTCCGCTCTGAGGTTAGTCGCTCAGAAGAAAGAGTTGCTGCTGGATACTCATGGGCAGTGTTTAAATTAAATGGGATGATTTTGCTAGTTTAAACTAGAGTTAATTTGGGTGACTTCAGTAGTCCACTCTGGCTTCGGTGTTTGTGGCTCTAACACAGGACATCTCACTCAGAGGAGCATGGGCTCATTTTCTGGCTTGTCAGCATAATCACATCACTCCTCTCTCCATGGCTCCCTCTCTGTTGTCAAACATGTTGATTCATCTCCATCTCAAGGCTCTCACAGCTCATCCCTACACTGGCCGTCTCCCACGTGCTGCCAAGCCATCAGCGCCCACCTCTAATCTGCCAGCATCGTTCACCTCCGCTGCCAACAGCAAACTCTCCATCCATCTCCTGCCCTGTGTTGGGGGCCAAGTCCCCTGCTTGGCTGCGTGCAGAAGAGCTCTTCTCCGTCACCCAGCGACCCTCCTCAGATATCCCCTGGAAGCTTGCTGCTCCATGACGCCTATGAAAAAGCAGGCTAAACCCTTCGCCCATGGTGCTGGCCAACGTGGTCTCCCTGCTGCTTCACCCTCCTGCGGGTGCAGCCCACCAGCCCGCTCACCCTGTGCGCAGAGCTCCTTCGGTGGGCCTTCACACAGCCCTGAGCACGGGGGACCAGAGCGGCATGATGGAGACCATCGGCCGTGACCACGGAGCAATAAATCACCAAACGCACAAACAGGATAACAAATACCGCGCAAACTTCCAACTTCTGGCTTTTTTCTTTGCCGGGTGAGCGACAGTTTAACGATACCTTCTCATCATTACCAGGAGACTTGTGTTAAACACAACCAAGTCAAAGCTCTTGAGCCAGCTCTGCCGCGCAGCTGGAGTCATGAGCCATGTGCGGCCTCGGCCAAGGCACTGCCTGTAGAAGCAGCTCCTTCGCTGCTTGCCTCCACCGCAGGTACGTGCAGTGGAAGTGTGTGAGAGAAATGCTATTTAGACAGATATCTACATTTTAGCAGTAGCAGACTTTTCTACTTTGAATGTTAGAGCAAGCCGATCTTCTTTCTCCATGCCTGTACTCCAGGCCCAGTCCTCTCCCACGGAGAGGCTTGGGCAGCGGAAGGGAGAGAGGCATTTAAGCAAACGGTTAATTTTCCCCAATCAGGACCATAGACTTTAGGAGGGATTACTTGACCTAGAGTCAGCAACTTTTTCCACCAACACTAAAAATACCCTTGAATGAGCCGTGGAAATACGATAGCTTAAACACTTAGCAGTACTTTAGGCTAGACAGTGGTTTATAATTATACGGTTTCCGTTCAGAGAGCTGCCAAGGGGCCATTCCCACACAGTCTTTATTTTAGCGAGGGCAGGGCTCTGCCAGCCCGAAGGTAAGGGGGATAGGCGCTATCTGCCTTTGCCTATCAGCAAAACCAGCCTCAACTCCTGCACCACGTTTTCTGCCTGCAGCTTTTTAAAATCCAACAACAGATCCTCTTCAAGTGTAAAAGCAAATCTGCTGAACACAAAAGAGTAACAGTCACCACAACAGCTGTATCACTTTTATAGTCATCTTTATGTGCTTTCATATTTAAATATCCGGTATATTGCAGTTCTCTGCGCTGCTAATGCCAAAGTACTGAGAAGTTGGTTGTGGGCTGATGCTGGAGGCTGGGGTACCTGGACAGGCAAGATTTGGGATCACGGGGCATCTGAGCAGGCAGTGGCTGCACACACCGGTTCATCCCAGTCCCAGTGGGCAGATGCTGATGAGCATCCCCATAAACCCCAGCACTGGGGCTGGGCTTCCCTTAATCAGAGAAGGAGCAGTACAGGTGGAAAATATATATACGCACACAGAGACGTTTTTATCTCCATCTATACACACAGATATAAAGATCCAGGGAGAAAAGGATGGGCTGCTCGGCAGGACTGTATTCGCCTGCTTTCCATGAGAGGGCAGTGACGGCTCAGCCATTTTCCCCGTCCCCTGCAGAGTCCAGTTCATCTCATGAGCACCTTTCTGCTCTGGACGATGAGTGCTGCCCTTCCCTGCTTCTCAGGTGTCCAAAGCCAAGACCTGGCTAGGACCAGGTGCCCACAGGCTTCTCCTGGATGAGCCCAGCTGTGCCAAGATGAGCTCTTGCTCAATAGGTTTTTTGGAAGAAAAAAACATCCCCGAATACTCCCAAACCCAGCAACAGGACAAGAGCAGAGACAAGGCCACCGGTGGGGAATACACGGAGACCATTACCCTGGGACACGAGGGGCGTCTTGGGGCCGATGCACTGCAGCGGGGAGGAAGGGACACAGGGCTGTGCAGCTCGTCCCGTTGCGCCCTGCCACGCTGACGGGGACCCGGGGCCCCAAAGAAACTTCTTTCTGCAAGAGCCAACAGGCAGCTCTGCACAGTAAACTGCAGGGTTTGAAGCTGACAACGGGCTAAATTACAGACTGGGTGCAGAGAGTGACAAATTGCACCTTAGAATCATAGAATCATAGAATTGTTCTGGTTGGAAGAGACTTCCAAGGTCATCGGGTCCAACCATTAACCTATCACTGCCAAGTCCCCGACTAAATCATATCCCTTTGGGCCTCGTCTAAACGTCTTTTGAATACCTCCAGGGATGGGACTCAACCACCTCCCTGGGCAGCCTGTTCCAATGCCCGACAACCCTTTCGGTGAAGAAATTTTTCTGAATATCCAATCTGAACCTCCCCTGGTGCAACTTGAGGCTATTTCCTCTTGTTCTGTCATCTGTTACTTGGGAGAAGAGACCGACCCCCATCTCTCTACAACCTCCTTTCAGGGAGTTGTAGAGAGCAAGAAGGTCTCCCCAAACCTTGCCTGGGTTTGGAGGGGCAGCTCGCGGGGCAGCCCGGGGGCGGCTCTCCCTCGGCTGGGGAAGCGCCGCAGAGGCAAGCGCGTTTTCGGGATTGCACACAGCACCTTCGGTTACTCGCATTAACTAATAAAAAACCACTATGTGTTTCTACAGATTGAAGCAAGGCTTTTTGAGGAACCACAAAACCCTTCTTTTCCACAGGTGGAACATTTCTAAACTATTTCCTGCAAAACTCTGCAATAAAGTCTCTCTCTAAATTACACTCATTAGTTAAATTGGGTTTCATTACCATCCTTTCCCTCTGTGCCCATTACACCAGCTGGATGCTGCATTTCAGGAATCCATTACATGCTAACAACAAGAATGTTTCCTCTTAAAAAAAAAAATAGTTTAAAAAAGACTTTTTGGTAATAAACTAGTTCCTATTTCCTTAAAGGTCCAAGATGTTATCAGAGAAGGGGAGGCAGATGAAATAGCTGCTTTTGGGCACCAGAGTGCTCTCTAGAATGCCCTGTTCTTCCAACTTACTTTTTTTATAAGCATAATTAACGGAAGCAATAAGTTGTTATCCACACAGACGGCCTTTTGACTAATTCAGGCCCTCTTTTACGCACTCGGCAGTCTCTAGGAAACCTGGGCAACACAACCCAGCACAGCAAGGGGAAAGTGCTGGCACGCGGGATCACAGCTCGTCACCTCCTTGGGTGGCTCCTACGTGGCATTTGCCACCATCAAAAAAAGCGAAGAAAAATAAGACGTTGATAATAGACGTCTGCAGTACCATGCCTTGGGGCTTACTTCCCTTAATTTCATGTTAGAAATCAAACTAGAATCTTGCAAAACCTGGATATTTCCAAAACCTGACATTTAGGTAATGAAACTGCCCTCTCTACTGCAATCTACCCATACCCAGGGATTTCACTCTGTTTTAATCTGAAGGTCTTTTAAGTGTATTTAGGTGTTTTAGGTTGTACTAAGTGATGAACAGAAGAAAAAGAGAAGGCTCCTATCTGTTGGGTTTATATGTTGGGTAATTCCAGCAAAGCAAAACCCAGAGCAGGCTGTGAGCTTCAGCACCCCTGTGTTACCACCGGCTCAAAACTGAACGGGTGGGAGGGAGGAACAAAGAGCATTTTTAGCAGAAGTTAGTTGGGCTGAGAATTCACGGCCTTTAGAGCATTGCCAACAAACTCAGTCGCGCCTTGGTACTTGGTAAAACAGAAAGGAAAGTGTTAACAGCTATTTGCATCCCTTCCATAATGGGAAAAAAAGCCCTCGTATTGCTAAGTGACAGGCTGAGCCAAACGCTTCCTCTTTAATAAAAACTTTATTAGATCCCAGCATAGTTACGATTTTGGAAATTGCTTTTAGTGAGTTTGATGAGTTTTGGAGCTAGGATTTAATGTCATGGTCTTTTAAATTTAATCTTATTCTAATTACATTTAATTTGATTGCGCTGTGGTGCTTACTTCCATGTGAGTAGTTTACCATTTTGCTACTGTTCACCCCTTTGCAAGCAAGGCACCCACCTCCCCCGGTGTCACCCCCAAACGCAGCACAGCGGGTGTTCATAAACCACAGGGTGTCCAGCAAAGCCTGCAGAGCTGCAGTGTTTGGGGGGTTTTTGTGGGTTTTTTTCTCCTCCAGACATACATTCTACCTAGGCTCTGCCACTACTGCTGAAGAGGATTGCCCCCCCCCCCCCACCATTTTATCTCTGTTCCTCAGTGGCTCCCAGCACCGTGGGAGATGAGGAGAAGCCCTGTCCCGCCTCACTGTACTGCGTTTGTGTGGCACGGGTTTGGCAGTGCAGGGGCTGCAGGGGCGGCTTCTGTGAGAAGCTGCTGGAAGCTTCCCCCATGTCCCACAGAGCCAACGCCAGCAGCTCCAAGACGGACCCGCCGCTGGCCAAGGCCGAGCCCGTCAGCGACGGTGGCAGCGCCTCGGGGGTAACAGAGTTAAGAAGGGGGAAAAAACTGCTGTGGGAATACAGCAGTGGAGAGAGGAATGAGATGTGAGGGCAACAGCCCTGCAGAGCCCAAGGCCAGAGGAGAAGGAGGAGGAGGTGCTCCAGGCGTCGGAGCAGAGGTTCCCCGGCAGCCCGTGGTGCAGCCCATGGCGAGGCCGGCTGTGTCCCTGCCCCTACAGAGGCCCACGGGGGAGCAGATCCCCACTGCACCCAGGGAGGAGCCCACGCCGGGGCAGAGGGTGCCCGAAGGAGGCTGTGACCCCGTGGGAAGCCCGTGCTGGAGCAGGCTCCTGGCAGGACCTGTGGGCCCGTGGAGAGAGGAGCCCAGGCTGGAGCAGGTTTGCTGGCAGGACTTGTGACCCCGCGGGGACCCACACTGGAGCCGTCTGTTCCCGAGGGACTACGCCCCGTGGGGGGACCCACGCTGGAGCCATCTGTTCCCGAGGGACTGCACCCCATGGGGGGACCCACGCTGGAGCCGTGCATGAAGAACTGCAGCCCGTGGGAAGGACCCACGCTGGAGAAGTCCGTGGGGGACTGTCTCCCATGGGAGGGACCCGCGCTGGGGCAGGGGAGGAGTGTGAGGGGTCTCCCCCTGTGGAGGAAGGAGCGGCAGAGACGACGGGTGATGAACTGACCCCAGCCCCATTCCCCGTCCCCCTGTGCCGCTCGGGGGGAGCAGGGAGAGGAATTGGGGGTGAAGCTGAGCCTGGGAAGAAGGGAGGGGTGGGGGAAGGGGTTTTAAGATTTGGTTTTATTCCTCATTGTCCTACTCTGACTTGATTGGTAATAAATTAAATTAATTTTTTCCTCAAGTCAAGTCTGTTTTGCCCGTGACGGTAACTGCTGAGTGATCTCCCTGTCCTTATCTCGCCCCACGAGCCTGTCGTTATATTTTCTCTCCCCTGTCCCGCTGAGGAGGGCAGTGATGGAGCGGCTTTGGTGGGCACCTGGTGTCCAGCCAGGGTCAAACCCCGACACTCACTCACCTGCTACACCGTTTCCCCATCTCCTCCCCAAGGAGCCCTTCGTCGCCTGCATCGCACAGACACTGCTCTTGGTTTGCTCCCCCTGTCCTGCTTTAACTCCTTCCCACACTTGCGATCAATGCAAAATTAAGTAACTGCCAATCGCTGCCACCTTTCTGCAGCCGGTTTTTCTGCAAAGAAAAAAAAAAGTTTGGCTACAGCTAGCAACAAGCAAAGTGTGAAGAAATTAGTAAATTATGTGGATTGCTTCAGTCATCACAGACTGAAGAGTCCTCCGGACACAGAATAAGGCTGTAACCCCCGTGAAACGCAGCGTGGTGGGCGCGGAGAAGGCGAGCGAGAGATCCGCTGCTCTCGCACAGTTCACACAAAGTCTGTGTTAATCACCCTTTACCTCCCTGATCTTTATGTCAGGGAATAATGTAAAATGTCAGCAAATAATTTAGTCTTTACCGTGTTTAGTTCACTCAATTAGTGCTGTAAAAACTTTTCAACTCAGTTAGCAAAATCGAAACGAAGCCAAAAAATGTGCCGGAGGGGTGCAGGGAGCCGTGCCTTGCAGACCTCAGCAGCCTTCCCGTCCTCCACACACCGGAGGCAGCAAGGCGGTAGCGCATCAAAAGCCCCTGGAGAAACCAATACCCAACCTGGGAATCCGGTTTCCAAAAAGCTCTTAACCCAAGTTTCCCCGTGTGGCACAAGAGCAGGTGCACATTTTCTCCAGTGTACGTGGCCGAGTGTACCGGTGACGCTGCTGATTTAGGACACGAACAGAAGTCAGCTGCTCCCGTGAGTCAGGGGAATATCAGAGATGGCAGGGGCCGATGGCCGAGAGACCTCGCTGTTGCGTTTGAGGAATGCCCTTGAAGCCGGTGGGTTTTCCTGGTGCATCCCACCACGGTACGTTTGCCTCCGCTGCGCTAAACTGAGCCTGCAAATTGAAACTGGATGGGCTGCAAAAGCATCTGGCCCTCAGGATATTTATTAGTAACAGAATTAGGAAAAAAAGCTCATTTTCTGAGCTTCTGAGGAAATGCACAAAATTAGTCCACTCATTCTTTTCTCCTCTTTGATCTTGATTGGTAGGTCTCTAACAAAATTAGTAATTAACAAAATGAATTTAAGGTAATGCAATTTTATCTGGATTGGTTTAGCTGCGCCCCGGGCACAAGAAGCATTGCACAGAGAGCTAGGTACTGTCGTATTTTTTTCCTCCATACTCTGTCTAAACTTATTGTTTCAAAATGTTACCGTCAAATAGACTTTTCCCCTCTCTACACATAACATCTGATGAGCAGGAAAACAGTGAACCAGGAGCGTTTCTTCTGGAGACAAAAATTCATGCAGGGATTCAAACGGCAGTGCGGGGCGTGGGAAGGTGGTGGCAGGTTTAAAACCCCTCGTGTAGCAGGACTGGCACGACTCTCCTCCTCGTCTTGCTCATTTGCAGTGGGTTGTCTGGAGCCGAAACATCTCACGTGGTCCGCTCCAGGCTCTGAAGCCCACTGCAGCCAGGCTTCAGCTGGGTTCGGGTGTTGGCTTTGTCCAAGCCAAGCTGTTACCCTGTCACTGTTACTGCATGACAGACAGAAGTGACATGGCTGGATGACACTGCACTGGGAGAAGGGGAAAGGAGTAGGCAGCACGTGTGTCTTGAAGACATCTTAATGGGATCACCTTCTTTTCCCGTGAAATACAACTTCTGTTGAGCAGCATTCACGGGCAGCTGATGTTTCCATCTCTGGCAAAAATGGGTTTGAATCCTGTGGAGCAGAACTGCTCTTGGTTTGGTTTTGGGCTGTAAGGTGGGTCTTCACCCACCTGGTGCCACGAAAGAGAGACAGCGAGGGCACAGCATCCCGGCTGAGAGCCCCGACCCAAAGCCGTATCTAACCTGGGCTCTTGGGTTTTGTTGCACAGGGAGACAAAACGGGCAATGGCTCCCAGTGGCACAGACCGGGCGGCCAAAGAGCCGAGAAGACAAACAACTTCCAGCTCCTGGCTGTAAACCAGGGCGTTGCATTCCCTCCCTTCCCAGAAGCAACACTCGAGGTGGCCTTGTTTGTGCTCCAGTGTTCTCTTCTTCTTCAATTTCCTGTAATTTGACTCAGCCACAATATTATAGGGTTTATAACATTTTCCGTTCAGGCACAGTGAAGATTGTAAACATGTGTCTCTCCCCCTGTTAACGCTGAAGGTTCATCACCAGCAACATGGCAATATCTGGGGTGCATTCATGAAGCTGGCAAATAGAAATGGGGTGCAAGGGTCTCATTTCACGGGTTGCCTAATCAGATTTTTCCGGTCTGAGGCTGGGCGTGATGCGTGGCACAGAGCTGCGTTCACCTGGCTGAACTTCTTTCTGTGAAGCAACAGCCATGGTGGGAGGGCAAGGCATCCATCCGCCCAGATCTGTTTTTAAGCTCATTTGAACTCTTTTCCCCTTCTCCGCCTGAGTTATCTTGCTGAACTTCAGGATTGTGCAACAGGCAGGAATAGTTACAAATTGTCCTTAAAATTTGGATTTGCTATTCATGGTTTTGTTGTAAACAAACTCAAACCAAACCACGTAGCTGCTATTGCTAAAGAAGTTGGAGCCCCTACATGGCCAATTAGCCAGGCTGGTGGTACACCTCGAGGGCTGCTGTCGGTTCTTGCTCTTGGCCCGAATCTGCAAGCAAAAGAACTGAGGCCACATAAATTTTCTGATTGGTTGGCAAAATTCGGATACAGCCTCTGATGGGATGTATAAATAGAAAGCAAAGTATTTTAGACCTTGCACTTTGAAAGCAGAGCTCTCAAGGCACATGAAAATGCACGGAGTCACAGCAGTCGTCCTCGTGATTGCGATCTCCAGTGGTGAGTTAGCTGGATTTTAGTAAATATTGCTCGTTGTAACCTGCCTTCTTTTTCTTTCTCTCTCTCTCTTTTTTTTTTATTTTAATGAAGTGTATCTGTAAGGATTTAGGAGCTGATTTGTTCTCTGCCAATTTTTGCTTTTGAAAATAACCCCTCTCACATTGCATAGAAACGTCCACGGAAAAATCCTTTTTAGATATGGTAGAGAGTTGTGGCAAGATGTTGTCAGATTAAATAACATTGATTGAATAAGAAAGAATCAGCTGAGGCATATCAATTACTGACAGCACGCATTTTTTCTTAAAAGCCTTTTACTTGAAGATCAGCCCACGAAGCATAGAGTGTTCCCAGAGATGTTTCTGTCTCTGATGTCACCACCTTTGATTTCACCAAGGATACACAATTCATTAAAATAAATGACGACTACCTAGAACAAAGGGCTGCTTTGCTTGAGGAAGGCATTCGAGATTGCCCGCACCCTTTTAGCACCAGACCTTCAGTGCCAGCACATCATTTCCCCTGTTGACGTCTCTTCCCAGAGCCCCGCGGGGATGGTGCCTGCCGAGCCGCTCACACACGCGAATAAACCTCAACTCGTTGCTTCTTGCTAGACCAACCCCGTTCTTGCTAGAGCATCCCATGGGAAACCCTCGTAGTCTCGGTGGGGCCAGCAGGGCTGTTCGAGGCTCGTAGAAGGTACCAAGCCAGGGGTTGCCTTTCCTCCTTCTCCCCTGGAAACATCTTCTTCCCTCAGACATCTCTGGGGCCGTCGGATCAGCATGGGTTTGACTGGGGGTGATGATGGCTGGAGTCTGGAATAAAAAATATGAGGATGTGCCCTACTGGCTGCTACTTTGAAACAGGAATATGGAAACACCGGGAGATAGAAAATGCCGTTAGTAAAAGGCAGATGACAGCTTTTATTTTTGACTGGATCCCACATCAGGGAATAGGAATGGGCTTGGTGGGTCTCTCTTAGCCCTGTTTTTTACAGTGACAGTTCAGCATCCCAGGATCCCAGGTGGCTCAGGTGACCGTCTGGGCAGAGACGTCCCGTAGCTCCAGCCCCACGCCTGCCCCGTGAACGCAGCACGTCTGCCCGGGGCGATGGGAGAGCAGGGGGTCACTCCATGATGTCCCCTCCAGATCTGTTTGTTCTGCATTTTTCCTTTGAAGTTACTGCTTTAAGTACCCTCAAACATTTCTGGGCAAAGCATAAAACAAAAAAAATGCTGTTTCATTGCATCCCTAAAATTAACTTGCATTAAAGGATGAACAACTCTCTAGTTCCCTGAAGCCTGATCTATGGTACAGCAAAGTCCGAAGGGACCTTGCTATTGATTAAACAACACGGGCTGGGAAATCCCCTTCCTAGTTTGTGGGTTTCATCTTCTGTTCTTCTCTTTTCTTCTTTTCTAGCTGCTGCGGCACAATGGGCGACAATCTGCTCCAGTCAACCCACAAACAAAATCCGAGAGTGCGACTCGCAGGGCTGCGGCAGATACAACGACCCCAGGTCCTGGGCTGGGGTGGCGGGAGATGGCTGTGCTTGAAACTTTCTTAAAACAAAAATATGCATAAAAAAATGGGCGAGAGGAGGGTTTCTAGCTGGCAAGGCACTCCGCCGCGGGCTGACCCGCCTTGCTCTCCTTCTTCAGGGGAGGGAGGAAGCACAGGGGAGTGGACGTGGTGTGCGAGGACGGCTCGGTGGTGTATGCACCCTTCACGGGGAACGTCGACAGACAAACCAGGCCCTACGGAAACGGCAATGCCATCGACAACGGAGTCCAGCTTTCAGGATCAGGTACCAGAGCTAAGACGCGCATTTTGCAAAGCCTGATTGCAAAAAGCTCGGATTCGTTTATAGAGCTTTAAACTGAGCCAAAAATCAGGAACTCAACCCGAACTGCAGTGTGCTTGCACGTGAATCCAAGTAAAAACTGTAAATTTGAAATCCGGGTTCTGTTAATGCAGATTGATTGAAAGGATTACAGCGTTTCACCTCTATTAATTAAGTCAAAGGATGAAGTTGGTCCCTTCACACATTGTGGATAATTAAAGGAACAGCCTCTGACTTGCTTGTGCAGTTTTACCCACCTTAATCCTCTTCCCCACCCTCCTCCATGTTCATTTATTTCTTTTCCTATTCTCTCATCTTGCTGCTAAGGAGCATCACAGCTTTTTCTGTAACTTCTCCTTCTGCTGAATCTCCTATCATTTTATTGTTATTTGTATTTTGCTACGGAATGTTATGACTTTGCCAGGCTTTTAAACCGTTTCATAGGAGCAAGTTTCCCCCTCTTCTCTCTCCTCTGCTAACAGGATTCTGCATTAAGATGTTTTACATCAAACCTGTCAAGAACAGCGGCCCCATCAAGAAGGGAGAGAAAATCGGCGTCATGCTGCCCATGCAAAGGGTCTACCGAGGAATTACGTCCCACGTCCATATCCAGAACTGTGACTTAACAGATCCTACTCCCAACCTGTAAACAGGAGGCTGCACATTGGGGCAAAGCCTTCAGCCCCCCACTTGTGTATTCCTTAAATGCTTGGGCATAGGTAGTCACTCTGGTAAAGTGGAAGCCACAGAGCCTCAAACAGTTGTACCTAAAAAGTATCCGTGAACAAAATGCAGAACATAACCAGACTCAGAGTAAGGTGCAACACACGCTTGAAAGCTGCTGTCGTACCCTGCACGTCACCACACTCGCAGCCGGAGGCTGAAGCGGTGGGAATGGACGCGTGGCTGGGGGTGGGGGATCCTCGGTGCTCAGCGGCACCGCTGGTGCGTGCTGCAGCTCGCTCCGCTCGGACTTCTCTGCTCTCTTTGCAGCCAAACACGAAACTTCTTCAATAAGCCAGAAATTTCACTTTTGCTTGCATATGGAAAATCACATTATTAAAGGGCTCCTTCACTCCAAATTGCTTTGAATTTCTTTGGTGCTGTCGCAGTGTTTGGGCTGGGTTCTGCTTTTTTAACGCAGCTGGGGAGAAAAAACCTGTATAAAGCTGAAACCCAAATCTTTCCTGGGGCCCATCACCAGAACTATAAAACAACACTAATGAAGTAACTCATTCCTCTTCCCCAGACTCCTGCCTCAGGATTGCCTTGGCACACCCAGGTTTCTTTTTGTCCAAGTGAGGCATTTCTTTCCATTAGTAAATCAGCTGAAGACTTTCCCAGGACAAGCAGCTCCTGTTAACAGGACGGGGCTTTTCAGGCCAAGGCTACCAACGTGCTACTGGGAGTCCCAAGGGCTCAGGCGCTCGTGCTGCAGGCTCACGCATTTACTAACGCGACCGCAGCCTCGGAGAAGCAGAGAAGCTGCTTCAGTGGGAGCTGTGTACGTCCTGACGGCAGATTTGTGTTTCCTACGAAACTCCAGCAGGGTATTTCCTACATGTGTGAGAAGTGCTCAACCCGCTGTGTCCCATTCACCTTCCCAGGAACCACTTTAACTTCGCTATGAATGAAACATCAGCACGTCCATATAAATGTCCAGCCCAAACCTGCAGAGACAGACATTGAAAGCGAGTCAGTACAACTGTTTTCTGTGAAAAAAACTTTTCCTTATACTGAAAGCAGAAACATTTCAGCAGAAATCCCCAGGGTTTCCCAGTTTTGATGATTTTTTAAAATTTTTTTTGGCAGGAAGTTTGTTGCCCAGAGAAAAGAACCACTTCCACTTAAGTTTCACTTGGGAAAAATCCCCATTTTTAACCCAGTTACCAACTTCTCACATTTGAAAAGGGAAGGTCCCAATCAGGTCCCCACTTTCCCGTGCAAATCCTAATGAAAGACTGAGCTGACCTTGCTGACCGAGCAGGGCTCTGAGCCTCCAGCCGACACACCAGCTCCGCTCCTCTACGAGCAACCTTTTCACCTGTACATTAATGACAGCAGCTCAGCATTTTTCTGGTCTGTCCCCACAGACTGGTTTCACAAACCTTTTCAGGGAGCTATTTTTTAATCTGAGTTTTGCCAGCAGCAACTGAGGTGCAGTGCTTCGGCGCAGGGATGCGGGATGCTCCTGCAGGTGCCTGAGACATAGAGGGCAAACGCTAAAATTCCCGGTTTAGCCGGGGCTGTCGTGCAGCAGCAGAGAATAAAAAGTAAATATCATTTCTATTTGAGGTTCCAGAGCAGTTGGGGCAAACAGTATAAGTAAATCCAGCTTTATCTTTTCAGTCTGGTAAAAAATTAACTGGCTGTAGAGGAAGGGAAAGCACAGTTTGTAGCTGACTCTGGGAAGGAAATAAAGGGCTGGTAAAATACACAGTTCTAGAAATATTCCAGGCGAGGGGAAAGGGTACTGGGGGAAGTAACGGGGGCAACTAGGCTTTTCGGGAAAGAGTTGGCAAACTCGGGCCGCGCAGAATTGCTTTGTTTCGGCACCAGTTCTGCAGGATCCTTTGCCTTGCTGTCCCTTTCATTTTGTAAGTTTGTACCACAAGGTCCCAGACCAACGGCCTAAAGCTGCAACCCAAATCTACCCTCTACCCTTCTATTTCCCCGAGCATTAAAGCACTTTTGGAGGATTCAGCCAGAGCTTTGCCCTCCCCATGAGACAGGACATCGGTAGAAAAAAGATTTTGGTTTGTGTTCCTCAATCCTCCTCTTTATAACCTGCCTAACGCAGGCTTAGCAAGTATGTTAATAAAGGCAAAATAAATCCGAGGTGGAGTCTTCCATCAGTGCTGTGCACCAGCACAACTTCAGCTTCATCTTCAGCCCATGCTTCGCAAAGAAGAAAGGCAACATAGATCTCCGACAGCCTGCTCGCTACTCGACGTGACATGCCCAGCCGTGCCTTTTGGCTGATCAGCTAGCACAGCCTGCTGATTTTCCAGCGATACTACAGCGTAACCCGTGTACGAAAGCTGAATTAATCCTTGTGGCAAAATTCCTCTTATCTCAGCCTCGTCAAGTGATCAGAAGCTTGAATAAATAGCGAGTGCAATTTGTTTTACGTTGTGCCAGTCTGATTTTCACCACGAAAGCCTGTGCTGCTAATTGCACAAATTCTTCTACAGTTAATTTTTAAATCATAATTCAATTTTTAATGATTAGCACAAAGTATGTTATTTATTTTCCAGAGAAACAGCTTTTAAGGTTCTTTAATAACATATCGTACGCAGATCCGCTGGGAGGTGAGTGCTCAGCATTGACTTGTTCCCACGCTGAACACGCTGGGCTTAGCCAAGACGGACAAAGCCAATTGTTCCGTAAGACGTATCTAGGTAGAGGATTTACCTTCTCAATTGCCTGCTAACAAGCCTGGCAAACCTACAATTACGCTACTATAACATTACCAAGAAATAAGATGTGCAGCTCTCATTTACCCGATTCACCGGGGGCTGCAGCCCCGCAGAGGTTGCAAAGAGGAAGGGCTTCATGGACCAAACCGTCCGGTTTTGGACGTTGGTTGAAGCCCACCGAGCTGAAACATGCGGAAAGGAAACGATGGAGAAACCAGCCCTCGCTTGTGGGCAGCAAAGGGAAGATGGCAGCGCAGCTGGAAGGGAGCCGCAGGCCTTGGCTGGGGGGTGGGATTTGCCCTGGCTCAGGGTTTGACCCGGCTTTTGCTGATGTTTCTGCTCAAAGAGGCCACTGCCATCGCCCAGGTGTGTCTCACAGCTTTCTGGCTTTTTTTTCTCCAAAGCCTTATTCCATCATTTTACCATTTTCTCATTAAGACTTAATGTTAAGATAATTAATATGTTAAGAGGGACTAGTCAAAGTTTTGTGGACCCATGCATGGCAGGTACCATCTACCCAAAAGCAGTGGACCCTCCTGAAACACTATACATAATTTACACAGCAGAGTCACAGCATCTTTGGAAAGGCTGAATAGCAAAATAGGGATTTCTCCTGGACAGCATCAGACTTAACTCGTTCACTGCCTGTCGATATCAGCCCAAACACTCGCATTTGCCCGCTGCACTCTTGCTCAGTCCATGAGAAGACCTTGAAGGGACTTACACAGCCAGGGAAGTCACTACTGACATAAAAGGGGCAAAACGGGGAACTCACACCATTCGTGCAAGAGAAAGAAGTCGGCATTTCCCGAGGCAGCCCGCCGGCTCCCGCTGTGCTCCTCGCAGCGCTGCACGCTGGCTCTCTCCACCTCCTTGCCCGCTCCCCGCCGCAGGGAAGGAAATGGTGCAACCACAGCTCCCAGGGGCTGTGCAACGCCGGCTGGCTGTTCCATACCTTTCTGTTAGCGTGTGCTAAGCGGCCAATTCGTGTCTTTCACAACTGCACCCACCAACTGTTATACTACCACCATCTCCCTTGCCCAACCAGGAATGCGGTCGTGCTGCTCCCCAGGGGTCGGTGCTGGGGCCAGTCTTGTTCAATTTATTCGTCAATGACCCGGATGAAGGGACAGAGCGCACCCTCAGCAAGTTTGCTGATGACACCAAACTGGGAGGACTGGCTGATACACCAGAAGGCTGTGCTGCCATTCAGCGAGACCTGGACAGGCTGGAGCGTTGGGCAGAAAGGAACCTCATGAGGTTCAACACGGGCAAGTGCAGGGTCCTGCCCCTGGGGAGGAGCAACCCCCTGCACCAGGACAGGTTAGGGGTGACCTGGAAAGCAGCTCTGTGGAGAAGGACCTGGGAGTCCTGGTAGAGAACAAATTCCCCATGAGCCAGCAATGTGCCCTTGGGCCAGGAAAGCCAACGGCAGCCTGGGGGGCATGAGGAAGAGTGTGGCCAGCAGGTCGAGGGAGGTTCTCCTCCCCCTCTGCTCTGCCCTAGTGAGGCCCCATCTGGAGTCCTGTGTCCAGTTCTGGGCTCCCCAGTTCAGGAAAGATGAGGAGCTACTGGAGAGAGTCCAGCGGAGGGTACAGAGATGCTGGGGGACTGGAGCATCTCTCCTGTGGGGAAAGGCTGAGGGAGCTGGGGCTGTTCAGTCTGAGGAAGAGGAGACTGAGAGGGGACCTCACCAACGCTTATCAGTATCTCCAGGGCGGGTGTCAAGAGGACGGGGCCAGACTCTTCTCAGTGGTGCCCAGCGACAGGACAAGGGGCAACGGGCACAAACTGGAACACGGGAAGTTCCGCCTGAACACGAGGAAAAACTTCTTTGCTGTGAGGTGCCCGAGCCCTGGCACAGGCTGCCCAGGGAGGGTGTGGAGTCTCCTGCTCTGGAGAGATTCCAACCTGCCTGGACGCGGCCCTGTGCAGCCTGCGCTGGGTGACCCTGCTCTGGCAGGGGCTGGGCTGGACGATCTCCAGAGGTCCCTTCCAACCCCTGCCATTCTGCCATTCTGTGAATCCCACCAACTTTGGTTCAGAGCTTCCTCATGCCCGAGGTGAGAGGTCTGCGCCTTCCAGCTCGCCCAGGAAAGATGGGGAACTCACTGAGAAATCACAACTGCAATATCATACACTTGAAAACTGTTTTATTAAGAATACTTTACCAGAAGTGCAATAGATATATTATTATACCAAATGACGTTTTGACATGTTTTAGAAAGAACAGAGCAAGATACAATGCTGTTAAGATCTCTTAGGGAGAAAATATAAAAAATGTACACAGCAGCGAGCAATTTGGAGCCAGCTCTGTAACACAAATGAGATGGAAAAAATTACAAAGAACAGGTAGCTTAGAGCCATTTTACAAAATACCAGACTGCAAAACAGGACTCAGAAAAAAGCTGCTTCAGTGTCTGTGCACCTATAACACAGTTGTGCTTCTCTCCTCATGCCTACCAGCTCGGCTGGCTTTACACCCAGCCTTTCCTTTGCAAGACTTTGCAGAGGGGATTGAGGTGCTGCAATTCCTTCCTTGGTAAAATTAGGGGCATGTGAGTTCACAAACATCTATACAAATCATTAGCTTTTCAAGGCAGGTCTCCCCCAGGTGAAATATATATAATGAGATATTTAAAACTCTACTAGTGCAAACTGGCAGTCAGGAATAAACCAGAAATAAAATCCGGTTGAGAGAGATCATTATTGCAGAGACCCCACTGGAGACCCCTCAACTGGGAATGGCCAGGCACCACCCAAATAAAGTCTTTATTTTTGAAAGGTTTTGTTTCCAGTAGGAAAAAAAAGCTTACAGCAGCTAGTATCAAGACTCAGAAATACTTTACTACCTCTATGCTATGGAACCGTCGTTGAAAGATGCCGCCCATCCCACCTCCCTTGCCAATTCTCTCTGCTAAAGAGAGCTGAGGGGGGTTGCGGAGAGCTTGTGCCGAACGAAGGTGGATAAGCTTGGAAAGCTGGAAAGAATATTACACAAGCTCTCCCAGCTTGTAGCGACGCAGGGTCTGTTTCTGGCAAGGGTCACGCACACCCACATACCCCGTCTGTCAGTTCAGGGGTAAGCAGCACCCCCAAATCCTGGACACCCAGTGAGAGCTCTTACCAGCACCTCGTGTCATTTGTAAGCCCAGACTCCGTTATATTGAGCAAATTACAAGCAAAAGCCCCATCAAAACTAGACTGAGGGGACATAACATTTATATAAGTGTTTGTTCGGTGGCTACGAGTGTGAAAACCAGCAGTTCTTTCTGGCAGGATGGGGGAGAAAGCAGGAGGGGTAAAATCAGCAAAGCCACTTGCAATAACCCCAGGGAGGGCTAGAAGATTGTTTGGGGGTTAAATAGTGGCTGTAAAAAAAGCTTGGAACCACAAGCGAAAAATTTGTCTCCAGCTGCTTGTTCCATGGAGATTTTCAGAAAACACAATGTACAGATGCTCTTTCCAAACTAGAAGTGGGGCAGAGAGACATCTGTTTGTCCTCCAAATAAAACCTGCAGGACTTCCAGGGGTTTCTGTAACTTGGCATATCAGATAGTTTATGTGAAAGAGCCATGACTCATTTAAATTTCATATTAACTAAGACATGCCCGTAAAGAAAATCTAATGCTTTTCTATAAGTAGTGTAGAAAAATCAAACTGAAGCGTTAAAAGAGACACTAAGGAGCCTGCTTAACAGTACAACAGCTGAAATCAAGCAGATACTAAATGAATCATTTTAAAACCTAGGATTTTTTAACTCCGCGTCAGTTATGCCATACAACTTGGGTTTGCAACTGTTTGTTTCAGAACTTGAAGATGTTTTACTAAGAATTTAGTCGTCAAAAACTAGGGCTTCAGTAAAGAGACTTCATGGATTTAAGGCCAGACTAGGTGGTAATTTCAGCTGAACAGGAAAAAAGACATGTTTCCATGCAAAAGCATCTGTATCTCTTAGCCTAAGCAAATACTCATGCTACACCAAGGATTATACCTTCGTGTGTTCTGCGTTCTCTGTCACTGGTAGAAAGCTCTAATGGGCACATACACCTGGGGAGGAGGTACTGGAATGAACAGCAAAGGACAAGCTGGTTACATCCACCGTGGAGTTTTGCCCATCTTTTCCCTCCAACTCAATGCTCTGGCCCATATTCTTGGTCCCTACCATTTTGGGCCTAAGTGTGCCCTTGCTTCAGGAGGGGGAAGAAAAGGCGTTAAGAAACGGTTCAACCAGAGCTTCCTGAGATGTGGGATTGTTCGTTTCCATCTGTTACTGTGTGCTAAGAGACCGATTCTCTTATCCCTCTTTCCCAACCAGCTCTAACAACTGTTAGAGTTTGTAGACATCCTCAGTGCCTAATACGGCAACACCGTCTGCCCAGAGCTGTAATACTTTGCTCAAGACTGATTGGCCAAGACAATAGACTTGGGCTTTCAAAAACACATAAATACCCCAGGCAGCTACTGCTCAACGTCTTTGATTCGATCAAAGAACACCGGTGAAACAGCCACAAGATGACAGCTCTCAGTCTGGTCGCTCTGGTCAGCTTGGTGTCCACTGGTGAGTCGCGATTGCTGTATTGCCGTTGGTCTTGACTGGTTTTAGGCAGACACTAACAAATTATTGAAATTGGCTCCAACACAAATAATGCTAAGTATTTTCAATCTAGTTTTATGAAGAATTATGGCAATGTGCACAATTATGGCTATTATAAAATATGGAATTGGGTATGCACTTAGAGTCATATATTAATGTGTTTAGAGGTTTCACGAAGAAAGTGAGAATAGTTTGACTTATTTTACAAACTGATATTAAAAATAGAGATAGCTTTGCTTTTAGTGTATGTATCTTAAAATAAGACCTCTAAAAAAAGGGATCAAATCTATATAACACATTGTACGATGTTCTTTTACCTCCAGTTTCTGAAATTATAAACACCCATGAACCATTCTCTACAGTATTTAAAGAAGAAAACTCTCTTCTGTGGCCGAAGAGTCACATCTTCCACTTTAAACACACTATTTTGCAGCTTAACACTTTCTGTTGTACAGTACTGAGAACGCAGTTGAGTTTTCCCTGTTTTCCTCTTTTGCACGTGAAGTTTTTGCCAAGCAGTGGGACGTGCACCCGCCCCAACAACAACACAGGCACTGGGCACAGATCTGCAGCGGGAATCCCACCAACAAAATCCGGGGCTGCGATAGATACGGCTGCGGCCAATACGGTGCTGACAGGTAATGCAGCGGGGCTTCGGGAGTCCAGAGCAGTGGGGCTTGCTGTTGCTTTCCTAAATTAAATGTTCACACGGGAGAAAGAGCAGAGTTTAACCAGAGCTGACACTTCGAATGAGAGAAGGCTGTTGTCTGTGGGACCTCTTGCTCATTTTTGGGGATGTTACTCGGTAACCTCACTGAAGTGCAGCAATACCACCGCTACTAACTGGTGCATGGGTGAAAAAGTGAGAGCCCTACGCGAATTAGCAGCCAGAGGAAAGGCAATGGAAAGTATTTCAAGGATTTGTGTCATTTATTCTTGTTGCTTATAGGCCAAATATTTAACTAACATTCAACAGCTTACAGGAAGCCAAGTAGATTAATTTACACGTGTAAAGGTCTGCCAGCATCATTGTCTTTAAGTAGGCACCTCATAACAGAACAGGTTATATCTCCCTAAAAATGCTTTTATACGTAGAACGACTACTGCCTTCCCTGCGTTTTCCTGTCATCTCCTCTCCCCAGGCGCTGTAAGTGTCCGTCCTCATCATGCAACTTCTGAATTTCTAAAGGAGAAAATGCCAAACATAAGATTCTATTTTACACCGGCACAGATGTATTTTGGCATAGAACAGGGGCACTTTTCTATAACAACTTGAAACCCCCCATGAACTTGGGAAAATCGAAAATACACTTAAAATTTGAAATCTCATCCCCCTTTAAAGAAGATCAGAGTAATAGGAACATTTTGCAATAAAAAAAGATGGATCAAAGCCACTATTTCTCTCCAATTTCATTGCAAATGCAAAAATTTTGTTAGACAGGCTTCAGATATCGTACTGTGTTAACTGATCTATAATGGTAAGCCTGAGAGACTCTCTAATTACACATTTATGTTTTCAGGCACAGCGGTAAAGGCAGGCACGTGGGTGTGGATGTCATCTGTGCCGACGGAGCGACAGTGTACGCTCCGTTTAGCGGCCAGCTCTCCGGACCCATTCGATTCTTTCATAACGGAAACGCCATCGACGACGGAGTCCAAATCAGGGGCTCAGGCAAGTAACAACAGCAGATATCTCATGAGGCACGCACGAGTAATCATTTCATTTACTTGAGTAAGGTTTTTGGGGCTCTTCAGTGCAAGCAAAGTGTTGAATAATCTTACACCCTCTCTAGTTCCTACATCGAAGCACAACTGGACTGCTGCTAAGAAATATCGGAGGTCAGCACCAGCGGGATGCAGTCCTTTTCCTGTGCTTTTCTTGGAGAGGAGGGAAGAAGGGAGTTGAAAAACAGGTAGCAGGAAAACCACCACCCCAAATCAAAAAAAGGAAACAGTAAAAATGTCAGAAATACGCCCTCGATTTTGCTGAGAGGATGTTTTCCTGTCCCTATTTTCCAACTCCCTCTTTTCCTTTTTTCCATAGCAATCCAAGTAATATTGATTTCAGGACTGTTGGTACCTTGACCACATTTCTGCTTCATCATTACAGTATCCAGTAAGAGGCTAGCACGGAAGGTTTCTTGCCCACCCCAAGAACAGATGCAGCTGGTTTTTCCTGACCTCGCTTCCTCTCCCGTCTCTTCCAGGTTACTGTGTGAAGCTGGTCTGTGTTCACCCCATCCGATACCACGGCCAAATCCACAGAGGGCAACAACTCGGAAGAATGCTGCCAATGCAAAGAGTATTTCCTGGCATTATCTCTCACATCCATGTTGAGAACTGTGACCGCTCCGATCCTACTCCTCAGCTTACGCCTGGTAAAAAAAAAAACAAACCACCAGCCACCCCCCACCCAATAAGTAGTATAATGAATGAAAATGAAGTTATTAATTAATTTCAAACAAGGACAACAATATCAAATAGCAATAGTCCCTCTGTCTTAGGTTCTCCCTGACAGCAACATCCAAAAGAAAGAAAATAAGCGTTGTAAATGCAGCATAACAGGACTGCAGACAGTGTTACGGAAAGGGGAATGTATCAGCTTGTCAAGTTGTATTTCTTGCCCCCCCATGACACGGCAGCATCAAGTCTCATCAAGTGGGATGATTCTTTGCAAACACAAATACTACCTTGGCAGTAATGGAGAAGAGGGCTCGAGGACTCCAGTCCCATCAGCCTGGGCATAGAGTAAAAAACAAAACCGAGTCTTTTCCCATCCCTCAGATTACACTCTAGGAACCGTGATACTCTTTTTGAATTTTTGCCTTTAAAGCATGTTCCTTATATCAGATAACCCTAATCTAGAACCATTACAATCCAGTCCTAGGTGTACATTCTATTTACATTTCCTAAAGGATGACAAATTTTGTGGAGGAGACATCCAACGACACATGTGGGATGTAATTCCAGTATGTTCCTACCTAACTAAAATTAAAACATAGGTGTTACAAACACACAACACTTAAAATAGAACCTAAAAGTTGACTTTGATGTGTTGTGTTTCTGTATTTCCAAGTTGTTCCACCATTCCCACAACAAGAGGGATACTGGGCAACAGTGTGCTCGGGGAATCCTACAAACGAGATAAGAGGCTGCGATAACTACGGCTGCGGATACTACGGAGCTCCAAGGTACGATAAGTGGAACACGTGGGGTTTTGTTGCTGCTCCACTGAAATAGAGTTGAACTCTCTTTAAGCCGTTTAAGAACTACAGCTGTGAAGGCTTAAGTTGGACATGAGGCAACATTTTTAATACAGGAGGAATGCAGCACCGAACAGTATGCCCACGTCGTTCATAAAACCTCTGTGCTTGGAGGTTTATATGACTTAGACTAAATTGGGCCCAACCCGACCTGGTGTTGGGAACAGTCTTGGCTCAAGTGGAAGGTTGGACTTGATGTCCTCCACAGGTACCTGCCAACCAATGTTTCTGAGACTCTACAGTTCTACTTAAAGGCTTGGAAGAAAGGCATTTTTTTTCCTCCAAGTTGCAAAACTGCAACTCTAACAGATCATCAACCCTACGTGGCATTACATCATCTACACCAAAAACCTTGTTACAGATTCTTCAGCCAGTCAACTGTCAACACTGTCTCAGTACAAACAACGCATTTCCAGATCGTGTAGCGTGCTGTTCGATCTCTCTATAACCTTAGGCCTGACAAGAGACTTCTCTAATTATGTGTTTGTTTTCAGACGCAACGGTAAAGGAAAGCACAGGGGTGTGGATGTCATCTGTGCTGATGGAGCAACCGTGTACGCTCCCTTTTCTGGCCAGCTCTCTGGACCCATTAAATTCTTCCACAACGGAAATGCCATTGATGATGGAGTCCAAATCAGGGGATCAGGTAAATAGCTATTTTTCATTTAATATTCCTTTCTGTCTTGAGTTCATAGAGGATGTATTACCTTGCAGCTAGCCAAGCAGTTAAGGAAAGCACGTGTTTTGAAACACTGCATCTTCTATCCACTTATATGCAGAACTTTTTGCTCGTGTTAGAGTGCAAATATAGGACACCCGCTCTTAAATACAGTGAGGCGAGATCTCACGTTCAGGACCTATTAGTTTTCGCTCTTCATGTACTGAGGTTGGAGCCCAAATTACAGTGGAGGGGAAGTTTTTAAAAAAATAGGGAGTTCGAGTTCTTTAGAATGTCTTCAAGCTCTTCTCTTTACTAAAACACGAATTCCCATCTTCTCCCTGCCTCCCACCTTCCCTCCTCCACCAAGCTAACAACTCCAACTACTATCTCTACTTTTTATGACCACGGTGTCTTTGCTATTTTGGTATTTTCGCTATTGCTATCTCAGCAGAAAGGACAAGACAGAAAATGCTAGTAATTCTGAAATATAGTACAGAAGAACAAATGCTTCATCAGTCGTCTGACATTTTCCCTCCTCTTGTTTTCACCAGGCTTCTGTGTGAAACTAGTCTGCATCCACCCCATCAGATACAGCGGTAGAATTTCTAAGGGACAAGTCCTTGGGAGAATGTTGCCAATGCAAAGAGTATATCCTGGGATCACATCTCATATTCATGTCGAGAACTGCGATCATTCAGATCCTACTAGCTATCTCGAAAAGGGGAAAGGGCAAAAAGTGTGAAATGGAAATGTAGCAAATTCCAAATAAATTCATCTGAGCATCCAAAAGTTGTTTTTTCTTACCATGCAGACGGCCTATCTCAGTGAAGGAAGGAAAAAATGTATTTTACAGAATTAAAGTTATACAATATGCACCACAACGGTTTATATTCCTACTGATTGAGTACTTTGGGCTGTCCATAACACTGCAGGGTGCTAACATCCATACACACTCCAGACACCAGTTAGGTACTGGTTTTTGAGTACCTGTGATTGTCGCGAACATTGTATCTTAGGCTAACTGACGAACTTTACTACACCCTGGCAAACAAGATTACTGTAGATTTTGAAGGCACCTGAATTGAGGAAAACTAGCAGGAAATTTATTGAAACACTCCACAAAGCATAAAAGATGCTGTTTGGAGTTGCCGTGCCAGGACCACTGGTATCTCCACTGCATGGCAAAAGGGACTCCACGCTAGGAAAGAAGTTTTTGTTGGAATTTCCATTTGTAAGAGAATGGGAAAAATTAGCAGTGACTAATTATAAGCTTTCTCAAGGAGTCTCAAAACTAGCTCACCCCCTCACATGGCAGAAAAGGCACACTGCTGTTAGCTGCTCGCCGTAACCTGCGCTTCTTAGTGACCCTACACATCTCCTCAGCATAGCAGGGGTAAATGCTGTACTTCTGCTTGAGGGTTTTAGTTGCTCTAACAAACCATATCTTTGCCTTTAGAGATGGGGTTTTAGAAAGCCTTTGCAGGGCAGTGAAACTAGGAGAAGCCAATAAAAGACTTGCCTTAGCTAGGACAAGGCAGAGCTCTGAAGCACAGGCTACTCAAGGGATACTAGGAAGTGAGCAGGCAGCTCTCTATGGGTTCTTGCCAAGCGCTCCCCAAAGCACAATGCATATACCACAGCGCCAACACATGGCACTAAACAAACATAACACTAAAACTATAAAATTCAACACTAATAACGTTCTGTCAGAAGTTACCTTTCAACTAAAATTAGCTTCCCACACTACCGGTGAAGAATCAGTATTTCACATTGAGACTCATGTATCGATTCTGTTGGCATTTAGTTATAAACTCAAGTATCAATCGGTCTTACTTGTTAACATCAGTTCGCAGAGCAAATGCACAAAAAAGTTATCACACCAAAATCCACAATGTTCATAAATGCAGGCCCATTTTTCTAGAAGCTTGGAGCTGGAGCAAGCTAAAGTTCATGGCTTCACAGAAAAGCTGCTTTAGGAACAGGGTCAAAGAGAGGGACAATATTCAAAGCATTTTAGTTTCCTCCTGAACTGCATTTCTGTAGTGTAGAACTGCTACGAGTGTTTGGTGCTTCATTAATGCTGTTACAGTGGCTAGGGAGACACTGAGGACTCCAGGACTTACCAACCACCTACAAGACTTGTCCACGTTCCATTTTACGGTTTCAGCATGTCAAAAATCCCTTGAGCTTGAGGCATGAGCATGAAGTGACAATGACTAACTCGCTATAATCCAGCAGTTAAACACTTCTACTGCCTCTCCCCAGGTTTGTCAAGTACATGGTTTCTAACAGGACAGAACCCTGCCTAAGAGGAGGACGTGGTACAACAGATGGATGGAGCCTAACATCAGTGCGTGTATGAGATCGCTTTATTATGTTTACATTTAAAGCAAACCACACATCTTAAACCAAATACTGTTTAGAAATATTTCAGCCTTTTGTTTCAAGGACAATTATAATCCCCTTGATTACAGAAGCAAGCGCTTCGGTAACAGGTGATAGTAACCAGCATCAGATGCTTCTGAACTGCAACAGGCAATAATGCATTACAGATTCAGACAAGCATTATGTGTTACCTTAAATCCTTTCGCTTGCAACTGGGGACAAGTCTGGCCAAGACAATGGTGGTTTAACCCTTCAGCTGTTATTTCTGCAGTAAAAAAGTGTATGTGTGGAAAAAAAATGACACTTTATCTGATGTGACAAGCACTACAGCAAATCAAATGTAGACTTCTCATTATAAACAGGAAGACAAAACGACTACAGTATGAAAATAATTACATCAAAATTTGTATACAATGCATTTCCGTTTACAGTGTGCAAAATGTCAACATAAAAATACATACTCCAATTCACATCAACTCACCATTCCGTTCCCCTTTAAAGAAAATAAAGACATAAAATAAAATCTTCTTCCTCAAAAGCCAATTAACAGCAACATGTATTAAACAGTCCTGAATTAAAAATTTCAGCACCACCTCCAGCAATCCTTACTCTAGAAATCAGGGCTTACAGCACAGCTCTGTGAGATACAGGCAAGATTACTACAGGCCATTTTGGCCTCTAACTGGCAAATAATTTTTTTTCAGTGCTCTAAATCCTTGATTCCAGATAGAAAGTGATCAAAGACAGCTGTATTCCATTTGATCCTCCCTTCTCACAGGCCACATCTATGGGATGCTTCTTATCTCTTAATAATGGAACAGCATTCAGACAATCTCTGTAATCAGACTTGAGCTCTCTCAAACCCAGAAGCTACTCCTTATACTCTGGCAGTTTCCAAAGTGCTTTGTCATTCACGCAATCAATCAATCCAGATCCAAACTTTTAAATTCATTAAGTTTAACAAGGTCTCTTTCCCATCCATTTAATGAGTAAGACAGAAAAACAACATACTGTCCAACGCAGTCTCTGCAGTTTAGCTAATCTGACAAAACTACTTAAAGTGCAATTTAAAACTGGGAAGTTTTTTTGTAAGCATAAGCTTATTTACCAGAACATTGTAATGTACTGGCATGAGTTTAAGCTAGATTATATTTGAGTAACCTGGGCTAGTGTAAGTATATTAATGTACAAGCTTTTACATTTGTAACGTGAATATTTTGAAAAACAGCTGCATAAAACATCATGACAAATAATACCGTTTTCTGAACTCCAAGTTGCATCCAGCTTCCCATAGTTAGATTTGCTAAAGGAAAAAACGTTCTCTAGTCCTCTTCTGACTACATTGAAAAGACTAAACAAAGACGTGAAAAAATATCTTTAATGTGAATGGAACATTTAAACTGAAGCTCAGAGAAGCCCAAGTTCACTGAAGTCTATAGCACCTGTAAACCACAGACATACTTTCAGAAGTGGTAAGTACACTTAATCTATTTTCTATTTCAATATGCCATTAACATTCTAGAATGTTTTGCTGTTACACTACTAGAGGTTCTCAAGGTAGAAAAACTCAAATCTGGAAATAAGTTTTCATATTTTGTTTTTTAAATTCTTTTTAAAAATAATCTATTTGCATAGAAAGCAACACCCTGATTCTACCAGTTTACCCACAAATGTGCAGAATTTACCATGTTGGCATCATATCAGGAAACCACATTCTTCCAAGGTGTTTGGAGACTTCCAAATGAAGTCGATCTAAGCTGTAATCATTATCTGGGATCAGCACCTCCTCCATTATAGAGAGCTGGGTGAGCCTGCCCCCACACATCTTTACAAATTCAATAAAACCTCTGCAAGTGACTTCACATTCACCAAGTCCCATCGCTGTTAAGTTCTTACAGCGCTCAGCAATCCGAATAAGTTCGTCATCCAAAGGTTGAAGTCCATTAGCACACACAACCAACTCAATTAACCTCGGGCAATTCATGCCAATACGACCTAGCATTGCTTTGCTTACTGCACGACCAAAGTAAAGGTGTGTAACGGGGGTTTCCTCTCTGAAGAAAGCATCAAATTCTTCCTCATATAAGAAGAAATACATCACAATGTTCACTTTGGGGGAGTGTTTAACAAGAGCATCCCAGCTTTGCTTTTTAATAGTGTGAAATTCAACTTGTCCAGGATTTTCACTCACAATGTCTATGCGAAGGTGTTCAAGATCAACATGTTTTTCACTTGAAAGAGCCAGCAGCAGTTCATCACTTAATATGTAGTAGTTCAAAGCCAGCTCCTTAAGTCCATGACACTGGTCAGCAACACAAAGAATGCCTGAAGAACAAAAAAAATTACTCTGTAAAATGAAAAGTGAATATAAGCACAGTTGTCTCTTGTAAAGCTCAAGCAAGTACTAATGCTATTGGCTTGAGTATTCATGCCTATATCCCAAAACCATGAAATACCATCAAGTTCTAGATATCCACATCCTTTTACGGGGTTTTGGCCATGAACACTTATCAGTAAAAAAGCAAGTCTAACTAGTCGCATTCATCTTGGATCTGCATATCTTCCTTACTCTTTGCCCTTCCCTGTGCAGAATTTGCTCAATTATGAAGAAGAAACTGAAATCCGTTAAGATTTAGCTGAAGTTGCCACTGTTCCCTTCCCTAATACTCCCTCCTTCAGCATTCATCTAAGCATTCTATTTAAATGACCACCGGCAACCCAGTTTAAGAGCTATGCTAAAACAGACCCTTCCCAGAATTAAGACATAAACAACATAAGCGCTTTTAATCTGTTGGAATACAAAGTACATAGATTAAAATCACCTCTTGTGGACTCTGGAAAAGACGACAGGAGAGAGACCAGGCCAGGATTCCCTTTCCCTAGCACCAAGGTTTCAGGAGAAAGGTAAGTGAGAAGGAACCCAAAAGGCCTCGGAACTTTCTGGCAAGCCTGTGTTTTGAAGGGAGTGAGACCTTCACCAACCAATGCTAAAATGATCAAGTTCATCCTACCAGATCTGGACACACAAGGGCACTACCACAACTGAAAGACTCTGTCTTACACTACTAGTTTTGGAAATCTGTACACACTGCATGGGTTTTTTAATATAGCTTTGAAGTATTAACACTTCTGCTCAGTAAGTTAAACTCACAGCACCTTGTGAAACAGTTACTGAGAACTGCTTTCATCTCTTTATCCCACCAACCAGTAGTTGACTCATGGGTGGGGGATTGTGCATGTGTGTTCCCACAAAACACCAATCAGTTAAGTTTACAAAGTTGCCCCCATTAAGCAGCACACATCCGGTTACCCTTACACAGAACTGGCAATGAACATCAAGCCCTTGGAACGCGTGTTAAAGGCTTGCACTAATACTGGAGGCTTTTCCTCGTCAAGGCCTATCATCAGAGGTACTGAAGCAGCTGAGAAGAATGTAAAAAAAATCCCCAGGATTCCAGAAGATGCAGTCAAGCGAGGAGCACCTCCACCTTCGTTAATCCAACTCATTCAGTACCACAGAGACATTACTGTTCTTCCCCTTCAAGCTATCCAAAGCCAAGACTAGGTCAATAAAAGGCCTCTGCTAAGAGACTCAGAAGAGCACTGAAGATGTATGAATAACTTGTTTCAAACTAAGTCTTGACTGTTGTTTTACGATACTTTACTATTACATTTTTCATATATATTCACTACTCACCAGCAGGTGATACATGAGGACAGCTGCTCATTTTTAGCAGTTTTAGAGTATCACTGTTGTTAGCAACAAGAACCTTCAAGGAAGGATCATCAAGTGGTGTGTCATCTATCTTGATTGATGATAACGATTTGGAGTTTACAAAAACTACTGTCAGGGCTGAAGCAAAATGAGCCTGTTTGGAGAAATTGAAGGAGGAAAAAGAAAGTCTTACGAACAGATATGCAGAACTTCAGCACCTAAACCTCAGGTTTTGCACACACAGAAAGTACAAAAATAATCATTTCTTAGGCAACCCCTGTTTTGTGCAACAAAGAAAGGCTTATTTGAACATGAGCATAAGAAGTCTTTGTTTAAAAATACGCTGCTGCATGTGACAAAAATTAACTTTACACTCGGTAGTTAACTCATACACTCTGATTTATCTTTTCACTGTAACAAAACAGGGATAAGGGGACATAGTGATGAGCCTGAAGTATCTAGAATTTATCTGCAGAAAAGAGGAAATGGTATTTATTTTATTTTCCAAAAAGTAGCTCTGCTGTGACCTATAGAGTCAAAGAAAAAAAAAATCTCCCAAATATTTTAACAATATGTTGCAGCACGTGGTCGTATCTTTTAACCTAGAAATGAGGAAACTCAAGCCTTCTAAGTTATTCCCCATCTCTATGCCACAAAGTATCAACACTACAAAATTTAACAAATGGAATCAATGTTTAATTATTTTCCTAATACTAATGGATGCCACAAATTAAAAAAGATATGCCAATAAATACAGACTGTTTCATAAAAACTACCATCAACTGAATAACAACACAGTAAGAAAGCTAAAGTGGTTGAAGAGTGAATTACGTCACTCTAGTTACCGTTTGTAGAACATTACCTTAGAGACATTCATGAAGCTTGGTTTTGCTGTAGAAATCAAACCCAGTGTCTTGATAGAACAGTTCACCAACTGAGAAAGGATGTCACAGGCTGCTTCTGCTGACTCAGTACTGCTATCAACCTATAAAAGCAATTTAAAAATAATGAAGTCATTCTTTATTATTATTTAGAAAACAGCATCATGGATACCCAAGACTGTAAATTCCACACTCACTCAGCTGTCCTGCACGAGACTGCACTTACCACAAGGACGAAGCACAACTTTAATTAGAAATTTCGAGACAAGAAACAGTTCAGGAAAGTTACTATTAGAAAATTTTCCAGAGTATGACTGCTGGGTATTTCTAGTATGAACAGAGAGCTTAAATCTCAGCCTTCTCTTCAAATAACCTCATGCTTTCCTAAACAACTGTAATTAGTATCGGTGTTATGATAGACAGTGGTATGCATGCATCTTTTTTAAAATGCCAATTCTAGACTCATAGAGCAGAAAAAAGACTTGATAAAGTCTAGATATACTCCAGCAAACTAATCCATTTTACCTGCAGGGACACCACCTTTGCATCTTGAATAATGAACTGATTCTCAATTCATCTATAAGCCTGATGACTAACTTTGGACAAATCATTATTTCATCTCACCTTCCTCCTCTGTAGTAGCTGAGATGATAAAAGAGTGGCTGAAAAAGCTTAAAAGTTGCATTAAGGTATTATAATGCCAGTTCATTATAATCGGTTATATGAGGCACAGAAGTTACAGGTATTTAATAACTGGTTATCCATGAACTGCTGTGCAACCATAGCAGTTTTATAGTTGGAGTTGTCGTGATACCAGTGCTGAGAAAAAGCAGCTTCTGATTTTCATCCTAGCTTTAATATCAATCCTTTGTTCTGCTTTTCCTTCACAGCTTAGAACTATGGCATCCTCTAAGGAGAAGTGACTGCAAAAAAGTGAACAAAGCACCTGTAATGTCAACTATGATCTCAGATGATAGTTTACTCTGTTTAAGTATTCAAATGAAAGAAGTCCGCACCTATGCAATCCTGAGACTCTAAATATAGCCTTCATTTAAATCAAGTTTACTGTTAATTATGTCCTTACGTGTCAATCGCCTGAATATATGGGCGGAGCATCTTTCTCCCTTACTCATACTTTTTCAAAGCATAGTTCTAAAATTTCAAGATGTTCCTCACTGTATAGCCTTATTTTGCAAATAAATTATACACACAAGACAAATTTATTTCCTCAAATGCTTCTACATGTAAGAAATATTTATGTGCACAACAATCTGCCGAGTACTCAGATTGCCACTAACATTGATTCTCAGAAACTACACATTCTATATATTCTGAAAACGTATCATTCAGTCTTCAGCACTGTATTGCATGACACTAGCTCTTTCTTCACTTTGTAGAGATTAGAGTGTAGAAAATTGAAGGAAACCGTGTGCATGCATGAAAATAAATCGTTGCAGTAGTTGCATTTTTAAACATAAGACTTGCCAGGTCCAACACTTGAGCCAACCACACAGAGGAGCTGCATACATTACAGACAGTAACGTCACAAAACAAGCCTCCATTCATCCAAGATTTACCTTGAAGCTGATGTACTGCAGATGATCAGCGTGCCTCTTGATAATCTGCTGAATGAGATCAGGATGTGTAGACTTTAAGTAAGAAGTAGCTGGCTGGCTAAGTTCAAATTCAAATCTCCTCCAGAGATCTGGGATGTGAAAGATTTCATTCCACCTTCGACAAACAGAGGATGCTCTGGCTCGATCCACTAAAGGCAGAAACTGAAAAATACGCAGAACAACATGGTGCGGAAGGCTTCCCCAGTCCATTGAGGTGTGCAAGTGAGATTCACCAAACACTGAGCCATATAGACAAGTCTTCTGTTTTTTGCTTTTCTGTGATGTTTGAGGAGCTTCATTTTCAGCCACAACTTCCTGCCCAGCTCTCTTCATCACGAAAGTTTCAGGTACTGGAATGATCCGATGGTATTCAAACTGCACAGTTTCCTGAAAGGTCTCACGTACAGCAGGTCCCTAGAAAAGTATAGAAGATTAGGGGAGGAAGGGAGAGAAGGCAGAGGAAGCATAAGAGATAACAAGTTAGTAAAATACAAATATAGCACGTTACTATGAAAAAACATCTCCATATGTCAATACCCAGGGCACAGATATTAGCAAGGATCTTCTTTCTTGATACACCTTTTATTTTGTACAACTTGATTTGAATCTGAAGAACTTGGGCTTGCTAATTTACCAAGTGCAGTTTCATGTGTTAGTACTTCATAATATATAAAGCACTTTGTAGGGAAAAAAAAAGTATTTAACAGCAATTTAGTTTAGCAGTAGCAAATTGCGTATGTTTAAGTTTAAACTCAGCAGACAAACTACAGAATCTATGCATGATTTCTAGTATTTTACCAACTACAGAACCCAATTCATTTTTAAACACTGATGAACTTGGAACAGACATGTTCAGAAGAGTCAGATTCAAAAGCTTTGCCTGCCTGCCCCACTGCTTTGCTTTGTTGGCTTTTTGGTTTGTTTTTTGAAATCATGCCAGGCAGAGGAAAAATGTTTGTACAACTAACAACAAAAAACTTCAGAGGTCACTTATCAAAACAGTTGAACTTGATGATCTTAAAGGTCTTTTCCAACCTAAACAATTCTATGATCACAACAGGGCAAAGTAAGTAAGGTTCCCATCCTATTTTTCAGCAAGAGAAAAGGACAGTGACCCTGGAATACAGCAAACTGCATGAACCTACTTCAATGAGGAACGTTTGCTACATGAGCCAGAGTTCAGAAAAGGGCAGCATAAGGAAAAGCTCTGCTTTCACATGCTGAAGCAGTGCAGTCTACCCAAGTCCATTCTACACTGAATTCTGTTATTCAGTCAATTCTCAACAACTGTCTTAACTGTTTCAAATGCCACTTCATTTTACAGTGGGATGAGGCCCCTTCTCAAGTGTCCTACTAATTAGATGTTCAGCCAGACCTTATGTCTTCCCAACCAGTCTGAAGCTAAACTTCTGAAAGCAACTATGCGTTCTTCAAGGATGAACAGAACACATTATCTATTTTACTGAATAATCTTCCACAGCAACCTTTTTCTGCCTTTTCTGGACTGAAAATTTTCCATAGTATCTTCATTTTTGGGGGGGGGGGGGGGGGGGGGGCGCGGTGGGCAGGGTGGAACAAAATCCAGAACTAGCTGCCAAAATAGACTATCCTATCAAAACCTCATCTGGCATTTTCCCCAACTTATAAAACCTGATCTGTATGGCTGATGAGGTGTCCGACATGCAAGTGTAACTCCACATTCTTATGAAAAGAAAGTATGTGCATTCTTTGAGAAGTGGGAAAGAACAACCTAGCCAATTGATCAAGAGCTGTTCACATGACCAGCTTCACTGCTGTTAGTCCTCCTCACAAATTGTCTCAACCATCAAGGAATTTATTCTAGCAATCATTAGAAGTCTTCAGTCTCTTTAAAGTTCCATTTATGATAGTGATAGGTAATATATGCAGAAGGACAAGCTAGCAACACTCTTTAAATTATATTGAATAACAGAAGTTTTTCTTCCCTGAATAGACACATGCCTCACGTTAACAAGCAAAGGCAGCAAGTCAAGAATGCAGAATACACTCCAAAACCAAGGTAGTACTTCTGAACACTACATCAGTGTTACTCATGTAATGAAGATGCAAGCTCAGTATGAATAAACATTTTGTTACTAGACCATTTTATCATATTATCATCCACACAGCCATGTTTTATGACTTTTGAGTGGTTTAAGTCACTTTAATGGGCATTCCAAAGCATTATGTGCGGATGTAGTAATTAACCGTTACATAACTCTCTTAATTAACCATTACATAACTCTCTCTTCCAGTTGCTCATAGCCTTGCTAAATTTAGCAAAGGCTAAATACCTTTTGAGTTAAATACCTGCTTTTATTTTTCCCCCCTACTCCCTCCTTGGGAGGAATTACAAATTTAGTTGTTTCCTAAAACAAAAATCCAGAACAAAAAATGAAACTAAACAAACGTTGTTGTCTGAGAAGCTTCTCCATGCTTTTACTGTTCTCATGCAAATCTGCAACATCTTGGTAAAACGTAAGTTTCTGACAAAAATGGAAATTTTCACTTTCTTATTTGAAACTTATTTGAGCTTCACGGGTGCCGTTTTGGCTCCCACAAAGAAGTTTTGGCATCTGAGAACTACCAGAAAGGGCATTCCCCTAAACCACAGGCCAGGCTATAGACCAGACACAGCATATCCAGTCCAGACGTACGAAGAGATGTGACAAGGTATGCATGGCATACAGAGTATCTATGCTCTCACTGATGGAACGTGGCCATAACTTGTTCTTACATCCCTTCAAAACTGATAACTCTAGATTTTCTATTTTTAGTATTCTATACTGCAGTACTATCTAGCAAAATTACATTACCTTACTCACTGTGGGATGCAAACTCAGAAAAAGGTTCCGCTGGTTATATATCATGAAGTTTTTACCAAATACGATGCCCTAATACTTACTGTGAAAACGTGAGTGCTTATTTAGTTCCGAATACTTAAACTATGAACAGTATATATTTTAAAACACAACTGAAGTTAACTAAATCATAGTTCCATGTGATATAATCCAGGTAATATTCAATGAGAGGTTTACATGCACACATACCTCCAAAGAATGTGGAAGTTCCTGTCAAGTTACCAGCACCTTTCTGGTATCTGAACATCCATCCCACTGTAGAGTCATCCTGTATGTGGGCATGGATTCCTTAACCAGAAGGCAGGGACGGGTCCCAGAAGATGAACTGACCTGTGAAGCCACCGACCAAAGAAAAAACTGTTCTGCAATGTCTGGGAGACCCACAGGAAGGACTAAAATCAGTTTTGGAACAAAGACTAAGATGAATAGTACACATTGCACTGCAGGGCAGACGTGGAAGTAGAACAACGGAATGTGACAAGCAAATTAGTTTTACCAAATGTTATCTGAACACTGACATTTAGCTAATGGGAAAGTGTAACTGTTGTCACAAGTCCAGTTTTTGCATGATCTACAATTTTAGTCTTATCGATACTCTTATGCAACACAGATACACCTCTGGACCCTTGAATATTACCTAAAGAAATTACAAATCTGGATAAGAAACGTTAATTTTTTCAGCTTACTGTACACCAAAACCACATGAATCAAAATAGTTATACTTAAAGATATGACTACTAATATTTTAAAATTTAAGGACTCTTGGCTTTAAACTGTTGGCTTTTAGTCCAACAGTATGCTTACTGCATCATGATAATCTGGACAGTAAACAACTATTTTGGCTAATTAAGCTCTATCTGGAAAAAGAGATACCAATGATGTATGAATATCCTTCCATATACTAATACAAAAAAACTACCCTGCATCTTAGTATGAAAGAGTATCTTTGTCTGCTATAAGAAAGTATACTCAAAACCTCCAAATTCAGTTACCCATTTTACATTATTTGAAGATGGTTTAATGGAAAGCTACAGGAATAGCAACATACATCTTACTAAATCATGACAGATTTGAAAAGAAAAAGTAGAATTAGAAACTGAAGATGTTTACAAAGTATTGTCTTCAACCAGTAATAACATCTTTAGAAACCTTCTAACACTGAACTTTTTTTTTTCCTTTAAAAGATGGGAGACACGAGGCTTTAGATTCTCTCAGGTCATATCATCATCTTTTGAAAAACTACTCAGTTAATACCAGCTTTATAGTTGTAAAGTTTAACACAGGTGTAGCACGTGTTAATTCTGAATACAAGAGAAGCAGCCCCCATCTCCTAAGGAAAATCAAACTCCAGTACTGAAACCTGTGTTGCTCAGCTCACACATCAGAAAATTTAAGAGCTGCGTAGTCATGCTCGTCTATAATTAGAAAGTTGATATACATTACTAACTCTGTTCAGAGATGGCACCTGAAGACGTTTGTAATTTACGGTGGCCTTGTATTGCACAGACAGTCCAGAAGTATTACATGCTCTCCTGTGAAGCAAGCAGGCTGTCCCTTTGCTAACTCTGCACAGCACATAAAATTCATTTGCAAAAGTGCTGTCAGTTTCTAACCCATAAAAGGTCAGTTTAAAAAGACACACGTAAACAGAATACATAAGTAACATTATAACTGAGAGCACGGAACACTGAAATGCAACTTAAAGATTCAACACATAAGTGTATTAAGTGTAAGTTCATAAACTGCATGACGTATTTTGAAGCAGCTTTCTTACCTAAGGAATGCTTCCAAGTTACGATAGGCAATAAATGAATGAACTGAGGCAGCTGCAGCCATGGGGCACTCACAAGCATCTGTCTGCTTTCCCCTCCTGTCCAGATAAAATGCCACAAAAACCTTTATTAGTTCTGAAAAAAAATAATCCTTGTATTACATCCCATGCAAAAACGATAGGAAAATACGTTGACGTTAATTTATACATTTTCTTGCTTTAGTAAAGGAGCTTGAGGGTATCGTCTTAACACAAGGTAGCTTATCCCACATTACAAATTCTGTGCCATTGATAGAAATATGAGGTCAGATTAAGTATAAAACTGATGGGAAACAAGTGTTGCAACTGCATTTACATTGTACTGGCCAACAGTACAATGTAAACAATAAGTTATTCAATATTTGCATTATCATTACCCTTAGTAGTGAAGTTTGGGAAACAACACTGTCTATAACCACTAATGTAGTTTAAGAGTCATGGAAAACATAGGAAAAAAAGAAAAACAAAATGTTTTTTCCTGCCTTTTCCCCTTCATTGGCAAGGCTGTCTATTGGCCTAGGGAACTGTGCGAGAAATGATGAAAACACAGAGGCCACATGGCAGAGGTTCCTACCGCCCAACGTGCTGCAGCCGTACGTCGCCACCCGGCACAGCCCCGGGTACGCAGTCGCACGGCAAGGAGCGGCACAGTCCATCAACACCAAACCACCCAGCCTGCTGCCTCCTCCCTCTTCATGAGCTCCCAGAAAGCAGGTGACAGGCTGTACAACCTGGCGGGTGTATCGCCAACTACCACGTCAAGGGGGCTTAGCTTAGAAGTCCCCTACCTCCCTCCACACTACTTTCTTATAACATTATTACATTATAGAGAAGCTTTGTGTTTCAGTGTCTTCCATAATAAATAATAATTCAAACCTTTATCCCCAAGAATATCACCAGGTTTGTTTTTATTAAAACACACTAAATAACTGAGATCTTCCTCATGATAAACTTTATATCCTTAGGGGGGGACGGGGTCTACCCTTCCATCTGCTCTAAACTCAGGATTTCGGTGTTCTTCCCAACACTTCCCAGTGTTGCTGCAAGCAAAGTAGTTGTTATTAGCCAAATAACATCTGAAAGTTAAGAAAAGGATAGTAATATCCTTTTATAGTAAGGAATGTGTCAAATATATTTCTATTAATGCAGTCAATAAAGACTAGTTACAGTGTTCAGCAGGCTTCTGAATTTCACAAATATTCGAACTGGTTACCTATACAGCTGAATACTTACTCCTACCCACAGACTACCTCCTGATGAAGCGAGCTTCTCCTTCACAGACCTGTCCTAGAACCCCTCAGTGCAGAAGGAAGTTTATACTTTTACATCGCAGATAAAAGTAGCAAAATTTTAGATACTACAGTTAAAAAAAAAAAAAAGTTCCTGGAAGTTCTTGTTAACCAAAAAAAAAAAAAAAAATTAATTATGTGGACAGTCTAATGATGCTTCCTTTAAGTGTCCAAGGCCACTAGAACCATCCAAAGCAGCTTAAACCCTGTCAGCTCATCTAAGCAGAAATATTTATAATAAAAAGTAACTAGTTATCAGAGATGCAATCAAAAACAAGCTCATTATGTAAATAACAGTGAATTGTTAGTCTAAGGTAGTTACCCAAATTATTATCAAAAATAAACAGCAGCAACACAGTCATTGAAACACTGATAACTGATGAGATTTAGCAAATCTATTCATATCCTCATTCATGTAGAGCAAAGTATCAAATATTGGTGCACTACCCCATACAGCTGTTTTCCTCTATAAACTCTTTGACCTCAATGTCCTGCAATCAAGTATTTTGCACAGCTGCACGTTATCCTACTCAGATAAACTCAAATCCACAAAACCCAACAGGGATCCAGAAAAATTCAAGTTAAATAACTGTTTCTGCAGCTTATCCTGGTAACAGAACCGTAAACTTCTGCTAAAATTAAGATGTTAAAATCTCTCCCATGACATGGGGTCTCGGTGGGCAATTCTGGAAAGTGGTGACCAGCAGCTCAGTTAAGTCAGCAGCTGTTCACTACTTCCCATGCTACAACCTCAGTTGCAAAAAAGAGGTTTTATCACCTTAACCCAACATATCACAGATTCAAGCCACAAAGAAATAACTGCTTCCTCTGATTTGTAGATTTCCCTTTCAGTTCTCAACACCAGGCCTCAGCAGGAATTAATAAAAGACCGTAAAATCAGGTTTCTAATAGAAAGTGTTTTAAAAAAAGAAAAACCACAAACAAACAACAAATCCAGCAGAAATGAAATTCCTGAGAAACAAAAACATTTCAAATAACAAAGCTTGGAAATCCACTATGGATAAAGCAGGTATCATTATAATTAAGCTTCAACTTTCTAACACTTGGAAATTAGTATTTATGGATTTGCCTTCAACAGCTGAAATACTTGTCACATTAATCATAGCATCTTTAAGAAATCACAGTTCAGTGATAGTATCGAGGTCACCCACTCGTGACATTAAGGAATTCAGAGTCCGTCTGGGGAACAAGAGCAGCAGATACCCTACACGAGAAGGGCAGCGGTGGAAAGCTGTTGCAACTGCTGATGCAGCCTCAAATTCAATTGCTGAGTATGTTTCAAAACATTTATCAAAAATGTATTTTAAGCTTAAGTCTCAAAAGATCTAGTCCTTCACAAGGTCAAAGATTAAGCTTTTTCTTCATTTAGGACACAGTGATCTTTTAATGGGTGGCATTTTTGCCTCTGAACAGGATTTTTTTTTTTTTAAATCAATCCTCATCTTTCTCAGAACTGAGTCTCTCTCTCATGGGATTTATCACATTTTTAATATTTATGACAAAACCTCAGAGACCTAAAAATAACAGCATTCAGCTAAACATCTTGATGCTTGCATTAGTTTTAACCGAAGAATTAAGTAACACTAAAAGGGGCAATGTGTTTATAAGTGACAAAATTTAGCTGTTTGGGTTCTACTGATGCACTATTTTTAGAAGAAAGCCACCCCTACTTGGATAGCTTTTAGACTATGAACAACACTCAAGACTCCCCTTGTTTTAGTAAATGACACATCTGAAGCTCCACAGCTCTTTAAGAGTTCTCTCGAGGGCTTACCCAAACATTACACGGCAGAAAAAAATATATTCTTTCTACAGGTTTTCTAGAAATGTTTCTACCCGACTTTAACAAGCCATTTAAGCTCTTTACATTGGGGAAACCCTTCTCTTCCAACCGACGGCTCCCCGGCATGCCCAGCGCACCTCTCCAGCTCGGCCGGCCGCCCACCCCGCCAGGTCCCTTACGAGACGATAAAGCGCATCAAACCCTTCCTGCGCACAGAGCGTTTAAGCTTCTGTTTCACCCGAAAATTCAGCACAAGGCGGCTCTGAGCGAACGCGGCCTGGGGCAGGCCATTACCTTTCCCGGAGGCGTCCTCCGCAGCTCTCCTTGAGAGGAGGGAGCGCGGCCGGGTCCCTGACCGCGGCCCGGGGCGGTGACCTCCCCTCAGGCCGAGGGCGGGGGCTTACGAGCGCCACACGTACGCGAGAGCCCTGCTAAGGTCAGGCCTCCTCACGGCTCAGGGAGAATTAAGGTCTCCCGGCGCGGTGTGCGTCTGCCCGCCCGGCCCCTCCCGGGGACCCCGCGGCCTCTCCCCGCCCCACCGCCGCGCAAGGGCTGGTCCCCTCACGCCGCCCCGCCGCTCACCGCCGCCTCCGCGCGGCTCCCTCGCAGTGACAGGGCCGAGGCAAACCGCAGAGCGGGGGGAGGCGCCGCGAAGAGCCCCGAAGCCTCCCAGCCCGCCGAGCGCCCTGGCCACACCGCCGCCCGCCGAGGGGAGGAGCCGGCAGCGCCCGGCCGCGGCCCCGCCGCCCCAGCGCGCAGGCGCCGTGCGAGGCCCTGGAGAGGCGACGGCGGCAGCACGTGACGGCGGGCGCCATTTCGCGCCCAGGCGAGCGTCGCCCCGCGGCTAAAATGGGGAGGGCGGGCAGGGGGGTGTCCCTCGCTGCTCCGGAGCTGGCCGTGCCCCCCTGCCAGGCAGGGAGAGGGGGATCCTGTTTCCAGCCTCTTGCTTTCTCCTTTCCCTCCCAGAGCAGCAGGGGCGGTTGCTCCTCCTGACCAGGCCTCCCGAGGCCCTTGCTGCAGGCTCTCTCTCCCACTCATTTTCAGCCCTGTGAATTTTGTATCATTTCCTGACGTGAGGTGCCTGTAACCCTGTTATCCCCTTTGAGCTAGGGCTGGCCTGGCCTTTGGAAACTGCCCTGCCAGCGTCTTCAGGAGGCTGTTTCCTCCAGGCACGGCCCAATGCGGGAGTGACACCCTCTCTGCACCCTTGCGTTTCTGCTCCCCGCAAGAGAAGCCTTAGCCAGCCTCGGCTGGTCAGTCCCCAGCTGAATGCTTACCCTTCAAAAGGAGATGGAGTACAAGCAGCTTTTACTGATTTTTAGCTATCTGTTGGCCAAAAAGGGCCACTTTCTGAATGTGGCTTTCCTCACTTGCTGTGTGTATCCTCACTGCCTGCCTCTTGAAAACACCCTGCCAGGGACAGAAGGCTGATTGCTGGGTCGTATGTCCAAACCAGAGATGCCAAAAGTACACCTGTAATTTACTAAAGCATAATTAAAAAAAAATTGCCGATTTTATCTCTGCAGACATACTGCATAACAGCTCATCAGTAGTCACTTTCTTTATGATTGTAGTTATATCTGAACAATTCAGGTTTTATTACCAACTGCTACAAACCCTCGCAACCACAAATTTCCTGGCTCTTGCATATAGCAATAATTAACCAATAACAAGCCTTTATAGCATCTTTTTATGAAGAGATAATACTAAACGTGAAGCATTTCGGTGGTAGATTGTATCTGCCCTATATAAAAGCAAAGCTGGGAAAATGGTTGGACTTGATGATCTTAAAGGTCTTTTTCAACCTAAATGATTCTATCATTCTATGAAAATTCAGCTATTTGTGCGACATCAAAATACGGCTTCTTCACTCAGATCCGAAAAACTAGAAAATGAGCATGTTGAAGGGCTAATGAAACAAACTAAAAGGAGTGTTTATCATACAGTGACTGTGACATCTTTGAAGTACACAATTCCTTCAAACAAAATGACGAAAACCACCACACATTTAAAAATCAATTTAGTTTAGAAAATCTACCAAAACTGCTCTTACTTATATGGTTCTTGACTGTTTTATTCAGATGCCAAAGGAAGTAGGAGTTTAAGTTCCAGGTAATTTGTTTCAAGTCTTTTTTTCCTGGTGTATGTTTTTAAACTGATTTTTCAGTAAATGCTGCTACAAAGAGCACCTTTAACTTAGGAGTTACTGTCTGTATACAGTAATAGAGGATAGATTGTAAACAGAGATTAATGGAGATTTGCAGCTAGTATCTAAATCCACCAGTCATGGGTTGCTTTGGTGCATTGCCAATAACCTTTGGGCTGCTGTACAGGAGCAAGTTCAAATGTACTTTAGAAAGATTCATATAGACTAATCTCTGAGGCTTTCTGTATAGAAGAGTTTCCTCTTCTGATCTAGTCTAGCAGAGGCGTATTGTATACCTAACTTAAAATGAAGAAGTATAGAATAGTGTAGAAGAATTCTGTGCATTTTAGAGCTATACTCATTATTACTCTAAAATACTCGCAGGTACATACAAACAACAAAAAAAATCAGCTATGGATTTGTCAGTGCTGGAAGGAAATGAGCACAAACATGGGCACACACCAGGAGCTTCTATCTTCCACCCATCTTCCAGGTATCAGATAGGTGCCTGGCACAGAGCTGCTCCTTGTGCCTTCAGATCTTTCGTCTCATACACAAGATGCAAAGAGCCAAAGGCAAACTGCACCGCTGGGTATATACCTTCCTTATCTAACCCATTACTATGGGCTGCCCACGTCATCCAGCCACTCGAAGTCAACCTTAGCCTTCCTCCTGTGGTTCTCTCTCCTGGAGACAGATTTACAGAAAGAGATATTTACTCACATCTCATGTTTACGGTGGTTACAGGAATATTTTGCATAATATTTCACACAGGTTTCATGAGATACTCTTTCTGCACTTTGATCTACAGTGATATTCACATTTTTTATCATTAGGTTTTGAAGTAGTAATCAAGCAAATTTGAATAAACCCATGAGTTAATTAGTATAAGAAAGCTTTCAGGAAATCAAAAGTTTCCTGAGACTGAAGAATGAACATGTGTCAATTCAGAAACAGTCCGCCATGCACTTGAAAGATTTACAGGAACTGTGTGAAAAGTTAAAGACAAGTCTCCTGAGATTATTAGCCATTTCTTAATTAGTTTTTAACAGAAGGAGGACTCCAAAAGTGAGAGAGTTGGGGGAAAAAAGAATAGAAGGAAATAAAGTCAAGGATATTAATTGTCAGATCAAGTAGGAAACTATGCAGTGTATAGGGCTGTACAACAATAGGTCATACAAATAGTTCTCACAGAAAGTAATCACTAACAGCTTTTTTGATCGCTGACTTCAGCATAACTGAATTTCATAGCAGGACTTCTGCACTTTAATGCAAGCCCTGCTTCATTTTCACCATGACCGTGATTCTGATGAATCCTCATAACCAAGAGATACTCATGGTTGTGCACTGCTGTCTTGAACTCTTGAAAGATGACAACAGAGGCCAGTGGTGCTGGGCTTTGGTCGAAGTTTCATACAGGCACCATCGTTTCCATGCTGAACAATAGTCGGTCTAGCTTCTGTCTGAAAGTAGTTGCATTTGTATCCGTGTGCTAAGCCAAATAAGTACTATGTTGTAGCTTCGCCTCTTAAAAGCTTGATTTTAGAAAGAACCATGCATTTCACAAACAGTATTGAGAACACAGTGACATACTGTCATTCTTAATTTAAAACCCAAATACTCAAACTTTGTGATCAAACACTGCAGCTCTAACAATTTAAACTTAACTGAGCAGACTAGAGTAGCAAATGACAATCACGCCCAGAAAGTAGGTTAGTGTGTCGTGTTTGCTGGAGGCTTGTGAGCTGCTCCGCTAGGCACCAGCTGCTGCACAGGCAGGCAACAAGAAACAACCTGTCTTAGGAACAGAAATCTCCCAAGTTCTTTTGTAAAAGTTTCTATAATCCACACCGAATCTGCAATAAAATTAGTGAAAACAGTAGTTTATTTACATGCCTGTTTACAACTGTCTTCCTTTATAAGAAAGAGTTAACACATGGGGTTATACGGACAAATCTTTATGAGACAATATTAAGCTTTTAGAAATGCAATAACAGTCTAATATTATCTCTCCAGAAATAAGTATGAGTCACTAAAGGGAGTAACTCCAAGTATGTTGTAATCCTGTCCTTTTGTTTGATGGCTTTTTTTTTTTTGTATATATGCTAGAGCCATGACTTTCAGACAAAACTGATAATAGGCAAAATTAACAGTGTCCATTAAACTGCAAAACAAGTATAAGAAAATTATTGATATAGATGCTGTTTGTACTTTCCATGCAAAGAGCCACCACAAAGGCATATTAAGAGTTTTTAACTTGTCTGAAAATAAATTTTGTAGAGCAGAAGTGCTCTATTCCTTTGGTATACTATGGGAATGTTACTGAAATCCCATTGGACCAATGTGTTTTAATCTCTTAAGTTATAAAAAAAAGTATCTCTAACTAGCAGAGACCATTTTTTCTACTATTAACTTTTTGGAATAAGTTTTTGGTGAGGGGGGGGGGTACCGCAGCCAGCTGGGCAGGGGCCTCCCCAACCAGCTCAGCAAGGCAGGTCCGGAGACAGCAGCCAGGCTCAACCAGGAGCCCACATCATCGGGCAAGTCCCTGGTGATGAGGCAGGTCCAAGGTCAAGGTCCCTGGCCAGGCACAGGGGTGGAAGTGGCTGCAGACCAGCACTCTTCCAGTGTGGCTCAGGGAGGGATTGAAGGGCCAGGGCTGAGCTTAAATGGGCACCTGGGGCCCTGGGCAAGGGTGAGGCTGCTCAGGGCCATTAATACTGATTAGAGTATTAATGTATTAGGGCCCTGACACTTTCGATAGGTAACTGCCCACTAATCCATAAAATGCAGGTTATTTGATCCTCTGATTGAATATTATCTGAGCAGCGTTAAAAAAAAAATGCCAGCTAATTCGACTTCTGTTTACTGGTGTTGATATATAGATTGTCATTTTTGGGAAAAGGAAAAAAAAAAAAAGAGAGAGATTCTCTGATTCAGATTTTTTATGTCATTAGTTATTTGGTAACTACCACAGTGTGGCTGACTTGAGTAATGAAATCCTCAGAAATGGCCGTATCCACTTTGGTTCTGATAAACATCTTTGAGTTGAGCACTCTTGTTGTTTAACCCCAGCCAGCGACTAAGCCCCACGCAGCCGCTCACTCACTCCCCCCCGGTGGGCTGGGGCAGAGAATCAGAAGAGTAAAAGCAAGAAAACTCGTGGGTTGAGATAAAGATGGTTTAATAAGTAAAGCAAAAGCCGTGCACGCAAGCAAAGCAAAATGAGGAATTCATTCACTCCCTCCCATGGGCAGGCAGGTGTGCAGCCATCCCCAGGACAGCAGGGCTCCGTCACGCGGAACGGTGACTTGGGAAGACAAACGCCATCACTCCAAACATCCCTGACCTTCCTCCTTCTTCCCCCAGCTCTATATGCTGAGCATGACGTCATATGGTATGGAATATCCCTTGGGTCAGTTGGGGTCAGCTGTCCCGGCTGTGTCCCCTCCCAACACCTTGTGCCCCCCCAGCTCCTCGCTGGTGGGGTGGGGTGAGGAGCAGCAAAGGCCTCGGCTCTGTGTCAGCCCTGCTCAGCAGTAACGAAACCAGCCCTGGGTTATCAACCCTGTTTCCAGCACAAATCCAAACCAGAGCCCCATCCCAGCTACGGTGAAGAGAATTAACTCTGTCCCAGCCAAAACCAGCACAAGCAAGCACACAATAAATTGTCTTTAAGATGTCGGCTGTAATAACTGCAATTCTGATTACCTGCTTTAACAAATAGTTGCCCTCCACACTGAAGAAAACACCAACCTTAGGGGACTAAGGCTGTCCAAAGTAGGCAGCTGAAGATGTGATTTGATCAGAAAAATAGCTAATAGCGATAACTGATATTAAGTAGCAGATGGAGTAGCAGCAAACATTTTGAGTTTTAATACTAGTAAAAGCTTTGTAGTTTTATAGCTGAGTTATAGCTCGGACGCGGTAACTATGGAGGCTGCAGAACCCTCTCTGGAAGATTTCAGAGCAGGGAAGCAAAATTTTCATCAAGGATGGTCTAGACGTACAAAACTCTGCTTTAGAGCAGGGGAAAGGATTCAATGACCATTTTAAGTTCCCCTTCAATGTTATGTTTTGATCATTCATGCTCTCTTTATGGCCGTATCTCCTTTTTCTGCTACTGGCAAGTGCCCATTTTTTTCACAGATTTGAGAAAATCTGTGCACCCAGTTGGCAGGAGGAGGAAGTGAGTTTGTTGCAGTTTCTCTGCCAGGAAGGAAAACTATAACAATGATAAAGCTTATAAAAGGCATTTTGACCAGTTTCCTCCACCATCTTTGGATTTTGTCTGTGGGGCCTAGGATTCATGCATAGATAAAATAATATTTTAGCATTAGCAACCTTATCTTCCTTTTTGATTCGTATTTGTGACAATCTTTTCCAGAGACATGTTTCTGTTAATTCTTTTCTATACTATGCACAGATGGTGTAAGTTTTTTTTTTTAAATGTTAGATCAATGGCCAGTGAACAAAAAAATGCGGCACTGACATGTTCTTTGCAATTTGAATTGTTTCTTTGCTCTCTAAAGGTCTGGGGTTTTAAACACGCATTTTGTGTTTACTTTCAGGTGTTGCTATAGCATCGTTTGGTCACAAGAGGGAACTCGCACATCAGTCTCTGTGATGTATTTTTTATAGTAAAACTCTGAGGACTCTGCAGACTAATCAAGAGAATATGTTAGGATACACGTGTGTGAGACATGTAAGTGTGCATATATAAATCTTATATACCCACGCCTTTTAGTTACCAAAGAAGGGAAAGCATTCATAGAAATAAGGAACAGTAACCCTAGCAGGCATGGCAGCAGAAAAGAGCCTTAGAATGGCCCAGAAATAACTTTCTTATGGGTATATATCTTACACTCATGGGTACATCCTCATGGGTTGTGGCTCCCCTCTGTTCCCACACTGTAGTTCTGTAAATCACAAAACTAATACCAACTTACGTATTGGGACGTGGACGGAGCAGAGCATGTTCCCTCCCAGCAGAGCCTGACTAGCAGGGATTATTCTCACCAATAGTTTTGAGCAGCCCTTAGTTGTCACTTTCTGGTTCGAGCCCAGGATTGCCTTTCACCTTTGCAGAGAGCCCTTTGCCAGCCAAAGCCTGACTGTACTTGGGATCTGTTCCAGAATTCGTAGTATTGAATGTACATGCATATTGTTTGATTGTTAACTGCGTTCATTAAAGGAAAAGACTCAAATACTTACTAATTAATTTTCAATTTCTGCTAGATGCCAGTGGCAGCAGCATGGATTGTATCCAATCTGCTCAAGGCTCATTTTTCTAAAACAAATAAACCTATAAATCCAGAGCTTTCTAAGCAATTAACGTTGTCCTCAGAACTTGGTGTCACACCTTCTGATGGTGACACACTGATGTTCCCAGTGATCAAGCAACTGGCCAGCAATCCTGCTAATGTATTTGCAGGTTCCTTCAAGAAAACACATAATAAATGCCCTTAATAAACTGAGCACAGTATGGGAACTTTTCTGGGAAACCTTGCTGTTGTTTCTGTCCAACTGCTAGAGAAGACAAGGCCGTGCACAGGTTACAAGATAACCCCTGACAGTTCCGTAGCTGGATTTGGATATTTGAGTTGTAGATGCTCAGGGTGGTTGGTTTCCTAGGAATCGGTAGCAACCTTCCTGTGTGAAAGTGAACTACCTTGTCTCACCCCTGAGGTGTGTCTGGTCCCTCACACAGATTCGTTAAGTGCTGCTGTCTCAAGCACAAATTGTCGTGGCCCGTTAGCTGATCCCATGGCTGTGAAGCAGCGCAAACCCACTGCACTGTGCCAGCGTGAGCTACAAAATAGGGTAATAGTTGCAGCATGCAGTCCTGGTTGGTTTGTCTTTCAGATGTATCACATCCATTTTGCACATTTTCCATTTTGTCCTCTGACCTTGTGAGTTCCTTAGTTCCCTTCAAGTCTTCTTTCTGTACAACCGCTACCCTTCAAATACAGCCTCAGGCAGAACATCCCCACCGTGGCTGGTGGCACTGCTACAGGTGCCGTGGATGTTGGGCCACACATCGGTGATGTGTTGCAATGGATTTGGGGCCCTTGAGAAAAGAGGAGGTGTCCTGCACCATAGGGCTGATTCCTAGAAGAACTGTTATGTATTTTGTTTGGGATCTGGGAGTGGATGTTTGGAGAGATGTGCGAGTTTCAAGAAGAGCAGGGTGGATTCTGTTAAGCTGATGCTTGTTTATGCAATGAAAGACACTGTAGATGGGAGAAGGCAGCTTTCCTTACCTGAGCTTGCTTACTGAACCACAAATCACATGGATGTCTGTCAGTTTTGATAGATGGTAAGGCTGCTGGTCTTGAAACTTGTAAGAGAAGGTTACGCATAACTAACCATTATCTATAATCTGCACATTTGATTTATTAAACAATCTAATTATTAATTTAATTACACCACACCTGCATACCATTGTTCTGTTTGTTTAACCTGATGGGATAAGAAAGTTTGCACAATCTAATCATGAATATGTCTTATGCTGTTAGGACTTGCCACGTGGTACCGCAACCTGGATGTAAGCACAAACACACTGTCAGAAAGGTAGAGACCCTGTCAAGGCTGTGTCTTTTAACTGCTATATTTTTGTGTGGTGTTGCTGATTCTGGACTTGGTTTGTGTCATGATATACTTTTGAGATGCCCTTTACTAGTGTATATGTGTCTTTTTGTAATAAATATAGCCAAATTACAGGACTGGATGGTCATCCTTGGAAGAGAGTATGTGGTCGGATGCTGTTGTTACTCTGTGAGTCTGGGCTCTAGCCAATCTAATCTGTGCGGATTAATCTGCAATAACTGGTCTTCCAGCTTGATCAGGAATTTTGGTAGGGGTGACTGCAAATATATAGTTAGAAACTGTGAAGTAAAACCAAAGCATGTCAATAACTGAACTTCATTTCATGATGGAGCCAGAAGACTCCCAACTGCAGAAGCATGTGGAAGTGTTTGGTTGTTTCCAAGAAACTTTGAGGAAAAATTGAATGGGAACAAAAACCATTTAGACTTCGTTATTAATTGTCCTGTGGTTTTCTTAGAACACCTCATTCAAAAATAGGAGGTTTTCCTTAGTTTTCGGTTGCTGAAAACGAAAAAAAAAATCCATACGTTTTCCAGTGGGACTATGAATAGATAGATACTGCTTGAAGATATTTCTATTTTGAGGACACAGCCATTTAGATCATACATTTAGTATGAAAAAGATTCGGTTAGATTTTGTAAAAACTCATTATAGATCCCTCCATTATATGTTTCATGTCAGACAAGACTTGTAAGGAGTCATAGTTATGCCAGGTTTCCTTTCATTATTGATAAATCTGAAGAGGATGAAGCATGTTGCCATAAGTACTTACCTAGGTGTTGATTGAAAAGATACCTTTAATGAATGCACTTAGAATTGGCCTTTGTGAACAGAAAAACGGACAGCTTCTCCAAGTACAATTTCATGATAGGCCTAAACTTAACTGAGGGCACCCAGTGCGGGTGCAGTCACGTTCTTCACCCTCTCCCGGCTGTATGAAGAGTCGAATGGAAAATGAAGGATTATTTTTAGGTTGGACAGTTTTTCGTCCGGCACAGCCCTGTGATTCCTGTGTAGGAAACTGTTTAGCACGGCCAGGTTGTTCCAAAGCCCCAGGTGTTTTCTAGTCACTGGATCACCTCCTGGGGACAGCAGGTGGCAAAGCTGTCAGCACTGCTCAGGATCTTCTAACCACCACTTCCCCAGAGAGCTTTTGGACATTCTGTTGATATTATAGTCAGTCTACTTGCCAATAACTTCAGTTACTTTGTTTATGGCAGGAATTCTGTCTGTATTTTGACTCAGTACATTTGAAATGTCTTCGTAAGGTATTTGTATTCAAGAGAATGACCTCTGCTAGGACACGTCATTTTGATAAAATATCTCTAGTATCAAACAAGTATCAGACTAGGCTTCCATGAGCCTCTGCTGACTACTTCCTGATGCATCTCTCAGGTATACATTCAGACAGAGCTTTTCCTCATTCATTTTCTCATAGTTCCTCTTCCTTATATCAAAAAAGTATAAAATAAGAGTAAGGTAAAATTCTCTGTTCATTTCTGTAGCTGGTATTGCCTGGCTCTCTGCGGTCATGGGGCTGGCCGCAGAGCATTCCTGCAATACGCACCTCTTGCCCCTGCTTCACCCACACTGCTCCACTTCCCTGGTGGTTTCCCCTCATGCAAGGGGTTTTCTCAGTTTACTGCCTGGGAAACTCGGATTCCCCATAACCAGGTTGTTCCAATGCTCAAGCACTTTCTACCTGCTGGACTCCTCCAGGAGACAACAAGCAGAGAACAAAATTTTCATCAGTCATTGGGATCTGGTCCTCTAGTCTGGCCCAAGGTTTGACGCAAAGCTAAGCTGATGCAGGCTGGCAAGAACAGCTACAAACAGCAACACTGAGCAGCAGCCCCAACCCAACGCCAGAAGTCTGCTAGATTCTTGCCACTTATTTTTTTTTCATCTTCATGCCCCATGTAAATGGGGGCATTATATTGAAACATGCAGAATATGTGCTATATACACATAGATTTTTTTAATTGCACATAGATCAGTAAGAGGATTACTGGAATGGCAAAAGCTGCATAAAATTATCCTTCGCCTGCCCATCTTGTCCTCCGTGGCCCATGGGTGTCACAGAGTTTGCAAGGAGCAGGCAGACCATACTTTAAAACACCTGAATTTCCCTTCCCTGTTCCCCAAAACTGTTGCACAACTTTTGCTGCCTCAGTCAGCCACCAGTGAAGGGGATCAATGTGTCCTAAATGCCTGTTTTCATAAATCATTGTGAGATGTGCCAAAGCAACTAGTCCTTAGGGGTGCTTGCCTCTAAATTAGTGATACCGATTAAATGCATTTTTGCCCTTTTCCTTCCTTGCAAACACCAAAGCCTTTATTTCTCAGTGCGCTATGTTGCTGAAAATACCTTGTGGTCAATGGGGATCTTTTAAATCCTCATGCTTTCCTTTCTATTGCATTTTACTTAATAATATGATGTCAGGTGTATGGGAGCACGGCAAAATGAGACTGAGAAACTTTTTCTGCTACCGTGGAACAATCTTATATCTCAATGGCTGATTTATATCCTGCCTGAAGTCGGTGTCAGACAGAACATCTCTCTTCTCTCCCACAGGCTGCTTGCAAAGTCAGAAGTAGGCTGATCATTATCTGCATCTCTTAAGTCATGACTTCCCTCTTATTTTGCTCTTTTACAATTCCAACTTTGTGGGGAGTCAGGGGAAACTCCCCTCACTCCTGGGCTTTTTCTTGACCTATTACCCCTGGAAAATATTTATTTAGTCTGAAAGTTAGGAAATTAAAAACTAGCAATATGAACGCAATAAACAAATCAAGGACATCAGTTTTCTTGTGAAGTCTCTTGATGCTGCTGCTTCTGACACGAGTAAAAAGAAGTCTCACTGATATTTTACATGGAAAAATGTCTTTAATGTAGTTTCATATTTACTGTCACTTTTTCTAGAATATAAACTGATAAAAGCTTAGGATTGTTTCAGGTATTACTACACTACTAGATTTAAGATAGCAGAAACAATTCAGACACACTGCTCATTTGTAAGCATCTTTGATTTTTAAAACCAGTATGTGAATCAGGAAAAAAGGCCGTTATGGCGATCTAGGTGTTGTGTTAGTGAAGCAATTTGCCTTCTCTTTCCAGCCCTTTCACTCCTTTGCTTGCCTGAGCCATGCTGTTGCTGAGCTATAATCATTCTGTGTCTCAACAGGAAGACGATAACATTTACCTTGTATCTCCTAACAGTAGTGTGAATGGATTATTTACAGAAGTTCATAGAAGACGACAAAAGATTGGTGTTTCAACTGGTGCTTGGTGTGCATCTTACACTACAGAGTGTGTGTCCGTGAAGATGCTGTAATTTATAGATCACCATGGTTGCTTCCATGAGAGATGCACATAAAAGTCACGGGAATTTTTACTTCTAACTTTTGGAGATTTTGTCGTTCATTGAATCAAAAGTGGGAGACCAATAGAGAAGATGGGAAGGGAGCTGTAACCAGCTGTGGGCAGGTGTAGACTTGTCTGGGGGGAAAAGAGACTGGAAATGGTAGTTACTTTGGCTTTAGTCTTCCCAGTGGCACCACCTGACATTATCACAGAATCACAGAATCACAGAACGGTGGGGGTTGGAAGGGACCTCTGGAGATCGTCCAGCCCAGCCCCTGCCAGAGCAGGGTCACCCAGCGCAGGCTGCACAGGGCCGCGTCCAGGCGGGTTTGGATCTCTCCAGAGGAGACTCCACACCCTCCCTGGGCAGCCTGTGCCAGGGCTCGGGCACCTCACAGCAAAGAAGTTTTTCCTCATGTTCGGGCGGAACTTCCCGTGTTCCAGTTTGTGCCCGTTGCCCCTTGTCCTGTCGCTGGGCACCACTGAGAAGAGTCTGGCCCCGTCCTCTTGACACCCGCCCTTAAGATATAGGTAAGCGTTGGTGAGGTCCCCTCTCAGTCTCCTCTTCCTCAGGCTGAACAGCCCCAGCTCCCTCAGCCTTTCCCCACAGGAGAGATGCTCCAGTCCCTTAATCATCTTCGTAGCCTCCGCTGGATCTCTCTCCAGTAGTTCCTCAGTCAGACAATTGTAAAATGCAGTGTGTTGGAGAGAAATGAGTTCTCCATCTCATCAAACTCTTGTTTCCTTACTTTTCTGTAAAACTAGAAGAGTGAGGCTTGTCCACATGCCTCAGGAGGGTGTTGTGAGGATTAGCCAGATAAGATCAGCTTTCTTATACAAATATATAAACCTGCTTTTAAATACCAAGCGTGATTTATGACTGGGAAGCATTTGAATGGTAGCCCAGTGCCTCTCTTTCCCATCGCATGGCATATACCCGACTTGTTCTTACAGTGATGCAAGGGTGCAAGAGACTCAGGGAAAAAAAAGAACATACTGGATGCACTGAGGCAGTTATAGTCCCTCCAAAAATGTCTTCTAAGCCAGTTGTCCTGGTTTCGACTGGGATAGAGTTAATTTTTGTCCTAGTAGCTGGTATAGTGCTATGGTTTGGATTTAGGATGAGAATAATGTTGATAACACACTGATGTTTTAGTTGTTGCTAAGTAGTGCTTATACTAAGGCGAGGACTTTTCGGCTTCCCACACTTTGCCAGTGGGGAAGTGCACAAGGAGGTGGGAGGGGGCACAGCCAGGAGAGCTGCCCCAGCCTGGCCAGAGGGATGTTCCATACCATATGGCGTCATGCTCGGTATAGAAACTGGGGGGAAGGTGGCCGGGGGGGTCACTGCTCGGGAACAGGCTGGGCATCGGTCAGTGGGTGTTGAGCAATTGCATTGTGCATCACTTGTTTTGTATATTCTTTTATCATTGTTATTATTACTATCCTATTAAACTGTCTTTATCTCAACCTACGAGGGTTTTTTTTGATTCTTTCCCCCATCCCACTGGGGGGAGGGATGAGTGAGTGGCTGCGTGGTGCTTGGTTGCCAGCTGGGGTTAAACCAGAACCCCAGTGTTTGCCTAGCTGTCACTGGAGACAGCTTCTTACTAGATCTTTGAGGTTGCTTAGGGCTTGGGCTTGTCCTGCAGCAGGTCATGGAGTTATGTAAAATCAAGGGTAGCGGACTGGAGCACAAGAGCTTTGGCTCTGCTGCTGTACTTCTGCCTTGATAAGTATCGTAGCAGAGACTCAAGTATATAAAGCTGTCCTAGTCAGGTTTCTGAAGACAACACTAAAAGTTTTGTAATAGCCATGCTACTAAGTGGATGCCCAAACTAAGAAAATACTACTGTGGAACTGCAGATCTTGTGAAGGGGTTTCTGGCTGACTGCTGTCAGCAACAAAACCTTTCAAAGGAAAGGTTGTGTGTTGGCTGGTGTAGCAGGATTGGGAGAATTCTTCCTTGCTGAAGTGTAAAGTAGCTTCTCAAGTGTCTTTGTGCCCCTCCTAGCATACAGTTTAGCATTACTTCATGTTAATGGGGAAAAAAATCGTAGTTGTGGTGATACGTGGTATGGAATTGGTCTGCACATTCTTAACACTTAAGTCTCATGAGACAGGCATTCCCAAAGAAAGGGGTACTATGTACAGAGATAATGGTGTTTCTTTCCACTTTGCAGAAAGCAGCCACTCCCGCCCTGCATCCTCAAATATCAAGGGTTTCTGTCGCAGAAATCATAAAGCAAACAGTGTTCAGAGCCCCCTTTTCCTGATGGGAGTCATAGAAGCAAGGCAAGTGTGGAACTGTATGTATTTGAAAACAAGCACGCACCTTGCCACGGGCACCTGGACAGGTTTGAATGGTTGGAAGAAGGGCTTTTCCCTAAAATCACGGTTGATTATCAATTCCCCATTGTAAATCTATTCCACAATATAATCTACTTGTGCAGACAAATCATCCTGTATACCAACTGTCTGACCTTCTTCACCTCCTCTGTCCTCCCTGCCCTATGCCATATCGTCTGCATCAGAGCGTGGTGTGACACGTCCTGCTAGAGAGCTGCTAGAGAAAGATAATTGAGATGACAGAAGAAGGTACTTGGTACAATAATTAAGTAACTCAATGGATTAGTTTCCTTTTGTTTTCATCTGGCAGTTTCATAATCTTATTGTGAACCAGACTCAGAGAGAAGAGGCCCACGGGCATCCGTGGGGTCCCGCGTCTGCTCAGGGGCTGGCTGAGGGCTGGCTGAAGGGATGTTCGGTCTTGCCGAGAGACACCCAGCCCTTCCCACAGGGCTGCCCTGGGGCTTGCAAAGCCTCGCAGGGCATTAGAGTCCCACGGAGAAGATCTGAATATGCCTGTGGGGAGGCAGAGGGCTAAACTGCTCAAGGATGGAGGACTGTCACGTTTCCTGGACTCTAGATCGCAGGGCTTTGGAGGAGGTCACCGGTGCAAGCAAACACTTCGCATCAGCTCACAGATGCAAGGGGGGTGTGTGCAATGACAGACGGCAGTGGAGGCACTTATTTCAGGTTGCACAGTTCTGCACTGAATGCTTTAAGCGCACAACAATCTTTTCTGTCATGCAGACTGTAAACCAAGGCGTCAGATGAGTAGATATTTTGCAGATGTATCTTCTGCAGTTTAGTAAGTTTGGTTGGTTTTTCAAATCCTGTGCAAGAGTTTCCTATTACTGTCTTGCAGAAGTGATTTGACTGGAAGCCGACTGACGGCATTTGATTCTTGCCAGCTTATGCTGGGTAGAACTGAATTTATAACGTGTCTTGCTTGTGCCACGATTTCACAGTTACTGTTATCTATTTCATAAATCTAGTGAAGTCGTTTGGGAAGTAAAAGTGTTAGACAATGAATCTTCTTTTTCCTTGCAGTTGCTGAAAACACGGTCTAGAGCAGCTGTCTGCAGTCCTAGGACCTGGGAAGTCTTTTGCTCATTTATAAAAATGAATCAACATTTTTCAGATTTTACGCTTGCTACAGATCATGACTAGACACAATGCTGGTGAGCTGCACACACAAAGATATGAAAATCAAAGCATCATGGAAATACTGAAATAGCTTGGACTTGCACTTGGAAAATATTAACAAGACTGAATATCGGTGTTTGCTGAGGCGATATTTGGAAATTAGAGATCTGACGTCATACTAAGCACTAGATGCACTAAGATGCACGGATGTTAATGAGCCTTTTTCTTCTGTTCAAGGCCATTCTGCTGATCTGTCAGAAATGTGCATGATTTTTCTTTGCACTAGAATCCAAAAAAAATGGTTATTTAGGAGAAAGCTGTCTGAGCTGAATTTGGAGTAGAAAACGTAGGAAGAGATGAAAATGTGAGAAAGTTGAAATAGTTGCTTTGTTTCTTGGTTTCATCTGTGTAGGCGTTACCACAGAAATAGGCTTTTGTGTTTTAGTATTTATTATCTTCTTACCATATTTGAAACAGGTGGCAGAAACACATCAAGAAATTCATTTGATGTGATATATATTACATAAGTTTAACTCCTTTTATATAGTTGCATCAGATGCACTTTCTATCATCTAGTTCTGTTTTTTCCCCCAAGCCCAGATTAATGGAAACCTTAAGAATAAGAATGTAGTTGATGAGCGTTTCCATCATGCTTTTGATTCTAGAAACATCTTCATCCCATCAATATCACACTTCATGCTGAAAAAAGAAAAGGGAATTACATGCCTGTATCTGTTCCTTGAAGTCTGAAAAATCCACCGTACTCCAGTGGAGGTGGTGAAGAAGTAACGTCCTTGGAGGTCTTTTAAGATCCTCCATCTCAAAGGCCAGCCCTGTTACAGTGCCTCATCTCTTTTTTTCCTCTCTGAGGCACAAAGGAGATGAAATCTGACCTTCTCTCACCTGTTTGGGCTTTTCCCTTGTGTGAAGAGATCTAAGAAACTACTAGTAAGGCTGGAATAGGTGGCTGAGATAAGCATCTCCCCTTGTATGTGTTTTTTTTCCAGCAAAGCTCCCTTTTTACCTCTTTCATTTCTGTTGAGCTGAGTGGAGAGGTGATAGAGAAGCATATCTGAGCTCATGGCACTATAGAAAGATCTTCTTCAAAACCAGTGTTAAATATGTCCTGAGAAAGAAACAGTCGTCCACAGCAATGTTCCAAATAGATGAGCCCATTAAGAACTTGTAATTAACCCTGGGTATGGTTTTGCTTTTGTGTGTTAAGATGTTTATGAGTTCTCTGCTACTGAATATTTAGAAGAAAAAAAAAAAAAGTGGCTATGGGCAGGAAAATCTGCAACCTTGCAGGAAAGAAGCTGAGTGACTTATTCATGGTCTGTAGATAATATCAAAAAATAAAACTGATGCAGAAAAAAGATACAGAATTTCTGTTTGAATCTGAAGTCCACAAGTATTTCTGGTGCTATACGGTGGTCAGAGTGGAAAACAAGAGAGGACAAGGCAATGTTAACATCTGGGAAGGGAAGCCTTGGAGCTCTGTACCGACAGCGTATTGGCGACAGGAAGGGGAGCAGGCGCGAGCTCAAGTTGCTCGCAAGCGCATGTGTGTTGTGCTGTCGCGTCTCACATGAGTGAAATTGTTGGACCGGAGCTTTGCAGAAACACTTTGACACAGGATGTTCAAACCTTTCACCAAGCATAAAACATATAAAATGAAGACTCGTGAATACTTTTGGTTCTCATGTAAATTATAGTTTTATTGGTTTAGCATTTGTTATTTCTAGCTTTTATATTTCAGGTGGACAATAAATACAATAAATAACTTTTCTGTTCCCCCTTCTTATCGAAGAGTTTTGGGGGTTTTTTTAAAGCTTTTTAAATTTTTTTTTTTTAAGATGTAGGTTTATGGATTGCTTGATAGGTTTTCAGGATTTTATTCAAAAATTCCTTCACATTTCCCTTGGTCTTATACTGGCATTGATTCCCGTGTGCCAGGCTCTGTGATGAAAGAAAGAACAAAGATTGGGTTACCAAAGATTTTATAAAACATAAAAGATTTAGATTAAACAGTTAAAATAGACGTTCTTTGGAGCTAAGCAAGGATTTCAAAAACAATTCCTAAAGAGCTGTTCATTGCGCAGTTAGTGTGAGAATGGCTTTTCCTGGGGACTAACAAGGTGACAGCTGGACTGTCATATAGTGACAGCTGAAATAATTTGAAGTACTCTGTTTTAACCCAGCAAACGGGGCAGAGAGAGCAGAATGAGAGGCTGGGTAAGACTAGGGCAGTGGGTCTGCTCAGTGTTGCTGTGCCGTCCGAACAATATTCCCCCTTGCAAGTTTGAAGCTGCCTTAAAGGAGCTCGAGAGACTGCAGCATCAGCATCTTCCCCGTCTCATTGAATTACACAACAGCTTTGCTCGGTATGTAAATAAAGGATGTTCTGTTGCCTCCAAAAAGGCGTCTGGGGATCCAGGAGTCTTCCTGAGCATCAACACAAGTTTGAGGATGCTGCAGGTCACAGCAGAATTTCATGCCCAGGTATCCCTGAAGAAACTGCGGCTTAGGTAGAACGAATGCTCCAGGAGAGAAGGATGCCTCTGCCTGCCCGTCCCCCGGCCCGCTGCTTCTGCACATCTGCTCCCCGGTTTTATATCATTACCATTTAGTGCAGAAACACATTTTGAGAAAGGAAAATAGAAAAGCAGTTTAAATAAAGCTCCTCTCCCAGAGATCTCTGTTTAAAGGTCCTCATGGTAAAGGGGTTTGGAGAAGGGAAAGGGCACAGTGGGGCAGAACCCATCTCCCTGCTCCCTCTGCCAATTTTAATAGCTTTCCACTGCCTCCCGCATGTTGCAGCTATCATAGCTGGCTCCTGTATAAAACGAGTATTTAAAACACATTTGAAATTAATCACTTAACTACAATTAATTCAAATTATAAAAAATCCTTTCTTTTATAAAAGATAGACAAAGATCTATAAAAAAGTAAGAAATGTCTTACTTCACAGAGGTTTCTGTCCAGTTGAATCTGAAAGGCTTGATTAAGCCTTGCAATTGCTGGTTTTGAAAGTGCCTTGGTGTTCAGCATGTGTTTGGTTCCTTCCACAAAGCATGCCAATTCGTGGCCAGGCTGTTAAACAAAGAAGGTATTAGAAAAAGCTAGAATGCATTTTGTGTTTATCTGCAGAAAGAAGAAATACGTATTCCTTAACGTGGCAGCATGTCACAATTAAATGTAACATATTTTGCATTCTATTGAAAACTGATACAAGAACTTGGGGGGGGGGGGGGTAGTTGTAAAACACCAAATCATCATGTATGCCGCAAGAAACACCTGTCACATCTCTCAAAAACCTCAAACCGTAAAAGTAACCTCTTTGAAGTATAGTTTCAGCAATGCTGGGTTTCACCGTATCTGAGGAGGCTTACAAAAATGAAATGGTGTTGGATACACCCAGAGCTGAGCGTCTGAGGCCTGGTGTCTCTGCCCAGGTTCACTCAGTATTTAGGCACCCAACCATAAAACAAGGTCTTGCCGAGGTTTTCGAAGCAAGAACCTGTATCTCTTAATTTGTAAGTGAAGCCCACAGAGGACTTTTGCTTGACTCTGGGCTTGGTTCTGATCACACTGATAATGGGAGGACTTCTGCTTCTCTCCCCGCCACTATTCATCAAGCTCAGTTTTGCTGCTACTAGTGTATTAAAATCTTCCTCATAACTGAAAGCAAAAGTTCTATAAGAAGCAAAGTGAATAAACTTAAACTCAGTTAACACTGAACTCCTTTAACAACTACAGTAGCTTAAAAGAAATAACTTACCTCAGCAATGGGAAGACATGAACATGACTGAAAATGAAAATAGTGAGCGTTAAAATTCAGCATTGCTAGCATTCAACACACAAGTACTGTTTTGTTTAGTTTCATGATATTCTCAAAAGCGATGTACTCACATTGACAGCTGTCTCCCTACATGGGCAACTTAGAGGACTTTGGTCCTGAAAGAATAACGAGTGAGACATCAGTATTTGCTATCATCTACTCCACAAGCATGCATTTTTACAGAATTAAGGTGCTAAACAGCCACTTACAAGCAGATGTTTTGTATAGCGGATAATTTCACGGACACTGCAATGCTGTGCTTGCACAGAGAGCAGCAAACCAGAGAAGAGTATGTATGACAGCATGCTGGCATTCATGTGCAACTCAGTCTGATGGGTGACAGAAGAATAGGAGGACACTCCTTTTAATTGAGTCTTCACAAAATTCCCATTCTAATATGGAAAAACCCAATTATAAAACTGATACCAGGTGCCCACTATTTTTTCCCACTAGCTTGGACAGCATTTTAGAGAAATCAAATGTGGAATTGAGTCACCTACTGCAGTGACTTTTCTTTCGTACTGCGGAAATTCACAAATGCTCCTCAGAAGTGATTAATTTGAACATTACGATATCACACCCCAACAGGAAACAATGGTTAAAAATCTACGAAAGCATTTTTTTTTCAGATGTGGGTTTTGTCTCCTGTGCTTATGTAAATTATGGTTCCATGAAAGCGAAGAGGCAATACTGTTCAGCATTGCCAAAGTTCCTGAGAGAACAAACTGACAGGCTGCAGGTTGGCTTCCCCCTGGATTCAAACAGGACCTTTCTCAGAGAAAGTTGGTAACGCTGCAGGGGTCTGTTGAGCAGACAGACAAACGGCCGGAGATGTGGAGCGATGTCCGGAGAAGCTGTCACGCTGATTTACAGCGGTTGTGTCTGGAGAGCAATCCCATAGTCCTTGACTGTGGTCCCAACATTGCCAAGTGCAAGCGCACCAATGTGCAGATAAGGTTCAGAGCACAAACACTGACTGCAACGTCACATCCCACCTGTTCCTTTTTAAGCAGAAAGGAATGGACGCAAATATAGTCATAGGTGACCAAAATGATATTAACTTGGAAATTCTCTCAGATGGAGTCTCCAAATCAGTTGAATGTCTGCTAGAGCTTTCTGTGGCCACAGAGGTTTTCTTTTTTCAAGTTGCACACCTTGGCATAGCAAGTGGGAGCCCTTGGGGTTTCTTTTCGATCCCCAGTGTTGACTTTTAAGGTTCCCTCTTGTTATGCCTTAGATCCTGTTATGCCTCAAAGATCTTCTCCAAAAGCTTGAGCCTTCTGCTGGTCAGTCTGGCTGAAGGATGAGCACGATCCCTCTGGAAACTGTCCTGGAAAGAGAAAACATCGGGTTGCAATTTGCTGTCTTTTCTCTGGCATTTGCCTACTGGCAAGGGATTCCTCTGGCCGAGCGCGGCTCCGCTGCCTGCCCGCACGCCGAGGGGAGCGGAGGAGGATCTGCCCGCTGCTCCGGCCCCTGCCTCGCTGCCTGCCCACCGAGCACCGGTTCCAGGCTGGGGCGGATGCTCCCTGCCTTTTCTTTGAAGTTTGTCCTTAGGTGATTCAGTGTGGGAAGTGTACATCCGATTAGGTAGCTACAGCTTTCACACAGGCGCCGGGGAATACCTAGAAAAAGCCAGCGACCCTCCCTTGGCAAGTTAAAGCTGGCAGCAGGCTATGTTACGATCAACAGATGCATGAAAGTATATTGCGGGGATGGATAGCTTTCACGAGCCAGGCAGTGGCGTCTTTCAAGGCACAGGGCTGTTAGAGAAGGGCTAAAATCATTGATTTGTGGTTGAGAGGCTGTGATTCCCTGAAAAGCAGCGAAGAGACTTGCGTGATGGGTAGGTCTCCCTTGAGGAAACAGCTTTTTGCTCAAGCAGAGCCATGGGTGTGCTGCTCTCTGTTTCTTCAGCCAGTAAAGCCCCACGGCAAGAGCTAGAACAATTAGTTTGAAGCATAAATCCCTGAAGGAAGTAAATGATGTGTAACATTTGTGGGAGTGTTCAAAGCAATTTTACATGGTTTTAAAGGAAAGAATTCACAAGCATCTTTGATTTAGCCAAGGTTGTGCAAGGAATATGGTAACAAGCCATGGAGAAAGAGGGGCAAGGGGCTCTTTGTGACAGCCAGGAGTTTCTACTGCTTCTTATTTTTAGGGAAAATATGTTTATTAGAAATCCTGTTTTGACCAGTAGCTGCTATGCTCTGGCTTTGCAAGGATTTTACAAAATCTGACATACTTAGCAGGGGCTCTAGGTCTTCACCTAGAGCATGATGTGTCAGTGCAGCTGCCAGGCTCTGTAAGTGAAAGCGATTGGTGGCGTAAATTGTGGGCAAGATACATAAGTAGGACCTTTCTGTACATGAGGTGTAAGTATGTTCACTGGACAGTGAGCAGATCAAATAACCTCTTCCCAGGGCTATAGCCCAAAAGGACGAGATGTGTATTTTTGTTACTAGTTGAAAATCAGAGCGGCAGAGCTTCCAGAGCTGCTCCTGAGCTGATCCCCGAGCCTGCGGTTCCTCCTCGCAGCCTCTATCTGCCAGCGGTGCCAGCGCTATCTCTACATCTTTTAATTTCTGTTTGATTGCTTAGTGAGATCCGTCTCATGCTGTTGTTGCTCCAGGGCAAATAGGTCACCAGAGAAGCTGTATGTAATTCACAGTGTATCAGAAATCACCAGAGTCGAACTGGCAGAGAAAGAACTTCCCATGTATTGGTTAGAGCAGCAGTGGATTGGGCACAGAAGCGAGTGGCATCGGTTATGGCTCCTCTTTGGAGAGTATAGGCTCTATTCCGGCATTTAGAGGCTGATCCAAAGACCATGAAAATTAATATTTGCTGCCATCCCAGCAAGAAGACCAGCTTTTTTATATAAACTTTAAACACTTAGTTTTGATATTTTAAAAGTCTTCGTTTTGATGACCAGCTGCGGCAACATATTTTCACAAATATGTTGTCATTTGTGTGCTAAATACAATCAGCAGTTTATTTTTTGTCCTCATGTCTAGGTATCTGATCTCCCTCTGTTCCTCGCCCATAATCTCTCTTTCAGCAACACAGGCCAAAATGTAGAGAGAAAATAGAGGTTTTTCAACCATCGCTCAAAAAACCTGAAACAAATTCATGATAAATTCAGTAGCCAAGTTGCAGTAGGTAGGAACATGACTCTGTGAGTCCACTGCCCTCCAAGGTCACAAACCCACAGCCTCAAAAGGCTGGTTGTCCAAGTGGGGAGCCACCAATGCTAAGCCTGGTCTTTCTGAAGCTTTTTCTTCCCTTTAAAGCTTTCTGGCTGGAAAAATCAGGAACAAAATGAAGACCCGAAACCCAGAATTTTTAATAAAGGTCACCAAGCTCAAAGGTAGTGGGTGCATTAGCCCATAGAAACATCCCCTGCATGGCCATTGGGAACCCTGAGCAGGGAAACTCGCCATGGTCAGCCTGGGGCAGGACCGTACCTTAGCAGATCGTATATCCCCATACCTCATATCACATCCCCACGTGCTAAAGGATGCTGTGGACGGGCAGAGTAAGGAGGGAGACGGAGAGCTGCGTCGGCCAGGGGTACTGCCTGAGTCGCAACTTCCGAGCAACAGCATCGGCAGATGCCAGCCCAGAATAGGTATCTGGAAAAGGTGAACACACAAAACTCTCCCAGTATATTTCTGTGGTCTCTTACAGGCAGTTCCCTCTGGCGCCTTTGGAAATCTTCATCTAATGTCCTGTACGTTTTTGGTTTATGTGGAAATACTTCTCTTTTAATGCATCTATTTTGATGAGAGGTTGACGGACCAAAAATGCCGCACAAATGTCCAATTTCCAAATAACTCTTTTAGCCTGGTCAGCATGAACCTCCAGATCTTCTGAGTTCTCATGAGAGAGTTTGCATCCCACTGTAGTGTTTCCAAGAAACTCTGTACAGTTTGGGTTTTTTTTAATGTAGAAGAAAATTACCAAGATAACATACTAGCTTGTTCTACGTTTACTGTGTACACTGATCAAGATGTAAGAGCTTGCAAAGACCACAAATGAAAAGATGCTATTGATAGTTTCATTTTCCAGAGATAAGGTGGTTTGTAGTATTTTTTATTTTCCTTTCTTTTAGATAAGTATGACATATGCTAGTGTAGAAATAAAGGAAAATAGGGTCATTCTAATTCCTCCATGAAAGGGTAAACCATAGCATAGTAATAATGTGTAAAATCCAGATGAACTCAGGGAACATTTCACGTGCCAGCTTGAAGAGGGCAGTGGCACCCGTGATAGCTGCACGCTCTGCTCTGTCCTAGCAGATTGTCGTGGTTTAACCCCAGCCAGCGACTAAGCCCCACGCAGCCGCTCGCTCACTCCCCCCCGGTGGGCTGGGGCAGAGAATCAGAAGAGTAAAAAAGTGAGAAAACTCGTGGGTTGAGATAAAGGCAGTTTAATAAGTAAAGCAAAAGCCGTGCACGCAAGCAAAGCAAAACGAGGAATTCATTCACTCCCTCCCATGGGCAGGCAGGTGTGCAGCCATCCCCAGGACAGCAGGGCTCCGTCACACATAATGGTGACTGGGGAAGACAAACACCATCACTCCAAACATCCCTGCCCTTCCTCCTTCTTCCCCCCACTTTATATGCTGAGCATGACGTCATATGGTATGGAATATCCCTTGGGTCAGTTGGGGTCAGCTGTCCCGGCTGTGTCCCCTCCCAACTTTTTGCACCTGCACATTAGCGGAAGCTGGAAGATGTCCTTGATCTCTTAGCAACAACTAATAACATCAGTGTATTATCAACATTCTTCACATAACAACTCCCATACTAAATCCAAAACACAGTAGCTGCTGGGAAGAAAATTAGCTCCATCCCAGCCAAAACCAGGACACAGATGGACCATGGGACGTCCTCAGGACTCACGTTAGCTTCTGTTGGTAATGGAGCCCCCATTACATTCAGAAGAGTTTTAATTCATTTGAAACCATTTAAACTAACTAATCAAAACTAGTGATGCTCAGGAGCTGTGGAATGGGGGAGCACACCTGAAAGGGATCTTCAGAGCTGCGAGTCATCCTCATTTCATGCAATAATACAGTCATGGGAGCTTTCCTGGGTTTCCTAGCAGGGGAGCCAAGCTTTCCATGCTGCAGCGATACTTAGCAAGAGCTGAGGCATCTAAAAGCAAAAACCCATGACAGCAACATGCCAGCCATGCTGGGCGTTGCACATATTGCAAGTGCATCTCACAACAACAGTCTCCAGAAGAAAGCAGGAATTGTCCACAAAGGCCACCAGTTCTCTTGTATTTTAAGGTTTTCCTGATGCCATTGCTCTCACTTCAGTGTCCTCTTTTGTGGGCCTGACCGCTTTCACACCAGGAAAGAGAAACATTGCAGAGCTCTCGGATCATAAGTTCACTCACCGTTCCTTGCTTGTCCCAGTGTGAGATGACCCTGGGTGCTGGATTTCCCTCTCAGCGCAGCATGCAGAGGAGGGTTGAACATGCAGGACAGACAGACAGCGCAAGGCATTCACTCCGTGGCTGCATTAGAGCCCTCCACCAGCCAGACCCGCATTGCAGCTTGCTTTTCATGCTGGAAGCATTGAAAAACCACCTGCAGACTGCTTGATTGAACCACGGCAATCACAATTTAGTAACAAAATAAGCACGGAATTTGGTTCACACCTAGCTGCGTGAGTAAGAATAGGCTGGCCCTCTTCCATAAGAGTTGGCAGGATTTTCTGTACTATGTGTCAAGCAGGCTACATTAGTGCTAAAATGTTTTGAAACATGGGGGAATAAACCATGAGCCGGTCCAGTCCATGAAGATGAGCGATGTAAGTCCTGGTGCTTTTACAGCAGGCGAGGCTGTGTAGGTGCCAGTCTTGAAGCACCGGGTGTTGGCGTCAGGGCAGTCTCAGACTGTGCTTCCCCAGCTGCAAGGTTCTTATTTCTCCAGATGTTCCTCCTTGTGACCCAAGGTTATCCATTGCTTTCTCCATCACTCAGGAGGACCTTCGTATTCTTTTCAGAGATTTGGTGTTCTACAGTCCAGTAGCCTTAGTATTTCACCTATACTAAGAAAGGATTTCTTGATGTATCCAGCATTTCATATCTTACAGTGAAACCTCGTGTGGGACCTCTGAGACCCCCTTGAAAAGATACTCTCCTTCTGCTGCATGTGTGGCTCTTAAGAGGTTGGTTGTTCCACTAGTGTCTGATTCTAGAGCTGTCGCAGGATCTACAGTTTAGCAAAACTGCTTTGAAAATCGGTGTAACTACTTAAATTTCCCCTCACTGCATGGCTTAATTCCCTTTGGAGCCTGTCTCTGGACAGATACACTTTACATACTGCTTACCTAAGTTGGCAGTGATCAGTCTATGTATCACTATAGGGGCATATATAGGCAGAAGAAGGCTTTAGAGAAAGGAAGCTGTTCTTGTGCAGTTTATATTCAGTTTAGCAACTTGAACTTCTTCTCACTTCTTCTCTCATCATTTCTTCTGACACTACTCTTTACCTTTTTCTTCACGGGTACAAGACAGGCATTGGCCTTCTTGGCTTACGTGAATGCAATGTCTAGGAGGGAAATCTCCACTATAACAATCTCTATGACAAAACAAGGAACTTCAGATAAACCAAGGAGATATATCTTAATGCCTGCAAGGACATCACCTACTCCTCTGTCTCAGAGTACAACAGAAAAAGAGAAACTGAGGTGGGGACTGGGATCTCGCCTTCCCCCGAGGTGTGGACACGCCAGGCAGGGACTCCCGGGGCATGAGAAAATCTCAGCCTGGCCCGGAGCCATCACAGGCAGGGCTTCAGCAGGCACTAAAACCGCTGAGGGCAAGCTCCTGCATGGGGTGTCAGCTGCACCCTGCCTGGGAGAAGGACTCAAAGGGCCTTACAGGTGCCCAGGAGCAGCGGGGAGGCAGAAACAGGGAGGTGAGGTGGCCCCCTCCTTGCCCCCTGGCCGGAGGGCAGCCCCAGCCGGCTCCCACCTCGTGCCCCGTGGGCATCACGGAGCCTCTCCCAGCGCCAAAGACCTTCCTCCAGGTCAAGACTGTTTTCCAGAAAAACAGCTTTTCACTGGGAAATTGGTTCCTGTTTGTTCTTTTTTTTTACAAATGGGGAAATAAGCTGCTGTTACCTTTTTTTCTTTCCATAGCACTACATAGTGTATAAGCTGGGAAAAACAGCTACACAGCCAGCATCTCATTAAGTATTATGGTGTGTTGTAAGAGCTGGAACACCACCAGCGACATGAAAGTTGGGCAATTACAGACTTATCTGAGGCATGACAGGTCTGAGTATGCTTTCATATTCCAGGCAAGAAAAGCATAGAAGTAGGTATCCCTGGTCCTTCTGGTCTCCATTCTCATTTTTTACCAATTTCAGGATTTACTGCATTTATCTTAGAAATGTGGGGCTCTGTGAGCATCTGTGAACAAGCTATCAAGCAGATGGCTTCTCCCACTCCAGTGTGCGTGGTGCTGGGGAACGTGCCACCGATGACGGGTCACTACGGCCACAGCACTGACAGAGGAGCAGGTCCGTATCCCGAATTCCGTTGACACGGGGGATTTTTCTCTTGTGTAATTCAGGGACAAAATCACCAACATTTGCAATCAGTGTCCCATACCAGGGATTTGAATCACCTGTATGTATGGCTGTTGGCCTGCCAGGCAAAGCACTGTTTTAAACTCCCATCACCAGGTCCCCGAAGAGGATTCCTTAGAGATCTTCATTTCTATCAATGGATAATGATATTGATACTATCTCTAAAAATTAATGCATTTGAGATATCATAAAGAAGATCATTCACAAGACACAGACCTGTCAAGTCTCTGTGTGCATAAATTGTAATTGCCATCACTCATCTTCGAGACGTGGGGCTGGCCCCCTGCAGCGTCACCCAGCCCCACCGCTGGACCTCTTTCCTCGGTGACACAGCCACGCGCTCACTGCTTCAAAAGCAAGGCTAAATTATTTATCGGGCTCCATGTGCAGGGATGCGCTGTGATCAATCACAGCGATGGGTACAACCATACCACAAAGTGCTGTGCCTCAAAAGCTGCTTGTCCCAACCCTGCTGTGCCTGACCCAGCGTCAGCCCAACCTCCTGCATGGTGGCCGGGGCTGCTGTCACCCTCAAAACCCTCGTGCTCCAGCCCGGCGTCACTTTGCCTCCCTCGTGGTTTGTCTATGAACGCTAATGGGGTGATACGCTGATTAACCAGCACGTCCAGGGCTTGCCTCCCGTGCTGCCGGGCTAGGGAAGCCTTTGGCAGGGCAGGGTCACCCCCAAAATCTCCTGCACGCTGCCCGGTGTGGGGCTGCCTGTTGGGAAGGGAGCGTGTGCTGGTCCAGCAGCAAACCTGGGCTCGGGGTTGAGTGGAGCAAGACAGAAAGAGATTGTTTGGCAGCTCCGGCGAGCGGCACACGGCCGTGCCCTGCCACGGACGAGGATGCCATCATGTGGCCAAAGCTTTTTATTCACTTCCCACTTGCTTTCCATGCTTTTATATTAAAAGCTTTCTGCCCTCTGCTCCCTTTCTACACCGGGTAGTCCACAGCTCTCCCTGACAGCTCCTTCTGGCAGGTGTGTGTTACACGAGAGTTTGGTCCGAGTAAATCCTGGGCATCCATCTCAAAACTGGTTTAATCGGATGAAGAATATCACGAAAAATCATCATGCAACTCCAATGCAGGTCTCAGGGCTTTATGCCTGGGAGGCACTGAACAGACCAACCCTGGGCACCTCAGGGCAGGATCATTCAGATACGCAGCTCGTTGCAAACCTCATCAGTTTAATTAATTTATGGTCCATGCTACATAATGCAGGCAGATAAGCAACACCATTTATTTGCACTGAAAAAACAGTCTCCCGGAGTATTATCCCTGGAGACATACGATACGCATCTGAAGAACGTTTTACGTATATGCATTAAAATAGGTAACATGGATGAATCCTTAAATTCAGCCAGCAACAAATACTTGTGTGAAGGCTCATCAATTTTATCCATACTGTTCATCAAAAACAGTTCCCTGCGTTCTTGCCAAGCTCAGAGGCACTGTGAGCCTCCTCGCCTGCAGGTCCTGAGATGAAGCAACACCAGCTGTTTCTCCCACTTTTTAAGGCCTGTTTTGGGGGAAGCCACACTTCAGTTTGTAATTCGGGCCCCAGTGAAGAGGAGCCCAAGGTTGGGGACCCCATTTCTGAGTAGGGCTCCAGACTCGAGTTTTTAGGCACTTTCTGCTGAGGTCTTCGAGTCTTGTTGCCAATTCCTCCGTTCATCCAGGGAAGAGGATGTAGGATTTTCTCTTTCCTTCTCCTCCTTTTATGGAGGAAAGCTGGACGACTCCAGATTGTCTTCAGAAACCTTTATTGAGGGCATCTGCTAAAACTGCCATTGCTGGGCTTTTTCCCCAGAGCTCTTCTCCAGAGGAAGATGGGGGGGGACACCATACATTTCCCAGAGGACGGTGTTGTCCCAGACTGTTCCCCCATGCCGCACGTCCCTTTGCATGCGAGGCTGTTACCCCTCAGCCTCTCCTGCCAGTGCCACCAGAGTCCTCTTGTCCCAGCAGAGCTGGTTCTTCTTGGGTTTTGGCATCAGAAGCTCCACGCTTACTAAATAAAGCATGGAGATATTTAACAGCATGAACAGAAATAACCATGATGTAAAATATCTTGGAATACTTGAAAGGCTGAGGTAGACCAAAGAGAGACCTGGGTCTGCCCCAGTTGTCTCAGTGGGATTGCAGCAAAGAGCTGGAGGTCTGAAGCTGGCCCATGTGTTTTAGAGAATAGTTTGGGATAAACTTTGCATCCCTTAAAGAGACTTCCTTTGGTGATGGTCTCTCAAGGCTGCAAAGTGCTGTCTGCAGGATTTGGCAGTTGGCAAGCTGGACTGTCATGTCAGGGAGATCAGAAGGTCAAATGAGATGATACCTCTAGCAGGTCCCTGGAGGGCTACACAAGGCAAGTTAGGTAAATTAATAGGCAGCCATCTAGATGAAATGTGGACTTGTTTTATTGTTTTCTGAAGAAAAAGAGCAGCTTAGTTTCTGAATTTGACATCCTCCTGTTTCCCAATTTAATTTATACCTTGGATAACAAACTGAAGTTTTTGAAGCCCTTCGCATTTTTTCATGGTAATGTGTTAAACTGGTGTTAAACTGTTAAACTCGTGGCAAACTGGAAAGTTCTGTGATATAAAACATGAGTATCCTGAAAGCAAGATAGGATTTGGTGGGAATCCAGACCTTCCTACACAAAAAGCACCTGCGCACCCACCACACCTCCTCCTTTCCTCGTTCACAAAAAGACGAGCATTAGACGCGGTGTTGCACAAAAGACGTTCCCTCAGCTGATGTCGGGTGGGCTGGGTTTGGGTATCCCTCGCTCGTGTGGGTAAGGGAAGTAAGTTCTCTCGGCTCAATGGGAAAAATGTCATCGGTGAAAAAGCCCAACACCACCGTGGGAATTATTAAGGTGCTCTTAGACAACCGAGTGAAAGATTCGATAGGCAAATAGTCTTTGGATTTGATTGAGCTGGTACAGTTTTCGGAGTCTTCCAGGGACTGAGTCCGTGGCAGAAGAGAAAGCAGACGCTGGAGGTGTAGGATGGGAGTCTTCGGTCAGAGCAGCTGAACCCTCACCAACACCACACTGCTGATTTGGCTCAGGGAAGTAGGAGACTTTCAGGTCTTCTTGGCAACACTTTTGAAATAAGAAAGAAGGAGGTTTATGAAGCACTGCAGAAAACAGCAAGACTGCCAAGAATAATCTTGAGTATTTAACTGCTAAAAAAATTTCTTTAACCAGATATTTTTAATGCTGCTCCTTTATGCAACCCTAGGTTTATGAGGGAAAGAGTAAAACTGTGAGTTGGTAGTCAAGACACTTTGAAAGGGCTTAATTTCAGGTCTTTGTGGATGGATCATGGGAGGAAAGGACACTGTGCAGGGACTTTAGTGAGAATGATATTTCAAAACTTACAGAATGTTAGAGAATATTCTTCTTTCAGATTTTCTTTTCTGATTCATACTAATCAAAACAGTCACAACAATCAGAACAGATTGCAGTGAAATTCCGGGAGGTCTGAATGAAACCAAAATCCATCGGCACATCTATTGTCTGCTCCAAATCCCACAGACCCAAATTTGAAAAGTGTTTGACTATTTAGATGTAGGTACCCATGTAAGTTATCTGACTTTCAGAGGATCTATACAATTGCAACTCCATTTGATTCAGAGATTAATTCTCTAATTTTAATAAAGCTAGAGGGTCTTTATGCGCTGACCTGGAAGTTAAGGATTGGTCTCAGTTTGGTCTCTTTTCATTGCTTTGAGAGAAAGTTCATAGCCAAGAAACATGGCTGAACTCATTGGGAATCCTCGCACTGCATTGACCGTGATGCCCCTAAAAAAGACCTGTTGGGGATGGAGAAAGGTTAGAGCATAGGAATATACTGGCTGTTTTAAGAAGAAGAATAAAACATTGAATGAAGTCACGGTGGGGTTCTGAAGAACCAACTCTTGGTTTGCTCAGAAGATAATGCTCTCACTGCCGGGCTTTGCTGAAGTCTGAGCTGGAGAACGGAAACACAATGGCAAAAGTCACTGGGTTGGTATCATTGTGCTCCATGGTCCCTATGGACCCCCATCTATATCTGCCTGCAAGAGCTACAAGAGGTAAAGGGTAAAAAAATGGCTTCATGCCACTGGTGTAGAGCAGAAAGCAAGAAACCTAAAACATCTTCCAGTGTTGTCCTACCTGGCTACAGTCCCTCCTCCTCTTTGCGTACGTAAGCATGTGGGGATCATGCACACCCCAGGGTACAACAAGAAGACTGTTGCTTTCGTGCAGCAAATGCTCTGACTCCCCAGGCTGGGTCTATGGGTGCAGAAGACGTTTGGGAAGCGGGGAGGGAGCGGTGCGGCTGCGAGCCAGCCCAGCCGATGCAGGCACTGTGCCACACGGACTATTTTGCAGGTTTCACCTTTGAGCACAGAAAGAATTTCTCAATCAACAGAAAACTAGACTTTCTCTGTACCTTGCTGAGAACTAGCTCTCACCACTGGCTTTGGGAAGAATATTCGATAGAAGCTGATATTTTCACATGTGGGTTCCTAAGGTCAAGCTTTGGTGCCCATATGTATCCCAGCATTTTCTTTCATAAAGATAATAAATGTCCACACAGCCAGGCTTCCTCATTCTGCTCAATATATATTTTTTGAAAAGATGCTGGCACAAGAGTGAAAGACCTTGCAGCTTGGAAGTGCTTGAGGAGTAAAGTGCTTTCTGGGAAGTGGAGAGGGGCCCTTGTCGCTCCTCGCTCCTCGCGTTGGCTTGTCTCCCTTTGAAACCCCCTCGCCACAAACGCTGTTGCCTGGTATGTGCAAGGGTGTGCACAACCCCCTCGATCTGGGGTGAGCCTATTTACAAAATGATGGTTGCAGGGAGCATCTCTGCTGGCCTGTTTCTCACAAAATCACTCCCTTAACCACCCAGGCTAATCACTGTGGCCACTAATCTAAACACCACAAGTTCAGCATAGACATGAAAAGTAACATCAGCAAAGCAAGCCCCCTGCCAGGCTTTACAAAGGCAAAGCTCCCACGGCTACTGCAAGAAAGATCTCGGCTCCGAGACCAGAAGCCCATAGATTTAAGTGTCTAACCAATATTTCCCCTGAAATACTGAGCTCTGCTAAACACCACCGTATCTTGTATCCAGTACATCCAGTGCATGGTGCTGACTTGTACGAGACAGAATCAAAACATCTTCACATTGTTTAGGATAGAGTTTGTAATGTGAAATTGCAATATCGGGATATTTAGGATATTATTTGATTTATTAGGGTGTTCTATTTTGCTAGGAAAGAGAGAATTTTCTAGGAGGAAATTCAGATTTTTGCAGTATCCATAAAGTAACACAAGAGCGCCAAGTTAAATAATAATGAAGATTTATGAAGAAAAGCCCAGAGGCATAATTTTTTCTCATCAGAATGAACACACATGACTATAGGTACATTGTGTACAGCAGGCAATTATTTTCAGCACTGCGAATGCTGTTACTTTATCCCAGAATGAAAACATCCAGAGCTGGGTTTGCCATTTATCAGGTCTGTGTCTCCCAACATATAAAAAGAATTTCCTTACGAGAGAAGGACCTAGTCTTATCATCAACTATCACTTAATCCTATCGCCAGCTTTGGTCCCGGTGCCGGGTACAATAGCAGAAAAACTGCAAGCAGCTCAGATCGCAAACAAAAAAGCTAAGTACCTGAATTAGTTGTTAATATACAGGCAGGACAAGGAGGGGGAGGATGAGGACGAGGACGGAGAGAGAAGGGAAAACACCTGGAAATGCCCTTTTCAGCCACCCTATGCTTGGCTGTGAAACCGCGTGCCAGGCTGAACGTGCAGGGCACGTCGCCTCCGTAGAGCCTGGGGCACCCTGACCCTCCTCTGACCACCCAAGCACGGTCTTTAGCATCTCTCCAGGCGCCTGTGCTTCATGTGACCATGACTTTCTTCACTCAACAGCAAAACGTGAACCAGACTGCAGGGTCCTGTGACGGCTGGCGTAACATAGTGGCATGTTGGCAAACATTTAAATCACACTGACTTGTGATTTTGCAGGTTATTTTTCTTCCTGTAACTTGGTACTTTCCCCTCAGAATGTGAAAATTAACACTTTGGAGCTAAAAGCCCACATGATGGTTTGATGACAACTTAAATATAGATTTATTTCAGTATCAGAAGACGTCACTTCTCGTAACTGTGCACTGGCAGGGCAATAAAGCTGCAAACCCTCGTTCTCTGACGTCCACATTTAACTGAGGCAAAGTTTGCAGGTAGAACAAACAACTTTTATTACACTAATAGACAGAAGTCATAGTCATAGTCAGAAAAAGGAGTTATATGTTTCTTTTTGGCATGCAGCCCTTCTTCATGTTTGAAGCCGATGCAATTCTGATTTAAGAGCATTTTCAATTTACTCTGTCTTGGTGCAGAACGAGGGTGGGCAGTGCAAACCACAGTGTCAGTTCCCCCAGAGCATTGCCCAAGGCAACCAAACGCAGCACGGTCCCACTGGAACCAGTTCCCATTGACTTCGGTGTCAATGGGAAACATTTGACCTCTGCATTTTGTAGAAGCAATCACAGAGGCAAGATTTTCTACCTCTGATTTATAATAAGAAGTCAAAGCGTATTCACAATTAAATGCACTGACATGAAGTGTTATTTTAAGTTAATTACACCAGCAGACCGTGACCCCCAGTCATTCATTTTTTCACTGCTGTAAGGCGCATTATTACTCCCACTCTGCACTATAATTACTTACTGTCATTATTACAATTTAGCAGTAACTGGCTTTAGCTGTCTCTCAACCCTGCAGATAGGTTTGTAACAGCCATTGTATTTCCCAATTGAAAATTAAATGCCTAGTACCCAGATTTTACTTCAAATACCACTTACTTTTAAGCCCTCGTTCTGGTAGCTCTGCATGATACAGTCAAGGGTCCCTTTGTACTTGTTTAAATAAACTCCATCTGCCTGAAGTCGACTTTTCACAACATCCATTGGAGTAGCAGTCCCCCAGGAAATGGCTCCTAGAAAAACGCAGAAGTATTTGAACAATTTCTTCTCTTTATTTCCTTGGCCGCAGATCAGTGAACTCAGAAATTCACCTCTGCTCTACGACCTCACATTCATGGGATTTTCATTTCAGGGCATTCACCCTGCTCCGGCACAGTATTTCTAGGAGCAAAGTTCCCTGTTTCCTGAAGAAGCATTGAGATTTTGGGGGTTACGCTGGTAACCAAATGCAGGCAGCCCAGGAGGTGCTCCCCCAGGTCCAATTACATCTTCTGCCGTGCTTCTGGTGGAGCATGGACATGCCATGGGAAGAGCCCGAGTCTGGAGTCCTCAGATAACGCTGTTGAAAAGCAAAGTTTCAGCTGAGAATGCAAATAAGAGGCAGGTCCATCTCATGCAACGCATCCATCTCATTAGGCTCCACGCAGCTAATCCTCCATCGTCATTCCTATAAAGAAACCGTCTATTTACATTGATTAGTCTGCAGCTGAGTGGGATGTTTTGCCTCTGAAAAGGTCAGCACGTGACCGCAATACGTGGCCCAGTTGGACAGACAAGAGTTTGTTTGGATCTACGTGAGTGCTGGGGCATACTAGAGAAGCTGTCCAGATGGGCCAGGGCTCTGTTTATTTGCAGGAGAAACGGAGAGAGCGTTTTGTAGTCATTACCTGAGCTAAGGATTGATCTGCATTGAGGGGTCTGCAATTTAGAAATGGTCAAGAAGTGGGGAGTGAGCGTAGGGGTGACCTTACACATGTAAGCATGGTGGGGGGCACACATGTCAGTCTTACGGGCAGGTGTACACAGGAAAAAAGGAAGAAGAAGATCAATTAACAGTTAACCCTGCTTCTGCTGCATGCGGGTAGGGTGCACACCCTCCTGGTGGGCAGCCAACAGGTTGAAGTCCTCTTCTGGAGGCATCTTGGCTGCCATGTGCCACTGGCAATGCGATACGCAGGCTGCCGTGAGACGTCCAGGGAGCTGAAGGCGCTGGCTGGTTTCCTTCTCGCTGACGTTGAGCCTGATGGAGAGCTGATGACTTCCATAAAGTTTGTCAAGTCATAAAGCGCAGCTGTGGTGCCAGGGGACCTGGCCCTGGGCGAGGAAGGTTGCTCAGCCCCATGTCCTCTCCTGGTGACCGGGAGGATGCGGTGGCCCCTGAGCCAACCCCGGGAACCTTCCTGTCCTTGTTTTTGCCAGTGTTGTGGGAAAAAAAAAGGTGCTTACCTGCTATACCCCCCGCCAGCCAGATGGAGGAGGGATTGGGAGAAATGCATCCGTCAGGGGTAATCCAGCCACAGAATAATGTGTAAGGGGTGAAGTAGAGGCAGTACCCAGGCACATCCCTCAGAAGCATTGCTCCCATGCCGCGGTATATTCCTGCTATCCCCTCTTTCTGTAGGACTGTCCTAAAGCAGTGAATTGGGCCTCGGTACACAGGAAATCTGGGACATGTGGGCTTTAGTTTAATGTTTGCTGCAAGAAAATATAACAACTGTTACAATAGCTGTATTGCTACAAAACCCCTCTCAAACGCCCACCGCCATCCCACAGAAATTGCTGCCATCCGTTTTCTTTTGCTGGGAACAAGGTATAGTGTGGGAAAAAAGGTTTTTGGAAAAAAGGTTTTTGGAAAAAAGGTTTTTAGAAAAAACACTTAGGTCCATTTGTAAAAGATATTTAGATACTTCAGGACAGATTTTTCTTCGATATATTGCATGCCTCCCAATAGGTGCCCAGTGAGATTTCCAAATGAATCTAAGGCTATGTGCCCAAATTTAATGGATTTTAACCACATCTGGCGCCAAGCTGCATCTTTGAAAGTCTTGACATCTTCAGAGTCTGGCCCTTCTGATGCAGAGGACCGAGCTGCTTTTGGAAAGGGCATTAGGCTGCTGAGCTGCATGGAGGCTTTTAAAAATGGACATAATACTTTTTTATCAAAGCAATACAAAAATGTCAATATTTCACAGTTAAACACCACAACTGTAATCCTGAGAAAGGTGTTTGTGAAACTGCTGAAATCCAAGCTGTGCCTGTGCTCTGGTGGGGTTTGCTCCACGCTGGCAGCCTGCGACGAAATTCAGCCTCCGCCTCGAGCAGAAGCAGCTCCTTCTGCCTGCAGCCTTGGAGAGGTTACAGCTGCCCGCTGCCGTCCTGCCGGTGTCCCCTCCTGACCCGTCTTGCCTGCACCTCGTACCTGTAACCCTGCCCCGAATAAGCCAGCGGTTTTCAAACGTACATGTGAAATTTTTCCTTTCGAACAGAGGAGGGTGGAATAACAGAGGAGGGTTTATGGGCAAATATATGTGGGACTGAGAGCGTGCAACAGGAGGTGGGGCACGGGCATTACCGCTGACAGACGTGGTGCTGCTGGTGGGATCTCCAGGAGACCCGACAGCCCAGGGACTCGCTGTTCCTGCCCCACGGCCGCGTGGGGAAGGCAGCTGCCCCAGCTCCTGGTCCTGAGCAGACCTGCCCCTGTGTTCGTTACAGATCCCAATCAGCTGGAAATGCCAGCGGAGATCTGATCAATGTCATTGATAAAAACTCTTCCCTCGAGCTGGGCAGGACAGGGTCCATCCTGAGGCAGAAGGAAGCATTTTTAGCTCAATTGCAGCAGCACAAGGCAGCAGAGACGCAGGCCTTGAAGCAAAGTTGTCCTAAAGCTCTCGGTAAACACTGAGAACTGGCAGAGAAAGGAAGAAGAAACTCTTGCTTCCTACCGTCTATGTACGGCTGCGTTTGCATCTGTAGCCTTATCTTTACCAAGTCCACAGGAGTGCCGATGCCCACGGAGATGAACCCTGCCACCATGCTGGCCAGAGCCACATCGGCGAGCGCCGGCGCGTGGGCCGGGTCTCCGTGGCGGAGCTGGCTGAGGAGCCGTTGCGTGTTGCTGAAGACGCCGAACACCACGGAGCTGTAGACGGCGATGCTGGCCAGTGGGAAGGACATGCCTTTGAAGAAGCCGGCCACCTACCCGGGGAAGGGAGCAGGAGTTAAGAGAGCGAATGGGACTGAGCAGCGCAAACCCCAGCTTGTCTATCAGGCCAGAAATGCAATTCCAAGTACCAGATGTCTCCTAGAACCAACCGTTCACACATGCTGAGCAAATGAAAATTAATTCATATTGCTAAAGATTGTGCCGAATACAGGATATGCTGAAAGTACAGGAACCCACGTAAAAGTCCCTCTTACGGCCAGCTTCTGTCCTGGCATCACCAAAGTCAGCAAAATGCCTCCGGTAGAGCTTTGCCAGCAGGTACGGGCAAAAGAGCCACTGTGGATGTAACACCCTGACCCATGCGGAGATACGGACAATGTCATTTATCACTCCATGCCAGGGATCTGTCTTTTCCCTGTAGCAGTAACCAAGAGAGTTACCTTAGAGTTGAGCAAGAGAGGGCTGTAGGGATTTGCAGGCTCAATTGCACCAGCTTTATTGGTCTTCATGTAACTCCTGGCATCAACAGTGATTTTGTATAATTGCTTTATGTATTTATTTATTTATCTATTTGCATTTTCTACCAACACATTTTAAGTAAGATAAAGTACTTACAGACTCATTTCTGTACACAGTGAGAACACAGTTGAGTGTATTTCCATAACCTTGTCCAGCTTGCAAACGCGTCTGCAAAATACATTCATGAAATGCAATTAAAATCCCATGCTTCCAGCCCAGTAAAAGCTCATGCTACGTAAACAATGTGTACTTTGCTTTAAGAGTGAATCCTTCCTTAGTTGTAAAGGAAACAGAGCAATAAAATAAAATATATATGCATCCACTCCCCTTGAACTTTGCCAGAAGCAGGGCTAAACGGGACCTCAGAGGTCTGAAGCTTTCTGCAACATCTGGAATCGATGACTGTCAAATTGCTCTCGAGTCCAGACCAGCGACCCTGGCCCGGCACAGCGTCACAGCGGCCTGCTGGTGTGCAGCGTTGTCGTTGGCAAGTTCATGATTGATGTGGAAATTGGAGAGTGATGTGGTCTCCTCCGTTTGGGGACTCTCAGTGGAGGCTGGGATGTGTTGCTGGAGGATGGAGAGGAGAGCTCCCCTGGGAGGCTTCCAGGGCCCTTCTGATCCAAGGAGGATTTTAAGACACACAAATACTAAATGGAGCCAAAATAATTCAGCTCCATCTCAGAAATTCTCCATGCTTTACTCAAAAATACATTTTTACATCATTTCCAACAAAGACATTTTGTTTCTGGAAAGCAATGGTTATACGCCTTCCAAAAAATGCCTGCAACAGCTGTAAGAAATGGCGTGTAAGTCACGACAAAGCCTGGATGATTCAACGTGCTTTCCTCTTCTCACATATATATATATAAAAAATACATATATGCAGACATATATTTAGATCATCTTTCATTCAAGCTGCTCACAAGCTTGCAATAAAAAAATCCTAACAAGTAGTGCGCTTTTTGGGCTGAGAGGTGTGTGAGGAAATGGAAACCCTATTTGGTTCGCAGGATCTGGGGCTTCAGCAACTGATCTTGGCGGAGGCCAGAGCTCATGTTTTATAGGAAGACACTCACACGTGCTGTATCGGGGATGTTTTTAGGGAGTGGGGACAGCATTTCTGGTCACACCCATCAGCATTGCTGCTAGCAGCAATGATGAAGCCTGGAGGGACAGTGCCCACCTGTGCTGGAGGGACAGTGCCTACTCCCCTCGGGTGGCTCAGCCCCGACTTACACCGGGGTGAAGCAGGAACTTTATTTGCGAATTTAAAGCCCAAAGGAGTGAGTGTCCTCCAGAGTTCGTGCCTGGGGAGAGTTTTGGGCAGCAAAGAGCAGGCTGAATGGCACAGTCGTCTGGCGCAGAGCCCTGCCCAGGTGGGGTGCCGCTGCGGGACCCGGCTGGGGAGCGAGAAGGACAGAAACCCAGGCTCTCCCCTCGCCCCGGGGCTGCTCCGTGCAGCCGTCTGCCCGCACCGAGCACCGCTCCGCGCCTGGCCAGAGGCCACGGAGAAGGCGGCAGCGAAAGCAGAATGTTTGCTGAGCCCTTATAAACAAGCTGGTACGTGAAGATGTCAGCGGCGGCGCATGCAGCACACATTGTGCAACGCAGGCAGGCCCGGGCCGTGGGTGCAGACCGGTGCGCGCCGTGACTCACGCCGGGGGTGACGGGGCCGGGGGGGACCGGCGGGGAGGCTGGCTGCACCCCGAGCAGCCCAGGACAGGGCGACCGTGGTGCACAGCCCTGCGTTCCCTCCTGGCTTCGTCTGGATGCTTAGCCCAGACATTTCCATTTTTCCTCCATGGGCTTGTTTTTTTTTTCTTTTACACAGTAACCAGGTATTTAGAGGCTCAAGTTAATACATTTTTTGAGTAACTGAGGGCAACTGCTCCTCGCACACATGCCCCTTAGCTAAGCTGTTAACACCCGGTGCTGAAATCCCTGCTGGCATCTCTGTCAAAGTCAATTGATACCGGTATGGATATTCCTCGGGAAAATCCTCCTTTTTGCTACATTTTGATTAGATAGGGCTCTTGGGTGACACCCAGAAACTGAAGAAAATTCTGGGGAGATGAATGCAATGTGGAGGATGAAAAGTGAGTAAATGTAAAACTATTTAGAGTTTTGCAAGGCTGTGGAAAAAACAGTTGCTTGGGTTTGACAGAAGCTGCAACGCTGGGAAGGGGCCAGCTGAAGGAGGAGGCCTCCTTGATGGGACCCGTGGTGTGGATACCACATCCCCCACCCAACCCTGCATTCAGTCCTGTCCCCTCCTCCGGGTGGGGAAGGACCCCCCATCCCCTGGAGGCTGCGAATGCCGCTGAGCTGGCTTAGTGCTGGGTAAAAACTCTCCTTTCCATTTCCCTTCCCCTAAATTTGGAAAGATAACAAGTCTGCCTACTTGGTATTCCCAGGCAACGTCCAAAGCCAAGGGCAACAGAGGGGTCAGCCTGACAGTTGTCTTTATAAGCAGTGAAGGATGGGCTCGCTCTTTCTTGGCATCCAGAAACTCGAAGCTTCCCAGCAGGATCCTCTCTTAGTTGTTGCCAAACTCCCCCAAGCCTGGCAGCGAGGCCCTGACGGCCAGCCTGAGATGGGGATTGCCTTGGCAACCCTGGGCAGAGCCTGCCTGCGCTGCCCGCGCCCCGGCCCTGCCCGTCGCCGGGATGGTGTGGGCAGCCTCGCGGCTCCTCCCGCGTGGGGTCTGCACCCATCCTCGCACGGCGATGCTCCTGGGGCTGATCTCACCTTCGCAGCTCCGAAAGGATAGGGCTGGCAGGCAGCTCTCAACCCCAGGAGAGCCGTCTGTGTGCAAGGGGATGGCTGTGATGGCTGGGGAAGGGATGTGGCGTGGGCCGCGCTGGACCCTGCCTCCTCCCCATCGCCCTCCAAGGGTCTCTAAGGTGCAAACGGGACCACTGGCTCTTTGGGTTTGCCACATCTGACAGCCCTGCCTGGTGCCAGCAGCAAGGCTGGAACCAGATCAGAGCACGTGGGCAGGGCAGTCGAAGCAATGGAAGCTGGCCAGAGACGCCTGTCACAGTACCCAGAGAGAAAGGAACAGGATCTTCCTCTGTATCTCTGCATCTGTAGGGACGGTCAACTTGGTTGAGTCAGGCTGCATTGGTGTGTGCATGGGCTTGTCTGCATCACGCTAGCAAATATCTTCTTACATCTCTAAATCCTTCCCCTATGAGGAATAATTGTCTTGCAGGAATAGTAAATACTGTGTCTCATAGCCCTGGGATAACCGTTTCAGCACTCTGCCCTTCCAGCATTGCCAACACTAGGAAAACACATAAAAATGTGCCTGCGGCAAAACAAATATAGTTCACCCGTTGCCCTTTGAATACTTGTCTGTGGCAAAGTTCTATAAAACTGGCAGAACTGTTTGGTAAACCACACATTAAGTAAGGCCAGGTTCAATCTTCAGCATTAATCCTCACCAGAGGAACTCGCACGTATCAGCCAGTTCTTTTAATTTCTCGTTCAAAATGAGCATTGGAGAGGAAGAAAGTCTATGAAAACATTTCTACCCAGGCTAAATTCCCTCTTGGGGTGACGGGGGAAGTGAAGTTCTTTTGAAGCATCATCTAGAGAGAGGCCACCTCCCCGGCAGTGGGGTTTTGGGTGGTGACGTGAGAGCACAGTTCAAAGTCTCTTACCTTGATTGTGTCCAGGGGGTGGCCCACAACCACGCTGGCGGCTCCTGGGGATGAAAGCAAAGCATTACACAAAACATTGAAGAAGGTTTTGTGACGGGACAGGACGCGATGGATTTATAGGGGAGGAGGAGAGATTTCCATAGGAACAGTTGTAGTGGGCCAAGCCGGAGCAGCGCCCGGCACAGCACCCTGTCTCTGAGCACAGGTAAAAGCTGGGCAGAAACACTTGCGCATCTGTCCTTCAATACTCTCCTGGACTCCATCAACTTTACATCTCAAAGGCCTCTGAGCAAGAGGAGAAGGTGCTGTATTTGTGTGTCCTGGCCATGAACAACCCCTCTTGCACTCTTGTAAGCTCATGCAAATTTTTAGCCTCAAAATGGTGAGATTCAGGTTAGACACAAGGCAGTGCTTTCTCCTGGCTCGGGTAGAGATGCCCTAGAGCTGACTGCTGATGGCAACTGTCCTTTGCCCATTTAAGAGCAGTTTGTAGAGATACCTGTCAGGGATGATTCAAATAAAGAAGATCCTGCTCTGTATTGATCTCTACAGTCCCATCCAGCCTGATTCCCCATGGTTCTCTGGGAGATACTGGCCCGTTCCCCCTTACCATCCTGCCCACCTACCCACGCCACTCGCTGCCAGGAGCCCCTGTGGCAGGGCAGAGCACGGCTTGGTTTCCCCCTTCTCTGGGAGGACGGAACAACCCATGTGCCATGGCCAGGATATGGGTTTGTGTGCTTGTTTCAAACACCAGCAGTTTTTAGGGTGTTTGTGGAGATGGAGGGTAATTTGTGCTGCTTCCCCATCTGCAAGTCTCCATGCAAACCAGTATCCCCAAGTGCTTTAGAGACTGCCTGAAATTTCTCACTTGTAGGGGATTAGGACTGAAAAGAGCATCATGTCCTTGGTCAACACATTGTGACTTTACTCAAAAATGTATTACAAAGTGTCCCCTCTCCTCCTGGACCTTAACCTGAGACCACCTGTGGTCCAGTGCTATGCATGCAAACCGGCCGCTGCCACCGCCGCTGAGCGCTGGTGGCTGTTCTCCCCCCTGGACCTCCTGCCCCGCTCCCGGGGGTGTGTGGCAATAGCGTGGGGGCAGCGGGAGCGCCTGCGTGCTGCACAGCCTCCGCAGCCGGCAGAGGTCCAAAAATCAGCTGCTCGTGTAACCTTTTGGCGGAGGTGCTGGGTTTTTTAGACTCATCTAACCTATTATCCTCGCCTGGCTGGGCAGGATCCGTGAACCATCTCGCATGCCCTTCCTGAGCCTGGTGTGAGCAGTAACTTGGATCCTCACGTTTCCTTTTTTTTTTTTTCCTTTTTTTTTCCTGGTACCTATTTACCTGGTGTTTGCAATCACTGTTTTCAGCAGAGCGGATCGATAGCCCTCCCTGCCAGCATCGCTGCGTTGGCCATCGGCCTGTTTGCCGTGTCAGGACCGCGGGGTCAAAGCCAGGCGGTGCCTCTCCCGGGGGTGTGTGCAGCGGGGGCACCCCAGGTTGGCTGCCGTGGGCCCCGGCTGCTCCCCTCTGAGCCCAGCGGTGCTCCCAGCCTTGGGAGCAAAGCAGGGAGAGCCGGCGGGGGCCGGGGGCATGCGGGGTGGCTCTGGCAGCCACCCCCCGCCTCCATGGGTGCACAGTGGCATCCCACGGACCAATACTTAAGTTTTAAGTATGCCGCCCGTGGAAATGGGATTAAACTGCACTTCTGAGCCAAAGCAAAGCAAAGCAAAGCAAACCGCGTATCTGCTAGTACGTGCACACCGCTCGGAGGCACAGACCGTAGGTGACACGGAGGATTTTATTCCCACGCACGCTCCTGTCCCCCCGCTACCTTCCCCCCTCCCCCGAGCCCACGGCACCACTTACCGCCCACCCAGCCCGCCGCGAAGTCCTGCAGCTGGAGGCTGCCCATGCTGCGCCGCCGAGCCCGTCCCGCCGGTGGGGCAGGGGGTCCCCGCGGGGCAGCGGTCCCCACCGGGCAGGGGTCCCGCCGGGGAGGGCGTCCCACCGGGGAGGGAGTCCCCGCCGGGGAGGGGTCCCACCGGGCAGGGGTCGCCACCGGGCAGGGGTCCCACCGGGCAGGGGGTCCCGCCGGGCAGGGGGTCCCGTGGGGAAGGGTCCCGCCGGGCAGGGGGTCCCGCGGACAGGGGTCCCACCGGGCAGGGGGTCCCGCCGGGGAGGGGTCCCGCGGGCAGGGGTCCCGCCGGGCAGGGGTCCCGCGGGGAGGGGTCCCGCCGGCAGCGCTCCCCGCGGCAGCCCCGCCGCACCGTGTCTGGCAGCCGGAGTGACATCACGCACCGGGGCTTAAAGGCGCCGCACAGGGGCCGGCGGCGGGGAGACACCCGCCGGGGCTGGCGTGGGGAGGGTCTCGGTCAGGCGTGGGGGTGGGGGGGGGCCGTGGGGGCAGCGCGGGTGTTTCTCGTGGGCCTGATGCTGCCGGCTGTCAGGTGAGTGGGGTCAGACCGGGCTCCTCTTCGCGCTGGGGCTGGTCGCAGCGAGGAGCGGGGAAGGCAGCGTCGCCGCTTCGGCGGCAACAGGGGCCGGGGTTCTGTGGGGAGGGGAGAGACGGGGGTTGTGGGGCAGTGTGCTTTGAATGCTCAATTAAAGATGTACGTCCAAAGATAATGAGTTTATCTCACGCAGCCTTGCTCAACTGAAAATATCTCCATTTGCTTCACTGAAATCACACTGCCTCATCTTTTCAGGAGATACCCACAATTTCTGTATTATCTTTTCAGGAGATACCCCCAGTTTCTGTATTGTCTTTTCAGGAGATACCCCAAGTTTCTGTATTGTCTTTTCAGGAGATACCCCCAATTTCTGTATTATCTTTTCAGGAGATAGATACCCCCAATTTCTCTGTTTTGGCAAGCAAAGAGCAATTGCTCCCCACCCCCTTCCTTCTCCATAGCATTCACAATTTTATACCTCTATTACCTGCTTCTCCCTCTGTTAGTTCTTTCCCAGAGTCAAGAGCCCAGCTCTGTTTACTTCCCCTTTCATGCAAGATACCCCTTTCACCCTCCTCGGTCAGGTTTTTTTTAAACTCTTTGAACTGGGGAGCCAGAACCGCAAGTAATAGGAACGAACCAGGCACTCAGCGGCGTAAAGATGTTTTCTGTTTTGATCTCAAACCCTTTTCTGGCAATTCCTGACATGCCTTTTGGATTGACAGTGAAGACTGGGCTCTCTTTCCCAAACGGTAAATACCTGATTTGGAGCCAAGCCTGGGTGTTGTCCCTCCCATGTGGCACTTTCAGGTAGTAAATCTAATGTCTTACGCCTGAATATCACGCAGCCACTCAGTAGCAGGACATCCTTCTGGTCCTTAACCAGCTCACGGATAACTTTGTGCTCACCGACTCCATCAGAAAACTCCTCTTGGACTTCAGGGCCACGACTTTGCCCTGCAAAAGAAGCGTTGGCCCTTCGCCACCGTACATATACATCTGTCTCATCTAGCTGTGGTTTACGACAGCCCAAAGCGAATTTTGTTCTATAAAGGTCAGATTTCTGCAGACACCAGTCCCTTGGATCAGTTTTGGAGGCTTTCTGAAAAGGCTGGCATCAGGTTTGCGACATTGCCTTCCTGGAACACCAGATTGGCTTTTTGTTGAAATGTATTTTGTCTACATATTCTGGTAACTATGAAAAGTGTTGATAGTTCATAAACAAGAAATCCTGAATGCCAAAATACTGGCTGAAAATATAAATATTTAAAATTTTTGCTTAAATAATTCGTATTTTAATTTCTACTGATAAATGAATATTTTCCACGAAAGGAGACATAATTATTCAAGCCGACCTGAAAACAATGTCCCCTTATGTGCACGCACATATACACAAGAAACCTTATCACCGAGTTGGCTGAAGGGAGCTTTTGTCTAGAAATTGCTTATAGAAATTTGATATTAGGTGCATGGTTATCACCTCCGATAATCTACACCTGAAACTTTAGATTTTTCAATGTATATAACAATGCACGTTCTCCATGAGGAGGGTTTTCCTCAAGCACCGGGTCTCTACCAGCGCAGTGTGGGTTTTGGGGGGGCTGTGGTCCTGGATAAATGTTGGAGACAACATGTGTGCACAAGCTCCGTGGAAAGTTGTCAGTTATTTGTTTTCCCAAATAAATTTGTTTTCTTCTTTTTAGCAGAAATGTGATTCTATATATACAGTAATACAGAAAGAGGATATTGGCCTCGTTTCTCATGCATGTTTTCTTGCAAAGCGAGAAGAAAAGCTGGACGAATAAGGTAATTATTCAGATAGCGGCATTACTCATCTGAATCATCTTTAACTGTGAGTAACACATTTCCATGCCAAATTCAGAACATCTGCTAACTCAGGGAGAAGATTAGAAATGCCCTTTATGCAACGTTGAACCGGGAGTTGAAACCAAATGTGACGAGACTTTACTGTAAACCACTCCGAGCCCAGACGAGGGAGGCAGAGAAGCTCGGGTGGGCGCTGGAGGTGCGCTGAGATGCCCTCGCAGCCGTACCTGGGGACACGCTCGCCCCAGCAGCGTGCGGGGCTGCGGGACGCTTACGGCCCTTGCCATGGGCTGCTGTTAGCGATACCCACAAACCTAGAAATCAGCCCCAGAGCAGGCAGAGACCTGTGCCCATGCTCGCAGTGGTTAATATTAGCTTGGCCCCTGCTCCTCTGTGGTTCGTGAGGGTGTGTTTGCCCCTGAAGTGAAGTGGCCGCAACTCAAAAAGAGAGTTTATCCTAACTGCCAGCCGCGGGTTGTGAGCAGCTGAGCCGTGTCCACGCAGACTCAAGCAAACCTGTGCCGCTGCTGGTCTGTCTGCAAGTGTTTTGCCAAACCGCTGTTATACTGGAGTGAACTGGGACCCATTAAAGCAAAGAACAACTCCCCTGCTTTGGGCAGTGGCACTGGCGGGGGCATCTTTGCACTCAAAAAGCCTTTTCCAGCATGCTGCCAAGTCCTGCCGACGGGCTGAGAAGCTCCTGGCTCTTATCTTCAGCCGACAGCGTCAGATACGCGGCTGTTTGTCAAGACCTGCGCATACACCTCCATCTCGCAGCTGACGGGGGATCTCCTTTGGCTGGTAACAGGCAGCAGTGCCGTATGGAGAACTGGGAAGGGATCCATCCTTTCTGCTGCTCTGAATCCCAGCCTGGGCTTGTAGCCGCTCGCAACAAGTGCTGGTCGGAGGGAGATGAATGTGGTTTCGATTAGGGATGAGGAATCCTCTTCCTCCTGCCAAGAGGGGAACAGGGAGATTGTGTCATCCTGAACACTCTTGATTTTGCCTCCTCCTCAACCACAAACCCATTGTTTTTCACCGTACCACACTCTTTTGTCCAGCTTACATTCTTTCCACAACAGGTTTGTAATGCCACTGATAAAAGGGAAGAAATTCCCCACCATCTAACCAGGAGCGGTGTATTTTCTCTGGGCGAGCACTGCAGTGCAGGGACTGGGGCAGACTCGGTAACTTGTGGTAGATTCACACTTAACCGCTCCGGGAATTAAAGAAATGATTCAGCTGGGACAGGGTATGTTAGAGATGAAAAGGGAGTATAAATTTCTTGTCCAGCTGTAAAAGATTTCTGGGCTAGGATGCATTTCACTGGAAATACAGCTGATCCAGGGATGAATTCCCTTTAAATATTAACCTATTAATAACATTTAATGGCTTAAGCTGCTGGGCAAGATACAAGTAAAACAACATTAAACCTCACTGCTGTGGCCAGAGTCACTGGTCAGCAGGGTCTAATGCTGGGTGTCTCTCTGAGGGACTGAATCCCACGAGCAAAGGCCAGTAAATTAAAAAGCAACGTACACAAACACCCTGAAGCAATGTGTGAGCAGTGATAAGAGGACAACTTCATGGGCTACAGCAATCAGACAGATCCAGGCAGCGGGAAGACACGTCAGGGGCCACATAGCAGAAATAGTTATCCCTTCCAGGAGCTACCAAACAAGCTCGTTTCTGTGGGCAGCAAAACCTGAGTGCTTTCTCTGCAGGAATGTGCGTGGAAGATGGATTAGGGGCTACAGAGACACCAGAAACAGGCATGGAGGGCCCCACTATGAACGGCTGCAAAGCTCTTCTCTGCCCTTCCTTGCTCAGGACCTGGGTAGGTTTTACTGGAGAAATTAGTGTCCCAGGAAGAACTGGGCAGTGAGGGGAATCCTCTCGTCTTTTCATCACCCATTTGCTTATGCTTTTATATAGGGCACACCTCTGGCAAATGCCTGAAGTAGCTGATGTCCCATGAGAACGTATGTCTCCGGGCCTACAGGCAAGACTTAGCTGATGCAATTGCATAATGCTGGAGCAGACCTCCTGGAACAGGCTGCCCTCCGCCTAGAGGGACCAGGAGATTTCCCAGTTACATCCAACATATCCCCCCAGATCACAGCCTGGCTGAGCACCGCCAGCAGTCAGGGCAAGTGTTCCACGAGCAGCCCCCTAGCACCATCCCACGTCCTCGCCCGAGGGCCATGAGCAGCCCTCTCCGGCGTACCGAGGTCTTCCGCTGCCACAGTTTGGAGAGCAGGAGAAGCAGCAGCATCTGGAGCCAGGCGAGCTGCAGCCACGGTCCCACCCAGGCAAGGCTGACCCTCCCGCAAGCCGAGGAGGTTTTGGCTGAGATGAGCCGGCTCCGGAGCGACATGCTTGAAGCTGAGAGCAGAGCAATGCGGCAACAGGCGGCTACAGTATGGAAGAATTCTGCGTCCTGTTGGGAGGAGACAGCCAGCTGTGACTCATGCTCCCTTCTCCCATCCCCCGGGTTCATTTTCGACACAGCAGCTATTGATAAGGCCTTGAAAGAGCAGGAAGTTTCCCTGGCAGAGGCGGCTGGGAGGGCAACGTGTGGTTCTACTGCTAATGAGCCTAAGTGGAGCACTTCGCTCAAAGGCATGAGCAAGTTTCCAGGCTTTGTATCATCAACAGCCGCCTGCTTGCGGTGCTCAGCTCAGCCCCACCACACTTCATGGTCAAAGGGACACTTTCACCAGCGCCACCATTATATTAGTTTTATTATAGGCAGAGAAGAGAGCGAGCTGCCAAAGAGGAGATCAAGGGACGGGTTGATGTTCAACCAGAGCAGAATTAAACAGCGCAGGCTGTGCTGTGTGCCATAGCAATGTGACGGTCATGGGAAAAATACTTTCCCACATCTCTCTAGGAAATGTTGACTCCCGTGACCTGCTCTCCTATGTGTCAGACCCTCCGCACTCTGACAGAGGGGATTGGAGCACGTAGAAAGAGTGGTTGAGCAGGGAAGAGGTTTTCTCCAAGGTTAGAGACAGGAATGTCTCTGGAGGCTACAAGCAAGTTGCAAGCTCAGGGAGCTTCACGCTCCATCAGCCAAGCATCTGCAACAGCCACCCCAAAGTACTCACACTGCAAATAGCTGCAGGAGAGATCGTGCATTTGCTGCCCTCCAGCCTGCCTGTGGTTGAGAGGCAAAGCCCTGCCCGGGCTGCCCAAACTGTCTTTCTAAACCTCAGAATACTTCAGACATGACCATCACATGTTATCCCCTGACAATGACCTCCTGATGGACAAAAGTCCTTGTAAAATGCCCTTGGAAGTTCACCAGGCTCGCTATGTTTTCATTTCTGGAACAATGGTTAATGTTTCAAGCAGAAAACCAGGGAGTTTTGCGCAAACACATGAATGAGAAAATCTGAGCCTCAGCCAGTTTTTTTATTGGAAAACATCAGTAGAAACATGGAAAAAGCTTTGAAAGAAGTGTCTAGCCCTGAGAGGTGTTTGTCAGCTGTGATGGTTGTCCTGCCCTGTCTGTCGGTGGAGGGGAGCTGAGAGGACCGGAGCCAAAGCAGGGCCTGCGCGGGCGGGCAGGAGCAGAGGCAAAGGGGAGCAGAAGAGGAGGTGGAGGCAGGAGGCAGGCACAGGTCTGCAAGGCTGAGACGTGAGAAGGTCCCGGAGAAAGGGATGGTGATGGGGAGGAATCTTCTCAACATCTGGGACAGGATTTGTCCCTTTGAACTTTACATTTCCCTTCTGCAGTTGTCTGCCTGAGCTGGTCATCTCAGCAGCCTCAGGCGTCTAAGATGAGCTGTGGCTTGTGATCCGGTGGGAACCTAAGCTCAGAGGTACACGTTTCCACTACAGAAATCCCCATTTAGGTAAAATAATTCCCGCTCTTGGCTTTCAGGTCTTGTGTCAAGTCAGACACCAGGCAGAGACTCACCAGGTGAGATGAGCTCGGTTTGAGCTCCAGCTTCATGTGATCAAACCCCTCCTGCTTATATGCGTGCGCTTAATACCACATCTGTAGTAGCAGCACGTGAATGCACAGTTCCTCACACAAACTCCACTGAAAATTGAAAATTAGAATAAACCATTCTTTTCAGCTTGTGGAAGCTGGATATCTAACTCTCCAGAAAAATAAACGGCAATTTGGAGCTTGGCTTTTGTAAATTGCCTTGAAAAATCTCAGTAATTGTGAGTAATTAAAGTATTTAGTCCTGAAATTTAGTTTAAATGGGGTTTTGTGTGTGCATGCGTGATTGTCTTCAGCTAAATAGTTTCCTCCGTGTTTCCCCCTCCAACCATCCTTCCACCCTTTTTTCTATTATTCTCTTGCAGGAAAGGGGTTTGGTTGGGTTGCCAAGCCCAGCTGGGCTGGGGTAGAAGCTCATCATCAGGGAAAGAGGAGCGGGCTAATTTTACAAGGTGAACACTCCTATTTGCCTGGAAACATCTCTGCAATCAGTAACATCAGGAAGAAGAATGGCAAACAAGACAGTTAAACTGAGATCTTCGAAGTTGCAAATACTAAGCAGAGTGCTTGAAAGCTGCAGGAAAATTTACATGAGAGAAGCAACCACCACTTCTTTGTGGGCAACGATTTGATTAAACAAGCACAGTGAGACAGTTTCTCATTCGTGTTACTGGAGAAGCATCCTTTGTTCGTGTTCAGCCCCACTGATTCCCTGCTCACAATGTCCTATTTAAGCTCCATTAATTCACTGTGGAGCCTATAGGAAGAATTCGTGTTCATCCTTGCTGGAAGGACTCGCAGCATCACTGCTAGTGAAAGGAAAAATCAAGACAGCAGCCGAGAAGGGCTCAGATATGAAAAATCAGCAGAGTGAAAACTGGAGGATGAGGAGTGGAGCCTTGGGACTGCTGAAGAAATCCCGGTGGTTGTGCCTGAGCCAGGAATTCACCCTTTGCGAAGCTCTTCATGATAATTATCTGACTCCTAGAAAGTCCCTCTGGAGGCTTCTCGAAGGGACGAGGAATGCTGCGCCTTTGGCTGGGGCTGGCTGCGTCCTTGTGCACTTTGGCTCCACGAGCTGTTAAAGATGAGAAACACCTCAAACACCAACGCCTGCGTGTGACCCCTTTCCCTCGGACACGTGTGGGACCTGCCCTGGCGCTCAATGAGAGGCTGCGCGATTAAGTAAGAGCTGCCCATCTCTGGCTGCCTGGATAAACACGGAAAGCAAATACACTGGAGCGAAGAGCCAGGCCTTCTGCTGAGCTGCAACAGAGTGAAGCGGTAACAAGTACTTCAAAGAAAAAAATAAAGTCAAGGTAATGCTGGCAAAATTGCTCAGCACACATGGTCACGTTCACATCCAGGCAGTCGGGTCTCAGCAGCTGGGTGCCGTGAAGGGTCACCTCCCTGCACAACAGCATCTCACGCTGGTTTTTGGTGCTGCCGTGGGACGCGGGGCTGTCTCAGCACTCGTCTCCCCACGCTGGGCTCCACATACGTAAGGCTGATGGACCTTACAGCAGGGGCTGGGTCTCTGTGTGGATGCTTTTCCTCTAGAAGTAGAGGGTTCAGAGCCCAGATGTAGTCCAAGTGGTGCTTTCGCGGCATCTATCCAAAGCTCAAGGAAATGCTTATTCTTCAGAATGTATTCTTTTTGCAAATGGCTCATTGCTGTGCATCCTTGCTGTCATTCCAGAGTCCCCATCGGTGTAACCACCGCTGAAGGGAAGCTATGCACAAAAACTTCAGGTCCAGCCTTGACCAGCGCTTGCCCAGCAGATATTTATCACTGTTGCAATGTTGACTAATTGCCTAATTGCATGGATCAATACCTTTCGTCCAAAACCTATGGAAGCAACAGAAACAATTTGCTGCAATATATTTCCCCCAGCAGCAAGAGCTGCATTTTGGTACCTGGAGGAAGCCAGACCCCCAAGGAGGGCTTTCCACCCAAAACAGCAGCCGACGGTTTGACGATATTTGGGCAAACAGTGCCACCAAAAGGAAACGTGATAAACTACCCAGCCTAAAAATGCCTTTTGCCGGTGCTTTTCGAGCAGTTGCCATGACTCCCCCGCCTCTGCTTTGCTCCCCCCCAGCTCCTCCGACGGTGCTTGGGTGCATCCCTCCCTGCCAGGCACCCACAGCCCTCCCAGGGCGCCGGGGTTGAGAAGTTAATCTTTTAGTCGTTCAGCCAAGGCAGAGTCTCTTTTTAGCCTAGCAGCTAAAGATTCTTCCAGCCCTGTACAGCACAATCTTACAAAACTGCTTGAGTACTAAATGGCAACACATGGAGAAATCTTATTCTTTGGGAGTTTTTAGATAACATACTCACCTATATCCTGCAAAACAACACTTCATTTGCTTGTGATTAATGGGAATACTTTTCTCATTTTGTTGCAAAGCAGGCACTACCAACAAGAAATTAAATTTATTAGAGTTTGCCTGGATCTTTAAAGTACCCATTGCCGTAGCTGACTGCTCCGGGATGCAGCTCGGAGCCCAGTCCTGGTCCATGGCCCGGCTCCACAGCGGCTGGAGCATCGCGGTCTCATCGCGGATCTGCCGGACAGGGACGAGGGACTTCACATCTGATGTGCTTTACATCGAGCTGATATCACAACTGCAAGTTTCTCTTAAATTAACCGAAATAAGGGTCTCCATTTATACGGGAAGATGGATTAAAACGCTCCTGCGAGGCGGGGTGGCTGCAGGGGGTGCTCTCAACCTGCGCACCCCGCGCGATGCGGGACAGCCCGGGCGGGCTGGTGCAGGCGGTCCCTGCATTCAGAGGGGATATTAAAGACTTCTTACTGTTAGGATGTCAATTCAGGCTCTGCACAGGCCTGTCCGCTACAGCCCCACCTGAAGACTTTAATTGAATATGACAGAAAAAAGCCGGGTCCTTTTGGCACATCCCATACAGCTGCCTTGAGTGTGTACCTTGGGAAAAACATTGTCCTCTGTTTTGATCTTCGGCGTAGCAGGTTCTTGCGGCTCCCTGCTGGGTCCCCTGAGCGAGCAGTGGTGTGTTTGAGGGGGACGAAGCCGGTGAAGGGCATTCGGTGAGACCAGGCTAATTGCTTGGAGCAGAGCAGAAAGGATCAACGAGCTTTGCACGAGTTGTATTTTCTTTGCTGGTAGGGGAGGAGGTCTATCCCTGTTTCTTTTGAAGCTGATGATGAGGAAACCACGGCTTGGCCTCCCTGCACTGCTGAAGTATAAAAATAGTCCTTTATCGCCATCCTAAGGATCCTCGTCCCTTCCCTACATGTGAATTCCATTACCAATGACAACACAGTTAGTTATTTTAGCAATCTGAGAATGCCCCATTTGTTCGTGGGGAATGGGCTGGGCACAGTTGGGCTGCATCAGTCCTGTCCTCGGGGCTGAGAGCTGGAGCTTTCCTATAGCATCACATCTCAGGAGGCAGTAAAAATTATTTCACTCCTTTGGTATTGATTCAAACCTTCACTTTCTGTTTTCAAAGGCATCTTCTTGCCCTAAGTAATGATAAAACCAGGCCGTGCTCCCACCACCAAACGCTGCCTTCTGCCCTTCCCTTTGATTTTTCCTAACTCAGAGGAGACCGCTGCCGGGCTGAGAGTGCTGGAGGTTTCGCTGCCGTGCTTGCAGGGTGGGCACCAGGACAGGGACAGGGATGGGGACACGGATGCAGGTGGCAGGTGATGGTGGGGGCCGTGCGTCCTCTTCAGCCGGTGGACATCCTAGAGATGCTTTCACAGGACTCAGCAGCTGAGATCATTTTTTCATGATGGCTTTTAAATCCATTTCATTTCAGCATTAAATGCATATGCCTTGCTCATCATCAACTACGCGATAATTTAAAAAGCTGTTTTCTTCCCTTAAAAGTCCTGCCATGGTTTTGCTCCTGGGTTTCCTCTCATCCCGCCGCTCTAGCGAAGGCGGCTGCAGCTCTCCCATGCCTCCGCTCTGACGCAGACCACCTTGAGGCCCGTGATTTTCAGCATTTGGCTCACCACCTATGCAATTACTTTCCGTTCAGTGAGTGCACGCCGGTGCCAGCTAGCAGATGCAGCCGACAGACTGGTCGGAACGGGCCAAGGGTGGTGAGTGCCCTTTCAAGTTGGGACTGTGACATTTTTACATATGGAATATTGTTACCTTCTCAGGTTTTCTCTTTTATTTTGTTGTGGGTTTGTTTGGTTTGGGTTGGGGTTTTTTTTAATAATAGTTTCAGCATCATTTCTCTGGCTTTCTGCCTGTCCCTATCAGGAAGAGTAATGTAAAAGGAGTCGGTCCAAAGCTGACTGAATTTTTGTTACTGCTGCTATGGTAGGATGGGGGCAGGAATAGCCGCTGGCGAGTGAGGATCCTCCCAAGGGCAGGCTGGGGCTGTGCGGGGAGGAGGCAGAAAGCTCCTTTTTCCAGGCTCAGCACCCCTCAGACAGGGCATGTGGCACCCAGCCTGCTCAGCCCTGCCTCCGAAACCAAAGGCGTTTCGATTGCAAAAGGCAGAGAAAAAAGACAAGAGGGGGGAAAATGCTCCCAGTGAGGGACTTGTAGGAAACATCAGAAGACCAGTTCCCAAATTATCCCGAGATCATCCCACTCCATCCACTGCTGCTGCTCGGTGGAAAACCAGTGAAAAATCATATAAAAAACTAGTCCAGAACTGCTGTGCATGAAGGCAAACAGAAACTCGCAGCTTGTTTTATTACCCCATAGCTGCTTGCTGCTGCACGGTGTTTTCTTTAGTCTCTGTGACCCAAACCTCAAAGCTGCACCTGTAGACGCCGTGTCTGGATGTGCTTTGACTTCATCCCTGTCGCTCCATCAGCAGAGCTGCTCCAGCCGCGAAGGTCCCAGGGAGCCTGGAGGGAAATAGCTGCAGCAGGTAGTGCTGCGGCCGCCTGCTGCGGGCCCCAGCGTCGCTTGGGGCCACTTTTAGCACAGTTAATGCAATTAGTGCAATTAGCAGCGTTAGTGCCGTTAGCACATGCACACACACACACACACGATGGAGCCACCCGAGCTGCTGCTGCTCCCCTCCGGCACGGACCTGTGGCCGGGCTCCCTGCCTGTGTTGTCTCCTTTCCTTTTCCTTGGATGTGTTTTTATGTTTTATTAGAGTTCCTTGATGGTCCATAAGAAGCATCATCCTAGTTTCTGTCCCTTCATTCTCCCATGAGACAGCAGCAGTGATTGCTGGGAAAAAAACCCTCAAACATTGGTGGTTTTTGACCCAACTGTTTCCTTGCTGGTGATTCAAGAGTGCCGTGATTTCCCTTTGGCTCCACCGGAGTTTTCAGTAGTTCCTTCTCCTGTCCATTTTCTCTGATAACTCGGTCTGAGAAACATCTGCACCCCATTAGGAGCAGCTTTGGGTACATAAAGCTGAATACAAAGGGTAAAAAACATGTTTGATGGCTGAGTCACGCTCTCATCCAGGAAGCAATCTGGCAATCGGCACAGGGTCCCTAGGGGACCCAAGCTGAAAAACAGGCTCGACCCTTATTTCTAGCACATCACTGGAGCTACTTTGTTAAAATGCTAAAGCTGCTATGAATCATACCTAGAACATGAAGAAGCCGATGTCTGCTGTGTCACCTAGCAGTGTCAGCCTCCTTTTTAGTAAAAATTACCCGAACCGGACTCATTGTCAAGGGGCTTCAAGTAGATCCGATTTTGGTAAATTGGGGGCTATTTGGCAAATGACCCATCGGACAGCAGGGATTTGCCAGCTGTGCTGCGTGGTGAGTCTCGGCCGTGCGTCTGAAGTCAGCACGGTGCTTTGCAGGGCCCGCAAGCGCAGCGCGGGACCGGTGGGATACATCCCCATTGCCCTTGGGTCCCGAGATCCCCCTGAGCCAGCCCTCTCCCGTGGGTGGTTTTACACCCCGTCTGCCTGCTGTGACCATTTAAGCATGCCCTTTGAGATCTTTTTGTAGGAAATTCAGAGTGACCCTCCATTTTGGTGGGCTTCATTTTTTTCGTGCTACTTGCTGATGCCGCGTGGCTCCTTTCTTCTCCAGATAATCAGCACGCTCCCCGAGAGCTCACCTCCCCTTTCTGCCAGCTCGTTTTCTCTTAAAGCATTTCTGATTTTCCTTCTCTTCCTGGGAACAAGCAGAGATAAAGGTGTTTAACGGCCATTTGAAGATTTATTTTTCCATTTGCAATCTTCTGGTTTGAGGCTGTTTGACCGCGGAGCTCCTTCCATGCCCGTTGCTGTCCGCAGCGGGCTTGTTGCTGGCTGCTGCAGACCCTGGTGGAGGGGGAGCTCAGGTGTCCTTCTCACCGTTTCCCCGGCCTGGACGTGGTTGGCCACATTTTCCCAGACGCTGGGGCATTTCCATCAATTCCTGGAGAAAACTCACAACCGTGCGCGCAGCAATTTTTTTTTTTAATATATACAACCTGTTCGTGCTTCCTCTGTGCCCGCATGGTTTAACGACTTATTTTGGGAAGTCTGACTCCGGCGGTTGAAGTTTTTACAGGCTGAGGAGTGTTTCAGGCGCAAAGGCTGACCGTATTTTACATCCTCATCTGCTGATTTTCTTAGTCTTTGTACCTGAATGTCATCGCAAGATTCATGTTCCTACTTTCAAGCGAAAGCACAATCAAAGAAATCGTATCCATCCAGCCAAGGTTCAGGCATGTCTGGGGAGGGTAATAAAACATTAAAAAAATGGGAAATGTTTTTCGTGCTGCCTGTTGCTGCAGCTGACAGTGCATTGCTGAGAGCCGGGAGGAGATTCCTCCAAATTTAATAGCCAGGACTTAGATGGATAACTAGAAATAAATCAAGACAATCGTAGACCAGAGCCAAATGGTTTGCTGCAGTGTGTAGGTAGAGGATCGCGGTTTGGGAAGCACAGTGATTAATTTGTTTTTATAGAGTAATTACCAATTAATCATTTGGCTAATGATGCTGTATTATGAATTAGTTATAAACAGACTTCAGCCCAATTATAAGGACTCAACTAGATCATTTAATTGAATGTTTATTCTTCCAAAAGCGCTGCATAAGACTTTTTTTTTAGCAGCTGAACACATACATCTAACTGGAAAATGGCACACGTTTAAAATCACTGGCTGCTAAAGATGCCTTAAATTACACCCTGTTGTAATTAGGAGGCTCAGTGGTGTATCCATAGCTGAGCTTGACCTCTGTGATAATGCCAGTTGTTTAAGCGTGTAATCATTCTTTCACATCAGATCCTTTTTCCTGAAAATGTTGATATTTAAGGGGTTTTTTTAATTCATCAGATGAGGGGGCCTAAAATAAACATTATTCTCTAGGCTGACATGTGACAGCATTAACAATGAGTTGAAAATAAAATTGCACATAATATGCTGTTTAGAAGAATGTCCTCGAAGTTGCTGCAGAAAATACCAGCTGTACATAGCAGACTAATACTTAGCAATTCAAGTTCCCCCTTGGGGGTACATCTGCCAGATATAAATATTAATGAAAGGGAATTGTGACAGGAAGATTAAGGTTCATTAATCATTATTATTATCCAGCATCAGGTGCTAACGGGGCAGCTGCTTGGAGTGAGGCGCCGTCACCTTGACCTAGCGCACATATTCGTGAGGATGCCATAAGAAAACGAGGGCTTCAAAGGCAGCAATAAGCACGGTGCTGCAAGATGAGACGTATGTAGGGAGCAAATCCAAAGGTCGGTGGCTGTGGGTGTGTGTCGGGTCCCCGGGACGATGTGGTGGGACGGGGGAGGACCTGGGGCACAACCTCCGGTTTAGGCAGCCGCTGTCTCTGCATTGCCGGGGTGGTTCCCTCTGCTTTCCCCTCTGCAGAGGGGACCCGCGCTCACCCCACACGCTGACGGTAACTCCGCTGTCTAGGGAAAATACAGTCAGAGAAACCAGGAAAAGCTGCAACTCCCATGCTCCGGTGGGATATAGAAGATTTCACAAACTTTCCCATCTGACACGTTGTTCAAACGCTGCAGCTGTCAGACGCCTATTGTTCAGGTTTATATTGTGTTGGGGTTTTTGATGTCTCAGCCATTGCAGAGCTTTCGAGTGGGAAAGAGAGGCCACCGAGTCCTCCCTGCGCTGATCCTCCTTCCCAGCCAGGCTGGTGTCTGTTTTCACAGCCCTCTGTCAGCCAGGCAAGCTTAACTCCTCGCTCGCCACCACGCTCCCTTTGCGTTACACGTATTTCCAGTTGCCTTCGCATCTTGCTCCAGCGAGAGTTTCCATTTTAGCTGCTTGCATTTGATAATTTTGCCCAGTACTAGCCATCGCGCAGCGTGCTTGCTCCTCGGTGCAATTGCAACAGAAGCAGTTTTGTGCCACCTCTAGCCTTTGGCGTTATTTATTTCTCAGCTGATAACATGAGAAGGAGCCCCGGTTTCACCCCAGACCGCAGGCAACCGCCGTGCGGGTTGCCGTGCCCCGTGCAATAGCTGTTGCCCGAGAACGCCGTGCACAGGAGGTAGGTGCTCAGAAAAGCGGGACCACAATCATTCCCCTACACAACGTATATGTTTCAAACGTTAGCTTGGCGAAGTCCCACGGCTCAGGTGATCCTGTTGTAAGGCTGTCCCGGGGAATTGGTTTCTCCATTTGTTTTTACCAGTAGCAGAAACTAGCCCAAGGACACCAGCCTTGATAAAAGACCGCAAACCAAAATACATAGCACATGCATTTTTCCACGTGCGAGACTCTAACGATTGCTGCAGAAGTCAAAATAAAGACTACATAACTTGGATCAGGTGCTGGCATTTCTGCCTTACGCACCCCTGCAAATCCCATCAGCTCGCATCCCTGGGAAAGGCTGGAGTGCCCCCAGCAGCCTGGGAGCCTGGAGGGAGTTAATGAGAACTGGTAGCGCTGGGGCAGGGACAGGTAGATTTATGGGGGATTATGTAGGTCAGTGGGCTATTTGCTCTTTCGTCATCCGTTCCCACCTGTATCGTTAACCGAGAAAGGGTTACCCATGGGTCCAACCTGCGCCTTCATCCCAGCCCAGCTTTTCTCTCTGTGTTTTGGGAAGCGGTTGCTCTGGGCAGAGACCTCACCTCGATTACACACACATTCGTTCTGGAGAGAATTAAGATATAGATCTAGGTAGACAGAGATAATACATCTGTGTGTCAGGACAGACTAAGCAAATCTGTTCAAGGGTCCGGGTGTGATGGGGAGCGCAGCTGCTTCCCCTCCTGGTGCACCAGCTTCCACGTGGATCACTGGAGCTTGCATCCCTTGCTTCTTCATCCCCTTGTATTTCCATTTATTCCTGCTGAGGATTAGCATTCAGCACAGCCCTCAGGCACCTTCAACCTGTCCCTGTTCTGCAAAACACGGCTCCTAATGTCTGATCTGGTTCCTAAATTGCACTGGCAAAACAAAGAAGCCCGGATTGGGCTGTCTCAGCAGGAGGGCTGTGCGGTTCCCGCGTCAGTGGGCTTACCCGGGGATGTGCGTGTGCTGGTATTCGCGTGGGAGGTATATATTCAAGGTATGCTCTAATCACTCACCGTAAGTACAGTTCTGAATGGAAGCCAAGTTGTTTCATATTAATGAATCGCTTCTATTCCTCCCTGTCACGTTGTTGGGAAGGGACCTGTTTAAGCTCCTTTGTTTAATGCTGGGTTCTGCTCCTCTGTGATAAGTGCTACTTGCCAAAAGCTGCGCTTCTAACGGAGTTCAAAGTAAAGTTATTAAGTCATATATGTCGACGTAATCAGGATTTGGGAGAGGAAGGAGAGCTTCGCTAATCCCGGTCCTTAGGGCAGGATGCACACCAATACAGCTAAACGTCGGTGAGCCGATTTGCTCCCCAAACCGGCATTCGGTGGGGTCCAGGTTTCTACCGGGAACGTTTCAGCCTGCTGCCCTGCGCCAGACGGGCAGTCTGGAGGCCCACGCCGCACCTTGCCGAGGCTGAGGGCGTGTTCTGGTTGATTTTAGGAAGCTTTGGGTCTAGATCGTGAGACCTGAAGCGTTTTACTAAAGAAGGCCTCTCGTACCTGATTTCAGAGACAAATTCCATGCCCTGCCATGTCTGCGTGAGTCTTTTTATTGACTTTGAAGTAGATTTTTCCCTAGGGGTACGCAGATTACCAAATACTGCGACTAAGTCCTTGCCCCCCTTTCCAAATGAAATCTAACATCAGCTCTCGAGAAAGAAGAACCTGCATTGTAAGAAATCCCCAAAGGCCGTGATGGTCATCACCACTTTTGTTGTTAAAGGGCATATTTTGCCGTGGTTTGTTTGGTTTGATTGATGAATTAAGTTTGTGAATTCATGAGATTAAAAGCTTAAATGGGATCAATGAAGACTACACAGCATGCATCAAAGTAATTGCGGATTGTTTTTCAAACTCCAGAGGACCGCTAGTATTGAAGTACTCAGGGTTTAGAGCAATAATTATGAATTTTTCAAATAGAGAGATGAAAGGAAATACATTATCAGTACACGAGGCTGAACTGCACTGTTTGTTATTTCCAGCGGACTAGGACCTCTCTCGGGGTAAAGGTACACGATGTCCTCTCTAAGGTAGCAATCTGATCCACGAGCAGTTTGAGAAGAATCATTTGCTGTCTGTGTACAGGATGTTAACTATGTGGAAAAGTAATAAAGCAGCGTAAGCCTTCGAGAGAAACACAGAAGCTTCCAGCGCTGCCTTCCATCCTTTCCTTTTTACATCTGAGCAAGACTGTATGGAAAATATATTAAAATCATGAGTTTTGCTCAGCTCCAATTTCCAGATGGCAATATATGAGATGATATTTGCCAGCTTTTGATTAAAATTAGGCTTTTCTGATCCAGAAGGGTAAAGCTTGTAATATTCTCGTCTCCCAAATCCTTGATTTCTGATGTTCATTGTTCCCATAAATTATCAAGTACAGCCAATAGAAAGCAGCTAATTTCTATCTAGTGGAAGTCAGGCAGATTTGTGGATTTGATAGTACGTAGTTTAAACTATTTTAATATGCTGAATTTATGGAAATGATGAATTTAATATTCTCAGAACAAATCACACCTGATTTTCAGGAAGAATTCCCTCCCTCCTCTGCCCGATCCCTTGAGTTTAGATAATCCCACTGTATTTTGCATGGCTTGCTTTCAACGTACATAAGATGGAGGCCGCCTTCGTGCTTAAAACCAGAAGCTATTTCCCACAGCCTGACTTGGTTCATCCAGAGTCTGATGCTTTTTGGTTTTCAGTGAGAAGGTGGCAGAATGATACTGGGGTGCCCGCGGGGATGCGGAAGGCACGCTGGGTGCTCTGGTCGCGTTCCCGGTTCCAGCCAGGGCAGCTGTGCATGGACACGGGGGTGATTTTGCACCAGTTTGGCTGACCCCGGGTTTCCTGAAACAGCACCAAGCTCTCACCCACTGTGGGACGTGGGCAGCTACTGCTTGGGGTGCTGCATCGCCGTGTCCTGAGCAGTCCCTAGCAGAAGGACTGGGATCGAAGCTCCTGTTCTCTGGTGGGTCCCAGCACCCAGCCAAAAACTCTTCCCTGCCTGTCGAAAACGCTTAAGTGCAGCATGGGCAGAAATTATTATCCAAATCGTCACGTACCTTACGTGGCTGTAGCCTTCCCGGTCTCAGCGTCACACTTACCCACAGGGAAAGCTGGTCTGACTATGGAGACGTGAAATAGCTAAATATGATGTGTTTTGCTTCTTCGATCGCGAAGAGAAAATAGGTAACACTGGTACACTGAGCTGTGGGCTGCTCTCTGGAGACGGTTAGTGGAGGCTATTGGTACCAGTGTGTAATCATTACAGAAGCACCCAAAGATTAACTAAATGACTGGAGTAAACGCATCTGGTTTGAACAGAAAGTGTCCGTGCCCATAGCAGGGATGGGAAGAGCCGTGTTTCATCAACTCGTGTGGTGTCTCAAAGAGGTGACACAGTTGGCAGTCAGGAGGGGATGTTGTAAGATTTCGTAGTTGCAAAGAAAACACCGAGCTGACCTTTTTTTGGTCAGATCCTCATCTGGTGTAAATCGGTCAAGATTCACCAAAGCCAAGTTGTTCCTGGATGCTGTTGCTCAGTTTTCCAGAGTCAAAACTGATATTTTATAGAAGCTCATAGTTGCACATATTAAAGTAATCAGGAGTATTTTCATTACTCACTGTGCAAGTGAAATGAAGACAGACGTAATGGAAATGTGTTCAAAAAATTTTATTGACAAATAATTTAAATAAAAATGGTTTTTTCCTCCTGTGTATGACTGTTGTGCACAGTAACCAGGTCTAACAGATGCCATTAATACAATGGAAGGATTGTAGTGGAGGGGAGAGGAAATGTATTTCCCAATCCCTACTGGAAATTATGTCTCTGCTTAATTCCTCCAAGCAGCTTAGATTTAAATAATTCTTTTTTTTTTTTTTTCCCCACTGACCATTTCCCATAGCTGCACATCCCTCAAGTGAGCATCTAGCCTTTGAGATTAGCCACAGAAAAAGAGAGGTCTCTTCCTCACCCTCCTCCTTCGGGATATTTTCTAGACCAAGTTTATCTGGATTCCCCCAAATCAGTCATTTCCCTCCCTGCTGCTTTCTGCTGTCATTACACAGTCCGGGTTATCACTTGTTGTTTTGTTTGAGGGAAGGAGCATTTTTACTCCATATTCATGCAGATTTTCATGTTGTTGTAGGTTTCAAGAGCTTCTCGTTCGTGCCAGCGTCGACTCAATCTTTTGCTGACAAAGCCAAACCCCCTGCTTTGTTCTCAGCACACCAAGCAGCTGGCACCGAGACTCCAAATCCCTGTTTCTCCCCCTTGTCCTCCCTCTTTGTTCTCCAAACCTTCTATCCTGGTGAAGAACGTGTCCCCCAGAGCTGGGCCCACGCAGAGCTCTCCCTCTGTCCTGTAGCAGGGTAAGTACCCACCCGAGGGAAAGGGCCGGTTCAGACCCGGCAGCCTGCTGGGGAAGGAGGTGGTGGACAGGCAGCGATCGGAGGTGCTGCCTCTTGGGAGCTGGAGGGCTGGTGGCTCTTCATCAGTTGGACAAAAAAGTGCCCTCTTGTCTGACTCCAACCTTGGTGGGATGGTCTGAAAAAAAAACCATGTATAGGACAAAGAGCTAAGGTCTCAAAGTGCGTGAAAAAGCAGCGATGACACGCTGGAAACCACACTGCCTTTGGGGACACAGCGGTCCCCCGCAGCACTGGGACAGGGCTCATCCAGAGCCAACAGTGTCCCCACACAGCAGGAGTCCGGGGTCCCCAGGGCTGTTTCCAGGGACAGGGGCCCTGCCAGGGCTGCCTCAGGTACGTCCTCCTTGCAGTAGCTCTACTCCTGCGTTATGTTTTCAGAGCACAATTCATTATTTTGTTCTTAAGGGCCTCATTTTGGGGAACAGTGGGGTGTGAGATGTGCCCACCTCTCTTCCTCCCTTCCTACCCCTTTCAGAAACATTAAAGGTGAATTTCACCTCACCTAATTTGCAGGTATTTAACCCAATTTAACCACATAGACTTTGAAACAGTCTGTGCAGCGTGACAAGCACTCCTAAGAGGCAGCTCACATGATAGAGGGAGCCGAGGTGCCCCGCTCAGAGAGGGGGGACGTCCCACCGCACACACCTAAAGGCAGCCGCAAGGGCTCCTACTCTCGCCTTTGGCTTATTTTGTTTCATTTTTTTCCCGCTTACGTCTCTTCCTGCCCTGGAAGCACGTGTTTGTGCAAAGGCACTGCCTGCACAAATTCTGCACTTCTTCGTGCATGACCTCGACTAAAGGGAAGTGCAACAGCAATACTCGGGCAAAGCACATCTCCGCGGCTGATTCAGATACAACCTGGTGCCATCAGCTACAACCTGGTGCCATTGGAAGGGCCAGCAAAGCCCCGGGGAAGTGGGAGGCACCGAGGCTGGTGGGGTCGGTGCTCCCACCCGTGGTGGCTGGAGCGTTCCCTGACTGTGTGATCTCGGGGAGCAATTTAGCAATCACCCTTGCAACTTACTGTCTCAGCATCTCCTTCGCTTTCATCTTTCCCATCATTTTCAGGCTTTTTTCCTTCTGCATTTAATCCATATGTGAGTGACTGGCCAAGAAGCAATTCATATGTTCTGTAATATGGAAAATATCCTGTGGAGACGGCTGAATAACTCACTTTCTCGTTCTGCTTAGTGTTAACCTTGCCTTCAGTGAAGCTTTCTTCAGTTTCTGTGCTGATGTGCGATGCAGTGGGGGAAGATGGGCTGATAAAGACGTGAGACGTTCTGTAGTAGGGCAGGTACGCAAGAGCAAACACCGGGTACTCTGGGAACGACTGGTCATTGCAAAGCAGGAGTTTGGTATTCAAGTCTTCAGGACTGTCCCTGGTCAGCAGGACGTGCTCCAAGACTCCTGGGCTGGATGGTGCGGGAGAGGTTTCATCCCTTGTCTCCAGATCTTCTAGAAACTCCTGAAAGAAATTTGTATTTGATCAAATACGATAAAATGATGCTACCAATGGGCAAGAGCCCCTAGCAAAATCAATCACCAATGTTAGTCAGGTCTGCTGTCCACCCAGGGCATGGCACATCGGCCGCTGCAGAGCGCCAACGAGGCCAATTAGAAGATTGAGGATTGTAAGGATTTGACATTATCTTTCAGCTCCTTCTTTTTGAGTTTTGAAATGGTTTCTCATGTAGGGTTTTCAATTAAATTGAAATACCAAGTTAGTTCCTATACTCTCAAGCAGTCTTTAGTAGTTCACACAGGAAAAATACGAAATTTCATGTTTTTCCTGTGTTGGTGAAGAGCAGCAATAAGCAGGCTTCAGAAATAACAACCCAGTCTCCGTGCCCTGCTACCTGATTTTTTACAGGCTACTGTTTGGCACTGTATGAAACCATGGCCCACAGAGACAGTGTTTGTACCTGATTTGAGGTTAAACTTACATCCGATTTCATGAGCTGCCTTGGCAGATTCCAAGCCAAAGAAATGCGACTCCCACAGGCTTGGGCTATTTAGGGTGATTTATGGCCTCCTGAAAATCTTGGTAGATCAGCGGTGCTTGTGAGCATTCTGGAAATGGAAGAATGTTATAATTCGGGTAAAGCCTGAAAAAAAATACCCTCCAGATATTTTCTTTTTGAGTTTTCCATACAATCAAAACCGGCATATGCAATTCAAGTCTTTAAAAGAGTTTGGACTTCATGTTTCAATTCAACTCCAGTTTTATCTCTGACTTTATTTGAAGAGCTAATTTGTCAGATTACCACTATTATAAGACACTATTTCATTGGGGGGGGGGGGGGGGGGGGCGGGGAAGATCATCTTGCTGTTACGGAGAAACACATACAAATATTTTGCTACTAGAAAAGTTGTCTGCCCCTTGGCTCTTTGCTACTCTGGTGCTGTTAATTCCCCATTCACATTAACTTTCTTCTGCTTTTTTCTTATCAAAAGACCTGTCTCTAAGGGTTTTTTGCATTTTAAAGATATCTTACAAATATCTCATTCAAGTGGGCCTGAATCTCCACCTTGGGTAACAGAACTGCCACCCGTCTGTTCACCAGGGTGAGAAAAAGGATATTTTCATAGTTACCAAGTACCCAAGAAGCATCCGAGGAGGGAAGGCCAGTGGGGAGAGCATCATCCCGCGTCCACCTGGCTGCCTTGGTGACGGGGTTCCGGGGCAGCATCACAAACGGGGGGACACCCCACCCACTCCCCCCAGCTCCCCGCTAGCAGAGCCGTCCCCTTCCTCCTCCCCGGTACAGTCTTGCAGACATCCTGGTTTTACTGGGATGCTCACAGACGGCCTGGCTTCCTTCCAAAGAAGCATCAGTTGCTTTTATCCCTGTCAGTGAGATAACGAACTACTGGGATAAGCCCTAATAAACCAATTGGTCCCAGTTGGGGTGATGGTCCTGGTTGGGGAGTTTCAGCGAAGCCCGGGGAGGACGGGCTCCTCCACCACCTTCTTCACTGGTGCAGGAGAGCTTGTTTGATGGATTCCCAACCAAGCAACCAGCAGCCCAAGGGACACATTTGAAGGGATAAATTTCAACAGAAATAGCATCAGATTAATGCATTTTTTCATTTTCATACTAATCGCTGCAAAGACAGTATAAATTTCATTTTACCGTGACAGAATAATGCGTCTCTCTCTGGTTTATAAACATAGAAGAAAGCACAGGAATGCCTCAGTTGTGCCTTTTAAGGTCTTTTCAAAGCCATGTATTTCCAGACTTTAAAAAAGAATATATCCTGTAAATATCTAGAAACAGACAAAGACTTCCTGATATTTCACATTGGAATAGTTATCATCTATTTTCCTCCATTCAGGCTTAAAACATTTTTTGCTAAATGACAGAAGATTTTTCTTATTACTGCATCAACACGTATGTATTTCAGCGTTTAACCGGCAAGTGTAATAGAGTGGAGCAGCTTCGCTGACAGTACATTAAAAATGCTCATAAATACCTGGGTAACAGAGAAATTCAGAATAAGATTCATTCCTGCATAGTATTTGATCTATTTGCTGAAAATCCAGAGCTCTAAAGCACAGGAATGATTTTGAATGGACTATATTATTATTCATCCCATTTATTATCCCGGTTGCTGCCTGCAGTAAAAAGTCGTTTATTATAATGTGATTTCTCAACTGCATCAGTATGATATACTGGCAGCTAATGAAGTGTTCAGGCACCCAAACCCCAGCTTCATTGAAATTCATTACCACAAAGATTCTGCCAGAACTAATTGCTGTCAAGGCTGCTTATGCATATGTCTTAGTTTCATTTCACAGAATGACAGAGCTAATGCTGGTACAAACCGACATGAAAAACCCCTCCAGCCTGCAACACACGCCGGCACGTTGCAGGAGGTTTCTCCAGTGAGCTGACACTCCTCCAGGGCCAAGAATGGTCTGGGGGTTTGGATACTTTTTTTTTTTCTTTAAATTGAAATATGGCATTTATGTGCAGAGGAAATAATGATGGAGTATGGGAGGGTCTTAAGGAAAAGACGGGGAGGTCTCTGCCGCCTCCAGCGCACCCTGGATCACCGGGCTTGGGGCACGGCGTGGGGTTTGGGCCAGAGAAGGAGTCAAAGACCTGGGCTTTGAAGACAGGAGAAGGCAGGGGTGAGCACCGGCCCTTGGCTGCTGAGGTGTCCCAGCCCCCCCCCCCGCACCCCTGGGTGCTGAGCTCCCACCTCCAGCTCCCGCTGCGCTCGCAGCCTCCCCCGGCCGAGGCGCGGGTCCTCCCTGTGCCCCCAAATTCATTCCCACACCCTGAAGACCAGACTCTCTTTCCGAGCTGTGAATGCTCTTTTGCAAACCGAGCGTTGCTTTAAAGACACTTTTGTGGCAAAAAGCAACAAGTACAATTTGCCGGGAAGGAAGGGAGAGGAATTTGCGAGCGCAGACGAAGTTTGTGAACCCCGGGACTGCTTGAGCAGATTTGCTGAACAACTCCATTTTCATGATGCTTGTGCATTCCTGTTTCAAAAGTCAGCCTACGCGCATCGCTCCGGATACGCCTTGCCAAAATACTTGGGACTGATCCAAGGGAATGGCCTCGACTGTTGCAGGTGGGTTATGGACCCCCCGAGAGGTGCCGGAGGTGTCAGGGAGTTCACTAATTACGGCTCATTATGGCTCGTAGGGGAAGGATGCTCTCGGCACGGCGAGTCAGGGTGCTTTAGCAGGACACCTTTTCAGACACCTCCTGATGCAGAGGAGGTGAACAGGAATGTGAGTTTTTCATTTCAACCTTCTGGAGTTGCTGCTGAGATCGGTGGGAGCAAAGCTGCCCTTTCGTGGAGCCTTTCAGCGTTTTCCGTAATGATTTCCCTGCGACTTCAGACCTCTGCGACTTGGCCAGTTAGTTTCAACAAAGACAACTTTTATTATCTTACTGAAAAGCCTGGATGTGCTGGTATGTTGTGCTTGCTACATACACATTTTCAAGCATTAGTCATGCCATAACATCTGCTTTTTATTGGTAATTACACTATCCCCATTTTAATAAGAGGTAATTCTTAAATTTCTCATAAAATATATATGACTCCAGGGAAAGAAGGTGAAAGGTTTTGCAAGCCTCTCACAGCCACAAGACCAAAATGAGTGGAAATAAATCCTTTCTGAGCACAACTTGTCCAACCGCTCACGACGGCGCGTCCAGGGATGCCTGTGCGACTCCCTGTCCCTAGTTCTCCTAATTGTTCATGCTCTGCAGAACAGGCCTGCGCAGCCTGTGCGCCGCAGCCCTTCTGGGTGCTATTAATGTGCTCAAAAATGGGGACCTGGTCCTAAAACTGCACGTACATGGATACCCCCTCCTGGGCGTAACTCGACTGGAATGAGCATGAAGGGGGTTCTGCCAGATCTGGGGAGCAGTAAAAGTTTGTAGGCTGTTTCCAAGTGTTATAGGCGCTTTAGAATTGCAAATAGGTGTCCGGATTAATGGACCGTAGCTTGTTTGCATTCATATTTATGGTAGAGTCGGTATAAAACAAGTTGAAATAGCGTGCCTGAAAAATGAATAACATCTGAAGTGGAAGACCAATATCCAGATAAAGCATCAAAAGAAAAATCTTTTGGGGCTCCATTAAAAGCTTCCAGTTTCGTATTTCCCACTGTCTCTCCGTAGGTAAGTGCTGCTGCGCTGCTTTGGCAAGGCAAGAATTGGGCTCTGTGATTCCATAGCGCGTTTCCAGGGATTTTTCTAGCGATTCTGGACAAGGCAGTGACAAATGACACTTTCGCAAGGTCATCCCTAAATCTTTGTAAACCAGGGAGCTTTTTCAGTGGCTCCTGCCGTTCCCTGAATGCCAGCAGCCAAGCCCATATGGAGCTTTGTGAGCTGAGCTCGTTGTGGATGCAAATGCACACAACCAGTTTTGATTAAGAACAAAATGCAGAATTGACTCAAACTGCTTTTTTTGTTTGAAAAGCTTCAAGCCTCTCATTATCATCAGGGTTTCTTTCAGGGCAGGAAATTGGAATTTCCATAAAATAACGCTGAAAGGCACAGGGCGAAGTCAAAGAACATTTACGTTCCTAACGAATGGAAGGATAAACATGCAAAACAAATTTGGGGACACTCAACTAAACATGTGGGGGCATGTTATGGCATGCGGCTTGTTTAAATTATTCAATATATATTAAGCAGCCACATACACAAACGGTGAAAGGACAAAGCAGTGGGTTTAAGAGAGGCCTTTTCACTTCGCACGGTAACTCAGTGATTATTGCCTTCAATAGCCGAGGAGGGTTTGTGTTGTAGCGTGCCTGGGTTGCTTGGTTTTCACGCGAACAAGGAGCTCGTTCCAGTGCAGAAGAAGGTCCCGGGGCAGCATTTGTAGCCCTGGGGTCACTGAGGTGGGATCAAAAAGACTTTGTGTAACCTCAGGGCTGCTCTGCTGCGTTTGGAAACGCTGGTGCTTGGAGGGACCCGCCGGCCGCTGAGCACAGCCAGCACGCAGGTGGTCCGGCGCCGATTCCCATCCTTGGGATGTCCTGGCTGACTGGAAAATCCTCGCGCCAAGGGAAACTGGAAAGTGGCAACCACATTCTTCGCTCTTTCAACACCCGGCTGAATCTGGCTAGAGAGTCTCTTCTTTTTTATGGGGGTTTAATCATAGCCAGGGCTGGCAGCGTTCCGTACAAGTAAGGGTGTTTGGTATTTCCCCGTGCAAGACCAGGCTACTCTGCATATGATGCTGCAGGGCGGTTTTGTGTTTTCTGGGAGGAGGGAAATGAAGGACATTTTTGCCAAGGGTATTAAAAAGCTGTGTTACAAAGACAAGCTCTCCAAAATTAGCAAACTGGGAAGTTGAAGTTGCTTTGTCCCTATTTCTCTGCATGCCTCATCGTGCAGATTTCAATAACAAAACCAGCTCCTGTTTCCCTGCGTTGCCTGCCTGCCTTCCCAGGTCTGCAGCGAGCCGTGGCACGCGGAGCTCAGGTTCGTTCCATGCAGCTGGAGAGAAGGAGAACTGTGTTCAAGGCACTGTTTCACAACCCAGTGAAACCATCGTCCTAAACGACACACAAACTGCTCCTTTCCTTCGGGCTGATGATTCAAACAGCAGCTCCCAGCCTCTCGAGTTGCAGATTCCTGGCGTATCAGTGGTGGTTAGAGTGGGGATAATCCTCGATATGCGGGAATTTTTCCTATGGGGAATATTCCCACCATTTGGGAGTTGGTGGCGTGGTGTGAGGGAAGCCTTGCAGAGGAAAGAGAAGAGAACAGGACAGGAAAAAATAAGCCAGATTTCACAGTGAATTGGAAAAATACTTGTGGTGGATTGGAAAAATACTGGAAAATATATTTTCTTTTGGTTGTTCCACCTCAAATAAAGTATCACCATATCTGTGTGGGACAACCCCAAATGGGGGAAAAGTGTTACAGCTGGCAACATCTAGGAACCAGAAGCAGCCTAGAGCAGCGAGGGAGGATGTGTCGGGGATTGGCACCACAACGTTTTCTTAAAACAGATCCATCTCTGCCTTCACACTGGTAGGTGGCAGCGGAAAGAAAACTCCTTGTGTGTTTAAAAAACAGGTCATTTTCAAGAAACGTCACCGAAACCTTGAGTAGACATGAGCAAACAGCCCTGGGGGAGTCATTTGTCTTTGCTGTCAAGAGGAAAATTAAGACTCCAGGGGACACAGAGGCTGGGTTTGATGGATGCTTGCAGCAGAAGGCAAGTGGGTCAGCATTCCTGTCTGCCACAAAATCGGGTTCTTTCCCTGGAGAAAAGTGACTGTATGAAGTGTACACCTGTGGGGAGGAGAGAGGGGATGGGAAGATAAATGGTGGAAAGTCCCTAAAATGATAAGTGTCTCTTCGTGTTTGGTATTGACAGGAATAACGTCGCTCTAGGAAGGCAAACTGGATGACCATGAGCTGGGGGCTGGTTATGGCTGCGTGAGCACGTTTGTGGGCACAGCGTGGTCAGCGGCTACATCTGCATTAGCTTTGGGAAGCTGGTCTGAGCAGCGCGTGTCCCTACTAGCTGTTTTCAGGGGGATTGGTCCCAGTACTGAGTTTAGGTGAGCTGGAGCACATCATCTGGTCTCGTGTCCTCCAAAAGCCATCCAGTTCACCACTCCACAGCGCAAACTGAATTGCCATGAGTGGAGATGATTGGGATATTTGCTCCAAAATTTCTGATCCTGATGACAACCCTTACGTAAGTATGCGTGGATACAGTACCTACTGATTAGAAGAACATTCCTGTGATGGATGATGCCACGCAGCTCTGCAACCCCCAAACCATACTGTATGGTACCCAGCCCTGAAAAGGAGGAGAAAATGCAGTTTCTGTTACTGTCAAAATCCAAGGAATTATTGCCCCTTGTATATCCTTGGAGCTCTTCTAGTTCAAGTACCTGGTCATCCTCTTAAAACACACACCCACACACAGAGAAGATATCTGCTGATAAATAGCCTGGATCCATTTTAGTGGACAGACACACCCCAGTCAGCTGTGCAATATATATTTCAACTTGAAAACAAAATTTGACTCCTATAAGCAACCTGTTTCCGTCAGCGAGGGTATGGCGAGTCATGCCGCTAGTTGTACTGACTTTTTTGCTGTTTTCTGATCAGATTTACTTCAGCCATAAACCACAGAATCTGGTGATTGATTCACGTTTAGCAGATTTCAGCTGAGCAATGTATGATGTTAGGTTACTAATATATAAAAAAAAGGGGAAAAACTTTTCCGATAATATTTCAATATTGATAACTGCCAACGCTGGAAAAAAGCTGCAGACAGCCTCCAAGTCTTGAGGTCACCTTAAATACTATTAACAGTTTTCAACTTCTTAATTAAATCAGAGTTTCTTCTTCTACTTTTTCAGTTTAGGCATTGAGGATGTACTGCAGTCTTTAAACTTACTTTTCCTGCAGTTCTCACATAATCACGGGCTGCAGGAGGGGGGAAAGCACCACGTATAATGAGACATACTAGTAAGCTCCAGAGTCTGGCAAGCACAGCGATCTCTAAAGAGACTCAAGGTGTTTATAGACATTGCAGCCACGATAGATCTTAAGGACTAGGCTTTAAATTCTCAGCATCTGCAGCTGTTTCTGAGCAGGTAAGGAAGAAAAGGTGCCGATGACAAAGGGGTAGGACTGGAAAGAATTGCCTGGCCCCTGAGAGCAGTCCCGGAACACGGTGGTCACCTCCATCAGTCAGACCCCGGGAAGGGACGAGCCCCTGCTTGGCAGCAAACCTCCTCATTACTGTGTCCTCTTAGAAACCCGTTAAATTTCCTTTGCACCCTGTGACGTCCAGCCCTGAAAGGGGAGGAAGAAGGGAAAATGCTCTTTGGGTTGCCAGCCCCACCGCCACCTCCAGGCACACATGGCAGCGACCGGTGGTTCACACTGATGGTCCAATGAACCATTCAGTTTATTTTAGGGAATATATTCTTCATTTGGCATCTGTGACTGTTTCCTATCAGGGAATGATTCATGGGTGCAGCAGCTCTCTAGCTTTGCATGTGCTCAAGCTTCAGCTCATTTGCCTCTGGCAAACCTTCGATGGTGCAGCTGGAAAACAGGTCCACAACTTCCCTTGGTGCAGTCTGAGACGGTTTCACGCTGTGGGTTTTTAACACGGGTGTCCGATCCATACTCACTATTTGCTGCAGCAGCAGCTGCAAGCAGCTGTGCTCCTCCAAAAACCGGGTGAAAAGAAGGTCTTGCCCTTCGGTGCTGGTCCTTCTGTGACTGCCCCGGTCCCCAGCGCGAGGCTGTGCCTCCCCGCAGAGCAGGCTCGGCCAGAGGAGCGAGGGAGGCCGGTCCCGGCAGGACGGGCAAGCGGAGGGAGGTGGACGTAGCATGGCCAGGAAGCACATTCCCGGGACATGACGGCACATCCCGGGGGCCTGGGGGCTGCACTTGTGCTGGGAAGGAAGGACTGGGCTTGCTTTCAGGCTCCCCTTCTCACTCAGGAGCAGGACTCCAAACACATTTTCTAAAGCCACTTCTGTGTTTTTCCCAAATTCCCTCCTCAATACTTCCACTATGATTTTGAAGGAAAAATAATCCACAAGCAAGGGTTGGCCTGCAAACTGCCGAGAGCTCGTGGCACGGCCAGGATCCCCACCTGCCTCTCTCCCTCCTTGTGTGTGTGCCCACATCTCCCCATGTCGGGGGAAAACCTCTATGGAGAAGGGACATTTTTGTCCCGCAGCAGCTAGCACGGGATCCCCGGTGCGACACAGCATTCCTGGGCGCCAGGTTAACACACTACATAAAACTCCGGTAACCTGCAAGGAGGATGAGCCCAGCTGCAGCCTCGCCGCGGTCCCAGCCCACGCGAGGTGGAAAGGAGATGATGTGGATCAGCAGGACACCCGGTGATCCTCACCTTCTCGGCAGGTTCGTGGTCACCGTTGCAAGGAGGGCAGGTACAGCAGGACCTGAACATCCAGCCTCATTTTAGCTGGGTATGCTCTGTCCAAAGTTGTGCTCACTTTCTATGTGGTTGAGTTTGCCCAAAGAGGTGCTTTAAGGGAAGGAATCGAGTTCACACACACAACACAGGTGAAATTGGAATTCACTTTCCATGGTCTTCTTGTGCTAGAAACCTGATTGCAATATTCACACTGACACAATCCAAGACACAGAAAATCTGCCATTTGCTCTTCTCCACTGAGCAGCACTGGGCAGCACAACCAAACTCTTGAAAATTATGAATACGAGAGTAATTATTTTTAAGTCACAGATACATCTGAATGTATATTAAAAGCAAATGACAAGATCATGTACTGTTGGAGGGAGCCAAGGCAGAGCATGATCATGCCAAAACGGAGATTTGGAAATCTACCTTCTAAATCGATGCAGGCTCCCCTGTGCTGACGGGCTTGCGAGCTTGCGGCAGAGCTCTGAGCCTGGAATTTGCTCTGAGGGAGCAGCGGTTGAGTTTCTTTTTGTCACTGTTGCTTTGCAGTGCCATAATAAGTGTTGGTGAATTTGCAAGTCGTAAAAGGATGGACCATGGGTGGGTGCTTTCATCCAAGGGCTAGAACAAACATTTTTGGTGTCAACCCGTTACAGAGAGATTTTCAGTGTTATAAATTAAAAACAAAAAAAAAAAATTAAAAAAGCTAAACAAGCAACAGCTGTTTGGAACTGGGCCCTAAACCCAAAGTATATAAATGGTGTTCAGACAGATGCGTAGACAGTGACAGGAAAATGCTCAGCGCAAGAACTGCAGGGTGATCTCTGGCTATTCTGCTCACAGGACGCTGATTTTCATCCAGCCCCAAGAAATCAGCCCGTCTCGGTGATGAGAGACGCTTCGCCGACACAGCCACTGCCACATCTGCCTGGGGGCTGGACCGGTCGGAGCCCCCGGGGACAACGGGCGGCAGCTTGGGGACCCGGCCCCGGTGGCTGCCCAGGGATGTGGCCCAGCCTCGCGCCGCAGATGAGGAGACATTTAAAACAGCTGAATTAGGAAGCTGTCCGCAGAAATTGTAACATTGGGGATAACAAACCAGAGATAATAAGAGAATAAGTATCAAAAGAAAGCAGCAATGCTGGGCAGGGGAGCGTAGACACACATACTCTGCAAGTTGAATTATGAGTATTAGTTTGTTTGGAAAGGTATTTGCCCTTTGGACAACCATATTTGTGTTTCGAGCTTCAGAAACATAAATTACAGTCATTTAAACCCCAGGCTTACATTTTACTTCAATGACGTAAATGAGTTCCCAACTTTCAAAGGCCAGCTGTCCCTTACAGCAAGAGGTAGCAATTATATAAAATTCTTTTATTGCATGGAGGTATTTTCAGTCCTTTAAGTTTATGTGCCCCAGGTGAAGCAATATAAACAAACTATAGCTGTCACAATTGTGTTAATAATGGAAACTGCATTTGGGAAGTTTTAGGGATAAAACCTACAACTTTATACTGCTAAGGTGTCAAACCTTTCCAATGTAAAACAGAAGTGCAGCTGTGTAAGGCACCAAGAAAGGTTTCTGAAAAGCCAACATTCACAGACTCTTTAGGTATATACAGGCGATTGCTTCCAAGCCACAGCCATTAATAAGAATTGTTGGGAAAAATAAGGTTAAAAATACATTGAAATGGCTCTGAGTTTTTGGTAAACTTCAGATACACAAAGTTAAATCCACCCCTAATCCAGCCTCACTGAAATCCGTATTTTACAGATGTGCACGTATTCATGGCTGATGGCAGCAACGCAATGCTGAGGTGCAGTGTGAGCGTGGACGTGCCAGACAGGCCAGCCCAGCTCTCAGCTCGGGGAATTGCTCCATCAGCCCCAGTGCTGGAGTTTTCCATTGCGGATTTCTAATCCCTTGTCTTAAACTTCAAAAACAGACCAGGCAAAGCAATTGATTGCAACAGCGCAGGTAGTTGGGTTTGGGTTTTTTCCCCCAGCCCCAGTAGATGAATAGAGAAGTGCCACTACCTTAAAAGAACTGTTTAAAGGTTCAAAGCCAACAGAAACCGCATCAGAAAGTCCCGGTGTGCCTATGGATAGCTCTAACTTGCTGCCCTGTCCACCCCGAGAGCAGAGCATGGCGCAGCAGCCGACAGCACAGTGTTCCCAGCTGTGCGCACACCTGGAGCTGAGCTTATTCTGCTTTCCAGCTTTTCATTCCGTTTTGTACAACAGTGACACACTGAGCTACATGGAAGACAATAATTCTGCTCTACAGCAATGTTTAGAACCAGTTTTCGTTCTGCATTCAAAAATACTACTTTCCTTTCACCCTTATTCAGGCAGAATGGGGGAAAATTGGCCCTCCTAAATCAATGGCAATGTCCCCACCACGCCGGAGAGCTGCCGCCAACCTGCCTGCTCCAGGGAGCCACGCATCGCCGCGTGCACGCAGCTGAGCCAGCAACGCGGGTCACTTGCCGTGGCAAACCGGGGGATGGAGATGGTCCAGGAATGGTTCACAGTCAGGAGCTCACCATAGTTTCTCCGCTCTGCTGTGGCATGGAGCAGAGCTTGCAAGCCCTGGTCCCAAAGGAGAGGTAGGAAACCTCCGGGTGAAAGCACCGCTGAAACCCACAGCCTTTCGGTGCTACAGCTGCAGTGTTGACGCGTGTATTCGTGAGGGGCCTTTTGCAACCTGCAAAATGCAACATTTTTTTTTTCCTAGGAAAAGCGAAAAAAAAAAAAATCCAACCAAACATTTAGTCATCTGGTTTGATTTGGGAACAGAAAATCCAAATGCATTCACATCTGGAGAACTGAGTTCATACTGGGATGGGCGTCCAAGCTCTTCTATCCTGCTGACCTCCCTACACTTTCCACTGTCACCTGGAGAGATAGCTGGTGAGGCCGCACCTCGAGTGCTGGGGTCAGTTTTGGGCCCCTCACTCCAAGACAGACATTGAGGGGCTGGAGCGTGTCCAGAGACGGGCAACGGAGCTGGGGAAGGGTCTGGAGCACAAGTGCTGTGAGGAGCGGCTGAGGGACCTGGGGGGGTTTGGCCTGGAGAAAAGGAGGCTGAGGGGAGACCTTCTCGCTCTCTGCAACTCCCTGAAAGGAGGTTGGAGCCAGGGGGGGTCGGTCTCTTCTCCCAAGGAACAGGCAACAGGACAAGAGGAAACAGCCTCAAGCTGCGCCAGGGGAGGTTTAGGTTGGATATTGGGAAACATGTCTTCACGGAAAGGGCTCTCAGGCCCTGGCACAGGCTGCCCAGGGCAGTGGTGGAGTCCCCATCCCTGGGGGGATTGAAAAGACATGTCGATGTGGCGCTTGGGGACATGGGTTAGTGGTGGCCTTGGCAGTGCTGGGTTAACGGTTGGACTTGGTGATCTTAAAGGTCTCTTCCAACCTGAACAATTCTATGATTCTATGTTTCTACTTTTAACACCACTTTTTCTGACCTTGTCGCATGAAAAAGTCGGGACATTTACTATAAGGCAGGCTTCCAGCAAGGCAAGGCAAAGGTTTGGAGGCAGAGAAGGGCATGTTTGGATGCAGTTCACGTCTCTTGCTTGGTGAACTGACAAGGGAGAGAATCGAACTTCAAAGGCTTCCATTGCACAGCTGATGACATTTAGGAAGAAAAGGAAAATTGTTGCTTTTTTAGGAGATTTACAAATGCCATCCGTGTCCATGGGTGTAATTTTCCATTAAGGAAAAAGAATTTCAGAAGCAACATATGGACCATGCAGTAAAGAAATCACCATAGCAACCAGCTTCCTAAAAATCCCTATATATGTGTACAGAAATCAAATGCATGTAATAATTATGGCCGCGGGTCTAAAGTCATTTATAAGTCCCGTCTTCCTAGCATTTTTTTGTCTATTAAAAATCTAATTCATGCTTCAAATACCGGCTTACTGTGCTGCCTCTTGAACCTGCACGCATTTTGCAACTGAAAGTCAAAAGCATCATGACTGACAGTCACTGACAACAGAGTGAAATCTAATTTAGCTAATTCAAAATATATGCTATAAGCGTAAAAGAATGGTTATGGGACCAGAGTGAATAAGCTCTGGGAATACAGCTGAGCTGACATTTAGGTTCAGAAAATGTTTGCTGTTAAAAATAAACAGATGAAGGGGTGTGAATGTCAGAAAAGTATTTCAAAAGCGGTGTGTTTTACCAGGGCAGAAGGGAGTTTGGGGCGTTACAGCCCTCCCTTCCCTCTGCACTGCGGTCCCTGTGTGGGGACAGAAGGGACCTGCCATGGATCGTGCTCTCCCCACAGCCCCGGTGCTTCCATCACGGTGGGCTCGGGGATACGCGCTTCTGCTCTACTTTTTTGCAATCTCTGAAGGGATCTTAGAAGATTTTGTGGCTTGGCACAGCATGTTCCTGTATTTCTCTGTGCTCTGGCATTAGGAACCAGAGATCTTCCTTGTTGTCTGCGGGACACTCTGGAAATTGAGCAAAGATGGATTTCCTAGATCTAGGAAAGCAAAACCTCTGCTGTTGAGAGGAGATGTGGATATGGAGTCAGTGCCAAGAGAAGACCTCCTCTTGACACAACTGGCTGTGGGATAGGAGACCATCAGGTGCTTCGGCGCTGGCTTCCAGATCCTGCTTCAAAAGATGCTGCGAGGAGACAACGTTTCACCCTTGCCCCTGGGCCACCATCGTGTCCTCTTGCCTGGCCAGAGTGAGGAGCATTAATCATTAATTAAATGTAAACTTTACAGACTGATGTCGCAGTCTTCAAGCTGACAGTCCTGAATGCTGAGGTCAGTTACAGCACCCAGAAGCCCCAAGAGGTGTTCAGGTCCCATTTTGATATATCTCCAGCCAGGAAACAAATCAATTAAATGCGTAACAAATGAACAGACTCTCCCTATCTACCAGCGTTCAGAAAGACTGTCAGTGAGCTTCAGCACATACTCTGGCCAAGCAGTGTTAAGCTTGGTCTGTTAAAACCATTTTTTCATCACACCTGGCTCTTGTTACTGCAGGTGGGAGCCATCTCTGCGCTGCGCCGTGCCAAAATCTGCGCTCCCGTCTGTGGGATGCTGCACCCCTGATGTACAAACAAGGTTCCTGCCGTCACAGGAGCAGACGGTCCAAGGAAGACATTCACTTCCTTTTCCAAACAAACAATTTGAAATGTCAAGTGAGTACCTACTCATCGCTGGGATGTTTCACAGTCCCTCCAACCACTGTTCCCCTTCCTGCTCCGAGCATCGGCTGCTGCAGGCTCCATGCAAAAGGAGCTGAAATGCAGCCTTTGACAGGTCTGGTGCGTGTTGCCTCCACTCGCATCCTTTCAAAGCCCTTCCAACTGCTCATTCTTTCACCCTTTCAAAGTGAGTTGAGCAGCTGGTGAGAAGACTGGGAAGGGTGAGGTCCTGCAAATGTCTCTTCTGAGGGAATGAGTCGCTAATGCTCTTAAATGGACGTTTATCCTGCACTGAACATTGACAGAAAGTTAATAAAATCACATTTCTAAGCCCCTCAAGCACTTGTGCTTGATGAGAATTATTTCCATTGCAAGCTTTAGCTCTCTCCCTCTGGCTAATTTGCGGCAAAGTTGCTCAAGAAAAGACTGAGCCATGATTCTTCTTACGTGAGCAAAGACGTGCTTGTTCTCCCTGAGTGGAAATCAGCGCTGTCAGAGAGCCAGAAGACGACCTTGGCTAAACTTAAATACTTTCTTTAGTGTGAATGGATACAAAACTAACTTTTGCTCAAATGTCATTCCACTCTTCTGTTGCACAGACGCTTGAGTCCATCTTCCTCAACCAGAAAATAAAAGGCATCTTTGGACCAGAAAGGTGCTACCTCTTTTCTGCAACGTCTCGTGGGACCACACCACTTCCCTTCTGCCTGCGATGGGCACCAGGAGTTTTCTGCCCAGATGAAAACTCACTGGTTTTGCTTGTTTTGTTCTTCTGTTTAGGCAACAGGGGAGGTCCTCCTAAGCAATGAGGCTTCAAAGTCCACGTCACATCTGGACTGGGCTGGATCACCCTGTACCCTGTCTGCTGGGGAGGAGGTTTCAGTAGGTTACACCCAGTGTGACATGCTGAGACTTACAGCTCCTGCCTGGGGGGCGGGAATGAGAAAGAATCCCAAAGCTCGGTGGTTACGGGAAGCTTTTCCACCTTGCTGCTTTGCCTGGTGCCCACGGCCGGCAGCCCTGGTGCCATCCCGCTGGCTCCCAGGCTCAGCCTCGCAGGGGTCGTCCTCCCAAGGCGTGTGGTGGAGCAAAGCACTGTCTGCAGGGATGAAAACGGCTTGTTGCAACATTTTTTTCTAGCTCACATGAAGTCATAAATGGCAAAACAGATGGCTTTTAGGAAACTTGGGCCCATGTTCACATGCCACAGGAAGGCCACACTTGTCACTCGCAGGGGGATTATGGTTCCACCCTCCTCCCGCAGAGAATGTGTGGTTTTATGGATGATACAAAGTTTGGTAAGTGTTTCTTTGAAACGGCTGCTCTTTTTCCTTACGGGCACATAATATTCTTCCTGGTGGCCAAACACAGAATATTTTCTTAATACTTTGCCCATAAAACATTCACTTAACACAGGGAACTCCACATGCCTTTAGGACTCTAACTGAGGAACACCAATTCTGAATAGGGTAGAAACACAGCAGCATTTTAATGTCTGGCAACAACAGCAAAGAGCCAGCGACAAGAAGGGGGCAATGAGCAATGTCTTAGCGCTGGGTGTTTGATTTCTTGCACTGCAACAGGCTTCCTGCTTGATCTTGGATGAAACACACCTCTCTTGGGTCCTCAGCTTGACACCTGTAGGAAGTAAAGATCAAAATGTGTATATCGCTGCATCCCCTACTTTATTGTGAGAGAGAAACAATTTGGAGGCACAAAGATGCAGGAGCTGCACAGATCCCTCTGACACAGAGCATATGGGCTGAATCAGGAGGGACCTTCTGCTTCTCAGGAGAAATTATTGTACACACAGAGACGACGGGTTTTTATAAACTCTGTTGCCTAAAGATGAGCTCCACGATCTGCACGTAGCGTGCCAAATGTGAGGTTTGAAGATTTTGGTTCTTGTCTGTTCTGCATATCCCAATTTCTCCTGCTGAAGGGGAACTTGCCAAGGCTGATGCTGTGATCTGTGGGTTGTACGCCGAGAAGACAGCATGCAAAACCTGCTGCCTCCTCCTGACCTGCTGGGCAGAGTCTGTCCATCCTCAAAGCACAAGAGCCGGAGGGTCCAGACTTGCTGGCAGTGTCAGGCTTCCTGGTGCTCATGGTGTGCTCATGTCTCTACCCAAGTCAGTGTAACAACTTATGTCACCGCTTCTGGCCGCCGTTCAGGAAAGCATCTCTAGGAAAGGACTTGCACTCCTTTGAAATGAGGCTTAAACACATGCTCAGGTGCCTCCTTGAGCAAAGGTATCTATGCACATGATGATGGCGAGAAGGTGGCACAGTTTACCTGGCAAAGAATAGGCAAGTTCCCCACAAGCTGGCATCTTGTCCTCCTCAGGCCAGCATCGTGGTGCCCCAGATCCACAGATTTACCCCCCTGGGCTTGAAGAGAGACCGATGGTGGGACAAATTCCTGTGACCTTTCCAAAGCTGTCCCCAGGCTAGAGATGCCAGGCTTGAAAAAAAGTCATTTGCCAAATGATTTCTTAATGTTTGTGTCTTCGGGTGAAATTTGTCATGCTTTTAATTTATTACAGAAGAAAAGTGGAAACAGGGAAGGCTTTATGATTTTTAAATGTTCTAACATTTATTTCAATGTTTCAGTTTTTATTACAATTATGTTTGTGGCAGAGGAAATTTCTCAAGGCCAAGAGCTAATGTTGCTTTCAGCCACTAATGCATTTTCAATTAGTGTCAGAGAACGCTGAAACTCCTTTCGCTGCTTCAGAAGTGAAGAAAAGCATCTGGCCCACGAGTGTGCAACATTGCCACTCCTATGAGAAGTGAACGGTGCTCAAGTACACCTTCCTTTTACAATCCGTTTCCCTTTACTGGGTCATGATTTTCCTCCGTTGATTTTCTCTTGAGCTGGATTTCTCTCTGCAGGCTTCTTGGTGAGCGTTTTGCAAAAGCCACTTAGTTCTTTTCAGGCTGGCGTATGAGAAGAGATCTGTTCTTTTCACACTGTTCTGACTAGAAATGCTGAATATGCATCTCTGGCAACAGCTATTTTCCTTTTCTGCAACCACATCTGTGAGTGCCAGGTTCCCCGTCGGTGCAAATCAGTGCGGTTCCAGCAGTAGCACCAGCAATGTGCACACTGGTGTCATCAGATGGTCTGGATCTCATTTCAAGGCTGTGTGTTCTTCAATGTGACATCTGAACCTCAAAAAAAATGTTTAATACAATCACTTAACTCCTGATCCCTGGATTTCCTACCTCGGCATTGTTAATAGCTTACATCCACTTCTGGCACGGTGCGGTCCTTATTACGGTCGCGGAAGTCACGCCATCCAGTGAGTTAGATCACATCATGACGCTTCCTTGACCTCTTTGTCAGCACGGGGACAGCAAACCAAACTGACTGTTTAGGTGCCGTTCTTTTACCATTCTGTTTCAAGTAGAAAATTTTGCATGAATTTCAGATCTCAAAAAATAAGTTGAAATGGAAGTACCAACAGCGGAAAGGTGCTTCTTTGTGTTCTGAAGTTTTGCTTGTATAATGCTTTCCCAGTGAACACCTGTTACTTAATTCTTGTGTTTTTCATCTCAAGAATATCTTCCTGATGCCTGAAACGCGTGGCTGGGTTTGCCTTCCGTCGTGGCAGACGGAGCTCGCGCCTTGGCTGAGCGCAGGCAGCCCCTGGTGCCTGGTGGAGCAGGGCTGCGCTGACCCCCCAGCAGATGTGCGCGGGGCTTTGATGTGGCCGATGCCGGCCTGCAGGCAGCCCTGCCCATCCCTTTCATCTGCGGAGCCGAGGCTCCGGGGAGCGCGGATGTCAGACCTGGCCGCACAACAGTCGCCGCTCATCAGAGGGAACGGAAACCCGCGAGTAAACAGCTTCTTCTTGCTGCTCTGGGATCACCTGGAATATTTTGATCCCTAATATTGTAAGTTAAGATGTGACTATATTAAATAAAATGAACACATGTGGTGTTCTCAGAGGTGCACGACATCTTGATCATATTAGCTAGGGCTTACTGTCTATACGTGGTGCGTTAATTCACAAAGAGCAAGTTGGGAAGGAGCCTCCTGGACCGGGATGTGAACTTTGATATGACCCTCTCTCATGGAGCAGAGCTGTTTGCTCCAATATGTGTCCAGACAGGCCGGACTTGCTAAGTTTTTTTCCCAGGCATGTGGATTGGGATGATGGTGGGAGGTGAAAACACCAGAAGTCTTGCATGAGTCCTATCATATAGGTAAAGAAAATAGGGACTAACAGGGGAATAAAACCGGCAGGGCTCTGAAGACTGAACAGCCAGGATGAGGAAAATCAGGAGAGGGAAAATGTATCTCATCCTGGCAGTAGGACAAATGGATTAGCATAAAAATGTAAGGCTACAGTGGGCCAGACTGAAGGTTTAACTACCCCGGGAGCCTGTGGTCAGCTGTAGCCAACACCGCACATCTAAGGACCACAGGGACCAGACTGCAGGAGCAAGGTGAGCGTATGCTCCCTGGGTTGCAGGCAGGTTTTTATTTTATTTTATTTAAAAACTCTACATCTGTTGCTCTGTTGTGTTCCTCTGGTTCCTAACACCATTTTGGGTCACTTCATGCACCAGCGCGCTCAAAAGGGAGACTCACGGGTAGGAGGACCAGCCCGAGCCAGTACCTAACGCCGTGCAGCACAGCACGGCGTGTCCAGGCTTCGTTCCCTGTGGCCGGTGGCGGAGGGAGGGAGCTGTGGGACTCGGGGACGGCAGCATTAGTCACCTCCATACCAAGGCCCTTGGAGCTGTTCCCTGTTTGTGAAATGTTGCGATGAGTGTTTGGTTTCTATTGGTGACATAAATCAATCTCCCTGCCTTGGCGCTACTTTTCCAGAACAAAGAATTCCCAGAAAAGGGGAACCCTGCTGCTGGGTTGTATAATACAAATGTATGATCCTGTTGGCCACATGGTATTTCCAACACTGGATATTTTTTTCTCCAGGATACACCAGGATGCTAATGAAAACAACACATGGAAGACCTCAGGATAAGCCCCAGTGTCTGCTGAAGAGTACATAGCTCTGGTCTGGGTCCTAAAGCAAACACAGATGCATCTAAAACAATTATCAAAGAAAAACAACATGTGACTCGAGAAGGAAAGTCTATATGTGCCTGCAGACTCCTGGCTGGTCTAGGCTGCGGGATTAACTTCCAGACTTTGCATACGAAGAAGCAACATTTAGCAAGAGGAACGGGAGCTGAACGTACAAGTGGCCACGAAGGGGGTGTTGAGCGTTGTTCCTCCTGCTGAGGATGCAGAGGAGCTGCCGTTGTCTCTAGCCGGGGAGAGCTTCCCGCATCCCTGCTTCGTGGGCCGGTGAACCAGAGCGAAGTGCCTCAGCCGTCGGACACCCACCCCAGAGCCATCGGCAGAGGCTGGAATGGGCCTCCTCTATCTCGGTGCTTTGCGAAAACTCCCAACAGAAAAGTGAATTGTGAGCACCCCAGCCAAAAAGAGAAAACAAGTCAAGCCTCTGTTCCTCAAACCAGAGCTCTCTTGTCTGGAGGGGATTAAGGAGCAGCCTGTTTCTCCTGCTGTGAGAGCTGAGGGCAGCCCTGGGATAAGGCCTCCACAAACACCATCAAAATATTTTGACAGACTTTAAAGTGCAATTTCTGCGGGGAGAAATTCCTTCTTCCAGGTTAGATCACAGCAAATGGCAAACATTTTTCTCAGCTATAAAGCTGAATATTTCATGTAGCTTTTTGATGGGCAAATTTTGTACAGGTCACAGGTGGTACAATACAAATATCCAGAAACAGGCCCAAGCAGGCAGATGAGGAAAAAATGTGATTTTTGAGGGGCAATTCATTCAATGGAGAAACCGATGACTGAGCACAAGACTACTGCAAGAAGAGATTTAAAAGCGAGTCCACAACCTAGCAGAAGCCTTCCAGCCCGGCTTCACGCCGCTGTGTGCTGGGTGGCACCGCTCCTGCTGCAGGCGCTGGCAGCTTTCTCCCGTACTACTAATATGGCTTTAATTATATCTGCTGGGTTGGAGTCCTGTAATTTTTCAGAGGAAAACACTAAGGAGCTGTAAGTGGATAGAAAGTATTTGGTTGGGAAGTTGGGAGTTTTTCTTCTTTTTCTTTATTTCTGCCTCAAAAGATCTCTGGCAACATATAAAGTACTTTTCCATTGACATTGGCCATTCAGTATGTTCTTAGGAAATTTCGGTTTGCCTTGTGATATTTGCCAGTTTGCTCCATGGAAAACTATATTTTTGGGCAGGCTGTAGAAATACCCGAGAATTCAGAACATGGATTTCAACATCCCCCAGTTGGAAGAATTTTGGAGTGACAGCAGATCTGTTTTCCAGTCTACACAGGGAGCTGAATGGGCGTCCTACGGCTGACATCTCCCTGCGGTCAGCCTTGTTTCTGACACACCGTCAAACGCTGGAGCTGAAAGCCAGCCCAGGTGTAACCCTGCATTTCTGTGCATCAGGTTTTTACGCATGTGGGGACATGGGACAGATGCTGGTCCAGGAGCCAAACTCAAATTGCCACGAAGCACATCAGACACAGACTGTCCTAAACTGCACAGGAATTTTTTAGCAGAACGAAACTTTAAAAAAAAATTCATTGCTGGATTGTACCTTCTTTATTTGAATACAATTTATTTTACCTTTTCTTTTACCTACTGGCAACTCCTCCTGTTCTGAGTTAATGTGCAGAGTAGAGCATAGTCTCATGAATTCTGATTTCTCCGAGTATATTTTCAACCGTTTCCTATTACCCCTGAAACAAATGGTGTTGTAAGGAGGTTGCTGACTAGAGCAGTGCCAGAGGTGGAATATTCCCAGATGTCCAGCATGTGGTCCCATTTCTCTATCCACTCGAGCACTTTTGGGGATCGCACCTCATACCCCTCCAACGTGCCCCGTGTAGCATTAGACCACCAGTGACTAACTCACCGAATTTCCCAGAGCCTGGACTCACGCCAGTGGTGGCTTAAAGGGAAACCAATTATCTTCACTCATCACAGAAAAACAACTTCTAAGTCCTGTCCATAATTTCTCCAAATACCTCGTTCCTGGCATTTGCTCAAGCACCTTCCCTTGCCAAATAAAGCTCTTCTCCGCAAAGGTTGAGGCCAGTGATGGACCTGGGTGTCTGCGTTTAACGGGATTACGGCTGTCGCAAGTGACGCATCCTAGTAAAATCATTTAATCCTCCTTTTCTGTCTGCTCACCAGTAATTATGCAGACAGGTAATGAAATACCAAAGCACTCGAGCAGCTACAGGTGGGGCTTGGGGTGGAGAGTCGAGGCTTCACGTAACTCGACTTTGGTAATTTACACATATGAGTCAAACAAACAGGAAAAGCTTTCTTGTTATCAGGGGAAAAGATCAGAAATTCTTCAATGAGATTTTTTTGCATGCCAAGAAGTTATAACCGCACAAAACAAACCTTTTTCAAACTTCAAGTAGGATTAAAATTAACTTATTCTTCCCAGCAGATTCCGGTAGCAAACCTGTCTCCTCTCCAGTCCCTCACCTACAAAGGCACTTAGTGACTGGGGAGCAGGAAGGGGACGAATTTTCTCAAATTAAGCTTGAGATAGCAGGTCGCAGCCCATAAAACGGAGTCTGCCCACCCAACTGCTCTCAGCAAAGACTTCATATTTTGGGATCTTTTTTATTGGAGAAATCATGACATTCCTCTCATCACAAGTTTACTCTCTGAGGGCCGCATCCAAAGTCAATAGATGTCGGGAGAAAAGTGCCACGGGCTGGCCTCCGTGGCCATGCTCTTTGCTAGTTACGTGTACGATTTCCAGAGTTCAGGTTTTGTGCTGAACATTTTCTGCGTTGCCTCCCTGAGCCTCGGTGATGTTTTTTTAGTTTCAGCTGAAATGGTTCAGCCACATTTAGGAAAAGGGACTTCCTTTTGTCCAGTACCCAAAAGAAAATAAAAATGCGAGTGATTTTACTACAAATCCCCGACACCAACCTTTGGAGACATACTTGAGTTGGGATGAAGAAGCCATCCAGGGATCAGGAGTCAATGCCATAAAAATCAATGTTTCTTGGGAACAAGTCTGAAAAAACCCCACAAGGCTGAGCATTGTGTTTAGCACGTTGGGATTTATCAGGGGACAGTCCCTGGCACCCGGGGCCGTTCCTGGCATGGATACACTGGGGCAGGACAAGGGCTTTGCGGGCTTAGGCAGGAGATGCAGGTGGGCAGCATCCTCTGTGTCACCAGCACAGCCAGAAAGTGACAAAAAGTGGATTTTTTTTTCAAAGCTTCCAAAAGAGCCATTTGTTCCTGTGCTATCTAAATTTATGAGAGGCAAGCATCCAAATCCCTGGGATTTGCTAATGCCTCACAGCGTATGCACTTTCTGACCAGACTTTGAATATCTGAAATGACTAAATATCAAGAGCAGGAAAGTGGATTGAATAGAGACATCCTAGCCTCGTAAAAATCCCTCCTGTGCCTCTTCTACCCATGAGCTTTAGCACCATATAGCTTTTCTTTTCTTTTTAAAAAAAAAAAAAATCTGTTCCCATATTTAGGTTCCTCTCCTCCTGTGAATCATACTCAGATGGTTTTCGAGGACCTTTCATTCTCTCTCTGCCTCACATGTTAATCCAAATCTCCTTTCTTAATTAAAGTTTTACTTTACAAGAGTCTTTAACCTCCGTTTCCAAGTGGCAAAATCAAATCCAGCTCCTCTTGATAAGGAAAACTCATTTCTGGTTGATTGACAAGTTTAATTAAATACCAATATTTTCTTTTAATTGCTAGATTATTACCAAGACAGCAACTTCAAGGATTATTACGGGTGCGCAGGGGAATGGTACCTAAAGACTGAGCCGCACAACTAGTTCTAGTTTTCTGCTCTCCCTCTCCCAGAAGGGGCTGTATCTGCTTGGTGTTACATGGAGGAGCAGAGTATGGGCAGGCTCCGAGCTCCGATCGTGCTTGATTAAGGGCACTGACCTTCCTGTGCTTAACTGTGGTCCCGAGTGTCCCTATAGGCACATATATGATCTCTCTGTCAGCACACTGAACACCCCCTTCTGCTGGCCGCAGCCTGCAGCCCCGTCGAGCTTGCTGGGGCTTGGGGTTTTTTTTAATTTGCTGAGATACAAGATGTAAGCAGTCAAGCCGTGCCAAGCCTCGGTCCAGATATAGCTCTGTTTACACTGAAAATTGCAATTAATAACCGAAAGATGGCAGGATGGAAACTGCATTATGAAAAACATCCCGTCCGCATTCCTGGGGCTTCTCCGTGTTACGACACTCTGCGGTGTTGCAACACAGTGTTCGTCGCTGGAGAAAGTGGAAAAACCTGGTTATGGGTCTATTGCACCATTGTATGTGCCAATAGCCATTATCTTTCCAAAACCATCCAATGTCTAGAGAAAACAGGGTGGCCATCGCAGACCAGGGATTCTCTAATTAATTCAAACTTCATTCGCGATGAATCACTGCTTATTTCAGTTGCAGTCTGCAAACAGGCATAGGAGTAATCATGTACATATGTGAAGCTTCATGTTCAAGGATTTATTCTTGACACTGATTTTAATAAATTATTGGGGAATAGTAGGCGATTACAGCTGTCTGTGGTTTTTTCAGGTAGTTACACTTTACTTTTTGTTAGATTGTTATTACAGAAAACAACCTAACCATAATAAAAGAGGCTAATAGGTCTCTCCTCCAACACACAACGAAGCCCTTCCCCTGTTGTCCTAATGTTATATGTGGGATATGAGTCAGACATTGGTTTTGTATGAAAAACAGAGGAACAGAGCTGAATCACATGAAAGGTATCACGGTAATGATCTCGGTGACAGGATAAAGCCCCAGGAGCCAAGTCAGATAAACTTCCCTAACAAGACCTTTCACTGTCCTCCATAAACCATATAATCTGGCCTCAGATAGGAAAGCTACTAAATAGCTCTTTCAAGGAGCAATTACATCCCAAGGCTCCCTATCTTGACAGAGATATTGTCATGATGCCAAACTATTCATCATACCCTGTTAAGATGTCAAAGCTGGAAATTCTCTTTCATTTGTTTGTGTATCTTAGGAAACTGTTTATGGTTTCCCATCTATTAAAGAAATACTATTTAATATGTATTAACTGGGCTGTAGTTCTCACATAGTCTTTACCGTAACTTTGATGATATACAGGAATGAGATCTGCTGGGGGGATCCCGATCACTGATCAAAGAGACGGAGGGCCCTTGACGCCTGTCCTAGGCTTCCTGCTGACCAGTCAGTTAAAACATCAAGCCACAAGTTCACTGAAGCAGGAACCGCGTGGCGAGGTTAACGTCACTTATCACGAAAAGCAAAAGAGCTTGGCTCTCTGCCTGGTTCATCCCGACACGGACTGGCAGAGAAGGGCAGGATCATGTCCAGAAATATCTTTTGGAGAGCCATTCCCTTACACATACCTTTGAGATCTACTTCTTTTTTTTTACGCACTTATTTGAAGGATATCTTAACCACAGATTTTCAGTTATGATTCTCACTAGGCACCTTCACCAAATTTGCGCTCACATAACATCAGTATATGGCTGGGATTAGGTTATTATTTCATCTGTTCTTGCTTTTCACAAATAAACTTGAACTCAACGCTGGCAAACAATTCAGATACTCAAATATTGCAAAACTAAGTGGTCTCCTACCCTCCTTCTGAAGTCCCGATTGCCACAGCCCCTGGGTTATTTCTCCACATCAGTGTACCCACAGTGCAGTCCGTGTAATGCCAAGCAAATATCACAGGCCAAAAGTGCTCATGACAGTATTTTTATAAAGTTAAAACCCAAACCACTGACCATTAATAGTTTCCATGAAACAAACTTGACACCATGCAGCACGTTTCCAAGGCAAAGTAAGGGATTTCAGCTATAACTCTCCCATTAAATTTAACAAAAGCTGTGAGACCGACTCTCCACACACATCACTGACTTTAAGATGATCCAGAGGCTCAAAATTCAGCTTTCAATTTAGGTGATTTATTTTGTGACATATTCCCCCATCGCATAACTCCATTCGTGTGCTGTTGGGTTTCTGTTTCATACGCACTCTGGGCTGAGCTGTTAAGCATTTTGGAGCGTGAGCATCTATGACATGCTAATAGGGGTGATCTTCACACAGATTTGATTACTAGGTCTCCAATATTTAAAAATTTCCTTTTCGTCGCTGAGAAGGAGCTGCCTTCAGCATCTCAAGATCCTTTTTCTCACCCCGCTTTCCCTGTCCCGTTGGTGACGCAGCGCTCAGCACCGGTTCCTCAGCTGGCGCCTGGGGCGGAGGGTCCCAGAGAGCCATGCCGGTTCGGGGGTGGCTGCATCCCGCTCCCCTGGCGGCACCGGCGCTGCCCTTCCCGTGGGAACCCACCTTGCAACCTCCAGGCAAGGGCACGTGCACTATTTGGACGGCCAGAGGGGTTATCCCCGCCGAGTCGGAACGAACCCTCAGCTCTTGCTCAATACTGCGAGCGCCGAGTGTGCGAGCGCGGTATCTGATACGCTAATTAGTGAAAATTGTTTCCTTTCCAACATCCTGTTATTTTACCCGCGTGGTGATTTACTGATGTTAAAAATTGGGTTTGGCAGGTGGAGTCTGCCTTGCTGCTGGTAACTGCTAGAAAAGCAGGTGTCTTGTTTCTGGTTTTAAGGGGCTTTTTGTTTTTCTTTGCCTGGATACTTTTTTCTTTTTGAATATACCTTCCCTTCCTTCATGGCTTTGTTCTTTGCAATTCATATCTTTTTTTTTTTTCCTAATCTCTGATCCTGGAATGTTTCCATATTTGACTGTCGCTGGTATTTAAACAACTTCCTAATCTCTAGGATTTCCTTTCCTCGGTAAATCACCTTTAAAAACCCAGCAATCCCTTATTATTTCCTCTTTCATTTTCATTGTTTCATCTATAACAAACAACATTAAATCCAGAGAGCATTTAAGACCGATTTCAATTTCTGCCTGAAAAAAACCAAACATTTTTTCCAGCCTGAAGTAGGATTTTTGCCAGAGGGAATATTTGTTCTCTCTAGTAACAAGGTGACATGGTGCCAGTTCAGTCTAATTTCACGTGGGGCCAGGAAAGATTCATTTAAATGGCTGCAATATTCATTCAGCGTTTCTTTCAGAGAGTGTCCTAAATAAACCAAGAGCTGCGTGATGTCCGCTGCGTTGTTTCCTTCCTCCCAGGGAAATAGGAGGACTGTACTTATTTTCACAGGTAGCAACAAAAGAGACCATCTGCTTGGCTATTTTATAATCAGCTTATTTATCTGCATGCGGTCACTGCAGGAGGCTTCAAACATGCCCCCTGAAGCCGACGGCCGGAGGGGAGCCGCGATGTCTGAGCACTTTTCGGGATGAGGAGCAACGTCCGCCCCTGCTTTTTCCAGCCCATGAGTGGTGCCTCTGGCTGCGCTCGTAGCTCATGTTATTCGCACGCATCGTTATTTGCCAAAGCTGGGCTGAGACCCAAAAGGGCAACAGGTGGGGTGAGAAATCCGCAGAGGGGGCATTGCAAGGGGCAGAGAAGGGGGCAACGAGTTTTCCTGGCGATTAGCTGCCTGCAGCCTTCATAGATGGAAGGAGCCCGGCAGTGTCAATAATTGCAGTAATCAAAGCAAACCACATCTTGCCACTTGCCTAGATGACATTTTTCGCCCTGTACGTGAGAACAGAGATGAATTTTCCGGTTGCGTTTGAAGATGACGATTTCAGCGATTTTGCAAGAGGATTAGTTACACATTTCAGCTTTCAGTGCTGGAAAAGGAACGCGTATGGAAAGGAGAAATTCAGAGCTTTTTGTGACATTTTGAAGAACGCTATGGAGAGCTGGACATAAGTCAGAGCAAAAATGGACCCCGTGTATATCGGATCATTGATACCTTTAAAAGAGCGATTGTGCTTTGAAGTACAATAGGAAAACAGAGATTTTTATCTTGATGAGGTATGAAGATAATTGCACTCGGGCGCTTTAATCAGCATGCTTCAGACTTAAGCAGATGGATACAGAGGGCAAATCTGCGAAGGATGAATTATTTATTTTGGGCACACTAAAACTTTGTCTCTTAAAGGTCATCAAACTTTCAACAGAATTGACAAAGTCTGCTGCATATGTGAATGCGATTAATCTTCTCATTAGTGAGAGGCAACATTTTCTTTTGAACTTGATATGCCTGGTAGGGGAACAAAAAAACAGAACAAAATCATCTATGGAAAAGTACAGCTGAAGAGCATCTGTTTGTCTTACATCTGTGAGTCTGCCCAATTGCTTACCAAAAAATTCAACTGGAAAACTTAGAGCAGAATAATACGTGCTGTCCAGTAGGCACAAATATTTGACATAGCTATCATTTTTAATAGGATTATAAAATTAAAAGCCCCCCAATCACGCAGCATTTATCAATTAGTGTGACGCCTCTTTAGTGGCTGGCTAAGGGACTTCGGTGTCAAAGGCAATAAAAGAGTCATTTACACCCTGTACCAGAAATCAGCAGTGAATAAAGAAGAAAGAAATGCCATTGTTCATAATTGACTTCAGTGAGACTGCTCGCATGAGTAAGCTTAAACACACGCAGGAATGGCTTTAAACGATTTACGATACTTTGCATTTAAATCAGACATGGGTCAAAACTGGGCCCCCAGCTTGAATTTATCCATCTGGATCCTGATCCGTGGGGCCAAACTTTAATTTCTGAGGTTACGTTGCGTTTCAGATGACACGGGATGGTTGTCCGCAGCGGGCTGGGGCCGCGGCTACGCTGCCAGCCCCCGCAGCTGGAATTTCCAGGGGGATTTCGCACGAGTGAACTGGCTGCGTGCCCGTGTGCCAAAGGGGTCTAGGGGCGAAGGTAACTCAGACTCTTCCCTGCCAGCACAGGGAATCAATGGAGGAAATAAAGAAAGAAACCGCATTATTAATGGAGTTAAGTAAACAGATGAAGGCTCATGAATGATTAAAATATTGTGTCGTTCGGTGAAAGAGGCCTCCATTGGGTACACTGTAACGTGGGACCACAGACAGCAACGTTGTCAACAAAAATTTTGACGAGGCCTCATAGTGTTTAGGATCTGTTCCCTGTGCTGTGGGTGCCCCAGGAGCAACTGAAAAACTCATTTCATGGTCTTCCCCAACATATAAAATAGGGATAATAATTATCTTCCATTTTTTTCAAAGTACTTTGAAATACGCAGATGAAAAACGCTCAAGGTAAGTTATGTGGCACTAGCTATTTCCAATAAAAAGTAGTTTCTATTATTAGAGAGTAACTTATTTTTGAATAGACATTCATTTAAAAAACATTTTACGTGATCGCTTTTGCATAAACCCCCTTTAATCTATTTGCAGAAGGCAGAAAATGCTCTGCGATTTTTCAGTCAAACAACTAAATGAGCTAATTAGGGACAGGACAAGTGTCACTCCATCAGGCTGCTTAGTGCGTTACAGTAATCCCAACATTCAGGACATTTGACATTGACAAATGCCTGAAGAAATCCTTCACGGAGGGATGGAGAGAGAAGGAAGAGGAAGAGCTGCACAGGGGTGGGCATGGCTGTGGCAGCAAGAGCCGCCAACTGGGAATTTGGCCTTTTTTTTTCCGTGAAGACGTGGCCGAGGCTGCAGAGCAGCATCCTCCCAGGTCGGGAGAGCACTCCGCTCTGAGCACCGGGTTACCCATTCAGTCCGATCTGCCAGTAAAACCAGCATTACTGGAGGCAGAACCAAACTGGCTGCACAGATTTTATGGAAAGATGTTATTCCTTCTAAAAGAGTAAACGAACAGGAGCTGATTCGGTGTCTGGTTTCCATTTTACCACTTAATTCCTCCACAGAGAGTAAATGTTTAATCCTCACAGCCTAAACCAGAGCTGACCTCCCCGTCTCCACCATCTCCTTCAAAACACCCACCAGACGCTTCTGAGGGAGGAAGGATGAGGACACGCCATGTAGGCACCCAGGGTTCAAAAATACGGATAGCATCTTCATGCGACTGTCAAATTAAGGACATTATGTGACTACTCTATGTGAAGGGGGGCAATTAATTTAATCAAATAACTGATAACGCTTCTCAAAATTACATCTCTTCTCTTCATCTTCTCAGCTTAAAAATCAATAGGAAATTACAGTCTGATGTACCTGAATATTAAAACTCAGAGATTCGTGTGGAATAGGAAAAAAAACTGAGATCCTGGCAATTACTCAGATGACACCGTTATTGAGTTAATGACACAGACCTGAGTTGATTTTTACTCTTGGTGTGGGGCCAGAATAATATTAATGGTTACTTTTGCAACTCTAATGACAGCACAGAGCCTTCATTGTGCTCAGCAAAAGCAAACATTTTAACAAACGGTACCTACTTTTTAATTGCCTGGACCGCAGCCTTACAGCTTCGGCGCACGACATACACAGGTTTTAACGTAAGCTCCTCTCTACTCAGGAAAGTATTTCAAGATGCACAAAAGTACCTTTTTTTAATCAAGAAGCGAGCAACATAAAAGGCCGTGTCTATGCGCTAGCTTGCCTTTCATAAATAACTACTCCGCAATAGTTTCTGAAATACAGTTGCACAAAAAATGCTGCAGCTGTTTCAAAAACCGGCATCCAACCTAAGTGCTGCCATAAAGAGAAACCCAACCTCCTAAGAGGAATATGTCGTAGAATTTTTTGGACTTTTAGGCTTAAATGAAAAGCCCTTGGGCGCTTCATTTGCAGTGATATGGTTTAGATGGGGAAAAACCTCAGCAAAGCACAGCGACAGCCCGGGCACCCCAGGAGACGGGGCAGGGTGAGCTGGCGTCAGTCCAGCTCTGCTGCCGGCGTGCTCCAGGTCGGGCATTTACACGGGTACTTACAGCACCCTCCGAAGACTTAAACCAGCCTCAAAACGACAAAGCCAGGAGAGATGTGGCATCGTTTGCCATGGAAAACCGGTCTGAAAGGAGGATGCTGAGCATCCTCTGTCCTGGAAATCCCCCAGCCCCGTGGCCGGGCACGAGGCAGGGATCTCCCTCACCACTGGCCTGCCCCGCGACTCTCCAGATTTATCTGCGGCAGAAACCTAGGACAGAAACACTCAAAACTCAACTCTGAGATGCTGCGCATCTACCAGGGTTACAGCAGTAATCAAAAGAGTGAAAGATCTGCTGCCAAGTATCATGGCGTGGTGTTATTTGCAGGGTGAGGGCTGAGCAAAGCAAGCTTCAGAGCCTGTGTTCTTTGCAGAGATTTTCTTTCTCAAGAGAAGATTGTAACCAAACTACCCTGGGAGGAGAAGAGTCTTTGAACAACGTACTTAATAAAATCCTGAATTTAAATTTAAACACACACACAAATCATTTCTGAATGTTTATTTCATTTCACAACGGGAAAATCCCTCTTCCTTCGGGTAGAATTATTACCTTTTAATGGGTACCAGAAGATTTGTTCATTGCCATGATTTTTCCAGGATTTTTCTTCCTTTGTGTGCCCACGGTGTTCCCCTGTTTCGCTCTTTGCAGTACTCCCAGGAACGTGCCCTGTATTCACTGGGACAGACAACTGGGTGGTTTCAGCAGCACCTGAAATTTCCAGCCAATCTAGGCAATCTAGGCAGCGATTTTAGACCGGAGATTAGAACTAAAGTAGAGTCAAAACCAAAGGGATAAAAGCTAAAGTGTTGTTATTATTAGCAATTTCTTTGATATAAGGTGCGGCACATAACAGAGGATGACTTTATGATTTATGGGCAGTTTGGAGGTACCACATCTGGGCTGTCTGAGGTTCCTCTCTAAAAAGTAAAAACAAACGGGTGTGACAATTTGCGGACTGAGGTGACACACAGCCTATGAATTCTGGTTGTGTTTTCAGCATAACCACTAGGAAACGTGATGTGTTCCTGGTGTGGGCATGCAGATCCCCCACACTGGAGAAGACCTTCAGCCCCCGGGCTGGGATTCAGGAGCAGGGAGCGCTAAAACAATCCCTCCGCCAACGAGGGGCTGAGCTGGGAAGCCAGATTGACTTAATTTATTGCATGGAGGAGGTCTGGAAAGTGGAAAATTACCCAAGGCTGAACAAAGAGGCTCAGCCGTAGCCATGGGGACACACAGAGGGGCCCAGCACCACCCAGGATGACTCTGTCGGGAGGAAGGACACACAGACATGCTGCTGGAGAGGGGGAGCCGGCTCTGCTTTCGCTGGGGAACTGGCGTGGTTAACGCAAGCTGAGCTGGGCAGGGACAGAAGCTGTCGGCTATTTTAAGGAGAAGTCATAAGCTGCAGGATAAGGATCTTGCACAATCCCAGAAGGGTTTGACCCTTATGAATACACCAATATATGGATCAGTAGTACCATATTTAGGCACCATAAGGTTGCCCAGATTTTCCCCAGCCCCACAACTGAGAGCTATGGGGAGCAAAAGCAGCAAGAGACGCACATGCAGGTATGGGAAACCTGATATAACAGCCAGGACCTCTTGTCTCCTTTCATTTAAATGAAGTAATTTACTCTCCTAAATCCCATCCTCACCAGTCTGCTGGCACAGAAAGGACATTCCCATTTATTCTATGAGATACTCAACACTGTGGTTTAAAGAAAAATCAAGGATCCTTACCCTTACCTTGGTGCCCTGGTCAACCCCAGCATTGTAATAGGATTTCATTCGATTGCTGGAACAATTTTTTTTCTTATTGGTAAACCAGACTTCCCTCCAGTTACCACCTGCTTATCATCTGTGTGACACAATATTTTTTTAATCAAGAAATTCTTTTTAAATCACTTTTTTGGTCAAGGCTATCATTGCTTAAGAGCGGCAGTTGACAAACAGATTGCAGTTACAAACCCATGGAAAATGGGCAACGGGAGATTAACACTCTATAAAGGATGAGTAAATGCATGGGAACCTGTTAAAATGGTAGGAAACCAGGAATCATGAAGACACGCCCCAGCAGCATCCAGAAATCTGTTTTTAACGTGCTTTCATCCGTACCGGCGAAGCCTCGCCGTGCCCCGGTACTGAACCCTTCCGTGCTTGCACGCAGCCGCGCCGCGGAGGGAGAGATTTATTTATGCTGCCTGGGAACAAACTCCCACCCTTGCTTTGAAGTCGGCCGCTCTCCGCACGGCCGCGGAAGCAGCTCCCACGGCCCGCGTCCCTGCAAGCCGTCGGAGCAGTCGGGATCTGGAGATAATCTTCCCTGCCCAGACCCACTTCAGGAGGAGTTTGCAAACATGACATTTGATTTTATCTGCCCGTTTGCACTTTAGGGGTGTAAGAGAAGAGGACACAGAAAAAAGCTTTTCAAAACCTCTCTCTTTTTTGGTGTCGCTACTAATACCAGACTAATAACCAGTTTTAGGGTTACCTAAAACTGTATCAGCCTACACAGAAATCTCAGACATAGATTATCTTATGGAGATATGTTATGTAGAACAGCAGCCAAATTTCTGTTCTCTGTCAAGCTGATGTAAATCTAATTTTATGCAGCTAAATTATGGGAGAAAGATAAATTCCCTACATGCACGAGCTTTATTCCCAAGCCTGGGAGAGAAGAAGCTGCCTGCGCTTAACTAGTCTGCGGCCTGACCTCGAAGAAGAAAAGCTTAAACACAGAGCACGTCCTGGCTGGGAGTGAGGGACGGCGCTTAACAGGCAGGAATCACGGTGCTGCTCTAGTTGAGCTGCTGAAGTTTTAATCATTGCTAGGAACGCAATTAGTCACTGTCATTAAGCAGCCAAACAGACCAAATGTCAGATTGGAAATATTAGATGTTTTCTTAACAACTTGAAATATTCCAGAACAAACCTGTTTGGGGTATATTATTCCTACCGAGTTGCCAAAATCCCTTGGCTATCGCAGACCTGCCAGGAGCCTGGAAGGGTATGGGTAGGTGACCTCAAACCCAAGCATGGAAGAAAAACCCCCAAGTGACGCCCTGGGAACCACGCGAGACGCTTGAATCCGTAAGGTTTTTCACTTGCAAGAGGACCTTGGGTTTTCAAGAATGTAGAGAACGTGTTTCAAAGCCCTTTGCTACTTTACGGTTAGAGGCTTACTGAGAAACAGGGAAATGCACTGGGGGAGCGTGGTTCCCCCGGGAGCCACGCAGGGGTGAGATCCCCTGGGGAAACCGGAGCGGTCGGTGCTGGGGGAGCCCCGATGTGCTGTAGGCAGCTGCCCCCGCTCTGCCCCACTCCAGGTTCCCTTCCCAGCTAATTTGGTCTCTGGGTAGTCTCATGCTGGCTGATGTACAGGGTGTTTTGGACACCTCACCAAACCCACAGCTGATTTTTTTTGTGGTCAAAGAGTTAACTCAGGCCAGGGTTGCTGCAGGGTGTGGGCGGTGGGACGTGCGCTGGTGCTGGGCGTCGGGGAGAGGCAGCGTTCCTGGTTGTTCCTGGGGCTCTGTTTCTAGAAGCCGCATCCCAAAAGCAGGCGAGGAAAGCTGAGGGAAAGGAGAACGCTGCAACCTGCCCAGACCAAAGAGATCTTAAGAAATATGTGGAGCCCAAGCACGGGAGGCCCTGCCAGGACTGTGATGTCTCATAAATGACTAGGGTTTTAACGGCTTAGGACATAACCCACGAAGCAGCTTCCTTGTCCCGTATCCGGGGCACCAGGTTCTCCCCACGGCTTTGGGGATCCAGCAGCCCAGGCCGTCGGAGGAGGCGCGTTAGCGGAAGAACCGCACTCAAAACATATTTCCTGGAAAATGATGATTCCCACATGGTCTTAAATGCCTGGAGAAGCTCCCACTCCAGCCTCGCATGCTCCAACGGTGCTCGCTGGCTTCAGCGCAGGCAGCACGGGATGCTGAGCTCCGGTGCCTCTTTGCAGGACCAGGATGAGCCCAGGGGAGAAATTGGGCTGGGGGCTTCGTTTGAAGTGAGGCTGTGCTAAAAATGAGCGTGCAGATCCAAGTCGAGACGTGGGACACAGCAGCAGGACCACACAGCCGAGAAGCCCACGTTTCTAGCACAGCTGCTGAGATGCCTCCTCACTGTGAAGGTGACAGGGAGGAATCCACAGCTGACATATATACATCTTTTTGCTGGAGCATTTCATGTCTTTTCTCAGGCAGTGTGACTAATTATGTGAATTTAAAAAAAAAAATAATCACAGATTTTGCCAGCAGACGTTAGACTTAAAAAAAAAAAAAAAAGGCAACCTACCAGGGGACAATTCACATGACCAACCAGAAAAAAATGGTAAACAGCTGTGCCTTGACATCTGTACTGCAGAGTTGGATGCTGCAAGAAGGCGTAAATGACCAGAATAAAAATTGCTGATAGCTCCTCTATTCAAGGCCAGACCCCGCTCGGGGGCGGGAGGGACCCAGGAGTTGGGTAGGCTCCTTTCCTCTCCCGGGACAGAGAGCCACTTAGGGCGGGATTGATTAAAAGTGACATTTCTACTCAAAGTGCATTTGTCTAGAAAGGTGCCGAATCGAAGTGCAGAGGTTCAAGCTCTCCTTTGGTCCATCACCCCTCTGCTGATAGCTCCTAGATGGCCAGTCCTCGAGGGGATGTGGCATTTTGAGCTGCAACCAAAGCCACGGCAAGTGCCTGTAATGTTTTTGTCCTTAAATTACAGAAATGGAAACCTATGACATCTGTTTGCTTCTCACATTCCCCCCTTTTGGCTGGCTCCCTCCCAGACAGAAAGAGTCCGGCAACGAGGACTTTGCGCAGTCCTGGCGAATGCTTCTTGCCCCTAGGAAGCTGCGTTGCTTCGCTGGCCCCCGCTCCCATTGCAATCAATCAATCAGAGTTGTCTTTAGTTCCTCAACCTGGAGGAAGGAGATTACATTAGATCCTGCGTTCTCAAACCGTTTTATTCGAACAGTGACACGCTAGACTTCGTTAGCCTGATGGCTCAAAATCAAAAGACAACCACCCTCTCCATTTATTTTCAGTTATTAAGCCCATCTCATGACAGCTAGGCCATGACTCCTCCATTTTGAATATTTATGGTTTGTTTTGCTAACAGGACAGGAGAGAAGGAGAAGCTTGTGGATCACTGGCTCGTCCTGCTTCCATTTACAGACCAAGGCCAATAGGTATCTACAAAACGCCCTGATGCGGCTAAATCGATCCAGCAGAAGGATCTGGGCTATATTACCCCCAAAGGATTTCTTAATATTGACATAAATGCCTGGGTTTTTTAAATAACAATTGCAATTCCCACGTCCCGGGTGACGGCCATCTGCACAGGGCAGTGCCGCAGCATCGCGCCCGCACAGCCGGCGTCTCAGGGCTGCGGGGCCTCCTCGGTCGTGTCCCTATATCAGGTCTGAGCTTTGCCAGCACCCCTTAAAAGAAGGTATTTTTAGGCATCCAAAAGAGCTGAAAGCGTATTTACTCCCCATACACTTTTTTTTTTTAGATGACAGAAGTAATTCATGCCCTGTCTGTTGAGACGCAATAAAATGAATTTGCTGAAAATTGCAATTTAAGCCTATTTCAGGTAAGCTGAATTAATTAAAACAGTGAGTAAAGCCAAACAACAAACATACACAGAATTCAACCCAAAGCAATCTGAAACAGCCAGTAAATACCTTCTCATTAGCAGCAGGGAAGTTTTTTCTTGGACTCTTCTAAAAAGGACCTTGAAAATAGATGAGTATGTTCAAATAACATATTCATGTTCATTTGTCAGTATTTCTAAAAAGAAGTAAAAGTATTTCCAAAATTACCTATGATGTATTTTGTTTCAGCATTTTCTAGAAGAAATAGATCAAGTTTTTAACCTAAAAAAATACTTCTTCTTCTTTCCTTTTTGAAAGGGAAAAAAGACCCTCTCATTTGAAATGCCTGGAAACAATTTTTTCAGCAGTGTTTTAGATCTCTCAGCTAACTGGAAAAGTTGCTTCGCTCTGACTCTCTCTAGAGAATGTATTTTGTTATCATTAATTAAAAAAAGGGGCTGAAGACCAGACTACCGAGTTTGCCTCAAAATCTCAGCTTGCATAAATCAAAGGAGAGCCATAAAAAGGGACTCGGTGGTTTACATGAGCTGCGAATCTGTCCCATTTTCACTATAAATATGTGCACCGGAATGGCACGTACACTTTCACGTGCTAACGGCAGTGTCATATTAGTGCTGTGAAATCACAGTTGTGAGCCGCAGACTTTAAATGTCACTTGGGTAAAAGGATTTTAGAACAGAGCGCATAAGTTTTGAAAACTTGCTTTTGGCTGGAGGATGAGGAAAACGGACAGTCCTTTCCACTTCTTTTATTTTTGACTCCTCTGTCAATACTGACTTGCTGTGGCTTATCGCATAATGCGGCTGGCGACTCTCCAAACCCTAGTGAAACCAACTGAGAAAATCACCGTGAACATTTCGGGGCTGGAATGATGAGTTTGGGTAATGAATATTTTAAGCTCCTTTGACATTTGCAGCGTTCGTTCCCAGAGCAGAGATGGATTTAAAAGACAAGTTGAGGATCCTGGCGGGGTCTGACGTCACCCGAGCTGTCGCGCTCAGCAAAACCATCTAATTACACGAGTGCCAAAGTCCTGCAAAACCTGCCGTTCCCGCGGGTTGGAGCTTAGGAGTTAACTCAAGTCTCTTCTTCGGATCATCTCCAGCTTTGCATTTTGCCTGTAGTGTTGTTCTACCTCTTGAGGTATTTAATTAATTAAGCACCTTAAGTGCTGTTAGCTTCCCGTCAGATGGAGCACTTTTGTTGCTAGATGTGGCTGAGCAGCGGACGAAGGTATCTGGGTCTCTGAAGTTTTGCTGTTTTCCATTATTCCTTCAATCCATTGATATACCAAGAGGAAGGAGAGCTGTATCTGGACCTTGGAGATGGTCTCTCCCACAGCACTGCCGATTGCCTTGGGAAACCTCCATCGTCCCCAAAAGGCAGACTGCATCTGATAACCCATGGGCTTGGGCTTCAGTCCCCAGACTTTTACCAAGTGTTACACCATTTTACATCATCATAATTAAGTGCTTTCTTTTCCCCCCACTTTGTGGGCTTGAAAGTAGGCACCTAAATGTATATATAGGCATGTAACGGCACGGCCTGATTTTCAGAGGACCTGAGTACTGCAATCTCCATTACTTTCTGCATTAGGTCTCTGAAAAAGCAGTGGCCGATGTTCCTCTACTCTGTATTTCTCCCCTGTCTTATTTAAGAGTGAAAACAAAAGAGAAGGGAAACATCTGTCTACTTGCATAACAAAAACTGGTGCAAGTAGCTTTACCGTATCTGCGCTGACCCTGCCGTACTGCACACCTTACCCATGTTTACCATATTTGCATGGACTTTTCCAAGCCGAATGCTCTGCACAGTTCCCAAGCCGTGAGCGTGTTTGCCTCGGGTAGGAAACAGCATTCAGGCTCACGAGCCTGCGTGCCCCGGTCCCCCCGGTAACCCGGAGCTATCGTTGGGTTTGCCATAGCATGTCACTAGAAAACAGCGACGGGAAGACTGGGAGTGGGCGAGGTGTTTGTGTCTTCTGAGCCTCGAACAAGACCAAAAAAAGAAAATGAACTCAAAATAGATGCTCCTCCCGCAGAGATGGGAGATATTCCTCCCTGCAATGTGGGAGTCATCTAAATGTGAGGAAGACATCCTGCACAAATCTTTAAGGTTGGAACTAATCTCGTATTTCAGCTCTGTAATCTAGGACCATTAAATATTTATACTGTTGGGATACATGCAAAGAAAATTAATACCGGTTCAAAAGAAAAGGATCAAGCTGGGAAGGAGGTTAAAAGCAAAAGAGAACAAAATATCAAGTTGGATTTTCTTTCCATTTTTATTCTCAGCTCTCCTTCTGCTAATGTGTTAGTTCACCCTCAATACCTCTGACAATACCAGCTGCTTTGATCCCAAAGGCTTATTTGCTCCCTCAGTCAGCAAGTTTGCAATAGCTTCAATGAACTCCAAAAGGTTCAAAGCCCAATAGAAGGAGACAAAATATACTTTAAAAAGACACGAAGTCAGGAAGGCATGTGTTCCATAATGACTTTCCTGGAGGCTATATCTCTTCTTCCCCCCACACACTCCTCCTCATCTACCTTCCTTCTGTTTCCTGGCTTAAATTAGACTGTAAGATCTTCTGGATAGTGACCGCATCCTTCCTGTGCAATGGGCCATGATCTTCACTGGAGCCCCTGGTCAATCCTGGGACTAACTTTCCATCTGTTGTCAAGGGTACCTCTTTGGTCCATTAACAAATAGCAAAACAACCAGAGCAAAAAAAGCCGGTTCGCACATGATGTATTAATTCTCATCTCCCCACTGCTCGTTTCTCATCTCCAGAGACTCTTTTTGAAATGCAACGGGTATTTTGCGCTTGTGCCAATGCAGTGGAGAGGCTGCGGACAATCATAACAAGCCCAAACAAGTTATGGAAACTGCAGGGACTGCTTTTATACACAGCGTAATTTATTACCTGTTGCATGTTGCTAGTGACGGGGTTACGTCTGTCACAGCCTAAAAGGAGGAATAAGGAGGTGCCACACAAGCAGGATATCGCACACGTTACTGAGTGTCCTAAGGCTGCAGCTGTGAAAAGCAACTTGTCCTGAGTGTAGGTGTGGGGAAGGAGGAACAAATGCAGTAGCGATTAATCTTTTTTCTTTGAACAGAATGAGGATTTTTGTCTGTGACAGCAGTGAGATCAAGGCCATGTTTTGCCTTGAGTTATGTCCCCTTTTCACCCTCTTTTTGTATGGCGATACCACTACTGCTTCTTCCATATGCTGCAGACTTCTGCCCTTCTCAAGACTTTCTCCGAAGTCGAATGCTAAGGACATAACCAGATAGCTTTGCCAGGCTCCCTGGACTTCAAATGCCGCACGTGAGGCCGCACAGTTTTAAAACGTGACTTCTCCAACATTGCCATCCTGCAAAATGCCCACAGAGGGTAATCGCTGCAACAAACCTGAGACAGTAACTTTCCCACTAAAGGGGGGAGAAAAAGAAGAATCGAACATTGTGTTTGCTGCCAGTGCTTGAGCCTGGCTTAAGCTGCTCGTCCCACTTTATCTCCTCCCCGGCACGCAGCAGCACGGGGAGCGGCCAGGCTGCCAGCATCGCCAGGCGAGCGGCGGGATGCGGACGGGCCATCACCTCCCCGAACTCCCCCACTGGCCTGTCTGCAAGAGAGGCCACTCTCCTGTTTCCAGAATTTGGGGAATCTGGTTCAGATTAAAATAAATCCCACCTATTTTCTCACTAGCAAATCAAGGAGAACTGTCTGTTTTGTTTACTGGCAGAACATGGATTGTCAATTTATAATTGTTTGCATTTCAAGTAAATTGGTTCTATGGGGAGAGGTTGCTTGTATTCCTGAAGGAAGGCAGCATCTCCCCTTCCCCTTGCGATGTGAGGGGAATGATCTGGGGAGTCACTAAGTCACCTCATCTGGGGTCCAGCATTTTGTCACGTCGCTCTGCCCACACACATTGCCAGTTAGTACCGACTTCGATTCATTTCAAATATAACCTCTGGTCATTCGGTTTGCGTAAAGGACAAACGCTGATCCATGAAGCTTTGGCGTGCAAGGCAGGGGGATGCTGCTGGGAGATGGCCACAGGTGGAATTATTTACTCACAGCGTAGTTTACAAGTGTACAAAAGAAATCAGCAGCCCCAGCCAACACCAACACACTCTTGGGACCAGTTACGCACACCAGGATCACCCACCTGAGAGGTGTGAATGGGAGTCAGGCTGCCATTTACCTGTCCTGCCTGGGTATCTACTTCAGGAAGACTGGAATTGCACACAGAAGTGTCTACTTCTGTTCCCTGATCACAAAGCAAGCTTAAAACACCCAGCACAAATGGAAGTGTCATTTTTTGACCAACTGACTCCCAGCCCAGGTCCCAGTTTAGGGGAGACCTGGCCACGTAACTGTTCTTTACGTCTTTAAAATCTTTCCTTTGGCCTCTGCACACCCTTAGTCCTCAGAGGTCAAAGCAAAGAGCGTTCAGGTCACAGTGACAAAACCCAGTGCATTTCTGCACAAACCCTTTCAAAATCTACAGAAAATTGGATGTGCTTATATGTATCTCTGCTTATACCCACTAAGGGAACAGTCACAAGTTAATCTGAATTCATTAGTCATGTCCCTGTGTGCAACCTGACTATTTCCAAGCATCTTTGTCAAAACAGCCTCTGATCAACAACCATATAAAACCTTCTGCACGTCAAACACTGTCTAACTCTCCTCTTCTAGAAGCAATTTCTGTAGTTGATCTTAATCCAAGGCCTTCCAGCAGTAGAAACTTACTATGTATTAAAAACACATGTAAATCTTTGGTAGATTATGTCCAAAAATGCTGAGAACAACAAACATTTGTATTCGACCAGTAGCCACCAACTTTGTTATAAATATTTATATAGGAAAACAGGCACAAAATCTTTGTTTACTGCACAGCGAAGCATACAAACTTAAGGAATTTTTAAGTGTATATGCAGCATTCATCAGCTGAAAATCTGTACTTGACGTGACAAATCCCAGGTTTAGTTACACTCAGACAGTTTGATTCTCCTGAATTGAATTCAGGGATTCTACGTCCTTGCTTGCAGCAAAGAGGAGCTCTCATGGACTATTCCCAACAGCGGCCATGTAAATGCACTAAAGGCTCCCAGCTGTACATACATCAAGTCAAAATGTGACTGTACAGCTCCAGCTTTACCCAACCTCATTCCTTGGGTTTACGTTACATTCACATCACAGTGCTTCAGTGCAGACCAAAAGGTCTTCACGGGCAGGACCGTATCCTTTTGATATTTTCATGAGGTGCTTATGCATTAAATGCAATGTGGACAAAAATAATGGTTGAGAATACAAAGGGAGTCAGAGTCAGCAGACACTTCCCAGCTTGCATATTTTCCACGTGCATTGCATGGCCTGGCTGCCAGAGCGAGCTTCTGGGGCGAACCCTGCTCCTCGGGATCCTCTTTCCTCTGGTTCACGCCATGAGCTCTCCCTCAGGCCAGGGCCCCTGGGCTTGCCCAAGGAGTTTTGGGAGAAGGTGCCAGCCCCACTTTCCTCTCCCTTGCCGCAGGGCAGGAGGACCCAGCTCCTGATTCCAGCTTTGCAAAGGAGCTGGAGATCAATCAGTGGGATGGCAGGAGATGGGCACCTCACCAAAGACACAGATCCGAGAATAAATCCTTACCAATGTCTGTGGGCTTTGTTGGTTTCTCTCTCTCTTTCTCAGTCTGTTGGTAAGACAGAGAACTTCATACATTTGTGTTGGTTTTTTTCCCAGGATTCTCAAGGAGCAAGAGAATTTGGGGGCAGATACAATCAGCTTGCCATCCGTCAACCAAGTAAACACCTAGGGAGAGTGAGGGTCAGAGATCAACCCACAGACGAGCAATCATTCCCTTCATCGCCAACATTTTTCTTTTCATTTCTAGGATCTTCCCTACAGCAAGATGCTTCAGCAGATCCCAGCTTTACTTCCCCAAGCAGCGGGTGTAGGTGCTAAAGCAAGGAGGTGAGGCAGCGTGTCCGTGGGGGGACAGGGATGTGAGTACTGTCACAGCCAGGGTGACCTGGGCAATGCCCTCGAGAACCAGCTGAATCACGAAGTTAGACTTTAATGCATACAAAATTAATGGGGAAGGGAATATTTTTTAACCCTTCATTTATAACCACAGAGTGCCTTTAAATGAATGGGTTTCCCCTCGATACCGTTCCCAGGAAACAGCCAAGTGAACCCAGCCCCTTGGAAAGAGAGGGGAGAACACTGATGAACATCTGATCTCACATAGGGACAGGCTAAAAAAATTAAACCTTTTTCCAATGGTGCAAACAATGAACTGTAAAAAACATAAAATAAGCTGCAGATGATCAAACCTGGAATATTTCACATTATATGTAAGGAGACAAGGTTTGCTAAAGGATTTAACTTTTCCTCAGTACCCTGTCCTACCTACTCAGTTTCTCTATTTCCTTTGGATTTCATAATCTTGATGATTTCCTATTTTGGATGCAAAGAAACAAGTAATAGTCACTTAGGGAAAAACGTATCAAACGTAGGAGAGGATTTTTTTTCACTTCTGCTGCTTAATAACTTTAGGAATGTAGGTCAACCTATTTCTTTCTCTACTTCTATTACATTAGTGACACATGTAGATTTTAGAGAGCTCCATTCCCCATGTTCCCCAGCATCTTTCTTTTTAAATTGCATGAACTTAAGACAAGGTTTCTTGGGACCCCCCCAAACCAGTGTCACATACGGCCTGGCATGGGATTGGGTCGTGCTTTGAAAAGCTCTTTGAGACCCTTCAGCCAGAAGAATCCCACAAATCCAAGGCATCACCAACCAGTCATCCTTCCTAACCCTGTGGCCAGTGTGGGTTTTGGCCCGTTGTAATTCAATACCGTGTTCAGAGAAAACCCTCGAGCATCCAAAAAGCAGCACATATGAAGGAAAGGGACAGCGGGAACTCACAGAAAGGCAGCAAAAGAGAAAAAAATCTGGTGCCTCTTAAAGACAGCAGAAGAGCCCGTCTTCAGGGAGAGTGCAGAGGGTATCCCGGAGGTACTAATACTCACACACCAGGCACCCAAGGGTGCTGAGCAGGATGGGATCAAGCCACAGGCTGCCTCCCCTCTGCAAGTGGCAGGCAGGGCAGAGCCAGACAGAAAGCGAGCCCTGAAAAGCATGCTTAAAGATCAAGCACAAAGGATTAAATCCCACCCTTGTAAGTAATAGCTCCCTCTCTCTCCTTATATCGTTCCGTAGAGAGCCTTTTCTGTCAGAAATACCTACTAACCCTCGGCATCTGCTAGCCAAAAGGATGCTGTCAGGGTAAAGGAAGAGCTCCAATTAAACCCAGCTCCCAGCCTAAGTTGAGCCCTGGCGTGGAGCGGCTGCATCCACCGCATGCCTCTGCTCAGCCTAACTCCCGGGGTCCCCCTTAGCCCCCCCGTCACCCCTCAGAGCAAACCCTGCCACCTGGCACAGGCAGCTGTGCGCCCATCCCACCCATCAGCACCCCTTCCCACCCCAAATGCTCCTTGCAGATAAAAAGGGAACCGTCCCTGCGTTCCTCCTCCCCACAAATGTTTATGAGCCGTGGCAGAGTGGGAGCTGCAGGGAAATGTTCACCGACCGCCTTCAAAGCAAAATTTACGGTTATTGAGTAATTCAGTAACTCTTGGTCTGATCCCTGAGAAATGAGATCTGGCCAACTCCTTCCATGGTGGCAGCAAGATGTTAATGAAAGAATTATATCAACAGCTCTTGGGTTGTCTTCTTTATTTATACTAGAAGCTGGCGATAGATGCAATTACAGTAGATTAACTTTGGCATAGCTTCAGCATGAAAACAATATACCAGGGCCAAATTTTATTCCAAGTATAATATATCTATTGCCCTGCCTGCGTTTCTATTTATTTTGTTTGGACTGACAGACTTTAATTCAAAGAATGTAATTACAACATAACTTGCCACTAGGTTTTTTCAAGACTATATTACTCATTTGAAGGGAAAGTAAGTTTACTTCTCATTGAGTTTAAATATGAAGGTTAATTTTCCTTGAGCTAAAGGAGTTTGGTTTTGTCTTGATTTCTATGCATTTGGGGCAACCAGCACAGCTGTGAAAACATAATTGCTCTTAGAAATACAGGGCCGCTCATCCTCATTTTCAAAATTGCTCACTCTTTTGTGTGCTTTCCTAATTTCAGCTCTCTGAAGCGGCCGCTGATTAGCTACCCCAGGTGCAATCCTTCTGGACCGTTCGCTACCTCCGACTCGAACATTTCCAACTGCATTCTGCATCGCAGAAAATAGCCTAATTAGAGGCAAAAAGCTGATCTGTTAAAACAGCAGAGGGGCCGGCAAGAGAAAGAGGGAGAGTTATTTGCCCCATCAAAGTCAAGGGCAAATTCACCCTCAGCATCAGCGGGGCGAGGGCAGCCCCGGGGGGATGCAGAGGACGTGCAGCTCTGTGCACCCATGGCTCCCCAGCTCCTGCCGGAGTTGTCAGATGGCAGGAGAGAAAGAATAGCAGAAACCTGTTATTTGTGACCCGTGAAGATGACTATTAAATGCACAGCAGCGGCATCCCCAGGACCTCACAGCCTCTGGACAGGACAGAGCCTTTTCTCTGCAAATACGCAAATGTGAAGCGAAGTCCCCGTGTGGGTGCCGAGGTGTTGGGGGACGCACCGGTGAAGCACAGGGCAGTGTCCGGAGCTGTGGCAGTAACGAGCACATAAATCATCCCTAACGACCCCCTCCGCCGGCCAGCATGTGTGCGGGGACAGCGAGCCTGGCCCACGCCCGCGGTGGCTGCTCGAGAAACGCTTCGGGTTGCAGCGAGCACAAATGGCTCTTTCACACGTCTCAGCAGATGTTACTCATTTTCTCCTCATCTGACTTTAAGATTTGGCTCCATTCTTTCCCTGCTCCCAAAGCCCAGCAGTTGTCCTAGAAACCTCTCCTGGCTCGTCCATGGGCAATAGGCTACCCCAGCTATTCGGCAGGGGCCGGCGCGCATCTGCAGGCATCCCACCCCTCCAATTTCTCATCCGGATTGCTTCTGTCTTCCCCACTGAAACTCGCCTCATCTACTGGCCGTTTCCGCTGCTCCGCCGCACGTGATGTTATTCATCAAGGTGCTAAAATACAAGACGCCTTGTCCCTTCTGCACAGCGACAAGCACTCCAAAATACTTCAGGACATTTGCAACATTTGGATGGAGGAGAGTAACAGCAAGCAGGACCAGATGTTCAGTGGGAAAGACTAACGATGCACCTCTGCAACACAGAGTCCAAGGTTCAGCCCTGGACCGCAGGAGGCTGAAGAGCAGCCAGCGGGGACAGTGCAGCTCATCCTGGGGGGGAGATACATGGCGACAAAAATAACTTAGAGTCATAGAATAGTTTGGGTTGGAAGGGACCGTTAAAGGTCATCTAGTCCAACCCTCTGGAAGTTTGCAACTTCCAAAACCGCAAAAATTATTCACTTGATTTGGGTGGGTTTGCCTGTGTGTAGATGCACTAGAAGAGTTTAGGTCTGTAGAAGGTACCAGCATGTTGTCACCAGAGTGCCCACTGGAGCAGATGAATTCACAGTGTTTAGTCCCACTGGAAAAACTGGTTTTATGGACAAAAACCTACTGTGTTTTGCTCCCAATTCTGTTTGCTGCTTAGTTCCCCAGCTCTGCATGAAAATCAAAATATCTTCTACACAGCCCTGGCAGCCTGTGGGCCATACTGCTTTGACTGAACAGTCATCAGTGTGAGTAGGAGTCTGTAATTCACATGATACCTTCTCACAAACTCTCTCTTAATTTATTCTAAAGATCCCAGAAGAAACGAAAAAGCCTCAATAGATGCTTCAAATTTTTGCCGTGGCAATAGTTTCAGCTGTGTTGCACTTCGTAAAGGAAAAAGATAATATGACCAAATTCTTTGAATCGATTGCTGACAATACATGTGTATGTGGGTTTTGCTCAAATCTAAATACCAGTTGTGCATTGCAAGACATAGAGGTCACTAACCAATCCGTAACTCAAGATACATAATGTTCCCTATGGATCCTGCTAGTTATATTAAGCACACAGATCACCCAAAGTCACTTGTCACCACCAGCAGGAACTGACCTAAAATAAATCAGCAGAGAGCGCCGCGGTGCTAAGACTGGGAGCTCAGGGCTTGGTGGGAAAATGTCCGATTCCTCTGCGGTCCGGGGAATGTGTGCTTGCACCATGCCTGGCTTGGTGCTTGGACCCCCCACAAGCAAAACGGAGGGGACCTTCCCAGCCCACAATGTCCAAAGCACGTTCTCAGCAATTCACAATATCACGAGAAATGCTGAGATGAAAATAAACTCCACAGTAGGGTGCGTTCCTGGGAAATACAATTAAAACGTTAACATGTAAGGAGGAAACCCGCCACGCAAAGTCCGTGTTTTACTCCAGCTCTACGTTCACCGAAGGTGAGTTTAGAAAAGCCCTGGGCAGTTAAGTAATAATATAGGAGCGATCACCACCAACAGTTAACCAATACGTAACTCAGGTTTGCAGTAGAGTTTTTATACGGATGAAGACGCTTACAAAGTCACTCGGTGCGATTTGCTGCACACGCGTATGAATGAGAAAAATATAAATCAAGAATAGCATCAGGTAATCAAACCTCAGCCATCGGGACTGAAAGCTGACATGTCCGGCCAGTGATTTGGTTTTCTCCGGGCAGAGATTTGTGGTGATCCTCGACACAAGAAACGTGCCCATCAATCACTGGATTTATGACCGTGCCTCCACGGCATCAGAAGCCCCGCAGCCGCCAGCCGAGGGATGGCACGCACAGCTTTCATCCATGCCGTATTTCCACAAGGGAAACACCAAGCGATACCTCGCGGCCGTCATTTAAAGAAAACTTGTGAATATTGTGCAAGCAGTGTGGTAGATGTTGGCCATGCTGTGTCCGCTCCCGTCACAACCCCAACAACTGGGGATGCAGGGAAGGTGAAAGGAGCCATATATCAGAAAGTTCAGAAAATTGCCATGTGTAATTACAACTTTTTTGCTCCAAGAGCGCCAGTTTTTGATGATGACCCTCAGCTCAGCTGTCGCCTATAGAAACTCATTATATCCCATCACGTTATCGCACCAAGGCGCATTTGTCAGCGAACGTGTTTGCCGCCGTCCCTGCGGATGCGGTGCAGGCAGCTGCAGCCCGAGCGGGGGGAAACGCCGGCGGCGGAGCCGGGCTCCAAACGAAATGAATTAAAAGGGAGTGATTTCCCCAAACGGAGGCTGGGGGGAATCATCAGAAACAAACTAAAATCAAAACAACTTTTCAGCAGGAAACAATGGAACAGATGTAATAATATTTATTACTGGAAACTGCTAAACATGCCAATTAATTTTGAAGGGACTTAAATGGATTAAGCCCTTTTTTACTGGAAAATATGAAGGAGTCCTGAATCACAGCAATACCTTCAGCGATATAGATATGTTTTTCTGGAAGCCTGTTCAGAAATCAAAGAAAAAAAAAATCTGACAAGTCCCAAACTGGACAACAGTCTTTCTGTTGCATTGATTGTATCAATGCCCCCATTCCTATACCTAGAAATATTGGGGGGAGGCAAAAATCAAAATGCTATTTCCATACGTCAAGTTGGTCATTTCAATCTGAACCAGAAAAGCACTTGACTGGGGCCAGAATGAGCCACGTAAGCATTTTGTGATGCTCTAAGCACAAAAATAGTTTTAAGTTCATTCAGATGCTGAAGGTTGTACAGATGATTAAATGCTTAGATAGACCAGGGCACAGCCCACCCCTGTTACCATATAGAGGTATTATTATTAAAAATAGGAAATAAGTATCCATCTTTATTTATTTATTTTGACACAAGCTCATGGAACTCCTTCCCCATAATGTTTAAAAAATATTCATCCTACATTGGGACATAAAGTAAAACATGGACAAAAAATATATAATAAACCAATTCAATTTTAGGAGCACTGAGAGTGATTTTTTTCCTATTTTTTACGTGCTCGGTTGGAAGACCTTTACCCACATTGCTTCCTGCCAGTATGCAAAAAGAGAATTGGGAAATGCCTTTCCAGTAAGACTAGGAAATCAATTTAATTTTTCTAAAAGCAAATTAAAAGTACTTCACGGCACTGAAATTTGCCCATTGTAAATGTTGATTTTGCAAAGGGACATTTTCCTTCAGAAAACTATCCGGAAACACTCTGCTCAGCTCCACTTATCATCATTCCCTTCCCTTCCTTTCACATTTTGTATAGCACTCCATGTTTTCTTACGCAAAATTGTCATGTTCCTCCCAAAATAGTACTATGTTTAGAGAGGTTGTAAGGAGGTACTAATGAAACTGTGGTTATTTAAAGAGTACAAGATAAATATGACACACACGCTCGCACAAATAGAAAGCAGCTGGAAGAATACTAACAATGTCAGGGTTATGTGTAAACTCCATTTTCCTATCAAAAACTATGGAAACAGAAAAAGAACTGAGAAAAATTCGCTGTTTGCTTAAGCTGAGACTTATTGCTGCTGATTCTGGATATGGCTCGTACAGGAGACAAATTGCTTCACGTTTCCAGGCTTTGCTATTCTGATCTCAGCAAGAAAGTTTCATTCTGATTTCCTCCCTAATAGCTTAAACGTATTTTCTTTGGCAGATTCATTGCAATTGTGAAAGTATTTTGTCCCTAAACGTGAACAGGTTTTCTTTTCCACGAAGTGACCTAAACCGCTGAGATTTTGACCCATTGACACATACTGAATAGCTGTGCAGAGGGAGCTTTGGCTCTGTAAGGAACCTAAGATGAGACCTTTCAACAAGGGCACGGTGGTGTTTCAGCTATCCCTGCAGAGTCCTTCAACAGGCAATGGGGGGAGAGAGCCGCCTCCAAAAACCATCCTAAAATGGTTATCCATCCCAAACGAGTTATTTGGGTACGTACCCGGAGGCTGGGTTGTAGAGGGCACCTGCGTGACTATCTTAATGTTCAACTGTCAGCTGAGGGACAGTGAAATCCCACCCTGGGGACCCCCAAGGAAAGGAGGGAAATGTGCCATAAATTCAGTCCGATCTTGCTCATCCCCACGTAAGGCCAGCCCTAAATGCCAAACGTTGCCATCATGCAACGGCCACGGAAGCCATCCTTGTGGAAAGGGTTAAAAACCCCCTCAAGTAATGAGAAGCGAGCCGCCTCGGGGCACTTCAGCTGCTGAAGTGCAGGTGTCACTTATGGAAACCTCACAAAATACAATCTTTTTCCTACCACCGATACTAAAGCCCACAAGGAATTACTCTCACACTTACAACCAGATGCTGCAATCAACCGCGCTCGGAGAGCGGGGGGAAGGACCCACCGCATCTCACAGGCTGGCTTTCCTCAGGCGAGGACACGCGGAGCCAGACTGCACTCCCGGTGACACCGGCGCAGCAACCCCGCTAGAAGCTGTGTGGCCGTGCTGGAGCCGTACCAAGGACACCGGAGCTATGAGGATCTTTTTTTTTTTTATTTAAGTATAGCTCAGGTGCAGGAAACACGGCCAGCGTGGTGCGTTGCTCATTGCCTGCATTCTCTGGGCAATGCCCTGTTTCCTCTGCCCTCCTTCAAGTGATGGGTGAAGCCTACAACGTGTAATGGAAGTGGTTTAAATAGCAAATGCTGCTCTATATGCTGTACTGCTGGATGTAACGCCACCGAGCGATCAATCCTTTTATGCCTTCCTTGGGCATAAGGCACAGTAAAGCACTGCACTGCGTTCGTCAGCTCTGTCCCATTGGAAACTCAGCCTCCATGGCCAAAGGCAACACCTACAGATTGCTGTTTTTCCATGGCTTACACCACTCCCAGGGGAGGCTGGACCCCGCTGACCTGGCAAGGGAGATGAGCAGGAGGTAGAAAACTGCTTGACAGAGTCTGCCAGCATCCAGCCATCACTCACTGGGCGCTTTCTGGAGCTTTCGTCTGGACCAACATCGGTGGTAGCCAATAACCCCATCTTCACAGGTCTGTCCACCTCCATTTCCAGCCCATTTATACTCTTGTGGCCATGACTTCTCTCAGTTATTTATGCACCAGGTGCAAAGTTAAAACGAATCTCTCCATTTACAGCAAGCTTGTCTTTGTGTGCCCCGTGCCCTTGTATTACGAGAAACAGGAATAAAGGACTCCCCTTCTCTCCTGTACTGCTCCTGGCTCAGCCCTCGCCTCTCCCAGGTGGTTTAGGAAGGTTGCGGCATCACAAGCCCAGAAACCTGACCGTGAAACCTTCGAACCTGCTCACGGATTTCTCCCCAGTTCAGAGGAACAGGCCTGTGTGTGCTCTTCAAAGAAACACCCCAGGAAAACATCTTTTTTCCACACCGGCATCTCCTCACTGGGTAGAAGTGTAAGACAGCAGATTTCAGAGGAATTAAGGAATTACTCTGGTTGAAAAGGGTAATAATATTCATCACCATAAGCTAAGATTCAAATTGACATTGAGGCGATAAGGCATGAGCTGTTTCCAGCCCACGTTTCTTAAACCAAATAGGCAGCAAGGAGCATGGCGAGGAGGAGGAGGAGAGGCTGAAGGCGCCCATCGCCGCGTGATGCCCACACGCCTGGTGCTCACAGCTCCCTGCTCACATCATCCCCTGTTAAAGGAGGGCCGTATCCACCCCAGAAACCCGCGTGTACATGGGAGAAAAGCAAAGCAACGTGATACTCGTTTGGCTCAGTCCCTGGAGAGGACGTGTTTTACTAAATTAATAATCTATTTAGATCTGTTCAGCTTCAGCTTCTTAAGAAACTAATCCAGACAAGCCCAAAAGGACTAATAAAATTTCAGTCTGGGCTTGAAGAGAGATTAGAGAACATTTATTTTGCTTCCAGTATTTTCTGATTGCTCCCAACCTTTCCTTGCACAAGCATCTGCACGAGGAAATACGAACACAAAGACTAAGTAGTAGGGTTTATGTTGAATTAAATTCCATTGGAAAAAAAAAAATCAAGCCAACCTCAGTAAAATTGATCCACTTAACATCCAACAAAATAAATATACAGGAGTATGCTTGGCTGTGCCTGGAGAAAATTGGGGATTTATAGGTCCATATTTCAAAACTACTGCAATGAACTTCTTCATCTGCCACTTAAATCTTAGCTCCCAGCTCACCTGCAGCCCATAGAAAACGATCATACTTGAAGTTTCCTGCTTTAATTGTTTTGGGGTTGGGTTTTTTTTGATTCCTCAGCGTAAGCATGCTGACCCAGGTGATGGAGAGCACCTCCTAATCTGGATTTTTTTAATCATAGAATAAAACTCCACTTTCTCCTAAAATCCTACCATTGGCCTGATATCCAGCGTAAATATATCAAGGCAAAGGAAAGCAGGAAGGCTCAGAAATGCAGGTCTGGAATTCAGATTGCTCTGCGCACTCTGCCCGTGCCCACGGGGCTCCGGGAGAGGGCAGAGTGTTTTATTACCCACAGAACAAGGTATGAAAGGAGGGTGGTTGTACAGGAAACGTCTCAAGGTGAAAACAGCAAGTAGGAATGGCTGGGGAATAAAAATAAACCAGGTTCATAGGGGTAGAACTGAGGCAAGATGTGTTTGCTTTAAGCATTGCTGCAAAAATATATTGTTTAGAAACTGCCTTAGTGACACGGCCCGAGACAGTGCCTGGGAAATCAATACCAGGAACCGGCGAATTCGCGTTATTATCCACGATTTGGCCTTGCTCAGATTTATGGGCTGATAAGTGGATCGTGCAAGTAGGTATACAGCCCTTACAAGATTACGTGTGAATGATAAGGAGGTTGTAGTCTATACGGAGCACAGTGCAGCCCAGGATTAATGGCAGCGAGGCACTGCGGCGGTTCACAGAGCGCTTGGCAGTGGGACAAAACGCAAAAGCCGGACGAGGTTGTGTTAGAGCCATGAAAATAGAGGCGTGGGGCCAGTTTCACTCGACCTGCAATAGAGAGAGATGAATTATGCCTGTCGGCACCCACCAGAGCCTAGGACTCGTGTATCCCCCCCGACCCTCCTTAGGTTTTCCCCTTGGCTGGTGCCTGCCCCACAGCCCCGCAAACGGGAGCTGCAGCCGCTGCGTTTCGTGGGGACAGACCCACGGTGCATGCAACTCCTGCACGCCGAGAACGGAAAAGGATGCTTATATCGGGGCTATTGCATTGATTATGCAAATTTCACCCTGTTCAAATTATTTCAAAGCCTTGAAAATCCACAGTGGGATTTTTAAAAGGATGAGTGGTGTGATTCTGTGTCCGTGAGCCCGTGATACAGGCTCCAGGAGCACTTCCCAGCCCCGGATGGGGCTGTGTCACCTTTGCCTCCCTGTCCCCGGCCACCTTGTTTCCCACTGGGAAGGAAACCCAGGCATGTGGGTTGGAAAGGAGCTGTGACACCTGCGTACATATATGTATGTTTAATATTAGAGTATTGTGAGACTATGTCTTGGGAAACAAATATTTACTTGCTCTAGTACAAGGAAGGTTCATGTTAATGCTGAGTAATTATATTGAATATTTATTGTTATATCTATATATAATAGTTTACAATCTTTGTTTGAAGTCATTAACCCTCCACCTATTTTTGGAAGTTAATGGGCACTGCTAATTTACCGACGGGGAGAGCAAGACAGGAGGACAGCACATCATTTCCACACCGAGCCGCAAGCTGGGGACGGGAAGCCATGGCCCCGGGCTGTGCCCCGAGCTGGGTTTGTCCCGGGGCTCTGCGCTGCCAGCCCAGGGCCCCCGCTCCCGAGCATCGTGTGGGCTGGAAACAGCCCCGGGAGCTTTGGGAACCTGGCAGTGACAGGGTGGAGACAAGCAGAGAAAGACGCTGTGGACACCACCCTGGGAATAGAAGAAGAAAATTTTTTGGTCGGGGCGGGAAAGCATAAATGAATATAGAAGAAGTCCTTAGGGGGTTTTTTAGACCTCGCAGCCCCCATCTCTCTAAAGGGAGGCTCCAGGCAGGGCCACAGGCTGTACTTCAAACTCCCGCGGAGGTGAATACCCGCATGCATAGCACAGCGGTGTCAAACAGCGATTCCAGACCTTCCCCATCTCCCGCATGCCACGGAAAAAATCAGCCAGATACAGGTGCCCAGCCCCGTCACTTCCAACCCATCCGAAATTATCTGTGTGGTATTAGCCCTCTGTTCAGCTCAGCTGGAAATAGCTATCATCAAGCTTAAATATTTATTGTGGGGGAAGAGAGAGACAGTGCAATCACATAACTTCATTTCCGTAAGAACGTGGCTAAAACTGCTCACGTTATCAGGTTACTGAAGTGTTGCCTTGGCGCAGGATGCCTTCACCATGCCTCAAATAATTGCACATTTAATCTGCTCAAGAGAGGCAAAATTTATGGAGGTATTTAACATTGCTGACATCTGTCTTACTGTATTATAAAGCGTTTTTTAATAAATCAAATTCTTCACTATAAGACACAAGTCTTAACATGAGAAACAAACAGCCGAGGAAAGACATCTGCACGGACTCGGGCTGAATGTATATCAAACCCACAGGGTCCTGGGCAGCAATAGCCAGAGCTATCAGCAACCTACTCATCGTCATAAATAATGTTTTGACAAAAATGAATACAGAAAGGGATTTGTCAAGTTAGTTTTCCTTCATGGGTCAAAGTCAGGGATGATTTATAGCATGCATCTTGAACAAATTAGGGAAAGACACAAGATTTGGCCACTGAGTTTGTTAAAACTATGCGCTGAAAAGAACCAGAATATTCTGTAGCGGAGCTTCAATTGATGGGGTTACGCTGACTTATATGTCCTGAAGATCTGATATGTGGTTTATACCGTTCAAGGCATTCCCCAAATGATGTGCAATAATCCTGTCAATCTCACATCCAGCAAACTCCACCATGGAAATCAGAGAGGAGAAATTGCTATTTTTGCTTCTAATTTTTTGCTTAGTTGGCTTCCATCGGCTTTCGAGCAAGCGGGACTACTCATGGTGATGTTAGAGAGGTGAATATTTATATCTAAGCAAGAAATTGGTTTTAATGCATCTTTTTGTTTAGTCCTGGTAAGGAGCGGTACCGAGCGGTCTCCATGCCCATCACAAACCAGTGTAGCTGGAAGTGGAGGTGCTGTGTTTTGGATATCGAAACGTTCAAGAGCAGAAAAGCAGAACATGACAAAGCAAGAGCTGGGCCTGGAGAGCACCTGGAGGACCCTTTTGAAGCATAAATACATGAAAACACGTCCCTGCCCTGCCCTGCCCTGCGTGGCGGCGAGGGGCTGGGCTCCCCGGGCCGGTGCAGAGGTAGGAACTCCGCACCACGGGCCGTGCACACAGAAGCAGACCTGATTTCTGTCTCAGCCATTGGGATTGCTGTAACGTGCACCGCGGCTGTCGTTTTGCTTCTCTTCCCACTCCGACTTTTCTGTGTAAATGTTTGAACTACGGCGATCTACAGGCTTGCTTTCATTTTTAATGCTACAAATACTGTACAGGTTTGAACCACAGCAAACACAGATGCGCTGCAGAAAACATTTGCTCTTTTCGCTTTGAGGCTAAAGAAAACAAAGCGAAGGGCGTTAAGCTAAAGGCTACTGTAAACCTCTACCAGTTTCTTCTTTCTTCCCCCACAATGACAGAGAATCCTTTAAATGTGGACCTAATGTGCATCATGGTTGCATTTGCTAGAGAAAGACTACGTGCAAAATCCAGCTGCCTCGCCCTGGAAATTGTCTCCTAGCAGCACAAAACAGAAGATAAAGAATGTTAAAGATCAACTTGTCTTATCATGCTTTAGCTCCAGATGGATTTGTGTAGACAGAGGCACAAATTACACCTTAAAACAACGGGTTCTTGACACTGAGAAAACAATCACAGCACCTTTTTCCCTGTCTGGTTTCATCAGCCAAATTCCCATCTCAGCAACTCCAAGTGTAACACCAAACTGAATTACAGCGAGGCCAGGGAAGACGTAAAGGGCCGAATGGAAATCCCTGGTGTTCGTTACGCTCAGTGGGCAGAGGCAGGCCCAGAGGGGTATGAAAGTTAATACAAGAGGCTTTACAGTGACATTGGCGTGCTCTGTCCCCAGCCGTCTGCTGCCGCTGTGTCCAGAGTTTACAAAAGGAATAAAGGAGGAATGTCTGAGAAACTCAACATGACTGGAAATACCCTTTAACATAATTATGGGGATGAAGGGAAGGGAGGAAATGGTCACTTAGCTTGAACTGCACCATTTTAAGAGCTTCTTCAGGAAAAACAAGGCCACCTTGTCCTACACAGACAAGTCAAATTAGCAATTACGTTCTTGGCTGATATAATCCTCCTGCCCAATGAGCATGACCATGGACACAAGATCAGGCTCATGTTGTGGGAAAGGCAAACCTATCCTGGGTTTTTTTTTTTTCCTTTCTGCAGCCAGCCTTACCCAATAGCTTATCTGGAGCTATTTACGTGCTAAAGAAATTAGCACATTGGGTACAACGTGGGTTTGTTTGGGTACAAACATGTCTAAAGGCTGTGTGGGCTGCTTCTCATACTTAGAAACTGTATTTTGCTATTCAAGAGCGTTACAGAATTCAATTTTCACTTCCGGAGAGCGTTTCCCAGGCGACTTTCTTCCGCTACCCCGCTCCGGTGAGGAACATCAAGAGCCGCTGCAGATCTTTGAAGAAGCGGCCAATAATTTCCACGTCTCCTTGGCAAAAACAGACCCTGCAAGGCGATCGTCCCACCTGACAGCTTCGGAGCGAAGGGGTGGGCTGCGCGGGGAGCAGGGGCACAGCTGCATTCGCAGCAGAACAGCCTTTCCCAAGCCAGGCACTAAATGCAATTAGAGAGAACAGAATAGCCCGAGTATAAGATATCAAAACAAACCACGTTCAAACGCTGGAAGCCGAGCGTGGGGCAAGGCTGGGATTGTTTGGAGCTGGCCTCCTTTCTGCTGGCACCCGCCGCTCGCAGACACGGAGAGCAACGCTGTTTAAAAGCTTTCCCCTGTTGTTCTCCCCATTCGTGGGGAGTATCAGTTTGGGAGTTTTAACTGCCTGTTATTGAAGTGGAGGTATTCTTACTGCTAAAATGTGGCTCCTGTGTCACCAAAGTGCCATGTCTATGGAAATTTCGCTATGGCCAGGGGAAGAGGTGCTGCGTGGCACGGCCAAAGTCATTGCTAAGGGGAAAGAAAAGCCCACCGAGATGCTTGGAAGGGAAACCAGTGCCTAATCTAGCCGCTATCACCAGCAAACGTGTGCAAAGCACCAGAGATACAAATCCTAATGAAGATTTTATGAAGGTGAAGGAGTTAATTAGAGAGACCTCAGTCTTAAGAAACTATGACAGTAGCACAAAGATAAATCATTAATTTTGGCCTCCGGCAGCACTTGCCCGCCACCAGCCAGCTGGTTGCGACTTCAGAGCAGAGGCTTGTACGTCAGGGCAGGAGCAAAGCCGGACTGTTTGTGCACACTCAGAGGAGGCGGCTTTAGCAGTAGCACGTGGCTGCAAAAACCTTGAATCTTCGTTCACGGGAGGCCAGTGCTGGCTGGAGCCCATCACCAACCACTGACTTGCCGGTGCCAAAAGGACAGGGCAACCAGCCCTTTACCTGAGGGTATTTTTCCAGCCTCCGATGCAAGACCTTTCACATTGATTTCCAGCTGGGCAGAGGTTTGGTGGTTGCAGAAGCAGCCGCGGGAGCGTATGACCCATGCACAGCACAGCAATGCCCCGGAGCTACGGAGTGGGCACAGCAATCTGCTTTAAAAGCAGAAGAAATAAAACCACATCTGGCCTCCAGGGAAATGTGGGGACCAGAGCTACTGCTGGGGATGAGGCCTCATGGAAAGTACTTCTTTCCCTGAGGGCAAGTCGGTTAGGACACAACATGCCAAAGCCCACGGCATAGCTGAAGTCCCAGAAAGGATCTGTTTGAAGGCGTGAGGACTGTGACTCCAGAAGCACTACAGAAACGTTGAAAGGGAAGGATCGAGATCCTTTTCTCTATCTTGGGTTTGAGCATCTGTGGCACTGCTTTGTTAACAGGCCTGGAGAAGGAAGGTGTGTCCAGCTCAGCCTCTCTAAGATGCTGATGTCGATCAGCTGATGTAGCTGTTATGATGTCCCCGGACTTGCGGCTCCAATAACCCAGACCTTGAACCCTGCGGGAAGCCGCGCTCTGGCAGATGCCGCGGCTCTGCGTGGTTTCTGAAGAGCACCAAGGGAGGGGACATCCAGCAGCGTCCCACCGCTTCTACCTGAAATGGATCGTTTCCTTCTGAATCCCTGCGGGTATCAGCCTCTCTCACGGGTTTCATCTTTGCAATCATGAGTTACCCAGCTCTGTTAAAAATATAAGAGAATATTTGATCCCCTGAAGGGAAAATTTCCCAATTCACCATATGAAATAACCTCTAAAGCAGCATTTCCTTTGATTTCTCATTTCCTTTTATTTTTCCATTGATCTCATCACATTCTCTCATTGTCTCATCTTATAGAGCAAGGCAAGAGGACAGCTAATCTGTTTTCCCTCTGCCCTTCTTAATGTCTTCTTGATTGAAATTCACATTAACTCTTAGGTACCCTAATCCCAGAGAGCATCCGTAAAGCCACATCCACTTCTATCAAATTCAGCTGCTCTGAAACTTCTCTTTGAAGCCACTGAGCTCTGGGGAGCTCTGAGGAATGGGACAGATACTTGCATAATCCTGAGGACATACCCAAAGAAGTGCTGGCTGCTGAGTTTCTCCAAGGTTTTCTTGGGGACAGAGAGATGCTCGGACACAGGGGACAAAGGGAGGGACAGAGGGGTACTGCCCACGAGCCTCCTGGCTTCTCCTTTCAGCGGTGAGCTGCTAGTGCAAAGCCAGCCCCATCCGCAGCGGGGACAGCCTCGGGCGCTAACCCTCTCCTGCAGCTTTAGGGCTCCAGAGCACCACTTCGGCTTCCAAATCGCTTTAGCAACAACTGCCTGCCTTTTCAGAAACAGCCAACTGCCAGGAGAGGCTGCCAAAGGCCTTTGGAAAGAATCACAAGCCGGACATATTTTTGTCCCCAAGAGCGAAAGCGGCAAAGCCCTGAATTTGGGGGAGACACCTAGGGCGGCTCGCAGAGAGCAGAGGCACCACCAGTTCGCCAGTCCCTGTCCCGGTCCTGCTGCTGATGCGCAGCCCCACGACATCATTGTATTTGGCATTTACAGATTTTATCAGCCCTGCCTTGTTCTCTAGCTGATTTCTCATTTAATTTCAACAACAAAACCCAGTGCTTCTTCACCACATCGGTTCTCCAATGTGCCGTCCTGGTGTGATTTTTTTGGATTATTAATAAAAAATAAAAAGCTCACATCTACCTACTCAGGGATGTGACAGTGCAGTAAAGCCCAGCATGAGTTTTTGGTGCTTTAGCTGTTCTTAGTGCAGGCACCCTCAGCACCGGCCAAGCAGGAGGGGGTTACCGAGGGGCTGCGAGGAGTGGGATGCTGCACAGTGGCACCTGGTCTTTCCCTCCCTGTTCTCATCCCATGATCATCCACAATCCTGGCCGAACCACCATGCAGGGACACTCCACACTTCAGGGAGTGATGGACTTAAGGGTACTTGCAGGCAAATTGGGCTGTGGAGTGCTTGGCCAGGCTTTTCTGCAGCCCACCCAGACCACGCATGAAGGAGACGCAGGTGGCGTGGAGGAGCCACACTTGAGCATGCAACCAGGTGGAAAACCTGCGAAAAGTGGACAAATCCAGCCTGAGAAGGTCTCAGAACAACGAGGCACTCGCCACCAAGTCCTTACTGATTCCACCACTGCCGGGAGAGGTGCAGAGTCCAGTTAAATTGGGAAGGGGGATGCTGCAGAGCCCTCCGGACAGGGGGAGGTGGAAGACTCAGAGAGGAGCCTTCGCTGCAGCCAGGCTCGGGCTGCGCCAGCACGAACATCACTTGGTTTACTTGCAGAAACACTGGTTGTTTTACTTGCAGAATGAACTGATTTTCTTAGGAAAACAGCATAACAACTCTACCCCCCCCCCCCAAGTGCTATGGTAATTAAGCTTTTATCTGAGTATATAAAATAATTAACATATTTATTACTCAGAAGAAAAACCGCATTTTATGATTGATTGCAGCCTAATAATCTTCCATCAAATATTCAAAGTCTGCATTGTTAAGTCATTCATTTTATTTATTTTTAAAGACATTACATATGTTTTCTATCCCAAGGGGGGGGGAAATCAGCATATGAAAAATTCCCATCATTACTAGCACACAGCTCAGCAGAAAACAAACAGGGATGGGGAGCACCCATCCTTTCTGCAGGAGACAGGACTTCATTAAGCTTGCAAGGGCTTTTTGTGCGTTACAGAAAGCACTAAGAGGGTGGGAGGAATCCTGCAGAGCCCCATAGGCACCTACAGCTGCTGGAGCTTCATGCCCAAACCAGACTCGGTGCCGACGCGGCACCTGGTCCCAGCACTCCCGCGTCTGCGTGCGCCCACCTCCGATTGCACCACGGGCGCTCCTGCACGCTTCGTCTGCCTGCCATCACAGGAGATGCCGTGAGATGATTTACCTCCATACTTAATCACTCTAAATTATGGACATTTTTATCTAATGGCTTTAATTCCTGGTTCTGGGGAGTTTTGTTGCTGTGGTTACTGGGCAAGTGTAAACAGCTCGCGGTTCCCCCGGAGCAAGCTCATAAAGAAACCTCCCAAAGTCTGCAGAGGAGACCCTCCGTTGAGTGCTGCATTCACACACCCACAGAGTTTGGGGATGGGACTTTTTTGGAAATGTGAAGCCACAAGTCCAAAAAAAAAGAAGCCAGGAGCCACCAGAGACAAAATAACCATAAAACACACAGCAGTAGTCATTGCCTCTTCCTAGCAGAGAAGTCATCCCTTTCCTAGTCATCCCCTCGTACGTGGGGTCCCCAGGGCAGCTCCCTGCCTGGATGCCACCAGCCAGGTCATGGACCAGGCCATGAGGTGCTCCTGGCATGGAGATGGCGCAGCGTGGCCTTGCAAAGAGGTTTTGTGCAGGTGGGGAACCTGTGGAGAGAGGTGCAGAGCATGGGGGAGACCTGGACGGGCCTCCGGCGAGGAGAGGAGTGCGGGCAGGCAGCGGGCAGGCAGCTGGCAGGCAGGGAGGGCAGCAGTGAGGTGGACCTGACCCATGGCTCTGCTTCTGCAAATTTACATGAATCAAACATTTTATGTCTTCAACTTTTTGATGCAAAAGCCCTCTTAAAAGACAACAGAAAAGCCCCACGCCTCCAGGGCTTTGCAAAAGACCTCAAATAGCTCCAAATGCGTCCCTGCTGCCACCTCCACCGGCACAGGGCTGTCACCGCTGCAGTGGCTGTCGGCCACCAGGCACCACCACACCTCCCATCCAGGGTGCCAACGGGGCACATGGGCGCTATTCCTGCCGATGAAACTCGTGGTAAATAGCCCCTTACACCACAAACGGTTCAAAGCATCACTGCCCTCTCCCCCACAATCTCAGTCTCCTTGAATTAAGGCCCATAAAACCATTGCACGTGCGCGCTTGCAGCAGGCTCACGCTCGCCAGCTGTCCCGAGGGTCTCTTGTCCCACGGGGACCAGTGCTGAAGGTGGACGTGCTGAGTCCCCGCAGTAGATCCTGAAGCACATTCCTGTCGTCCCTGGAAGGATTTGAAATTATGCCCAGCTCTGCCGAGCTGTGAAAAGGAGACGTGTCAGGAAAGGGTTTTCTCGTGCCTGAACGTTTGTGGTTCTTGCTGCCCCAGCCCTCCATCTCGGTAAGAGCTCACCTGGGACTGGATTAGAAACTATTCAGGTGCTGATCTCATTTGGTCCCATTCTCTTGCAGAAATAAAACACCTTGTGGTTTGCTTTTCAGATTCCCCAGGCTTTTGAATGTGGATGGGTTGGCAGCAGAGTCACTTCTTTTCAGAGAAGGGGCATTAATAGCACAGAGAGAGGCTGCCTGTAGCTTATTACATACAGTAACACTCTATTCTATCCCAAAAGCCTTTCATCTGACAAGCTGGCACTCACAGACTACCCAAGACTACCCACACACAAAAAGAGATGTGATAAGCAAATCAGGACGGCACAATTTGTTGCCAATCCTGGGGCAATGAGAAAGGTTTTCCATCCCATTGCCCTTATATTATTCAGCCGGTGCAATGTTCTAACGGCACCTCTGGGGAGTAACGCAGCATCCTTGCCCGAGCGCTCTCAGTCCAACACCAAGGATTAAAAAACAATCGGGAAAGGGAGAACGCAATGATGAGGAGAGGGCTGGCGCCGTCCCCATCCCTGTCCCAAGCAGCTCTCATCCCACCCAACACCGTGGAGACTTCCCAGGGCTTTGGCCAGCACTATCAGGAACGCGAGTGAGTCAGATCAAACAAATTGCCTTTCTTTCCTTCGCATTATTCCCTCTACACTATAGCAAGCGTCGGGGTGGATAGCAAAAAAGCCATCCAGCTCGTTGCGTGATCAAGCACAAAATAAATACCTACAACCATTCTCAGCTTAGATGTCTATTAAGAAAATTGTATAAAGGGTAAACTGTACTTGCACGTGAACTGTACTTGCACGTGAAAACCAATGGTAAGTTGTAGCACGCAAGGAAATGAGTCAGTAGGAAATTAAACACAACTTACTATTTTCTCAACATAAAAAGCCACAGGCGGGATTAATCCTTTTGTGCATATCTAAAGGTGATTCTCAGATCACCTACACAAAGAGCCGGTTCTCTGTTTTGCCATGTTATTGCAGCCCTTTTTAATGATTCATGACGAAGAGCTTCAAAGAGCTCCAAGCCATGACAACAGTCCCAGATCCGACCTACTCATTCTCATCTCAGCAAAAAATCCTGCTTGGTGAATAATTTAGGTCTGTGATGAGAGCTGCCTCAAAACTATTCCCAAGAGAAGCAGCAGCGTCTAGAATTTAAACTCATCATGGAAATAAAAATAAAAAGAAAATATCAAAAGAAAGCAATGACTGCAACAACAATACAAGCCTTATTTTGCAGTTGTGAAACTCCACAGAAGGGAACACAGCTGTTTTCCCTGAAATATGTTTCATGCTTCCAGAGACCAAAGATGAAATCCAAAGCTTTGCCTTTCAACTTACGAACGACAAACACACAAGGATGACACAACTACTGTTCAGGGCTGTTGAGGAAAGAAAAAGGGCATTTAGAGCTAAAGGTGAAAACACGGACTTGACCACAGCCTGCAGCACATCCTCCGCTGAGTGAGGACAGCACCGCGGGAGCAGGCTTGCGACACCCTCCCAAAATCTGAGGCAATTGTCCCCTCACTTCAAGCTTGGCATTGAGTTTGATATTTCTTCTGTTGCAAGAGCTGAGGGCCCGCGCACCGCAGGAGGCTCACACCACCTCTCCCATTTAATACATTGCCTCTGGTGCTGAACGTAAAATGGTTACAACACCAAAAAGGCTTAAAAACTGAAGTGGGGCACCCAAGGAAAAAAAAGATACCTACAACGTACGTCGCATCTGCGCACCTCCACCTTAACGCTGACTTTTCTAGTGAGCATTTAAGTTTGATTCCTCTCCCAAATTCCTGACGCAATATGCAGGGATTATGTCACGTCACTTCAAATGCTTAATCTCCTCCTCGACGGGCTGATTGGGATATTCTTATAAATTAAACTCAGACGAGCCATTCGCATCAGTTTGCCTCAACAGCAGTAAGTAGCTTCAGTTTCATGACCATTTCACAAGGATTTCTCACGATGACTGGCATCTTCACCTTCCTTGTATGAAACGCTATGGCATTTTGAAGGAGAGTTAATCCAAATCGTAGCTCACCCCGCACTCGAAATAACCAGCGTAACTGAAACCAGCAATACTGAAATATTTCTAATAATGGTAACAATTATAGTAGTATTCTTCTGGTCCCTGGGATGCAGGGAAATATCTAAGGGACCCTCTCTGTGTGGTGGGGCAGAACATCGTGTGCACCCTCAGAGGGAGGAAAAGCCTCAGCCAAGGGCGGGTTGGGGCGCAGACCCCATCTCAATCTTGTTTCAGCACAAACACAAATGCCCTTGCCCTGGCAGACCCACGGGCTCGCCTGGACCCCTCCCATTTTCACGCTGACACTATTAATTTTGGGGTGAGCTGCTCTGTTCTGATAGTTCCCACCTCAAAAGGCCTCCGGGATGGCAGCGTGTCTTTGGGGTTTGTCTCCATGTCTTAGAGCGCAAATGTTTTGCTCCAGCTCAGCTACGTGTTGTGCTCAGCATGAAACATTTCTACTCCCAGGTGGCCAAAAATGGTGAAGATTTTGTTTCAAATTGTAATTCCGTTGTGAAAACTCTTCTTTCTTCTTTTAGGAGGGGACAACCACTCATCCCCGCACTCCGTGCTGCAAACCACCCTCCTGAGGGTGGCAAATGACCGCAGGTCCCACCAGGTCTTACCCTCGGAGGCAAAGCCAGGCTTCACCCTTGGTTTGCCAGGGAGCCTTATGCTGGGGCAGAGACCTGAAAAGAATATTAATGAGATGAAACGACAGACCTTTCACCAGCGACGATGCCCCTCTAATTAGCCAGACAAAGCGGGTGACACACTACGTGCACAGGTATGGTTACGCTCCCCGGGGGACGGGCACGGCTCTCTGAGCACGTCCCATCTGCAGCACTGAGGACAACAACTAGACCCCGATGACCATGCCTGGTCTGAAACACGCCTTTTGTGGGGGGCAAAACCCAAGCCCTCATCATTTACCATGCAATCGGGTGGCTTTGTGAGGGCTGAAATGGATGCTCCGACCGGCGCTCGCCCCGCGGCTTGCCTGGCACAGTCCTCCCCGCCGCGTGAAACCCCGGCTGCTTGCCGAAACGCGTTTGCCGAGGCTTAGCAGATCTGCTGGAGACAACACAGGCGCACGAAGCACCAGCATACGCTGAGCAGCTCGACATACGCTTGCACAAAGAAAATATAGCTGGGTTATCAGGGTTTCTTTTGGGGCAGACTGTAGCGAATTCCATATATGTTTCCTTACCCTCAAATCCTTTGCTAAAACTTCTTCCTCTTCTGTGATCATCATTTTGAGATAGAGCAGGCGTCAGAGACAGCTATAGGTGGCCACCAAAATTGTCACACCAGGCAAGAGAAACCTTTGAGCTCTCAGAAATAATTACTATCAAAGCCAGCGCTTGGCATAAAGACACTGAACTGCTCGGGCACATAGGGAGCAGTTACCGTATTTACACACGCCCCTGAAATACATCCCTTTCTACACGTAAATTGGAATTAAAGCAGCACCTTGCTTATTCAATAGCTAATAAGCTTGGCTCTTTCAACACGAATAAGAGTCATACAAGAAGAGGGGATTTGCTTTTGGAAAGCTCGAGAATTTCCTTCAATTTTTCTCCAGCCTGTACACGAGTTTCCTGGTTTGGGGGAAGTTCAAATTGCCGCCAGCTAAAGCTGCACCCAAATTTTTATTAGCAGAGGGGGAGGGAAAACGGCTTTCCCTTCCCGCGGTTTCCGCCGAGACTGTTCCTGCGCACGGTGGAGAGGAGGCTGCCGAGGAGGGAATTACCCTGAGCCGCAGCAGGGCAGGATTACAGCCCTGGATAGGATGTGGATCAGTTTAAGCCAGCTCTCCCCAGTGCCCAGCGAGCATCCTCACCACCCAGCCAGCAGCAACTCTGAAATGAGCCTTTTTACTCTCCTGTAGTTTTTTTTCTTCCTCATGTAAGGAATTGGATAATGACAATTCATTTCAAAGGTTTGAACCGAGATCTGCCATGCCTCAGGTGCATGTTTTTATCACCAGGCGGTGGAACAAACCTCTCTCTTTAGCCCTGTTGGCATTTAATAACACACCCCCCGAAACATCCCCAGGAGGGTGCAGCGAGAGCCTCAAGAGCTGGTTCAGAGCTGTGCAGCGCAAATGCCCAAAGCATAACAAAAACTATCGTGCCATTCCCCCCCGCCCCATTGCGCCGGCAGCAGCAGCACAAGCCTGCCCGGGAACAGATCTTTCACCCCAAAAGCTCCCTGCCACGTCGGCCGTCCCCCCCAGCTTTGTCCCCAACGTGCCGCCCACCCCTGCTCCCCCATCCCATGCAGGACAGCAGCGAGCCGGCAGCGGAGGCAGGCTGTTCCCGGCGTGTCGGCACGTCTCGCATGAAACCCAGGGCCAGGAACAAGGCAGCTGCCTGCGCTGCCTGTGCGCAACGTGCAGGCTGTGTGTGGTAGGGCTGTACTCGCAGCCTGCCAACACCCGGGCCGGGAACACGGCGGGGACGGCCACTGCCAATGGGAGCCGGCAGGAACGAAGCCATGTGGGAAACTTAAAATGCAAGCGGAGCTGGGAGTGCGTGGCGTGTCCTTCCCAAGCGCTGCCTGAACTGGCAGGGTGGCTGGTTTCGGTCAGTTATAATAAGGTGGATGGGTGTGCAAGCGGGGAGCGTGGGCAGCCGTATGCTGGGAGAGGGGCTGAGATGACCCGGGGATCAGCAGAGGGGTTTATCTGCAACGTGGTTTGAATACAGTACTATGAAGGAGCTGAGAGACCCCGCTCTGATCTTCACCTATTTCAGTTACACAGGCAATAATCTGGAATCCGTATTTTAAAGATGCTATTTTAGCTGTTACCAAAATCAGAAACAGACTCTGCAAGGGAAAGGGAACGTGTATGTACATCCATGAAGTTCCTGCATGTTGCTACCCTGTTCTTCACGGAGCAGAACATTGCTGGAGTGTTCATTAAAGCAACCCTAAATTGATCTTATTTCCTGAAATGTCCCACATGCAAAACCCACCTAACAATGCTCTTAGAAAGATGGTTTTTCCCCCATTTAATCCATTAAGCTTTCCTTTAGACTTGGAAGCCTGTTAAAGCTAGAAAATTAATATTCAAGGCAATAGGTGACACCCCTTCCCAGGTGAGACTTCTCCAACTCTCATTTCCAAGGTGCACGGGAATTTCTGCACAGCGTGGGCTTCCCTGGCGCGCTCGCAAGCGGGGGGGTTTTTCCCACCTAGCAGCTCTAGTCGTACAAATACCCCCCTCAGCAAACCTCCTCCTGGTGAGAAACGTCCCAGCTGGGCAGGAGCAGCCGCCCCAGCGCCTGCGCTCCCACCCCCGGGATGCTCGGGGCGGGGAGGGGGGTCCCCCGGGGCAGGAGCGGCCGCGGGGTGCCGGTCCCCCCCCTCCCGCCGGGCTGAGGAAGCGGAGGGAGCCGCGGAGTCGCTCTGCATATTAATGAGCGGGAGCAAGGGCAGCGGGAGCCGTTTTAAAAGAGGACAAGGGGAGGAAAGCGGCAGAGCGCAGGCAGCGCGCAGGCAGCAGCAGGCAGCGCCAGGGCAGCAGCACCGCCGGGAGCCGCTCTCTGCTGTCCGCTCCCTGGCGACATCCAGCCCCGGGGACACGGGGGTCGGGGGAGGAACCCGAAGCGAGAAAACACATTAAAATCCCCGGCGTCTCTTTAGGTACCTGCTGGCTCACCATGAAGCTCCTGACAGCAGCTCTGCTCCTGCTGTTCCTCGCGATGTGCTTAGCCAGCGCGGAAGGTAAGGCGGTTTGTTCTGCTTCTTCCCGCGTCAACCTCTTTTCCAGGGGGGTGCTTTCCCAGGAATTTTTCTTTGCCTCTTGATAGCCCCGAGTGGGATTTAGCTGTTCCCTGCATGTTGGGAACGAGCGATGTGCGAGTCTGTGGGTGAGGTAGCTGCGAGTTTTTTTAAAGGTGGAAGTAGAGGTAAAATACCTGCAACAAAGTGGTGTCTTCATTGCAAGCCAAATGGCCCCAGCTCAGCGCGGGAGGTCACGCCGTGCTCTCCGGCATTCGGGAATATCGCTCAAGTGTCTCCTTCGAAACTGAGGGTGGTTTTCACAGGGAAAATTAGAGCGGAGCTGGAATTGATGTGGTAGCACATATTGCACCGAGTGTGCCAGTGTGCATTTTCTGCCGTGCACAAAAATGATGATTAAAAAACGCTCAGCTTTTGCCTGGCTGCGAAGGCAGCACAGCATCTGCGCCAGGAGAAGTGACTGAAAGTCCTACAAAGTCCGAGGGAGACGTGAGTGAATGAGAAAGTAGCCAAGCTGTGCCTTTGCTTGCGTAGTTTAAAGCGAGTTCTGACTCTTTCATTTCCTTTTGTTAAATAAAATTACATTTAATCACAGCAGGTGCACTTTAAAAAGCTCATATATATATGAGCACATACATAGTGCTCTAAATCATATTTCCCAGAGAGTCACTACCTTTTCCTGGGATGTAGCAAAGAAAAATATTACTCTTTTTAAGCTCAACAGCATTACAAAATTCAGCTTTTCCCACCAAGGCTTGAAAGACCAAGCTGAAGTTTGTGCGTGCGCCCAGAGGCTGGCGGGGAAGGGACGCTTGGTATGCAGGAGGCTTTGCAGGCGCCTGAGAAAATGCTTTCTCTTGTAGGCGTAAAGTGCAAATGTTCAAGAAAAGGTCCTAAAATAAGATTCTCTAATGTACGGAAGCTGGAAATAAAACCGCGGTACCCGTTTTGCGTGGAAGAGATGATTATGTAAGTTTTCCTTCATTTATTGCTTTCTGTTTCTCTATCGGCCGAATTGCTTTACCTTATACTGCAAGTTCCTGCTTTGTTCTTTGTTTTCCTCATGTCCTGGCATGCTAATTTCTAGGAATAGTCATTTGCTGTATCCGATGCAATAAAATGTGCAATTCTGACCAAAAACCCAGCTACCATTTTTCAACACAATTATTCTTTTTACTGAAAGAAATATTTACCGAACAGGTAGTGCTAAAAGGATAATCATTAGCGCAAGTGTAGACAGGCACAAATCCTACTCCAAGCTGCCTGATGTAAAACCCAGAACTATTTACTCCAGTTATTCTGGGCATGCAGAATAAGAACATGAGCAGAGTTTGGTCCTTGGTAGTTTCTGCAAGGGAGATTTATCCCAACCAGAGTCAGATTTTCACCTGCGTTGTACCAGAGCCATCCCCTTGCATTCGATGGGGTTACCTAGCACGTAAGAAAACGCTTTCCTCCCCATCTCACTGCAAACCAAGACATCTCAAAGCGATGTAGTGACTAACCGAACCGAGGCAAGAACGGGGATTTTTTGACATCTCTGATGACTGGCTCAAAAGGAGGATTTTTTAGATTTTAAATGTGGGTGGTTAGTGGGGTTTTTCTGTCCCGTTTTGGATATCTTAAAATCCCCCAACAAAACACCATCCCACCAGCACATGGGCTGGATAAGGACCAGAAGGGCAGATGAGCCAAGACGACTACACCGAGCCCCTCTGCCGCCTAAGAGGGGAAAAAGGGTCCCAAGAGCAGCTGCAGCCCCAGAACGCCAAGGACTGATTTACTCCAGCGTTTGTGCTCCCTCACTGAACATTTGCCATTCGCTTAATCTCAGAAAGGTGCTTTAACAGCAGGATTTGAGTCCTGACCTGCTGAGCCACGTACCACCTCCGGTGCTCTGTAATGCCCACGGGGCCAAATCCTGCTCACCCGACTGGCACAAACAAGGATGTACCACGGGAGCCTGATCCTGCCCGCGCAGAAGTGGCTGGCCAGACTCGGCGGAGGGCGTATGGAGGAGGAATGGAGAGCCAAGCTTCCTTAGGCTTCCTCCAGATTTACACCAGCATCACTGTGAGCAATGCTTAGCTCAGGGAACATCAGACCCACCTCTTTGAAGCTCAAATCAGCTGATGGTGACCTGAACAGAAAAACGCTTGCAGAGCATCGCTGCCTGCATCGGTTCCTTGCAGCTTTACTTTGTTTGCTTTGACCTTTCAATAGCAGAAGGATGGTGTAGAGGAGCACTAACTCTTTGCATCCCACTCCAGGCATTTGCCCGAAAGCAGCTGGTGGCCGGGGGCTATAAAATAAATCTCATTAATGCAACATTTCACTTTCAATCAGACAGCCGGGAAAGCTGGAACGCCGGGCAGGAGCGGGTTGCTTTCCCAGCTGGATAGCTATGCAGATGCCGAGCAATGCTGTTCACGCCCGAGGGTTGCCCTGGGCTTGCAGCGGCTGCGGGGACAGAGCTGTCCCATCGCTGCTGCTGCCCGCGGGGCAGGCAGGGCTAACCATCGCTGCCTTTCCAGCTCCCCTAATGCAGCCTGAAGTCAGCATTGAAAGCAAACTGAAATTAATATTCCAAGAACCAATTGATCCGGGAGTCTCTGGACAAGGCACAGAAGAGCTACATTCCTGCAACGGAGTTTTTGTTGCTGCGGTGATCATCTAAAATGAGTTGTCAAAGCTGGTTCCCCTCCCGCCCTCCTCAAAAGCTCTCATATCTTTTCATACGGGAGAAACATGATCTAAATGATGTTTGGCAGAGAAGAAGTAGGTTTAGGGGTGCAGTTTAGGAAGGCATTTGTCTTTGGCCATAACCCCCCCAGCAGAGCTGTGGTACAGGGTGAGAGACAGCAAAACTGAGTCCTCAGTCTCGTCAAACCCTATCAAGATTCCTGGTACATCCAGCAGTAATCGCGCGTGTGTCTGTCTCCCGGAATGAGGAAAAGCAGCAGCAAACAGGAGGGAGGTTTCACTCTTTCTGCCTGAAAGGATCCACCCCCCCTCCACATATTGCCCCATCCCAAAGAGGGGGGAGTGTGTTGGGGTGAGAGCAGCCGATGGGAAATGGGTGCCGCTGGGAGCCTTTCCCACGGGACAGCCGAGGTGGGTGGCAGTCCCTGCACCGGCTCAGGGTGAAGGGACCAGAGCCAGGACCCTTGTGGCCCCGGGGACAGGGTGTTTGTAGGCAGAGGTGCAGCCCCACCATCCCTGCAGCTGAGATGCCTGGGGGCACAAGGCGCTGGGGGGCACAGGCTAACCCGGGGGTGCCCGTCGCAGCCCTGGAGGCATGGACATACTGGGGAGGCTTTTGGCACAGGGACCCTCGGACACCGTGGGTGAAGGCTCCAGCCACCGAGGCCCAGGCAGCTAAGGGACAGCTCAGCACACACCCCTGGTGTGAGCTCATGTCCCAGATCCTACTGGAGGGATCTCATGGGAGGTGTAAGTTCTGGTGCTTCAGTCCCATCTCCATCCTTCTCAACCTCTTGCAGCCCATCCAGACAACACTTCACTCAGGGTATCAGCTCCCACAGCGCCTCTTCTTAGGCACGTCCCCTTACATCTGCCGGACCAGCATCCCCAAGAGCAGGGCCAGGTCAGCTCAGGGTGCCCAAAAGTGCTACCACCCAACCCTGTGCCCGCAGCACCAGGGACTGCGCGGGAACCACAGGGGACCATGGGGCTGCCTTGGGAACATCTCCTCTGCTGTCCAGCCTCCAGCATCAAAGCAGAAACCTACGTGTGGTGTCAAAGCAACGCATCTCAGCCTGAGAAAAGACTCAGTTGTTCACCTGAGAGGCAAACCATGCATCTCCTCCTCCTCAGACTGCAGGCTCTACTAAATCCAGGATTGTCTTTCACTGCTTCTGGTGCAAACGTAGGGCTTACTGCTTTTCCAAGGCACTCCCGCTCCTCTCCTCCTGCGATACAGCTTGTCCATCACTTTCTGGAAATACCCTCTGTGGTCTGTCAGAAGAGAAACCCAAGCCAAGGTCTGGCATCAGCCAGCGCAGACAGCACAGCCAAGAAGGTGGTGGCTGGATGGAGAAACTTCGTGCTGACCTCAAGCCCCTTAAAATTTGCATGTGTTGTGCCTTCTATGAAGGTTCAGTTCCACTCCCATTCAAAGCGGTAGGAAAACTCCCCTTCTCATGCACATGCTGATCCCCAGAGGGGTTGGCTGAGAACGCCCTTGGAGCAGAGACAGTCCAGAAGTTTTAGCAGCGACTCTTCCCTTTCCGATGTCTGCAGGCACAGAGGCTCTTGGAGGCCTCCCACCGCTTTCCCACGCGTTGGGGAAAGGGCCACGTCCTCCCAGCAAGCAACCCAGAAGTTACACCTTGTCTTTTGGGGACTTCAGCTTCCACCCATTGGAGGTGGAGCAGAGAAGGGGAGCAGGGAAGAAGATTAATTGAATGGAAAGAGCTATTTGAACACCTTGTATAACATTGAAATGGGAAACGTGGCGAGACCCTTAGCTGAGCTCATGCAGGCAACACGCAGCCTTTCACTTCCAGTCAGGCATGTCTCCTCTGCACCGGGCGGGCGAGCTGGGAAAGCTTGCGAGGCACTTTTTCTTGTGTTAGAAGATAAACAGCTCCTTTCTGAACCAAACCATAAAAGCAGCCCATCAGTATGCAGAGATATTTCTGGTTTTCTGCCATCATTTTACTCATGTCTCTAGCAGTGTTTAAGTAATTCCATCATAGTTTTTTAGTTAATCCAAGAACTGTGTTTCCCTGTTATGGATGGTATTTCCAGAAAATGAATAATTTCAATAAAAATTGTGTTGGGTTTTTTTTAATCACGAAATTAATAACAAAACCAGAGAACTGCTTGATTTTGAGCCCTGAAAAGTGACAGCAGTCTTGGTGTTTCTGGAAAGCCATCTTCTTGGGAAGCAAGGGAGGGAGAAAAAAATAATGAATGAACCAGGTCTGATCTTTTCTCTTGGATGCAGCATTGTTGAGTGTAAGGGAACCATCTCCTCATGTAAAGACCTTGTGGTTGCCTGAATGAGCCCTAATTAAATCAGCTATTAAGCTCAAAAGAAACAGGCAAAGCAAACCCACTGATTAAAAACAGTGGGTCAGTCTTCATCTATCAACCTAGTATAGCACTGGGGACAATATTGCACTGCAGCGATTGCCAACAGCTGAAGATCCCCTCCCATGTTATTACAATAAACTCAAATATCTGCCGTAAAACACAGAGCGTGAAAACCCTTCCGCTGCCCGCCTGGGTGGGAGCCCCCCGACCGATTTTGGCATTTACCTGGCGCGGGAGCGGAGGGCCGGCGCTTCCCGCGACTCCCCTAACCTCTGCTCGCTCGCCTTGCAGCGTGACTCTGTGGACGCGGGTGAGAGGGGAGCAGCAGCACTGCTTAAACCCCAAGCGCCAAAACACCGTCAGACTGCTGAAGTGGTACAGAGTATGGAAAGAGAAAGGCAGGTGAGTACGAATTTGGTCAATGGGTGAGGGGGGAGATCTTGGTGGCAAGCTGGGCGATCAGCAGCGTTCAGAGAGCGCCCAGGAAAATGCACACACTGCAAATGCTCTATCCAGCACGGAGGATGTATTTCATTACCAAAATTACAGTTATAAATGGATGTTCTTGATGTTATTTCTTTCCTGCCACATGCAGTCCTCGCTTCTATTTTAGGATTAGGCCGTTCCAACTATAAATAGTAATTATTTTCTGTTAGACTATTCATCAGCTGATGTTCTCAGTTATTTACATACACTCACCTCCCTTCTACGGGTAAAAAGCCAAGATGAAAAGTTCAATTACTTCCACACGGTCACACAGAAAGCAGTCAGCAGAGTTGGGAAGAGAGTGCCCTGTCACACACTTCAATCGCACCACCTCAAAATTGTCAATATTTGATGACGCAGATCTTTGCCCATTTTAACTACTGTATCAATCCCAGAAAAACAGGAACTTGCTGGTAAGGTGCTCTGCCACCTTCTCCCTTGCAAAGAGGATTTTTTGGTTTTTTTTTTTTGCAAGCCATCAGTCATGGATAGAAGAGAGACAGAAACATGCATTCCTGATGGCTGATGGCCAGTGGTCATGTCCCATCTGTAATTAAGAGGAGCTGCCCAACTCCTACCACCTCTCCAGGCACAGCCAGGAACGAGCCTCCGCACGCAATACAGTCCCACCAAACCCCGATCCTCCTCAACCGATGGGAAATGTGCTCCCCAAAATCGAGCTCAAAGGAGGCCAGCGAGCAGCAAGCCCCATCTCTCAGCAGGCCCAAGGGTGCCCGGTGGCACGGGCAATGCCACAGCACTGCGAGCGGTGGTGGGTGCTGAGCCCCCCGGCCGGCTCCTCTGCCTCCCGCCGGCTGCTCCATAAACGGAGCACGTGGGGAAGCCCTGGCTATTGCACAGCCACATATTTACACTCTTCACCCCCCCCCCTCCTTTTTTTTTTTAAGAAGGCTGTCATTAAGGTGACGAGGATGCTCAGCCCCAGGCTTGTGCATTCAGGAAACGCGCAGGGCTCCCCTGAGCAGACCGAGAGGAGGGATGCCCCGTGCAAGGCTGCGATGGCCACGGTCCGGGCACTGCAGACGAGCTCCTGTCTGCAGATAACAGTGCTGCTCACGGCCTCCTCCACAGCCCAAACCAAGGGTGAGCTCGAGGCTTCCCCGCAGTCCAGCCAAGGGAGGGAGGCTGTCCCTGCTGCCAGGGGGAGGAGGAGGGACGGCGAGCCCAGCGTCCCACCAGCTCTGGCCGTCAGCCTGGGGCGCGCAGAAGGGATGCAGCACAACCCTCGGCGTTTGGCCTTGCTTCGCCTTGCGCAGCGCTGGCATCGCCCCGCTGCGGCATCCCACCCCTGCCCCGACACTGCCAACCGGGCAAGCAGGGCAGCGAACGGCAGCTGAGGCAGCACCAAGTGAATATTTCAGACATAAAAGAGCCTGATTTAAACCAAGTCCTCATAATAAATAAACAATTTGTCAGTGCCTTCAGTGCCAGCTGTACCAAACCCACTGCACTACTTCCCTGGAAAAGAGGGGGAATTTAAAGTCAAATGCAGTACAAATACGAATCTCTTCCCCAAAACAGCATGGCCCCTAGTTTTCCCCATGCCATGAAAGACCGCTTTCACCCAAAGAGCCTGCACCACCAGGATTTTTCACCAAACAAGCCTGTCAAGTTGTCCTCTCAGGACGTAAACTACAAAAATAAGAGTCTAATATTATTCCAAACATAACAGATATTGTGAATTTATTAGCTACATCGAGCTCATGATATACTTCAACATTTGTATACAAGATAGGGATTTCCCAGTGGTTAAAGTGTATTAGCAGATGTGGATTATCTTCATCTCATGTAGCCTGATAATGGTGGCAGAGCATGTTACTCCCCGCACGCCTGCGAGATGCGGCGCGTCCAAGTCCGACGCTCCTCCCAGATGCTTTATGGATAACAATCCAGTGACTGCTGAAGTCAATAACTCACTTTCCAATTTACATAAGCAAAGGCTAAAAATTTGGCTTTTTTGTTGTTGTTGTTGGGGGGGGGGGAGTATTATTTTATTATTATTATTAATTTTTATTATTTGGAAGGCAGGTTTTTCACTCGTAGTTTAAACCTCTTGCTCTTGGCTTTCCTTCTGCATAGGGTTTATGAAGAATAAGAGGAAGCAGCATGAGGAACGGAGCGGACTCCCTTGGCTGGCGTAGGACTGGGCTCTGCAGAAGATTGTTTCTCTCTCACAGACATAAGACACAAATCCTATATTATTATAAAGCACTTTTTACCAAGGGTCAGTTTTTACATTTTATAGCCGCGTGCAAAAGGCTTCCAGATTTCACAAGCATCTGTTGCACTTCAGATCTCACACCCGTCTGCTCTGTACTGAGATTGGGAAAACTCATGCTTTTCATTTTAAAGAGGTCGGTTTTGGGTTTGTTTTTTTAATTGTTATTCATTCATACTTCACTATGATTGCAATCGAGCTTTATAAGCTCATTAGACAAACAGTAATGTTTGTAAAGGTGTTATACAGCCGTGTCCCTCACCCTTTCGCAGTGGGAAAGCTTCGGTGCTGCGGGTGTTTCTCATGTTTGCAGCCTCCACCATAGTCGGGCAAAGCGGGGACCAAAGCCGAGCCTGCTGGGGAAGGTGCCACTGCAGTGCCGTGGCTGTAACCGCAGAAGCAAGGTCCCTCGGCACATCAAATGAGTATGAACATCACCACTTGCGTACCTCTTCTTGAACGGACTTGAGGTCTTGCTGCGAGGTGAAGCGTACCGTCTCTCCCATGTAACGTCTCATGCATTAGAAAGCATTTCTAGGTCATTTTTATTACTAAGAAAATGTTTAATTTTTTTTTTTTTTCCACCTGAAGTTCTTACAGAAACTTTGTGGCTTCAGTACCGAGACATTTTAAGCTTCAAGACTATTGTGTATGATTTCCTAGATTTGTAGCAACAAAAAAAGCCTTTAAAAGGTACCTTTTTATGAAAAATGATAGGGCAAACATATAAATACCTATCTATGTTTTAGTCACAATACAACATATTCATTATTTTGAATGTAATACTTCAATGTTAAGCAGTGCATTCCTCTTTTTAAAATAACAAAACTACCTTTTCATTTGTAAATATACTATAGGAAGTCTCCCTATATTATCGTTCTGTATAATGTACCGTACTGCTAAATTATCATATGCTATTTAAATGTTTGAAATATTTAGAAGGTTGCATGCAGATTTCGTATTTCTTTCTAAGACAAATGAAAAAAGTAATAAAAAAAATATATTTAAAAAAAGCTGACAATTGCTCTTCAATTTCCTTAAGCCACCAGGGGACTCCAGCCGCTTCTAAACATTTTTTGATGGATGAACTGGTTTGGGGAAAAACATTGAATCAGAGAAGCTGATTTAGAGACATGGCGACTTGATGACATTGAAATTAGAAAACATTATTCCAGTCCAATTTACTTCCCTTTCTCATTTTAGGATTTGGACTTTACCCAAACACTGAGGTATCTTGTTACATAAAGAAAGGCTATGCCATGCACCTATAGTGTCATGTTAAATGTAAAACAACCACTCCAGATCCATATACAAACGAGTGAAATGCAGTGATTTAGACAAGATCTCGGTTAGATCTCCGTGCGACTCCTGCACCAGTGATCTTGCACTACATAATCAAGGCAACACCTGGCCTCAGCTCAAGGGTTTCCTCCAGTTCAGACAGGAAAAAAAAAAATATATATATATATATGCACATACACTATATACTTATTTACTGTGATAATATCCTGGTAGAGCTGAAGGAGAAAGACCTGTTAGATTTCAAAGTATTTTCCTATTCTACACAAGGATGGAGCTACAAACTTCAGATTCCTCTTAGCAAAAAGCTTGAGAAAGATCCCAGAGGATTTAAGAAACGGAACCTCTGGGGATATCGACCACAAGGCGCTGCTGCAGGCTGAGCATCTGAACCTGAGCTCCGGGCAAACCCGGACCTGCGGGCTAGCTAAGCTGCCCCTCTCCTTTCTTGACTCACATTTTAACAAAACCAGTAGTTTTTCCTTGAGACCCGATTTCAACACACCAACAGACTTCAAGAAAAGATTTCATGTTTATTTAGTGACTCCTGGGCAATGTATTTATTTCCTGGAAGGGTATTGATACGGTTGCACAAGAGGCGGTTAACGCTCCGTCGGGAATGCGGTGCGCAGCTCCAGTGGCCCAAACGCAGCACTCGTACAGGCTATACCCTGCGAGGTGTGAGTCACAAGTGACTCGTAGCTTGGGGTTCGTCTGCCAGACCAAAACCACCAGCAAAAACTGGGCACAGAGGAAACCCATTGTAATGGGTTTTTTCCACTTGCTAGAATGGGAGACTAAACAAAAAGAACTGTTTGGTTCAATATGTGTGTTCCCTTTAACCTGAAATCTGTGCTTCAAACAAAACAACTCTTGGAAACAGGAATTGAAACCATGAAGAGAAAAAACTGTGACTCTGGGCTGGTTTTCCCAAGCCTGTTAACCGCATCTCCAGGAACGTTTGTTAAGTTCCCAGAAACAGGAGGAGCATCCGTTGCCCTCCCCGATAGCGCAGTTGTAAAGGGAAATACTGTGTCAGCAGGTAACGGCCACACACAAAACTTCAACCACTTTTCAGTCTGAAACATCTTTGCTAAAACATTTGTAAAAATGTATATGTAGGTACCTCCTCCACCTAGATTTGGCAGCAACCTTAAGGTTTGCTTTTGCTCTCCCCAGCAGATTGCAGGTTGTGAAGCCACAGGAGACCATTCAGTCCAGCCTAATATCCAGACCATACATTTGTACTTTGAGATTGAAAAACTAAGCTGCTGGAAAACGGTCTGGGCACGCACCAGCCAGCCCTGACTGCTCACTAGGTACCGGTTTACCTTCCTAAGAGCTTGAGCATTTGCAGGGTAAGCCGGAGCCCTGCTCCATCCTGGGGTGCAGGAGCAGCACAAGCAGACCCCGCAGCTCCTTTACTCAAGCACCGATGCTACATCGCAAGGATGTAAACCCTTAGCAGAGGCTCCAAGGAGGGCAGTGGGCAACTGCTTTCCCCATCCAGCCTGCAAAGCCGCTCCCTGGCACGCTGCAGCCAGGAGCACACAGAGACAGAGCACCAAGCCCTGTGCACAAGACCTCCGAGGTCCCCCCGTCCCCCCACTCGGCATCCACAGGCTGCACCCGTTCCGAAATAGCACTATCGGGTTTTATTTTAATAAAAGCACGAGGGTGAACCAAGCAGCTGCAGTGAAAGCACACAATAGCGGGGAGACCTGCCTTTGCCTTTTCAGTGAGAGCACTACGTGGGATTAGTAATGTTATACAGATCCTTTCACCACTTGCCTTTCACTTGTTCATATATGGTCTAGGTCAGCGATGGCCAAAAAGTTTATTAAGAAGCGATAGCTGGTGGTCTGCACGAGACCAGGTCCAGCTGCCTGCCGTGCCCCGGCTCCCCCCAGGCTCTCTAAATCAAGGCACGGGGCCACACCAGGTTGCTACATGCATGGGGACCTTTCCTGACCGCATCCATGCGGTGGGAAAGCTAGCCCCGCACTAACGAGGTTTCATCAGGGCTGTGGGAGCAAAGGTGGGGCTCGATGGTAAAGTCATCAGAGGGGCCTGGGGGTTTGCACTGGTGACCCCCGAGCCCTGGGTGGGAAGTTGAGGACAGCGTTACAGCCACAGAAATGCTCTCCAAGCTAATTAAACATCAGAGTCGGGTCCCTCCTGGACCCACATTTGTAGAGAATGGGAACAAATGTGAATAAAAAGCCACCGCCCCCAGGACTCGCCATCCCACCGAGAATGGCAGAGCCAGGGAGCTGCGCCTGTCCAAGGGTAAAGGGCCTCCCGCGCAACCTGGCATCACTTAACGGGCTTTGTATAAGCCCAGGCAGAGCTTGCGCTCTCCAAAACACAATTCCCATTAGGTCAAATGAAACACCAGTCACATTTTGGGTATTTTTCCTCCAAAGCCAGCTTCCAAAAATGAGGCATCTAAATCCAGATGTGCACAGCATCCAAAGACCTCACTTATTCCCATTTGCGCAGCACCTGTGGGAAAAGGCGAGCTGGCTTTGGCTGTTGGCTGAGTTTGGGCTGCGGATCCAGGACGGGCAGCCCATCTGGAAAGCCCTGGCCACGCCGACTTCATGCCAGGGCAGCTCTCAGTTTTGGCACTCTAGATCTTCCATGCACAGCACTTGTGCTGGGGTTTGTTGTTCAGTTTGTTCCCTTCAATGGGTTGGGGTGCGTGTGGTCACAAATGGAAATTTTTGAGGATTGCTGTTTGCAGCTCTCGCTGACTCTGTGTTTGCTCCATCAGAAACGCTCTGCCTGTGACTCAGTGATCTCCCTCTGATCCTAAACCACAAAGAGCCAAGTGTTTCTGGAAGGTGCTCAGTTTGCCCTGAAAGGCTGCACCCTGTGAGCCCCCAGATATCCTCGTAACCAGCACATGTTCCTGGCAAAGTACCCCAAAGCAGATTTCCTGTAATTCCTCTACCTGATATAACCCACCCCAGAACAGCAACCGGGATTGCCATTGCCCGAGGAACAGCATCTGCAGCAGAGCTCCAGGCGCTTACAGTGATTTTTGGTGCTTGTAGGTATCGATACACACCTTACAGAAATCTTAATCGTTTGGTTAATTGTGGGCATCCAGGCAACCTGGAAAATCCCACCACACCGTTATTTGTGCTTTCTGACACCACATACCTCTGAAAAGACTGGCCCTCCATCTCTGCACACCGTCCCTGCAAAGGTATTTGGGCTACCATTTCAGACACAGACAGCTAAAAACCTGCACGAAATTGGGCCACCATTTGGACATCATATCTCATGTGAAACTGAGATAGAGTCATCATCTTTTTTACCCCCCCAGGTTGCCTCCTTGGGCCATCGCCTCTGCTAATCAGTGGCCCTGCCCAGGCAGCGATGCAGTAACAGGCTCCGGGTCATACTAAAGGATTTAATACCCTGTACAAATCCAGAAGCTGGGTTTTGAGCACCCAAAGCCTCCTCGTTTCTATTAGCTAGCACTATGCGAGACAAAGCTGTGCAAGATCAAAGGGATGTTTGGGAGGCCCCAGGAGCCTGGGGTTCAGCCCTGGTCCTCACTCTCGTCAGCCTCGCAGCACTTTCGTGTTCGGCAGCTCTTGGGCCACGGCCAGCAGATCCCAGCTCAGATGGCTGCTCCTGAGGAGCGGTGGGGGAAAGCAGGGCTGAAAGGACATCTAGTGGCAACCAAAAACCTTCTCAGACAGCCTGGGGACACCTCTGCAGCCGTCTGCGTTATAAATCAGCGTGGAGCCTGCTCATTGCACTGCTGACACTGGGAATGCCCTTCCCCAGCTCTGCGAGAAAAGCTTCAACTGCTGCATTTCCTTACCCGAGTAAGGGAAATCCCCCATAGCAAAGAAAATGCAGCTGTATTTTGGGAAACCTGCTCAGAGGTTTACACAGCCATATCAGCCCATTAACGTGGAACTTGCGTGCTAAGGGCACGGTGGCCAAGAGGACACCTGGCTGCCACCATGCCACAGGAGCCATGTCCATCACACCAGCATGGGAAACTGGATTGTAGCACAACCCTGGGAAGATTCATTCCCAAACCACCTGCCGAAAACCCTTTAAAACCATCAGGAGTTCCTGCCCAACCCACCAAGCCACACGGCTTTCTTGCTCAGTGGTTCTCCCTCCTGCCACCAGCCCTCCAGCAAGCCCCGGACCCGCAGGACCATGTGCAGCTGCCATTCCCCAGGTATTGTGTTCAGGTCCTGCCCTCAGATCCAACCATCCGACTTTCCAGCAGCAAAACCCACACGTGCACGCTATCACTTTCAATGCCTGAAGAGGAGAACTTGCTCCCTCTTGCTGGGTACGAGCACAACTTCATCCAACCATCAAAACAAAGCCAACATCCCTGGAGGAAACGCTTTGTAGAGATGCAACATGCATGAGCATTTATTTTCTGCACACCGAGTGACAGGTTGTACTTCTGGTCCTTCTGCCGACCTCTGAAGCACTCAAACCCTCTCGGATTTCTCTCTTGTCTTTTGCTTGTGTCTATTATCAGCTCTTCGGGCAGACACTGCTCTGACAACACACGTGGAGGGCATCCAGCACAACAGGAGCTACCGCTGCGAGTGGGCACGCGGGACCTGGGAGGGAGGAATGACATGACATGAAGTGACAGGGAGGCAAGCGGCCAAGGCCTGGGAAAATCACCACGCCTGTGTTTTTGTTTTTCTTCCTGCACAACAAAAGATGTTAGTGAATTCCTCTTGGATGGGTTTCAGAACCTCCTCCAAGAAAAAGAAAAAAAAAAATCCTGCTGGTGTTCACTTAAGGCTGATAATTACAGGAATAATTATGATTTATTCCCATCATAAATCTTGGAGCAAGAAAAGGATTTTGAGGTTTGTAGGATTCGCTGGATGACAGAAGCAAAACACAGCTCTAATTGCCCTTCTTTGTTGTGTTTAATTAAGGATTCTGAAGCAACTGATCTCTGTGTCTTTTCATGGTTAGAAACCTGCAAGGAAAAGAAAATCTTTCTGCAGAGCCACCAATCAAAGCTTTGTTGGGTTACTAGGCACTAAGTGTGCTACATCTGAACACTCAAGACTCCCAGAAAAAGAAGCTTATTAAAGAAAAAGAAATGCTACAACAGGCTGGGGTTTTTTTCCCCCCACCTCTTCCAGTAGGCTTTGGCAATTTTGAGCTCCCTTCTAATCCCAGAAGAAACGTCTTTTGTCTTTACCCCTCAGCATTTTTGCCTCATTACTGCCCATTCCATTGTGTTGCATAAAAATACTTCTCCATTTCTGTTACCTTCATAATTGCACCATTTACATTTTTCCTTGGGGTTTACCTCAGTTTCCTCTCTGAGTCTAGAGGACCTATCACTTCTGCAAACACATTAGGAAAAACAAACCAGCCCAGAGCTCCTCAGCGCCCTCCTTGGACTGGTAATTCCCAGTCAAGCACCACTCCTCCCAGCAAGAACCAGTTTGCCAAGTGCTACCTCTCAAACTCAAACTGTAAGTGACTGGCAGGGTGTTCCCTCTCTATTTTGAGCAACAGCTAGAACAGCTCTGCCAGGGAAATCCAGTTCCTCGTTATAGTAATCAGTGTCAAATCATCGTGCCCGGCTCTGAGCGATGCCACCAGCCCACGAGCTACCAGAGCCGTCACGCTCTGCCCGGGCTCTGTGAAGCTAAGGGTTAAAGAGCAGGAAATCCTTGGGACAGCTTGGGAGTCTGAAGGCACTTCAGGATGACATCTTGGGATGGTCTTTTTGCAGAAAGCAATCGCACTCGATAAGCACAGCCCACCTTAGGGCGAGAGCAGGACCGCCACACGCTGCATCCCCAAAGGCAGCACCCGCTAGGAAGCAGAGGAGGTTTGGTGTTGCCCAGAAGGTAAAATCCCAACACTTCGGCTGTGCAGAGCAACATACTGGATAGCGATGCCTGTGAGGGCTGATCTACAAAGGGAAGTGTCAAATAGAGCTTTGAAAGAAAAAAAGACCTCTTGCGTTTGTCATGCCTGGGAAGCGTTCTTTAAGAGCAGGAGAAAAGGATGGGACGGCAGAGGACAAAACTATCACGGTACACAGAAGGGAAAACACAAAGTCAGCAGCACTACTGATCACAGCAACCGTATCTGACCTCAGGTGCTTGGCTTAGACCACAGAGCAAGCCCATCGGGGTCCCAGTCCCAGCCCAAAACCCCTTGCTCTGGTCCTACTGGCCCCGCATCAGCGCACGGGCATGGCCACGTGTGCCAAGAAGGGCCATTGCTGGGGGGGTTCATTGCTTTTATTGCAAGAGTTGATGATAGAACCTAGAAAGCACAGAGCTCTGAAATCTGGAGATGAAACACAAATTAAAAGATGTTGTTTTCTACAGGAAAGCCAATCTGCTTCCTGTTTGCCTAGAGTTTCAGCTCACGCTGCCCGTGTCGTGATAATCCAAGTAGTTGACTGAAGGCCAGTTGCTCTGCTTTAAGGGTAACCACAGCGTGGAGTAGCCCACAGGAGAGCAGCGCTGGGTGCACCGTTCCAGCGACCGGACCGGGATCTCGAGAGTCCCAGTAACTCACTGCAATGACTCACTACTCACATGTATACACATACGTATTTATATACACACAAACACAACATGGAATTGATAATACTGCTTTTCTTCACCCATCTTTGACCTCATCTTTTTTGGATAACACGCTCTTTGTAGCAAGTCCCGTTCCCTTTTCTACACATAGTGACAAGAATGTTGAATTTGGCTAAAGCTTGCAGTGGAAAATAACAAAGGAAATCAAATAGAAATAAAGAATGGCCATAAAGCAAACACCGGTGGTAAAAACAATCAATTTTCCATGTTCTGAAAAGCCTGAGGGGATTTTTCCCCACTTACTTGAAGCAGGTAGCCGGGTTTTCCAGCAGAGCCTCCACGCAGGGCTGTCCATCCAAGCTGGCTCCGAGCTGCAGCCTGGTGAAGGTTGACACCTTGTGGCTATTTCCATCACTTACAAGGCAGGAAAGTTGGGTTTTTCCTCTTTTTCTGATGGAGGCTGTGGGTGGAGTTCATAGATTAACAGCTAAATTCCCAGCACCTGGCATGTAATGTGTGGGGCTGAGGTCTGGGGTCATTAACGGGTTAAGGAAGATAAATAACACCAAACACTGAAAACTATAAAAAAAAAAAGTCATACCCTATTTGGGGGGGGTGGATAAAGGGGAAAAAAGATTCTTTGGGGTAGGAGCCATCTGTATATACATAAGGCCCACAATACAAGTAATAAAAAAGCGATCTTGTGAATGATGTTCCTCTGCGATTTTGCAGCCCCCCCAGATCCCCTCCTCTGTTTGCACAGCGGGGTAAGAGGCTCAGAGCTCTGCCTGACTCCGGCAGCTGCTTTGGAGAAGGGTAGCTGGGCCGACTCCCGAGAAATTGTCTAATTCCCACCAGAGTAAATGAAACGGGCTCAAGACCTGCAGTGCATTAAACCTGAGGTGAAAGAAAAAACAATACTTTGCGTTTTATCCAAGAGGGTTAAAAACAAGGGACTTCTTCAGAAGAAGTACATTCACTTAATAATTAGCAATTGCACTTACTTTAGTATTTATCCGTGAACACAGAATTTATTGTAATTTAATACAGGCTTCAATTGGAAAAGAAAGCAGCATCCCTGCAGCAGAGGCTCAGCGGAAACACATCAGCCAAACCTGTCTCCCCTCGTTAGCCAAGTACGTGTTTCAGAGGAGCTCCTGACTGTGGCAGTGCATACAGCCCCAAGGAACAAAAACTCACCTAGGGCAACATTTACTTTCCCTTAATCGTGCTGCTCCACTGTCTTTCTAATTCCCTGCCGTCAGAACTAGTACTTTGTATTTATTTAGCATTTTACACCTTCAAGCTATTCTAAAATATGTACTAGCAGACCTAAAACTTAAAGCTACCCTAGTAGAAATATGTTCAGTAATTATAAGGGCTAATAAATACCTTGAAAACTATTCTTGCCACCTAACTATGGGTCGGGCTTCCCCGCGTACCCCGATGCTCCGCAGTCCAGCCCCAGGCATAAGGCCCAGCAACCGCAACGTCTTCCTGCAGGATTTTCCCTTCGCGCTCTGCCCAGTTCAGCTGCATGGTTACGTACTGGTCCCAGCAAGCCCAGCCCTTGGGACCCATATGCTGCCTGGGCGTTTTCAAGGGCTGTTACACCTGTAGTTTATGCTTTTATTTTTCTTTTTATACCCGGAGACATTCTCGTAAAGAGACACTGAAAGAGACGACACTCGGCTGTCAGCGTGATGGGGAGCAACGCCGAGTCCCCCACCTTCACTGCAGCTGCTTACGCCAACAGCGGGATGATTCAGGCTTTGAATTTAAGATCTTTATACCTGTGGTTTTGTCCCTGAAGAATGGGAACTTTAAAAGATATATTACAGATATAATACTAAGGTAATGAACTGCAAAGGAGCCCAGTTAAACGGGTAGCCAGGGGTGATTCACGTCAGTGCAAAGTACTCCTTTAAATTCCAGAAAGCAGAGCAGATCTGCAAGTTATTTACCATTTGCGTTCAGCTAAGTTAAATGAAGTTTGTTGGAAAAACAGTAAGACGTCCTTCAAAAAGCTGAGTTGGTGCAGAAAAAAAAAAAGAGTTACTTTAAAAAGAGTCGGGGTGCCATCTCAGCGTGCTTTCACTGAAGCATCTTAATTCAGCAGCCACCAGATGTTTCATTTTGACATTTTCTAAAATTCATATTGTGTTTAAGCCAAACTAAATCTCCTCCTCCTTCCGCCCTGCCCAGAGGCCAGTTTTACTGTTTGGTCTCTGAACTGCAAAATCCATTTTCGACCCAGCTCTCCGCTGCCCGGCCAGCCCTGCTCGCCTCCCCGCCCGACACCGGCTCTCCGAAACTCAGCACCCACTGCAGCTAAAGCAGCCCCAAACCACCAGCCCTCAGCCAGGAAAAGCTCTTTGTGTCACTTTTTCTCACTCAGAAATCTTTACAATTGTACTCAGGGTCACGTAACAGTTTTACTGGGATAATAATAATTAAAAAAAATACTTATTTATTTTTACTAACACAGTAAAAGCAATAAAATGACAGCGTAAGCCCAAAGGAAACCACGGGGGGTTTATGTCGCTACAGCAGGTTTTGCTTTGCTAAATAAACCCCGTTCCCAGGAGCTTTTCTGGATTCCAGGGAGACGAGAACCCTCCGGCTCCGCGCGGCCGAGTTTGCAGCGCTGTGCCTTGGGGTGTCACCCTCGGCCCTCTCTTGGCCAGGGCAGCGGGCGCTGCCCCCCGAGGGTGGCATCCCTGGGGTCAGGGCGCAGGGGCTCTCCAGCAGGGCCCAGGGCCGGGGGCCGGGGCTGTCTCCTCGCCTTTTCCACCTGCCCTGGGCACCGGGGCTCCCGCCGGCGCCGGCAGGTCCCTGCCCGGCTCTCACATCTCTTTTGGGGTGAATTCACCGGCTTTTTTTTTTTTTTTTTTAATTGAGGAGATGTCAGCTTCTTCCTCACTGATACAATCTTTTATTATAGATGGCCTCTGTTTACATATAAAATGTCCAGCCTCCTTTGATGGGAAAAGCATCTGGATGGTTTCATACCGATGTCCCTTTACAGAGGGCCAAACCAAGAATTACAGGCGAACCTTTCCTACCTGCAACGAAAGCCTGCAGGTGGATGCCTTTCAAAATGACTCTCTGCTTAAAAACATGTGAAGCAGCTCATTTTTCTTTTATGTATGTGTACTCTAATTGACAGGGCAAAGCAGGGACTGAGGTGTGATAGGAAATTTTCATCAAGACCCCCTGGGAACACCGGTGACTCAGCCTTCCTCTCCTATTTTGTGTGCAGAGGTACATATGCCCATCCATATGTATGCAAAAGTCGCTATATCACTGTTATTAACAATTTATCTTTGTCTTAGCCATGGCCAGAGCCGGGCTTTGCAAAACCAGTACAAACAGACCGGTATATGACCTCAAACACGACAGCTACAGGTATTTCCAGATATCTCTGGCTGCTGTCGCTGCAGTTCTTACGGCGGATAAGCCGTGTTTGGGACAGCAGTAAAGCTTCGCGCAGGAGCTGCGTGTGTGCACGTGTTCACGTGCGTGGGACTGCGTGTGTGCGCACACACGTGAGCGTGCATGGGCCTGTGGCTACGGGGCTGTGTGCACGTGTACGCACACACGCGTGTGGTCACACGTAGCTGTACACGTGTTCACACGCGTGTTGGTGCGTGCGCGACGGCGTGGATGCATGGAAGCAGGGGGATGCTCCCAGCCTGGCCCTCCCGCCCTGAAGCCTGAGGAAGGAAACAGGCAATTCTCTTGCGGGTGCAACCCTTGTACGTACAATGCCAGGGAAGGGATTATACCAGGGATTAACATTTTAAACTCCCCTACCAGACCTACTGACTCAAAGATCCTCAAGCCAGTAATCGTATTACTGTCTCCGGGACTACCACGTTCCTGGGTTCAAACCTGAATTTTAGGAGAAGTCGGTGAGAGCTGCCCCCCAACCCCTGCACACCCCAAACACCCTGGGCTGGGGCAGGAACCGCTGCATTTGGGGTTTTCTCCTTTTCTTTAGCCATTCTTTCCGTTTCCCCTGCCGCGGCCAGGAGAAGACTCCATGAGCACTTTTCTTGTCGCCTGCCTCCTCCTAATTCCCAGTAATTTATCCCGTATTAAAACTCCCTTAAGGAAGAATGGCCCAGGACCCAACACCTGCTATGCAAATGGCAGCAAATCCCCCGGCCCCCGCGGCGGGGCGGGGGGGACCCGCGGGCTGCCGGTGGTCCCGGAGCATCGTCCCCCGGCCGCAAGACTCCATCCCCAGAGCCCCCCCCCAAGAGCTCAAGCTCAATTTCATCCCACCGTTACGGTGCTTCAATTCTTCCAGGTTATCTTTATGGCAGTTAAAAGAAAAATAGAAATAAAAGCAACTCCTAAGCAGAATTATTGCTATGGAGGGTATAAAAGAAAACCTGAGCATCTCAGCGTGCAGTTAAGCTTCCCGCTTTGCACGTTGCTGGGGGGATTTCATCCGCAGGGCGGTCACTGAATTTTGTCCCTTTCTTTTAGGATAAGTGTTCTAGCTTCAATTAACAAAATACAAATCAACAAAAGAGGGGGAATTGTGGGCGGGAGAAGGTGGAGGGGGAAGCAAAGAAGAGAAGAAAAACCTCTCGCACAATAAGGCGGGGGAAGAAAAGGGCTCGTTTCTCGGAGGTGACATCCTAATCTCATTTTTCCCAGTCAGTGTGGTAGCCGGGAGGCTGGGGAAGGGCCGGGCAGGGAGCGTACCCCGGCAGCGCGACCGCACTGGCAGGGCTTGGCCCTTTTCCTTGGATAATTCAGATTAGGGTTGTCGAAACCTCAGGCAGCCGGTCGCATCCCCGGGCACCTGCGCCCCGCGCCGGGTCCAGCCCAGCTCCCCGGGGGTGCCCGGTGCCGAAACGGGGGGAGACGGCACCGCTGTGCCGGGGAGCCGCGCAAACCCCTCCATCTCCACGCTTTCTTCCCGTGGCCCTTTACCATGATCATATATTTCCCAGCCCTGAGCGCTTGACTGACATTTGGGCTATTATGCGGGGAGATAGATTGTTTGGCCTGAAGATGCATTGTTTGGGCTCCTCATAAAAGAAACAAGTTAAATGCCGCAGCTACCACACACAAAAATGACTCCTTCTGGCCATAAAACCAGTGGGACAAGGAAGTGGTTGTAGGAGTCAAACATAATTGATGCTCAGAAAGATGTTATAAATAATCTGTGCCGAGTCCTCTCTCATGTGCCTCAAAACCACAGAAAGTGGTGCTTCCCCCCCCCCCCCCGGCTTTATCTCCCCTTGAATTCAGGAGCATAATACACCGTGAGCACCAATAATTGATGTATGTTATAATTCTTCATTACCCTATCAGTAGTCTGGGAAAATTGGAAGAAAAGAAAATGCCAGAAAGTTATGGTAAAACTTAAGATGCGACAGAAGTAGCTTTCTTTGCTCACGCTGTGAGTGTTTGAATAAGAAGAATGTCCCTGCACTGTAACAAGCTAAAAGAATGAGGAAGACAAAGGATTTCACGAAAAAGGTTTAGATAGAAGACAAGGCAAGTGAAACTGAAAGGAAGGGAAAAAAACCATTTACAATGGAACAATGCGTGTACTAATCGCTTTGATATATTATACAAACCCAAAGACCCAAAACATTGTGTAATTATTTATAAATGACTTCTCCACTCCTGTGTATAATACCGAAGAAAGAATAAAACTGCAGGCTACTCTCTAAACTATTTCTAAATAGACCTAGCTCAAAAGGAAGCAGAAGTGTTTGAAAAAAAATAATTAATGGTTGATTTTATGGTTGTCTCATTAAAACATTTTAATTACAACAAACAAAATACATTTGTGCTTGCAGGGAACAATCGTTTACCTACTCGCTCCCCCCCTTCCAAAAAGAAGGAAAACGTTACATCACACATTTAAAACCTGGAAATAAAACATTCCCATATTTCTGCAGAGCCCCTGGAGGGGCTGAGCCCCGGCCGCGGCTCCCAGGCACTTGTGCGGGATTTCAGAGCAGAGTCGGCTCCTCCGGGCCAGGACCCCCCGGGAACGCGGGGACCCTCCCCGCGCCGCCCCCGTGCCCCACTCCCGCCGGCTGCCCCCGGCACGCGGCCCGAGGCCTCACGCTGGCCGCAGGCAGGGAGGAGATGAGGCCAAATCCTTTACAGACCGAGCCCTTGAGCTGCTCCCAAGGCGTTTTCCCAGCAGGAGAACTGGCTCCTGGAAGGGGTTAATGCCGCCTCCGTGCAGGCTGGGACCCCTTTCACATCTTGGACTTCCAGGGCTGCCCATTAGTCAGCAGCCACAGAGTGAACGCCTGAACCCTCCCATAGCCTCGGGAGCTGTAAGCTGACTCTGGCCGGGCGACGGGTCCCAGGGGCACAGCACCGTATGTCCATCCCTACACTCGCAGCCCGGCCGCGGTGCCGGCCCTCGCTGCCCTCTGTCCCCAGCCCGGTGACAAGCAGCCACCGCACTCTGCACCATGCCCACGCAAGCACGGGGAGACAAGCTGCCCCACTGAGCCGTCTTCTGGTTTTCCATCTATTTTTAACATTCCTGCTGCATCGTCCCGGACATCCCCAGGGGTGAGCGAGCATGAGCCTCCCTCTTCTGCAAGGCACTGGGTCGAGCTTTCCGCTCCCAGGGTGATGGCTTTGCCACCAGCCACGTCCCCTCTCCGAATTCAGGTCAAAGCATCTTCCGCAGACAGCTCTGCCTTCTCGCTCTGGCCACGCTTTCAAACAACGAGGGAGCAAAAAAGCAGCATTCTCCCAGTTGACAGGTTGTTTTGACACTCATCCCAACCTTAGTTTAAGCCCTCATGTGCTAATGAAACAAAACACGGAGTTTGGTGAGTTGTTGTATCGATGTGCGTCTTCAGCCTTAAAAAACAACGAAGTACCTCGAACTTCTCTGAGGCATCTTCCAATTGCGGGGGCAGTTTTCCTGTGAACTGTTCATTTCCATGCTTGGGGAGAAGAGTGATGCTAGCACAGCTCTAATGATCGTAATTCTGGTCATGTTTGAAATGTGAGGCTGATTTCTAACGTGGAGATGTATTTACCTTTACAAGGTGCAATGAACGCTTGCCGGGGAACAGTGTCTTCTCGTGGAGCGGCTCTTCCCTTGCTGGAAGCGGTGCATTCAGAGAGCAGAGCCGAGCACCGACAGCCTTCGCCGCGAGCCCTGACGGCACCTGGGAGCCTTGGAGCACCTTTTCTCCAACAGCCTTTCCTCCACCTTTATTAGTAATCCCTACTTTTTCTGGAGTCCAGCCGTGAGCGAGACCCACGCACGACGCCTCAACACGAGGGCGGAGGAGCGAGCATCATGCTCGAGGCCCTGGTCCCCCACGTGATAAATGCGCTGCACGGAAACGCACCCACAACAGTTTGCTCCGATTCTGGATGAGCAGTTTGTCATCCCACGTAGCGAAGGATGGGCCGATCCAGCCGTGCTTTTACGGTTTCCAGAGTCAAAAATGCCATCTGAATCTTTTTTCCCCTCTTTTTTTTTTGAAGTGCTGTAAGGTGTCTCAAAGCAAATGGTGAAGTATTTATGGCAAGCTTCCTCAGAGCTCAAAATATGAAACTAATAACATCCCCGAGTCCATCTGAGCCCAGCTGCACTTATATCAAGGTGGGGAAGTTAATATCAAAGGCTAAAAATCAGAACAAGGCCATTAGCGAGACGCTGGAAACACACTCTGTGTTCCTTGAAATCAAAGGTCCTGTTTCATTTTGGGATTTTTTTTCTTTCCCGATCCCAGAAAACTTCACGAAACTTTAGCAGCTGACTTCCATAGGAGCAGGCCCATAAGGTGTAAGAGCTATTATCTGTGCCGGCTGAATAATTTATCTGCAAAATTAGTAGACTGCCTGCGATAGAACTGGTTGAATTATTCATCGGGAATAAATTATCCGAGATATTTAGCACTTCTTTCTGTTTGCGAAGGCTTCCTGAAACAATTCTGGTTCTGTGAATGCATTCGTTATTCATAAGTACGCAGTGAATAGATTATGCAAACAAATTTCAGCCTATGGGTTGTTTGTGAAACATTCACTTCAGCTCTGGCTATTCAGGGCTGTGACTGATCACAGAGACACATGGTGCTCTCTCCCCTCCTTGATTGGAGCACAAACTTTTAAAACAAGAGAATAACAAATGACAAACTGCAAATGATGGATAAGGACTAATGAATAATGCGCTTTCACTGCAAACTTTCAGACAAGTGATCAGCTGTGCCAAAGTCTGTGAAACTCTAGGGAATCATAAACATTTTAATGAATAAACTATTGACTGCTCAAAGACACCTAAACAAAAGACAGTAAAAGTGTTGCAGACAACACCGGAGTTTATATCACTATATACAAAGTGCGCACTAACAAAAGTTTAACATTTTTTGCCATATGTTTCCATAACCTTTAAATTTCGGTCCTTTCTGACTTTCTCCTGGTTTCTGCTGGAAACGCCGCTGCCGATCTCTGCCTGCCGAGCGAGGCCTCTAGTCGTGCCGTCACTTAAGGACATGAGTAACTCAGCGAAGTGGAACTACTTAGCGCAGAAAGTCATTTATGTATGGACGGGCCCTAAAAACATCAGCCTGATTGCAGGTCCGGTGACAGAGCGAGCTCAGTCCCTGCCGCAGAACAGCCAGGCCCCGTCACCCAGTTTTACGCAGTTATATTGCACATCGAAGGTCTGTATCCGTATAAAGATGTTAAAAAGCATCAAGCGAGCTGATTCTGCGAGCTCGGCCACTGGAAAACTATTTCTAGTTCGAGGCTCGTTAATATTCATCACCCAGGGCTTTTTGGATTGCTCACTTCTGTGCGTGATCTTCTGGGCACAAAGAAGGTTGGTTGGGGCAGTTGGCTGGTGTCGTGGATCATCCCAAAGCGAGGAGAGTGAAAAGCAGAAGGAATACCTCTGACGGCAAACCCCTCTCGCAGGGTCAAGTAAAGAATGGTTGCTCGGAACTTAAAATGCAGAGATAAAGACAGTAACTTACCCTGTCAGTTTTCCCTGTTTATCAAAGGCACAGGAGAAAATCACAGGAGGGGGAATGAACCTACATTTAACGTAAGGGGAAATCATGTAAATCAATGTGAGTTTAGGCACAGAAGTCTAAAAATGGCTATTGATGGACGGTGAAACTGAATACCTTCCAGGGAGGCAAGTACCTGCGGGCTGACAACGGGGCTTCCTACCACACCAACGGGCAGGATGCAAAAAGCCAGATGCCAGAACTAGGGAACGTTTTAGCCACTTACAAAACTGTGCCTTCCCGAAGTGTTAAACAGTGATACCTGGGCACTTAATGGGGATTAGCAGCGGCAGCAAGAACCGTACAATAAAACCAGCACAGTTCTTGGTTTTTGTCCAGAGATAAAGAAGAATTGTATATATACATTCACACCCACTGACGTTCGTGAGATAAACATAATTTGCAATTTTTAACTTCCTAAGCACCTGCAAGACCCTTTTCAAAGTGAAGCAGGCAAAAGCCAAAGCGCGTGTAGATACTCGCCTCGGAAATGCAGGAGGGAAAAGACCTGCTTTGAGTTAAAGTTTGATCATTTCAGAGTATTTTCACTTTGACGGGGACGCGCAGAAAAACTGCAAGGTGCAAAGAAAACCCGAAGAAATCCTTTACCCGGCTGGGGGGAAAAACCCACGACTCATCCTCTGCCAGTCCAGACCAGCCGCTTTCTTCCAACCCCCCGCTCGCAGCGATTTAATCTCCCGCCGGAGCCCCTCCGGCCGCAGCGGGCCGGTGCCCCCTCCCTGCCCCGCTTTGTCCGGCCACCTCCCTCCCTCGCCCCGCACACGGGGGACAAAAGCCCGGGGGGGGGGGGGGGCGGGGGACGGCGCACACACACACACGGCCCCCCCCCCCCCGCCCTCCCCCTCCCCCGGGGGCGCGGCAGATGCGCGGCTGCCCGCGGTAATTGCGGGCACGCTCCGGAGGGCGCGGCGCACGGGGCCGACCTGCCGCCTCGGCGCGGCCCCGCGGGGCGGCCACGGGGCCATTGTCCGCCCGCCGCTATAAGTACGGGCTGCGGCGCCGTCGTGTGCCAAAGCCGCCGCTCACACGAGCGGATCGCAGCCCGCAGCACTTCAAAGACAAGAGCGGTCGCGTGTCCCCCCGCCCCGCCTTTCCCCGCCGCTCGCTTTTTTTTTTTTTCCCCCTCCCCTTCTTTTTTCTTCCCCCCCCCCCCCCATCCGCGGAGGGCTCCCGGCGCCGAAGGCCGCCCTGCCTCCCCCCGCAGCGGGACGCTTCGCTTTTTTTCCTCTCTATATTTTTAGACCGTTATTGCTTAACCGCATCCCCGGGAGTGCCTTTCCATGTGAGTACGGGGGGCGCCGGCACCTGCGCGGCCGTGCCGCCGTGCCAAGCACTCCCCCACCTCCATCCCCCCCTCTTAGGATTGGGGGTTTTTTTATTTTTTCTCTCTCTCCCCCCACCCCTTTCCCGGCCGCTTCGTGCCTTCCCCTTCACCTCCCCCTCCGCGCCCCCACCCCCCCCCCCCGCCGCCCCTTCCCTGCCCCGCCCGGGCCGCGCCGTGACAGCGGCTCCGTGTTCTCTCCCCGCAGGATGCCCGCGGAGGCGGCCAGCAGCGGCGGCGGCGCGGAGCCGCCCGGCGCTCCGCGGGAGCGGCGGAGGCGGCGCGGCCGTGCGCGGGCGCGCACCGAGGCGCTGCTGCACACGCTGAAGCGCAGCCGGCGGGTGAAGGCCAACGACCGGGAGCGGAACCGCATGCACCACCTCAACGCCGCCCTGGACGAGCTCCGCAGCGTCCTGCCCACCTTCCCCGACGACACCAAGCTCACCAAGATCGAGACCCTGCGCTTCGCTTACAACTACATCTGGGCCCTCTCCGAGACCCTCCGCCTGGCCGAGCAGTGCCTCCCGCCGCCCCCCGCCTTCCGCGGGGCCGCCGCGCCCCCCAGCCCCGGCAGCGACGCCGGTTCCTGGCTGTCCAGCGCCTCCCCGTCCGCCCCCTCGCTCTGCGCCTCCGCCTCCGGCCCCAGCAGCCCCGCCACCTCCGAGGACTGCGCTTACGCGCCCGCCGACAGCCTGCGCGGCTTCCGCGGGCTGCCCGCCGCCGCGCCCCCGGGCGCGCCCTGCCGCTGAGGCGCCGCGCCCCGCCCCGCTCCGCGCAGCCCCGCGCAGCCCCGCGGAGCGCGCCCGGCTCTCCCCGCCCGAGGACCGGGGGCGGAGAGGGGGGGGCTGTCTCCTCCCGTTGCACTTTTCAGCACCCCCTTCCCCCCCAGCCCCTTCCCCCCGACCCCCGCCTCGCCTCCCCTACGACACCGAAAACCGGGAAGAAAAGCGACAGATTTGCTGCCGCAGACGAGGTGAAAAGTCAATTTTACAATTTGTAGCTCTCCAGCGAAGAAAAACGAGCATGAAAATTTGGTTTGAACGCCCTGACAATGCCATGAAAAGGCTTAGGGGGCCGATGCGGCCCGGGGCGCAGCGCGGGGCTCAGCCCGTCCCTCCTGCCCTGCGCCCGGGGCGGCTCAGCCCCTCCGGGGGGGCCCCAGCACCGGCCCCGATGGGACCCCGCGCCCGACGGACAAGCGAGAGGCTCATGCATTATAGATGCTGACCCCCAGCGCGGCGGTCTTGCTTTAGAGCAGGAGCAGACACGGGGTATTCAGCGGCTGGGCCAGATAGCGGTTTAATTTATTCAAGATGTTCATTCATATGAAAATTGTATTTTTGTACATAAAGAGCTTTATTCTATTATTATGCCTCTTATCAAAGTGTTGTTTTTTTTTTTTTAAGAAATTGTACTTTACCCTGTAAATAAAATTTTTAACGTTTTTACTGAATTTCAGCAGTGCCTCTGGAGTTTTGTTTCTTAAGCTCAGGGTTTTTCGCTCCTCAGAAGGAGCCTGGGGTGGAAGGGAAGGGTTTGCCCCAAGGCGACAGTCAGCACGGGCCGAGCCAGCATTTCTCACACCGCACTGGCCACAGACACGTGCGGCTACCTGCAAACATCAGCTGGCCCCCGAGTCTCACAGAGGAGGGATTAGAGACCCGTTCAGGATCTGCGGGCAGGGAGCAGGAGCGGAGCGGTGCCGCCAGCAGTGTTGGTGTTCAGGGCTGTCCCTGCAGCGGTTCGGAAGGGGAGCTGGAAGGTGTTGGGGGGTTTGGGGCAAGGAGAGGATGCTGCACCCCTGAACAGGGTACGGAGCTCCCAGCTTTGCCTAAACCCGCAGCGCTGGGAGAACCTGGCTGGCATGAGCTGTCCCTATTCCCCAAGTCACGCGGTGGGATGGAGGCTCCCCCTGCCCACTCCCACGCAGGGAGAGGGGAAAGGGTGGCTGGAGGTGCGTTGCGAGGGCTTGGCACCAGCCCTGGCACAGCTATGGCTCTCAGCCAGAGACTGGGGGTGTCAAGAGGGGCCCTCGACTCCATGAAATCTGCTCCACTGTTGGGAACCCCCAACCTTTCCTTTCTCCTGCATTTGTGTGCGATGGGGGCACCCTCTGACCCCTCAAAACCAACCATACTGAAGGGCTTCTATTCTTCACGTCTCCATCCTCCCCCTCTTCAGCATTGCTCAACACTCCCGTATCGCACTAGGCACCCAGAAACCCTTAAAAGCAACATTTTTATCCTCGTCACCCTGTTTTATGGGGGGAATGGGGCAGCTCAGCCATGTCTCTCCAGCCATCTCCAAAACCCTGGTGAATCAGAGCTGTATGGGCAGTTAACAGAGTGTTTGTGGGGAAAGGAGGTGGATGCTTGGATATATGGTGGTGTACAAGCCCAAATAAGTCCGCTCCTACACATCTCAGATGGGACAGCCCAGGGGTAGCGGAATGAATTGGCTTTCATTTTTCTATGCCTCAGTTTCCCATCTGTAAAATCGGGGTACCACCATCCCCTCACATCACCAGTGAATTTAATGATTTCATTAAGCAGAGCTTTCCGAGCACGCAGATACTCAGGACTGCTGTAAAAGCCCAGGAAGAAATTCGGTCTTCAGGACACGATCATATGCTGTGCAGGGAGAAAGGCAGAGGGCAAACACTGAAAGCATCAGGCAAAAAAACTGAGCAGCTGTTCATCACACAGGCAAAATCTCTGCCTGAAAGTCAACCCTCCTATGTAATGAAGAAGGTGGAGATATTATCAAAAATATAACACGGGAACATATAATTGCCACAAAAATTAGAGGGGGAGGAGCTGAATTAAGTTTGCAGAGACACCTCAGTGCCAGCATTTCCTCCTTCTCGAGTGCCTGAGTCTGCAATCTTTGTATTTCTTTAACATGGTTTTCATACGCTTGTCTATACACACACACATCCAGCTCTGTTCCTCAGTAAGTCTAAATGCTGAAAAGGAGATGTTATTGTTTGGAAATCTTAATAGCAGCATAATACTTATATTAATTAAAGACACCATCAAGCAGTATAGGCCAGTTCCTTAATGATGTCCTGTTAAATAAAAGAGATTTGTGAAATCTAATTCTGGCAGTAACAGGTCTTGATCTGTGACGCAGTGAAGCTTTGCTTGCACCTGCCCTTGAAAGCCAGGAGGTTTTGTATGGAGTAGCCTCCAGGGGCTGAAATTTAGTACAGTCCGTGGAGACGGAAGGTCATCTAAAGTCACTGGGTCCCAAGACACTGGACTTCAATCTCAAAGAAAAAAAAAAACTCTGCAAAACTTCAAAATATCCTCTATTCTTTTGTGTTTTCTTAGCTGCGAGCAGAGATCTGTGGACATTATGCAGTATATAAAGACCATACATCTACCAGGACTCGGCGTATGATGTTAATGTTCCTAATGGGCAATGAAAGCTGCAAACTGCGTGAGGATACAATTAGATTCATACATTAACATGAGTCAGAGAACAGTTTTTCCCCCGAGCGGTGATAGGTTCAGACATAGTTGAACAAATCTGCCGCCGGGACAGATGGAATGCCTACATTCAGAGGCTGCGGGACCAACCTGCACCCCCGTTTACAACAACGGGGTTTGTATGTATTTTTATCAAAAGAATAGTTTGGTGAATTGACAGGGAGCTGGAACAGGCTTCCCCGATTGCAAACAGGCGGCTTTTTTTAATGGCACTAAAATCATCTCCTTGCACTAGTACAGGGAAAAAAAATAGGTGAATTAAATGCTAGGACTGAAGAAATCATTGGCAAATTCTTTGGAAATACCAGATAACTACGTGGTAAAAAATTTCCATAAACAGGCACCAATCTCAGTCCCGCTGAAACCAGTGGCAAGACTTACTGACTTCAGAAATAACTGAAATATAGCTTGATTTTGAATCTGGGCACCACATTACATATATGTATATGCGTTTTTTCATATGTCTGCTGCGAGGTGTTAGTAATCCTTTATCCTTGCTGGATCCAAGCAACCACCTCCGGGGCATGCAAGCATTAGTGACCCTCTGAGTCCTTAGGTCTCACTTAATTCCCCTTTAGTTAGGAGAGAAAGTCTGAGATGGGCCCCTAGATAGGGCATCCCTGCTAGCTGGGGAACGTGCTGCCAGCACAGACTTCCCCAAAACACGACTGACATTATCCCACTTTCTCTCTGCTGAGCTTTACTGTGGGGAAACAGTCCGCTACCAGCTACAAGATGCTCGTGTGCCCCGGTGACAGGACCCACGGCAGCCTCACAGCGCTGGAGCTGCTTTTCCAACTGATTTGAAGCTCTAGAAAGTCTCTGTGAATTACCTGTGCTCAAAAAGTGAGCAGATAGCTGCAAATCCAAAATTCTGTGGAAGTTTTAAATAACAAGTATTTTCTGTGATTTCACTGCCATGTGGTGCCCTACGTACTGTCGTCCCTGCTGGGGCGAGGCTCAAACAATGCTTGGGGTTTAGTTATTAACAAGAGCATCCTCAGAAGGATTTTCATTATTGGGTGTCAATCTGTTGCAGATTTTGATTTTGCTCCGTACATGATCTGTAAAATACAGTCTGCGCTACTACTGTGAGCACATGAAACTTAATACTATAATTATAGATCTCTGGGGCTCAAGTGCTCCATTAAGACTGATTTGTATAGTAGGTAGAGATTATCAGAACAGAAGCAGGTGAGAACTCATTTTCAGGAGCTTTTTTATTGGTGGCATGCGCAATTAAATCATCTGGCGGAGCAGAGCTGCTAAGGACCAAGCGGATTGACTGACCGTACTGTACGTGAGCACTGCAGAATGGAGCTGCCAAAATACGGCATAAAATGCTTTCAGCTGATACTTCGCTGAACCTTTATAGTCTTCAAAGGCCATTACTGAAGCATTTGTTAGTCTAGATTAACAAATGAACTGAGTTGTTAAAACCAGTTCTATGCCCAGTAGCCCGGTAATAGTGCCCATGATCAACGAATCCCTTTTCTCTCTTCCTTCTCAACCAAAAGGCATAATGGTCGATATGAAAAAATACTGAAGGTATTACAGATGTGATAGAGCCACGGTGGAGTAACAGATCCTTTTAAAAGGCCTGTGGGACGCAGCCCCGTTATTAATCACCAGGGCAATGAGGGGTCTAAGGCTGAGCTGAGGGGGTGAAATAGCTGTGCCCCCTGGAAATAGGGTTTTCCTCCCTGCCGCCTCTCTGCTGGGGTTACTGTCCTCGCGGGAGAGATGGAAAACAGTTCACGGGAGGCATTGCTGGTGCCGGATCAAGGCTCCACACGCCAAGCAATGCTCCTCTACTCTACTACTACTACTGCTACTACTACTATTATTATCATCATCATTATTGTTGTTGTTGTTGTTATTATTACTATTATTATTTTTCAGTTGTCAGTCTTCCAGTTTAAGATCCACTAGATAAGAGTGAACAGACTCTTCCCAATGGATAACGCTCTTCTCTGTCAGCGTGGAAATGCTGATGGCACAAGCACTCATCGTTATTTAGGTCTCCCAGTTTTGCCTTTTATCATAGAATCACAGAATGGTTTGGGTTGGAAGAGACCTTAAAGATCATCTGGTTCCAACCCCCCCACCATGGACATGGACACCTTCCACTACACCCGTCAGAAAGGACATACGTGAGAGAAAGCACTTGACAGAAGATGAATGAAAACATTCAAAGCAAACTTTTTCTGCAGAAAAGCGAAGTTTCTAGCCCTAGATTCCTCCTCTTTTCAAATTATATTTTTTTCCAATTGAAGTCTTTCCAAGAAAACAGACACGAGCCACAAAGCATTTGCTTAGTTGCAAACCTCGGATGTTCTGGAGCAGAACAAGACAGAGGAAAAGAGAGCAAAAGAGGGGAAAAATTTTTTGAACAGCTGTGAATTTGCAGCAGCATCTGTTAGTACCTCCCATCTCACTGTTCAAAAATCTTATGAAACTCTGATGGTTCGAAAAGGAAAAAGAAATATCACATCGGAGAGGCTGGGACAGACATGCCACCCGCCGCTGTGCCATGTGCCTGACTCCACAGGTACAAGAAACGGTTCTCACTCGGCTCCTGCCCCGTTTGTTTGACTCATTGACTGTCAGAAGGACTTCAGCAAGGGTCAGTAGGACGGAGCGGCAGCATGCTTCTGCGTAGACTAAAAACTTGCTGAAGCGAGACTTCTAGAGGAGACATGAGCTTTATTCTTTGAGTACTAGTGAATAAGGGTCCACAGACATGGTCTTGCATGCGCTGTGCCAATGGAAGTGTCGTCATCAAGTTCAGAAAGTGGGTTTTCTAGTGCTGTCGCTGTAAGAAAACGCTAACTTCCCTGCTCTGAGCTCGTTCATTTAGTTGCACTGTTCACCCCCCCGCTCTCTGGCTTTCCACCCAGCAGATTCCTTGTGCTTCAGGGAAAGACCAGCCTGTGTCAGCGCACGGCCTCCTTTCCACTCTTGCTTCATGCCCGTGAGATGTGCTTAATTGCAAATTGAAGCGTGTGAGGGACCGATGCCTCTATTTCCCAAACAGGGATTTGGCAGAGTCCTCAGGACTTCACTGTCTCTTTCTTGGATTATTACATTCTGCACATTCCAGGATAAGCTTTTTTGGAACCTGAAGATTTCACACAATTGCCTTCTAGGAAAGCATTTAAAGCTGTCTAATGGCAGTCCAAGGTGATTACAGACCATAATGGTTTGTTGCACAAATAATGGATTAAGTTCCATCTGTAGGAGTTAATTGGACTTATTTCTACAAACAAACAACTTGTTCTGCTCCTCTCTATATGGCAGATGTCAGCAATCTTCATAAAATCATGCCCAGGAGTACCTCCAGCAGGACTGTCTACAGCAGCATTTGGCATCTGTAGCCCAGCGCAAGCCTGGCAGATCATCGTGCTTCTCCAACTTGCAGGTTTCCATTGAGATGAGAAGCCTGAAGAAACACAACATTTGCAAATACGAAAGATGCAAATACAAAATCCCATACCTAAGACGGTGTTAGTCCACTTTTGAAGGTGGCAGGAGAGGGGACATATAGCCCAAGGGACACCATGGACTCAGTAGTTTGACCCTGTCCCTACCATGAGGACCAAGAGATTAAGGGGTCCTTGATGAACGCTTCAGTTTAGATAAATGAGGCCAAACAGAGAAGGCAAATCTTAAAAAGCAAAGGGAGGAAGACAAAATTCAGCGTGTTCATATTCACCTTGGATTCCCCATGTTGACCTTCAGGATAATGTACTGAAAAGAGGGTCTCAAAGGCAGGATCAGAAAGAAGGAAAATCACTAGTGGCGGGTAAAAGTTGAACAAACCACACTAAACAGTCCTTTCCCACCTGAATTTCTCCTTGAAAATAGTCACTTTGGGGAAAGCAAATGTCCTCCTTGGCAAGGCTGCTCTCCTTGTGGAAGAATGGCACATGGCCTTAGGGTGTAAACCTTAACATGGACCAGCAAAGCATCTCTTCTTCCCCAATGATTTTCCAGTTTGGTCTCTGGGATTCACGGGAAACAGGCAATATTTAGAGATTATTTTGCCCAGAAGCTAGAAGAGCTAGAGTCCTTACCAGTAAAGACCAGCAACTATATGCAGCTGAGTCCATCCCTCCCTCCGAAGCCTCAGTAACTGGATTTACTTTTTTATTTTTTCACTTGGCTATTCCTAGATATAAATGCACAAGTTGTTTCTCTAGTTCACTGGTAGGAGTATTCAAACCAAGGGGATTTAACTCCTGAGATAAAAGAATACGGCATTTTTTTTCTTCCTATTTGAGTACCATCTCTCCTGCAGCAAGTCTTTTGTAATCTGAAAGGAAAACCTTTCCTGTCACAACACCAGTAATGGATATTGCTCTCTCAATTACCCGTTGCTTCGCCAGGAGAGCAACTGATGCGCATCGTGTTTATCCAGCTCACTGAAGTGCTTTCATTATCTAAGAAAAGAGGTTAATTAGTATTTAATCAATCTTTTCACAGGGTACAGTTTCCTCCTCTCCTATTTGCAATCCAAAAAGATGTCAGCTTCCAAAGCCATAATACCCTCTTGATAAATCAAGTGGCAGCTAATGAGGTCTGTGGTCCCAGGGAAGGAGGGTCCGGGCTACCTGACCCGCCGTGGCTGTCACCGGCGCGGCTGTCACTTGCGCCACTCTCCCGGGAAGCACTTGTTGGGATGCCGGGAGATGCGCGGAGCCATACGGGATGCAGGGAAGGGAACTGTCAGCTGAGGGAAGGTGGTGGTGGCTGTGCACACCCCAGATTGGGGGGTGAGTGTGTGCGTGCGTCCAGCGCATGCTTCACGGTAGCTCGGAGGAGCCACGAGATAAATCTCACAGAAACTCTACCCACCAGAAGGAAACAGATGGGACGGCTTTCTTTTTTTTTTCTTCTCTTCTTTTTTTTTTAAGTGTATTTAAAGATAACTCGTGAGCCATCCTTGCACCTGTACGGGGCTGAACTTCAGAGGTGAATAAGAGACGCTAATGATGCTTGGTGCCAAAAGTTATGGATAATAAAAGCGTTAGCCCGTTTCAAAGAAACATATGTAGAAGGATGGAGTTTCCTTCATTAGGCAGTAGGCGAGTTTTTGTTCTTCCTTGAAAAATGCCAGGAGCAAAACCGAACCTCTCTCTCTCACCGTTTCCACTACATTAGTCCTGCCGGCTGCAGCTCCGCACAGCTGTACCGCAGCTAAACTGGCTGAGACAAACACCCATCAAAGCAAAGGAAACTTAATTTTGGCCACTCTCAGAGAGGATCTTGAGTGAGATACTGGTCCAGGACAGCTGTTCCAGCCACCCAACCTTCCCATCTTAAAAAGGGCCCAGCAGCACTTGTAGTAATATTTTTTCTGAGATATTAAAGCAGAGAAAGTGTCCCGTGCATCCATATGCTCAACCCCTTTTGGCTACTGGGCTATTCTCTCCGTAGCCGCTGCTGCTGACAATGAGGGGCTGAGCCACATGCCCTGTGGTAGCCATGCTCTGGATTTCTTTCCCTGACTTTGGGAAATTCATTGTCTTTAGCATCGTCTGTAGGTTCAAAGTCCGCTTTCACCCCGCGGGGCGCCCTTTCTAGGTTCATAAAGCTACGTTCAGAAATCTTTGGGCAGACCCAAAGCTGACAAAAGTGTCATTAAATAATGCTGCCAATGAATGAAGCTACCAAAGAAGACATAGTCCAGTTTGCATCTCAGTTACAAGAAGAAAGTGCAATGACAGAGTGAGTAATTGGCTAATTGTCTATACGAGCTCTATTTTAACAGTGCAGTCGTGCGATCGCACCATCTGGGGGGAGCTCGGGGAGGGAGCCCCAGCACACACAAAGCCAACGTGCGTTTCCCGACACACAGGCCAGGCAACTGCCTCCTTCCCAGGAAGGCAGTGGGAGCGGCAGCCCCCCGAGTCCCCCCAAATACGGGCTGAGATGCTGAACTTCTGCTGACGGTAAAAGGTGGGGGGGGTTGCCAAGCCATTTCTGCATTTTTTGGAGCGCACGCTGAAGCCCACCTGAGCTGCACAGTGAAGTAACCCAAGTGGCAGCGAAGGGCGATATCTGCCTGATTGCACAGCTGCTAATGAGCACAATTAACGGGGAGATGTCAGACGGGTGGTAGGTGCAACAAGGCGGGATCCCTGGCCCGGGCCTGTGCGAGGTGGCGAGGGTGCTCGGTCGGGGAGCTCGGCGCACGGGCGTGCTTTCAGGGACGTTCAGAAATGATGGCATTTCCCCCTCCTCGTCTTGAAAAAGCTGAATTACTGCCTTTGAGTCCCCATCTATTTTCCTCCAAAGTTACCATGAAGCAAAAAAGTATAAATCACACTTTTAAGTGGGCCTGGCACTCGGCTCACAAGAAGAAGAAGGAAAAAAAAAAAAAAGAGGTAATGCCATAATGTAAAATAGTTAAAAGCTTATTAGAGCCGTTCAGGGCAGTATGATTTCCACTTTGTTTCAGAACACCCCAAGCCCATCCTTTCATGCTATTGTGAAGGCAGCAATTCAAATCTCCCTTTGTCAGTATGAATGGCCCCTCTTAAAGCTCTTTTATGCCAACATATTCCCTACAGGCATATGCCCTTTAGCTCTATTACTGATTTACCCAAGTATTCAGCCCATACCTTCTGCTTTTCTTTTTCACTTACTGAAGTTCCACATGACACGAGCTGCAGCCTCTGCTTTGGTGCCTGCCCCACACCCCGGCCCCAGCCGGGATGCTGCTGTCTCCGCCGCTATCTATCTCACCAGGAAAAGCCGCACAAAAAAAACTAACAGAGCAGACTTTTCAAATGATTGATTTTTCTTCCCCCCCCTTCTATCTCCCCCCCCTGCTTCTTTCCATCCCTACATTTGTTAGCGCAAACAAACGAGTGAGGGTATATACCCTCCCTCCCCAGCCATAGGGGAAAAAGAGCCTTGCAGGCTTTGAGGGGGGAAAAATGCGAGTGTAAAAAACGCAAGTGGGCCTATTACCTCTACTTACCCTAATTAGACTTGCTTTGAAGGGCTATTCAGAGATTTTGAAAGGCTGTCCTCTCCCTGCATCTCATTGTGCAATGTTTGCAGAGACATTTGCATCTGTTTGTGCTTCTGAAAATAGCAATGGATGCTTTCAAGAAAGCAAAGCCACCTCCGAGCCCCTCCGCACCAAGCCAAGGGCCGCAGCAGTCGAGGTATGCGCGGCCGGCGCTGGGCGGGGGGACACCCCGGTTTCAAGGGTTTCAGGGTTCTCCACCGGTCCCCATTTAAACAATTCCCTTTAACAATGCAATTTTAGGCATAAAATCTGCTAACTAGATTAAATCCAGATGACACAGGACGCAGAAATGGAAAAAAAATCAACGCTAAAGTAAATGGTAGGCACCCTAACAGGATAGAAAGTGTGAAATCCATGCAGAGCTAGAGAGAATAGCTGGCAGCGCAGCCCGGGCTTTCATACGCATATGGCCTTGACCATTTGACTCTGGTCCCATTGAGGTGATCAGCTGGAGACGTGAAGGGGCATCTCTGGCAACACACACGTCCCGCTCGCTCCTTGAAGAAAGCCCATGAAATAAAGCTGCATAAAGGTGATTGATAGTAAACATTTTGTAATTTGGAGGGATTAAACTTGCGGGATGATCTTGATCAGGTTCTCAAGGCATTGCCAGAATGCAATTACATTAGAATAGCCGCTGCTGGATCGCTGCTGGCAAAGCCACAATATCTGCCAAAGAAAGGGGGTGTGAATGGGACAAAAGGGTTAATTTGAATACGTGCTGAAAAGACTGGAGGTGGACAAGGAGCTCGGCAAGGACTTCATCAGGAGCCGTGGGCAGAAGGAGACGGTTTTGCAAATACAGAGGGCGAGCAGAGAGGATGTTTGTAAAGCACACTTGGAAGGGGGGGGGGGGAGAAAAAAAAAAGCCCCACAGAGCTCAAACTGCTTCTTTCTTACATTGCCCTTGGCTACGCTCAGAGGAGCACTTTAGATGGATTAATCACAGGGAAAAACAATGGGATAAAAGTCTTCTCCTCCGTCTGTCCTCGGCCGCAGAGGGGCTGTGCTGCTCTTTCCCCACCGGTGCATGGCCAGCGCTGGCTTCTGGCCTGGGCACGCACCCAGCCCGGCTGCGACGGGTGAGCAGATCCCTTGGTAGCGGGCTGCACGTTTGGGAGCTGGAAGTCCCATGGGCTTTTTATGAGGGAGACCCGATTAAGGTTATGCTATCAGAAGGTTGAAGATTTTATCAGATTACTCCTCCAAAAATGCTTAGCAGGAATTAAGCATGCAAATCCACTCGGCTGCTGTAGGGACAATACGCTCCCCCATGCCGGTGAAATTCTCCTGCTAGCTCAGGCACCCATGACATGGGCTTTTCCGCTCATCTTTTTAACCTTTAAACACACACTGGCATCTGGAAAATGCTTCCACGCGTGGGCCAGGCTTGGATGCGCTGGGTGGGCTGAGAGGGGGCACGTCCCACCTCGCCAAGGTGATGGGGAAGATGTCGTCCTGTCACCTCCCCAGCCCTGCCCCGGTTGGTACCATGGCTGCACCCACCCCGCTGCAGCACGTGTTTAAAGAGGGAGGACGTGTCCTGTGCCCTCCCAGAGGTGCTGCAAAGTGCAGGATCTGAGCCTGAAGCAGAGCAGCAAGACCTGAAGCCAAGTGGGGATGGAGGACACAGGTTGGGGAAGCCCAGGTTTCAAGAGAGGAGATGGGAACACGATGCCATCACTGCCAGCTTGTGATTTATGGCAGATCTCACACTCTTTGGGGCTCTCAGCGCAGTGGCCGGAGGCTGTATGAAGATCATAGAATCATAGAATCATTTAGGTTGGAAGAGACCTTTAAGATCATCGAGTCCAACCATTAACCCAGCACTGCCAAGGCCACCACTAAACCACGTCCCCAAGCGCCACATCGACACGTCTTTTAAATCCCTCCAGGGATGGGGACTCCACCACTGCCCTGGGCAGCCTGTGCCAGGGCCTGACAGCCCTTTCGGGGAAGAAATGTTTCCGAATATCGAATCCGAACCTCCCCTGGCACAACTTGAGGCCGTTTCCCCTTGTCCTGTCGCCTGTTCCTTGGGAGAAGAGACCGACCCCCCCCGGCTCCAACCTCCTTTCAGGGAGTTGCAGAGAGCGAGAAGGTCTCCCCTCAGCCTCCTTTTCTCCAGGCCAAACCCCCCCCAGGTCCCTCACGTCACTGTCTTGTTTAGGCAAAAAGCAGCAGCTGGGCACGGGTTTGGGGCCAGGCAGGGCCGGGCAAGGTGGTCACCCTCCACACCCCAAATCAGCCCAGAGGTCCCCGGGAGGGACGTGGCTGTTTGCACAAGTGCCCCTCCTCGCAGGGAGCCGCTGGCTGGGACAGGGTGGCCTCTCTTGGGCATTAAGAGCCGTTCAAAGCGAGGCACTGGCTGGGTGTAACAGCAACGACAGGGACCCGGCTGGCTTACAGACCCCTGCCCCATCCTACCTGCCCCCACTGCCACCCCCTGCCCCAGCAAGGGTGCCAGCCCCGGGACAGTGCCAGCCCCAGGGACAGTGCCAGCCTGGCCCTCTGACCCACACATAGGCGATTGCACACCCTGGGGGGGTCAGGTCGGGGCTTGGCGTCCTCCACGGCGCAGGGGCTTGGGCTGCTCCAGCCCCTTTTTGACGTTTGAAACTCCACGTGAAGTTTCAGCGTTTTCTGCAGAGACACAAGCAGGGTTCAGCTCTGCTTTTTTCCTTTGGGACAGCACATAATCTCCGCGCTGTATCTCTGCCACCACATTCATCAAGCACTCCCCGAAAGCAAAACAAGCCTATTTTTTTTTTATATTTAGAAATGGAGAACCCATAGGGAGACCCACTTTCTATCACCCCCCGCAGCTTGCTCAGCCGAACCTAAAGCCAGCAGAGACCCCGCGGCAGAAGGAGCCTGAGGAGCTCCAGAAACCCCCCAGCAGCGAGTTTTCCGGGGCGGCTTTGCCCGGCAGCGCGTGTGCCTGCGCTTTCTCCCTGGCTGCCCCTCGCTGCCAGTTTGGGGAGGGTTTTTTTCCACTGGGTTTTTGTTTCCTTTGAGAACACCCCGTGTTTGTGTTGCTCTTTCTCCGCGGCACAATGCGCCTCTCCATTTCCTCGGCCGGGGGCTCGCGCGAGCGTCAGATCTCGGCGGAGCGAAGTCGCAGGGGTCGCGGGTCACCCGAGGGCATCGGGGACAGACAAAGTCTCTTCAGCCGCTAATGTAAGCCGGGGTAACGGCGCGCTGAAAGCGCATCCACTTGAGACTATCTACAAGGCACTCAGCCCTCTCTAAGGGCTTATAATGTTGACTCTCCTGTCATTGGATCCAACCTTACTATAAGCCCTGGAGGTATGGGGGGCTTAGAGACATTCATTCAGAAAAATAAATCCCCCTGCTACCATTCTCTTCATGAAGATAAATATACCACAAACAGAACAAGGAAAGAGGCTGAACTCCTGATCTCTGCTCCAGCCGCTTAAAAATTGCCATTAAAAAAACCAACAGTTTATTAGACTCCTTTATTATTTGCCATTAAAAAAACCCAACACAGTTTATGAGACTCCAAAGCAGTTTATGAGTATATTTTACTAGCAAAACTTGCTTGCAGCTGAACGTCACTTCTAGTCCCCTCAAAAGAGAAAATTTTGCAAAGAAAACGGGGTTTGTTTGTATTTGAACTCGCCGTTTCTCGCCTTTCCCTTACATCAAATCTCGCTGAAATACCCCTTAGCACCTGGCTGCGCTGACAGAGCTTTTGGTGGTTGTGGATCTTTGCAGATTTACAGATTTTTCCTAAGAAAGGTGCCTTAGTGTCCCCTGGGAGTGCAAAAAGAGCAGTAGGTTGCCTCTAAGTCCCTGTCTTTAAGTGCATCCAAGTTGGCATCTTCCCAGCAGATGCACCCAGGGGATGAGCTGGCTTCTCCAGTGCATCAGCTGCAAGGGCGGAGGAGTCCTGTGGCCAGAGCTCCCTCCTTAATCCTGGTGAGCACAAGTTAGAGCTGCCCATGAACTGCTCTGAATGTCAGTGAACCTGGGAAAGGGGACATGTGGAAGGTCTCCAGCAGAGGCAAAGCACAGCAAGGTCTCTGGTTAACAGATCTGGGCTGGCATCAGCATTTCTTCTTCTACTCCTATGTGGTTGGCTCACTCAAAAAATCACCCAAACGGTTGATTTTTAGGAGAATTTTACCTTCTGCTGTAGCTAGACCTAGCTCTGGATGAAGATGTGAGTTTTAGACCATCAAGTTTTGCCTCCAACTGTCAGATGCTAAAGCTCCGCTGGCATCTTGAAAGCAAAGGCTGAGAGCATCAGCAGGCTTTGAAATGCAACAAATCCTTTCTTCTTAAGTTAAGAAGAATAGCCTGGTGAATGTGGGTGCTCTTGCAAACAGACTTCCCTCCTCTACGTCCACCCATTCGTTGTCTGTCGCCCTTGCTGGCACGGTGGGGACAGCAAGTCGCTGCCGCTCGCAAGGGGTCAGGGGAGAAGGGGACCGGGCTCTCGCGCTGGCGCCCAGGCTCTGCAGCATCGCCTGCGTGCACGGTGAGGCGCTCGGATCTCGAAGGGAAAACATGCACAAAGGGGGAACGTTGTTGCCTTGGGGAGGGAAAAGGCTGAACTGATCAAACTGCTGATCTAAAAGAGGAATAATGGGATTTTGTGGGATTCACATTGATGTTCAGATGAGAAGAGCCTCTGGTTGCCTTTTTTCTTTCAAGCCACTGAACAAGAATTTTAAAGCCCCTTTAAAATCTGCCTTGACTGAGCTAATTATTATCACAGGAGTTATTAGACAAAAGCTCAATGGCTTTTCCAGTGGCTCTTCAACAGTTTCTGGGCTGCCTCAACAACAAGAACTAGACCTCCCTTTTTCGATTGCCATATTCTTCTAAAAGTTTTCAACTGCTGATCCTTATTTTAACCCTTACAGGGACCACAGGCAGCCGGGATGGGAGCCCATCACCCCGGCTCCCTCTCCTCTCACCCCACAGCCCGCCCCATCGCAGCTCCCCATCTGCACCGCTGGCCTGCACACAGCCGTTTTCTTTTCTGAAGTCCATCGGAGGAAAAATAAATGTCACAACAGAGTATCCAGTTTTTGAGTAGTGAGACAGAGACCTACGGGAAGCAGCAGCCAGCCTGCGCCCGGCCAAGGCTATCCAGTGACTTATTCAAGGGAGCCATTCACACCTTCTCCCCAAGGAGAGGGCTGCCCTGGGAAGCAACCGGCCCCAGCACAGAGACGTGCTTGTGGGCTTTCCGTCTGAGCAGGTCACCGGAGTGCCCCCGCAACGCAGCCCGGGCCGTGAAGCCCCGGTCCTGCAGCCTTTGTTCTCCACCAACGCTTTCCAGAGCTTCCCAGTTTGATAAACTGGCTTTTTTTTTTTTCCTAGGAGAAGTAATAATTACATGGTTTTTAACCAGGGGTACTGAAGGAAAAGCAAAAAGCCATAAACAAAGCAATAAGTAATAAGCAAAAAAGCGAAGCCAGCAATCAGGCTGCCTGAGATGTGTATTTCTCCAAAAACTCCCCAGTGCCAGCGGGGACCTGGGACCTCATTTAGCCCCTCCGCGACTGATAAACCTTCAGTATTCCCCAGGAGGGAGAATCCCCCACTCCCAAGCAGGGTGGCAGTGCATGAAACCTGGAAACCAGCCGTTAGTGCCCTTGCAGCTCTCACTGTTCCCCATCCCTACCCAGCCCGGGCTGCGTGGCTGCGGGGTGCGCTCGTGGACCCCACTATCCAGCAGTGAAAGTATCTTGTCCCGTGCCCCCATCTCAGCTGGCAGAGGTGCAAACCTGGCACTGTTTGCCCTTCTTTTTAGGACACCTCTGCTAAAAAGAAGCTGCTGATGGTGTAAGCAAGCTGGGGATCGGTGGTGGCGATGGCTGGAAGCTGTCCTACAGCAGACGTGGGAGCCGCCGGCTCAGTCCCACAGACTGGTCCTCGCGGGACTCCCAGCAGTAGCACTGAATCGCTGCGGCAGTTTCTTTCGCATTGTTTTGAGAGGGTCCTTCAAGATAAATGGACTTTTTTTCCTCCATAAGTGAACATCTAAACAAAACCTTTCCGAGGACTCGGGGAGAGATGCCTGATGGACAGCCAGGAAATGGGAATGATCGATCAAGTGCTGACGGCTCCGGCGCTGGCACCCGGGCTCAGGTTTCGGGCCAGAGCCTGGTAACGAAGCACGTCTCATTTGTGCGGCCTGAACAGCTGCCGCACGGTGTGCTGCCTGCGCGGGCAGCTCCCTGCCTTCCTCCGCAGTGGGTGACCAAAAAGTTTCCTGCCACTGCAGCTCCCATCCCTGGAGAGGCAGGAGCCGGGGCGGCCACTGGCTGGGTGGGCGGAGGATGCTTGGGGCTTTCTTCATCGCTTGAGTTTTCTTCTCTTTTAGCATAAAGGAGAGCAAAGGACTGCCCCGCCACACTCCCTTTGACCTACTGCACAAAACACGATTATTTTAAGGCAAGAGAAGGAATTAGGGAAAAACCTTCAGTGTTAAAAAAAATCACAGATAGAATCATAGAATAGTTTGGGTTGGAAGGGACCTTTAAAGGTCCTCTAGTCCAACCCCCCTGCAATGAGCAGGGATGAGGTGAAACGGGCTGTTCCTTCGCGCTGGCCCAGCCCAGGCAGTCGCTGTCGGAAGGAGATGTCCCCATGGCTACGCCGCGGGGCTGGGACTAGGAGATTTTTATTCCCATTTTACTCATGGCTTCCTAAGTGGGCTCAAGCAAACTGTGAGCTGCCTGGGATGGGGTAACATTTATTCTCTCCCAGATGGGCTGTGAATACATTCACTGCTTTTTGCAGGGGCACAGACCAAGCACATACACGGGATCAGGGATGGCTGGTGCCTTCACCATGTCCCCACACAGCACCAGCGCCAAATTTGCTGTAAGGAAATGCCATTTCTACTTGCATTAAACAATGTGGGTTTTTAGGAGCCTCTCGTCAGCTGTGCATGCTGAGGCTGGGCCGTGATGGGGATTTTGAACAAAGATGAGGCATATTTTCCCCCACAACCTTCCCAATTAATATTTTAAGTTATTTTGGGGGCTTGTTCTCTCCTTCTGCCCAGAGTTGAGTTTGAGATGAAGCGGTGCCACTCGCCTGGAGCCAGCACATTAGGAAGAGCCTGTGGGTGATGCAGCTCCGTTACATGCTCTGGAGTCAAAGCACTGATCCAGCAAGGAGAAAGCAACACCCTCTTCTCATTTCTTGGGTATGAGTACGTGCAGAGCAGCATCCCTAGTCCAGGCCCTACATATGGTCCAAGACAAGTCCGGGCCAAGACAACTTCCCAGCCCTGCAGAAGGGCAAAGGCTCATCTCCTCTCTCTTCCCCCTTCCCTTCTTCTGACCCCTCTCCATGTCCCTCCGTGCCCGGAGGTGTGCGCCGGGGAAGTCATTGACCGCAGGGCAGCGGCCGCTCCCCCCGCCATCGACACCGAGATGTAGAGATCGGCAGCCCCCGGCCGGCCCCCGGCTCCTCTCCCTTCTCCTCTCCAGAAGTCATCTATTTTGTTGTGTGTACACACAGAAAACAAGGGGCTGCCCCTTGTTCTCCTCCAGCCATGACACATCAAATTATCCTGCCTCCAAATATCCCATCTGGCTGTTAGTTTTTAGCTTCCCCCCCTCCCTTCTAGGTTGTTTCTGCTTTCCTCCTCCTCCTTTCTCTGCTCCCCAGCCCGTGTGTAAAAGTAGCAGGGGGGCCTTTATTAAAGGCAAAGCCCCACGGCAGCAGCTTCCCAGCCAAACTGCTCTTGTATTACTTTTTGATGAGTTTTCAATTTAGGCCTTTGCAGACAGGGGGAAGAAGGCGACTTGAGAGACAGAGGGGGGAAAAAAATGCAACAGATGGGGCCGATTGTGCTCTCTAGGCAAATTAAGGAAGACATCTGTAGCTCCCAAATACTGGTGGTCTAAAGCAATTAGTCCCCTGTGAAAAGGGGCCTCTCTGAGCCTCCTCCAGCCAATCCGCGCCCCGGCAGCACTCACGTTACAATGGCCTTGACCACAATTCACTGAGCCAAAAAAAAGAAAGATTAATCCAGGAGGAGCTGTGCGGCCGGGCTGGAGTTGCTAGGCTTAAAAGGGAAGGTTACGTCCGTTTCTGCCCGAGTTTGGCTCAGAAAAGCGGGGCGGGGGGATTTTGGGGGTTTTTTTCCTTCTTTCCAATGGTCACCCAAGGTGTACCTGGTTTATGTCCGATGTCTGGAGCGAGCGTGTGTGTGCGCGCACACGTGTCCCTGTACCAGGAGAGAGCTGTAATCTGTAAATTGCTCAGGGACTTCAATTTTCCAGTGGCTTGTTTGGAAAGTGATGAATGAAGACGCAAACCCCTGTGGTTGGAATTATCTCCCCCAGCCCCCTTCGGTCCCCCTCCATCCCGAATAAAAAGAAGCTGTTATATGATAAGACCCCTCTGTAAGTGATAATTATAATGATTGTTATGATGCCAGGGTTCTGCTTTTACAATTGGAAATAGAAACTCCAGCTGAGCTAATCCGGCGGTGTGGTCCCTTATTTCATTCGACGTCAGGAAGCCGAGAGTGGAAAATTCAGAAAAGGACTTTATCCAAGCTGGTTATGAGCCCCCTTCCCCCCTTCCCTCCTCTCCCCTGGCTCTTTTATTCATGCATATTTATGATCAGTAGATCTCAGTGGAGAAAAAAACACATACAGAAAACAAAACCAGCAGCACAATGGGGAGAGCTGCTCATGGGAGGTCACAGCACCTTTAAATTACACCTCTTGGCTTTGTTCACCCCCGCACAATGGAGCTAAGAGATAGGAAGAATAGCGCCCTGCGCCTTGGTGCATCACAATTCTCCCAATGATTTCAAAAAGAACAGAAAGCCCCCGACTAATTTGATATCTTATTGGGTTTCTGTTAACCTAAGGACATGCCTCATCCCAGCCACCGAGGCTTGGCAGGGGCTGATCTCGTACAAAGAGCACGGCTAAGTCTCTGCAGAACGCCGGGTTTTGCTAGTCAAAGCAGATCTGTCTTGGTCAGGTTTGAATTTGAGCTGAGTTAACTGGTTTGGAAATACAAAAGCACCACCCGCCCACTGAACCTTTGCCCCTTTAAATTAATTAATTTAATTAACGTGTTTATTGTCATGGCACCCGTCAGAATGGGATCTTCCCGGGGCCACACCAAACTCTAGCCTGCCCTCACATACAAAGGAGACGAGCTCATGGTTTTGGAGCTGAGTTTGAACCAAGTGACTTCTCAAGGCACTGAAATTTGAGTCTGTAATTTATTTCTCACCCCACTTTTTCCAAGGATGGGAAAAATGGGCGACCTCAGAAGCTGTGGCTCACGACGGAGGACAGGCGCTAGTGAAGGGAGCAAAGTTAAAGCGGAAAACTGCTGGAAATAAGCTGCTGTCCTTAGGCTGCTCTCACACAACCAACTGTTAAATGCACCAACCTGAATATTTGGTAATAATTGCCTCTGAAGGCAAACTAGAAAGGAAAACGTGAAGCTGGTGCTGATAAAGAGCAAAATAACACTTTCAAGAGAAAGCAAACCTGTCCAGGGAAGGACCTGCCTGTGCTAGAAGAACACCAGGCACTCTGTGACTACCAGCCCGTAAAGCCCAGCCTTCGCCCTTCTCTCTTGTCCTCCCTTGCAGTCATGGTTTGCAGATGGAAAGCAAGGCAGGTCAGGGGAGCAAAATAATCACACATCATTTTCAGATCCTGAATGTTGAAAATGTTTAAATGTTGCAAATGCTGCTCATGTTAAATGTAAGCCCACTATTACATGGCCAAAGGACTGCTGGGAATTTAGAAAGCTATTTTCATTTAATAAATGCTAAATGGAATCGTTACCATCCCATGATGGGCTCAAAGAGCCTAACCTTCGATCTCTGTACCCACGCGATGCACAACCTTGCTTCAGTCCGACCACGTCACGTTGGGTTGGGTTAGGTTGCCATGCCTAAGAGACATTAAAAACTGCTTGCTATAGTCAAACGCAGATCTCTAAGCACTGAAAAGAAATCATAGAATCATGGAATCACAGAACGGTTTGGGTTGGAAGGGACCTTAAAGATCATCTAGTTCCAACCCCCCCGGCCATAGGCAGGGACACCTTCCACTAGACCAGGTTGCTCCAAGCCCCATCCAACCTGGCCTTGAATACTTCCAGGGATGGGGCAGCCACAGCTTCTCTGGGCAACCCGTGCCAGTGCCTCACCACCCTTGGAGTGAGGAATTTCTTCCTTGTATCGAATCTAAATCTACCCTCTCTCAGTTTGAATACATTACCCCTTGTCCTGTCATTCCATGCCCTTATCAAAAGTCACGCTCCAGCTTTCTTATAGGCCCCTTTAGGTAGTGGAAGGCCAAAATAAGGTCCCCCCGGAGCCTTCTCTTCTCCAGGCTGAACAAGCCCAACTCTCTCAGCCTGTCTCCATAGCAGAGGGGCTCCAGCCCTCGGATCATCTCCGTGGCCTCCTCTGGCCCCTCTCCAGCAGGTCCATGTCCCTCTTGTGTTGGGGGCTCCAGAGCTGGAGGCAGCACTGCAGGGAGGTCTCCCCAGAGCGGAGCAGAGGGGCAGAATCCCCTCCTTCGCCCTGCTGCCCACGCTGCTGGGGATGCAGCCCAGGGCACGGGTGGCCTTCTGGGCAGCAAGAGCACATTGCGCAGCATGCAGTATTCATATGTCACTACCTCACTTTATTATTCATAATGACCAGAATTAAAGTTGAAACACACTTGCATTTCAATATCAACACAAACTAGCTGCCTCCAAAACTACAAGACTCCCAAATCTGCCTAGGAATGCCATTAGGAGAAGAAGAAGGAAGCTCTCCTACCCCTGAGGAAGGAAAGAGAGAGAGAGAGGTTTTCAAAGTGCCTTCCAGCTGCAAATGAATGTTTGCTCAGCAATATAATCATATTTGCTGCGAGCATCCTGCAGAAAGCGGCTCACCCACGTCTACGGAAGGGGCTGGCTGGGCCGGGGTATGGATTTCTCTGCCCGGGAGCCGGGGCATGGCTTGACTGACATCACCATGGGTACTAATGACAGAAGATTTCCCCAAAGACGCTTGGGGCTTTGAAGAATGGCCTTTCACTCTGTGTTGAACATACAGATAAAATGTCCACGGCAGAAAACTAATCAGATCATCTGTGGTTTGCTTTGCTGTTTGCTCAGGTCACTATCCCATGGTTTACAATTATCTCAGTCAAAAGCCATACAGATGTCCAAATTGGCGTCCTGGCTTTTTCCTTAAGAGTTTTGCTTTGGAGACCTTAAGAGTTCTGCTTTGGAGAATAGCGATTTCTACCAGGAAGTTCTTGGCCAAGTCCCTCACATTTAAACCTATCTCCAAGGAGAGAGTCCTGCTCCAGCCTCCCGGCAAAGCTGAAACATCCCACCACTGCACATTGCCAAAATAAGCATTTAAAAATCATAAGTCACACACCAGAAACCCAGAGACAAAGATTTATATGTGGAGAGGCAAGGAAGAGGGGAAAGGAGGCGAGACTCTCAAGATGTCTGTGGGATTAGATTTCCACAGCCATTTAAAATGGTTGGGAATTCGATGTGCACATTTTTGGGGTATCTCTGGGAATTTCAGCATTTCATACTACAGCTTTTCCAGTGCGCATCAGTGCTTATGTGCTTGACTTTGCTCACGTGTCTCTGCTGGTGGCTCAGGACCAACATCTAGGTAACGCAGCAGTGGAAGTTTACTGCTACTTGTTTGGGCTGTCAATCATTTTACTGTAAGAATTGCTTTTTAAATAGGATAACTGTTAATAATCTGCTTTATTACTCTAATGGCTACAATAAGGATGCATGACCATGTGGCAGCTTCTGCCTCTCTGCTGGAGAGTGATGAGGGTGTCCTTGGAGCCACCAAAATCTGCTGGTGAGAGGGAAATAAATGGCTTCTGGCCTCGAAAGTCAGACCCGCTGCCCGTCTTCGTGTGTCTCAGTTGAAATTTGGAAAGTGCTTCTGCACTTGAAGTTATTCCGGTTTGCTCAAGACTCTGATCCTGCAGAAGCAGCACGTGCTTCTGGGCTGCAAGGAGACAGGGAATGCAGGGGGGCCCTGCGCCCTGGAGCTTTGCACCCCACGGCCAGCAGATCCTGCGTGCCCCAAGGAGCCCGTCTGCTCGCGGTAGCTCCCGCACGTGCCACGAAACACCATCGCTCTTCCTGCATGAAGGGCAAGAACGCTTTCTAATCCATACCAGCCTCATCCCCCGACCTGTTTCATATTTAGGTTTTTAACCACAAAAGAGATTATGAACCTGAAATAAGAATCCTAAAGATATTTAATACCTAATATATCCTTAAATTTAATTTGATTAATGTGAGCCAGAAGATCGTGACAAGTAAGCAGTAGAAAGCTAAGTAAAAACTTTAGAAACACTTTCCAGGCCCAATTCAGCACTTTCTGCTCGGGGTAAGTAGCCCATTACAGGTGGCGTAAAGGAAATTAATAGACTCCCATATTTGAGGGTTTCATACCTTAATTTTAGCGGGCTCTACCTCAAGGGCTGGCTTTGCAGAGGCACCCAGTGCTCTTTCAAAACCGAGGTTTGAGAGGCAGCGCAGGCGGCCTGTTCCCCCAAGGCCCCGTCCCGGGGGTGGGCGGTGGTTGCGGCGGAGCCCCCGCGGGCAGGAGCTGCCTGCGCCCCCCGGGCGGGCAAACGCCCCGTCCCCTCCGCCGCTGCGCGGGTCCCAGCCCAAGAGCTCCGCAGCAGCAGGAGGGAGGCCCCAGCAAGCGTGGATCGAGCACCACCCTCTGGCGCGAAGCTGAAGTGGAGGGGAAATGGAAAGGCTTTTTCGCCACGAAGCTGAGCAAAACTCTCCTTCGCCGAGTGCCCCGAGGCGGGTTGTGCACGGCCCTGCAGCCCCCAGAGGGGGAAAGATGCCCTTGTGCGATTATAGCGGCCACATGAAATTAATTAGTGCCTCTAAGAGGATCTGCAGGGCTTAGATTTTGCAGGCAAGATGCACCCCCAGAACAAAGGAGCAACCTGAACCTTTTAAACCTTTGCTCCTGGGGCTCATGCTTGGCTGCCCTCCGTATCATAGAATTGTTCTGGTTGGAAGAGACTTCCAAGATCATCGGGTCCAACCATTAACCTATCACTACCAAGTCCCCCACTAAATCATATCCCTTAGGGCCTCGTCTAAACGTCTTTTGAACACCTCCAGGGATGGGGACTCTACCACCTCCCTGGGCAGCCTGTTCCAATGCCCGACAATCCTTTCGGTGAAGAAATTTTTACGAATCTCCAATCTAAACCTCCCCTGGCGCAACTTGAGGCCATTTCCTCTTGTTCTGTCGTCTGTTACTAGGGAGAAGAGACCGACCCCCATCTCTCTACAACCTCCTTTCAGGTAGTTGTAGAGAGCAATAAGGTCTCCCCTCAGCCTCCTTTTCTCCAGGCTAAACATCCCCAGTTCCCTCAGCCGCTCCTCAGAGCTGGAGCATCCCAGCTGCTGCAGCAGCAGCACCCACCACCAAAGGGAGCCCAGTGCATGGGAACCTGTATTTGGTGGCATAAACCCAAAAGCAAGTAGCAGAGGGGGAGTCTGCTTTGCAGACAGCATAAAGCAGTGGAAAATCTCCTGTATCCTAAATGGCTTTCTGCGGGCACCACTGCTCCTGGGATGCATGCGGGAGCGTGGGTGCCCGTGCCCAGGCCCAGGGCACCAGGCTGGTGAGCAGCACATCTTCCCCATCATGCCCCATGTCCCTCTGCTCCTCCTGCATCCCAGCTCTGCCACCTTAAAAGGGCAGTACCCCAGGTTAAACGGGGGAGAAAAGGCTTTGCTGCTGCATGGAAGGGGCTCCCTGAGTCCTACAGCAACACTGACAGCAGCATTTCGGGGCCAGGCTGTCTGTCCCCCATGCTCTGCACACCCCAGGACCACCTGCTCTTGGTGAGAACAGCAGCATCTTGATGCTGGGTGGGGAAATGCCACCAAAAAGCCCGGGCTGGTGATTTGTGCACTTGGGATGCCCCATCCTTCCCATGCTGAGGCCAAGCAGCCCGATGGCCGTGGGAAAGCTGGGACTGCTGAATTGCCTTGTTTGGGGAGGATGGGTTATGGGCAGGTCTGGTCCCAGCATCACTGGCACCAGATCCTGCTAAAACCTACTCAGCCAAGCTCTGAAATCCTTTCTAAGCTATTTCTATTCTTCATTTTTTCTAACAGAAAGGCCACTGAGTGGCCAGAGTGTTTTTATGAGTTGGATCCACCTGTACTCCCACACTGACTTGGGGGCGACTTAAAAAGGAGACGGCAAATGCTCTTTCCCTGTTAGCCGTGTTGCCTGATCCACCCAAAAAACCCATGGCCACCCTGCATGGCCTAGCCCTGAAATGGTTAACCTCCTGCTCCTTACCTGCAGCTTGGGTTTCATTCAACCACTGCAATGTCCTCTTTTCATGGTTTATTTTTTTTTTTTTCAGAGGCACTTTACAGAGGTTAAATAGAAGTTTCATACATTATGAAAGGGATTTGTTTGCTCCAGACATATTGCAGGGCCCACAGAACCAGCAGGTGTTGTTATAAACTCGTTATAAAAGCTCAGGCTTCGATAAATCTGCATTTTGTCTCACTTCCAGAAGATGGAGCCAGAAAGCTGGCAGTAGGTGCTGCAGCGTGGGAAAGCCACCTTCTCCTCCTGCTCATGAGCAAATCCTGTTTCTTCTCAAGAGCCATCCTACCGTGACGAAGGTGGCAGCCGTGGGGAGAAGAGATGCCATGGGGTACCAGTGTGTGCCCCACGGTGGCTGGAAGGAGACTGGTTTTCCACTTTTCTGCTGCACGACCCCCTGCACCATGCCAGAGGAAGGATGTGCTGCTAGTTAGCAGGACGGGATGGGGAGACACGGGATTTATTCCCAATCCTGCTGCTGATTTCCTCCAGACCAGAACAAGACCCTGAATCAGCCGGTGTCCCTGTGTTTGCTGGAGGGGACAGACCGGGGAGCGCAGGATGCTAAACCCGCCTGCGATGGAAAGCAGAGGCGCTGCACAGAGCGCGCTGCTGCCACTCGCAAATTGTAATTCAGTGCCGGGGTTTATCCTCTTTTCCAGCTGACGGCACATCCTGGAGCAGAGTGTGGTTTCTGGGAAAGCATTCATCACACACAGTAACCTGATGGATATTTTCAAAGCACTTAGGTGTTTTGATTAACAGTATAACTTCAAAATTTGGGGCAGGAAGTGAATGATTTGGATGATATTTTCATAACAGTTATCACCTCTTTTTTGACTGTCTGCAGAACTATCCAGAGGTCTTTGGGTTTGTCATTTTCAGATGTTTCACTTACAAAAATAACATAAAAAAAAAAAAGGAGGTGACATTTTTGTGAAAGACTTCTGACTGGTTTACTTCTTTTGGTTTTACTAGTTTTATTTTGTCAAGAGGACAGGTTAGACCAGGGCACGCGCTAGGAGGATGCCTGCAGGGAAGCCTCAGTGCTGCGACCTTGGAGGCTCTGTTAGTCTGCAGAAGCTCTTGCTGGCTGCTCTGTGCCCCCTTCCCTTGGTGCCAGGGTTCAGGGAGAGCGTCTGACAGGCAGACAGACCCTGGTGAGTACCCTACGCGCCTCCTAATGGGCTCTCGCCCCTGCAGTATCCCACGGGATGCTGCCAGTGCACTGCCATGTCTGGAAGCACATCCAGGGCTGGGCAACGCCATTTCAGGCGAACACCAATTTGGACATCACCCAGGGTAGAAAAGCATCAGAATGTTCCAGCTTTCCTTCCTCATGCCAGGTAGGTGTCTGCAATGGGCTGCACCCCCTTTTTTGGCTACCATCTCTCCTAGCATGCATAACTTCTCCGGTTAAATAAAACCTGAATGACAAACAATTTCAAGATATTTATGCGGCTGCAATTCTTTCCTCTTTCCAGTAGCAAGAAACTCAGCATGTTTTGTTTTGTATATTCAGGTAACAATGTCGCTTGAGTGCTGCTAATGATTTATGTCCCTTTCAGCAGCAGGACTCTGGAAAACTACTTGGAAGATATGAACACCAAACATTTTTTCATTTTCTCATCAGATTTCAATTGTTATGATATATGCACTCGAGAGACTGCAAGGAGGGGAGAGGGGGGCAGGGGAAAACCTTTTATGGTATATTGGGATCCATATGGAAAAAATATATATTTCCCACACATCTGATTCAATACAGTGTGCACATTTGTAAGGCACATGTGAATGAATGCCAAGAGAGGTGAATTTTTATGAAAGCAGACTGATTACATGGCAAAAAATATATCGGTTGAAGCTAGATTTATTTACAGCGTAGTAAATAGGCTGCTCAGAAGGGCTGGCACTATATTGGCAATCAAGATGTCTGGGGAAATGTTGAGTTATGTTTGACAAAAGCCGCCCGGGACAGCGTTCCCCGAGCCAAAGCATCCGTGTGTCGTCTCTTCTTGTGTCACAACAAACCCAAGTGCTCGATAACATTTGTACCATCCTCCTGGGGATAAAGTCAAAGAAGGGAAGGAAGAATGTCGTGGGCTAAAAATGTCTAGTAATTCATTAGACGGGGCTCCAGAGATTTGGGTTTCATTCCCATTTCTGCCCTTGCCCAGCGGGGTGACCTGGCCAAGCTATATCACTGTTTTCACATCAGCTGGAAGCAAAGTGCCTCCTCCATTGGGACTGCGAGACCTGCGAGGGAAGGGGAGGAAGAGGAAGGTGGGATCCTCCATCCTGGGTTTGTGTGTGACCACCTTGACACCGTCCTCCCAGGCCAGAGACCCTGCCCGCTGCACAGCAGGACCCTGGGGGATCCTGACGTAGGGTGGTGGAGGATTTTCCCAGGGAACCGGGTTTCCAGAAAAATGAGGATGAAGTCTGTCCCCCCTTGGTGGGCACACAACCACCCCTGCCAGTCCTCCTCCACTATGGAGAGAAAAATACCTGACGGAGCAAGACTTTTCCCCTTTCCCTCTAGCAATCTAGGCTACGGGTTTTCAGCTTTAGAAAGAGTTTCCTGAAATTCACAGTTGCTCTTTGGTTAGTTTTGTCCCATATTTCTCATTCCTGTTGTCACCTTCATCTCCGCCCCAGCTCCCTGGTGCAAAAAGGGACTCATCTTTTATTTCCCCAAGTTCAGGAATGATTTTAATACCCGGCCCTGTAATTAGGGGTTCATTTTCTAACTGGGGATGAACTGGAGCAAAAGGGATCACGTTAAACCTGAAGAAATTGTGCTGCACCGCTGATCATCTCTGGAGATGCTCAGTAAATGGTAAAGTTCTTCCTCTCTCACAACAGTAGATCGTCCCATTAGGTTTTCCTGCGTTGAAATGATGGGCCAGGTGGAATCTGTCATCCTTCCTGGAATGGGGCTAATTTGGGACAAAACTAATGAGCTTTGAAATATTTATTTGCCTTGCAAAACAGCAAAGAGAGTTTGAAGGAAGACACCAGAATCCTGTTTAAAAAGCACACCAGCGCCTATGAACGCACACGCACACACACTCACACACACATGGGCTTTTTTTTTTAAGCAAAAGCAAACCAGATTGCATTACCCCATAAGATTAGTACTTTATTGAACCTCATTATAGGTTCACGTCCTCCCATAGTCATATCCCACTGTGTTATTTTTGGCACATGGAGCCATCATGATTTAGTATCCTGTGTGAGAAAAATGAAGTCTCTTTCTAAAATATGTTGACTATTATTCCAGATGTGGTAGTTGCCTGAGATTCTTTTCAAGCAGGTTTTTATGGCTGAGGTTGTTTGAATCAGGCGTTATTTATTTATATGTTCAAGTTAAAGAAGGGGTGGGAGCAGTTTTTAATGAAAGCTAAAGGAAAAGGCATAATAAAGTGCGCTCACTGGAGAAAGAAATATTTACACATAACTTTTGTATGTTCCCCAAGAAAAATAAAACGAGGTTATATTGAAAAGCACAGTTATTATTTGGCATTCTGCAACAGCAAAATCCCAGGAAAAGGCTGAGTTTTAAGTAATTAGACTTTTCAGTTAATTAACTGGTTATAACTAACTCTGTTATTGGCAGTAGGTCCGAGAGAAGCAATGAGTCATTACAGATTCTTTCAAGGCAAGATCACAGATTTGCAGATATAAATGAGGCAGAGGCCGGGGGAGGGAGAAAGGACCCGAATTTCGCGCTGCCACACAAAGCTTCCCATGTTCGCAGCTGGAGGTTTGATTTACTGTGGACCCGCTATAAATAGCAGATCGGGGGCATAAACGCACAAAACGAACATACTGGGCGTCAGAAGAGAAAGCAGCTGAGTGGGAATAAGGAGGATTAAGAAATTAATGGATTGGATGAGGAGTAAGAAATGAAAGCAGGGTGAAGCGTACCCAGGGTACGGGCATGTTGCCACTGATGTCAGTAGGGCCAGGAGGTGACCCTGGTGTGCAGGAAAGGACGGTGCCCATCATTGCGCTCCTGGGCATTAATTGACCTCTAATTATTACTTTCTCCATGAGCAAACTCCTTCTAAATGCTCGTGGAGGAGCATCCCGTGGGTGGCCCTGGGCAGAAGACGTGATGCAGAGCAGCAGTTCCCCTGGACTGCGAAGTGCGAGCATCTCTGCAGAGCAGCGGGCTGGGATTTGAATTTTGGGTTACAAAGAATCCTCCTCAAAAAAGGCCAAAAAGAAAAAAAAAAGGCTGCAAATGCTGAAGAAAACTCAGCCAGAAGACACGCTCTCATCGGAGTGGGAAATAAGGATTCAGGTCCAAATTTCCACTGAAACATCCAACTGCTGTAGCCCCGGTCTGTTCCCACAGTGATTTTGTCATGTACCTTCCCTCCCGTGTGTCTTGAACAGAACTGAAAATGGAAGCACCAAAATACCAGGTGAAAAGCTTTTCCACGGAGCTTCCTTGACTGCTGGGAAGAACAAAGCCCTGGGAACGGTGTTGTCTTTCTAGCCCGTTTTGGCCGATGATTGAGCAGGGTGAGACAACATGGTCAGAGCCGAGGACAAAGGTGGGTTTGAATCGTCCTCCAAATGTGCTTCCTAAAGGTTTTGGTTTCCTTGGATTCACCATAAGGAACTAGTTTGTGTATTTGGTGACTTTAATTCGAGCACAAATTACGACAGAACAAATGCTGCCTGCGTGGCCCTGGCACACGGGATTCACACCGCCTCCAGTTAATGAGCATTTTTTCTGCAAATGAACAAATCTGTCACCTCTCCAGAAGGAGCAGCGCTGAGGGGAGGCTTGGGCAGTGGGATGAGGCTGCGTGGGACGAGGGGAGCTGCAGCCCCTCGCCTGCCCGTGCGGCCGCAGCATCACAGGGCAGGTCCCCAGCGAGAGCCTCTTGTGCCGGCGGGGACAATGCTGGGGATGCAGCTCAGGAGCCAGCTCTGCTTCACGCTCCTCCGCGTTTCCATGACAGCTTGTGTGCTGGGACATCTCCTAAACACAAATAAAATAAGAAGGAGCGAGCCTGTTGTTGTTTCCCCCTCCACTCCCCTTGAGATAACAAATGCTTCAAACCAAATTTGAAAAAGAAAATAAGAATGAAATGCTTCCACATCTGTGCTGACACCCGGGCTCACTCCCCAGTTATTCTGGAGCTATGTTTCAGGGGGCTGTCTGCTCCACAGCTCCCCAGACAAGGTGTGTAAATCCACGTGCCAGACTTTGCACGCACACAAGCAGCCCGGCCTCTTGTCATCCCTCATCCCCTTCCCGGGCAGCGCCAAGCCGAGGGAGCAGAGAGCAGCGCGGGAGACGGGAGCACATGTCAGGGGCAAAGGACAGTTAAACCCCATGATTAAAGCACCATCTTCATCTTCCCACCCGCACCCATCCCGCCCCCACAGCACCGGCTGCTCGCCCTCCAGCAGCCCCACGCTTGGCAGCGGGGCCACACTCTGCCTTGTGCGGGCTCACCCCATCCCAGCATCTCACCGAAGGAGCGAGCACGGAGGGTCCGCAGCTTGAAGGGGTCGAAAGCCAATGCTGACTGCTGGGTATTAAGATCTCTGGCCTTTCTCTTTGTATTTCAGCTAAACCCCCTAAGGCTGTTGACGCAACGGCACTGGGAAATTTTACAGACATCGGACCCCGAACGTCCACATTTCATCCAGCTCCTGCAACTTCAAATTGCTGCTCCATCACAAAGCGTTAGGGCTGGGAGGTTCAAACTGAGAAGCAGACAGCAAAACTGTACAAAATCAATACAAATTGATTCATCTGCTGTGTAGGGATATAATAAAAGCCTTCTCTACTTTTAACTAACACTACCATGTCCTAAATTATGCCTGAATTCAGTGGCAAGACCTGGTTTATTATTAAAGCATCACAGGGCTGGCGACACACCTGGATGCAGAATTTGCTCTTGCAAATTGATTCCTCGCCCACCCAATAGTTTGCTTCAATAATGGTTCATGCGAGTTTAGTTCCCTCTGCACTGGAGCGGATGAAGAGCACTCGTACAGTCATCACGACGCGTCAAGAGAGTGGGCACGGGAACTTTTCAAGCTTTTGTTGCTGTTTCACAAGCCAGTGCTTGTCTCTTGCATCTCCTGAGCAGATCCTGTGATTCTGCTTTTAGCCCACAGCAATAAAGGGAAAGAGAAGTGCTCAAAGTCAGCAAAGGAGGCAGCAGCCAGAACAAAACAACCTCCAGCAAAAAAAGGCACAAGCTTTCTGGGGTCTGCCTTCAAGCAAAATAAAATTCAGCCTCGGCACAATGCAATTCTTATTTATTAGCGGCTCTACGCGAACGCAGCAAGAAAAATGGCACAGAAGCGCAGCGACCAGCTGGTTCTTCGCACCACAGCGGGTCCTACAGGCAGCGAGTGGGCTGCTGGAAACCTGCAGGGCTCTATGGGGCTGCTGCTGCTGCACCCCAGCCCTCTGCTCCTGCCCCAAGCACGTGCCTGCCTTCATACGCCGGTACCCGAGCATCAGCCCGGCCCGCTGAAACGCAAGCAGACACACACTTGCACTGATAAAAGGGCTGCGAACTTCTTTAGAAACATGACACTGAGGAGAAAAACAAGGCAACGTGGCCATAAGAGGAGAACGGGGCTGGATGATGATCTATTTACTCCCCCTTGAGCAGCACCTGATGGCACGAGCAGGCTGAGTGTAAAACCACCAGGACGCCAGGGAGTCTCCCAGGCGGCTCTCGGTGACCTGGGGAGCCTGCGCCTGATTTTCCTTTTATTTATGCCAGATTGACACTGCCAGCAATCTCTAACTGGCCTGCACAAGTGAGAAGAGAAATTAGGCATTTTTTTGGCAAGCTTTTCAAAAGAGCACTCGGCAGCTCCTAGGGTTCTCGCTATTGGCAAAAAAATGAAGGGGATAAATCTACAAAATTAAATATATATCTGCTGCTCTAAATCTATTTGCTGATAGCCAGATGTTAGCTTTAATCTGGGTATTTCAGCTAGGAGGCACAGAAAGGCCAGCTACAGATTAGCTACAGGAAGGTTAGCTTTTATCCGATGGCCTTCATCAAGTTTTCAGGAAACTGAGGAAAAAATAGGTATTACCCGTTTGATGCTGTGATGAGGCAGAGTAGATTGGGCTGAGGTAAGGGCATGACATGAGGGGTAGTTATATAGGGGACAGGCCCCAACACCGATACACCCTCCATCTTTGGCAGCTTTTCATTGCCTCTTCACAACACCCAATGTGATTTTTTACGCTGAACACTCTTTTGGGGGTAAAGAAGGGAGAATTTCACACTTTGGCCATTACATAGGCACACTGAGGTACTAGTACGAGGTTTAACATTTTTCCAACGTTACTCAGCACTCAGGGAAAAAAAAAAGTCAGACGACGGATTTACATCCCTGAATTTCAGTGGATGTGAAGGGTCTAAAATCTCCCTCATGTTTCTTTTTATTGATTGCTCCCAAGATGAAACAATTGGGAGTTTGAGTAAATTTATAACTAGCTTGTGAAATAAACCTCACATCTAGCAAAGATATTACACTGAACAGGAAACAAGCCCACAGAAATTCATTATGTTCCCAGAATTAAATGAAAACAATATAGTTTATGGACCATAGAAGGTAGTTACAGTAAAAATGAAACTAAAATCCCCGGGCTGCGCAGAAAGCCCGTGCAGAGGTCCTGGATCCTCTGGAGCGAGGACATTTCAGCTGCCAGTTTTGTGTCATCACTTCAGCGCTCCCGATCTCGGAGCTGTGCACCGTGCAGCGCGGCACAAAACCACACGTGTACGGTCTCGTGTCTCCGTGCGCCCAAGAAACGCAACCAGCCACGTGGGGAGTGAGTCCCTCCACGACGCCAGGGACCATCGAAGGCAAGAGGGATGGCAGGGGATAGCACCGCACTGGACACGGGAAGCAGCGGCCTGGCCGGGTCTGCAGGCAGGAGGGCAGCATCCCTCAGCTGGAAAGGACGATGCGAGGTGGAGCCTTTCAAGATGGCAATGAAAGGCAGAAAGGGTCTTGATAGCCGTCTTTCCCGAGCATTTATTTTTAGCAAAAAGCATTCCTCTCCCACCTCCTCTGTGACCGGCGCTGAATTGCTGCGGTGGGAATCCATGGGCTGATTTTCCAGCAGTGGAAATCTGCTTGCTCCTGGGTAAACACTGAGGAACATATATATATATATATTGGTTTTAGGAGAAACAAATGACTAAATAGCACAAGCAGCACCGACACAGACCTGTCTGCAGGCAGCACCCCGTGGCTGCCGTGGGGCGACAGGCACGTCCACGTCACGCCTGGGGGAGCCACAGCTTTTGACCCTACATTTTGCCAGTGGGAATCATTAACTTCTCATTACTGGGGTCAGCTCCCAGAGGTGAGACAAAACCCGGGACAACAAAGCTGTATGTCCACACCCACAGCAAGTGTGGATATCACCGAGGGGACGCAGCATGGTGTCCCCAAAGAAGACGCGAGCAGCAGGATGCTCATGTCAGCAGCCATTTGATTTGATTATGAAAAAGAGCTGGAACATGAAAAGAGAACTAGAGTAAAATGTAATCATCTCGCCCATTCACAGTTCAGTAGGAAGGAAGATTTTTAAAGGCTGAGTTGTAGGAGGAATGCAAATGAAATAAAACCCCAGCGTTGGAGAGCTGGAGCCACGCAGGGCGTGGGGCTGCCCCACGCAGCCCGTTGCTGCCCCGGGGGGCAGCCGGCGCTGGGTGACCTGTTCTTCAGAAAAAGGCTTGGCTGAAGTGCTGGGGATTTATGGCAGCACCAGAGCACTGTGGAAGTGATAAACGATGTTTCCGTATCGCAGGCAGATGCTGGGACATAAAAGAGTAACTGTAGGCTTGAATATGCCTTGAAATGGGAGCTTTAAAATCCTGACCAGCAACTGCTTAAACCCACGCTAGGAATGTGCAGCTGTATCAGCCCTTCCCCAGGTCGGTGAGGCAGCTCAGCCCTGGCTCAGGCTGTACGTGAATAGGCCTGCAGGTGAAAAGAGAAAGGATTTCGAGTGTGTTTAATGCTGCTGCCTTTGCCCAGCCTCCCCCGGCCGTCCCCGGCCATCGCTGCCTGCGCTAGCCCTGTGTGTCCCTGCTGCGGCAGTCACGGATGGGGCGTCTGCTGCTGCTGCTGAAAGCAAAGCCTTATTTCAGGCTGATAAAACCAGGTCACATTAAACCTTGCTAATTAAGAACTGACCCAACATGGGAAAGCCCTGCTCGGTGGCCCATAAAGAATAACTGACAGACAGCATTTAAAAAATGGCCAAGGATTTCAGTGTGCAGCAAGCCTTGGTCACAAGGTTAATCGAGAGCGAGCCTTGGCTAATAGCAGCTCTGCCGGCTCCGCGTCCACCTGCAGAGGAGGCTCGTGCATTCGAGCAGGGACTGTATCATACGCTCTGGGCAGCGTGGCTTAAGAGACATAGGACATTGGCATGCAGGAGACCTCGCTGCCGTCCCCAACTCGGCCTCTGCGTCACACAGACCTGCTCCGTGCCTCCGTTTCCCCACTGAGAACAAAAGCAAAGATGTCAACTCTTTTTGCATGGAGATCTGCTGGTGAAGACCACTGCACAAGAATTAGTCTTTAGGATTGTTACGCACCTATGAGGCACCCAGCACATACAGTAATTGCAACAAAACCGAAGGGAATGGCTGCAGCTCCCAGCTTATCGAAACGGGGAAAGAAAAAAGCTGTTCTGGGAGCCACACTGGCTGGGCAAGCCGAGCAAGCTGATGGAAAGAGGGAGCAGCTCTGATGGGCATGAGGTCTCCTCCCAATCTACGTCCCTCATTCCTTTAGTCCTCCAAACATGCAACCCCAGAAAAAGTGAGCGACAAGTGAAGGAACGGTGTTATGGCAGCTGGGATGGAGCCGCAGCAGAACTCACACCAGACCTCCGCTGCCTTGGGAAAGCCACACGAGCAGCACTGGCCAAAACTCAAATTAGGAAAAAGAAAAACCATAAAATGGCTTCATAGTCCCTGCAGTGAAGCAAGGAGGAGTGAAACTCCAAAAGCAAGAAAGGCAACTTAAAGAAGGGTCACTTCTTTAGGAATTACTGCATGGAAGAAATAGAGTCAGAAGTGATTCGTGATCCCCTCTGCTCTGGGGGTTGGGGAGCTGAGCTGGGTGGGGAAGGGCTTCCCTCCAATACCACATTTCCAACAGTATCCTTTTACCTCCGGAAAAAGGTTTCACATCTACTGAAATAAGAGAAGATGTAACAAATAGCGTAATGGAAAACCTGGCAAGGCTGGTTCCCCCTACGGAGCCCCAGAATTTCAGCCCTTGGTTTTCCTGGTCCACAGTAAGTTTCCAAAAGGAGATGTCGGTGCGAGGAGAGCTCTCGGGGTGCCCGCCGGGTCCTGCATCCCCTGCCCGGGGGTTTGTTCTTGCTGCAAAGGATGCATCTGAAAGCAGTGGCTGTCTAGCTTGGCAATGGGAGAGGGTTCTGGCATTACAGCCCCGTCATCTGGCAGAGCCTGTTAGAAGAAACCAGGTTCCCACTGTTAAAAACTTGCCCCCACATACGTGCAAAAAAGAAGCTAGAAATGAGAATATTAACTTCTTTGTGAGTTTTAACACAGCATTTTAGTCTGTGAACAGAAAAACTAATAAGGCCTGGATCTCTCCACATTTTTTTTTCTTGTGATTGATTTTAAAGGCCAAGCAGGAGTAGACTTTTTGGGGGATGGAGTATTCAGAGCAGCTGTCACACTGGTGCTGTAATGTTTCTCAGTCAATATAAACATACATCGCTTCCTACTCTCATAAACCTTTAAGAATTTAATCATATCTGAGTTCTCTTACTGTTTGCCTAAATTGGATAAAACTGATCAATAGATTCACAAGTTACAGCAGGGCAGGAGAGGTGGGAGAGGGCAGCCCCGGGGAGCGACATGAGCGTTAGGAAACTCACTTCTTAGAGACATAGGGCACTTAAGAGACACTTAAGCCCCAAGAAATCAGGCTTGGGGCTGCTCTCCTTTCATCTCTGAATGGCAGAGAAGTTTCCACAGCATTATCCTTTCCAAGATTATGAGGAATATGGTCTCATCTGTGAGCAGTGTTTCTGGCCAGGTTCATCTCTGAAGTCATTGGGACTTCCAATGAGTTTGAACTGGGCACATCCTTAAATACGTCCCTCCAGAAAACACCCTCCACCGCACGCCCTGACCTAATTGTCACGGGAGACTGCTGGGTTTTCCAAACCCAAACTTTGCTCACACTGAAGTCAACAGCAAAACTCCCATCTGCTCCAGCAAGGGCAAAAGTTGGGCCAAAGCAAAACACTTTGGAAAAATCCCACTCCATCTAAGCGTTAGGATTATTACATATGGCAATAAAAATTACAGACGTGCAGAGAAGAGGTAAGACATCTGCGGCTTTCTTAGATGAGATACCATTTATCCACTTGCAGGCAAAGGCTAAATAAATAGTCACAGAATTATCTCATTCCTTGACAGCATCTTTTCCAGGCCACCAAACCCCTGGCCCTGGGTGCCACCTACCGAGGGTCAGACGCCTTCATCACTTGAGCTGAACTAGGCTATTGGCACCAAAAGCCATGTCTGCCCAGGGCCGGGGACACGCCGCAGCCCCAGCCCACCCCAGGGCGCAGCAAGAGCCAGAAGTCCTCAAGTCCAACCTCATGTGTCCTCTTCATGCAAAGGATACCCTGAAAGCAACCCAAACCATTTCTGATCCTGCTGGATGGTTTTGGAAATAGTGTGGCCAGCAGGAAGCCCAGCCTCCCAGGCTTCTCGTCTGATATTCAGAGAGTGTTTTTATCACAGATATAAATATTCATCCCAATTTACAGCTGTTTCCTTTTATTATTCAACCAACTTATACTCAGATGAGGCCAAACACTGAATCTTTTGAGCATCACCAAGTACTAGTCTGTACCAAAGCTGGCTTCCTTCTTGCTCTCAGCCCGCTGATGTTCAACAGGACACTCACTCTATGGCAGAGCTTTCTCAGGCTCGTGCACATCCAAAGACTGTACTCAAACAGCAATTATTCCCGCAGTGACTTATGTGGTTGAGCTGCCGAGGCCAGTACTGGCAGGAAACACATGTTAGAAATTAGTGTATGTCTGGTACTGTCTCCTTTCTCTGTTTCTCCAGGTGGCTGAGTAAAAGCAAGAGCAAGAACATTTTCTGATGCTGACCCTGGTTAATGTGAGCATAAATACAAGGTTAATACCCAAAGGATGGTTGATGAAGGAAAAAGTGAAGAAAAGTAATCAGGATGAGGAAAGTAATTCAAACAATTCCTTGAAAAATGTGCACCTTTGGCTTGCATTCTGACAACAAAGGGCGAGGATTACCATGAAATAGGAGAGTAGCATGTGTTATGTTACTTACTCCTCAGGAAGTAAATCAGCAACGTAAAGAAGATGTTAAATCTCTTAGCAAAACTAACTCAGTCACTATTTTTAATCAGACAGTATGCCCCAGCTCAAGCAGTGTGTGCAGGCCCCTCCGTGTGAATGCAGATGGCTTTCCTGTATGGACAGATAATGTTTTCTTGCAATCTTACAGCTCAGCTTATCCGCAGAGCTTTCAAAACCTGCTGCACTGAAATGGAGATCCTGGTGTCTGAGGCATCTGTGGAGCCAAGTGCAGCCCGTTGCAGTACCCTCCTGAGCACCTATGGGTGCTGCAGGCTGACACCCTCCCACATCTCCCCATGCAAGAGCCTCCAAGCGCAACACAGAGCAGACAGTTATTTAACATACTAAACACAACATTACACCTCCAGCGGGTGACAGACCCAGCGACTGTATTCCCATTCCTGTGCCACATGATGCACAGCCCCACGGACCCACGCCACCATCGCAGCCCTCACTTGCACACCCAGAGAGGACAGGCATGATGCCCACAGCGCTGCCCACTTGGCTTCCCCTTCATGACTCGTCTTCGAGGGATGGGTTTGGAGAAAGCCAGCATCGTCCCCAGGGTGTTTCCACCAGGGTCAGTGAACAAAGAGTACCAGCAGGGCTGCTGCGGTTTTAGTGCTGGGGACATTGGTGAAAACAAGGATCAGCCAAAAGGCCGGGCACTGCAATGTCAGGGGAATTATTTGTCGTCTCCATCATTTTCTTGTCTTTATATTTTTTTTCAGTACTATGCTCAAGTTCTTTTCTACATATTTGGAAAAGCAGCATTCTCCCACTTACCCCCTGTGGGATGACCACTATGAGCCATTAGGGCCAGAGGACCATGAGCTTTTATTATCCTCCTGGCCAGAGAAGACCAAGGACCTGATGTAGCTCTTGTTGGAGTTGGGAGACCTATGCTCACGCCTGAGGCAGGATCACATCCTGGATATACTAAAGTATGTTCAAATAAGCAAGACGTGCATTTTTGCCATCTACCTGCTGGGTTCCCTGGGAGAGATGTGACACCCACACGTGGGGAGGTGAAGGCTTGCACCTTTTGGCCCTGGGCAAGATGCTCCTCGGGACGCTGGGACACGTGGAAGCAGTGGCTGGGGAACAGAGGTTGAACACTACCTTCTCCTTTTTCCAACCTGCTCAGATTGACCTTCCCTGAGCCATTCAATGATGTCATTTTGGGCAAGTAGACGTACTAAATGTCCTGCATTTTTTAATGCCAGAGACCATAGCACTTTCCTGTGGGAAGGAAGAGGGAAATTCCTGCTCCCTCCCCCCCCACATACTCAAGCAAAGCACAATCTGTCCCAAAGCTTTAATAAATTTTTATACATACTTCAGGCCAGTTTCTGCTCTCAAATTCATCAAGGTAAATCTGGAATGAGCAGACTTCAGTGGAGCTGCTCCAGTTTCCCTGAGAGCAGAATTGCCCTCTCTCTGCCCAGTGCAATGGAATGAAAACAATGGGAACCACAGCTTTGATGTTCCCCTTGCAGGCTGGATCTCCACCTCTTCTCACTTGTCCCAAGGTTTGCTTCATTAGCTGTGATCTTCTTCAATTCACTTGTCAGCTACATTTCATGCCCCAGAGATGGGAGGTACTGTAGGAAATGAAGAAAAGGCAGCGCAAGCGCAAGGTCGGGCTGCAGAGGAGACTGTGGGCTGTGCTGAGAGCTTCTCCCCATGCTCCTGCACCATGCCAGGAGGGCTGCAAGGCCCACCAAGGGCAGGTCCCCAGCTGCTTCCCAGCCCTCAGCACCATGTGCCGGATGCAGGGTGTCTGCATGGAGTCCCACGATGTGACCACAGCCTGTTTGTGGTAGGGATGTATCCGTCTGCATGGCCGGGGGTATGGTTTGGGATTGCTGCTTCTGCCTAGGAACACTGCCCACTCTGGAAACATCCCACAGCTGCTCAGCTCTGCAGATCTTTCCACTTAGGGACCAAACCAGATCTCTCCTCAGATGATTGAGGGATCAAGATAAGAGAAGTAGCTCTTATTCATAAAAAGAAACATTCCCAGAACATTATGGCCAGTGCAGGAGAGTCTGCGTGTGCACCCACCCCAGCTCCTGATTTACAGCGCTGTGGATGAGCATTAGGAAGTGCAATTCTTTTTCCAGGACAGAGGCTTTCAGCACGAACAATAGGCGAGGATATGAATACTTCTAACACTGCCTATAAATTCTTACTGAATGTGCAGCAGGGAGAGTTGAGAATGAGCTTGCTTGGTTACAGAAACATATTTCAAGTCATTTCAGACAAAATGAAATGAAAATTAATATAATATATGTTTTCAACCTTCTGTAAGGCAATAGTCTCATCAAACAGAGAGGTACAGCTCAGATTCTGCTCCTCTGTCATCTTTGGAGGCAGCAGACTAGATAGAAAAAATGGGTTGTAACCCTCTGAAGTCATCATTTCCTTGGGTCTTAGGTTCCCTCTGTCCATTATGGCCCTTCCAGTTCGGCACCGTGTCACTCCTTTTGCTTTTAAACTGCTTTTGCTCTACTTCCTTCTAACCACATGTCAGCCCGAGAGCAGGGAAGGGGGGGAATCTAAAGTCAGAAAAAATCCTGCTTAAGGCAAAAGTCCAACTTAAGGCGAGTTCCCTGGTGCCCAGCCAAGCCTTGTGCTGTTCTTCTCCCCCTTGTTTCTGACAGACCCGTGCTGCAGGAGCAGCACTACATCTTTGCGTGATCTGTGAAATAAGCCTTGTCAGGTCTTACCATGTCATCCGACCACCCAATAATGCATTAAAATATACCACATCACTTATAATCTGTAGCTGTAGACAAAGAGCCTGCCTAAAACCACTCTTCCCTCAAAGAAAACCAGATGCAGTTGCAAGACCTTCAATTACCCCTTAAGCCACCTTCTCCTCCCTGCTCCACTCATCCCTAAAGTCCCTGGAAAACAGATGGTCCTTGCAGCTCGCCTGTGAGTTTAATAAATCTGGTGGACCAAATGAGAGGAAGCACGTTTCAGAAAGAGGGGGCTGTGATGCGGACGCCCTGCCAGCTACTCCCCCCACTCACCACGGATTTTGGCTGGAGCCCCTCCGGCACCCGCGGCTCTGCAGGTCCACGCTGGAGGAGGAGCTCCCTCTCCCCTTCCCTCTCTTTACTACCAAGGTCACAAAATGGTTAAGGCTTTGCAAGCTCCGCTCCAGACCTGGCATTCCACCCAGAAACCTGTTGGCAGCCGCACTGATCCCAGAGCTCTGCTCTAACAGGCTGAGGGTGTGAAATTCGGCTTAATGAGGGGGCAGCTGCGAGGGCTCCCCTCGCCCCCTGAGCTGCTCAGTCCCCCAGGATGGCAGCATGGACCCTTTGGAGACAAAGCACCACACTTACATCTCCGAGCACGGGCAAATGGAAGCTGTGTCCAAGATGTACCTGCCACACCCCAGATAACTCACACGCTCCTGAGAAGGAGCAAGGCTGAATTTATCTCCTGCAGATGCCCCAGGGAAATGCGTTCGCCGGCTTTCCTTTACTCATTGGACATATACACAATCCTGCCATATTTCTTCACGAAATAGCTGGATTTCCCTCTTAGGTTTTCCCTCCAGGAATCCTGTCGTGACCATTAGGCAAATCTCTTCTAAAGCCACTACCTGCCTGTTGCTCATAATCAGTAACAGGGATAAGACAGTGCGTGGACAAACATGGGACTGTTGATGGGAGAAAGCCTTCTCCTCCCAACGGGGCAGCTTGGGAGCAAACACTGCAGACATCAGCATCTAACTCTCGTCTATAAAGGTTCAGGTCTAACCTGGATTAAACATATGCCAAAAATACAGACATATTCAGCTCAGAGTAATGAGAAAGCTTATAATCAGCTCATAAAGAGGACTTTCATCAGCTGTTTATGTGGCTTTCCTGGATGGGGAGACTGATGTGAAGTGACGTGTTCAGGAGCAGTGGTTTGGGTGCCACCCCTTCCCTCCGCCCCGAACTGCAGGAGCCTGCAGCAATGGTGGGGAAGAAGGAAATAAAAGGATGGATTTTGCTACTTTAAATCTCAGTTAGAGAATATCAAATAGCTCTTACAGATACATACAGGGTTTATCTTCCTAATGTAGCCCCCAGAAAGGAAGTCCATTTCCAGTTTAACCCAATGTGCACCGAGGTTCCTGTGTTGCTAATGTAACCTTGATTGCTTTTGTACAGGACAGGCATGTCTTGGCAAGTGCTTCAACTCTGGGGTCACCCCAATCTGCACAAGGACATAAAATATCAGCCGAGCTCCATTTCCTTCCTTGTTCTGATGGAACAGAAAGAAGAAACAGCAGTGATCTCCAAACCCTCTCTGAACAGAGCACTCAGACACTGTGCTTTAATGAGCTGCTATCACACCCTGACTGGAGAGCTGAAGTATTTCAAGACATTTCTCAGCAGCTGCATTGCAAAGTTAATGATCTGTTCATTGCAAGAGCACATACAGATTCAGGCCGAAGGATATGGAGTCAGCCTACTGGCCTTGAACCTTTTGATATTAACCTTCTCCTGGCATTTGACCTCAGAAATGTGACCAAGTAAAGTCACCAGCATAAAGAGAAGAGACTGTGATTGCAATTAGGTGGTGAACTGCACATTTGTGGAGTCCAAGTATCATGGATCTAGTTATGGATGTTTTCACAAAAGAGTCTTCTTGCTTCAAACCTGGAACTGATTTGCCTCAAACCTGGACTGACAGACCAATGCAGCTAAAACAGAGGTGACTGATGTAAAAATAATATATTATATGTGTGAATAAAAGCTGGATTAGGAAGAGCTGAACTAGCTTTGTTTCAATGAGTGGACAATTCTACAGACCAAAGCACTAGAAAAAACTCACCAGGCTAATTCCAAGATGAGAGCTTATGAGAAAAGGATTGTTGTTTTAACACACTCGAGTATTAACAGAGAAAGACTGTGTTCATCTCTCCAAATTTGTCCAAAAGAAAAGCTTGAATTTGCAGTCAGGAAATTAGTAAGAGAGAAAAGCTGGTTATATAAAAGGACACCATCTGAGTCAAAGGTACTTAGATGCACAGAACACAAGAGCATCATCATCAAAACCTGTTTTGCTGATGTGCAAGTATTTCAGTTTGCTGAAGTAATTTTGAAGTGTTTATATAAAAAGGAGAATTGCGGTGAACCGCTTTGAAATCACCTCTAAACACTGAGGACAGAGCACTTGAGCATCTGAGTTTGCCAGCAAAGAAACTTCAGGGAACAGAACCTCAGAATAGCCAAGGACATTTCTGTATAGAGGGGAAATTAAGTAGCTAGGATGAGAAACAAGGGAAAGGCTGTTAGGCACATCTATGAAAACAGCCTCTCCATATATCTGTGGCCTTGAGGACAAATAACTTTCGAGTACTCTTGCAAGCATCTGAGCAGGGGGATACAGGAAAATGAGAATTTGCTATTAAAATGGTTATGACAAAGTGAAGAACTCATCGGTGTGAACTCAGGTCTTCTCAGCGAGGTCTGAAGCACTCCTTTGTCGAGTGGATGAGTGTTTGCAGAAGGTGAAGCTCCAAGCCTACACAGAAAGGCCGGTGGCTGTTGGCATCCCAGTAGATGATCTTTCAAAGCCTGATCCAAGACCTATTAAAGCCACCAAGAAACGCTTCAGGAGACACTGAATCTGGCATTTGATGCTTAAGTGACTCGTATTCTCATTGATATTCTGTGGGAAGCTTAAGAATGATACATTTGTTTAAGGAAGACTTTTATTTTATTGCATGAGGCAAAATGAATGCACAGTGCATTCTTTTAAAATTCAGATTTTTAAAATGTCACATTTTAGAGCTTGAGGAAGGCTTGCTTTTCCAGAATCTCTCACATTGCGTGTAATTCATTCTGGAACGTGATTCATTTTTAGACAGAAAACCCTTTCACTTCCAGCTTCACGTGGGAAGAAAAATTTGTCTCCCTGGATGCGGTTTCCACTTTGTTACTGTAGATAGAAGCATCAGCAACCAGAACCCAGAGAGCTCTCTCTGTTGGGTGATTTAGGGAACATTCAACTTTCCAAACCACTCACAACGAGTGAAATCCACCATTCAACAAAATACATTCAAAACACATTTTTCCTGAGGTTTGTACCTCACTGATCAGCCTGGCACGCTGGTAAGGACACGGCTTCACACCCACACGCAGAATTCAATGTGCCTGGCCTTCCCTGCAGTAACCAGCCACCTCTCGTCCCCAGATCCTGCCGCTGCGTCCCCCAGCCGAGTTTCCAGTGATGTGCAGATCTTGGGTGAGCCACAGCCATCATTTTGACCTGCACCAAACACTGCTGTCAATACTGGAGATGCTCCAAGAGCACCTCTCAGCTGTGGAAAAAAAAAATAAAATAAAGAACATTAAATAAGCATTTATTGCTTCAAGCTGAATCTCCTCCCAGGTGCACGCAGCCAGGGACTGAGGTCTGCACGCTGCGTCTCTGAACAAGACCTGCCAAAGGATAAGCAAGGGCTTAGTGCGCTTGATTCTGCAAAGTGGCCAGAGCTCAGGTCCCAGTTCTGCAAGACAGTGAAATGCAGACTTAACTTTAAGCACGTGAATAGTCTCTCCCACTTAGTAGAAGCTCTTTTCCAGGACACATTTAAAACAAGATTGGACAGAAAACCAGAAATCCGAAAAAAAAGACCAATTCCCACAATAAGTGGGAAACAGAGAAGGAGGACTAATAAGCGGTTATCATCTCTAAAAGCAGCGTTTGCAGCGGGGACTGCCTTGGAGAAAGATCTCGTTTGGGTCTGAGCCGAGAGTGCGCCGTGTTTCCTTCGAGTCCTCCAGTGCCTGTCAGCTGTGGGGCTATATTTTCTTTTTTTCCTGGGGCAGGGAGGAGAAGGGGAGAGGAGGAAGCTCTTTTTTTTTTTTGCGGATAGCTCAGCAAAAAGAAATATTTCCCAAGTGTTGCAAGGTTTTTCTCAATGTACTTCACTTGATCTCTGTAACTTCATTTGCCGTTGTGCTCGCTGCACCAGTAGAGCCATTTCCCAGTTGGTCTTGCCCTCAGAAGCACCCTGGAAGCCTTTATGCATAAGGAGATCCAGGGTTTCTTCCAAAAGGAGCTGCAGAATTTAATTAACTCTACTCCATGTTTGCAGTCCTGTGATTTCTCTTACCTTTAACGTGAACTCACATATGGATTAAAGTGAAATAAAACCTACAATTTGAGTTCAATTCAAAGCTGATTGGAAACATGTATTACCTTTCCTTGACCCGGCAGTGAGAAGGGAAGTTATTACAGTTCTTTAGTGAGTTTGTAAACTCTTTACTGCTGTGGCAGTTTTAATCCTGCTGAGAGAAAATTTGATCTGGAAAATAAATTGCTCCCATTTTATTCTTATGTTTTACAATCACAGGTTTAGATAGCAAACAAGCATCGAGTTCTTTTGGAATCAACAAGCAAGAGTATTATCAGGATCCAGATGGCATTTTTAGGTTAAATAATAAGTAACCAGAAATAATAATAAAGAAATGCTCCAGATCTTGCAGATTTTAATACGCTGACATGATACAGAAAAATTTGGAAATTTTAGTGATTCAGTTATACCATGACCAAGAAACAAGTTGTATGTCTGAACAAAATTAACCAATCATGCGTTCCCAGACAAAACAGCAGATTTTCTCCATTCTTTGGAGAAGTTTGCAAACATTTAAGGGTCACACACAGAAGAGTCACAGACTTGAGATGCTAAAATACTGGCAATGCTTTCACGAAAATGAGAGTCTGGTCCCACCAAGTTCAGAGCACAACCCCGTTACTTATAATGCGCTAACAAGACTGAATGGCTGTTTGCACGTCAGCTAAATTGCACTGGAAACAAAGCACACGCTCTTGAGTGATGAAGGTGATTAACACATTACGAAAGGAAGAATTGGATTTTCTATCTCTTGAGGTCTTCAAACGAAGGCAGGATGCCTTCCTGGAAGATGTGCTTTGGCAAAGGAGAAGTTATGACGTTCCAAACAGAAATGAGCTGGGCAACATTTATTGGCCAGTGATAGATGAGGTGTACCTACTCTAATGTGCTTCCAGCTTCCAGTGCCATGAATCTCCGAACAAAAATCCATGAAGAGTTTCACCCAGGAAGTCTAAATCAAATATCTGGGGTCTTTGCTTAAATTAAGCAAATCAAATACTTTGCGCAGGACTGATGTCTCCCATGTATTTGCTTTTATGCATTTGCACGGCGGTAAGGCACCAACCCCCCACGCAGTGTGAGGATCCCAGCCTTCCCTTTTCATTTAATGGGATGAGCTGGTTCTGCATATTCTCACACGGGACAGACCTCGGTATGTCACTGTCCACGGGAAAGGAGCCAACACTGTCAGGGTAGAAGAACAACTTGATATATTTTAGCAACAGAGTGAAATGCAACCTGCTAAGGATTTTTCCATAATTCCTTAAAAAGAAGCTAACAAGGAAGGTACAGGAGGGGGGAAAAGACATTTTTCCTCTACTCTTCATTCTCTTGCCATGCTGAATGCTGTGTAAGCCACCTGGGCACTCGGGCACTCGGAAAGGCACAGTCCTCTAGCAGGATTTTCTATAGCACCTGGGCACCGAGTATCCGCAGTTTCTGAGATCCATTTGCCACACCATTAAAACTGAAATGTTAAACACTCCAGGACACTCAGCTGAAAAGTGGGTTTTATTATTCTAAATGAGCTTCAGACTTGCCAGGCAGAAATGGTGAATAATATTTCTTTTTACCCCAAATAAATTATTTGTACTACACAGCAGAATCAACATAACATTATTTACAGGAATATAATCATGCCATCCCTTTTAGTATCTCCATTTTTTGCACGGCACAAGCGTAAAAAGGAAAAATATTGATACTGAAATCAAATCAGACAGAAGACGATGCAGTGTAAATAGAGCATAAGGGAAGAACTTTCTCGATTTGTTTTCACTGCTGGCATCTGTTCCTCCTGACACATAAAATTACAGAGAATGATAATCTGTTTTCATGGGCGAACAAAGAACTAACGGTAAAATAGAAATAAAATCAGAAGTACGTAAGAGTGCGCGTAATGGGTCACACCAAAGATGAACCAGCTGACAGTGGCTGGTGCTCAGGCTTGCAAAAAAATGAGGCAGAGGATGAATACAGAGTGATGCTTCCCCAGCGCCGTCTCCTGGTCCTGGCAAGCTGGCGTGTAGGGGCTCCCTAAGCTGAGGGTCCAGCCCGGGGCACAGTGTTCCCCACTGGCCAGCTGAGCTCAGGACTGCTTCCAGGATTTACTCATACTTTTGTTTCTTCCCTGTTTGTGCCCTGTGATTTCACTGGGCACTTACTCCTTTTGTCTTACGACAAAAAGGACTAATCATTCCCTACTCGATTTGTCCACATACAGTTTTACTGATCCCTGCCATTCTGTTTAGCCTCTCTTTATGGCAGCAATTACATATTCCCGACGCCCTGGATCACTGCTCTCCAGACTATTCCCAGTCTGAAATCTCTCCTTCGGGAGGGGTTACCAGCCTCCACACCTGGGCGTAGGTGCTGAAACAGGAGGGGTGCAACAGCCCCATCTCACCCGTGCCCCCCAGGCTCCCATCCGAGAGGCGAGGCATCTTCCTAAATACTTTTTTACAAACTGCAGAGGACTTTCAGACTGGAGGAGAAATTATTTTCCCTGTTGATAGACGTTGTGCGGGTGAAGAGGGAGGGTGTCACCGTGCAGTCCCCCGCAAGCATCCCTGAAGCACCCAGCACCATGCTCATGCCAGGGGCTCGGTCCTTGCCCCTTGGCGGCTGTCACTGCCGGGGACACAGCCCTGTCCCCAGCCCTGCTCCAGCCCCATCCCTCCCCAGGCGCCCGCGCTGCTCCTCCGGAGGAGGGCTGAGCTTAGGGTTTCAATGCGCTTTCTCCAGCATCGCTGTAACCAGCTGACTACACTCCCCCTGGCCCCAATTTAACTTTATATCATTAAACAACAAGGTACGGTCCAAAATATCTAAAGCCTTTGAGTGGTCAATGTAAACTACACCCGTCAAAAGCTCCTGATCCCCAGCCAAAGCTAACTCATTAGGTACCAGAGAAACAGCAGTGGTAACACTGTTTTTCTTGAAATGCTGACTGCAGTGGGGATATTATATGAGGAATGTTTAAATGGAATATAATTTTTACTTGGTTGGTAATAACCCTATGAGGTTTATAATTGCTCAAGTCTTACAGGTCATGAGTTATTAAAATGCAGTTATTAATTTTGCATACCTACCAATGTCTGGTGTAATGCTCCAAGAGACAAAAGAAACATTTTGGTGATTGGAAAAGAAATCAAAGCTGTTGTCCGAGGCGGCAGAAAGGAGCAGCGGGGATGGTGGGAGCGGGATGGGCAGGCTGGAGCTGGTGGCTGAGCGGCCCCAGGAACTCCCCTCTCTCACACCATCCCCAAGCTTGTGCTCTGCAAACTTTTCTCTGAACCGTGGGGCAGAGGAGAGAGGATCTTGCTCTTCATTTTGTGTTCAAACTGCTCTACATCAGGGAGAAACAGACCCCAAACTATCTATAGTGATTTTTGGTGTGGGGCATTAATTTCAGCAGAACCCGAGCAGCACCAGGACCTGCTGCCTGTTCTTGGGATCCGAAGAAAGGTCTCAGCAGTTCTGGGCTGGAAAGGGAAACCAGGGAGCTCTCTGGCTGTGCCTGGGGCAGGGACAGAAGCAGCGCTGCGGCTGGTGTGGGTGAGCCCGCCTGGCTGTCCCCACACGCTCTCCCTGCTGTGACATCCTGGTGGGGCTTGGACCTGGAGCGTGAGAGGGGGGGGAGACGAGGGGAGCTCTTCGTGCAGAGCAGAGGTCACTCCTGATGCCACTCCGAGGATCGGGGATGCTCTGAGGAGAGCAGGATGATGAAAAGTGTCATGGAGGATTACGAGCCTTTCCCTCTCCTCACCGTTAATCAGAGCAGGGTTACTACGCTCGTGGGAGTATTTGGCAATTGCAGCTTGATGCCTGTCTCTGAGGGTGCTGGGCAGCGGGACATGGGGTGGGGTGGGGTACGGATGGAGATGGGGATGGGAGCAGATTCTTCCCTGCACTGCTCCTTCCCTGCTCCTGGCCTCCCTGCTTGTAGCTAAACATTTCAGCCAGGCTTTCAGGGTTGCTTTTGTTCTCTTTTTGCCTCTAAAAACCTGCCAGGGAAATGCTGTGCTAACACATTAGCCAGTGCTGTGCTCGGCACATGAAGGGAGAAGGGGGGGAACGTACAGGCACCGAAACCCAGAGGTCACCACACCGATGAGAAGCACAGAACAGGCTTTGTGCAGATTTGCCCTGCCAGCTCCCTTCATTCTTGACTTGAAACACTTGCTGATAATCCACTCCTTGACCTCTCCTACACAGGATGCAGTGTCACTATATGGAAGCCATATGGAACAAAGGGATCGCTCTCAATACATGCTGAGCATAAAAAATAAAGTTTACAATGGCACCGTAACCACGGCAGCTGGGTCGGCTGTTTGCCAGCGTGCCCTCATGTTGGCAGCTGAAAGCTCGTGTGCCTGGTATGATAAAGTGCAGCGTATCAGGCTTTAATAAGAGGCATTTCAGCCAGAGGATGTGTTTGTACCTCTCTGTAACCGAGCTAGCTCCTGAATTTATTGTCCAGCTTTTCCCCCCCTTTGAATAATCATTAAAACTGTGAAATGCTTTCTAGAACATGAGAAACAGATACGATTCTTGATGTTCCTGTTCCTTTGAAGGAGGATACCTGGTTCCCATTAATAACCTACGTGTTACGGGATGGAGCTATGGACAATTTGCTTTCTAGTGATTGCAGATTGGAGTACAAAGCTCAGGAATACTCAGAAAATACATTGAGTTTCTGCTCCAAATGTTTTAAATATGCATGCATATCTCATGTCTAAAATTCAGAAATACCCCATGATTTGCCGACAGGATTTGGACAACTCCCGCCAGGATAAAGGACCTACTTGTGTTTTGGGGGGAAGAAGGGAGAAATCAGCTGAAAAGTTGCATTATTTTGCAAAGAAACAGTAAGACTCAAATTTTGCCCCTTCAGTACAGAAACGAGTACAAGGCTTCAAATAAACCTTAGAGGGATGGAGCTCCATGTAAGGTTTTGACCTCCTTGTTCCATATTTCTTCACTAATCTGTCTCTAATAGCAGAAAAGATGTTCTGGCAGATGCAAAAGCCACCTGATGACCAAATTTCAGCCGATGTTTCCATCTCACTTTTATCGACAAGGTGCTAGTCATACCCTGCCCTGCATTTCCAGCGCTTCTGGAGCAGATGGCTGGAGGCAGATTACAACCAGCATCTTGCTTCTACACTCCTTTGCCTTTCAGGAAGGTTTTATTGGAAATCTCATCTGCTCCCATTGGTTTGGTCCTGTGCCAGCTCTAAATGAGAAATGGCCCATTTCCCGCTTCATTTCCCCTTCAAAATTCACAGGGAGTGCTTGGCAGTTTCAAATCGAGCCTTGCCCAAAAAGCCCAGCACAGGCTAAATCCGCAACCAGAAGCAAACCCCAGTTATCCAGCCCATCGCTGCTGCACCGGCACCACCGTAGGGGAGACCGAGTTTTGCTTGTTTTCAGCATCTCCACCAGAAACCCTCCTGTCCACGCCAAAAAGGAGCACACATATTTTTGTGGATCCTCAGAGATGTTTGATAGTGAGAAATTTCTCATCGTATGGCAGAGCAGAAGCAATGGCTTCTTGAGCAAGGCAAGCCAAACCCTTCTCCAATTTTCAGCCAAGAAGAAAGGGGGGTTAATTTTGGGCCAATTATTCAATTATTAGGCATAAGAGTTCAGCGTCCCTTAGGAAAATGATAGAGAAAAATGTGATGGGTTTTAAAGCAGAGATTGAGTGACCTTCCTTGCACACAGATCCCAGCTTGCTACACTACACTTTTGGGTGGCAAAAAAAAGGAGGGCAAAATGTGTCTTTTCTTGTAAGCTAGCAGCTGACCTCAGCATAGCCTGAGGGCATTTTAAACCTATCTCTGCCTTTATTATGTGTGTCATATGCCCCTATTCATCCTTTGTAGTTTAAAGCAAAAATGACCTTTTATAGCTATCTAAAGCATAATTTTGCTCATGTTCTCCACTCTCACCATTTGTTTTGAGTTAAATATCAAACAGATGTGCACCCATTTTTTAAAAAAATGTTTAATATTAGAGAGCATGCCCTCATATAAGATTGGGAAAGCCTTTCAGGGAAATAAGCCTTTCAAATAAAAAGGCATATTAGTAAATTTTAAGGTGATTTTAACTGTATATTTTCAAGCATTAAAGGAAACAGATCCAGCAAGCCATAAAGTGACAAGTGGGAGGTGGGGAAAGATATACGGTACTAGTTTGAAAGAGAAATTAGACCTGGAACAGGGTGGAAAAATCCACCTACCCTGGAGCTATTTGGATTCACAGGTTTGGGGGCAGGGACGTCAGAGCGAGGGAGGGAGGGCTGAAGACTGGAAGGGGGCACAGGAACACGCATCAGCTCCATCCTTCACCTCCTGGCAGCCACAGGTTGCCAACTGTCCAAATCACACCACGGAGAAGGTGACAACCTCCAGGCTCATTTTATATCATCTCATGACTAAGAGGTAAACAGCAGAGAGAGCAGGTTTTTCAAAGCCAGCTCTCGGTTTGAATATTGTGCTGTGTCTCCAATGAAGGCATCAATCAGCTCAGTAAGAGCTTTGCTCCGGTTCCCCTCCTGACTCTGCAGCACTGATGGTGCAGGGCTGCATTAAACATTCCACGTCCCCTAATATTTCTTGGCACTGCACATATTTAAAGTTCAGAACTAAATTACCTGGCTCCCATGATCTGCAACAGCCATCTCCTCTGATGGTTAATGCTGAAATTAAAGTATTTCCATGTGGCTGCTTGAATTTCTTCTCCTGTAGGAAAGGACTTTCTCTGCTGACACATGCCTGCAAATTACATTTCCATTTGGCACCAAAGGCGGTTTGCATAGCATTACTCTGTTCTGGGGCTATTTCATTTGCAGTTTGTGGCACTGGGGAGGAGAGCTGATTCCTTTGGTGTTTTACAAAACTCGTGTTGTGTCTGCTTGTACAGTCCAGGAAGATGTAACTGGTTATCACTCCATTAGGCTGCTGTAGCAGTACCTGAAACCCTGAATAATCTGAAGTCGTTTTCCTTAATGACTGCTTAAGGGAAATGATCCTGTTTCCATCCACTTAGCTCTGACAATGCAACCAAGCCCAGGGGTCTGCAGGAATTGGAGCTTTGAAGGCTTGGGGAAATAATTCTCTCGCTTGCTCGCTCTCTCTGTTTCTTTTACAAGCCAGGCTGCCAGCTTGCCCATCCACGGCAGCCTTGCGGAGTCAACTGTTCAGCTTCACTGCAGTAAATGAAATATGGTTTCCTCAGCTTTGGGCAAAGGAAAGGACATTTCTGTCTCTTTTAATCGCTTCATTTCTCATGAGCAGCTGAAGTGGGAACGGAGCGTAATTTATGTTTTGAGAAGTGTATCGAGGCTTGGGGAGGTTTATTCCTGACTCTGCCACTCTTGCTGAGGGATCTCTTGACCAAGGTCTCATAATTTGGAGGGCTCTGGAGCCCAGAGCAGAAGGCAAAGCCTGTGTTTGGGTAACCTTTGTGTACCCCAGGAATGGCCACGCAGAGCACAGGCACTTGGAGGTCACAGCAGCCGCGGGACCAGCTAACGGACCAGATCCGTCACATCATCGTGGCACTGGAGAAGTTGCATTCCCAGAGCCTTGCAGGGAAGGGAGGTTAGTGAGTATCTTCCATGCTAACCGAGATGGCCTCCCACTGCAAGGCATGTCCATTGTATCATGTATTTTAAGGTCAGAAAGCACTACTTCCCTCCAGGCATGTTTGTTTCTCTGTTCACCTACTTAGTTAAATTATGAAGTCTACCACCACCACCTAGGTCCAGCACGGGGTCATCAGTCACTGAATTAACGCTGATTTTGATTGTGTTCATTCCGAAAGGAGCAGCTCAGCCATTTGGAGGCCTTTCAGCCCGATCCATCTCCCAGCAAGTCAGTGGAACTGCGGTTGGGTCCTTCGTGCTTTCATCTGGGAAGAAAAATTAGCATAAGTCATGCTGGAGAACGGGAGCAGTAGAGTACGCAGCTGCATTATTAAGGCAACTCAAATCACAACCCAACCGAATTCAATAGTGTTTTTTAAATTCAGTCCATTAAATCAGGACGACCCAATAAAACCAGCTTTTCACCCTAACTATTGAAAAAGAACTATGAAATTATCGCTGCTTGCTGGACCTGTTACTCAGCCCAGTAGGATTTTCCCATCCTTCGCTGAGAACAAATACAGCGACTGCCAGAATGTCAATGTGTGGTACTAAGCAATGAGAATCATTTAGATTCCAAACCATCCCATCCTAATCCTCACCTCCCCACCAGCCGAGTTATTCGCCGGATAACCAGAAACACCTGGGTACAAGGAATTTCCTGCTGCAATTCAGCCTTAATTTCCTCAGATAGTAAAAACCTAAGGCTTGCAAAGGTGAAAGAAACCAGCAGTCAATCAAATAAATCACCACCACCACCACCGCAGCAGTGATAGTACATTCTAAATTAAATTTTAATTCCCACCTGATGGTTCACCGGGAGTTACTTTTATACGAACCATTCATCTGACCCACCTTTGTATTTCAGGCGATTTGTTGGGGTCCCATTAGTTATTAACACCCATCCAAGTTCCAGAATGGCTTTTTTCTGTGTTAGTGATTAGAATCAAAATGAGAAGCAAAGAAGGCAAAGTCTGTAGGTATTAGCTGGACAGATACATTAAGGCTACACAGACAATCTTACTGTGGAAAGCAATGAACAACAAAAATGCCAAGAAATCTCCCAAGTTCAGACACGAAGGTTTTATTTTATTTATTTTTGGGTTAGCAAGTGGTATAGTGCTTACTGGGCTCATGCCTAGAGATGAGCTTTGTCACCTCTCCTTGTGGTCAACAGTCTTAGCAGCAAAAATATCTGAGAGCTTGGCACGAACTATGTGACATTATTCCTCATGAAGCTCAGACATGAATTAGAAAAGGTGATCAGGGCTGAGGCATGTGGGCAGAGCTGTCTGGAGGAAGGCAAGAGCGGGCATTTCAAACGAGCACTTTCAGCCTCTCATCACCTGGATTAACTAATTAAGTAAATAAAAGTAAACCAAGTCTTTAAAGCCAGATTTTTAGGAGAGATATTCATGGAGTTTCCATTTTTACATGCTCAGCACAGCATCTGCAGTCATTTCTGTTTGCAATTCTGCCAGATCTGTCAAAGCAACATGGACAAATAAAGGACGTTTTGGCAAAATTTACCACAAAGCAGCTGAAAAGGAAAAAAAAAAGTGAATTCAATAGAAGATTCATCCCAAATTGCTGACATTCCTTTTTTCTGCTCAGTAAATCGAAATATGAATATTCACAAATGCCTATGAAAACTAGATTCTTTATCCTAAGACGACGCATTGCTAGGCAGCTTCCTAACACACTTGAAGACTATTAAGACCAGGAAGCTGGCTGTCCTCGCTGGGCGGGGGCCAACAGCCCTACGGGTTGTGTTAACAGACAACTGTCAATACCAAACGAGTGAGACCTCCCCAGCGAAGGTGGTGTTGGGTTTTATTGGCAGGACCCACGAGACAGCCATTTCAACAACGTGTATTGCGGCTCCAGCATCCCAGCCACCGAGAAACCTAACAGCACACTTCTGTGGTGGGAAGCCCTTTGCCTTCGGGGGGAGGAGAGAAATACAGCTTTCTCGATCAGCTTTATAATTATTTTGAGCTAACAAATGTTGCGGTTATCAATGTGAATGCAGTAGCATCTTTAAGGAAGGGATTTGCTCTGACACATTGCAATGTGAGCTTTCTAAAGAAAACACTATTTTAAAACAGTCATATTGTTTGTGTTTGAAGAGCAACAGCGTGGCAGCTGCAACGTCTATTTTCAGTGGTTCAGGAACAAACTTTACACGCCAGTTGCCTCTCACATCAAGACCAGTGCAAAGCAATTGAGATCTTTCCAAACCCTGAGCCATAGCAATGAAGCAGGTGTCGGTGCCTGCAGTGATAGGCAGTGCCAAACCAAAAGTAAAAAGGAAAAAAAAAAAAACAACCTACAACAAAGGCATAGGAAATTCTGCCATTGCAAACTAGGAAACAGCATGGGATGTTATGGCACAATGGAGTGATGTTCTACCAGCATGAAATTCATGTTGGAAAACTGGAATCCTGCACTCACAAGGAGAAAACAAAGCAGACACCCCGTTCATGTCTTTACCCTTTCTGATTTCTGTCATGCTATGAAGCTGACCACAGCCAGGAAAGGCTCCCAGAGTCAATGTCACCATTACATCTCATATGTACTGCTGGGACCTTCTGAAGGAGGAGGAAGATCTCGAGCAGGTGCCTCTGTAGGGCCCAGCTCCTCATGGGTTAACTAACTCCTTGGGATGTTGTTCAAGTGAAGCCAAAAGAAGACCTGACAAACTACAAGGGCAGCATTTCAAATCCACTTGGTCCCTGTTACTTGGACCAAAACCTGCCAAAATGACAGGTCAAGATAAGCCCTGGTCTTAAAGGGGAGAACATCTGCAGTGAAGAACATTTTCCACAGACCCATTTCCAGCCTAGGACATGCAGATTTCCCAGGCAGACTGTGCTTTTCATTACCGCTATAATGATACACATACACATGGATGACCATGTCCAACAAACAGACTCTAAGAAGGGAAGGGTAACGGGTTGACTGAAGGGCTGCACCAGGAACAACAAACACAATCATATGAAAATAATTAGTGCTCTTTCTCAGGGGAGGAGAACTCTCTCCCCTTCTTCAAGCTTTTCTGTATATTCCTCCCTTTCGGTTAGCCTGGGCAATTTTTTAATTGATAAACTATATTCTGTAGGTGGGATTTTCCAGCCTCCTGGCTGTTTATAGCAATTAGGATTGCCTCTGTAGGGATATCATGTCTATTTAAAAATGTTTATCACTTACTACTTTAACCAAATTTCAAAGCATATCTGTGTTGTCCAGCAACAGAAAAAAGCTGGCTGCTGTTTCCTGAACAGAAAATTAGGAGTGTAATCACCTAATGTTATCCTGTTCACTGACGATTAAGCAAATTATGTTCAAGGAAATGCCATGTATTAAGGTTACAGCAGTGATTTTTGCTTCCACCTGCAGGATAAGATCTTGCTCCTCCTCTGTGGTTTGCTGAGCAACCTGAAAAACTTAATGTTTGATGAAAACTGTTTCTCCTAAGTCCTAGTCGCTCAGGACAGCCTTAGAGCTGTAACTCCAACCAGGTCATGGGACAGAGGAGGAATCACACTCAGACCTCTTGAAATTCATCCCAACGCCCCAACCACAACATAAGCCTACCAGAACAGTTTGCAGCTATTTTCTCTAGGTCTTCCTTGTGCTCTCTGTTTCCCATGGCCAGGAGACCTGCGTGACTCCAAGGTCCTGCATATGCCCACAGGTCAATGACACACCAGAAATGCTCCTTGAGGTCTGCCCTCCCCAATGGTCCTCTTGACCTTAATTCAAGTGGATTGAGTCCTACGTGTTGCTGGATGCAATGTGCTCCAGTAACAGTTATACGCTGGCTTGGGTGGCACTGATGATCCCAAAGAAGCCTGGTCCTGTTGTGCAAAGGATGATGAGAACTGGGTCCTCCAGTGCTCTTCTCGGTGCCCAGGAGAGGAAGCCACAGGCATTCTGAACAGCTTAAGAGTCTTCATAAAATGAGAGCAATTAATTTTAATCCCCACTAGATGGTGCAGGAAGTCAATAAATGTCAATCGTCCTCTAACACTGGACTTGTCTTTCAAGCACTTCCATATTCCACTGCAAATACCTCGTCAGATGGTTTCTCTCATGAAGCCCTAAGCAGGGCTTGAACTGGTGTCTGAACAGCACCTGAAGTCCCTGCTGCGCACCAGAAAGAGTTTTGAAACACCTTTTGGGCATAGTTCTGTTTGTTTGTACAGCGTCTTATTATTATGAAGAAGAATAAAAACAATGCTAATAATAATACCCATATAGGAATTACTTGTAAGACTTAACAGAAATCTAGTTCTGCTGACATTCAGAACTTCTCTATGAAATTTAATAGGCAATTGCATCCTTTTTCTATAATAGGATGGTTTAATGTATCAAAAGACAAGATCTGTTGTCTTATAATTAGATTGTAAATGATTTGGAAGTACAGACTGTACAGCTTCTAGTACAAATGGTCTAATTCATGGTTAAAGATCTCCAAGATGCTGGAATAATATAAAAATATACATAAAGATAATGAAATCCTGACGGATTTTATAATTATTTCTGTCTTGCAAGATTACAATAGCTTCATAACCCTATTTCAGTTTTCTGAATCTCAGGCCATAAACCAGAGGGGTCTTGCAGGATCAATATGCAAGTTATTTAGAAGACTGTTTGATGCACATATGACTTTCTGTATCACTGACACATGGCAGCATGTAGATCTAAAACCAACAACAAAACATACACACGCTTGGGCAAGGATGAAAGAGAGAATGAACATGGCAGATGTTAGCTGGATCACATAATGCTTAGCTGGAAGACACTCAGATACTCTCTGGTGATGAAGGTGGAATAACATCCTGTATAGAGGAGAATGCAATTTACCCAATGAACTTGCAAGCAAATAAAAAAAATACAGTACCATACTCATGAAATGGGCCCTTTCTCTTCAGTCCTGAATTTTGCCATGAGGCAGTGCTCCCAAATATCTAAATCTATATGGGTCAGATGAGTTTCCAGCTCTCTGAACACAAATCAAATCTGAAGAGATAATGAGCCAAACAGAGACATTAATTTTTTTTAATGTTGTCATTTATTTTGAGACATTTAATTAATGTCATAAAAATATGTAATATACATTTTCAATAAAGAATTCAAAGTACCACAATCAAAGATCACATGACCTTAGTTTCATTACGAAAAGTACCTGGATTCAATAAAAAGAGGACATAGCTTTATCCTAGACATAAATTTGGTTCAGGCAGCAATATTGAGAAAGGTTAAATGGTAAAGAAAACTAATCTCTTAAGGCAATATGAATCATAGGAAAAGAGGTTGTGGTAAAGCGATAATAAAAATCACAGCTGTAATTTTCTTCTCACAGAACCGATGCCTACTAGCTAACGTACAGCGCTGCCGGTGCCTCCACACCATGGCGATGGACTCATAAACGTGACTGAACAGGCACTGAATCGGCAGCGGTTGTAGGTCATGCATGGGAAGTGAAGATAGGAGTAGATACAATCTGCATCATATTAAGCATAGAACATCTCCTTAACATGGCTGGCTTGCAACCTTCGAAGTGTCACCGGGGTAAAATACCATGAGCACGTTGTCCTCTGGTGTCAAAGCAGCATCGTTTCGGTGGAGCTGTGCCAGTTTACCCCAATGGACGACTCAATGCCATATATTTCCAATTAGCGTAGCTGCTTGCTTATATTTTTGAAGCCAGTTGAGATTAATCAAAGACAGTTTAAAGTTTGTCCTTTACTCTTCACTGTTTATTCTCTTTGCTGTCAGCCTGAAAATGAGACCACACCAAACAAAGTTAGTTGTCTTTATTGCCATTTGTACAACAGCTTTAGACTTTGATGTGTTCAAAATTTGGAGTCAAACTGCAGAGATCCACCTCTTGGACAGCACATCTGGCCAGTCATCGGGATTCTGGAGCTTTAATTTACAGACATGTAGAGGAAACCTTCATGTTGTTCTGCTTTGCTTTTCAGTTGTTTCCATTATTTATTGTAAACCTTGGCATGTTTTGCATTTAGGTTTTTTAATAGTCTCTTTGGGGGGGTCAAATTTGATCTGAAGAAATATATCATAAAGTAACTCTTCTACCAATGCTCAAATGCCATCCAGAGGCAGCTAACTGCTGTGTATGAGTGCTCAGCATGGCAGTACAGGCTTCCCACAAAAAGGTTTTCAATCGTTTGAAGTCAAAGCAACGCTAGCTCTCTGCTACAACTTGCTTTTTCTATAGAACACGATAAATCCCTCTAGGAAGGAATGAGCCAAAAAAACCCGGGAAAAACAATGTCCTTGTTCTCCAGATTTATTTTGGTTTACTTTAGTCTTCTTGAGTCCAAATTGGAAAAACACAATAATGTGTGGCAAGGCTGTCAACCCGCAGTGAAAAAAAGGCTGTGTCTTGAAACCATTGCTTCCCGAAGGGTGGAACTGCAACGTCTTCACAGATTCACAAAGGAGATGACTCTCTCATTAGGAAAATGCAGTTTGGTTTCCCTCCTGGCATCAGAGAAAGACTTGCTTTAGACTATCATTCCAAATGACAGCGCTGCTGAGAGGTTTATGAAGAGAAGACTTGGATTAAATCTGCTTCTTTAAAAAATCGGTTTCTCCCTGTATTTTCCTGAACCTCTATGAAAATCTTTGCTGCACATGCGTTATCCTGCTATCAGCTGCCTAGAACCATAATGAGCGTCTCTCAAGGCACCAGCTCCGTCTCGTACCTGAACCTCTTTGATGAAAACATTAGATGCACAGGCTGGAATTGAGTTGGCTCATGAGGAAAGGCTGATACTTCCCAGAAATAAAAATCCCACCTCTGTTACTCACCAGCTGGATGTGGACAGCATCAGCTCATATTTCTAATAATTTTCATATATAGGCATCAACCAGGCTATGAAATGGATGAAACTCGAAACCTCCTGCAGTGAGGCCTCTCTGGATTTGGTGTTCATGCAGAGAAAGAGAAAGAGCGGAGTGCGACTCAACTGTTTTAAGCTCTTGAGCAAATCAGAGACCTCCTGTCATGCTGGCTGTGCATGCGACATGACCTTCTGTCATGCCACGCTCCCCCTCCTGCACCCTTAAACTTGCAGTAAAATATTATACTTATTTATAATTTCTCTAACCCTCTTACTATTTATTGCCAGACCCTGCGGAAACCGTTCCAGCATCCCTTCATTCCCATTTCCCTGGCAGCTCTGCAGCTACATTCCGGATTTATTTCTTCTTGAAAGTACAGACTAAGTCCTAGACACAATCACACTACATCACCTCCCTGTGCAGAGGCTGTCTTCACATTCTGCTACATTCCCTGCGAGTTTCTGTATTATTTTAACACTGAAATTTTGTTTAATTATGTTAACTCTGCTTTTATAGCTGTTAGCTTGTCCGATAACCAAAATACGGTCATTGGGGTCGTACATTTAAGTGTTTTAATATAGTACCATGTCTCCTGTGTGCCTTCTGGAGGAATAGATATAGCCCAGCTAATGCTGTCTGGGTAACAGGAGTCCAGAAGCCAAGGAGAATGGGGTACTCGAGCATGTTTTACACAGTCCAGAGCCCTGACAAATAACAATATAAAGCAAAATAATAAATACCTCATGCAATACACTGCAAGTACTACCTAATGAGAAAATACATATCTTCAGGATGTATATCTGACAGAGGTCTTTACTCGATAAAATCAGCAAACTCTCTTCCAATGAATCCTCTTGCAGCCTCAATAGCTTAAATCTGCTCATTCCAGCTGCTTAAATCTGCTCCTTCCAGCTGCAATGTTATATCCATTTGCTTCTCACGCTATAATCCCCTCTTCTAAACAGTCAATGGCAATTCTTACAGATTGCAAACTGATCACAACCTCCTCATTTTAACTTCAGTAGTTAACCCCATCAGACAGCAAAACTGGGGGGGTCCCCTTGCCTTTTGAACAACTGCTTTTCGTGGCCGTTGAGCTATTTGCCGGGTTTAAAGAAAGGAGCATTGCAAAGCAGAGCTGCATTTGTATCGCAGCAACTACAGCACAGCCATCTGCAAACGAACAGCACACATGCACGCCACGGCGACAGTAACAACCACTGCTCTTTGCAGCAGGAGGTGAGCATTTCACGAACACACGTTGAAGAGAAGAACCTAAAAAAAGCAATAGCCCTTGGTGATGAGCTACCATAGGTCTCCTGCACACTTAAAGCGACATGATACAGAAGCAGGAGTTCCTGCATGGGAGCAGGGGCCCTTTAACAAAAAACTGCGAGTTTCCTAGAAACCAAAGGTGATGATCTTCTATAATCCTCTCCCACGGCCAGTTCCACATCTTATATTCCTCCCTCCTCACTCCCTCTGGCTGGTAGAAGTGGGCAAAGATGTGATAATAATAAAATACCCACTGTCTGCTTTGTCTTCAGATTGAGGTGATGGCATGGATCTCTGCAGAAAACAAAAACTCACTGCTGATGAAGTAATTTTAAAACCATCTGTTGTAATTTACTGACTAATGAAGTGAAGGCTTGCTCTCCCCAGCCTCACTGCAATTTGCCAGGTTTTCGGCACATATATAAAATGCCACTGGCCTCTTCCAGCAGCCTCTGTGACAGCCTTGAGGTGACTGTCCTCATCCTCGAGGTGACTCCTCATCCCAGGTAAATGTAAAATCCCCAAACTTAGTTTGACCCTCACTAAAAAGCATTACAACAGAGCCAGTTTTGCAATACTCTAACAGTAAATTCTCTCCCAGTGGCTGGTGTGTTGACAGTAAAGGACAAGATCTCACAGAATATACAGCAAAGCTGAGTAAAACTGGAGTTCATCGCAGAATTGATTGACTGAGGTTCAGATGCAACTCAAAAGGTAAAATCATGTGTTACCTCACCATCTCTTCTTTTATCTTATATATCAAATCACCATCCTTGACTTTGAATTCCTGCCCTCTTCTCTTTTTTTAATGCCTGTTCATTTCTTTTGATGTCTGAAATAAAAATCAGTGTCCTGGAAATATTGCAGTTAATATGTGGGAATCCAAGCAGCGCATTACTGTGGGATCCCATCTGATTTCAGGTGCATCCTATTGACCTCATACCCCATACATTGGCAGCTAGATTTTGTTTAGAAGCTGAAGAAAAAAATAATATGAGAAAAGTTTATTTAATTAAAAAAAAGAAATAGCCTGATCTTGGCAGAATTTCCCCCTTGTAGTTTAGGAAGGTTTATAGCTTGCCAGTAGTTGCAGCCTTCATCCTTTGAACATTTTTCTTCCTTTATGTCTGCAACTCCTTTCCATACTGGCAGGTATAATAACGTTGGGACCGTAAGCACCGAAGTACACAACTATGCTGACATCAGGCATGAAGCATTGCACTGGGAGACTGGAAAGGCATTTTATAGCGTATCGTTTCAAGAGTAGAACGCCATATATTTTCTTTGCTTTTTGTAGCTTTCTTTAAGAAGTCTTCCTGGAGTGAGCTGCTGATTCAGCATTGCCTCCTGGCGAGCTATAAGAGAGCGATGATGTGAAACTGAAACACTAGACCTGGGACTGGAACAGATCCTGAGATCAGCAAAGCCAATCTTCTGCGATGGCAGAGAGCACATCACCCAGGTCTTTAGATTACTGAGGTTTCCTAAGGTGGCAAGCAAAATACTGTTAATTTTTGCAGCCAGCGAGACAGCAGGAATAAACCAGGGCTCGCTGTCTGAGACCACCCAGGCAGGGATGGCCTGCCTCCTGAAATGCTTCAGGGCGTTATTTATGACAGGCTCCGTGGCCACGGCGGCTCTCCTCCAGCATCAGTAGCCAACTTTCCTTTTTTTGGCTCTTAGTATGGAGAAAATTCTCCTTTTTGCCAGGTGAAATGTATTCACTGAACTGAGGGTATTTGGTAGTAAATTCTTGCTAGGGCTTTGTTTAATGTTACTTGGGTCTAGTGCAGTTTGTCCATCTGCTCCCTAGCTGCTGCGTCCCTTATGGGTGCTGAGATGCTCGTTTTATAGCTCCTGCTATTTCCTTCTCTCTTCTAAGGCATTCTGCTGAGCAGGTGCCTGACTGATTTGAGTATACGAGCGTGTTTTCAGATGCAAGAACCTGAAAGACATTTGAATTCCTCCAAACGCCCGGGTATTTTCCAGCAGTTTTTCTGCAGCCTGTGTCATCTGCTTTGAACATGCTTTTTGTGGTGCTTTGCATCTCTCCTTTGAGTCCTTTGTCACAGGTTTAGTGTCACCAGTTCAGGAATGGACCTGGTTTAGATTAAAGCAGTAGTTTTTCTGTAGCCTCTACAACTGATATTTCAGCCTGTATATTTTTCTTCGGTGTTTTGCCTGTAATTCGCATTGTCTCTGCAGCAATCGGGTTGTGTCATCATGTGCTTTTAATGGCTGCCAATTCCCTTTCTTCTCCTGCATAGCTCGGAGGAATTCAGGGTAACCTGGCAGGCCCTGATCTGCCTGTCTGGTTGGCTTTTCCTTTCCTGTTTGCACGCTCCTGCCTGTTTTTGAGTCCAGTACGACTTTAGATTTTATAGACTGCATCTCTGTGAGGTTCTGCAAGCCATTCCCATCAGGAAAGTGCAAAATTTCACCCTGCAAATCAACACAACATGGTGCAACTTTTTTTTTTTTTACTTTTTTTTTTTTCCTGCAAACTGTGACATAAGGACTGCCCTAGACACCAGCACTGCCTACACCTCTATTAGCCAAAGCAAATCCCATCATTGTTTTTCTTTGCAGTTTTACACACTTCTCACACTGATTTCTGGATATCAGCAGAAACTGCCTCCAGAGCAGAATAGCTTATCATAGCAGCATTTACAAATCAGGTCTTGTCTTTAACCTTAAGCCAGAACTCATAGCGTAAGACAAAGTGGTGCCAGACCACACAGTTCATCTCTAAGATGGAGGTATAAGCCTTGGAGTCTGGCTCCATTCCCGGGCAGATGCCAGCCATAGCCATATCCTGCCCAGAAGGGTTGGCCAGCTCTACTTTCTCTTGCTTTGGCTGTTGTTCAGCACTAGATTCACAATAAAGCTTAGTGACAGATGCAATAAACCCTTCTCTCATCTACCTCCCATCGCTACCAATGCAGCATTATGATTTTTGTCAGATATTGCTTGACCCTCTCATCTCTTTCAGTGCTTAATGCAGCTTCTAGTGAAGCATCGCCATCAAATCCTACCCTAATCCTACCCTAATCCTATTTTTTGCCATCAAGGCAAAAAATAAAAAAGCTTAAATTGGGAATTCAGTTCATCTGAGTGCTCCTTCTCCCTTCATGTCCATTCAGGTATATATAAAATTGACAGCTGACTTTTTTTAATTACTTTACACATAGTGACAATTATTTAGCACCCCTCCACATTTCTCCAAAGTCAATGCGAGCGAGTTAATAAACAGTACATGCCATCTTTGCACTAGCTATGTGGCCTACATATAAATGGCCTGACAGCCGATGGAAGCTTTAAGGACGCAACGCTCTTCCAGAACCGTCAGTAAGAGGCATTTCCAGTAGCACAGTTCCAGCTAAGCCTTAATCGGAGTCTAAAGCTCTGCTGTTTAAATGCAATTTAAACTCCACCTGCTGGCTGAGCTCCTTAATGGCATCATGTCTTCACATACAGATGGTAAAGGCGCTTAAGGATGCTCCCCTTTCAGTGGTAAGGGGCTTTAAAAAAATCTCACGATACATCCCATTAAGAAAAATACTAGGCAAGACTTTCTAAAGTGATTAATGATCTCTAGAGCTCTATTTAATAGATACAAGTCTAATAGATCTGATTTGCAAAATCACTAATCACATTTGAAAACGTTGGCCACAACAGCCCAGAAATACTCTGAAACACAAATGGGTCTAAGGAGAAGCAACAAACAGCCTCTCAGTTCCCCAAAAAAGGAATATATTTTATGAAGAAGGCTCGAGATAGTGGTTTGAGCAACCAGATGTTGCTTTGTTTGCCAAATCTAGTTTCCACAGATATATTTCGAATAATTGTATAACAGTGGACTTAACTAATTGTGCACACGCATGCAGAGCACGATGCATACTCATGATAACGAGGGTAATGGGACTGGTGCAGAAAGCTGGCATTTACTTCTGTTGGGGTTCCTGCATGCCTATGTTTTTACAAAACCATACATTGAAAGAAAATTAGGATTTTCTTTTCTCTTCCTTATTTTAGTACCTAAAAAGCAACTTCAGTGGAAAAACAATCCATAGAGCAGTTTAAGAATATGAGGTGCATTCAGGAGAAATGCTGTGCACTAGTAAATGCTTCCATGTGTGATAAGGGCAATTTAGCATAAAACTACACATCTCTTATTTTCTCAAAACTGGCCAGACCTTTGAAAAATGTTATGATATTAATGAGACAGAAACCTCTGAGAATTCAGTGCATAGCATATAGGGAAATCAAAAATTAATTTAAGAGGCATATTCCCAAGCTATGAGGGTTATTCACAATAATCAGCACACTCAGGAAGTCACCAAATACTATTTTCTTCTCAAAGTAGTACACAGAAAGATTTAGATTTTCATTTTGTTTCATATTCATATTTCATATTCATTTATTATCCAAGAAACAGTTTATGTTACTGCATTTCTATCATATAAATTGTTTGGAAAGTATTCACCACAACTATCACCCAGAGAATGCTTTTCTTTCCATAGTTCAATTTGTGGGACAGGTCAACTGACACTGGAGAGTAATTCTGCTTGCCTGGTTGATCCACAAGCAGTGGATCTAAGCACTTCCAAACAAATATCCTGGCATATTTCTCACCGATATTCACCCCAGTGCTTTCCATAAGTCATTTTTTATGGACAAAAATGTCATCAAGCAAGTAGAAGGGAATAACATATCCCTAAATGAATTGTAGGGCTTTATGTAAATAAAGCAACAAGGAATATTTTTCCAGGAAAAAAAAGTAAAAAAAAAAAGAAGTATTTATATGTTACAGGCACCTGCTTATTCTTATTGTGTCTAGTGACATAATCTGAAGATGACAGAAAAAAAAAGTCTGTCTCGCATCACTAGACTTTTGCTTGGGTTCAGCATACTGATGGCTTCCTCCTTCTGTAACGAGTAAAACAATGCGGTTCCTTCTTCCAGGGCCCATGCAGAAGGGTGGGACTATCAAAGCACAGGAGGATGGACCTGTTCGCCTGGTGATATACAATTATTTGCATGCTGCAAAATAACACTTGCAAAAGCAGCACATGTAAGCACAATCATATTGCAAAGCCCTAGAGGAAGAAAAAAAAAAAGCAAACCCCAGCAATGATCATTGGGTTTCTCATTAACATGTGTAAACTCTTTAAAAGCACAAGTTCTGAGTAGCTGTCAAGAAACCAAGACTTTAGTTAGAAATAATTAGTTACGGTTCATACCCGCAGCATCTGTTCGCTGTCAGCCCACACAGCCTATCTGGAAGGAGCAGGAGGCTTGGCCCACTGGACAGGTAGTCAGCACTGCAAGAGATTTCAGCTGCCAAGAGCCTGGGGGTGCAATACAGGTGACCCGTAGAGGGAGATGTTGCTTTGTTTCCTCCTTATTTTAAAGTTTTTATCTGTCCATGCCATGGGAAAAACTTCATGTGCTCCAGTCATCACACAGATGCTGCTCAACACATCGATTTTTAAGATGAACAAAGCACTAGAACTTGTCATTCACGTCTATTACTCAATTACATTTTTTCCATTGTCCTCATATGCAGCTTTTCTTCAGGTTTCTACTCCACAAAGAGCTAAAGATAAGACTGTTACAGAGTGACAGCAGTGACTTGGCAAATCCTGTTGAGCCAGCATTGCTAAGTTTACAGTTCATGACTGTTCCCTTAACCTATCTTTGTAACATTTCCCAAAGAGAGATGGAGACTGAAACTGTCCTTACGGAACAACACAGCTACTGCATTCCCAGCGCCACCGAGCTCGTCGGGTCCTTCAGCAAAGCCCAGGGTGACCATGTCACCTGGCACTACTTTTGACATGAACATACAGGCACAGTTCGTATTTCTGTGTCCATCACAAACGAGCATCCAGCACCATCATTTCTTTGTTCTGTACCCCTCTCTCCGCACAGACAACATACTGTAAAATAAACAGAAGAAACAATGGTCTCTCTGATAGGAATGAATTTAGGAAGTTCAGTTTAAACTGAGGAATTTAGCCTCCAGTAAGCTTTTGTTTGCTATGACAGTTGGTGATCTTCATATCTGCAAGAGAAGTTTTGTTTCATTTAAAGGGTAGGGTTTGTCTCCTGAGATGGATGTGAAAGTCCCTGATTTCATTGCTGCCTGGTATTATGGTGGACTCTAATTCTCTTGACTCTTTCATGAACTATATTCTATAATGTCTGTTGTCCAGCACAGGAGCTTTTTTAATTAATATTCCTCAGAGAGGTGATCTGATTTTGCTTTTGCAGGCAAAGAAATGAGTCCACTTTAAAAATAACCTCTTATTTGAAATGATGTATCATAGCACTCTCATGCAGAACAGCAGTTAGTAAAGTATTCCATAGCAACGGCCACATCTTAATAGAAGATCATCTCCTGGCCATCTCCCTCTGCATTTCTGCAATTACCAACTATGTCTCCTACCATCTGCAATTATATAAAATCCCTCTGGCAACTATAGCTATTGCTTACATGGAAAATTAATGTTGGGGAAGCAATGGGATTTAATAACTAAAAATAAGAAATATGAGTTATTACTACATGACTATCCACCAAGCTTTTCACCAGCTACCAGGAACCATTGAGCACATCATCATGGGATGTAATTTTGAATCCTCTGACTTAATAATATAAATCATAGCTCTTCCATTTAATACTTTCTTTGCACAATAACACAGAACTTTCCCCAGCCACTTGACATTAAAAATGCAGTCATGCAAGAGGCCGTTTGGAATACCAGAAGAGAATGAACTGCTCTGCTTAATGCACGGTGTGGAATCAGGTGATGCTCAGAGCAGAAGGCTGACTACACGAGAGGCAGACAAGGGTGCTCGTCCTCCGTGTGCTCCAGGGTGCTTCAGTCTTATTTTAGAGCACGCTTCTTCCATATTGCTGGGAAACAAGCATTGACGTTTCCTGATGTCACTCGGTCATACTGCTGTTGGGCTGCCGATTTTATAGCTCAAAACAGCATTTTGCTTTTATTTGGAAGATGCAAGTTTTGGAATGCATTATATCGGACGTTAATATTATCCCTAATCTACAGATTAATTGTGATTTTACAGATTTTGGCATTTTTTTGAGTTACAGCATCCATTAGCTGTATGAATGACTTCACAACCTGAGTTAAAAAGTGCAATTATCACAGTGGCTCTCATTTTCCAGATTTAAAATGGAAAAAGTTTGCCTTCCTTTTAAAAAAAGTGACATTTTATTTAAAACATTTTCAATGCTATTAAGCATTTTTTTTTATAGGGGACATAAGCATTGATAAAAATTTCCATAGTTGATATTTTTCTAGAAGAAAGCAATTACTAAAATGGCATAGATATTTGAAAACGTTGGTTTGCACAAATTTCATTTTTGGAAAAAAAATAAAAGGTAGCCTGCCTACAACAATTTGGAACAGAAGAAGTAAATTGTCTGTACTAACTTATCTCTGTCTACCAGCCCGGGAAATGAATCCCAGACATCCACTTCTTGTGCCCTGAAAGTATTAATCTCACCATAACTTATTAGCACCAGCTGGCACTTCTGCTATAGAACAACACGCCTGGCAATAATGTAGAGTCAACAGTGCCTTGAGAACGTCGAGGCAGGAACAAATAATTGTTTTCCATGTTCAGAAGAGGGGGAATATCCTCGCAATTGTCATGACTTGGGTGTCAGAGCAAAGAGTGACTATCTGAAAATGGAATTCATTCTGTTCACCTGTGGTAGGTAAAGGCTGGGTGTAAGCTTCGACACAGTCAGCTGTCAGTTTTTGAAGTGTGCTGGAAACCAAACTGCAGTTCTCTGTCTGTCTAGATAATGAAGATAAAGAGGGATCATTAAGATCAATGGCTCTGACCCTGCACAAAACAGGTACCAAAACACACCGTGGTTCCAGTGATCTCATCGGTTTGTGGTCGATCTCACTTGCAGAAGCTCCTGATCTTGATGGGCTAATTGTGAATAACGGGGAAGGTGCCTATCTTTATGGTGGCTGGAAGTGAAAGAAAAGTAAAGGCCTGTCCCCCACACATCCAAGTGCTGTAGCGAGGAAGTTCTCAATATGGTAACACCAGGGTGGATTACAGCAATCTGCTGGAGGGCCAGTGTCAGCCCTCTGGAAATGACGGTTAACGCTCCGCTGGGACAGATACTAGGTCTGTGGGTTGCATTAAGAGCATGATGAGCACGGACTGGATTCGGTACAAGGTCACTGTGCCCAGCTGGCGGAGAATGCAAAAACGTCAATAGCATTACGCACATTACAGGTACATATATGTGATTGTAACCTGACTGCAAGGAGTTAACTGAAGCATGGATTAGTGGTATAGCCTGCAAAAAAGAGAGGAGACTAAGCAGCTGAAGGAGGTTCAGATAGCCCCCTCAGAGAAGTAGGTCGTGCCTGAGGAATCTGTACTTTCTTTTGACTATGTGAAGGTGGAAGGAAAACAGCAGGGAACTGCTGGCTGGGCACACCACATCCTGACAAGATACTGCAGCCAACTGAAGTAACCTGGGACGTGCATTCTGAATATCCAATATAATAAACACACAACGACAAATAAACACCAATGACAAATGAGGTGATGCATTCAGAATTAAGATAGCTATCCCAAAGTGAAAATGCTTATCTAAGTTTAAGAGGATTACCATCAGCCACAACCCTTCCCACACTGCTCTGCCCCCTCCCAAGTAATATTTCCTTCTCCGCCACCTATGCTGCATAAACAAGTTAGGTGTTTATATTCTCAATCACTCAGAACTATCTTCTGCAAATAGTCCCTCGAGATTCCTAAAATTGATTACAGTCAGGGTGTCAAAATGAAGTAACAATACAAGAATGTAAGAATATGAACTGTTTATATTAATCATAAAGACAGCGGAGCTCTGGAAAGGTGTTTTTTATCACTCTATATATAAATAAATACATCACTAGACTGGCAAAGGGAATAAAATCTAAGCCAAGGTTTCTTTTAGTGAAGTAGTTTATGTAGTGTAGTTTCACAGACTTTTGTGGCAATGCTCCCTTCTAGACATTCATGACACACTGTGTGCTTTCAAAATGGGTGCTCTTTGCAGGCCCGCTAGATGTTCAGTATGATAAAGCTGAGCTTTGGCGGGAGGTGAGCCAGTCAATGTTAACATCAGAATGATCAACAGCAGTCTCCATGCTAGCATCCTAGTCCATGGACAAATTGTTCAGGCCCTCTGCAAACTCAGGCAGCTCTCACGCCAGAAATTCTCACCAATTGTGTTTTGAAGGCTTTCTTCAAACGCACAAAATCCAGAGACTCCCCTTAAAGAACAGACAAAATGAACGATGATAGTGGAAGAGTACAGAAAGCGACCTACACTGGTTTCCCAGATAACTCCTTCTATCTGCCCTTGTAGGTCAGCTCCCTTCACCTTCTAGCCTCGTATCAACCCCATTAGACAATGTTGTGGGTTCTTTAAATTCCACATAGGCCTTTGCAGCTCACCATGTCAACAGAGATATTTGGGGGTTGGTTTTCGGTGGGTTTTTTTTTAAATAAAACTTGTGTGGGTGACAGCAAAACGGAGTGGGAAGAGCCAAGCATTGGAGGACCAGTTCTGTTCGGTGCTCTGCACAGCACACGGGAAGGGATACTGCGTGGGTAGCACTACCAGCAAGGAAAAAGGGAGTGGAGCTCTGCTGTGCTGTGAACGCGGAGGAGGAGGAGGTAGGAGGGAGATGGGGTGTGTGGATGGGAACAGAGGGAAAGTAGAGTCTGCCCTCAGCTGTGTAAGACCACGGCAGATGGCCTAGTAAGTACTGTATCCATATCCTTGGGTTAAGGGCAATTAGGGACTATGGGGTACTTTACTTAGCGGGGAGTCTTTGTTAGGCAAAACCGCGTGTCTGAATAGCATTCAGGTCACAATTAGCACTCGGGGAGCACAGTCAGGCCAAGGTTGCCTTTGACCGTGTGCTGCACAGAGACGCAGAGCTTAGCTGCGCTAAAAACCAGACCAAACCTGGCCATTTGTATGGATGAGAACACCACAATTATAATGTCTGAGCTTGGCTAGTGGAATTGCACACAACATCGCTTTTGTAGGCCACATGCATTGCACACAGCCCTGTGCGTACTACATCTTCTTGCCCCTTATTTCAGAAACATTTTTTGAAGGGATGTTTCTCAGACCAGCCCCACATTTTATACAGGCTGTCCCCAGTTCCCTGTTCTTCATTCTTCCTTTAAACCATTTGCTTCCTTTCTGCTTTCTATTTCATGTGACAAAGGTACTGTGAATATGTGCGGACACTGAGCAAAATAAGGAGAGCTGGAGCTCTGGGTGGTTGATGAGAAGAGCGGGAGAGAGAGAAACTCCTTGTCTCTACTAGCCGTTGGTAGTTGCAATGATACTACGCCACTGTGCCACTCTCACCTGTCATAGCTCTAGCCATGAAAGAACAGCAACGGACACTGGGAAAGAGGCTACAGGCTGGCATCCTGCTTCGGGCACTGAAGAAAGGGGATGCTCTGTTCAGATGGGAGCAGCAGAAGGGTCTGGGAGTGTTAGCAAGTCAGGAGTCTTCCACGACATTCAAAACTCAGGCTGCCTCTAGTCCCACCATTGTAAATGCAGAGGCAATCCATTATGACTTGTCTGTCCTGCAGCCGAGCCCCACTGTGGCAGCAACCCTCTTCCACTGGCAGCCGGCGGGGAAGGCAACTGCAAGAAGGCAGGAGAGGAGAGGGCGGTGAGGGGGTGCACCCGCCATTTGTCGGCTGGGCAGGGTGGTGGGTGGCAGCAGCATCGCAGCTCTCCCAACCCGGCAAGGTGCGCTCAAGGACATCCATGTCTCCCATGCGGAAACTCCTCCAAAAGCTCCATCTGGGGCCTTTATAAAATGGCAGCAAGCCATTTTTGTACAGCACGAGGAGAGCAGAAAGAGCACGTACGCCTCGCGCCAGCCGTAACCATCCAGTCGCTCGTCCTCTTCCCTCCCCGAACGAGAAACTTCGTTTCGGGAGGAATGCGGCGTTAACCCCCGCCTTGTCCTCCCCACCCTGCCTCGCCGCTGAAGACTTAGGAGCGAACACGCTTGTACACAATGGCCTGGCTGGGAGCAGGGAGAGGAGGGCCGGGAGCAGCTGTGGAGGACGCGGTGCCAAGGCCCAGCCCCACGCAGGGACGGGGCTTTTCAATAGCCAGGCCGGGCGCCCGCATGGCAGCCAGCTGCCGCCGGGGCCGGAGGGCCGCGCCCCCCGCCCGGGGGAGCCGAGGGCCTGCGCTGGCGGCTGGCGAGGCGGGAGGCGTCGCACCGCTGCCAGGCGGCGGGGCGAGCGGCCACCGGGGCGCCGCTGTGGCGAGGCCCCCCGGGAGAGCGGGGCCGGGAGCGGGCGGCGGCGCTCCGTGAGGGGAAGGCGAGGCGCCCGCCACGCCAACGGCCGCCGTGAGAGGCGAGGGGAGGGGCCACGCGGGGAGGGGGGCGCGCGTGGGGGGGGATGTGACGCGCGGGCGCGCGAGGCATTGTGGGAGTTCGCCGCCAGCCTGTCGAGCCGTTCCCGTTGGCCCCGCGGGCGGAGCGGAGGCAGCGGCAGCGGGAGCGGGGCCGCCGCCGGCCCACGGGAGACATCTTGCCGCCGGAGGCCGCGCCGTAAGTCACTGCCGCGGTTCGCCCGCGGGCCGGCGCGCGAGGGGCGCCCGCCTTCCGCACGGCCGCCCGCCGTGTGAGGGGGGGGCGCGCTGAGGGGCTCTGCCGCGGCGGGGTGGCACCCGGCCCGCGCTGCCAGGGGCCCCGGACCAGCCGGGGTGGGCTGTGAGGGAGGTGGGGTCCTATCACACCCCCACCTCCGCCCTTCCCTGAGGAAAACCGGGGGCCCCGGGCCGCGCCGGGCGGTCTGTCGGTTCTGCCTCTTCTTGTTTTGCCTCGGGTGAAGCCAGGAGATCCACCCCGCTGCAAGCGAAATGGTGGCAGCGGGGGGTTATTTCTATTGAACGTGTATCTGGGGTATGGAACGGAGGCTGGAAGGAGTCCAGCGGGCACCCCGCAGCCGCTCGCCCTGCACGGTGGTTCCAAGGGGCGGCTGGGGGTGTCGAGCCGCGGTTCCTCGCGTCCCCCTGCCTTTACACGCACGCACGGACTCCTTTTTCTTCTTCCCCACCTCGGGTCACCGGGCAGGAGAAGGTAATCTAGAGAGACTGCAAAACGCGCAAGTGAAAAGCAGCAGAACGTGTTTTCACTGTGTTTCACTGTGGGATGAAGAAACCGTGGCATAAAAGTTACCTGCCACACGTGAATGACTTAATTAAAAAAAGCCCAATGATGTTTTTAAAACCGTAAGCAAAGGCTTCCAAGAGTGGTAAAAATAAATGTTCAGCTAGAAAAGGGGCCCCTTATTCTTTTAGAACTGTCACTTCTTGTATAGCCTGCAATATGTCTGCCTGCAGGATTTGAGCAACCTATACGGACTGTCTCTGGGTGTGGGTGTTCCTCATAGGGGACTGCAAGTACTGCAAGACGCAGGTGAATGCAGGTTCCTCAGACTCAGCACAAGGTATATCACAGCAGCGCCTGGATTTAGACCGAGGACTGATGTGTTTGTGTGTGTAGGAGACAGGAAGGGGAACAAACTGTTTCTGTAACTTGTATCTTTCTATAATCCTTTTGTTTCCTATGTAACCTTTAAAAGTAAGTTGGAGAAGGCCCATGAATTTACATCTGAAGCCGGCACTTGCAACCAGCTCGTATGCAAGCAGGCTGGTGTAAAACTGAGGTTGCTTCATTTACGTTGATGGAAGGAGACTGGTTGTTGAAATGTATTTGGATGAGGCTTGTTATTTATCTCTTGACCATACAAACGAACGACCATTTTTTCCCCAGGACTGTGTGTGGCTGTCACTTAGCAACAGGTCTGTAGGGAACTTTGCAGATCCACTGCCTCCCCCATTCCTAAGAGCAGAAGAAATAAATGAGCTAAGGAGCAAGTGAGCAATTAATAAAAACAGAACCCAGGTTCTTAGGCACAACCCAGAGTTAAAAGATTTAGGCGGGAACAAGTTAATTACAGTTGCTTTGAAAAATACCTTTTAATGCAATTGGATATGAGAGATTTTGTATCAAGGCGGTCTCTAGAAAACTACCCAATGTGTTTTGGGTTTGGTTTTTTTTTTAAGTGCTCTGAAAGAAAGGAATTACATTGTTATTTACTTAGTAATGGTTGCAGGTCATTTTGCTGTGTTACGTATGGTAACCTTTCACACTGCAATCGTCTGGGTTCCTAAAGAGTAACTGTGTTTTGTTGTGTGCAAGGCATACCCTTCTGATTGCCAGTAAAACCAAATGTTGACAGTGTAGATTAAGCCATAACTGATTAAAAACTAATAGTAAGATTAGAATTTGGCCTAATGACAGTAATAGAGGAAGAGTGCTTAAGCACGGCTTACTTTATAGGTCAGCATTAGCAAAAAGAAAAATCCACCACTGCAAACTTACTCTTAAAAGAAATCAGCATGTTTAAATTTGTCCTTAGGAGTTGCCTGGTTCTGCAGGTAAAATTCCAATACAGAGGAATGAGCTTCGATAAAAGATACTCTCTTGATAAGATAGGTGATGTAGTCATGTTCCTGAAGAATGGTCAAAATCTTGTGCTCTCAAAGAAATTCAGCAGTATCTTTGTACAACTCTGTCAACCAGGATCAAGGCCTGTTGTCCGTTCTGCATAAAAGGTAGTCCTGCCCCAGCAAGGTTATAAAGGAGCAGGAATCTAGAACTGATGCCACTAGAGGAAAAAAGAGTCTCCAGGGAGAGTCTCCCCTGGGAGAGGGAATATTGACCCAGTGGGCAGTGCAGCGAGCATTAGGTTTTGTCAGCTCAGTGCCTCCTAGAGGTAAAATCGGAAAAGGAACATGCAGTGTTTGTGGAAAGAGTGCAGAGCTTCCTCACTGGTCAGGGAAAGAGGCTGTAGACACATAAAGAGGTTATAGTTCCTTACCCTGACCCATCCTAAAGAGAGGATGGGCCGGGTTCAGCTCGTGGTCCTTGCTCCAAAAGGAGTGATGCTAGAATTGTGCCACTCATGGCTGCCTCGGTAGGTCGAGTTCTTGCACTCCCTTCCCTCAGCAGTGTAGCGTCTATCTTAAATTTCGTTCTACATCTGGATTTTGCCTTGGAAGCATCCACGGGAATTCTTTATTGCGTTTTTGCTTTCTTCCAAAAATGTCAAGGGGCACAGAAGTTTTCAAAATGCTCTTTAAAACAGTTTTTCTGAACATTGAGTTCGTAAATGGTCCAGTAATTTAAGGTCCTGTATCAAATTTTATGCTTCCTACCTAGTATACAAAAAGCTATAATGCGCAAATGGGCTTAATTTCGTGCTAGTACTCCCAGCAGTGGTCAGTGAAGACAATTGTATTTACGTTTTCCTGACTATTGGTGGCAGGATGCCCAGCTAAACTCTTGTCACGCTCCCAGTGCTGTTCATAGGGGAGGTTTGCGCATTAAGGGGATATTTATTTGGGGGTTTCAGACCCATTATGGGAGGGAGGGACTTTTGTCAGTTGAATAGAATCATGCAACAGTATTTTGTTTTGCACACAGATTTTGTGAAAATTTTATTCCTCTTTTTTCAATCCTTTACATTAGCACTATGGGAATTTTAGTCTTATTAATCTTCAACAGAAAGTACACCTATTGGGCATTCCTAGATGAGGAATGTTCTCTCAGTTTTCCAAGTGAAAATAAATGTATGTATGGTGCTACCTTTTCAGATGAGAAATTAATGTAGTGCTGGAACAGCTGTTTCACAACCGGTTTCACTTCAGTCTGTTTCAGACCACAAAGAGTTACTGCTTTGATAAAGCACTTAAGCTGAGATTTGAAATCACATCAGATCAAACGATAACTGAGTGATTAGCTCTTCTTTTATTAGTCGTACCTAGAAACTACAGTCACAGACCGAGACGCTCTTGTGCTAGGCAAGCATTATTAGGGACCATTTTATACCAACTCTGTAAGCAGTGCATTTTATAAATATGCCAGACTAGCTTCTGATTAGCCAAGAACAGAGCAAGTTAGTTGTCAAAGCAAATCCAAATGCACCTTTTCAGAAGGAGTTCAGTGAGCGGCTATTATTATAGTACATAAATAGATTTCGGAGAGAATGGCAGCACTTACATTGTTAATCTTTTGAAACAATGGGAAGAAAATAGCATTGCAGTTAATCTCTTGTGATACAAAAATGAACTTCCCAGCTTAGTCTTTGTATTGGAAAGAAGAGAAAAGTAATTACTAAATCTTAGTATTTATCCTATTGTCGTAATGGTCCTCCTGGATTCCACTACACTTACTGATGTGATCATGTAGATCTAAATTTAATCATCTGTTTGCTGAGTGCAGTTAATACACCGGTGTAAGCCCACGATGAGAACGGTCCCTGCCTGACAGCAGCATTCACAGTAATTTGTTAAGTCATTAAGAACCAGTACCTGAAAACTATTGATAGCAGGGGGGTTTATTACTACTGTTTGATGAAAGTGTCAAATTGACTGAGCTAATGACGTACTGGTATTTGGAAATTAGGTATCACTTTACCAGGATGTGCAGGCTGTACTTTCAGAATTCTGTGGTGTTGAACCTTTCTGGAAAAACAGATGCCTATGCGCATTTTAGGAAGACAGTATTTGAAAGTGTGGTTTAGTGGAGTGTCTATCTTCACACAGAAAAATATGGCCCACCAGAGTTGCCACAGCCAATTTCCAACAGAAGAATGTTTATTGTGCTGATTTCATCGCCACACCTTAATATTATTTTGTTTCTTAGAAAATGTATTTCTGGCTCACAAAGATGTGACAGCAGAGGAGCCTTGTAGCTTGAATCTTTGCTGTGAGCCAAATTAATATACCATCAAATTCTCATTTCTGTGACTTTTGAGATCTTAGAAAGCAGTATGAATCTTGCTACAGTCTTTAAGGGGGTTTCAAAAGGCGATGAATCAGGTGCTAAATTCTGCAACTAGGGCAATCTGTGTCCAAGCACAGCAGAGCCACTGGAGAATATAGCATTGAATTTGATTCGAAGTCAAAGGTGGACTTGGATAAGTTGACTCCTCAGTGATATCCCCTGATTATCACAGTGATAATTTTGTGCACTGTCACATTGAAACCAAATCACTTCATTGTCAAATCTTTGAAGACGCTACATATTTGGCAAAGTTGCTCAGTAATTGCATTGCAAAGGTAACAGAGAGGAAAGAGGGGAAAAGACTGGTCCATTGACTGTCACTGACTGTGATTTTAGTTTTCGCTTTTCTTTTTTTTTTTTTTAATTGTAAAGAATCTTGCTCAAATCTTGTCTGAATGGTGGCACATGTGATAAGGTTCCTTTTGGTTGCTGGCTAGCAGTGACTCAGCAAACAGCTCTGGTTCATTAATGTTGGCAGCATTCCAGAGTTTCTGGTGTTGCAAAGATAAACCATTTGAGAACATTTAAGGCACACGGTTTTCTTCGCATTTTGATCTGTTGCCATGCTCTTTACATTTCACTTCAATAATTATGTTTTGTGGCTGTTGCAAGTGAAATCTCTTCTCTTTCCCTTCTCTTTTGCTGTGGAGAACTAGAAGTAGAGAAGAGACTTTGAGAGCTCTTTGGGCCATCCCTCAGCTCAAAGAGGCAGGACAAACAGGTTCTGCAAAGTAATGATCCTGAATCCATAGTTAAGCCCAAGAAAGGTTTTCCATGCCAGGCTCTCTTCTTCCCCTTCCAGATTACATGGTTGGCAAAATTAAAAGTGGCACTTGAAACTTAATTGGAATTTCCCTCCCTCCATGCCCAACATCTAGAGATACTGCATGTTGTAGGAATGGGATCTTTAAGACAGGAGGCTCTGAAACTCATCTTTATTGCATCTCACCTTTAATCCTAACAGTTCCAGAAGTTCTTACTTTTTTCAATGTGCAAGCCTCCCACCTTTCTGGTTCAGGCAAAGTTTTTCCTCACAAATAAACTTACAGTTAGAGAGCTCTTTAGTGTACATTATGAGAGGATCAGGTTATTATCAAGATAGGTCCAGGGTTATCCTAAATATTAATGAGCAAAATGTGACCTGGAGTATAAAATAAAGGGGGGAATTAAGCTCTAGAGTTTGCAGAAGTGATAAAATAAGCTTGTTATGAAAGAAGAAAAAAATACACCCTTTTATATATGGGTAGGTGTTAGATAGCTGCAGATGACAGGAGGCTTGGAGGTATTAAGTAGACAATAGTATGCTAAAGGGAAGAACATCTTCTGAACACTAGATGAAAGAGGTGGGAAACTAACAGCAAAGTGTTTTGCTCAAGGGCGATACAGGGGAGGTCGGTTTAGTGTGACCGACGGCAATGGACAGAGTGTTAACAACAAACTTAGCATCGCTTTGGATAGATGATATGTATCCAGAGACAAGGACATACAGTACCCATTTGTTTCAATATATGAAGGAACCACTTCCCTTACTTCTCTATGAATAGTCATTGTCTTGGAACTGAAAATGAAAGGGCAGTGCGCTTTCATCTCTGTTACCAGCTACAGCACGGCCATCCATTTGTGTCTCCCATTTGGATTTTCAGGTTGGGTGAGCTGTATTTACTCCGCTCCTTCAAAGCCTCTTTGGCAGTAATTCTGTATTGCTACATACTTCACTCATACTTTGACCCAAGTGTTACAGCAGCTGATGGCTAGATGACACTCTCCCAAAGAAAAAAACCCAACATCAGGACATAAGGATTTCCATATCCTCTTCCAGGTATTCTCACTATCCCATAAACTCATAAGCCAAATGATTAATAGAATTTTACTGCTTAAGGCTTCTGGGTTTTCCCTAGAAAAATTATGTTTTTCCTCATTCACCTATCAGTTACAAAACAAAGGGATTATGGGGGAAGCTAGAAGCACAGGTGTTTCTCATGCCGGCTTTCCCAGGTGTTTGGCTCACTGAATTTCTTAACATTTGTGAGTTTAAACATCTGTAGTATTGATGAAAATGGATTATGAACTATGAAAATAATTTCTGGCAGAAAGTCCATAGCCAACTCAAAGCCGCACCCAGCCTTTCTGCTAACAAAGACAGAGCTAACTAGATGACAAAATGCAATTAAATGGAAGGTTTTTGAAATCGGTTGTGAGCTCCAGTTAGGCAGTTTCTCAGGGCAAGAAAATTGGGTTTTGTCCTCTTCTTCGCAGAATAATAGTCGTTACAGAGCTGAGCTCACAGCAGAGGAAAGGGGAAGGAGCACTTTTGATGGCTTCCCCCTTCCAACGTTTCCTGGCTGTTTTTTGACATCAGTTTCATAAATGCAGTGTGACTTTCATCTGAGCTAATAAGATGGCATTACTTTGTTTACCTTTAACAACCAGTAAGCCCATTGCATTTGTTTTACTTAATGTGTTATGCAAGTATAGACTCTTTGATGAATGGAGTGTGGAAGTGGAAAGGAAAAGAAATGTTTGATGCTCGTGTTTCTTTAGTTCTCCTGAGTGGTCTTGATTTGATAGTTATGTAGTGTGAATCTCGGTGACTCAGTGAGATTTAAAAGACTGCAGGACATGTCAGCACAGAACAGAAGTTGCAAAACTTAGAAGTGGGACTGGTGAACCTGTTTTGCCTAATTCTGAGCTCACTCAATTGTTGTGGATTCAGATGTATGGCAAATACAGTTAGGTTCATAAGGACAAGGAGAGAATTCGGAATAAACGAGAGAAACACAAAAAGGAAGGAGAGAAATGGTGTGATGGGAAAGCAGGCTTAAAGAGGTTTCATTGTGGAGTAGATAAACACACCAGCGAATTTGCATTTGTATTAGGTAGGATTTCTGCAGCAAGGAAAGAACTAGGATGCACGGAGGTACGTGTATCACTGATGCGTACCGCTCGTTTCCCTAGAGTTCAGACATGCGGGAGGGAGGGATGGGCAGATGGGGACAGTCTCCTTTCCTCAGAGTTCATTTCAAAACCCAGTTCATTGCCTAAACCTTCCAAGATACCTTGAGCACCTACAAACCCTCCACCTCTTTGGATTTGTCAGCTTCTATTTACAGCCTGAGCAGAAATCAAAGAGAGGAAAAAAATGTTTGACAGCTGTATCAGCAGTGGATTTCTTCACTGACTTAAACTGAGACACAGTTGTCAGATATCTGCTGGGTGTTTAGACCACTGTTATGTTAAGGAAAGGTGGCAGATTGAAGCTCATCAGATTCCTAGAGGGCATGCTGAAGCAGTCCAGTCTTCAATGTGGAGATAGCTGGTTTGCAGTAGGTTCAAATCTCAAGGGGTTCATTTCAGATCTTTCTAAAAATACAATATTTAGTGTACAGGAGATGTAGTTTGCAAGATTCCAATGGCAAGCAAACATTCTGTGGAAAATTATTTTAGGTTCTTGTTTTATATACTCTGAAAGGCAACTTGTCTGTATGTTTTAAGCACCCTAATGCATTGCAAACCCCAAAATACTGATTTGTCTTGAAATTCAGTATATGGTATTACAGCATCAGTCCTTATCGATAACCTTTTATCTTTTGTTTTGTTTTGTTTTTTTTCCCTTCCTAATATATAGAGTGCTGTTCCAGACCCAATACAGACAAAATGTCCAGCAGGGGTGGAAAGAAGAAGTCAACCAAGACTTCCCGCTCCGCAAAGGCTGGGGTCATATTCCCTGTTGGAAGAATGCTACGTTACATTAAGAAAGGCCACCCGAAGTACAGAATTGGTGTTGGTGCTCCAGTGTACATGGCTGCTGTACTGGAATATCTGACCGGTAGGTTTTGCTGAACAATGTGAAATAGCAGCAGTGAAAGTAATAATACAAACTGAATTTGCACAGACAAAAACCAAAAAAGATCCTCCGGTGTATAGATGAATAAAAATGTTATAGCTGAAGTAAGTGCTGTGCTGATCACACATCGAAGCCAAAAGCAAGATACCCCAAACCCTGCCTCAGAGCTTTGTTGGCTTTTGTGCATTCCAGCGCTGGATGTGCTTTGACCTGTTGTAAACACTCTTCTTCCACAGACAGCCAGAAGGATTCCTGCTAACATGGGGATGTTAGTAGGAATGGGGCTTCAGTGTTGCAGTCCTGCCTGCACTGATTTTGTGCCGGATGGCTTTGTTTGGGTTCTAATTGTCTGTTAAGCATATACATTCCTTTTAAATAGAGAGCTTCTCAATGTTTACACAGGGCTGAGATTGCTTACAGCATTGTTTAAACGTTTTTGTTCAATTTACAGATTATTTTTGAGACTACATATGCTGTTTGCAATTTGTTTGGTTGAGTCTGTGTACAAATGCGCACTGTTCATCTGCCCCAGATCAACATAGCTTGTTTGCATACATTTGTAGTCCTTTCTCTGTTCCTCTCATCACATCAGAATAAGAACACCTTAAATAATTATCTCATCCTCACAGTACCTTCTTGGAGGACGAAAGTATTATTTTTCCTCCATTTAGAAAGAAACTTGAAAGGAAGAAAATGCTTTGCCCAAAGACATAAACAACTAGACATGCAAGTAAAGATCTTTACAGAGCAGTTTTCTTCTCAAACAAGACTTAAAATGTTACAAGTTTACCCCACAAACAAATGGAAAATTAACCCCAACTGTAATAGGATCAACATATGAGCTTTTTGCAATATTGGTTTGCTTAAAATGAAACAAATTTTTAAAAATGGATAAGAATAAACCACCAGTTGAGTCATATTCATGGGGCCAGATTGACTTACAAGCATATATCTGTAGGCTAGGGATCTAGCAAAAAGCACTAGTGCTAGATGGATTAGTGTTTGGAGACAGAGTCTATTAGCATGACTAAGGAAAAGCTTGAATTGGATCTCATTTCTCATAGCAGTGTTTCTTTTTACAGTGCATCTGCTTATGTCAGTGTTCTGGTTGCAGCAGATACAAGTGTTTCAAGGGACAGTAGTCTTTAAGCTGTAAGGGTGCGCTGAGCCTTTGAGGAAGAGATGCACTTCTTTCTTTCTTTGACTTAAGCACAAAGTAGCAGTGTGTGGTTTAACTTTGCTGGGAGTATTTAAAACCAAAGTGACCTGACTCTTAAGACAATTTTAGATACACCTTATAGTGGATATTGACATTGAAGAACAGAAACAGGCTGATTTATTTTCTCTAAAGTTTCTTCCTCCCTTATAGATGAAGACTGGTAACATTAAGAATAAATAATAGAGTGCTTGTTTTCTGTAAGGTATTACTATTACATTATTGAATTTTCTCAGCCATCAAATATCCTTTTTTTTTTTTTCCCTTGTTCATGTTCATAGTTTTCTTTATTTGGGCCTTTTCTTTAAAAGAATGCTTTTAAACTTCATAGATGGCCTTAAAAAAACTAACATTTCCTTCAGCTAGGTTCCTGCTTACAGCAATAACAACTCAAATAAAATGCTTCTTAGGGTGAAGGGTGCTTTGAATGCTGCCCTTTTAAAGAAACAGAACAATACAGGTGAGCTTAAGGCACTGCTAATGAGCAGCACATGTTATTGGTTAACTGTTTGATTTAAAGTGTTTACTAGGGCAGCAATGGTTTAGGCAGCTAAGAATAGGCTGGGGAAATAAAGGTGTTCCTTTAACTGCTGTGCATCCTGGGAGGCTGTCTGAGGAGATCAACACCAAAAAAAAAGCCAAAAAAAAGTTGCACACATCACTTTTTCAGGAAAAAGAGAAAAGGGAGGGGAGAAGGAGAGCTAAGGGGAAAAGTACCTTCTTTTTTTTCTCCCTTTGAGTATTTTTAAGCTGTGTTGTTTGGGGTTTTTTTCCTCCTCTGAATGCTAGGTAGATAGTCCTAGTATCCTGTATCTCAGGGTTTTCTTTCATTCTTATAGATAGATGCATCTCAAAAGCACAGATACTCTTTTCTTTCCTTACTGAGTTAGTAGTAGTTTTATGCTTTATGACTGTTTCAGTCTGGTGGGGTTTTTTTTTCCCCCTTCTCTTTCTGTAAGTTTTTCACACTCTAGTGTGAAAATAGTGTAATTTTTTAGCCTTTAATGCTTAATATGTTTTCTGAACTTCAGGTGATTCGTCTTTTTCAGCATAATTCAGAAACACTCCCTTAAAATGGGATGCTTGGAGATTTTTGGTTTTGTGTCCTTTTTACCTCTTGGCAGTTATTATTTCACAAAATCAGAGAAATCCTGACTTCTCTCCAGGAGGGTTTTTAAAGATGCTCAGGTCAGCACATGATCTGAGACTAAATCAAAGCATTTTGACCATTTCAAAATAAAAGCAGGAACGTGACATAATAGGAAGGAGATCATGTGAATTGGCATGCTAATAAATGGGCTACATCAAAAAAGCAATCCTGTGCATCCAGGAAGGAGAGGAGAAACGTGAAATATCAAAGGCAGTTGTAGGAAAGAAGAACTTCAGAAAAGACTAGGAGGGGAAATGACAGAGATGTGACCTAATAGAAAGGAACCTACTAAGGTTTGAAAACTAGTTCATGTGTGTGCAGAATATGGCACTGACTTTAATCCTTTAGAAGATGAGGTGCTAAATTTTGCTGGCCTTAGTTAAAGTTTAACTCTGATGTAAATCTGAAATTAGCCCATAATGTGCTCAGATCTGGGATTTTTGCTTTGCTTCAGTTTGAGATTTGAACTTCTGTAATGCTTCCAGCTGTTCAGATTTGGAGTTCTGTTCTGGATCCATCTGTAGTTAAGACTTTATCTGATTTGTACTTTGAAGGTAACTTACCGTGTATGTACTGCTACTCATCCAAAAGTAAAAATACCCTTTCTATAATTTCTTGTAGTGTATAGGCCCATTTGTAATTTAAGCCCTTCTTCAGTCTGTGCCCAATGAAGCGCTTTTCAAACTACATTTATGTTGTTCTCATACTTTTGTATTAGCATGTTTATACATGGTACAGCTCTGCTAGCAGGAGCATCCACTGTTTTAGCACACAGGAATTAGTGTGGCTGCTTCAGTTGCTGTCAACTAAAAACTGTGTGCCTTTGCTGTGCTGCTTTTCAGTCTCTTGGCTTCTGACAACTTCTCCCGGGGCTGGCTGGAATACGTCTTCCCTGTGTTGTCTGTTATAGTAACATTAAAAATAATAATAATAAAGCTACTATATTATTAGATGTACAATTTATCTTGTGGTCTTCAGCTAATAAAGTGGCTTTCCTTATCTTACATTTCAATATACTTGATATATAAACAGGTTGCACAGCAAGTATTCTCTTTCTCTTACTTACTGACTAAAGGTTCTTGTTACCTACAAGTAATATTACAAAATAATTCTCTCATCAGCACACCCAGCGTATGCAGTTTGGTTTTTGAAGCATACCGCTGGCTTATTCTTCCCTGCTTTTCATCTAAGGAAATTATGTGCAATGTCCACTAAATAGGATGCCAGTGTGTGTTTGTGGGTGAATGTACAGAAAGTACCTTTGAGTTATACCGATCTTGAAGCAAGTGGATCTACTTCCTTTCTTTACTCTGGAGGAACAGTGTGGATGCTGAAGAACTATAATGCATGGTTCTTATTTCTTTTCCTTTTTTGCAGTAGCAGTTCATGCAGTGCTGCCTATCCTGCAGGGAGTAGTCAGAATATTTGATTAATTTCTGCTTATGCTGCAGAACTAATTTTAAGCATTATCAACTGCTTTAAGCTGGCAAGAAGTTCAGCTTTAGTAATTCCTTTTGTCTTCTTTCTTTATTGTGGCACTTGTTTTACAATGGTTCATTGCCTGTTTATCTTCCCTAACGTGTACTTCAGAAAACTGCAGTCCACTCCTGATTTTCTCTGCAAAGCAGTGCACCAGTATCGGTTTATGTCAAAAAAAAAATACTAGGTCAGTCAAGAGGATGGCCACAGGCTTCATTGGGGCATTGCAGCCACTCGGATGAAGTTGTATGGTTTGTGTTTGTCAGAACTGGCCCAGCCATACACGTAATCAGAAATGTTCCCTTCAGATGTATCGTTTGCACAAGTTACGATAGAGTCCAAACTTTCTTACTAACTGCAAAAGACACTCCTTTGCCCTTAAAAAACAGAAATCTCTTGAGCATATTTAAAGGCAGCAAGAACCAGGCCTGCAAGTGATTTCTGTTCCCCCTGCCCCCCATCGTCTTCTCTACATTGTAAATAATTTTCAATTGCCAAAATGTCATAGCAAATGAGGAGAAGGAGAAGTTTATAAAACAGCAGGAGAACAGGAATACAGAAGAAATGAGACTTTGATTTATATTTGTCCGTACATACTGAAGTAAGGTAGGAGAAAAATGTTAAATGTCTGTTTTCTCCATTAGATTTTTTTCTCAAGTGGATTTTTATTGCCCATTGTGTACTGTTGATCATGTATTTTGTTAAAATGTAAAATAAGCACTTTTTGAATCCCACGGTTAGAATTGCATCTGAGGCATTCTGGTGCTTACCTGAGTTTTTGTTTTCAGGCTTTCTGATGTCACCAGAATCCCTTAATGGAGGTTCATGTGCTGGAGCTCAGTTCGTTGCATTTTCATCTTGATTAATTTTCGATGTGGAAAACTTTCTTAAGCCAGTTGCTGATTGGCTCCAAAATGAAAGTCCTTCCTGAATGCAGTAAGTTTAACTGCTCACTTCAGATGCTCACCTTCCGATGTGCAAGCTGATCAACTTGAACTGCTGTTCACCTCTTGTGTTCTGCTTGCTGCTGAAAATTTTTACAGGGTCACAGAGGAAAACAATGATTTGCCCTGTTTGTCAAAGCAGATGTACTGCTGAACTTCTGCTTGGAGGCAGAGGGGTAGCTCAGAGGTCCACAGTAAAAAAGCATTAGGTTAAAAGCAGGTTCAAGTTCCAGGCGTTCTGAGACTACCATAAATAACAGTCCTTAGGGAGTAATGAAATTTAAGAAGAGAATTAATTGACAGTATCTTTTTGATACCATTGAAACAGGCATTCACTACCAAGATACATTTCTTCTACTTAAACAGGCAGCTTTAGAAACACTAATCCCTATTACGGTGTTGTGCCACAAACTGTGTCCCAGAAGAGGTTTAAAATAAATTAGAGGCTTGTAGGACCTGTGCCTTACTTGAGCAAGCATGAAACTACCTTTTCAGATCCAGCATGTTTTTAATATAGATTAATATTAGACCTAATATACAGCAGGGTTGTTTATGGCAATAGCCTCACAAGGAGAGACCTTTCGAAAATATCAGCATAGCCAAGCTCCTTTGTAACATTCGTCTTTTACGTAAGACTTGTGTCATGCTCTTAAGAGAAGTGAGATTGTCACAATTTAAAATGGCTATACTTGTAAGAAGTGCCTCTTTAGATATAAAACTTTGCATTGTTACCAATTGAATGACCAACTTGCTTTCTGAACTTACAAATGCATGAATCGGTCTGCTTCAAATGTATGTAAATGAAGAGTTTTCTTTCACTGATAAGCCCTTCTTTGGCTCCAACCCTGTAAACACTTACGTGTGTGCCTATCTTATCTTGTAGTCCCATAAACATCAGTGGATCTCCGAGTTACAAAAGCTAAGTCAATACAAAATTACTTACCTGATTAGAGTCCTGATGTATTCTCCAAGCTACACAGATCGGTTTGATGAAAATCAATAACAGCCAAAGCATTTTCTCATAATAAAAGCCCTAACAGTGCATACTGATATGTCAATATAGACACTTATTTCAGAGGGGTAAATATGCATCAGAATTTGCATTGTGATGTGTCTCATACTGCGATAATGTACAAAATGCTGGGCTGGGTTGGCTTTTTTTTTTTTTTTTTTACATCATGGTCACCAAATTATTTTCTCCCTTGAAAATGTTAAATTTTAGTTATATTTTAATATCCTTAGATCTAGAATTAAATACTTTTTATTTTAGTAACAGTCATTACATCTATTTATTTGGCTAAGTTGCAACCAAGTAATTACTTCTACGATAAATTGCTGTTCAATTTGTTATTGGTATCACCCTTTGTTTTGAAGAATGGAGTTTAAGGAAGTGTAAAACAAAAATACGGCTGATTTTGCTACGGATTTTTTATCTACCCTTATCTTTGTCTTAACTTGTATCTCTTGTTGAGAAGAACAAAAGAATCTGTAAAGCTTAAGTCTTTTCTTCTTTGGCCCTTTCTTCTTGGGACTGACAGTTGTAGCACAAATAGCTAGAAAGCAGGAAGACACCCTCCCTTTCTAGAGTGGCGTGCAGATTTAGCAAGCCGTTTCTTTCCTCAGATTTCCTCAAACTTTAGAAGTTCTTACATCAAGTATTGGAAGCATGATTTTTTTTCCCCCCTTTTCTTTTTTCCATAGGATTATTTAAGAATGCCTGAGTACAGATCATGCTATGTGTTTGGTCTTCAGTCTTTTTTCCACAGTACATTTATCCCCGAATTTCTCTTAGGGATGAAATTCCATGTGGATTCTTAGATGCAGTCAGGTGAAATGCTCCATCCTCAATATAAACATCATTGCGGAAAAATAAATTTAGGGGGTATACGGTGAAATACAATATTTTTAAAACAAACAGGAGGTGCTTTTCCTCCAAATTGCAAAAATGTCTGTGGTGTAGTGAAGCTTGCTCTTGCAAGATGTTATGGATACCAAAAATGGATACCAAAGCATTCTGAATGGTTTCAGAAAACAATCAGACACATCCATAGAAATAAAATCCATTGGGGGACTAAACACAAAGATGGCATTTCTAAGTCGGGAAACCACTAAGCTGCACATGGCTGGAATTGGAGGGAATATTCTGGGAAAATAGCATTTTAAGTTTGCCTGTTCCTTTTAATCCTCCTGAGCATCTGCTCTTGGGCACTAGCTGGGGACAGGATGTCAGGCTAGATGTATTTTTTGCTCCGATGAAGTTATAGCTAGTCCATATATTCACCTACCACAGAACACCCAAAGTAATAGATTTTTTTTTCTTACATGCTTTGTTCTCAAGACATAAATTTTTTCCAAAATAAGATGTTGAACATGGTATATAGTCACCCCTGTGCTGCTTCTGTAAAGTAGTGGGGAAAAAATACTTGTAAATATTTTTCTTCTAAATAATAAAAACGGTGTTTGTCTACAGATACTTGTATTTATTATGGCTTCCATTGCTATCTTGATACAAAAAGACTTGATGTGGGGGAAAGACTTTGAGACAACAGCAATTTAATGAGTCATAATATTTTCAGTAACAAACATTGGATCCTACTTCCCTCACTGTCAGAGGCAGTATCTAATAAAACCATTGCCACCATCTGCCAGATCACGTTGAAATGAGTACACTACAAAAATGAGAGCATAGCATATACGGATTGCATCAGCTTCGGTCGTTGTTTAGTAACGTCTTTGACACCGACTTGTATGTCTTGCTCCTCTTTGTAGGGGCGTGGGTACGCACACCCTCGATTCACATATCCTCTTTCAAGCCCAGGCTTTGGAGTCACTTCAGTAAAATCCAAAATTTCAATATGAAGTCCTCTCCTCTTTTTATTTTGCTCATAATGTTATTAATGTTGACTGGGTTTCAGCAGATGATTGACATCTGCCACTTGACTTTAATGTTTGGAAATGCAAGTTTCTACCATGTGCCTGCAAAGGTCAAAGACTGCGCTTGGACCAAGTCTTCAGACATGAGTCGTCTCCTGTACTCTGTAACAGCCAGACCAAAGCGTACATGCTGCACTTGATCAAGTAACGTCTGGCAGCAGTTATATTAATCATGTTTGAGTGCATTTCTAAAACATATGTAAACTGTTAGGAGTAACAGCAAAGTGTAAACTGCTAGGTAGAGGAAGCTCCACTGAAAAAGAAAAAAGGTTAATTTGAGTTAGATCAGGATTCTTTAAGTCAGTGGAGAAGAAACAGGCTATCGCTTTTTAAATTAGTACCTGGGGTGTGACTGTTGTAATAAATAACATTTGAGATGAAATTCACTTTCAGGTTTCCCTGAAAAGTGAACTCATATACCTTTTACAGATCAATAGTAAACCGAGAAATTAAAAAAAATTAGGAAGCTAAATAACATTGGATCTCTTACAAAAAAAATACTGGATGGTATTAAAGTGTAGAAAAGAAGTGTGAGTCAGATCAGAAGGCTCTAAGTGGAAGTGGCTTTTGTGGCCTCAACTTGAGTTTTATGTAAACAGCAGTCTGTCATCTGCCTCACAGAAACGCACAACTTACAATAACTTGGCAAAGTTTACAGCTTCTCCTTTAAGGGGCCTAGTTTTGATACAGCTCAGACACTAAAGACTGAAGGGTTTGGGGTTTTTATCGCATCCTAAGAGAATGATTGCCCTGTTGAGAATTGTGGTTTCATCAAGGCTTGTTCAAAGCAGTAAAATTTCTTGAATTGATTTTCACTGCATCAGATTTCCATGACTTTGAACCAAGGCTGAGAACTGTTTTATTGGAATGCATGAGAGGGAAAGTGTTGTTAAATCATTCTACCTTCACTCTCACAACTGCGGATTCCAGGGGGATTGGGTGGAATACACAGAGAGAAGAATGCAGGAAACTCTTAACAGTCTTGGTTGATTGGGGTTGATTGGGTTAAAACCTTCCGGAATCATGTAAAATGATTCTGAAGTCAATAAAACGCTGATGGAAGGATGATTAATTTAAAGTACAATAAACAGACTCCTTGTCATGTAGTTGGCTTTGTAGCAAATACATATTTTCTCAGTGGAATTGTATCAACATTCATTTTTCTTTGATTTCTGGATATTGTTCTCAATTTTCTTTCGAGGAGAGGCTTCAAAATTTTTTAGAAACCCCTGGCTTGTTCCTGTTGGAACTTGCATGTTCAGAAATTGGCCTTGTGTCAACACATCACCTGTTAGTTGTTAAGAGTTTAATTTTCAAAGCTATGATTTCATCTCCCTGAAGAGAAGGTGGACAAAGAGATTCAATGCAATAGCAGTGTTTTAGCTTGAGATGGAAACCAAAACAAAAAGAAAAAAAAAACATTTGGGGGATGAACTCAGGCGAGATTGAATTGAGTATTTACATTTAGAAAGTATTATAGCTCAGAATGCGTGATAAGCTAAAGGCCTTGTCATTTAGGCTTTAAAGGAGTTTTATTCAGTAATGACCACTAATATTCTGTTTGAAAATGAGGATAAATGAACTAGAGTGTTCTCCAGGAGTGGGAGAAGAATGTCTTTGCTTTTGTTTCCATCCAGGTCAGCAGCTGCTACTGTGCCTGCTTTGTTTTGGTCTAATAGCAATTTGTTTCATTTTAACCTGGTGTTGAGTTCTTGTTCCAAAATTTGTGAGTGTTGTGAAATACCCAAGCAACGGTATTCGAGGCAGAGCGGTGAAACAGGGAAATGCAAATAATGAAATTGGGAACTTAGTCGGACGTCCAGGAGATGACCAGAGTCTCTGCAAGTAGAGGATGAGGAACTCGCTCTGAAAACTTGCTCCAGGATGAGGTTTCTGTGGAGACTTCTAACACTTTTTGGTTGCGTTTGAGTAGGAAATGCCTTGAGAACAGCTTTTCCTGTGGTCTTATCTCAGGCTTAAGTACAAAGATATACAACCTGTTTTCTTTTCTCCTTTAAAAATATTTAACTGAACTTTTAAAAACCTCAGCACAATAAAACCAGTTTTGGTTCAAGTGTTGAGAACAGGCTTAGACCAGTTTTCACTACCCATATCCATTTGCCTAGATCTAAGCATTGCAGAGGATTTTTTCATTTCATATAAATGAGAACTACATTTAAGTTAATTTTTAAGAGAAAATTTCTTAAATTTAAGACTTTCTCTTCCCACTTTAACCATTTACTTTACTTTAACCATTTGCTTTCTTCTTTAAAAGGAGAAAAATATTGATCACAACTACGTCTTTGAAATCAAATTGATGTGTTCATGTTACAGTCAGATTCCTAAGGCATCCATCCCTTTCCTTGCTACATAACAGCTGTCCGTACATGAATATACCACGTGCTCACATGGCATTCCTACTTAATTTTTTCTTTCCTAATTATATACTTCTCACAGCTTTTTCACTGGATTGTTTTGTATCTGGAGTTAAAGCAATACATGTTGTTTCGCTCTTTTTGTTTGAAATTATTTAAAAGCACTGAAAAAGTCATTTGTGCAAATATAAAGAGTATCTCTTCACATTAACTTAAGATTTCAATATGTAGTAATTGAAAAATTATGTCTTCGAAAGCTTATAATATTGAATAACTTGTATGTTTCCCTCATTTAAAAAAAAATAGAGTTTTGATGTTCAGTACTTTTGTGAAGTGTGTCTCATAGTTGCCTTTTGCCTGCGTGGTGGTGGTGTAATTATTCTCTAGGGGGGAAATGCCTTGAGTAAATATATGAAAGGAATGGAATAGACGTTATGCAACTTACATCCTTTCTGTGAGGCCTCATTTTTGTAAAACGTTCTTGTTTTGGTCTTCTGGCTGGATAAATACAAGCTGAGTGAATCCTGATGTAATGGAAGCTCTTAACACTTTGTTTTGCCTCCACACTTGCAAGCAAAGCTTTCTCTCTTGACCCTGTTCAGTTATAGGAGTTGATTTTTGAATGTCCATTTTTTTGAAGATTACCTTTCATGGAACAGGACTCTTCAGTGACTCAAACCTTTGAATGTGGTAGAATGGCGCTTCCAAAGATGGGTCTGACCTAAGAATTCAGATCCAATCTCAATTTTAAATACCTTTTCCCATCTACTACTCTTTCAAGCTCCACACCTAAATCCAGAGTGATTATTCTGGAAATTCGAGTCAGCTCCCTTACAGAGAGACAGCTAGATTTTCATCTAATTTAAAATTGGTTTAAAACATGGATGAAACACCATTTAAATCTTTAGAATTAAAGTAGCATAAAACAGATGTGAAAGTAAAGCTGGCTGCAAGCAAAATCCAGGCAAGTAGTCCGGATCCCATCCGGATCCAGAAAGTCTTCATTTCTGGCATTTATAAGTTCTCTGATCTGTTGGGTTTGGATTAGGTTTGTATCTGTCAGTGCTAAATCAAAAAGTTGTTGCCTATGTTGGCTTCAGCTCGAATACCTCCTAATCTTCTGTTTTTAAACACGGGAGAGTCCCCCTTTGAGCAGACTTGTGTGCATAGCTGTGTTTTGCCGTTCTCTGTGCTGTGGGTCTCTCTGCACGCAGGAGCAACGCTTGATTATTATTGGAGAGCTGAGGAGAAGGCCAGAAGAAAAATTCCACCCTCCATGCCCTCCTCCTCCTCTCTCCCTAAGCTCCTCTTTTGTGGTCCTCAACGCCAGTGCAAAGCGTTCTGTTCCTGAAAAGGAAGTGGGGTACCTCAACTTCCCTAAAGGACCATTAGAAAACTGTAATTTCAAAATGAGTTTCCTGTCCAAGGAAGAGGGCTTAGCACTTACCAGAACAGTTCTCCACTGTACAAGGCAGACATTTTAGTTTTATGAGGAACAAATAAAACATTCCTCTGTGCTTTACAGGCATAACACTTTCTTAGACTCTTTAGTTACAAAATGACCTGTCTGCATAGTTATGCTGATCAGTTGCAGAGAATAACACGGCCCGACTGTTTAGCAGTGCCTGATGCAGTAAAGCAGCGGAGGTGGGGGAAGCAGAGGCAAACCAAAAAGTAGTCTGCTGTTTGCGGCAAATCCTACCCATGCTTTTCAGCCGGTAATAAAGTCTGAGATACAAACAAAACAATTCCTGATCTAGGGAGGTGGAGATGCCGGCGTTCCTACAGTGACACAGAATCTTACTGAGGTCAGTGGGGATGCACGGGGTGTAACCGAGAGCACAGCTTGTCCGTTGGAAGGTGATACAGCTCTTCGGTCACAACAGGCGGCTGTATGCAGTGCTGAATGCAAGCTAAACCTCACGTCTGAGCTGTGGCTTTTGAGAAGTATGTGAAAAGGATTATGCCAGCTTAATTCAGTTCTTTGGAGGTGTGGAAAGCATAGTCAGGTTGACCTTACCCTGCTAATCCTGCTTTAAAAATAAATTAAAGCAATTGTTGTCAGCATGAAATGTTGAGTTACTTTGGGGGGCTTAGACTGAATATTCTATCTCGCCCTATAATAAAGTTAATTGTGCGCTTTGAAGAACAAAAAAACAGTGAAAGCGTACCAAAATCCTTGATGAAGCTTAACTGTAGAACATCCAGAAGCAGCTGTAAGTTTTCCAGTAGAAGTCATAACTAGCTGCTTATGGGACTTACGATGAAAAATAATTGGAGAATCATGTTAAATTCAGCCTAATGAAAAGCCGTAGTCTGTGCTACATAGTATTACTTAAGATTTACTATGTGTTATGGTAAAGGCATGTGGTCATGTGAGCTTTGATTTTAGTCTTTTTCATTTCCAGATTAATGTCTTAATTCAGTTCTATTTTCCTCTAAAGCAAGCTTATGGGAGAGCTTTCATGGTATAGTCAGTTGTTAAATGTGAAATCAATCTCATACCCTATTCTGATGTTACATTTTAATATATTAGTGTGTAATAGATGTAAAAAAGGCATTTTCATTTTCTTTTTTTCTCTTTTTCTCCAAACCTTACCAGGTTTGCAAAAGGAAATACACCAAAAGCAATAGTGAAACACATTCTGTACAGAGGGAGATGAAAGATCATGTATAATGGAGGCAGCAATAGCACATAATTGCAAAGTCAGATAAACATGTTATGTCATTTTTTTTTAATTGTTTCCCAGACTTTCTTGTAATTAATTACATTCTTTGCCTAAGGCTTGTTGAGTTGAAAACAGATAAGTTAGCAGGTAACGCTCTAGCCTTTCACTTCACAGATCCTTGCAAGGGAGCAAGTTAATCTTTCCTAATTCCAATAAAAGCCATTATATGCACAGCTGTTAAATTATTTTGTCAGGACTGGAAATCCCTTCTAAGGAGATAATTTACTAGGAGCAAACAAACATGATTCATCAATTGCTTTTTCTGGACAGAAACTTCTTCTCAAAGAGAGAAAAAATCATTAAGTCAGTGTAGCAGCAGAGTTTGTATTTTTAGTGTCCTAACTTGGATGTGTGCTTACATGCTTCTATAATGTTTAAATGAGAAACTGAGAAGAGCATCTTTTCCAGTAACAAAAAAGTAGAAGCAATACAAGCCAGAACTCACATTTATGACAGGTTTGAGAAAAAAAACTATAGCATTTGTACATTTAGTACTCTGTCACCTGGTAGGAGAGGGATCCTAGAGGTGAATGCACAGTAGCCTTGAGAAGAACACTGAAAAGTCAAGAATCTAGGGGAACTGCTTTAAAAGGGTAAAAAAGTAAATATAGTTTAGACCACAGGACTTCAAGTGTGCATTCGCCCTTCAGTGATTAGACACACAAAAAGAAAATGATAACTTTAGGGTTAGATGCCTATTGAGGCTGTTCTACAGCCATTAGGAATAACATGATATAATTCAGCTATCTTTTTGCATGGATGCTACATAACACATTGATTTTTCTTAATGATCACAATGTAATTAAAAGGGGCTTACTTCTTTCCCCAGCGGAAATTCTTGAATTGGCTGGAAATGCAGCAAGGGACAACAAGAAGGGTCGAGTCACTCCTAGACACATCCTGTTGGCTGTAGCAAATGATGAAGAATTAAATCAGGTAAGAAAAAACTCCACCGTGTGAGGGCCAGGATTTCCTTTAGGGCTTTTTAAATTGTCTTTCCATATAGCTGAATTGTAACTCAAGACCTCTGCTTATTGAGTAGCCCACCAGGAAACAGCTCATTCACTCACTAGCACACTGCCTGTGTAACTGACTACAGCACTCAGCTTAATTATGTATTTCAGGACTCTTAAAAAATGTGTAAAAATGCAATGGAGATGTAATATGACATTTGCTCGCACTATTACAGCCACTTCTGTTAGAGTGGGACATCGTCATAAACTCTACAGAGACGTGGAGAAAATCTTGTAGATTCTTTTGTTTTTGTTTTCCCCCTTAAGCAGTGCAGGACTCAGTGGGACCTATCCTGTTCCCATTGAAGTCTGTCGTTGTGACCACAGAATTAAGAGCTCTGGAACTCTTGCAAGTCTGTGTCCTTTGCAGATTTCAAGATGCCTTTAACTTAGCCAAAAAAAATGTGGGCATTATTATTACAGTGTTGTGGTGTCAGCCAGCGGCACTGGCTAGGATTAATGTACCTTTGTGTGAGGTGCTGTAAAAACACATCTGAAAAGATACTTTTTCCAAACCTGTGTATCATGATGGAGCAGGAAGAAAAAATAATATCCCCAAACCGACCTCCTTCTGGCTTTGTCTGAAATTTGATAATACTTTCCATTCATCATCCCTTTGTAAGCTTGGAGCCTCACTGAGTTGTGGTTGGGGAGCAGTAAACACGAATCAGAAGGTGGGAGTACCTGAGGGACTTTGATGTCACCATTTGTATCCTCCCAAATAGTGAATTAGTCCCAGTTAGATGTATAAAAAATGGGTTAAAGTGGTTTTAAATACAGAACATGATATATTTCACCTCTGCTTTTAAAGGCTTGAATGAACTGCACACTTTTGAATATTGATCTGCTTTTCTTCAGCTACATAAAGATTTTTTTGAAGAAAGACTTCCAGGTATAGAGATTTGTATAAATGTTACCCTCCATTTGAAGTTTCTTTTTCTAAGAAAAAAAATCTGTTTTAAAAATGCACTTTCAAGAAAATTCAGCAATTGGGAATATATTGTGTTCTCCACAGCATGGTACCGGTTGCAGTCCTGTACCATGGACTTTGGGGTCTCATCCCGCACGCAGGCTGCCCCGCAAAGCCCTCGTGGCTGGGGCTGGGGCTGTCCTGTTTTCTGGGTAACAGCCTTCATCGCATGGCTTCACAGAAACCGATCTTGTGTGAGCCCAAGAGATAGTGACAGTAACAAGCGTATGTGCAAGAAGAATACCTATTCCCTTTATTGTTAAAATCTAGTACATGATCGACTCCATTTCATGTCTCTCTTCTTCAAGGCTAATGTGTTGAGAAATGTACAAGAACCAGTTAAAACTCAAGGCAATGTACAAAGTTTGCAGTAAATGCCATTTTCTGTTCATTGGTGAGTAAATGCTGAAATTTGTCATCTACAACTTCTATTTTTTTATTAGCTATTGAAAGGGGTCACCATAGCCAGTGGTGGAGTGTTACCCAATATTCACCCAGAGCTGTTGGCAAAGAAGCGGGGATCAAAAGGAAAACTGGAAGCCATCATCACTCCACCTCCAGCAAAGAAGGCAAAGTCTCCATCACAGAAAAAAACTGTATCAAAGAAAACAGGCGGCAAGAAAGGGGCAAGGAAATCCAAGGTAGAGTGATCTGTTTATTTTAAACCCAAACAAGCTTGCTAGTAGTAGCTGCAGGGGGCATCACGTCGGGTAGACTTGCTGTTCCGTGTGTTGTTAGCAATAGTGATTTCAGTAGCAGCGTAAGCAAATGCTGACGGAGGAGCGCTGCCCTCTCCCTAGTGCCGCTGGAGGTCTGAAAACCCTCAGAAGTGGCACAGGTCTGCAGGACAGGCAGGCAAGCTGAAAAATTCTTTGTACGAAACAGTCGGTAGGTGGGCACAGGGTGGAGGCACCAGAGGCAGAAGAGGGTGTATGGGGCCTATACTAGTTACGCCTTACTGGTGTGAAACGAGGCCTTACGTAGCCACTGTGGCTGCGCAGGTGCCTGCGTTGGGCTAGGCAGAGTAAACTTGCTTGGACTTTGTTCAGCTATTGATATGTGTCTGCAAGAATCGGGGCATCCAGGTATTTTTTTCAAAACTGAGGTCACACTAAAGCAGCATTTTGCAATTGCAAATGTTGAAGAAAAACAACAGCCTAAGGCACTTGCATTGCAATAACGTCCTCAGCTGTTAGCCTGTCGCAGAGTCCTGTTTTCAAGTGTTGTATTTTTCTGTCGTTTGTTTGGGTTTTTTAATGGGTTTTTTTTGTTATTCCAGCTTAGTATAAGATTCCTCTTAGTTAGTTGATTTGATGAAATCCAAGGAGTGTGAAATACTCCTTCTGAAGTAGGGTTTAGTTCTGCTAGAGCAGGCAGCTGAGTCTCTTGCAGCATCAGAGAAACTGTGTTGTGGCTACACAGAATTTCTTTGGCTGAGCTAAAGACCCACAAATGTCCCCCTCGGTTATTAGTATGTTACAGATGAGACCCTTCCATGTTTAGACTTGGTGTTTTTAATTCCTAGTAATAAATTAAACTCATTCAAAATGAAGTGTGGATGTAAGGGGAAGAACAAGAGGACCAAAATGTGATTTTCTTACACTAGGAAGCTGAGAACAACATCTTTTCTTAAGCTAAGAAGAACATTCCTTTTTTAGTTTCAGTTTGGTGGAGTAGGGAATCTTCCTAATGTGTGCGTGTGTAACCAAGGATTTTTTTTGCAAAACAACTACTGTCAAGCAATAGGGTATGAAAGTAGGAAGAAAAAAGTATGTGAATTTCACATGAAATGGACAGTGCCTGTGAAAAGTTGCCTTCCGGGTCAAAGAAAGCTTCTGTATTCATCCTGTATGTCTCTGTTATTGTTTACTTGGTCACTCTTCTGATTGTTTCTCTTTTTTGTTTTTTGAACTGTTGCATTTAGTTTTGTCTTTTAGAACACCTAGTAGCTGACATTTCAAGTGCAGTGCTTCTAATAACCATGCACTAATAATTTCCCTAAATCTGGAATTTTTTTCCCCTACTTGATTACAAAAGCAGGAAGTCTGTTGTGGGGTTCTGTTTTTCTTCCACACAATAAACTGTATTGTCTGCTTACTATATTGGTATTTGGCTAACAGTAAACTCCTGGGGAATTGAAATAGGACCCATGAAAATCTAATTTTCAAAACATTTGTGTAAAGTAAAGCATGGTTACAGCTTCTAGAAGCACCAATATACCCTTGCATCAAAGTCATTTTAGTTGCTCAGCCACGGATTTAGTTTATAACTTTGGAAAGGGACAATAGGAGCACAGTGGCTTGCTTATATTCCAGGTGTGCTTTTTAGCTTCAGCATAGGTGTTGCTGAGGTATTTATATGAAATCATAAGTAGTAATTTTATGGAAAATATGAAATTATTTTGGCACCAATTGAGTTTAGAACCACAGCAGTCAATTCACTATCTTCATGAAGCATCCTTTTCAAAATGTTCCCAAGTCTCATTTTTATTCAGTAAATCAATTCCTTCCTGACACCTATCATTTTACTTCAGTAATACAGTTGAAAAAAAGGAATGGTGGTTGAGGGGAACTCCCTCTCCCCCTACAGTTTTCCTGGAGATGAAGGTGATCGTGTCAAACGAGACAAAATTGTTCAGCCCATTTCCTACTACAGGGCAGGTAGAAAGTAGATGTATTCTTCTGACGCTGGCTCTAAGGACGGCCACATTTCAAAGGAGTATTTCTAAAAATAAGTTTGTGAAATCTGGGAGCACCTCCCTTCGCAGAGAGATAAAATTTGCACTCTGACAAGTCAGTCTTTACCTTAGAATGAATGTCTGCCCACACATATAAATAGACACATTATCTTTTTCCACACGAGCCATTAGAAAGCTGTTAAAAGTTTGGGGCTGTTTATATGTTTTCCTGCAACATTTAAGACAACTGTCATCTGAATTGCGCACTGTCGCAGGCAAGAAAAGGCTTATGGAGATATGCAGACGTTGAGGTCATTTTTCCTATTGATTCCTTCAGCTGTAATCAGGCACTTTAGTTAGACTGAAGGATAAAATCCAAACGCCAGTGTTTGTACTGGCATTTTATTGCCTGGTAAGCATTTATGGCATGTCATATATCTTAGTGTTATTAAACTGTTTTTTCTCAGCCTTGAGTTAACTAATGAACTGTATTTTCGGAAGAAGAAGCAGGGAGAAGTGAGCAAATCAGCCAGTGCTGACAGTACAACAGAGGGAACTCCTGCAGATGGTTTCACAGTCCTGTCCACCAAAAGTCTGTTTCTTGGCCAGAAGGTATGCTCCTGCATTTTTATAACTGAATACCTATTTTTCAGTGCTGCTTAGGGAATACCCCCTCCCATCACCCCCCTTGCCCCAAAACGTCTAGGTACAATGGACATTCCCCACTGAGCACTCGAGGAGGTGTATGATATTAGGTTATGAACAACGAAATTCTCTGAAACAACTTTTAGAACATTTTAAAAATCCATAAATGAGTCTTCATATGGCTACATAATGAAATACTCAAACAGAAGGAAAGCCTGTGTGCTTGTAATCTGTCTCGCCTTATTCGTAAACAGCATAATTGTTACAGCTGAGCTTCTGCCAAAGATGAGATTATTCTGAGAATAAAATGTCAGTTTCCAACGGGCAGCCCACCTCATTGCTGATGTAAATGTAAATTTACGGTTTTTATCAAAACCTACTTTAGACATTTGTTCATAATAGTGATTTTGTGTTTTGTTCTGCTTTGTTATTTACAAAAGTTAATGCTGTGTAATAATGAATGGTGCTATTATGAAAAGCTAGAAGTCAACGATCCTTCTTTCCCTGTGACAATGCTTTGGGACATGGGGTGGTTTAATACAAATACGTTTCTGCTTAAAGAGAGGATCCATTTAAAGAGACAATTCATTAAATTAATTTGGTCTTTTATCTTGAAACCTGCCTTTAGTTCATGATACAAAATTTTGTTAAGTAAAACTGCATCTTTCTTCTATCATTCAGTAATCAGATCATTGTGTTGTAAGCCATAAAAGATGAGCCATTGTCCATTGTGGAATGTATCTCCTCTGACTCATTTTTATTTCATACTGAGGTTGTTCTCCATTTATCCTTCCACAGTTTGTTTGCTAAGTTTAACATGCATGAGAGTAATGTTATTTTTTGCAAGACTTCTGATTTTCCACGTTTAATTTTACAGCTAGAGCTAGATGGTTGGTTGGTAGCTTTTTGAGTTATTTGACTACTACTAGGGGGGCGGTTTTGAACGTATTTTTAAAAACATTTTGATGACTAAATTAGGACCCAAAATTTATAAACTACATTATTGTTTCAAGAAAGCAAGTAATGTCAGACTTTTGGACCTCATTTTGAACTCCTTTTAGTTACTGTAGGAAACCTGTAATAAGACCTAGTGTTGTGTTCCAACAAGACTGACCCAGCAAATCAATGGGGCTTTGCTGCTGGGCTCTGTGGAAGAGAACCGTGAACCCCAGGAGTGCGGTGGTGAGCAAAGCCAGTGTCTGTTGTAGAGCTTTCCAGTGAGTACCTTGTACTGGGAAATGGACTTTCTGGCTTTCTCATGCACTGGGGAGTGCAGCCCCCTGAAAAAATGACCGGTATGACATGTCCATCCCCATACTGGTTCGCTGTCAGTTAGCCCTGCACTGCTTCCATTGACGTGAGAGAGGCCAGGTGTAGCCGTTAGTTGTAGCGCAGCACAAATTAAAAGAAAAATGAAAAGACAAACGAAAACTCCTTTGTCTCCTGTGAGGGAGCACTCCAAATGAAACGGATTATTTTCTGAGGGGTAGAGAATGCATAGGTGCTGGCGAGATGTGTCTAGCACAGCTTATATTTTGCTTCTGATTCCCTGTGAGACACTGTCTTCAGAGGCAGTAAATGGTTAGTGTAAAAATTGAAGAAAAGTAGGCTATGTCTAACAAATATAAGAATTTTCTGTGTCCTATTATGTGTGAGTTAAAAATTAAATTCTTACCTTGTTTGAGCTGATAAATAATAATGTCTTTGTTCTGATTTACCCCCAAAATAGCACATTTAGACCAACCTAAATTCTTTTAAGCGTTCATGTTAAGACTGAAAATGTGGAAAGCTTAAAATGCAAAACGTTTGCACTGCAGGTGATCAAAGAGATTTTATTTAGCATAAAAACAACAATAAAATCGTATTATGCTGGCTTATTCCTAGAAATATTTTCAGACCATTCCCCAGAAATTATTTTCAAACATGCATTTTCAAAATTATCAAAATAATTTGCATTTTCTTGCGATAAAAAAAGCAAAGATAAAACTTTCAGTCACGGAAGCGGTGGGAGTTGAATGCTTCCTCTCTCCTGAACTCGAGGTGTGTTTTGCACGGGCCAGGAGGCTCCTGGGTGTGACAGGATGGCTGCTGCTGCGCACAGGTTTAGCAGACTGCCATCTCATTGATGGTGGTGGTTGTTACCACTTAACTAATTAAGTGACACACGCAAGTCTCCAATAATTGCTATTTATTTTGGACATTTACAAATTAAATATAACAATTATCTATAAAAACTCTAGTGACTTTGAATCAGTTAAATGCTTCTGCTTAGCCATTTCTACATGCAATTGCTGTTTAAAAAGAGAATATTGATTTTGAAAATATTTATCTAAGTTTAAGTCTGATGCTTAACAGAAAAAAATCTGTTTTGTTATAGTTGTCTTAAATTAGTGCCACATGGTATTCGTAAACATAATGACCTACGGACTTTCTTCAGTAGCGGTTCTGGACAGGAGTGTTGCAGTTTGATTCCTCAGGCTTGTGCATGGTGCTTTTTTCAAAGCACGTGAGGGCAGAAGGTGTCTGCCTGTTCGGAGCAGGACCTTTCTTCCGTTCAGCACAGTCCCACTCCCCTTGAACAGCACGCTGAGGGAAGGAAGAGTCTGCTGAACTCTCCCTTGGGTAGGGAGGACAGTGTGTTACGTGGTTCAGTGGGAGGCCCCAGAACCGTGACTCCTGGCTGCTGCTCTTGGCCGAGTCAGAGGTACTGTAACTCACCTCCGGTTTCTCGGTTGCCTTCCCCATTTGCAAAATGGAGATAGTTACGCTCTTCGCATGGATGGTCGGAAAGCTTAATATGTTAAAACATTTTGAGCTTTTCCATTTGAAAAACAAAAATATTCGTATCAATCACAGTTATTTGATTTTTCTTGAATTTGTACCTACAGGTTTTCAGTATACTTTCACGTTCTGTGTGTTCTTAATAAACTACAGTGCAAACACAGAAACCTGAAACCGAAAACCCCAAACTATCAGTATCTTTCGAACCTCCTGTGACATCCTTGAACACCTTTACAGCATGTCTCTTTGGTCTGCAAAACCACTATCTGCTACATCAGGAAATAACTTACTAGGTGGAGAGAAGGAAGAAAATAATCCTGTTCTTAGTATCACGTCATTCATAAGTGTTTAATAGGAAAAGTCTTTTTCTTGGCTCCATGTTTGCAGAAGGGAAAGGGAAGGGTTTTAGTTGCAAGAAGGGCTCTTTATCCTTGTAATATCCCCAGATTTAATTACTGAAAACACAAATGAGAATGTTGCAAACCTTGGTATTGTTCAAGTTTTAAAATACACTGTTACTGCATTAAATCCTTAGGTAACTGCTGACATTCAGCTAGAAATTCTTAGAGGTCAGGGAATGGCAAAGAACCCTTCAGCTGTACCTGCAGAAGTGTATTAGTGCTACATTAATTAAGTATTAAAATCTCCTTAATATTTACATGATTGCACATCCTACAAGTGACATCCCACTGGAAACGTGGCATTCTGCACATTAACTAGTTTGTTTTTCCTGAGACAATTACGGAGTAGACAGAGGCAGAGTTGTAAGACCTCAAGCCTGAGCGTTAGGGTTTGAACTTGCAGAGAGACCTCAGCTTGTTGTCTGCAACAGGCGTCTTCAGTTTTCTGTATGAAACTCAAACCAGAAAAAGTTCCGAGACTTTAAAGGTAATTTTGTCTGAAATAAGAGATGCAAGGCTTGGCTCAGAAAATACTCATGGATGTGCTAAGTGCCATCTGCATTTTCTCTAACTAACATTTAATTTAAATGTTACCTAAAGTTATGTCCATTCTTTGTTGCACATGTATATGCAAGTTGTGCCTATTTATTTTTTTTAAAGTGGCCCTTTAGGGGATCACTTCTTCTGTCTAATACATGCTTCATACTATTGGGTAGTAAAATTGAGCAATTACTTACTGGAGGATTTAATTCTATGGGAAAATTTCTGAATTTTTTTTAATTGTTTTTGGCAATCAGATAGCCCACAGTGCATCGAACAGTAAATGCAAAATTTAACAAAATACTACTAGTTGCCAGCACCTGCTATCAGTGATGGGCAGATTTTTAAGCATTTTGTTGTTGCTGTTCAATTGAAACTTTAATTACCAGCTGGCTGCTATATAAATCCCATATATGAGTAGGCGCAGAGATAGATTAAAGGTCTGAAACCAAAATGGTCTGCAGCCGATAGATCTGGGGCAAAAACTAGTAGAACACAGAATTAGGGATCAAAAAGAGTCACCTATAAAATGAACAAAATATGCTTAGGAACATACTAAAATCTCCACAAAACAGTCTTTTGGTGTGTGCATGTGTTTTGTTGTTGTTTTTTTATTTCAAAATTCATAAAGTTTCTTTAACATTTTGGTTTGATTTGATTTGACTTTTTTTTTTAAACAGCAGTTGCTTGTAGTCAAACTCAAGACTCAAACTCAAGTATGAATAACTCGCCACGTGTGAAGTATTAAAGGATTCTAAGCTATTTGGAAAGCAAGCTTTCTTAGATTTTATTACAAATTCCCGAACAGACCCGTACTTCAAACAGGGCTGAATTACACTCATTTTTGGCCAAAATCACCCTATTTTGAGGGAACATAGTTTACTCAAGCAACATATGCAAATTATATGAAATTGCAGGCTTTGAAAAAGAGAAAGAAGGTCAATTCATATAATCACATGAATGAAATGGAAATAATTTTTTCATAAAACTTAAATATATGGATGTTGGCCTCCTTAAATGACCCATTCACTTGTATTGGTTTCATGAATTGGCTCGTATTCCCTATTAATAAACTAACATACACAAGGAGAAGATTTGGAGAGTTAAGTTTACAGAACGTGGAATACAAACCGAGAGACAAAATTCACTTATTGATGAGCTAAATTGCCATGCCTGGATGTATATGTTACGCTTCGTAGGTTGAACCCAGCGGGCTGGATGAGAAGGAAAGCCTGGCTTAACTGCAGCTGGCTTCAGGACTTGCATAAATGAATGAGAACTTTCTCTTTCATAGCTGCTCTCCATATTGCCTAATCAGCTACTGAAACGATCACTTGAAATGCATGTTGTAGATAGAAGCATAATTTATGATGTAGATAATGTATTTCCCCATATGAAAGAGAGTCTGGAAAATTTTTTGCGCTTTGAAGTTAATTTAAGTTTTGGCAGCAGTAAACTTGGCGCACGTGAAATCAGACTTCCCAACATCGGCTACGAAGCAGTGTCGCAAACCCCGGATTCTCAGCTTCCTCACATACCTGTCAGCGTCCTGCAGCTTCGACTCCTGCCCAGTTTGGCATTAGCACCAGATTGCCTCAAATTACGGAGCTGTTTCTGTGGCGTGGGTCACATACGATGATGAGAGGCCCGAACTGTCAGTAGTAAGCAAATTGTGCTGTCACCTCACACCTCTAAGCACTTCCAGAAAACATCCTCACTAGTGTGACATGGCAGGATCAGTTTGTTACCATCGCTGGTCTTTTCATTGACTTCTTATTTTATTTACTAGTTTGTAAGTCTTGCTCAAAATGTGTTCCTAGAAGTTGAAATCTGCACTTCCTCATATTTCATTAATTCTTTTTATTCTTTTAAGAGCACATAGTGCAGATGTGAGGTTAATCTCTAGATATCTGTACGAGTTCCTCACCTTACTGTACGCCCATGAGAAATCCTTCTGATTTTGTAATGATTCGGACAGCAATTGAGAAGCGTGCTTTAATTAGAGGGCTGTTAATGAGAGGAGTTAATGGGTGGGGTTAAAACCTCTGTTTTCATAAATGACAAAAGGAAGTAAAGCAAATAAAATAAAAACTAGAAGCAATAAGCACATAACGGTGCCTGCTTACAGTACTTCACCAGCCGTGCACAAAGGCAGCAGAACTGCAAATGAGATCTGAAGTCCCTGCAGTGCAGAACATGGCGGCCGCTAATAAGGGAAGAAAAAGAAACGTGCCCCTTGCTAGGACGGAGGAGTCGCTGGAGACAAGCCCGTGCTTTCTCAGAGACATGCTCGTGTTTGCTGGCTTAAAGAAGGAGGAGCAGCATCTTTTATCCAGTTTCTGCGCTGAACGGTCATGGCACATCCTGTAACTGATGCTTAAGGAATGATTAGGGTCCTTCACCTGTACCTTGAGGAGAAACAAATACCCTCTTATAATGCCAAAATAAGAATCCCAAATAGTGGTCAGCATAAAGCCACAACAGAGCTTGTTAGCAGGTACATTCCCGTCCTCCCAGTCTGAACAATGTTTGAGTCTTGTGTTTGAATTTTTTTTGGATAATAACCCTCCATTATGACCTGCCTTTTATTTTGCGTATTTGTTTGCAGTGATGCTATCTCCATCTGTGTTGCAAAGCTCACTTTTCTGCAGCTTCTCTGTGATTTCCCAGCTGTCCTGTTATTTCCCACCTCATGCTTTTCTTTTCAGCTGAACCTTATTCACAGTGAAATCAGTAATTTAGCCGGCTTCGAGGTGGAGGCCATTATCAATCCTACCAATGCTGACATTGACCTTAAAGATGACCTAGGTAAATGGGGCATGGGTTGACACAACTAACGGTCACATGGAAATTATGGAACCCAGAATTTACTCTCTAGGGCTTCGTACATTTAATAAGAGCAGAAATTCAAATCTTGCGGGTTCTGTTTTGTTGAAGAACTACATTCAAAATCCTTTTTCACCAAATCTGAATACTTGCAGCTATTGCTAGTCTTCAAGTTGATTTCAGTTAAAACAAATCATTTAAATTCTTTTCCATAATGATCATATGTGACTGTTAGCTATTTTGGGGGGTTTCTTATTTGGATACTTTGAGGACTAAAATACTTTTTTGTCAGGTTGTTTTCAAAATAAGCAGTTTCTCCATTCTAACTGCAATCTTGAGGGTTTTTCTGATACTCAGGGTAGGCATACAATTTTTAAAGAGGAATGATTAAATAATTAACTATCCCCCAATCTTTCCTACCTTGATTTCATGTTTAATTCAGTCAAATAATTTGTTTCCATTATGCTTCAATTACTCCCTGTCACTTTCACACTCAGCTGAAAACAAAATCTGATATTATACCAACAATGAACTTGTAGATACTATCATAGATGGTGTATTGCTTTTAAAGCGTCTGTCTTGTTCCAGATTGAAAAAAACCTTAAAAATCCTTCTTCAACAGAGGTCTGTTCTTCAGCAAAAGTAAAAGAAAAATTAACTTTCATGCTTTGAGTACTGCATTCCCTTCTTATTTGATTACACCTGCTGCTGTGGTTTTTTTAAACTTCCTTAATGGAATACAACCCATAAGTCTTCTACTACTGCATTTCCTATGAGAATGTGCACAAGTAATTTAACCAGAAAAAGATGTAAGAAGGCTCATTTTTAAATCAGCCTTTCTCAGAAATATGTATATTTTTCCAAGTGTCTCGGCCATTTCAACACATAGTTACAAAATAGGCCTCACCTTTAAAATATAAGAATGATCATTTATATTTTTTGAAGCAAATTCGGTACAACCCTGCCTGCAAATACATGGTTTCCTCCGTATGAAGGAAACTGTCGTTTTTAGAAGCAAAATGATGAATCGCTATACATATGAAGATTAGTGCCTGTCAGCTTATTGATGCTGACAAAATGGAGAAACTAGTTATTTTGTTTGGCTTGATGATCCTGAATTTCTTTTTTTAAACAGATTCCATGTTTTAGTGTCATGCTCTGTGGGGAACTGGTTGTTCTAGGTTTCTGCAAAGTGAAATGGGGTATTAGCTGATTTTAAAACTTTGGAAATGATCTCATGTGATTGCTCTGACTTGTCATTTTAACATTTATTTGATCATGTCATACTCAATATTCCTCCTCCTGTTCCCTACACCCCTTTCTCTACACACACCTGCACACACAACTCAGCATACTCCTTTGGCGCAAGGTTTGGAGATGTAAAGGTAGGAAAATATGGACGTTGGTACATGTGTAAATGTAGAGCCTGTGCTGGGTCTCTGTCCAACGTGGTTGATATACATCTGTTTACCTGTTGTAGTTGCAAGTTGTACAGGCTGACATTGCCACGATCGACAGTGATGCTGTCGTTCACCCGACAAACTCTGACTTCTACACCGGTGGTGAAGTAGGTAATGGAAAGTTCAGTGCTGCGGAGTTTGTATGTGTGTGCATGGTCAATCAGCAGCCACAAGCTTGTTGTAGCTATGCAGATTTGCATTCATTTCTCACTTCCAGCAGTCCTGACTGATAATAAAAAGAAAGGAATAATTGCAAACTCAGTAGGCATTTTTGATTTTTATCACCAAATCAGACTTTCAGAAGTAACAATAGAATGCACCGCCAAAATTTGAAGTGCAGGAACAGTACGTTCCATGCAGGCATGTGACCAAGGAAACGAATTACCGCATTGTTTGTTTGACGTGGTAAATGCCTGTTGTGAATACAGTTTGAGTCTTGATCTTTAGATTTCTGACCAGTTCCAGTACACCCTCTCCATGCCAAGTTTCAGATGTTCACATCTGACATGCTGGATCGAGCCCGTCTGTATTTCCTGAACTCTTAAGATTGGTTAGTCTTTTCGTATTTTACCTTACGGACCGATGACCTTCGTAGCCCTGCTCAGCGGTCCTCACGCCCCCAAGCACACGGCTAGTGACGCTACATACCTTTTTCAGGCAGTCGGTCATCTAAGCTACACCGATGAGAGAAGGCACGATAGAAAACATGACAGACATCTTAATTCAGTATCTTACGTGTCCCCTGAGTAACTCTGATCTTAGTAATACCCCTCGCTGCGTACAGTCTTTTGAAGGATTTTGTAAAAGGGTAGCAACACTTGAACTGAACTGCCTTGGTAACTCGAGAAGGCAAATCAGACTTTGGGCTGAAAACAGAAGTTGCTGGTAAGGGTGATGACCCACCGTGCTTAAAAATAAGTCACCTGATCCCAGGCTCTGCTCTTCCTCTCATCATAACCTCATCATCGCTGGGCGAACGGTCTCCCTCCCCGCCTGAGGCCCCGTTCCGTGCTGGCTTGGAGGGACGCGCGTCCTGCTGCAGAGCTGGCATGTCCCGCACCCCCGGCTCGTTCTGCAGGGGCTGCTTTCTGAGCAACGCGCAGGCTAACGTCGCTCTGCATAGCCTGTTGGAGCAGGAACAGCTGTGACTTGGCTGGCTAAACATTGTGCAGAGACATTAAAATAAAAGTGGCATAATAGCCTGTACTGAAGGATATGCTTCTAAAGTCTGTCAGACTCATTTAGCTAACGTGCTTGTCTCCTACCCTTTGACAAAGCAACGCTTTGCCACCCTACAACGAAAATTGTCTCTCGAAGCTGCTCATTCCTTAGTGTAGGTTCCTGTTGCCTCTGACTGCTGTAAGAAAGAATAGAAGTGCACAAATGCTTAGCTTCCGATGATTAACTTTTACCCATCTAAATTTTTTTTTTTTTAATTTTTGTTGGTTTTTTCCCTAACAATTTAAATGTACTGGGGGCTTATCCTGAGAATTTTAGAGCCTAAATTTCTGCTAACGCTGTTTTCAACACTGATACCAATGCCTGCTTGGAAAGCATGAGATAATGATCTTATTCTCATGGGAGTGACACATATTTATGCCTGTGAGCAAATAAGCTACTAACCTTGAAGCTGTGAAGCAAGACTTCCATCAAGAAACTTGCTAATGTAGTGGAAAGTGGTTAAGCACAGTATGTCCTTTCCCAGATGAAGCTAATTTACAACATAGTTCCGAAATATAATTTCAATATAAACCCTCACTATTAATCAGAAGAAGAATATAATTGAGGAGTAAATGCAGGAAACCTCACCGATTCATACCAAATACTACTTTTGCTCTTCTTTGTACCAGATCTGCAAGAAGAGAGCTCGGTGAAATAAACTGACAGGGTTGTTCATTGCTTTTAATTATAAATTAATTCCCAGTAGAAGGAAAAAAGCTGATCCTTCTGGATTGAATTAAACCAAACCAGGCTAAATTCCATTAAATGTACAACAGCTTTGCAATGGCAAAGAAATGACCTACTTAATAGATCTTTTCTGTTCCTGGGTTCTGCGCAAGGCTTAATTATGTTTCCCCTTGAAACAAGAGAAATTAAGGATTATGAATGTCATGGGTTTTAGGACTGATCTGAGTTCACGGACTCAAGGGGAATGTAACTGGAATATATACAAATATAAATAGGAATGATACAGAAATACATACGACAAGAATATAACTAAATGGAAGACTCTCTTTCCCTCCCCGTCCCTCTCTGTCAGGGTGATTTTGTGAGACCCCGGTGCCGGCCATGTCTGCTAGCCTGGTTCAGCAGCGGGCGCTGCGTGTCCTGCCGTCCGACGGGCAGCGCGTGTCCAGGCGCCTCGGCTCTGCGCCGGGTCTCCTTTCCCAGCACGCTCTCCTACGACACCTCGCTGCTGCCAGTAAAGCCGTTACTGTCTTAGCTAAGAGATCTGTAAGCCGGCGCCTTCCACTCCGTTGCACAGGGATAGGTAACTTCGAGCTGCAGAAAATTCTTAGCGAGGAGTTTGTCTAAATAAACTTAGACCGAAGTATTTCTATAAAAATGCTTAAATGAGCACAAAGAGCGACTTACACTCTGACCTACGCAGTCTGACCTTGCAATCCAGCTTTTGGCAAACGCCCGTTGCGAGTTGGTTATGAAAAAAGCGAAAGAAAAGGCGTACATTTTTAATTGTCCTCAGCTTTTGTACCCCAAAAGCAATAAACTCCCAATAGCAACATAGAGGCAGGCTCACAGAGTCAGTTTTTGAATGAACAAACAAATGCATTGTTTTCAACTTTTAATCTTCATTTTGGAAGAAATTTAGCAATGGTGTCAGAACAAAAGCATCTTGCAGTCCTCGTAGTTCTTAGAGCTATAACCTATTTAGTAAATGGAATCTTGGAGGAGGGGCTCTGCTTCCTTGAGCATATAGTATGTGCACTTCCATCAGAAAATGCGTTTTTTCTTTCTTCATCAGTGAAAGTAAGGGGTTTCACCAAATAAATGTCTAGAACTTTAGAGATCCTAGTTCTGAATTTTTGGAAATCAGTTTTCAAAGTAATATCTCAAATCAGAGCCTTTACGATATCACTGCTTTTTACTTATCTACCTTTACTATTAATATGCACAGTGCAAAATTATGTGGGATGCTTATGTAGTTAGGAAAATGCTTTCTTGGGCTGTTTTTTTTATATTAATATTTAAAACCAGAGCTGCAAAATAAGATCTAAACCATTTAGTGATGGACTGCCTTTGTAAACAGCATACCTTTTGGTTGCCCTGAAACACCGCACAGCTCTTCTCCTCCCAGAATGACTTTGTCCAGCTCCTTAGCTGTAGTTAGAGAAGTTCATTGGAGGAATATGTTCCTTAGAGATTCTCCTTATTTCTGAGGCTCTTCCTCTTGGTTAAAGGTGGCTCAACAAGCTGGGCAGTTACCAAGTAAAGCAGCCCGCTGCACTCACGAGACTGTTTCATTCCTGGTGCCACCTGTTGGGGTCAGGGACCAAGATCAGGTGAGTTTCAAATTCTTATTGTGGCAAATGGCTCTTTAAAACAATTTGTAAGAGAAAGGGGAAATGAATCTTAGGGGAAGGAATGATGGACCTTCAACCACTCTTGAGCTAGCACATTCTTCTGGAACATTTCACACTGAGAGATGCTCGTGCTAAGGAAGGAGGTAGGGATGTCATGTCAGATGTTCTGACTTTAAAATCGGAGTCTGAGAATGTTAGCAAGGGATACCGATGTGAGGTTTTTGGGTTGTTAGGGTTGTCTTTTTTGGTTTTTTCTTTTTGTTGTTGTTGTTGTTGTTTTTAATGACTAGCTAATTCTGAAGTCCCAAAAGGTTTAGATCTTACTTTGCAGTCCCCAAAAAATGTTTGGGCAGAAAACTCTAGAATGATGTAATAAAAAATAATGATGAGTCACATGTCTGCTGTGGAAACCTGGGATCAGAGGAGTAAAATAACAATTCTCTGTTCAGGGAGCACTTTGGAAAAGAAAGGCGGCAAGGAGTTTGTGGAAGCTGTCATTGAGCTTCGCAAAAAGAACGGGCCGTTGGACATAGCTGGAGGTGAGGTTCTGCGCTTCGGAAACCTGCAACCAAAACCCCGCGGGCGCCGGCTGCGCGCTCGGCCGCAGTCCTCGCTGCAGTCAGCCAGCCAGGCTCCTTCCAGCGCAGCGCTGGCGTTCCTGCTGGCTGCAGACCGCTTTTATGGGTTGTACGATACTGGTATTCTCCAAAGTTAAAATACACACGTTGCGTCTTAAGTAACGTTCCCCAAAGCATCTGGGAAATGGTGTGGTGATGCAGTATTATAAGTAAAAGCAGGTTGTTCACAGGTACGCACGCACACAGCGAATGCTGATTATTAAGGGCACAGTTCAGAAAAGCAATTAATGAGATGCTGCTTTTTCAGAACAGTTGAGTCCGACTCTGTTAAACATCTGCTTTGCTGAAATGCCGCTGACTTTCACTGAACTTAAGCACGTGCTTAAAGTTAAGCATCTGCTTGGGTACTTTGTTTAATCAGTGCCAAAGTCATCACTATAAAAGCTTACGACTTTTTGATGCCTAGTTATCAAAATTTATGTAATATCTGAGAAAAATCTACTATGTGAGTAATAAAGTTTGGTAATGACGATATATAATTTTACACCATCTGTGAAATTGCTGATACATGTTGTTCATATAGAAGGCTGATTCTGCCATCTGTGTTTACGCTATAAAAATAAATACAGTGCGTGCAGTTTTGTAAACGAATTCTGACTAAAGCTGAAGGGGAGATGTAAGACTTCAGCTCTGACAGGAAAAATTACAACTGTTTACTTCTGGTGCTTAATACTTTTTTTTTTCCTTGCTTTTTTAAATTTGTAATAAGTTTTTCTTGGAATTCTTGTTCTGCAAAAATAGGTAGAATCAATTACTCACTTTTTTTTGGCTTACTTCTGTACGGTATTCTTTACCGGCCCAGACCAAACTGCTCACAAATAGGTTGCAAGTTGGAGAGAAAAGGGTTTTTTCTCAGCCATCAGGGCATCCCTCAGATCTTACCCGGTGGGGAGCTCTACCCTACACCAGGAGAAACTGGCTGTTAGGGACTCCTTGGAGGACTCGGGAGAAGAACTGGTACACATCAATTTCTCAACCGTACGGATATCCAGTTTTCAGATTCCTCAGTTATGGGCATCTCTTTAATCTGCCAATAACCAGGATCCTCACCAGGAATGTAGTTGTAACTAGCACAGAACGTGTCCCTGGTTCTCTCTGTTTCTACAGCAAAAGCATAACTTACTTCCCCTTTCAGAGCATTTGCATTTGAAGTAAGGGACAACTGCTCTTGGTAATTAACAGTTGTCCTCAACAGAGTCCTAATGAGTTAATTAATGACTACCCCAGAGAACACTCCCTGAGAAATATTAAAGTTGATGATGCATATCGATACAGTATTCTTTCAGGATGAAGATGATATCCACATTTCACATCTGACTAGAGATATGTCAGCTGCTTTTAATAGATTTTTCTTGGATTTACGACGTATTCTGAATCTGCCAACATTCTAGTTGCACATTATGACAAATTAGCATTGCCTAACACGGAGCCTATTCAACATGTTGGGAATCTACAAACCCGTAAGAACATAAATGCTTGTGCTTCCATTGTCCTTCAAAACGTACTCCTCTGATTAACCTCCGGTCAGAATGCCATATGGCAAAGTGCGTTTGCTCTTTCCTGCAGCAGCTACAGGATAGTATCCATATGTGACGATTGTGCTCCAAGAGTTATTTCTACTATACTTAAATAACAAAATGCCTCATAAACATTCCAGAATGGAGTAGAGGATTTCTGGTCTCTAAGCACCTTTACAAACCTGATTTTTAATTTTTTTTTTTAATTATTGGTATTTTTATTATTGTTTTTGAAGACATAAGCTGCCATTTACACCTACACTTTTGTGGCCACGTATGATTATATCCCAAAGCGTGCGTGTCCAGGGGGCTGACTCTTTAAGAAGGCTCAGTGTGTGCTCTTGTGAGATTTCGACTAGGTGTTTTTCTTGCCCCAGCTTGTGATTAGGGTGTTTTTCTTCCCTCTCTTTTTCTTTTTTTTTTTTTTTAACAGACCAAAGTTACAAGTTTTTAATTGCAGCCACAGACCTGTGAGTTCAGAAATGACAGTGAGCCTCTTATCCTGCTCTCTGGCAGGCAGAGCAGAGCCTGTTGTTGCTCTGTGATGGGAAGGGGTGAACCCAGAACGTGTTCTCCTGCTGAGAGAAGGCCTCTCGCCTGGAGAATCCCTGCCTGTCAGTAGGTTGTAGGCAGGCTGTGCTGCATCCTCGTAGTCCCCACGCGTCCGTGGTAGTATCGTAGTGATAACAGACGATCAGCATGGTAAAAATTCTTCTCCGTTTCTTTGTACATACCAGGCCTTGCCTGTTAGTATATAAACAGTGTGAGTCAAACATTGTAAATCTATCAATGCATCCTGTCCAACCGTCTGTCAAGAATGCGATGAAAGAGGTCAGCTAAAGCCAGAATTGTTTAAGTGGTCTTGGATGACCCATACACAAAAAAGCTTGGATAAGACCAGGCCCAAAGTCTTGAAATCACACAAAATGTCTTTTTTACATTTGCTCAGAAACAAAACTGGTGAAATAAAGCAAAAATCTTAATTCACCTCTTTTCCAGCCTTCCTTACCAGTTTGCAGAGCGCTAACAGCTCTGAACTGGTCCAGTTTGGGCTGCAGTGTGGTCAGAAGGCAGCTAAACAAACTGTGCGTTTAGCAGGAGTAGCTGAAGGTCACACAAGTCGTAACTCTGCACAACTGTCTAGCATCCTGGTATTTACCGTAGCTCTGCCATAAACTGAACCAAAGCAAGATCATCCCTTCAACAGGTTTACGTTCTAACAGATTACTGCCTTTTTCCTTACACATTACACAAGTTTGCACAATCCCCAATATAAATGTGTTCCTTTGATGTCAGCCATGAATTCTTGCTCTCTCTAAAATAAGCTTGATTGTAGCTATGATTTATAAATTACCACAGCAAAGTGCAGCTGGAAGTGGAAAATACAAAGTCTCTGTAATCATGTTGTTATATTTTAAGGCTGTGTGATTTGTAATCTAAAACATTCACAGGGGCTAAAGGAATGTCTGTCACTTGTTTGCTATTTTAATCCCATATGCACTCTTTTAATCCTAAAGAGAGGAAAGCGATTATGTTTCACTTTCGTTTCTCACTAGCTGTTGTCAGTGCTGGCCATGGATTGCCTGCGAAATTTGTCATCCACTGTAATAGCCCAGGTTGGGGCTCAGACAAATGCGAGGAGCTGCTGGAAAAGACGGTGAAGAACTGCTTGGCTCTGGCTGATGAAAAGAAGCTGAAATCAATTGCGTTTCCTTCAATTGGCAGTGGCAGGTAAGGCTGTTACACAAACCCGATGCCAAACAGGTCACATTTTCTAAGTGCCGTCTCATATGTTCCAGTCCCTTCTCATGTACCAAACCCATTGCTTACCATGCTGACTTTATTCTTCTTCGTTTAAATCGGTTCCCTAAATGAAATGTTTCTTCTAGGTTTGTTCAAGCCGTGCATGGAGCCTGCAGTGTCCTCCTGAACACTAGTTCAGCTTTGGCAGGTCTTGTCGTGATCCCTGCAGAATCTTAAAGCGTGCAAATAGGTTAAAGAGCAGAAAACGAACTTTTTAAGAGGCTGTTAAAAGACTGTTAGTTTGTTCATATAAATTCGGGATGTGGAGGAGAACAGGAAGAAAAGGGGCCTATTTTATCTAGTTTTAGTGCATAATTAAACTTACTGCAATATGTGTCTTAGCATGGCCAGAAGACACGGCTCAGTGTTCGTTTAAGCAGCAAACCTGAAGTGCTTTGATTCTCAGGATTTGCAGAGTCACTTCAAGCTTTCACCCAAAAACCGTAAACTGAATTCCATGCAGTTTACATCACGGGACTCTTTCAGGAAAAAAAAAGGCCTCAAAAGCCTTTGCCAAGGTCTTTGAAAGCCAAAGTCTAAAGTTAAGGTCCTCTGGCTTTGTACAGGATGCTCAGTGCCTTTGAAAGTTGGATCACGCTCTCGAGAGCCTGAATACGGACTGCACTCCTAATCGCAGGCTCTTGGGCTTGGGGCGGGGGGAGGTTTGGAACGCTCGGCCCTTAACGATGGCTCAGTCTGAAGACCAAGGGCCAAGTCTAGGCTGAATTGCGGAGTTGTGTATTTAACCCTGAACAACTGCCCCTTTTGAATTTGCCATGAAAGAAGTTGGCTGATGTACAGCAAGAATATTCTTCCCATTGTGCCGTGTTGCAACACTAGATTAATTCCTGCATATTCTGTGGGTTAGGGCAGAAAGCACTGTTCGAGCTTTTGGGTGAATGACAATAAAGAAATAAAAGTTTCACTAGGATAATAAATTTAAGCGACTTGCAGCAGACAAAGCTCCAAATAAGGATAATTTGCATGGGTGTCATTTTAAGGAGGTAACGTGAGCCTACTTTATAGAACGGTAGAGAAATACAGTGGAGGGTTCCTACTAACCTGTTGAATTAGCTGTGAGGTTCACAGGCTGGTCAGGACAAAGAGAAGCTCCGAATTGCTCTTTAGGAGAGACTGTATTCCTCCGTGGACTGTAGAGTGACTATGGAATTGGTTATGTAGGCGCCTAAACGAGACTACGTAAAGTATCTTCCACAGAGCCCTTTCTTTTCTGGATAGTTCCCGGCAAAGAGCCACTCCCAGCCCTCATTGCGGAGTAGTTGATTGGTGTTGGAAGGTGGCGAAACCCTGAATAATCATGAGATTCACCTTCTGTTATGAAATCTGGTTACTGACAGGCAAGATCTGTGGCTAAATTCTCAACTTGGCATACGCACGTCAAGCCAGTTGAAGTGGTGCTTTTAAAAGATGGAGAGGAATCAGCAGGCCTTGAGAAATATGTGAGGCTGTGTATTTTCCCTTTTTTCTCTAAATTGCAGATATTCAAGCATAAATTAATTTTGGAGAGAACAGCATATATTCTGACAATGCTCTTTACTTGTTTTTATGAAGTCAGAAGTGTTAAAAAAAAATAAAAGTAAAGCTTTTAAAGACAACAAATGCCAAAGACACCACATGTATGCAGCTGTTCTGGTACAGACATCTGTCAAGCAGACATCACCCAATAAACCCACATAAACAGTTTCATTCTCTTTATAGTTGAGGAATGGGATTACATGAGGGCAGTTCAAATAAATCACGGGGGGAAATAAAATAGCATACTCGTAGCGTTCAGTGGGCCAGATGCTCAGCTACAGCCAACTTGTGGAAAGCACAAGTTGGGTGCTGTACAGAGGTAGCCTGGAGTTCAGTCTGGTAGGGCCAGCAGGAGAACAGGGAAAGGAGAGTTAGGGATTGAACGTAAAAGCACCCTCGGAGCAGGGGTTTCATTCTGAGGCTCTGGCTTTGATCTGAATTGACGCTAGCTTGGCTCAAGTCTCAGACTGCCTTTTCACAAGAATTTAACTCGGACCAGTAGATCGACGCAAGAGGCTTCTGTTTCTTGCAGCCCACACATGGCCGTCAGGTCAGCACCTTACTTCTGACTTTTCTGCTCCGTCTCTTTTGTTTCTTTTGGGAGAGCGGTCCTAATTTCCTTTCATCGGCCTCCCTTTGACCAGGCTGCTCTGCTTTCAGTCGCCCCGTTGTGACCACCTTGCTGGAGCACTGTGCAGGGGAAGTTGTATGACCTCAGAGTCCCCTGCGAGCAGTTCAGGAACGGTGTATCCCCTGGTTTTGACGCTGCCCTGCATGACAGTTCCTGCTTAGGAGCAAAATTCCTCAAGGATCTGTTCAATATGTGCCAGGGTGCAGCATTCATAAGTAACTAGCAAGTGATCAGATGCGGAGGCCTGCTGGGTCTGCGTCTTTTTCTCTATGCAAGCTGACAGTAGGAAGTAGCTCCTATGACAAAACAATGCTCTCTGTTGCTGAACTTGTCACACAGCTGGTTCTCCCTGACCAGCTCGTTTGGCTTTGGAAGAGAACACGGTTTTTTCACAATGCTTTTTCCTTTTTTTTTCTTCTTCAGTTAAAGAAAAAATTGAGCGTTTTCAGAAAAGAAAGAAACAGCATGAGCTATTTCATGTCATCATTTCTGAAATATCACAAGCATTATCTTCAGGCAGCATGTATAATATCACATTACAGGCAGCGCTACCGCAGAATTGCTCTCGGAGTATATTTTATGGTAAGGTAACGTGCAGTAAGCGGGCCATGACACAGGCAGTTGCCTTTCTCATTTTGTGTCTTGCGGCATGTAATGAGAGGGAGAGTACAACAGCGTTTGATTGTCAGGGTTTGGCGCTTCAGTGAGCGAATGCGAAGTGATGTTGCACCTGTCGGTGCCAGAGGTGAATTTAGCCCAGCTTCTTCGAATTGCTGAGGAAACCCTGAGAAACTCAGCCATCTGTGTAATCTGTAAATGAGTAGTAGTACTAACAGTGCGCACTTTCTAACAGGGAGTATTGGCCATCACGTAGCTGTAAGTGCGCGTCAGGCAGCGTGAACATCAGTTCAACAGGCTCTTTCAAATTCAGTTTGCGTCCTACTTGTGACAGAGTGATCGTGTCCCATCACCCTCAGACCGACCTCTGCGGCTGGGGGAGCGCTCACGCGTCGGCTGGGGCGAAACCACAGCCTGGTGGGTAGCAGTACTTCATGCGTCACACCGCAGCAAAGCTCAGGCCACCTTCGAAGCAGTTACCAGGTGTGATTTCAGGAGTTTGCCATGACCTGTAAAACTCACAGTTCAGGTCATGGCTTTGTTCAGACCGTTCTACTTACGCTTGACCTGTTTTAAGATTAGATGAAACTTTCAGACAAGGGCTGCTAGATAAAAATGTGACCAAGCTTGTAAGAAGGGGTCCCAGATTAGGCACTGAGCTTTGAAATTCAGTCACACACAGTTTTGTCATCGGAGAAAGCAGCAAGGTTGTTCTGCTTGTGGCTTCTGCAGAAGGAGGCAGGAGCCTCTTCTCTAGGCATCACTGGAGGAGTAGAAAGACCTCTGGTTTTTAGATGTCTCCGGTTGATACCAAGCAGGTGTCTTCCAAGATATTTTTCTTAGGGCTGTACTTACATGGAACCGGCCTGTAATTAAAAGGGATGTAAGGAGTGTTGAAGTGTTGCTGAGGTTGCCTTAGAAAAGCCATCAGGTCCCTAAGTTTGCCCTCAGCCCAGGCCCAGCTACTTTGGCTTCCCAAGCCCAGTAACGTTAGACTGGCCCCACGTGGCCAAGGCTCCCTGTGACCCGGGAGCAGACCGGCTCACCTCCACTCACCCTGCTTCGGTTCGTCTGCCGCCTGTGGAAGGGTGAGCGTGTTGCCAGCGGTGTTTCTCGCTACCAGACTATGAGAACTCGTTCTCTCTTCCTTTTCAGTCTGCAGCAAGGCTGTACAAGTAACTTCTAAACTTTTGTGCGATACCATTAATAGTGGTGAAACCCTTTTGTACTTTATGTCTTTTTGTGCTTCATTTTCTATATCAAAAGTTCTCCATCCCTTTTTATTTTTCTTTAGTGGTTGGTTCGCTTTCGGCACGGGTTTGACTCTGCCACTCTTAAATGCTGCTTTCCTGAACGCTTCAGGCTGACTGGCCGTTGGTTTACTTTGTTAAATGAGAACGATTGACCCATCAGATACTGTAAGGTTCAACCCATTAATGTGTGTGGACTCTGCACTCATATTTTGGGAATGCTTTTCTTCTGTTTGAACATTTTTAAGTCCTGCCTAAACAAACAAGTTCATAGCTCCTAACTCAGACTGTAAACACCGGCTTTGTAGCTTTATTTACCATGCTGAGGCAGAGAACAGACCGAGCGTTCCCTGCGAGGTTATTCCATCAAAAGCTTGTTCAGCAAGTCTTAATTTTCTTTCTTTTTTTTTTTGTCTCCCCTTTTAGAAATGGCTTCCCAAAGCAAACGGCCGCTCAGCTCATCCTGAAAGCCATCTCCAGCTATTTTGTGTCAACGATGTCCTCTTCAATCAAGACGGTGTACTTCGTGCTCTTCGACAGTGAGAGTATAGGGATATACGTGCAGGAAATGGCCAAACTAGATGCCAACTAAGCCTAGAAAGCTACAGTACCAGCCCCTTCTTCTACCCATCGTCCTCCCCAAATCCTTAACTCATTGTGAAGCAGAGCATCCCTTATTTTAAATTTTGCTCATCTAGGGGAATAAAGGTGGGATTTTTGTTGGGTTTTTGTTTTGTTTTGGGGGGGGTTTTGTTTGTTTTGTTTTTACTTTCTCAAATGTTTTATGTTGGCACTGATAGTTGGCATTACTGCTGTTAATGCACTGTATACCAGGCATCGTCTGACCTTAGTGTAATCTAGGAGATTTTATAGTTTTATTTTAATGAAGTATGGATTGAAGCAGACAGCTGTTAGGAGTATGTAGTCTTTTACTTGTGAAAGAAACAGGCCGACCCTATTTTGTAACTGTGTTGTGGTGCTTTATCAATACATCGAGTGGCGTTCCTTTCATTTTTTTAAAAGAACAGATGCTATAAACCTAATTTGTGTTTGTTTATTGTCTTAATGATAAATCTGGAAGAAAAAATACAGAAACCCTGTTGTCCTTAATTATATTTACAATTTTGAAATTGTGTGAATTGATTTAGTAAAATGTTTGAACTGTTGCTGTTGGTGTACTTGAATTAATTTTTCCGTTAAGCCTTCATTTTCTAAACTCTGAATAGTTAGCTGTGAGAGGGATGACGAAACACCAGCCCTGAACCAGCGGCCTGGAAACGCGTTTGGAGCTGCTGGGCCGCTTACCTGCGCGGGCTGGACGTGGGTGTGTTCCGTGACGTGCGATAGTGTCTTTTTGCAGCGAGCGTTCAGGCTTCCCCGTCAGGGCTTCAGATCCTCCTGGTCCGAGTCCGACATAATCGGCTGCTTAGTTTGGGAGGTTGAAGCCTTTCAGATCAAGCAAGGCCTACGGTTTTTTGAACTAGTTCCAGTCATTTAATATTGCCCTGTTTGAAGCCATTTTGTATTTTTTCCAAAAATTTATGAGCCCGGTTTGTATTGGTTGCCGTATCATTTGCACAGCTGAAATCCATACCAACATAAACCTTTACGGAAGCCGCTTGTTTTTGTGCTTTGAGAAAGAAGAGGTTACACGCTCAAAAGCTATTGCATATGAACGCGCGCTCTGCAGAGGAAGCTCTTCCTTTGAAGTCCTTAGCCTGCTTTCTGGGGACTAGGCATACGTTTCCCATCTCCAGCAAAAACTTTGTTTGCTGATGAAAGAGCGCTTCACATCCACTCTAGATTGATCCAGAGCAACGAGTGGACCAAATTTGACTGACTTTTCAGTAAGCTCAGGATACACATATCCAGAATACCAAACATTAAAAATGCATCGCTTAAGCTCCTGCAAGACTTTGGGGTTTTTGCATAGAATTCTGGATACTCGCAGCTTTCAAGTGGACTCTGTAGAGGAACAACAGCAGCAACAATAGAAGACAAAGTTTAAAATTACTGTTATTCTAAGCACATACACAAAGTTAAAAGGAGCAAAGAGTAAATGAATTTTGTGCCTCAAATACGTAAGGTGTTTGACTGTACTATGGGCTCAAACTTAAAATTTTTAAATGGCCAGAATGGGTCTGGTGTCATTCTTCAAAGGCAGCAGTTCAAGTGGCAACACATGAAATAAGATGCAGTCCTTCAGCATTTAATTGTGAAGCCTGTGTTGCTGCAGTTGCATTGATTCTTGAAACTGCACTTTCCGCAGATTTCACTAGGTGTCACTAAAAGGATTGAAAAATAGAAAAGAGCCTGGATGAGCAGGTACCTGAGGGAACACTTGGTGCGAGAAGGGCCTTAATTTTTTTCAGCAGAGAAAGGGATTTTAACACAGAAGGAACGTGCACATCAAAATGAGTGTACAGCTTCATGGTCTCATTGCACTGTAGAATTTACTGTAAAGTCTCATTTTTTAAAAATACCAAATTTTAATATCAGTAACAGAACAAATGCGTTTGTCCACAAGTATTTTCAAAGTAGTTAAAAGTACAGCCCCCAATGGCAGTTAACAAATCTGTCTTTTATCCTGTTGCTCCATGCTGGGGGAATCAACTTTTGTCTTCCAACTAGAGCATCCCAAAGCAAACCATGTTGTAGTTCAGATCACACGGACTTGCTGCTTCTGGCCTCACCGCTCATCTGCTCGTCTGGCCACTGGCTCCATAAACGGCTCTGCTGATGTCCTTGGCATTGCTTGTGATGTGGCATTTGCTTTGCTCGATTCGGGTCCTTTTACAAAAGGAGGCCGTGAACATCCCCCCAGTGAAAGTCTGAGCGCTCAGCACCACGTCCCTGTGCGACCAAAACCAGTTATCAAGGACTTTTCTCATTGCCTTGGACAAGGAGAATGCTCCGCTTCCCACGGCGACAGGGCCACAGCCCCAGAGCTTTCACAAAGTCTCTTCTCATTCTAACTCGTAACTATGGACCATGTTTTGCTCCTTTGTAAAACCACTCGCAGCGCTGAAGCTGGTCTCATGGGAGGAATCGCGATATTCTCCTTCTGCACAAATACCAGGGCATCCTCTCCTTTCCTAGCACTCATTTAAAAGCCCGTAACCCCTCAGCGTGCTCAGAGAACACCCCAATTCTCTTGCTTTCACCCAGCCTGTTCCACAAGTGGCCTTGAACCGCCGCACGGCTGGTCCCCGACGCATGTGTAGCCAGGGGAGCCTGCCTGGAGGAGCGAGCGGGGCTCCGACGCGGCCCTGCCTCCCAGGCAGCGTTCACCCACATCTCCCGCAGCCTGAAGAATGCTGCTCCGAGGTCCTGAAATCCAGCAGGCTCTGTCAAGAAAGCCAGAGATCCCAGAACAAGCTTGAACTCGGCCACATGGGGCAGCCCGCGCAGATTATGGCATGCATTCAAGAACCTAAAAAGTAACGTATCAGGTTACACGCATAACAAGAAAAACAGGAGAAGAAATTCCTGCTAACATGTGCACTGCGGCCAGGAAAACATTACTTGGGGAATCTCCCTAGCCTTTTGCTTGGTACAGCTAAATGTGCAAGCTCCCTTTGCAAAAAAAATAAATTGCTCACACTTTGGGAAGGCCACGTATGGAAAGTGTCGGTGAAAGTACCTTTACAGCTCGTTCCCTTATTGGTAAGTCCATTATGGATCTTATCTGGAAAGAACAGTTAAAACGGACATCCTCTCTTTAACTGCTTCAGTACTCTAAAAGGTTAAAAGCATTTTGCGGCCAATCGCATTTTCAATTCACTATTTCCAATCCTGCTCTCCACTAATATTCTGCTTTTAGTCAACTGACTTTTTCCACAGTAGAAGAGAAAATTCATTGTAATACCGTCCTTAGGGTGCACCAAACTGTGTAACTTTAGAAGTTCCCTCCGATTTTACGGCCCATCATCCTCCCAAAGCTCTCCTCGTTCTAAGTTGTCAGCCTGGATGATTTGTTGAGCTGGTATAATTATCCTACCACGTTCATGGTCAGGTTGCCAGCCTGGGTTATAGCTGCAATTAGCTGTTGACAGAAGTGTTACTGTGCCCCAGAGAGAAAGTGAGCAAAAAATAAAAGTTTGGGGTCATTTTCCCCCCTCAAAGAGGAAGAGTTCATAACCACGTTGTAGTTCATCTGCCTCTTTGAATCCTTGTTTCCTGAAGTCCCTTTTTTTAATCCTGAAAAATGGGAGCAATGAACAACAACATTTGTATAACCTTTACTTTTCTAAAACGATTTGGGAAGGGCAGATTATTTGCCAACAGTAACGCAGATGTGGCTTCCGGATGATTAGTGCACTGATGGACAGGTTAGACTTTCAGTCTCACATTACCTCCCACGGAAAGCAGCCCTCCATACCTCGCAATTAATTTCCGATCCAATAACCAATCTTGCTGCGCTTCCTTCAGCTCCTTTCGGGACGTCAGCTTTCGGGAAGTTTGGCTTGAGGGTTGTGGCAAATTCAGAGCTACACCACCCTGCAAGAGACGGGCGCACCAGCAGAAGTAAGGTGGCCACGCAAGGACCAACCCTGACGGGAGGCACGGAAATAGGGGAAGACTCTCCCCTGTGCTGATCCCCGTTTGCAGCCCGGGGACCCCGCTGCCCCCCGCCTTCAGACAAGCGGGCAGGATTGCACTGCAGCCCTTGCGTCTGGCTCAGAGGTCTTAGGTCTTCCGCTGCATGTTTTATCCTCAGCACTTAAACTTCTAAGGTAATTAAGAACAAATAATTGTTCTAATTGTTTAAGACTATTTAAAAAAATGGTTTAAATAATCTAATTTTAGATTAATAAATCTTAAGTCATCTGGAAACTGACCACAAATGCAGCTGCCTGTGTACCAAATTATGGGTCCCTCCTCATTAACGTACTTCATTATGGACAGTGCCGATTGGCAGCGGGTACCGAGTTCAAACCATCGCTTCCACCCAGAGAGTCCGAGCGCCTCGCTGTCTGCCCCGCATCCCTGCCCTCAAGGCTGCATCCATCCGAACACCTTACTGCGACAACTGTGCCCTGAGACTCATCCCCTGGTAAGGCAAGCCCTGCTGGCAGCGTTACACTGGAAGGGGTCCCGTTTTCTGGCCATTGGGACTTGCCAACATCTACAGGACTTTACAAGGAGAGGTCTGACATCTGGTGCAAGTGGTTTCCTCGTAATGCTCCATTTAGATGGTTATTTCCAGATCACGTTGGATTTCCATTTGCTACATCACATTTTCACGGAAACGCCTGCAGCCACCATCTTTAAGTGGCATTATAACCTCAAGTGTTGGCTACAAGACACACAGGATGTTACTTGCCAAGCCCATGCTCAGTTGCTCCTACACTGCTTTTCCGCAGGTATGGATTGTTCTTCCCACGGACAAGATTAATTAGCACTCCGATCATCTACTGAATGGTATCTCTCCTCCGCTACAAATTGCAAGGGCTTTGCCAAGGCTCCCTCTTAACTACCCCATTGCAGAAATACAATGTGCAGCACAGTAACGAGTGCACTGGTGGGACAGGGTCAGAACATCTGTTCTCCAGAGATTTGTCATGAACAACCGCTTCCATGTACAAGATTTCATCATAATTATAAAATGTCATTCAAGGGCTCATTAGGAGCAGCGTCAGCATAATTATAAGCATAATATGAAAATATAAAAAGATGGGTATTAGTGGCTAGATAGAAGAGCCTGTAATCTTTCAGCCTCCAAATGTACTAAGGAAGTCAGTAGAACGGCTCCAAGTTTGTCCAAGTGCGAGGAAGTCTGGAATCGGACTCATTAGGTGTGAGCAAAGCACTTAGAAATGCTTTTGTCAGTGACAAGAGGCATTGGGAATCTTTCTATTTGTAAACTCTCCAAAACCCAGAGTGCATACACCCAGTAATCTGAGAGATTAAGAATTTGGAGAAAGTACCTCAAAAGGGAAAATAACACAACACAGACAAAACATAGGTACCACATGCAGGCTGAAACAGCGTGAGCCAAACAGGCAAAAGTTTGCAGAAAAATAAGGCTCCGATTTTCCAGCATTCATTAACACTAAGTTTTGTGAGCTCCCTTCCCTTGATCCTAGCTAAAATTGGGTTTGCTAGCCTGAAAAAAATAGCATTGACGGAGCTGCAGGTGCCTGGGTACTTGCAGATCAGGTCTGTAGCCTGTGGTAACTAGTCACATACTCCGCTCTACGATGGTTTTGCGGAGGACAGTAATACCTAAAGTTGTAACAGCAACTCGGAGGGAGCAGCATAATTGATAGGCCTGAAGAGTGCAGGTAAGTAGAAGGATTGTATTTATATCCCTGGCGTGAAACCCAGTGGGAACCGGGCTATTGCACACTGGCTAAAGTGCTTGAAAATTGCCACCGATTCCTTTCTGTGTCGAGTTCTTCAGAGATTTAGTTCATTCCTCCATAGAATCCTACTTAATGCCTCCACAACTCATGTTTAACCATTATCACTAGCAGCCCGCTCATAAATGCTTCTTCCTTGTCAGATTCCACGGACAGGAATCAAGGGGAGATGATACCGCTGTTTCCTAATACAAAGGAAGAAGCGACAACATTTTGCAGCATAGCCTACGAAATCCCAACTCTTCCACACTTTTTCACCAGCCTGGTTAACGGAAGAAATTTGATATTTTTGTACCTTGAAATGACTAGCCTTCTTAGGCTTAAGAGAATAAATTAAAGTTGAGCCAAAGTATGCCTCAGCTGCAGCGATGGGCAGATTGATTTGCTTTCCATCTGGGAGATTAAATTCCACTGCCAAAAAAATGGCACCAGCATAATTAGCTGTCAGTCAAGTTGCAAAGAGACAGACTATGTGGGATAATTGAAAGCCCTGCAGCTTCTCATTACATACTACAGTAGCCCTATTTGCAAATTTCCACCTTGAGGAGCTTCTCTGAACGTGGTCAGGATTGTACTTAGTCCTCCTGGCACATTCTTCTGAAATGAAACAGGAGTATTGTGCAGGGATGGATTAATTTTAAGTAACTTTCGCTTAACCTAAGTTGGTTATAATGTATTTGTCAACAGCCCCTGACAGCTCCACTAGGCTTTAATTGCAAGCAAATCCAAACAGCTAGAAAGAAATGGTAGGTCTTCAACTCCAGCTATGCCCAGGAGACACCTTCACAGGCATAAAAATCACCTCCCTCCTTGCTTCTTTCTTTTCTCTCCATGCACTATCCCTCCCTCGTGAATTCTCTTATTCAGCAAATCGTAATTCATAATGAACCTATCAGTATGCAATATTACAAACATGTATGTTCCATAAAATAATCAACTCTTCTTTTCCTCCCCCATTTCACGAGGCTTGAGCATGTTGCAGCGATTGCTGCGTTTAGGAGCAACAAGTAGCTCTGATGATCGGCCCAAGCCTTGCTGAAAGCTGTGGGGTCATCCTGGCAATGGGGCAAGAGGCAAAAAGGGCCCAAAGAGTAAAATACATTACAGCTTTCATTCTAAAACCATGGGGAATATGTAAAACAGATTTTTCTTCCAAGTATAATGGGAGCCAGCACTGACCGCAGTCGTCTTTTAGGGCGAGATGCACTTTCTGTCACTCTTCCCCAGTAACTTCCTTACTCACCAATAAACCAAAGAGGATCAGGTCCATTGCACTCGCCAATTCCCCGGTTTTTAACAAGAAACAATTCCTGCCAGCTCTGGCCGAACGCCTCGGCCGCCCTGCGCTCCCCAGGGGAAGCGGCAGCTCTGGCACTTGCTGGGCCTTATCTGGTCACCGCTGCGCTAATTGTGCTTTTACGTCCCCGAGGTGGGAGGGGATGGGGGAGATTTTGTGGGCTTCGCCTGCTTTTGGCAGCTTCAAAGTTCTCCAAACCAGAAAAGTTACTGCTTCCCACAGAAGAGGGAGCCAGTGTCACACCTCCCACATGGCTCCAAAACCTCCGAGCTAATAAAGCCCAGCCTAATACACTAATAACTCTTCTTAAACCAGAGCTTTCATTATAAAGTGTAATTTATGTTCACCTTTAAGAGCACCACAAACCTGAGCCCTCTTACAGGCACAGATTTGCCTCTTGCCTCCCTGCAGCACTTCCTCAAAGCTGGGAGTGTTTCCAGACCTGACGGGACTGACTGGTGTGAACTGGGAGCCAAACTGGGAACAGAACAGGTGGTTCATAAAACGACTAGAGCTGAAGTAACTAGCTTGCTGCTGTGATGTGGTAGAAGACTGGCTTGGCACAAAAGAGCAAGACAGAAACTGCAGAAAATGGTGTGAAACTATTTCTGATTATTCAGGCTCCATCAAAAATATAAACACACCGATCTACTCCGATGTCTAGAGGGAGCAAGTCAGGATTTAGTGCGCAGCCAGGTCTCACGCTGGCTTATCCTCACGTATGTTAGGAAAGGGAAAATTGCCCCTCTTGTCTGTGCACAATGCCCCTTTATGATTTATTAGACAGTCCTCCTTTTTTGCTTCAATTACTCACTTCAAAAGGGGGTGGAAATGGGACATTCCTAGCCCTAATACTAAATGCATGTAGTCAATAAAAAAGAAAAAACGCTGAAAAATGTTTAAAGGGAGGGTGCTTAAGTTATTGCAGCCCTTGGGAGCATTAATGTATGTGCCAACAAGTTACTGTATGTGGCTTTAACATGCTTATTTATTCTGCTGCGCAATAAAACTCTGTCTTAAATAGTGCCAAAACCTGTTTGCCATGGCAACCCCTCATCACACATGTGTTCCAGTAGTACTTACAAGCACCTTCTTAAAGAGAAATACACAGCAGGATGAATGGCTTGTGACCTTCAGGGCATTTTACAAAGTTTTAAGCACCCAAGTAAATATTACTTTGGACTGAAATATTTCTTCCAGGTATTTTTTTTTTTTTTTTTCTTTTTTGAGTAACTCTTTAAGCAGTGAAGCAAAGCTTGTTCCCTGCTCACTTCTCTCCAAGTGGAGCTCTAATGACTTGGGCAAAGCACTGAGCCTGGTTGTTACCTGGCAGGTCTCAGGTGTTGCCACTTGGCTGGGGAAGCATGGTAGGAATCAGCTGGTCTTCTATAGTTTCAAGTGCACTGCAGCTGTTCCTGGTGTAGTTAGTCATCCTTTGTACTGGCACAAGAAAATAGATGTTTTCCCTCCTCCTATCCGCACTAAATGTTTGCTCAGTCTAGCCACTGGCCTTTAAATCCAAGTGTGCACGTGTCCATAACAGAGCCACATAATGCTAATGGTACACTTACCAGTTCTGCCAGTGCCCAGCCCAGGAAAGGGTTTGACTCCACGTTCTTTTTCCACGGCTTAATTTACTGTTGTGCCTTTAACAAAACAGGAGAGACAAGCTCATTTCCCACAGCACAGGGAGATGCATCCATGGATCCTAGCAGCAAATTACATTAAGTGGAGTAGATAAGGGTGAGCCTGCTAAACCATCACCCAGCTACAGGACTCTGCAGCAGGGGAATCCCTGTAGGAAGCCACGTTCCTTGGACTGCTCCCCTTTTAGCGCTCTGACCATGATATCTCAGCTAGACGCAGCACTAAATGGAGGAGCACTTCCACAGCCTTTCCGGATACAAGTTCCCAGTGGCTCAACAAGCAAAGCCTGCTTGCTAGTGGCCATCGTTTTTATTATCATTGGCTGTTTGTTCTGCCAACGCGTCTGTTGTGCGCAAGCAGCAGCAGTGGAAGGAGCAGCCAGGCAGGTTCTGCCCAGGGAGTGGGGTTGCCTCCAGGAAGGCTTAATTACCAGGAATTACCCCATCTGCCCTTCCCTCCTGCCTTCCTTCTCACCTGCTTCCTTTTGTGGGGTTCACACTCCTTTCCTTCCCTTTTCATTTCAAAGAGCGTTATTTTATGTTTCCCAAACTCATCACAGGTTTGTACACAGTGATGCTGCACCTTTACTCCCCGGGTTTGGAGAGGGCAGGGCTGGGTCCGCAGCCCAGACTCCACAAGCTCCAGTGGCTGAGGCCATCAGATATTGCTGGAGGAGCCTCTCAAGCAGCAGCTCACTACCAGCTGCAAGGACCCCGCACATCAGCACAGCCTGAAAAGCCCTCTCAGCCCCCAAGGAGGATTCCCAGGAGATCCCCACCATCACTGTCTAAGCGGGAGTCCATGCTTGGGACATACCTGAGGACATGCCCACCTCACTGGACTCTACTAATAAGACTGCTGGGGGGGAAATGAAAGGTATTTTAGTCCTCTGGCATCATATCATGAATTTCTCCACAATAAAGTTCAGTTTAATTCTTATGAAAGAAATCTCTGAACATTGTCAGCCTCTCCTGGGCCACGCACTTTCCCTAGAGCTAAAGAACTTCCCTCGCTCCATCGCCCACCAAATCCCTGTCCCAGGCCCTGCTGCAGGCTGCGGTGGGAGGGAGAGGGCTGGTCCCAGCCAGGCACAGGGAACATCACCAGAAATGGCCATAGAGACATTCCTTCTTGTAGCCAGGTCCAGGGAAAAGATCTCTCCAGCACCCGAGAGAAATCCTAGAAAGCACCAAAACACAGTTGTTATTTTTAAAAATAGATGTATATAACGCAAGAAAAGAAAACAGTGTATTCTTAATGCTCCATTATTAACGGTACTCAGTAAGGGATTTTCTGCTTTGCTGGAGCATGTAACAGGCTTAAATAAGAATCCCTATCAGAATATAACTTTGTAATTACAAAGATAACATTTTGTTCTTGTAATGACAACGTAAATGCTCACAAACTGCGTTGGTTACACATTTCTATAAAAAACAGAGATGTCTCTCAGCTTACACTTCAGTAAAGACCACAAGCGTGTCACCTTGACAACTACTAACCATTTAAGACTCCAGGCATTTAATAGTGTTGTCCTGTTGTTTTTAGTGAGGCTTTCAGCTACTGGTTCCTGGCACGATTCCTGAAGCGGTTGTGCCAGGGCTGAATGCTGATTTCCTAGCCCCATGCTATTAGTTAACCATTTCCAGCCTGCATCATTAGCAAATTTCAGCCCTAGCTCAGGTGCATCCTTTTGATGCTCAGTGAACCTAGAAAGAGAGTTTTCCTGGGGACTGTTTTCAAACATTTTTCAGTTTCACTCTATCTCCCAAAACATTACCACTCCTAGAAAAAAATGCAGATGAAATACCCTGCTTTTTTTCTTTCTTTTCTCAGTGACTGATCATGTTTGTCATTTCAGTGACCAACATGGAATATAAACACAGCACTTACATGCCTGCGAGTGTAAGTGACAGGACGTAACTCAAAATTTCCAAATGTACAGACATAAAATGTAACAGCTCTGTGCAGTAAATGATTCCTTCTGGTAAACTGCGACCAGCTTCTGTGCTATTGCAGCAAATGTGTGTTTTACTGCTCTGGCAGTGGCATCGATCCCTTCCACAGTAAGTGTTGCAAACATACATTCCTTGCTGGAGAGCTGATTTTGGATCAGCTCCTTTTGAGTTAAAATTTGTGCTGAAATGTCCTATTATAAGCACTTCTGTCATGCCTTGCAGCTTCCTAGATCCCAACTGGAAAACATCTTGATATTATACTGGTGTCATCAGTTTAGCAGAACATATAAAGTTAAGTTTATTGAGCTGCAATTTTGCAGTGTATTTGCAAAATTCAGAAAATATGTTAATGTGTTATTTCTCCTAAAAGCAGGCACTGAAAACACACACTGATCTGCTTGTGCATGTGTTTACAATTATTTCTGTACATTATGTGTCCAAATAGCCGTTCGAAAAATTTCCAACCTAGTGTGTATATGTTTAGTTTTACTCAAATTCCCATAAATGCATAAGAAATCTCTGCTGCCTAGAGACTTTTGAAAACGTAGTTTTAACCAGAATCAAATATCATGAGTGATACCTATTACTGTATCCTACTCGCTTATTCCATTATAACTTGGAGGCATCGCAATATTTTGTGTCATTACATAGTGCTGGAGGCATGAAAACTCTCCAGGCTGATTAGAATCTTAAAATTTCTCACACTAAAGCACCTAATCCATCGGAAAGGACTGTTAGGTCTCAGCTGATCATTCATTTGTCTCATTGAAACCCTATGACTCCATTTTAAGAGCTTTTTTATAGACTCGTATAAAGGAGAAAGTGAACTTTTTAACATGTTTGCACTCCACTAAGTCAATACACATAAAAAGAAGTACAACTGGGGTTCCTACATGAATATATGGCCCACAAGTGCTAAGCTGGTAAAGAGATACCGCTACTAGTTAGGCAGGAGATTAACTTTTTGATTTCCTTTTCTTCACTTTGCTAACTTCTTCCTAGAAGCAGGGGGCATCCAGGAATGTGACAGGAGGATGAGCCAGATCCCAGACTCTCCAGACAGATGTTTTACCCAGTAAATTCATATGTGCATTTTTTCCCTAAATTATTCTCTTGGAACAGTCCATGTTACTCTGGTTATTGTTCTGCTGTTGCTTATCTCCCCTCGGAATGCCAGTCCAAAACCGACAGCATTTGGCAGGATTCCCACAGCACTGTCAGTGCTGTCTCTATAGGACCTTATTTCCAAGTTGCATATTGCCTTGAACAAGGACACGTAGCCTCTGTCCCAGCAAGCTGATATTGGGCTACTTTGCTCGGTTACCGGGTAAGTTGGTCACAGAGCAGGTGTAAAGATTAAGGGTATATTTCTCCTACATGAAGGCCTGGTGCACTTGGCCATCCTGCTGCCTACATATCTAATGATAGTTCATAAAGCATGATGGAGTGTTTGACCATCCCATTTACTGTGTGCATTACAGAGCATCTTCTTCTCCCTAGCATCTCTGGTACTCGTCTAGATCCTTCCCACATCAGTACCAAGAGCTGAGTCATGTCAGAGAATAAAATCAAGTTCTCTCTGTTGGTGGTGTCAAAGGCACCCCCCCCCCCCCCCCCCCCCGATGCCTACGAGATGGTAAGAAAAACCTAGAGGAAGCAAGACAGAATCTCAACAGCTGCAAGATGCAAATGAAAGGATTGTGTTTTTAAATAGAAACCATCAGTACCAAGACAGCTGTCAACTGCGCTTTGCCCAAAAAGTGAATTTTTATTAAGCTCTGTAAAAGCTTCTAAATCTGGAACTTTAAAAGCATTTTTCTGTTGAAAATGAAACTTTAATATGGCAGAGCTTTATTGAAAGCTAATGTTAAAGCAAGAGTTTCGCCAAGAGAATCACTGAGATGAATACTGTTATTAATTATCATTTAAACATCTACATCTCCAATAGTCTTTCAAAAATTGTCTGAAGCAGTACAATCAGGATCTCCCAGCCAGATAGCTAATGAAATAGCATCAGCCAGCCTTTCCCACAGACAATTACCTCCTTCACAGTGTGTAACTTCCAAGATGTCCACATCACTGACAGAGTTTAAGAAAAAAGGTTTAATGCAAAGTCAATGACACTGGTATAGTACCATTGACTGCTCAGTCTGCAGGAACCTGAGTGGCATTTGGGGAGTAACGGCAGAAATACAGAAAAGCTCAAAGGACAGCCTGAGGCCATCATCTCAGCCCACATAAATCAATGCAGTTCTTCAGTGTCTTTAGGTCTGAAGAACATTTTGCTTCCTAAAAATCCAGAGCCGAGCTATGCAGCCAGGAAGTGGGGACTGAGGGGAGGTGACAGCACAGTCAGGCGATGGATTTGTCAAGAAGCATAATTTGGGCAGAAAAGTCAAAGAAGAAATCTCTGGACTTTAGTCATCCTTCACAACGGTTAATCCCACATTGCTACGAGTAGTTCCTGGTCGTTCTTGTCATCCACTGAAACCACAGGGTCAGGCTTTGTGGTGTGTCCAGGAGACAGAAGAGAAGGGATTGCAGAGGATCTGGCACAAGGAAGAAGCCTCCTGCATTTCCAGCTTCCTCAGCAAAATGGTGACCTCATCCACAAGCCAGCGGGAAGCAGCCAAAAACCTTCAGATACTCCTTGGTAAGGACCTCTCTGGTACCGCCTTCATAGGCCCAGTCACTTCTCCACCCCCAGTTATGTTTTAAGAAAATTCAAATAATGAAATCCAGGCCTTGAGTTGGTGCATCCTACAAGTTCAAAGCACATGGACTCAGCTTCTGTTTCTAGAAGATTTGAGACATTGTGCTGCGTTTTCTGCATGGTTTCTTCCAGCTTTTGTTCACAGCTCATCATCCTCCCTTGGCTGTTGATAGCCCTGTGGAAATGAGCCTGAACTAAAGCAGGGGTCCCGGGACTTCCCATGGCACACTTCTCCAAGCTTTCCTGCCACCTTCTCTTCTCCAGCCTTTCTATAGTGTTGTCCCTTTTAATCTAGGCACATTTGTGATCAGATGCGATCCCAACATTAGATTAGATCAAGATCATCATTTGGCCCCGACAAGGAGCTGACTTTAGCCAGGACTGGTTGGAACAGTTCAAGACAAAGTAATTTTGAACTGCAGAAGAACTGGGAAGGGAAGCAGTGAAATAAGAACAAACAGTGGGAGAAGCACACAGAGAAATGAAAGAATGAATGAGCAACAAGGAGGAAGGAAAAAACGAGGAAAATATGAAAAAATAAAGGAGGAAAGAAAAACTAGGGAGAGGTGTGCAGAGATTCAGAAAGTCCGGTTATATTCAGAAAAAAAAAAGAAAACCCCTCACATCAGCTAACACAACCAAAGGAAAAGTTGCAAGTTGTCTTGGATGGTGTTTTGGCTAAAACCTTCCCAAGCTATTATTTTTTTTGTTTTCTTGAAAAGTATACACATTAGTCCAAGCCCTCAGAAGGGCAGCGAAAGCCACAGAATCCCCAGCCATCGCCAAGCATCATCTTTTCCTCAAAATACTGTCCTGTGCTGTTATTTATTTGACCAAAATGTTGGGAACATTTAAACCAGAGGGAACCACACGCTAGAGAAAATGCTTATTAAAAACAGCCTCAAATTATACGTATAGTTTGATACTGTGTTTTTAAAGCTACGTAACAATAATTCAACTCTTTCAGTAGAATCAGGTTATGCTGCTTGGCAAAACACTCTGGACAAAGGCAATGTTTCCATAGGGGAGATTTTCTGATCTTGTTCTTCTCAGACACTAACAGCACACCATATGCTTTCTTTGGATCACCCTACACCTTACTTACACCAGAATACAGCAAGAAGCACCACATCCCATCCACACACCTGCAAGAAAATAAGGAAACTTATGCCAAGGAGGGATGGGTTTTACTCCCCAAGCAATAGTTTATGCCTCCTCATTGACTGCTTGAAGAGGGCTATCCCCATGGGCTTATTTGAAAGGCTTTGCTTTCAAAATATGGGTGCAAAAAACAGCAGCCACGATGTTCTTCCTGGAAATGAGGGCAGAAATTTATGCTGTCACTTCCTTTCCAACACTGCAGACAGAAATAACCTAGAAACTCCTGTTTTATTACCATGAAATGAGAGTTCAAGGGAGGAGGTGTATCAAGGCAAGTACATCTGTAGCTGCTGGATCAACATATACCCAGCAAGAGAAAAAATGTTCATTGGTAAGCCTAAAATTTGAGGGAACCCAACTGCATTGCCCTGCTCCACAGGTTTTATGCAAGCAACTTATTATCATATCCATAACTGTATTAAGAGCATAACTGCTGATTAAAATAACCCAGAGAATTAGGTACTTACATAGTTCGATAAACTTGGACCTTAACTTCTTGGTGGCAACATCTCCATTTTGTAAAATAGGGATATAATCACAACTCTTGCCTCATAAAAAAACCACAACACATTACTTATTCCCCTCTGCCTGGAGGGAGGACCCGGGAGCCACCAAACCCACTGTTGAGCTATGCCAACCAACAGACAAGATTTCTGGTCATGGGCAAACTTCTGTGGAACATTGGAGGTGGACAGTGCCCAGCCTTAGAAACCACACAACAGACAGTGTGAGAGCAACAGTAACACAGACTCCCAGTGCCTACTACATCATGTTCAAACATATTGAAATCAGCTGTCAGATATGAAAGGGGGTTGAGAGCATTGGCATGCAGAGTATGCTCTCCAAGTCTCTACCAAGCTAAAGTTCTGCAGGGAAATCTTGATTTATGTATCCATATAGTGCTGAATCGGCCTCGTCACCCAGAGATTAAGGGAATCTTGAAATAATTGCAAGCTTCTTATATGACCGGGGATTTTTTCTTTTACCCCCCCCCCCCCCCCCCCCCCAAAAAAAAAAAAAAAAGGTTTTGGAAGCTTCTGCTTCCACAGGATCTGCAGACCCTTCCAACAGCAGGCTTTTGATTCCCAAAGTCTTAAAAGGATGTCCAGAATAAAAGGACATCAAGGTCTTTGGGTGAATGAATACAGGATAGCAAGCCATATGTAAGCAAAGTGTTTAGGGGTTTCTACTGTCACCCTAACTCCTAACGTGCTTTGGAAGACCTGGTGGAGCTTCAGTTATGATGGGCAATTTGACAACAATCTGAAATATGCCATACCCAAAATAAAACCTGTGACACAACCAATGGTCTAGGCAGCAAATACAATGTTTGCCCACGTGTTATGAATTTGCACATATGGAGTAGCATAAAATAAGATTTTGAAATACTTTAGCATTTAACTTTATTACCTCACTCAGTGCCCTGTTAACTAGGCCTAATTTTAATCAGCCAGCTGTCCTAATTTAGCAGAATTGTCTTCCAGGAGATGGTGGGAACTACATGTCACAACCACATTACATTTCTTCAAGGAGCAGCATTCCTGGAGTGCTTGTCATTCTAAATGGCTTTGTTTCAGAAACAACCGGTAGTATAATTTTATCCAGCCCCAACGACACAGTCTTGAGATCCACTTCACCATATTTCTCACGACAACAGGATTCTCAGGGATCCCAGTTTCTAAGCAGTTCGTTTCAGCAAGATCACCATGACTCTGCTCCCATCTTGCAGACAGGTCAAGAGAAAGCCATCCTGAAGGCAGCTCTTGGGCCAAAAATACTTGATGTTTCCATATTGGGACAGTTCATCAAAAGATCTCTAACTTCCCTTAACTCTAAATGGCAAAGTTTTCAAGTAGCTCTTTTCTCCCCCCCTCCCCTTTAAGACAACCTGTTTCTTTTTAATTAAAAAAAGCCAGTGCCCTCCTGAGAGATAAACAAAAGGGAGGAGGAATCACAGCCAAGTGAACAGGATCCACTCTCTGATATGCAGTTTGTGCATGGTTAATGGATGTTGGGCATTAATATTTCTTACCCTTTTGTCTGTGTTCACTGTAATAGAAACCCCTGTCTAGACTGAGTGGCTACTACAAGTAATCCCAGTAATATCCAGTAAAATCACTCTGAAATGCGATAGCTATAGTTATCAAGGAGCACCAGGATTAACTTGATTGATTGAACAATGGACTTCTGGTTTTTAACATGATCTATATGTGTCCCCCGAAAATCAAAAAATATACATACAGTTGTAAACCCTTCAATGCAGGGCAACTTATCATAGTCTGTAAGTGCACTGACACACCCTAAAAGGAGAGAGATTAGTGCTGCTCCAAAATGAAAGGATAAATGGCAATGGCCATAAAGAAATACTTTCACTTAACCAGCTTCTGCAAGGGCAGGACATATCAACTCCTCTACTGGCAGCCAGCAAACAAGCAATACATACTTGGACCAATCTTTCCTTAAAAGTCCTCTCCTGAAAATACATCACAAATTAAGATTTTTGCATAAGTCCAACCAAGAGAGCCATCTTCTCTTCCTAAAGCAGCCTCTGCAGTATCTCAGTAAATAAGCATTTCATTGAACAAGGACAGCTAGGTTTTACCAAGAGGTCTGAGATTACATTGAATGCACTTGCTGAATTTAAAGGAGTAGGAAAACTTCTAGGCCCAGGTGCAGAGCATCATCCACTTCCATTACGAGCACATGATGACTTTCTTGCTGACCTGGCTCTGCAAGCATGCATCTGATACCTTTGCTTTGAGCTGGAATAATCTGTGGTGTGCATGGCTGATCTTTTGGAAGACTGATTCCCATCAGTAAATAATTAATTAGTCTGAGGTATAAGACCTGGAACCAGAACTCCTGCATTCACTTCCAGCTCTGCTTCTAGTCCTCTTTATGAGCTCGGTCAAACCTGAGTTCTTTGTATGGGCTGGTATGAGTTTGGAAGTGAGAAAAATACTTCTACTCAGCACAATGGAGCTAACATTCAATAACTACACACATGGTTAGGTAGAAGATGAACTACTTTTCAAACTAGGAAAGTAGCAAGTTTTAGAAAGGTTACTTGATAAATCAGTTTCATCTAAGGAATCGCCACCTAAAGAGCTGAACTTTATCTCTAGAATTCATAATCAATTCCCACTCAATTGAAAGGGTACTATCTTGACTCTACAGCAGCACCCAGCTACAAGAAATGTGACAAAAAATAAATATATGGTTACTAAGATTTTTAGTACAGTGACATTGTCTTTAGGAACTGCTTTTGGAATTACCTGGCAGGGATGTGGGGTTTTTGTTTATCTATGGCATACTAACAAACAACACAATTGCAAAAGAATGAAAAACTACTAACCTTAACAAATTCTTCTGATGTTCAGGTTATTTCTGCCACAATTGCGCAATGACATAAAATAGCCAGCTACTGAATTTTCAAGCTCTGTCTCACACTGCAGCAAAGAGGCAAGTTTCCTTCCCATGCATCTCTACCTTCCCTTTTATAACACACCTGTGAATCACATTTCCTTTGGTTCCTGCATTAAAATGGCAGAACAGGTGGTTCAGTTTTGTTTGAAAAAACAATTAAAAGAGCTCTCACTATATTGTTAATTGTTAAGTAGCTCACACTTACTCACCTGGGACTCGTCTGCTGCAACAAGGCTGCTTGTTCCCTTTGTTTCTGTAAGTAATCCAATTTGAGCAGGGCAGAGCAGGAAAGGGAACTCCACAGAAAATCCCTCATTCTTTTTTTTTTTTCTTTTTTTTTTTTTTTTTCTTTTTTCTGGTGGAAACATTTTTATTTCTGGAAGCTGGGGCTGTACCCACTGCCCAGCTTTCCTCAAATGCTGACCAAATTCAACATTTAAAATGAGCAAGAGGTGAACAATTTAAATCACTTCCACTCCACCAGCTGCTATGAAGCTGTGACAATTTCTTAGGTGAAGACATGGTCCATGTCTAGCAAAACGTGGTTAAAGAGCTCGCTGTGCTGACCTGACACTGAACCTTTCGCTAAGCCGTTCTCAGCGCAGGAAAATATTTATTTTATTACAGCCCTGCAGAACTCATCCCAGTCCAGGCACTCAGATTAAGACCAAATGTGTTGAGCTTGCATTAGGTGAAGTTATGAGCGATCTGTATTTGGGACCTTATCTAACTTCTTTTGTAGATGCTAGTGATGCTGAAATGGCACAAAATAAAAGAATTGCAATAATAATTGTGCTCATGGCATCTTGCAGGTTCTGCTGGGGACTTCGTAAAGGGGATAGCCCTATCCTGTGTCAAATACTGTTTTCAAAGGATTATGTAACACAAGTCTCCCTGAATCCTAAGAAATTCCTTTTACAAGGAAATTCATGAGGCTCTCCTGGCTGGCTGAGCAACGTCAAGCCTTCGAGGTTTGGCTTACGTCAGTTCCTTGCACATCACAGGGCCTGCAGACATCTCTAGGCCTTGCTCAGTAACAGCACTAACCAGCCCAACAGCAAGAGGGAGGTGGAGGAGGGAACGTCTCCCCAGCCAAAACCGGAAAGATGTCAAGCTGTGGAGAGTTCACAGTGGACATGCGTCTCTGGGCATAACCCAGATCCGATCTTGGGAATCCTGAAATGTGATAGAAGGGACCATCTGACCTGTACTGAGACCTAAGTCTGAGATGTACAGCAAGACACCAATGAAACACACTCTTACGTTTCTGATTTTCACTGCATTAGTAGCTATTTCAATAGCAGTGAAAGAACTGAAATCTCCTGGGGTTAGACATTGATGAAACCGTTAAAGAGTTTTCTCACCAAAATTTCTGAGTAATCCATGTTCTCATGGTAACAGCAAAATCCCTGTTAAAATATAGTTGCAAATATCCTGTTTCTTTTTATTGCTGAGCTGATATATCAGACCTGGGATATGAGATATATGATATTTCCATTACAACCATAATGTCTCCTTGGGACCTATATGGTGTCACTGTGTATTACCAGACTTCAAGAGTGATCCTGAATACAAGGATTTTATTTACTAAAATATCACGTATACCAGTTCCCGATCCATCCATTGTAATAGAAAGAAAATGAAAACTAATGAAAAATAAAAGCTAATTCCAATATTTTAAAGCCCAAATGTAAATTTCAAACTTAGAAAGTGTGGTAGGGAAAAACAGAGGAAAAAAGTGTGAAATCAAAAGTTCTTTTATCTGAACGTGATCACAAGAGAAATGCCAAATGAATAGCACGAGGTTTTATTAGTGTCTCTGGGCTTGTTTCTGTGACTGTGTGAAAGAAACTTTTATAAAGGAGGCTTTATTTGAAGACGCCCTCCAGTTCTCATACAATTTTCCGAAAGCGTAACGATATATCACTAATACAGAAACTGAGATCTGCCACAGTATTATCTATCCCATCTATTTGGAAGTAGCTTGAGACGCAAGGAAGGGTGGTGAGATGCAGATGTTATCAATTAGCCAAAGAAGTTAACAAAACAACTTCAAACCGCAACAGTTGTTCCAGCTGAGAAGTCTGAAGTTTGAAGTGGGTATTTAGCTGTTGCTGTGTGCTCACTTCTTTTGTATGCGCTGATAGGAAGCCAGTCAGACCACAGCTGTGAAATCCCAGCTTTGGGAACCAGATCCTCCCCATCAAATCCAAGGGGCAGGAGGCAAGACTTGCATTGCAAGGGATGCCCGGTCCTGAGGCATAAATCACAGCTAAAACGCAACAGGTCTTGTAAAACAGTTATTGATAAACGAAGTGAGTGATAAAGAAAAGTAAACCCACTTCTGTCAGTGGCAAAACCAGCAGTGATACAAAGGTTATGTGAATTGCCATTAAAAGAATTCTCCTGAATCATGACAAATAAGGCAAATGTGTGGGAAAGAATGATCAAGTCTAGAAATACAGAGGAAATTTGCTTGTTCTATGCCCTGAAATGCCACCACCTGACTGAGGTATGTAGGGTTTTGCAAACACTTCTTCAACTTTAGACTATGCTGAATCCTCAGCACCATCCATTGACCGCTAGCTAGAGCTGCCAAACTATGGCAGAAGGAAAATCAGGCATTTGTATTTGCTACTGACAAAAAATAGCAGATGGCCAGAGCACAGGAGAGACTAAAGTCCTTCCTTCCCCGCCGCAGCTGCTGGACTCCCGGCCTCTGGCTCTCCATGGCTTATTTAGTGCAGCCTCTGACCATCCTAGCAGGCCCATTACATCCAACTAAACCTGGTACTGAAAGCCAGCCTACACACGCACCCGGGGGGGCTAACGCGGTTGTGCTTTCAGCCACCGAAGGCACTGCAGGTTCAAGAGCAGCCTGAGGATACTGCAGGGTATAAGGGCAGTGCCCAAAGCCTGTGGGTACAAGCAGAGCCCGTGGTGCTTTCTGTGGAGCCTACGTGAGCCGAGCAGAAGCTGCTTATCACCTCTGTGAGTAAAACTCATCCAGACTGCACATTCTGACCTGCTTCTGCAGAAGTCAAAGCAGAGTCTAGGCAACAAGTAAGCTCAAGATAAATACAGCTTGCCTGCAAAGGCATGACGTCTTGATTGTGACAAGGCTCCTGGTGATGTCCGTGCCCCAAAATCTTGGGTGGGAGACAGAACCATACCACAGTGTTCAGCCAAGAAGGCTCTTTGGCGACAAGCCCACGATGCAGAGCAAACCAAGGAGAGATTGTGGAAGCTTTAGGAGACCAGAACAACCAAGGATAGCTGAGTAATTATATTTATCGCAGTTAATTAAAAAATCAGTGTGATTCAGAAGAGTGCAGCCAGAGGCTTATAAGCTAAAACATGGTGTGCAGGGTGTGTGTTGGCATGGTTTAAAAGAAATAACAGCAAGAAATACTACATTCTTTGATGCTGAAGTGACAAGAGAGAAACAATAAAAAGTTGCTGTACCTGCAGTTTGTCAGTGAGCTCCACAGTATGCCAAGAGCAAATGGGAGTAAAAGAATTTATTTCATTGCCTTGGAGCAAAGAGCCGTCCCTTGTCTACCATGAGTCCTGCATGACATGGCCACTAGCCCAGAGCTGCTGCGATCCGTGGTGTATCATTTGGATTGCATCTGCTGTAGTCTTGTCTAAGGTAAAACACTAACTTCATTGAGTTCATCGGCAAGTGGCTGCACCAGCACACAAGCAGTTGAACAAGGTCTGAGTCATGCAGCCGTGGCACCTGGTGCACCAGTCCTTGCATAAAATAGGACTGAGAGAGGCCTCCTGGGTCGCCGAGCCTTGTCTCCTGCTATCACAGGCACCATGTCAGATAATCCCCTTCATAAACACAGCAGCAGCTGTGGGAGAAAAGCCTGGAATGGCTAAGGATGCTGAATGTGAGGTGTTACAGGGTTCTGAGTCAGGGGGATTTGGAGTATGCAAAGAATGCAGCTTTGCGCTGTTTAGAAGAGCAACATAATATTTTATTAATGAAGCTGGAAAGTCATATATCCAGGGAAACACTCAAGACCTTAATTACGCCAGAGAGGCATCACGGTAATTCAGTACTTGCTTTCTACTTCTGGCCTTGAGATCAGAGAATTATTTTCTTCTGTTTCAACATTTGGTTGAGCACAACATGCCAGCAGGAGAGAAAAAAAAAATCACACTGGTTTCCACTCCTGCAAGTACTGTGTCTGTTTTAAATCATGAGAGAAGGAGACTTCTAATGAGGCTGATTCATATAATGATGTATTTTACAAGCTATTCTCAGCAGATTCACTGCAATATGTCATTCTTTATGTACCATGAGAGATATATGAGCACACAAGCTTACGAAGGGTGGGGAAGTCTCTGAATAACTGACCAGTTTTGCACCTCGTGCTGGAGAAGGAGAAAAAGAATTGGAAGTTCACATATAGACTATTGCTTCCAAACCCTGCAGACCTCAGGTCAGCTGTGAACTCCACTCCAATAAATATGAACATTACAAGACTTGTGTCTTAAAACTTATTTCCAAGGAAGTGTCTCATTTTATTGCAACACGAATAAGAGACTCTAAGGTAGTATTTACTTTGTTTTACATTTCATAAAAAAAGAAGACTGTAATTTCATGGAGGCTCTAACAGAAATTCCTCTTTCCATCCAAGCGGAAGAAATCACGTTCAGGACCTTTCCCTGAGGGCTCAAGGAAAGCACATTAACATGGCAACTCCCACTTCGCTTTATTTGTGAGTTTCTCTTGCAGGAGGATGAGGCTGGAATTGAGAGAAGCTATAACTGGACTAACTGGCCAAAGCCTGTGACATTAAAGGGTAGGCAAGGATGCTGAGAGGATAATCCCAAAGATGCAGCTCTCCAGCTGATGAAAATCAGAAGAGCCAGATAATCACTGAGAGAAATTCCCACCTAGAAAGAAGGTAATTGCAAGGGCTTTAAGTAAAAGGGTGCAGTAGTTACTCCTGTTCTGCCTGTCACTCCTGTCACTGCTGACTTTCCCAGCACTGTCTTTTAAGATGCTGGAGGAGGGGCCGAGGCCCTTTTAATGAAGTGAAAGGATGAGCGGGAGGCCTGTCCAGAACAGCAGTGGAAAGAGAAAAGACATACGCAGAGAGCCCCGTGCATGGGGAAACCAGAGCTGCAGCCTGTTCCAGACGCAGGAGCTGCTGAAGCACAGATGTCTTCAGGAAATCTCCACGCTGCGCCCCAAAGAGTTTTGGCCAGGTGGGAGAGTGAGTCACTTCCGAGGCCGCGCCAGCGCCCGGCTCTGCCGCACGCCAGCCAGGACGGCCGGGCAGCGCCTGGCCCCCGGGACCGCTCGCCGAAGGACGGTGCAGGCGTCTGACTGGTGAGTCCCACCTGGCCTGGGCTTTTCAAGCCGCGTATCCCAATGGCACGGTCGCAGGTCTTTTCTGTGCGTCTCCTTGCAAGCCCCATGCCTGCTGCGTCGAAGGGGCCCTGCTTTAGCCTTTTTCTCACCGCCGATGTAGCAACCTGATTTCTGGCAAGGGGAGCTGGCTGCCGTTCCCTCGCTGGGCTGCCAATATACCTCCTCTTTCTGGCCCAAGGGGCCACCAGAGAATGATACGGGCTGTTGCCAACTCCGTCTGCCTGGGAACAAGGGACCCGGCTTAGAGCCCAAGCCCAGATCTTAGCGGTTCCCTGCTGCTAGCCCGCAGACCAGCCCTTCTGGATTTCTTAAAGGCAGGCTGCCCTTACTTACTAATTTTCTTAATTTTTTGTGGCCTCGACGGTGACTTAGTCGTAACACCAGGGTCAGCCACCAGCTGCTGCCTATTCCCACGGTATAACCTGCCCACTTCACTGTCTTTCTTTAAATGTAATACGTGGTGCATTTGTGTCTGGTACTTTCTCTTGTTTCTACAATTGAAATTTTATCCGTTCATGGAGTGCCCGAAATTCTGCAGAGACACTTGGCCTGAATACTCATTTCATTGTTGAAAGCCAATACTGCTTTAACAGATGCAGTAAAATTGTGAGAATCTAAAGTTCACTTTTCTGCTTTAACTACCACAGATGAAAGAAGTCTACTCCGCACAGCTGAATGCCTCTCTTGCTTGCTGGCACATTAGCTTTAAAGGTGTTCTGGTAGTTTTCAGTCCTCTGTGTTGCCTAAGTACTTTTGTCCAGATCCTCAGCTGGAGTAGATGGATGCAGCTATGCTGCAGTCAGCAGAGCTATGCTGATTTATACCACCAGGCATACTTTTTTTTATACGTAGATATCCTTAGAAAGTAATCACCAGGCTCCCTCAAGCTGATTCCACATGACTTGCAACTGCAGTTTCAAAAGCAGTGCTGTTCCTGAAGCTTCGGCTCCCCTCGCAGCATGTTCCCACACTGCGTAGGCATCTGTCCAGGGTACAAAGGAATCCAGACCAACACCGGTGGCAAACTCCCAGCCTCCACTCAAAGTATCATTCATCCTTAGACATGCTGGATGGTATAATTATTGTATTGCCTTGCACAATTTCAAACAACATTTCATAATGACACAGAAATCTCCAGACCAAGCTGTCAAATTATTTTCATTGCAATAATTTTAAAAATACAAAACCTGTCATTTCTTCACCTCTGGGAAACAAAAACAGAACAAGCCAAAGCATTAGCAGTGCACACTCTATCTAAACCCGATGTCTTTAGATTCTCTTTCAATATCATTTCTGCCCTGTGAGTTAGACCAGTGCAGACCAGTTCCCTTCTGCGTTTGCAGCAGCTGAACACCCTGTGGAGAAGCTAGGCTCTGTTTAGTGTACAGAACTCACAGTCCTGAGTTACGTGGCTATCTCCATTGAGCAACACAGTTCCTCTGTTCTCTGCCGACCTTGCAGGTTTGTCACCATTTGAAAACAATTATTTTCCTCTGACTTGGCATTTTTGGCTGCTACCCAACTGCTTGCGGGCACTTTGGGATTTATAGTTAGAGCCCCTCAAAGGAATAGTTATCTTGAAAGTTGAAACTATTTCCAAAAGGCTAAAATGTATCTTTCAGCTGAGCGTGGTTTTCCCTGCTAGAATTGCTTCATATGGATCTAGCCAATTCATTCGCCTGCAATGAAGTGGTTGCAGGAATACCTAAGGACTGGGGCAGAGAGAAGAGGCTGATTGTCTCTTACCTCCAGGGACTTTAAGATAGCTGTACAATTTACTTCCCTTTTGAGATGCTTTACATAGTGAACAAATGTGAATCAGATCTTCTGATCAGAATAACTTCTTATGAAGAAATAATGTAGAATAAAGTAATTTGGCTATTAAGCAAAGCTAATAAAGATTTTTAACATTCATGAGAGAAGGACAGAGGAAGATCCAAGGATTATGGCCAGATCCAGCTCCCACTGAAGTGTTTAGTACCCAAAGGGGGAGTCCTTACACACCTAAACGCAAAGATCCTGACCCTGGCAGTCTGTCTTCCACCATGCACCATGAGGCTGCATCGCCCATGGGGAACACTGGGAATGGGAGCTTAGCATAAAATTACATCAGCTGTACTGGCCCTCCAGACTGTAAGTCGGGATCTTGACATCCTTGTATGCTGTATAGTGATGAAAATGATTGTGTGTACTCCAAACGGGCATCTGGATCTCAACTTTCCTGGCTAGTGTTTAGCTGTAGGGAAGCCCAAGCAAGCCCCTAACTTCGAAAAGGGGGAACTGTGTGTGTAGCAGAAGTGAGATTCCAGACTTGGAATTGGCACCATTTCCCTAGCTGAAACTTTCCAGGTCTTGGTTTCAAAGGTGACTATCTGATAGAGAAAAATAGAAATAAAACAAATGATGTCAGTGTGTTTACCTTGCAGTTAGCTCTTATTCATTGTAGTCAAGACATCTTTGAAAAACTCCTCACAAACACACTAGCAACAACAACAACAATAATTAAAAAAAAAAAAAACACCCAACATGTTTTTGGTGTAAAGAACTTCTCTTATTTCCTGGGGTAAGACCTCTAGCACCTCCTGCTGCTCTCGCTTTTTATAACTGTGGACGGAAATATGTTAAACTAGATTTGGAATTTGTGCTTTGATCCCTAGCTATGTCATACAAGGGCACATGCCAAGTAGAACTTTCTACAGTCTTTTTAGCAAACATCCTTCTGCAGATCACATAAAGATCTGGACCTCAGTCTGGCACATTTCAGACTTGCTGATTTGTGTAGTTAAAATAAAAAAGGAGCAATGCCACTAGCAGCACTTTTGGAAACGTTTGATACCCTAGCCTTGTCACGTAGCTTGTTCATGGTGCAGTCACAGTGCAGTGGCCTTGGTCATGAGTCCATGTAATGCTCCAACTCACGTTTCTGCCCCCTGTTATGACCCACTCATTCAATGGGACACAGATATTTTAGTCATCTTCCAAGCCTGGTTTCTGCAGTTGCAATATCTTCCTGAAGTGTAGGCTTTCACCTGCTCATTAGTAAAACACGCAAATTACTGTGGTAAAAAGGAGTGATTCCATGCACGTTTACACTGCCAGCAAAATGTCAGGAATTTTTGACAATGACCATAGCACAAGTCGACTGAACTGAATGGTCAGGGTGACTTGTGTCATTGGTGAGGGTCATGCCTGGTCTGGAATGGCAACACCACTTGACCAAAGGAAGTAACAGAAAACCTACACAAGCTCATGCACAGACAAAGAATTGGGTATGTACAGAATTATTTCCAACATAAATAAATTAAAATAGTATCCACATCGGGTCTAAAAAGGATTTTCAAGGCTCTGCCATTGCATGAGTCTATTAATTTGCCATTAAATGAGCTTTTTCTATTTCCATTCACAATAATATAATATCCTTGTAGCTATTACAGCAAAAGTAAGATATCAAGCTCACCTTTAAATAGGTATTTAACAGTCTGTATTACATTATAACAGGTGGACATGAGGAAGAAAGCCAGCACTACTGGACAATAAGCTTCGTGCTGCTTGACAGCTGTCCATGGACTGTGATCTGAGAAAATACTCACTTAGGAAAATCGATCCGAGACAGGACATGGACATGACATAAGTTGACACCTCTGCCTTCTGCAGAGCACTCAGACTTACACGAGCAGATACATCAAATGGAACTGAGCCTGCCTGTTTTACAAAAAAACATCCTATACCAATGCTAGGTTTGGCCATACTTCATCCTCGCCAATAATTCCTGGCATTCCCTTTGACTATTTCTCAGCACATCAATGCCTGAATGATCTCACTGGAAAGCTCTTCTCACAGGATGCGCTGTCGTGCCAGGACTCTGCTTCTGCTTATGCCAGTGCTACCTGCATGCACTGATCCATTGGGAGTGTCTGCAGTTCCTTCGGATTCCTTTCCCGTCTGAGAGAACGTCATTAAAAACTGTTAGCAAATTCTGTTTATAAGTGGTTAAATCTATTTCCTTATAGAAAAGTGAAACCACAAGCAGGATAAGAGAGTTGGGAGAAAATTCCTAACACCTGGAGTCCACCACACTTTAGAATAAAATACGATAAATTTGCTTAGTGAGTGACAGCAGCACTTGGTAGGAATGCAATTGTGAAGCACGCCATTTATCAAAGCTGTGCTTTGCCTCACAGCTTTATCGGCAGATTTCTTTGCAGAGCTCAACTATATCACCATCCAAAAAGCTCACATAAAAATGCAAAGTTAGGTCTTACCTGCCTTCACCCGCCATGCAGTCCCTCGACTCGCACTGGATTCCCGACACCCTCACCACACAGACAAGAGCTCCGTTCAGCACAAGTTTTAGGTGATATTCAGATTGCTTTCGACACTCAGAGTGCTTAATTCTTCAGGCTGTCTGGAATATATTGGCATCAATGGTGAATAATCCCTCCCAAGTCATCACATCAGGCCTGTTTTAGTAAATCTTTCCACTTATTAAGAACAAATTTCAACCGCACAAATATGCTTATTTTTGTAAGGAGTCCTTTAAAAATAGTTCGTAAATTTATGAGCCAGCATGCACTGCAAAAATACAATAAAAAAGAAAAAAAGTCAGTGACACATTTTAGCCCAGTTTAAACTGTCAACCGATTCCTCCCATCTTGTACAAAGCAAACAAGAGGTTTTGCATAAAAGCAGTCAGCAAAGTCCTGCTGAGGTTAAGATGTTCTTTCTGAAGCACTGGGCAACACTTCATCTGCTTTATTAGCCCGTGGCTGAGTTGGCATCCACATTCCTGAACAGGCAGACAGGATTTAGAGAGGAACATGTGCAGACCCAGTGACTCCACACCTCCGGAGGAGGGGAAGGGGGTCTCCCCTGGACCCAGCTGAATGCGCAAGCCTCCTGCATGAGCTCCCTGTGCCCTCGTTACTCACACCCACGCTCAGGAGAAGCCAGCCTGACTCAAAGCAGCAGCAGTTACAAAATGGAGTCCCTGAAACCCTGGTGTATCCTCTGCTATAGGTTAGGCAAGTTCACACCTGAAACGTTGCCAGATGCCAAAGGGTTTTTTGGGAGAAAGGAGTCAGGGGACCAGTTGCTTGGAGCAACCTGCAGGCTGTTCATGGCAGCCCCGGGGAGCAGGGCTTGTGGCTGCACTCTGTATGCCCAGGTGTTAGCCGAGCAGTGGGGCCAGAATATTACAATATTATCTAGGAGATGTCAGCAACACTCAGGAGAGTTACTGTAAAATCTTAGTGACTTGGAGCTTTACATAACTGAACGCCAGATGTCCTTCAGAAGCATGCTTACCACTTCCCTCAGGCCAACGTACTGGTGCAAACACACCAGCCACTGCCCGGCGAGGGGACCTTGCCCTCTCTTCACACCACTTTTGTGACAGGGTAGCGCCCTTTGACTTCTGCTGAGATCTACCCTCACTCAGGGGTGTACAAGAAGAGGTGCAGGTCCAAACCCAGGTATTATCGTACTCTGCCCCAGAGTATGGTCTGTGGAAATTGCAGCGGTTTGGTCAGTGTGTTCTTAGATCGATGATCCTTTAAAGAAACAGACTGCCAATGGATGGAGAGTTCATTAGTATTGCAGGAGTGTCTTTTACAGATGTTCCCCCAGGGCTGGCTTGAAGCTTCTGCTTGACAGGTGTATGTAACGTACCAAGATCCAGGGAGAAATCCTGCCTTGTCAATTCAACTGAAATGAGTCCATGAACAGAAATGGCAGAGTCGGCGGTTTCACATGTGGGTTAATTTACAGCATCTCTAAGTGTCTGCCATTTCAGTACTTGGAAATCCCGTCACATTCTTTGAGAATGTATGAATTACAAATTCCCACTAAAGGCCTCACACATACAGATGTTTCGAGAGTTACTAGTTGCTTATTTTTCCTTTTCTATGTAATGAAAAAGACAAAAGGAGTCACAGAACATTCCAGAGTAATCTATTGCCCGATAGCGGGAGTACTTCCCTATGCTGCTAAGAGTTGTATTTATCATTCAGGAAGGTATTCTTCTGCACATACAATATAACTAAATATAAAGCATTTTGGTCTGGTTTTTATTCAGGCAGATTTATGCCGTGAATAAAGCCCACATCTCAATGTACAGCCAATATTAGGCAAGTCAAAACAAAATCTGATTTTAATAATACGTAATTTGGGGTCTGAGAAGATTTTGCCTTTTTTTCCACCAAAATATATAAACACCAACTATACGCCTTACAGTATTCCCACTGACAGCAAGCATGATTACACTGCGTGAGGTGCAATCAAAGCAGAAAGATGGGTTTGTACAGCACAGACAAATGTACTGAGATATCCAGAGAAGATTATGGTATCTTGCTGCCACACTGGCCTCTAGGTTTAAAAATAGCAGTCCTGCTGCAGAGCACTGTAGATCTGCCTCTGATTTTCAACTGGAACCTTTTGATGGGAAGAAAAGCAGAACAGGTACCTCCCCTAAGCCAAAGATTGATCTGCAGGTTTCTCCAAGACTACCATCTCAAAGACCTATGGACTTGAGGAAAGGGTGGTTAATATTTTAATCAATTACTTGCTTTGAAAATATCTTCCACTACTCTAGACTACATCTTAACTATTCCCCAACTTTTCTATATTCACATAATCCTAGATGCTCTGGATTAATTAGGTACTAGCTACTATTTGAAAAGTTGGCTGCACACAAGCTTGTATGATACTATGGCTAGTCTGGAAACATTTTTTCTAGAAGTTTTGTGTTTGTTTGAAGAGCTACGGTCACCACACAGTAGGCACATCACAGTGTCCTTTTACTCTCCATGCCCTGCGCTCAGAAATACAGAAGAGTAAGCAGAGGGATATTGCGTTCTGCATCAGTGGTTGTCACAAGCCCCAGCAACATGCGTCAAGCTCAACACGTTTATTGTTGCTGCATGTGGTCTTGTGGTGTCGCAATATCGGGGATAGACCTGACACAATAAAGGCAATTTCTATTTCATTTCTGGAGGTACATTCCTCGGGCCGACTTCCTCTTGCCGGTCCCAGCCTCCACAAGGCTGTGATAAGGGAGCACAACTCACAGAAAATCTCCCTCGTGCTGAACTGTCTGACTTCGGGATCCATTTTTTGGTAACAGTTTCTCTTGCTGTGACTACATCAGTAAGCAGTGATAACAGCTCTGTTCTCTAGGGCCACATTAAGCTGCTTCAGGGCAGACTTTTTTATGTCCTCTTTCTCATGCCATTATGCACAGCCTTCATGTCCAAAAAAATCATCTGTCACTTCCAGTTCCTGCAGCATTATTCTGACAAAAATCAGTCACTAAGAAAGTCCTTGATGTCAGAGGTTTCATCAAAGCAAAGTAATAAATATTGCAGCAGTCAGCTTGTCTTCAGAGTCCTGGTGGTTTTGCCAGAAATCTCACTTACTCCTTCAACACTGTGTTGTCAAAAGAATTTCATTTGTTGGAGTTTCTCTTTCCTTCCACTGCTTCCCCCCCCCCCCCTTTCCTTTTCTTCTCTACCCAAGGAAATGAGGGGCAAATACAAGTGAGATACTGTACCATCTTTATCACTCCACCATCTGCAAATGGTTTCATTCTTCTGACAATTTCACATGCAACCTTATAAAAAGACCTGGCTGACTTATGCTGCTAACTTCAAAGATGTACAAAGCTATGTTGGACCAGTCTATGCTGGTGGGGCAGATAGTAAGAGGCTGTGTTAGATTTCTGTGAGAATCTACCTCTGTGTCAAATGGCTAATGGGTGAGAAAACATTTCTTCCAGTTGTAGAGCTCAATCCTTCTTCAAAATGAAGGTAGGGAACAAATTAGTGGCCAAGTGAGGCTAAGAAACCCTAGAAGTAAGGAACAAATCTCTGAATTTTCCCTTCCATTCTGCAGAGAAGGCCATGAAAGCTTTCGGCATCCCTGCAAATATTTCAATGGGATTTAATATTGTTCATTTCTCCTTTTAATAATTTCTCTGTGCCAGAAGTTTGGTGAACTCCTGGAAAGCAGGCTACCAAACTCAAGTCAACTGCATAGTGCCCATCTTTGCCCAAGCCGTCTTTTCCTTCAGATGATGCTGTGGATGGGCCAGACGTGAAGCAGCAATATCTGACCCTGCCTGTCCTTCCACAGCTCCATCCTGTTGATTCTAAATAGTTCTGCTGTGCACTCACCCCTCCCAGCTCCTGTTAAAAATCAGTAGGTTTTGGGGATGCTCAGGACCTTGCAGTCCTGTGCTCGGTCTGGCCTGCTTCCCTGGACTCCATGGTTCAACGCAAAACCTTTGTACCTGACAGAAGGACAAACAGAAATGAGTCTTTTTTGCCTCCTTGTTAAAGGCACCTTTCTGAATGTTCCAGTGGCTGTTTTCTTCACATGAGCATTTTTCTATTTTCTATCTGTTAGAGAAGGTCATGACATTGTATTTTGCCCTGTGGAAATTTTAAACAAAAATAAAGCTATTTTTGTATTCATTTCCAGATCCTCTGACTATCAAGGGAATGTACGTTAGCCCCTTTTCTTTCAAAATGACTTTTTAAAGAAAGCATGTTTTTCCCAACACTGAAGACATGGCTTTCTGTTCGCTTGAACACTCTTGTTCTTGTTTTAAGTAGTTCTGATGAAAATTACTTTGGTTCTCTTTTACTAGAGATCTTCCATGTAGCAAGGCAGAATATTGCCTTGAAATGAAGAAAAAAATCTCTGATTTTAATCTTTTTATAAAAAGTCTTACTTTTTTCTCTGTCTCATTACTCATATTTTAAAAAACAATTATCAAATAGAAGAGGAGAAAATCTTGAATATTGCTCTTTGGCTCTGTGCTCAAATTGAAGGTTTTTTAAATTCTCCTTCACTGTTCACAAGCCCAGAGGATTTCTTCTTTATTTTTTAAGCCTCTCTAGAAAGTGCAGCTTTTTCTCTGGGGACAAGTTCTAAAAGAAACAAATCAGAGATGAGGAATTTTAGTAGTCAGTTCACTCTCTGGCTCATTCCTTTGTCTCTCTCCTGTCAAGACACTTTGATTCTGCATCCCCCACATATCTCAGCCTTTCGAGGCATTTATAAATTATAGAAGTATTTATTATTGTGGGGAAAATATGATCATTCACTGAACTCATCATGAACTTTGCACTCATGCTCACTCCTTTTGTCCTGAGATTTTTTTTCATAGCAAGCAACCCCCTTGCTTAAAGTCTGCAGATTGACTTCTAAGGCTGAGATCTTAGCAGGTGATTCCAGGCTCATACTGGAGAAGCTGGAGCAAGAGCAAAATGCTAAAATGGCCACTGTATCCTATTCTTTTCTAAATTAAATTTGAAACTTTCCTCTAAGTTTGTCCAGTTTATCATATCGATACAGCAAGCACCATGTCAGTGTGTAAATCTCTGGAAAGAAACCTACCTATCACCCCACAGAGCTTTATGGAGAAAATGTTGTGAATTTTTCAGTTCCTAGTGTTGCTAAAATATATGTTTATGAGGACAGGATGTGAAAATCTTTTGAATGCAACTAAACTGTAAGTTTCACTTTGTCTGGTAAACAATAGAAGGATCAGCTGGTAGATATTTAACAGGAATTTTGTTACTCCTCCACTCTTCCAACACTATTAAACAGGACAGTTCAATGTAGAAGAGGATTTTGGATATCCAGGTGTAAAAGAGATTGATAATTCCTAATCTGTGGGATCTGGTCCACTGTTGATTGTGGAAATACATGAAAATGTCATGTGTCCTTTCATACTCTTCCCAGACGCTGAAAAGAGCAAACTTCTCCTCACTGTGTGCTGTTTTGTTGCAGCAAAGACACTTCTTGGATATGGACACTCTGGATTTGAATTCAAGACCCCAGAGAAGGCCACTTAATCCTCAGAAACACCTACAGTAGCCCCCTTAAAGACTCCTCACTTACCGTGTCTCGTGTGATATCTTCCACTAACGCTACCAGGGACCCATACTCTGCCTGATCACTAAATGATCTGTTCTCCACAAGGCCAGAAAATGAATGCATTTAATAAGGATTAACCCCTGCTGGCACTAGGGAGCAATAAATATCATAGCGCCAGCATTCGTAACGCTATAGTTATCATTGTGTCAGCATTTCTGTTATAAACCAGGGTTTGGGGTGGATTAGAACTCAGCCATAAAATTTTCTCCAGGCTGAAACTTGGCATAAAGAAGAAATATCAGTCTATGATTGTTTTTTTTATTTTTTTTTTTAAGCTTTTAAAAAAAATCTCTTCAGTCTATTTTAAGTTGTAAAAGGGAAGAATATGAGACTCTTCCCAAATTCTTCAAATCGGCATCCAGGCCTCTGGGAAGGAAGAAAGACTCTGGCTGTGGCTGCATTTAGGGGTGAGTTTTCATTGGGGTATCAGAAGTTCAGGGATTAAAGACAGTTTTTGGTATTTCTTGAAAGCCAGAAGCTTTGTCATATTATATGTAAGAGCTCAATTCTTTAGCAATGGGGCTTTAAAAATATTTCTTGGTCCCCTTTTTATTCAGAAAAGTGGATAATTTTAAACCACCAGGACCTCCAAACCACTCTCAGTACCTTGACCAAGCTGCAGGTAAATAGTCCCACTACACCCCCTCTTTGTGCCAGGCTGCGGGGCCACAGGGGACAGACTGGGGTAACTGAAATCGGCTTTGTTTGAGGTGTTATTCTGAGCTCAGACTTGAGGTTTTTAGGAGAATTAGTTCCCTCTCAGAAACCAGACGCATGACTGGGGGGACTGACATGACAGACAGACATCCTGACGTTGCCGGTGTTGGGAGGCACGGAGGAAGAGTAGGCACAGACCTTTGCTGTGGGATGTCAGGCGCAAGCCTGAGCCAGCTCGCAGCTGCGGACATTCATCCCCCTGCTCCTGACTTCTGCTGTACGAGAGCACCCGCGCGGGTTTCACTATTTCTGGAAGAGCTGCTGTTCGGAGAAAAGCGTGATTTACCCTACAGTGTACAAGCACACACTATCAAAAGGGTCACCACTGTTTTGTGTAGACCTCAAGAGGAGAACATGAATCAATTTGTTCCCCCAAAATAAGGTTTTCTTTTAGAAACAGGAGTGCTATTTTTTTTCTCGTGCAGTCGGAGGTATAATATGGAGTTCCAGTTTCCCTTAAGAGCTGAACTTCATCCTCCTACTAGGATGGTTTTATTTTAGTTACCAAATATTTGAGGTTAAAGTGAATAGTTCATCTTTAATGGGATTATCTCTTTCAATGTTTGCTTTCATTACAGTTCGAATTGCTCTGAGCATGAGAATCTAACCTCACCAAAAGCATATTTTTGTAATTTGATACAAACTAAATTTAACCTTTGACTCTCATCTATAAAGACGTTACTTTTTTCCACCGAAAAGCAGAATGTTAGATTAAAGATCTGCCAGTTTCAATTTCCAGGTTGCTAACCTTCCTGTGATTGGGTCCTGAAATGGGGAAAGCTGTGTATTTAGTAAAGGTATTTAATATTAATAGTAACAGTCAAGACGGTCTTATACCTGCTACTTATAATAGCTAGATGGACGTTCTCTACTGACTTTTTAAATAGAGAATAATTTCCTTGACCTCCACTGTACAATACAGTAGAACTCTTTGGACGGAGATATTTAAAATAAAATCTTCCCTTTGAGACACTTTACCAGTTCAGCACAGTTCTTTTGTTAAACAAATAATTTTTATCCAAATGCTTTGGGATATTAAGCCTGTGCTTAGGAAAAACAGATTCATGTTCTCTCTCCTGAGGGCTGGCTTTATATGTGATACAGAAAGGGAAACAGATTCTCTGCATTATTCTATATTTTCCCCAGTAAATCATCAGGAAATTGGAGAGGAGGGGTTGCTTTTTAGAAAAAAACTATATTCTTGTTCTCTGCTGGAAAAATCCTTCTAAATACGTGGAGTTTTTCACTTCTGCTTTGATAAGATGAAGTGTTGAAACTTTCACTGAAAAAGCTTTTCAGATATTTGTCAGGAATTTAGGGTTTTTTAAAAAAGAAATTAAGTGTGAATGAAAAATTATGTCTCCAGTCCTGCAGAGGATAGATCAAAAGTGGATCGACAGTCAAAGCTCTGGTGAAGTCAATGATACTTCTTCCCTGCGTTTCTGCAGTAATGAAGTAAAGGGGGAAATGGCTCATTGCATACGTCAGGACGCGAAGGGGAATGTGGGCACATATATTTATTTATTTAACCCAGGAAAATTCACTATGAATTCTACAAAATCCTTCCATTGGATACATTTCCTATGACTCTATTTTTGTACAATTCATAGGAAAGCCTTTGTGTTCATATACTTACTCAGCCTCCATATGGAAGACTGATTTAGGTATAAAAATTATTCTCTGTTAAATCTGTCCGTTCTGTACGGGGAAGCAAGCAAGAAAAAAAAGAAACCCGCCTTATATTTCAGCTCTGCAGTCATCAGAGAAGAGTACTGCAACTAAAATTCAAATTTGAGTTTGAACACATACTGCGCTAATAAATGGTCAGCTTAGAAGCATTTCCTGTTTATACACTGTGTTAATAAGCATCCATCACCCGTGTCACATATACGGGATACCAAATTCAAATGTCAAACAAAATGTAAGAGGTCACACATTTTCCTTTGCTAACTAAAAGTGTAATTCATAAATATTATTGCTACCAAACTCTCCATCTACAGCACTTGTTTAGAAATATGCACATGTAATATAAATTGTGATTAAGTTAAATGGGTATATTATTTCCTGTTTTAAGGACGAACAGCAGCATGAATTATGTTTTACTCAATAGGCATTTCAATAAAAACCTATAGACTAACAAGCTGTTATCATACAGTTCAGCTGCACAGACTAACATGAGAAGGGTCTTATGATCCACCACTGATATTTAAGCTGTTTCTGTGTCTGTTATTCCTGCTGATGCGTAGAAAAAACATTTCCTTAGCTCAAAACCCCTTTCCATTTTTCGTTATAAAAATAAAGCGTATTTGATTGTAGAGGGTTTCTACATGCAGAATAAATACGATAAATGTAATCAGCTAACCTCAATCTTTTTATTTTTACTGACTTAAGAAATGTAGGACTTGAGGAAGTCTCTCTGTGAAAATAATCACCAACTCCCATATTTTGAAATTACTTATTTTAGTTTGTAGAAACCAAACACTCAAAGAACAAAATAAAACAAAGATTTTAGAAATGGTTTAAACAAGATTTTTGAATATGGGAAATGTACTTTCAGTGTCATGTAGTCATTAGATTTCATAGATTTTTTTGGCTAGCCCTCTGCTGTTTCTCTTTTTGTTTGATATTGTATTTCCAGTTAATTTGAAGCCTTTTAGGGCCCGATTCAGAATTCTCTGAGGTCATCTTAAAGATTTACAAAGCTATAAGTAGATTAGACTTGAACGAATTTGAAGTAAAAAACTGAAACTCTGATATTACAAGTAATAATGCTATACCGACAAAAATGTTCTCCCTTCAGGCCCAATTAAAGATCTTTCTCATAAACAAACACAAAGAAAACATTAAAATTGAATTAAAAATATACCATTCCCACCACTGTTATATAAAAACTGCCAGAGTTACTTAGCTTTCTGAGTGCAATTAAACAGTAGGCTCAACGGCACGTTTTGCTAAAGAAATATCTTAGATTGTATGTGAAGAGGGTTATTCCCACCGAGGAGCTGCACAGCCCAAGATAAGCAAGCCCAGTTACTGCTTGGCTTGAACAACCGCGTACAAAACGTGGTTGCAAATACTGTCAAATCAAAGGCTTTCAAGGCAAATAAGAATGCCACACATTCCCAAGTTATCTACTCTTTTTTTTTTTAAGCTTTGGTAGAAAAGAGATTTTACCAAGTCACTGGAGTCTGGTGTTCTTTTAAAAGCTTGTAAAATGGGAGTCTGAATATTTTGTTTTATTAGGAGGAACATAGTGCACAGCAAACGCAAAGAAGATTACTAAAAAGGAAGGGGTGCTAAGTCCTTTAAGATACTCAGAAATGAAAATAAGTTCCATATTCTGAAAATCGTAGGAAAACAGGCGTATAGGAGCACTGTACATGAATATAATTCAGACTGTTTTACAGTAGTGTAAAATCTTTGATGTGTCCCTATTTATGAAGTGAAGGAGATACCGAGGCAGATGCTATCAAAAAGGGAAAACGTCATTCTGTTTAAGTACTCCAGTAATGGAAAGAGAGTCCTATTCATTAAAATTCCAACACTAATAAATAACTAATTGTGTTAATCTTACTCTCCATGGTTTGGCCACTGAATTTCAGTAGTTAAAAACACAATACATTGAGTGAAGTTATTGTCATTGATATGTATTACTGAGTGATTTCCTTGAAAGCAGCCAACAAATACAAAAGAATTCCCAAATCTGTTTATAAATCCCTGTGTTGAGTTTGTTTTGCTGTGGGGTTATATTTCTTATTTTTCACAACCGCTTAGCTTTTTGGTATTCCTGAAAAATTCCCAGAAGGAATTCCCAAGAGGGGGTCTACTCTTCCACCTTACAACATGGGGGCCTTTATTGTCTTTCCATCTCCGGGGTGGAAAAAGCAACCCCGGGTGGTCCAGGGAGCAGCCTCTGGCAGTCAGCTCCAAAGGGAGAAGATGCTGGGCAGCAGCAGCAGCATCGAGGCTCTAGAGGTGATCTGGAGAAAAAGGTCTCCCATGGGAGCAACCGGGCCTTTCTGGATCCCAGGGGATCCCTGGAGCCTGTGAACCACAGCTCAGTCCATGAGGGAAGACAAAATGATGGAGGTGGGCAAAAGGAGGGCAGCAACTAGTGCCCTCTTGCCTGGATGATGTATGGGAAAGTCCACAGGGAAAACCTCCCCCATGATTTAATAGGGGAGGGGTGGGGGTGCGATCCAGCCCCAGGTTAGGAACCCCTGCACGTTCAAAGGAAAGCTTTTATGAGTAAAGACAATACCCTTACATGAGCGAAGATCAAACCCTTCCTAATCTTCTGTTGCAATAGACAAATGACTTAATAACTGTCTGCATATTCTCCACATAAGCTTTTTAAAAATAACTGAAAAAGTTAGTAGAATTGGTATCCCTAACCATTGAAAAACAGAGACTGGAGTAAGTAAGAACACATTTTCTTTCCTCTCCAAGAGGCCAAATCGTTGGGGTTTTTTCCCTTCCTCACACAAGCAGTACCATTTTCTTGGGAGAGATAAATTTTCCTGAAGACAAATAGAAATAATGCAACGGCATGTCTTTCTGTTCCAAAAGTGCCCTGTGCATGTTCCAGCTGATCCCAGTTAGCTGGTAGATCTACAAAATCTGTCCTTTTTCTCTATGCTTATTGCCAAAATCCCTATTCGTGCTCATATGAACTTTTTGTACAGTTAATGAAAGCTCTTCCTCTTCTGGACATTTTGTGAATGTGCACTGATATACAAGCAACCTTTACATAAAAATAATAATTTCTGCAAACTTTGTGAAAAAGTAACCAGTGTTGCCACCACAGATATTTACAGTACAGTCGTGTTTTAATGATGCTCATTTCCCCTCCTCCCCAAGATGTGTTTTAATTAAAATTAAAACACAGTAATTTTAATAAGTTGTAAAAGAGCTTTGTGCTGTTTTCATTTCATATCCACAATTGTTTAAAGCACCTCCTCCACTGGAGGAGGCAAAAGTGCTTAACTGCTAGGTTTTCATTTTCTTCGCATTCCCACCGATGAAATTTTACAATTAAAAGGAGATGTTACAACATCTAGCCACTGATACAGAAACATGAATTTTTTAAGGGCCTGAGGCAAGGATTTGGGAAGGCAACAATAACTCAGGCACTAGCAATGGGTTCAGGAAAAAAGACAGTTCACTTAAGAGGCAACCACCAATTAAGGCAAAGGTGATTTTTAACATGTACTTGTAATTTGCATTCCTTTGCCCAAAATTATGTTAAAAACTGTATTATCCACAGATATACCAGACACAATTGCCTCCAATACGATTGTTTTTTTGTACGGGTGTGACTAACAGAGATCTCTGTGTCATTAGCCATGTCCCCCGAAGAAGACAGTCAGTAACCCCTCAATAAAAAGCTCATTTGTGCACTAAAGACCCTGTGTGTGCTGAAAGGCGCAAGGTCCTGGGGACTGGGGTTATGCAACAGACAAAAACTGTCTGGAAAGGGCTGTCCTCTTCACATCCCTAGTGCTCTGTTTTTGACCAAAAAACCCCAGAAATGCCCACAAATTTATAGTTCTTCCTTCAGGGCCTAAAACATACCAAAATGTAAATAATGAAGTGGCTCTGTGTATGGTGGTCATTGACTGCTTGAAAAAAATGTGTTTGAAAACAGCCTTCGAAGAGGCGGAGCAGATCAGAGCAGTCATGGACGGCAGTCAAAGTGCCCCTACAGCTCCACAGGAAAATGTGACTCTCATGTGCTACTCATTTAACCTTGACAAACATTTTCAGCTGGTCAATAAATTTTAAGTTACATGTTGCTTAACTTTGTGCATCTCCTCTGTGTGTGCACCATGAAGAGCAGGACATGGGGAATTAGTTATCATTCACAATCAGCGGCCTCCTTTAGGACCCAAAACAAACAGACAGAAGATGTTGAGCACGGTAACACTTCGGCAATAAATAGATATGGTGAATAATATTATTTACTCTCTGTGAATAAGGGTTTGGGTAGTATTATTTCTCACCAGGGCTCCAGTACTGCCCTCTATACTGCTCAGACAAGCTCCTCCAAAATAATATCTATCCATACCCTTAATTAATTTTCTTGCACAAGGTTGCCTGTGGAGTACACGCCACCTTCACTTGCAGAAGGGAGCTAAAAAGGTGCACCATGTGGGACAAACTACAATCTGCATGATTAAAGGGGACTAACATATTATTGTCAGGTACATTTGTGGGAAAGCTGATCAACCAGTTAGAATTTAGGCTTTCATAATTACAACTGGCTTGGAGTTCAGTAAACTGCTGTTGCAAGGCACAAAGGCTGAACTGGAGCAAAACTGGAGAGGGGCCATCCCCAAAAAGGAGCAACTTTAGTCCTTTTTCCAGTAACATTGCAGCTCCTCTGTGTCAGAGACAAATGATGAATTCTGATGGGAGGAAGGCTGTGGGACACAAATTTTACAGTAAAAGCCAAATGATATTTCTTCCTGTTTATAACTGCAGAACTCTGGCTCAGCGGCGCACCAACTCCTCCCAGGCACTGAGCATGTGTGCAGCAGAGAGCTAAATCTGCATTAAGCCTTTAGATGGCAAATGTAACACAACTGTCAGGTAACAAGAGAAATTTTATCCGTCCATGGTCAATTAAGCTAATTTAATTCCCCAGCAACTCAGCGTATAATGTTTAGCCCTTTCCATCACTTGTTTTGTTCCACTGACATTCAATCACTTATTTATCTCTGTTGCCAAAAGGCCACACCTGAGTTCTGATTTACGGAGCCCAGTTGCAAGGGAAGAGCAGCCTGTTCGGCTGTTGATTATTACATTTCTGTTTAGTGAGTAACAGGTTCAACCTGCACCAGTAACTTGGAGGGAAATTGGCAACTGAAACTCCAATCCTTCCACCTGCCCAATTGCATTCCCTGCTTTTGTTCGAAGTAACAAGTTTTTCTTGTTGCCTGTGTGAACTTTTCATGCACTGCTGGGGTATCTTGCAATATTTCTTTCCAGACACTAATTGAGTGTTTTCACTTTTAGGCATATTTAACAAGCGTGACTTTTCTGGGAAGACTCAGTCCTTCTGTGCATGCATTGGTACAGTAAACCCACCATGTCTTGAACACATCATGTTTATCACTAGCACAGACTGTGTCTGCAGCTCCTGAGCAGTAGGTCTGACTATCCCCACAGCATTTATCTCACTGCACATTTGCGATTGCTTTGATCTAATCATGGGCCATGGACAGAGCTGATTTCAGGGTGGCCAGCAGCTTAACTGGCACAATAACCCAGCTGGATTGCCAAACATCTGGATATCCACCCCTCAAATTTAAAAAAAAAATCTCCAAATTACACTCAGACAAAATTTCCAGGAGAAGAGGGAAAACGTGTCCAGGGAAACCCAGATGTAGGAGTAGCTCGAGACTGGATGGGGTTTAGATTGGGGGGGGGGGGGGGGCAATTAGTGTTTTTTTTAATAGGAAAACAAGGTTGTAAACCAACATGACCTAGCAGTGGGCTTCAAGAATAAATGTAGGCTTCTGGTTTCTGGCTCTGTTCACGGAGGTTCTGAGCACTTATAATTCATATTTAAGGCAAACAGAGCCTCAGATGTTCAGTTATGTTAAAGTCATTGAAGTCTATTGTGTCCCTTGAACCCCGAGACATAGCAGCCTTTTAACTGCAACTTCCCGTGGCTCATTTCCAGTACAGAAACATAAACATGTGAGGTCTGCTGACTCTCTATCTCCATTTAGACTCTGGGAACTTGATAAATGCAAAACATTTGCTTACCTTATGAGAAGAGGAAGTCGTGCTCTCTATTGCAAAATTTTGATGGCAGAATGAAGGACTTGCTGCTGTAAACCAAGAAAAATAATGCTAGAAAACTGCATTTTCAGACAGATTGTGTGGATTATTTTTTATGATTTCTGAGTGTTTTGACTTGGCAAAGCAAGAGTCTAACAAAACAAGTGATGAAGGCTCCTGGCATGTGACTTCTCAAATATTTAGCAAGTATTTGTAAGCTTTATTAAGTCAAGATGAGTCATCCATCTTGACTTGCTTACATGTATGTTTCATGTACTATGCTACGTAGACCAATAGAAAGTGTTAGTCATTTGTTTTATTACTGCAGGGTTATATTTCAGCAAAACTATCTAGTTTTGATGCTGTTTATTTTCAGAACAGCTCGGGGTGAATTTTGTAGGTCTGCAAAGCCACTGGCCTTTCTAATGTTTTTTCTTGGCAGAGGAGACCCAGAAATGTGAAGTAGAATCTCAGTTTTCAGTTTAAAATTAAAATAATAAGTTGCTTTCCCCTTTTCTTTGGGGACTGTGTTCTTGGAAATATAACTCTGGTAAAGGCAGAGCAATTACTTTCGCCGAAACTCTTTCAGTGCTCTTTGCGCAAGGCCAGATCTTTTGCAGCCAGGAAAAAAGAAACCCATAACCATAGGTATTTTGATTTTGGGAAAGCCTCCACGTGAGGTACAGTTTAGAGAAGGGAGTGACAATGACACAGATATTTACCGCTGGTAGTGTGGGCATTTTAATCCTTTTTTTGACTTCAATTTGTCATGCTTAAATGCATTTATAAAGTCTCTTCAGAGCTGTAACAACCACTGGCTGCCCAAAAGCCCTGCACCAGCCACCACTGGGTTTGCCCAGATCACCTTGCGGTATGTACTTGGTAAAATCAAGTCCTAGACAGAAATATGGGATTTCTCAGCCTATAATTACATCGTAACTGTGCCATGTTATTGTGCAACCATTGGAGTAGGGATTACGTCCAGCCCTGCTATGGCTGCACAAACTCACTACTGCCGTAACTAATTAATGAGGTGTGTCCTCTGCTTTTCACAAGTGGGGTGAGCAGTTTTTTGACCAGAAAAAGGAGTCAGCCCACTACGAAGATGGCGCTTGACCTAATGAGCTGTTTATCAGTCTGACAAAGGGATCAGACTGTGCTGGTGAAACATTATGAAGTCATACAGGCCACAAGGCAATAATTTGGGACATGAGTGTTCAACATATGACCTAAATCTAACTGAGGTTTGTTCATCTCGCCAGATATTAGTTTAAGCCAGTTCTGGAATTACTGTCTGAAGCCAGAAAACCACACAGCTAGGCCTTATTTTAAAAAAAAAAAAAAATCAAATCTGTTTTTTCTGTGGAAAATTGTTGTTCCAACTAAAAGAAATTCACGGACAGTGCTTTCCTTCTGCTAAAAACTTTGTCTTTTCACTGGAAAAAGGAAAACCCGGGCACTGAAATATATCTGCTGAAAAGTGCAAATTCTATGTATTAGTTCCTGCCAACAAGTTGCTCTTAATGGAAACTTTGTTTTCATCACATTTTCCGCAGAAAAATCTTGCCCCATATTTTATCAGCACTACACATCACTAATTTCCATTTGCAAAGTCTATGCTACATTTCTTCATTCATGTCTCCATCGTATAAACAGTCATTTTTATTACATTCTCTTACTCTTGCAGACCAACAGCACATCTTCAGGAAAGAGAGTAAGGGAAAATTAACTGTTTTCAGTAGACATGTCTTTTAAATCAGTAAAAGGGAACAGATGGAATGACATGTGAGAGGTTCTTGAACTGAAAAATATTTCAGTGGTAAATGCATACATATATATGTATATAAACTCATATATATGAAAACACAGGCACATGTGTACGCACAGATGTACACGCACACACAAACAGCATATACATGCTGCAAGGTAAATAAATGCAGATGGAAACAGGTTTACGTTTCATAGCCAAATGCACTTAACAGTATCCAAATGAACCCTGAGAACGACGTTGTAGAAGTATATTGTATCTGCAATAGCAATCTACCTAATCTATTCTGGACCTCATAGGTTTTTGGCTGATGTCTCAGGGTGCTCTAATGTTGCCAATTGTGGAGTAAATCTGCTGGGTCATATTACTAGACATATCATACCCTTCACGGCACAAATGAGCCATCAGCGAACAGCAAACACCAATACAGATGATTTGTAAAAAGAAGACAATAATAAGCAGGACTGCCCTATCTTCTTACAGCCATGTGAGTGAAAAATGAGTTATAATGCAGAACACCTGCACCACATAATGAAAGTGCTGGAAAGCAGTTACGGCTCAGAAAAGCTGGCTCATGAGCATAACATATCACTGCATCCACCATCCAGGAACGTAAAGCGCAACAACCAAACCCAAAACAGCTCAGACCGGGCACCGCTTTTGCCCAGGTGTTTTTCTGATGACAAAGAAGCAGTAACACAGTTCAGTGCTTAAGGTATTTTGGGGGAAACCTTTTTATAAAGACCTTCCCAACTCAGTCTGGCAGACGCGTACTGACACAGAGTGAGGAGTGAGGAGTGGCCCATTTTGAAGGCCCTAGGGAACACAGAAATAATGGGGACTACCCTTCTCTTCGCTCAAGCCAATCGTTTCTGCACCAAGCTCAACAACATGTGGCTGAGCCACTGAATGTATTTTTCAGAAGACATGATTTGAAGAGGCACAGTCTGTGACGAGATGCTTCTTTAGACCAAATATTCTTGGAAAACAGTGGAGAAGTTTTGGGGCACAAAAGCCCTTGTAGAAGCAGTCAACGTCAAGCCCAACACAGGGTGAGAAAACCTTCTCTGTGTGGTGTAATTATGTTAATCATTTTGTTAGTCTGAGCAAAAAGGGTGATTGGCACCTGAGGAGCTGAGGAAGGTGATCAGATTTTAACCCTGTGGGACAGAGAGATGGAGTTTTGGAGGGTTAGCTGGAGAAGGGGGTCGTGTGAGGAAAATTGTAACGGGCAATAAGACCAGAGCTCAAGCGATGGAGACTCTATCATGTCCCTTGGGAAGCTGTTCCCTTAATAACTTATACCGTGTTTAAAAGTTTACCTTTTAGTTCCAGTTTTGATTTTTCCATCTTTGGCTTTGAGCCAGGCGGTTTTGTCTGCCAACATTGAACAGATTTTTACTTGTGATATTTAAGGATTGGTAGCACAACCCAGAATTTCATTTCCACTTACAGATCTTTCCTTCTGCTTAAGGGTCTTTCCACCGCTTTTTTATCCAGTGTCTTCTTTTGTAGCAGAAGAAGGAGTCCCTAATTTCACTCTTTGGACATCAAACATAATACAGCACAGACTGCGTAGGAAGGTACTTAGAAAATGCATATGGAAGGTCTAGAGAGATCCTGAGAAAGCTATAAAGCTCTGCAATGAACACAAACCAGAACCAGTTCCTGGAGGCTTCTAAAATAAAACTGCTGCCTTATTAAAAATTAACATTTTAAACCTAAATCTCAGTTCGAGTGGCAAATACAGAATAAACCCAGCAAAGCTGAGAAGAAAATCAGTTTCCAGGGGCCTGGTCCTGCGTGGTCAACCCACTGGTGGGGTGACTGTGGATTTATGCTGTTGTAAATAACAGCAGAATTGTCCCCCTTATCAGGAGATTTAACTATATTGTGCCTTGCACTCTTGTTATTCTTTGGAAGGCCTTTATGTAACATTACTGGTTGTCCTGAAAAAATTGGGATTAACTTGGAAGATATATATTGCAGATTGGATTAGACTTCAAAGAGGTGTTGCCAAAGAGAACTTTTAAAAGGCTTTAAAAAATGAATTGTACCAGTACAGGCTCTTTCCCTTTGAACATGAAGAAAAAAAGGCAGAGTTTAATATTACTTAAATATGTCCAACAATTAAGTTGCTTGGTACTCAAGCAAACCACACGGGGAGGTTTTCAAAGGAAAGGGGATATTTTAGTGACTTATCAATGGCCCCATTTCTCCTCAGTTTTCCTGTGTTTCTTGCAGTAAAGGCAGCCATTCCCCGTTAACAGCCCAGGACATGCGTGCCAGGGAAGAGTATGGCGTGGAAAAGGGAAAGGGTGGCAACCGCTCCTTCACGGGGCACTGAGCAAATGCTAAAGTGCAGGAATAACCCCAAAAAGTCAGCCAAAGGGGCTAACGAATGTTAAACGAAGGATGAGGCAGACCCCGGAGGGCGGCGGGCAGGCTGCAGGCGCACCTCAGGCCCTGGCAGGCGGGCGGTTGCCATGGCGACGCCGCCTGGGCCTGCGGTGCCCCGAAGCCCCCTGAAGCCTGTCTCAGCGCCCATGTCCGACTCTGCTCTCAAAATGTGGCACCAATACCCCCGTCAGTCACACAGCTGCTAAAACCTCTCCTCCCCCTGTGGATGCCTCAGCCACCTCGAAGCCTCTCCCAGCCCAGAGAGGACTGCTGAGATGGTGGAGCCTGCAACTTGGCCCAGGCACTCCCCTTTCCCTTTTGGGTATAAAATGGCCCCTTTGTTGTTTCCTCTTTCCCCTCAGATTGTGGCTATCCACTCCTCAGGCTCTGCAAAATGAGCTGGGGTCTGATGAACGCGCCTGACCATACCAGCACCTGTGGCTCTGAAACGCCGTGTAGGGTTTAAACTGGGGACGCTGAGAAAGCGATGGGCTAACTTCTGGCCGGTGCCTCGTGGCCAGTGTCTGCCCCAAAACCTCCACACGTGCCTTGGCTCGAAGGAGCTGAGGTGAGCAGAGAGGAAGGATCGCTTCACACCGCCCCATGTCCCGTGGCCCTGGTGCTGCTTTCCCTTGACCCTCCCCACGCCATTGCTGGAGGGGATGGCACAGCGTGTTTCATCTGCACAGCGTTGCACAAGGGATGCCGCTGGAGTTTCCAAACAAACATTTATGAGTTGTTGTTGAGCTTTCAGAGTTGTTGGCCAGGCCCTGCCCTCCTATAACTCTCAGCTTGGAAGCAGCAGGCACAAGGAAGACGTGCCCAGGCTACACCAGCCGCTGGGTACCAAGCGGTCCTGCCCCACCTGCCTGCTTTCATTGCACTTGTGGGATTGCCCAAGACGTGGCTCCAGCTCCCAGGTTTAACATTTGGGTCTTTGAGTGGTTTTCTGTTCCTCTCCGCCTGTTTTTAACCCACCTTTCTTCAGGGTAAGAGGGATTATTTGTCAGTAAGGCTTTTAGGTAACTTGTTTTACTGCAGGGAAGGTGAAGCCCTGGTGAATGAAGTAAAGGGCTTCTCCAAGCGTATCTGGTTGTTTGTAAGGGCATGTGAAATGCACGGTGGAAGTGCCAAGTGTTGCTGTGATAGGGACCTTGGCCTACTGCAGATTTTCTATCGGGAAGAGTAAATACAGAGGGTAAAATGTCATTGTTTTTGTAGAACATAATAGCTCTCTTTCTTTTTCTCCTGAGAAGCCTGGGAACTCCAAACAAATTTGAGGGCAGTTTTATTAAATGAAAATATTCGTGCATTATGAGCTAATTTATATCTTTCCAGTCCAGCCCCGCAAAAGGTCAGTTTAACAAACCACTCTCTCAGGAGCTGGGGAGGAGTTATGAGCTCACAGTAATCCTTCTAATTGCACTCTACCTCGGTTTCTCATTTTGTTAATCAGCGGCCAACAAATCCCAGCTTTCAAAACTCATTATCAACCTGCTCTGTACTATTACCCCTGCCCTCTCCCTTTGGATACACACTCTGCACATCCCTTTGGCTTAGGTATCCTCCGGGTTGCCTTCTGCGTCTTTCTGGTGCACAATCGTAACCAACATTTGAATATAGGTCAACTATAAATAACTGGGGTGCTGCTGCACGTATGGATTAGTGCCGATGAAGAAACAGAACAGAATGAGCACCGGTGGCCAGCTTCGCTCCTGCGGGGAGCTTTAAAATCCAGTTCGGGTTCCAGAAGATCTCTGCCAGTGGAAACTGCCCAGGCCCAACACTTCATCACTGTATCTCCTGGCTGGATCAGCCCCACCCAACTTTATTATTAGACAAAATTTTACAATTGGAAGCTCAGGTCAACTTTTCACAATCTGCAAATTAAAAAAAAAAAAAAAAAGGCAGTTTGAATTTTCTCCAAACTTTACATGACCCTTCTCCCTTCGGAGTAGATCTGGCAATTTTCAGGTCTAATGGATTTTCCAAGTCCCGGTAAAAGGGGAAGCTGCCTGCAACCCTGCCTACAAGCTTCCAAGCCTGCCGGCTCCTCAAAGCTCGGCAGCGCGTTCCACTGTGGTGCCTCTTCGTGGTATGTGCAGTAAAGGTCTAAGCTTCTCCCGGACTTTCTTCTCTGTCCTGTTTTTTGGTTACAGTCTGTCTCAAACACACAAAAAAGAGGATTAGAAGTGGAGTTTGACTGAAGAACAATGACATCTGTTCCAGTGCCAGGTGACTGCCATTTTTTGAGGGTTTTGTGACAAGGACATTACTTAAGAGCATGACTAGATGAGAAACATGTCCCACCTCCATCCTGTGGATTCTTGCTCTAAGACGGTGGAAGCTGCGAAAAATCCATTTTCTGCAGCTTCTTCAGAAGCCAGGATTTATTTTATAAGAACACTCAACTATTTTATCAGCTGTTTCAGATCAAGTATCCACTCATATCCAGAGAAGTAGTGGCTACTTCTTAGCTTCCTCCCCAGCCCTCTGGAATTATATCCCTAAGAAACAAAATAACAGTAGTCATTGTTAACTAGCCATAGCCCATATGTTTGAGTTTGTCCTACAAAGGCCATGAAATATCAACCTTTGCTGTTCTTTTGGTGTCTGGACATTACAGCACATTATGTTCAGGCAGCATATACAAGAGTTAACCTAGAATGAGGTCAAAACACCATGACGGTAAGATTCAGGGGGATTTTCTGCCTCAGTACTCGAAATCCTTGATTGCACGGGCTTGTGGTACAGCTGCATTGTCATACTCAAGTAAAGAGAATGGAGATGGTTGAATTTCTTACACTGGGATCTGGGGCTTTGTAAGTCACCAGTGTGGTCTGGCTTCATGCTGAGTTTGCTGTGCAAGAAGACTTGGGCACCTCAGAGTTAGACGTAAGGGGATAGCGTGCTCCAGCTCATCCTTAGAATGAAGGTGATGGGATTTCCCCAGGTGCTGAGTATCTACAAACTCACACAGATGCATTGACAAGAGGGAAATATAAAGCGGTATTTAGAAGCAGATGTCTTTCCTTCACCACTCCCAAGCAGCCACAGACACTGCACAGTCATACGGACCCCTCTGCTACAATCCAGATTTACATGCATGGAATCTCATAACGACATAATACCCAGATCTCCTCACCAGACTTGGCTGTAGTTCCTCCCAGAGACTGTGCAGCCCAGGCTCCCTCCACCTAGAAATCTTCTCTTACTTCCTGCACGTGGAGGCCAAAATAAATAGCCACCTGCAACAGGATTCACTGAGCATCTCCCAGAAGAACCTATAATGTTACAAGCTGCATGTTCAGAAACACTCCTGCAAATCTAAGCACACTAATGTTCCCTTTCTATATGTAACAGAAAGGCCACGTTGCCGTATGTCCAAAAGCAAAGCAAATCCTCCTCCATCTTGCATGGAGAAGAAAAGGGCTGACCTCATTCATCTCAGGTTTCCTCCATTTTGACTCAGATTTTTGCCAGTTTCTCAAGATGCAGGTAGAAATCTGAATGGGCTGTTCCAAAGCATCTGCGTACCTCCTTCTCTAACTGAAGGACCTTAAAACCTTCCCCAGGTCTTACCCTTTGCCTATCTTCTGTTGAGGAGTTGCCACTATCAGAAAACTGCCCTTGTCTGCCACTTCTTTTTGGAGACTGGAGGCCATGGAGCCCGTGTCACTTGTCGCTAGCTTCTTCACCAACATCTGTTGCACCACCAGCCCTCAGCCCCCACCGTATCACATGAACTGCAGACTCTGCACCAGAGGAATTACGTGGAGCTTGAGGCAGCCATGATTTATGTTGCAATACAAATTGCGTTGTAAGTTATGCTGCCCTCAAAGGCGAGGGATGCTGACAAGAGCACCTGTTGCCCAGATTCCTCCCTTCTCCCCAGACCGGTCTCCCTCGAGGCTGAGTCACGGCCAGCATGGTTTAGGATTCAGGTCACAGGACTCTGCAAGCTGAAGGCATTGGGGGTGGTGGCTTACCCAGATTTTCAAGGGGATGCTTTAAAGATGCTCTGTATACAGGAATAGAGGAATTTAAGTCAAGATTTGTAAAGACAAATAATAATGGCTAGAAATAAGCTTCGCTCTCTATGTCCTTGATAAGAACAGAAATCGTAATAGCAAATACCCAACAAGCAAAAGGTGAGGCAGATTACTTGTGCACTGTAATGTCTTATCTTTTTTAACTGTTCTTTTTCTTAGTTGCTAGCACATGCTGATGTACATTAGCAAAGTTGACAAGGCAGACTTAACAAAGGCATTTTCAAAATTTGCATCATTCACTCTCACAATAACTTTTTCAGTCTCCAAGAGTATAAAGCTCTATTTGTGCCAATATTGGTGACCAGTTCAGATCAGTAAACTACAGATGAGCAACGGTCAGCCATGCAGGAGAGTTAATATTCTGTTTTAATGAATCATCTTCTCCCCTTTCCTCCATCACTTTATGGGAGTCTTTAGTTCCCATCAGGCTGTCAATGAAGACAGAGCTTCTCTTTCTTTTAGTTGGCTTACATCTCACCTACGTCACCTGGAAAGTAAGAAAAGCGAGATGACCTGGTGCAATGCTCTGGTGCTAGCGTGGCCCTGCAAACCAACACCTCCCATTCAGGCCAGAATAGCAAAGGAAGCGGCGGAGCCAGCTGCTGGGTTTTTCCACATCATCCCCTCTTTTTCCCCTTGGAACTTTTTGCTTGGGCAGAATCTGAGGATTTTTATTTTTAATTTCTCTGGTATACGCAGTCAATTGAAGTGACTCTGCTCCCAGAGCTACCCATCGTGGTTACTGCAGGTGCCCAAAGCAGCTATTTAGAGCTGTTCAGCACAGCTGGTGCAACCTGTCCTGAATGTATTGAGCTTTGCAGCGCACGCACATGCTTTTCTGTCTTGTCTATGGCACCCAGAAGGACATGACGGCATAGCAGAGGTGAGGCATTAACAACTGCACCGAGACAGGCTGAATCTTAGACTTCGATCCCCACCAGTGTCCTTTGGACTCCCCCCTTCATAACATGCCTGTTGTTGCGATGCACAAAGACTCGTATCTTTGAGAGGAACCATAGGAAAAGGTGTGCCGTATTTGTTCAAAAATTAATTATTGATGTCAGTCAAACTCCTCAGCCTTGAAGGTGTGAAGGGGAAACGTTAAACCCGTGCAAAGGTCAGCTTTACCAGGACCTGCCTATTCAACAAAAGGAACTAAGGCAGAATGATGAATTGCCAACGAGTTCCTGTGTGTTCAAGCAAACGACAAACTATTAACCTGTAAAACCGAACATTGCAATACAGGAATTCAGCTTTGGGACAGAGTCTTCACTGAAGTATGTAAGCAGGAGGTTTTGTGAGTTGCAGATCAGATCTGTTGATTCTTTCTTCTGTATTTTAACCTTAGATTCAATAACTGAGCATCACATATGGAGAAACAAGATCATGCAAAAGAAGGTAGAAGCTGTTGAGAGAAAAAGGGTGGCTCCTCAGCTACACACAAAGGTAAAAAGTAGAGGACATTTTTGCCAGACTAACTTTACTTTTGGTTAAAATGGATATCCAGATTCCTGTGGACTGAACAAGAAAATGCTGGTGGTATATGGAAGAAGCAGCAGCAAATGGACCTTCCATTGCTGGATACTGGAGTCTATCAATATGGAACCGTTTGTTGAACTGGGGTAGTAAAGTGCTCCTTTGTTTATTATCCTCATTTCAGAAACAGGCCACTTGTGAAACAGGAAATCTCTTGAGGTCAAGTCTTTCATTGAGTTATACTTAATCTTTAAGTGCAACTAAGCCCAGTGAATTACACAACCACATATTGGTATGGATGGAAGAGCAAATGAATAAAAAATGGAAGTTTTGACAATTATGTACTTCAGAGCCCTGAAACCAGCACTCTTCCCAGTCTCCCCCAGTTATTGGGATGAAGATTCTTTCATGAATCTGTTTTTTTCTGCTATAAAATTGGAGCACTTGTTAAGAGAAGACTCAGAGGCTGAAGTAATATGCAGCCAGCTGCCACGTTTACATGTGATCTATAGCCCCAGCTCACGCCGAGTTTTTAATATAATGATTTCACAGCCCCAAGGCTCCCACACTTACTTGGATATGAACAGACACTCACCCACTTAGCAAGTTAGGAACCTAAACCAGACCAGACATTTTTTGTTTAGGTCCTTAAAAGTTGTTCCCTCTATTTGCTTTCCTTAGTAATCCATGAGTGTTGAACATCTGGGACTCATCATCTGTTTTCTGATGACTATGAGGTATCTCATATTTTGAGCAAGCCCAGCAAATCTCAGTGTATCACCCAGTAGGTTACTAGAGTATGTCAAAAGAACTCAGTGGACAGTCTCCTGAGTCTCTGGTCATCCAGCTTCATATGGGCAAGGTCTACCTGATTTGAATGGAAAGTCACATCTGTTTCAATCTCTCCTACATGGTTTTGGTATGCAACTGCTAACACTAACTTGATCTAGGACATAAGCTTGCACCAAGAGACTCAAAAAATCCAGGAAGCATTCCATTTCCACGATAAAAATAAATTTTCAAGATGCTTCTTGGAAATATGCATACATTTTAAAAATAAACCACACCAAAGAAAGCAAACAAAGCAAAAGGCTCTGCTAGTTTATGATACCAATTTCAGTTCAAAGTGAATTCAGATCTATGACTTGGGCTATGTCTGCACTAAATCTCAAGGTCTGCCAGCACACCAGTGTTAGACAAAATTCCCTGTGTGTTCAAAGAGAGAACTTGCAAGCACAACTTGATGCAGGGCTACAGAGTAACTCCGCGTCCTTCCCGAGAGTATGCAGAGACCTCAGTCCTCTCACACTGTTGTGTGTGCATGGTCCAGCTGTGTGCACAGCCGCATAACACGCTCAGCACAGTCCTTGAGGGTGCTCTCTGCATCCACAACTGACACAGGCAACAATCCCTGGGAGGCAGAGATGCTAATGCAAAAACAGGCCTGCAGGATTTGAAGGGGAGCTGGGGGTACTCACCACCTTGTTGAACAGGGTCCAAGACTATAAAAAGCAAGAAAAAAAAAAATTCCTATTCTCATTAGGGTCTGCAGACTTGGCCTGCCTGAGAACTGAAATAACTTACCGCATCGCGGCTGGACTTGGATTGCATGTGCAGGGGAATACTTAGACCCATGCTTGTATTTCACGTGCTTTGCAGGTTCTGAAGATTATGAGGATCCACTTTGTTTGGCTTTAGTAGTAAACAGCAGACCTGATCGGACAGATGCAAACACACCTGGGTAATGCCACTTCAATTTGGAGTTCAACACAGATAAGTCACCTGAGTCAAATTTATTCACATGTTTTTTTAAAGACTTCAGTTCTCAGCTGGAGCAGCCAAGGCTCAGGGCTGAAGTGCTGACACCCTTAGTGGAAAGACAATTCAGCTGGCTACAAACATCAGCGACTATATTTGCATCTGTCATCACAAATATATTTCGGTTTTAGATGGGGGGAGAAAAGAAAACAAACACAACATTTTCTGGTTAAACAGAAACAGAGTATGGAATCACTGAGACTTTCTAAAGGAGAGTTTATTTAATTTATTCTTCTGTACACACAGCTAGTTTGCTAGGATATTATAACTCAACTCATTTCTCTGGTGACCCATGGCAACCTCTGGATCAAAAGGATTACTCGTGACTCATAACTTACCTTGGCTAAATATAAATATAGGGCTTTAGGTTAAGTAATCTAGGCCTTAATCAATAAAACATTTAAAGTGACAGTACAAGGAGGGATTTCAAAAGTTGTGCTATTATAATGTTAACTCCTAATACTTGAGTTTCTGAGGCTCTCCTTTTCTGGTTTTAACACAGATGCCCCACATCAAGGATTTTCCGTGCATTTTGTGCATACAAGTACAGCTGCATACAGTTTGAATGTTCTCCTGTTCCATAGCGGACGTCTGCTCATTTTTCCCCACAGGAAATCCAAGCAATTGCCCCTGCGTGGAATACCACAATTAGGTGACCATAATTGCATACTTAATGAGCTTGTATATGTTTTGAGTGCCAATTTCTCAGATGTGGCCACCTAAATGGATATCTAAATCTCACTTTTGGGTGGTGAGGTTGAGAAAAAATGTATGAAAGTCTTATTTCATATACTTAAATTGGACCATTTAAATGCCCAATACTTGCTTAAGTGCCTGTATTTCAATAGCAGATCTTACGTGCAAATCAGTCAGCCCTGTGGGCTAGTGTTGGCAACCGGAGGTTGGGAAAATACAAGTCGAATAAAATATGACTCCTTTAAAGGAAGTCTGGAAGTTTTCCAAATAACTACAAGGATGTAAAGATTACAAAATTGTTTATTCTCAGCCTGGGGAACCTGCAGGGTCATTCCTGGTTATAGCCATGGTGGCTGGTTGAGGGAAGTGGTTGCCGGTCCATGATACCAATCCAAACCCTGTGCATCCAGCAAGCAGAGGGTGAGCGTAGGACAGGACTCCCCACTCCCAAGGTAACGCAGCTTCTACAACCCATACCTCCTCCCTTCCTGTGCTGGGTGAATTCACGGGTGCTTTTTACAGCACTTTTTGGAGAGAAAGGCGGTCCCATTCTGTACGGCCACCCCAAGGGCAGTGGAGCTGTGCGCAGTGGCAAGTTGGAGTCTTGGATATCCAACGTTTTCTTGTGTTTGTAGTACAGCTTAGCTAGCCTGGGGCAAGGAATGAAATGCAGCCTGGTGCAACCGCACTGATGTCCATTTTAATACACAGATGGCTGGGCCAAGGGGCAGTTCCCCATTAAATCATCCAATAGCAATTTCCAAGTGTACAGGCACCAATAGATTAGACTTGATATGAAAATTATTTTCTGACTGGGTAGGAAGTTAAAAAATTGATAAGAAGCTGGTTTTATCTGTAATTATTTTAGTATTCTTGACTAGCTGGCACTTTACAAACAAATATAAACTATGCTGTCTGCTGTCCATAGTTCCACTGATTTCGGTGGAGAGAGTCTGGGCTAACACACCTTCCTCAGAGCTTGTACAGTCCAATTTATGAATATAGCGGAACTACTAGTTTCAGGTATTAAATAACTACACTTTTTCCTTTCCGAAGGAAAGAGCCAAATTTGTATCTGGCTTTTATTCTTGCCCAGGGTAATGGAAAAGAGAAGATGAATTGCAGCCTTAAAAACCCTTCCATGAGTTCTTCAGTATGAATTATTTTATATAATTCACAGAGAAGGTGACATGATTTACATCAATATATACAGTTAAATTGTTCTATATTGTAAACCATTAGCAAAGAGGGATGAAGGGCTTACGAAGAGGAGTGGAGAGACTACAGTGTTATGACAGAATGAAAAATTTGTGGACAGGCAAGAAGACATCACATTGTTTCCATTGGAAGATACTTGTGTATGTTTCCTACAGCAACTATAAGATCTTTGGCCTGTGCACTGGAGACTATTCTTTGTTTATTTTTATTATATACCAGAAACTTTTGTACAGAAGAGCAGGGCAGATTGCACTTCAACTCCTAAAGTACAAGGGGGTGTCCCCCTCTATGTCAATGACCAGCTGGAGAGCATGGAGCTCCGCCTGGGGATGCATGAGGAGCCGACCGAGAACTTATGGGTCAGGATTAAAGGGAGGCAGGGACAGGTGACATTATAGTGGGGGTCTGCTACAGGCCACCTGACCAGGAAGACTGAGCAGATGAGGCCCTCCATAGATAGGTAGGAGCAGCCTCACGTTCACAAGCCCTGGTCCTCATGGGGGACTTTAACCACCCCGATATCTGTTGGAGGGACAACACATCAGGGCATAGGCAATTCAGGAGGTTCCTGGAATGTGTTGGTAACTCCCTTCTCCAAGTGATAGAGGAGCTAACGAGGAGAAGTGCTATGCTGGACCTTGTTCTCACCAACAAGGAGGGGCTGGTGGGGAATGGGAAGCTCAAGGGCAGCCTTGGCTGCAGTGACCATGAAATGGTGGAGTTCAAGATCCTTAGGGCAGCGGGGAGGGTGCACAGCAAGCTCATACCCTGGACTTCAGGAGAGCGGACTTTGGCCTCTTCAGGGATCTGCTTGGTAGAGTAGAGTACCATGGAATAAAGCCTTGGAGAGAACAGTGGCCCAAGAAAGCTGGCTAATATTCAAGGATCCCCTCCTCCAAGCTCAGGAGTGATGCATCCCAACAAAGAGGAAGTCAGGCAAAAGTGCCAGGAGGCTGCATGGCTGAACAAGGAGCTCCTGGACAACCTCAGACACAAAAAGGAAACCTACAGAGGGTGGAAGCAAGGACAGGTAGCCTGGGAGGAATACAGAGAGATTGTCCGAGCAGCCAGGGATCAGGTTAGGAAAGCTAAAGCCCTGATAGAATTAAATCTGGCCAGGGACGTCAAGGGCATCAAGAAAAGCTTTTATAGGTACATCGGTGATAAAAGAAAGACTAGGGAAAATGTGGGCCCTCTCCGGAAGGAAATGGGAGACTTGGTTACCCAGGATATGGAGAAGGCTGAGGTACTCAATGACTTTTTTGCCTCAGTCTTCACCGGCAAGTGCTCTAGTCACACCGCCCAAGTCGCAGAAGGTAAGGGCAGGGACTGGGAGAATGGAGAACCACCCACTGTAGGAGAAGATCAGGTTTGAGACCATCTAAGGAACCTGAAGGTGCACAAGTCCATGAGACCTGATGAGATGCGTCTGCAGGTCCTGAGGGAACTGGCGGATGAAGTTGCTAAGCCACTATCCATCGTATTTGAGAAGTCATGGCAGTCCGGTGATGTTCCCAGTGACTGGAAAAGGGGAAACATAACCCCCATTTTTAAAAAGGGAAAGAAGGAAGACCTGGGGAACTACAGGTCATTCACACCTCTGTGCCCAGCAAGATCATGGAGCAGATCCTCCTGGAAACTATGCTAAGGTACATGGAAAATAGGGAGGTGATTGGTGACAGCCAACATGGCTTCACTAAGGGCAAATTGTGCCTGACAAGTTGGTGGCCTTCTGCGACAGGGTTCCAGCGTTGGTGGATAAGGGAAGAGCAACTGACATCATCTAACTGGACTTGTGCAAAGCATTTGACACTGTCCCACATGACATCCTTGTCTCTGAATTGGAGAGACATGGATTTGACAAATGGATCACTCGCTGGATAAGGAATTGGCTGGATAGTCACACTCAAGAGTTGCAGTCGATGTCCAAGTTGGCTCGATGTCCAAGTGGAGACTAGTGATGAGTGGTGTTCCTCAGGGGTTGGTGTTGGAACCGGCACTGTTTAACATCTTTGTCAGCAGCATGGACAGTGGGATGGAGTGCAGCCTCAACAAGTTTGCCAATGACACCAAGCTGTGTGGTGCAGTCAACACACTGGAGGGAAGGGATGCCATCCAGAGGGACCTTGATAGACTTGAGAGGTGGGCCCATGTGAACCTCATGAGGTTCAACAAGGCCAAGTGCAAGGTCCTGCACATGGGTCAGAGCAATCCCAAGCACAAATACAGGCTGGGCGGAGAATGGATTGAGAGCAGGTCTGAGGAGAAGGACTTGGGGGTGTTGGTTGATGAGAAGCCCAACATGACCCGACAATGTGCACTTGCAGCCCAGAAAGCCAACCATATCCTGCGCTGCATCAGAAGCGTGACCAGCAGGTCAGGGAGGTGATTCTCCTCCTCTACTCTGCTCTCGTGAGACCCCACCTGGAGTACTGCGTCCAGCTCTGGGGCCCCCAGCACAAGAAGGACATGGACCTGTTGGAGGGAGTCCAGAGGAGGCCACAAAAATGATCAGAGGGCTGGAGCACCTCTCCTATGAAGACAGGCTGAGAGAGTTGGGCTCATTCAGCCTGGAGAAGTGAAGGCTCCGGGAAGACCTTCCAGCAGCCTTCCAGTACCTAAAGGGGGCCTACAAGAAAGCTGGAGAGGGACTTTTGACAAGCGCATGGAGTGATAGGACAAGGGGTAATGGGTTCAAACTGAAAGAGGGTAGATATAGATTCGATACAAGGAAGAAATTCTTCATCATGAGGGAGGTGAGGCCCTGGCACAGGTGCCCAGAGAAGCTGTGGCTGCCCCATCCCTGGAAGTGTTCAAGGCCAGGTTGGATGGGGCTTTGAGCAACCTGGTCCAGTGGAAGGTGTCCCTGCCCATGGCAGGGGGGGTTGGAAGTAGGTGATCTTTAAGGTGCCTTCCAACCCAAACCATTCTATGATTCTATGATTATGGAGGCATGTGTCAGAGGGATGTAACTCACAGCTGATTGGTGTTATCCTGTCTACATTGTTCATCCAAGCCCTCAACAGTGCAAGAAGGATAATTTTACAGCACAGGCTGGTGCTTGCCAAGATTTGAGACACAGTTGCTCCATGTGTCTCCATTCTCAAATGAAGGAGATATGTTCTCAATGTCAACAAGTTGGGCATCAAAGCCAGAGCTGCTAGGATATGAATCCCCTGAGTTCAGGGAGTACAAGAGAGCAAAGCCCTCTTCCTCCCTACACACAAGAGCTTAGGAACGTGATGCTGCATGGTCCAGGCTAAGAAGACCAGAAGCTGAGATGGTCTCCCTAGCTCCCAGTGGGTAGGTTTGCTGTTGGAGGTTCCCACAGGAGACTGTGGATGGGGAAGGGTGCAACCAACCCACCAAATGGTTTATTTTGAGAAATAGAACTCACCCTGGAGAAAAAGGATGGGAATACAGAGACACTAGGAAAGGAACTGCAGAGTGACTGTCCTGTTACTGACACAGACAACTTTGTCCTTTTCATCATCTAGTTTTGTGGTCTGCTACAACTCTAGGGAAAGGAGCAGTTTCCAGTCCAATACAGGGCTCTGATACTCTCTTCATCTGGTAGTGGCTTCAGCCTTGCTTATTTGTTGTTTTCTGTTTGGTGCTGAAGATTCCTGAGGAAAAGCAGCCAATTTATCTCTTAACCATTCTTGCAACTGTGTTTCAAGAAACATTCTTGTTTTCTAAAAGGTGTTTAATTTCCCCCCCCCCTGGGGACCCATTAACTTTCCTTTCTAATCTCCTAACAATCTGGAATGAGGTCTTTAGTAGTTCTGGTTGTTGTGAAACAGCTTTGGGAGATAACTCCTAGTCCATGTTAACCATACTTCAATAATCTTTGTGTAACTGTGATGCAAACCCATAATCTCCCAAAGCAAGTTTATAACCATTTTAACAACCAAGACTTAAGGAGGTTATTGCAGGATGGGCAGGGAGAGAGGGGTGAAGAACTGACCAAGGAAGCACAGTTCAGTTTGTCTTCCAAACAACTCCGTATCTCTTACAGCTTTACAAGGATGAAGTGACTGGTGAACAAACAAGGAGGCCTATTCTCAAATAAAGAAAAGGGGTCCCATTCTGACCAGCAGCCTTCTTCTGGAAGGTCATAGAAGCACATACTTGTTTCTTTGCAGTGAGACAGATGCTTGAATTTCATAGGACTCAACACCCTTCAAACATAAATGAAACATGCCCTTGGGACAATGAACATACCAAGCTCTGACGTCTGAATGCACACACATGGCAGCTGCGTGCTGTCCTTGAGGACATCGATGGTGAATGAAAAGAGAGGTAAAAACTTTGTATTTGAACACTGGAGAATATATTGCATTGAACTGTTCCTTGGACAAAGTCTATTTCTGACTACCTTCTTTGGGCCTGCCTTTTGGTAAAGAAACCCTGCACATATCAAGGACAGAAAGCAGACTGGGATTTAAAAGTAAGATGGTTTCAACATCCTTCAAATAAGCCTCCCAAGAACACAGCAAAACACACAGTAACATACAGCAGCAGAACTGCTTCTAGAAGAAGATAAAAGCCTCTAAATATGATTTTTGACTGCTTTTTGTTTACTCAATTGCTTTTAATTAAGCCTCACTTGCTTTGGGGAGCCAGCCAAATGTGGAGAACAAAAAGGAAAGCAAGAAACCAAACCCCTCAAACCTTTGCTCACTAGCTGAATTTTCACAGCTTTAAACACAGTCTTCCTCCATGGGGCGCAATGCTTCTGTCTAAACCTGCTTGAGAGAATTTATTATCCCTGTGTGCAACTCTTTGAAACCATGATTTTAACGGTAATAATTTCTAAGCAGTGAAATTCATGAGAGGCTGTAATATAATGCCAAGTCTATCCTATTATGGTTTTAATTGGAATATACATTTATGTGTTATTAGAGAAATGTTACTGTCCTTTCTTATGCCTAATACTATATGAATAGCTAAAGCCCTCTAATGACCATGTAATTTATTGTCCCTATAGTTATGGCATTAAGCTACAAGTCCCTAATACTTGCAAACATTGTAAACTCCATTACAGCTACACCAGTGATCCTTCTGTCAACTGAGCTAAAAATGACTGAATGATAAGGTTAAGCACTGAGCCACGTAACGCGGTTATCTGGAGCTCAGCACCTGTACTACAGAGAAATGTCCAATAAACTATGGTTAAATAGTTTTACTTTGTTATCAGATATAAGTATAGCAATACAACCAGCTTCCAGAATGATGTTGATCACTCTGATTCCACCAATCTTTTATGTATTTGTCAGCTTTAGCCTAATTTACTGCTAACAGTCAATCACTGATTCTCAAGAACTCGAGAGATTTCACAGGCACCAGAGTGGATTCTGCCTACCCCTACAGAAATCTTGGAATTGTCATGAAAATTGCCTGCAGTTGCTATGCAAGGGGGGAATAGTCTTTTCAAATATCCACAGCTATTTGAGAAAGTACCAAACTATCTGACAACAGAATTCAGAGAATTGGTTAGACAGCTTTGACCTGTAAGTGGCAGGAACTAGTTACCGTTTGAGGGTAACCTTTATCTAGAAAGCAAGGTACCTTCAACGACAATTATAAATGGCCAGAGTACAAAAGCAGACCTGTAATATGAATACCTTTGTCTGGCAACTTCAACCAAGGAGTCAAGAGAATCAATGCAAAAAGATGCTGTAAAGACCAACCAGAAAAAGCCCCCCAAAATGGAAGACCTCAAACATGACAACTGGAGATATGGCCAGTGTCAGAAGACATTTACAATCTTGATTCTTCTTTGGCTTTTTCTAAACAGGAAGGGTGTAAGTCTAGTCTGTAGACCAGAAGAACAGCAAGCTACATGCATGAACTGAATCACCTCCATGCAAGGTTCGTTATCAGGACAAAGGGCTCTTCAGGATCATTAATAATTTTATCTTTGACAAGATTTTTATTTTTCTTTGCTCAGAAAAAGGCAAAAGGGGCTATCGAGACTGATCCCCTTTCTGAGCAGTTCTGCACCCTGTAATTTTCAAGAAGTTTCTAGGTACCTAGCCCTAGTGTTAGCTTTTCAAACTTCTGTGTTCCAAAAGTAGTGTTGAAATTCAACTTCAGAAGTGACCTGGGAGTCCTGGTGGGCTCCCAGAAAGAGAGGGGCAACTTGAAAAGTTCCTTGCCTTCGGGTACTCTGCACGGTACGCCCAGGTACCACGCCTGGGTCACAGTCACTGTGATTTCTGGTGAAGCTGTAAATGAAACACAAACGCACGGTCTATCCTGGGGACATTCTGTTTCGATGTAGTAAAACCTTTCCTAAACAATCTACTTTAAGTATTCCAGAGATGTGCCGTTAGGCTGAGGGGACTCTATCCCCAGTATTAAGTTCATTTCCTTTTTAAAGGTGGAGGTGTGTGAGAATTATCACTTCGTTCATTGACGATATCATGTTTACCTGCAGAGTCCACTCCTGCTGACCAATTTGCTATTTATCACATGCTTTACAATACCGTAGTGCACAAAAGTACCATAAAACCCATGTTGGTCTGTTTTATTTTATTTTCCTATAAAAAAACATAGATTATATTGGTGTATATATAACTCCCACAAACTGTAATTTGTATTTTTTTGGAGGGGTTTAAGCCACACAAGAGGCGATAGTTAAAGAGAATCCCAGCACCAGTTGCACTGAGAATATCGCAAATGTTAGCGGAAATTGTCTCCTGGATGAGCCGTGATGTCTGTGTAATTCCTGTGGCTAAGCTATCCTTTCAACAAGAATACATGTAGCAAATCAAGTGCATAAAGGGAATAAATCGCCCTTTCCTCACTCATGATTTGCGATTGCTCGCTTAAGCCACCTAACGTTTCTTGCAGCCCAAAGAGGTGCGCTAAAACTTGCTAAAGAGGAAAACGGCAAATTATGCATTTCAACTACACATTTTAAAAGGAACAGAGCACTCAAGCTATATTTTGTGACACATTTGAGATTTGTTGTGGCTTCATACATTTCCCATGACCATCCAAATATTCATGAAGAATTAATAACATGGTACCTGCCTTTAGCAAGTTCCATTCATTCTTATTTGTATCTGGCTATAATCAGCACTGAGACCCCAAATATTGGCCGACGCATTTGATTGTTGAGGGGTTTTGTCTTTTTGTTTATGTCAAAGCAAATTAGCTGGAAGGAGCCTGACGAGGAAATCGAGCAAACTGTGGAAGGTCGGGGAGGGCATTTCACTGAAATGTAATATAATAAGGGACAATTTAAACAATGACAAATCCCATTCACATCTTTTGTTTTCTTGAAATGTTTAGAATTATTTTTAACGTCTTTTTAATAAATAAAATTGTTCTATTAGTTTGTCATACATTTGGATTTCATTAATTTTAGAACATTTTCCAGGCATTTAAAATTAAACAGATGTCATTGGCTCATTTAGACCTCAAATAACCCTTGCAACAAACCCAATTATTCAAGGGTCAGCTGGAAGTTGGAATTTTATAATAAAGAAAAGTGTAAAAGTTAAAAAAGAAAATGAAGAGAGAGAAAAAGAAGAAGAAACAATGCCAATTCCCTGTCCACACAATTGTTAGCGCAACAACTGAAGATCTGTTTTATTGTTGGGGGAAAGGGTGGAGCCAAAAGAGTGGAAAGTTCAGGAAAGCTGGTTTATTGCCTGCGTGCCCCAATTGTTCCCTTTCCCGTGGCAATTAGTCAAGAAATCTTTCTTCCAGCTTTCTGGCACTATTGTGGGGATGCGTAAGAGAACAAAGGTTTGGTTTTGTTCTGAAAGTTGGTCCTGCTGGTCAAAGAAATTCCCAAAGCCTCATGATCATGTCTGGGAAAATGCAATCCAAGAAAACACAGCAGAATGGACAAAGGCAGAACCTGGGAGTCCTCACTATGATCCCATACTCTAAGCAACGCTTCCACCTACTGTAAGAATGAAGGGGGTTAATTTTGCCTTGTAAGCACCAATTGTAATTTGTTGGGGAGATTTTAGGCTGTGGATTTTAGGTTTGCATCTCTCCTAGCCTCTTTGAAATTTCCACCCCCTCAGCTAGGACTTAGCTCCAGGAGCAGCTGGTGTGATGTTGGGCACAAACGGGGAGGCAGGTCTGCAACAGGAGAGCTGGGGGAGAGGGAAGCGGCTGACAACAAGCCATGGGCAAGGACAGGTGGGAAGCTGGCTGGAGAACGTGCTTCAGGAGCGTTCCTCAGCAGATATCTCGGGGGGCAATGCTGAGCCAGTACAAGATGCTTGGGTGGAATAAATGGCTTCTGTTAACCCTGTAGAAAGGGAAGCTTAAAAACATGGTAGAAAAGCCAATGCTTTCCCCTTTCCCTCACCTTGCCAAAGAGGGACCAGGTTCCAGCTCTGTAGCATCTCCAGCTTTACAGGGGTGTGTCTGAGATCACACATGAAAATCTAACATTGTGACTTCTTCACTGAAACTTAGAGCTGGGGTTTACTTTGCTGAGCAGGAGGGAAACGAAAATTGCTTTCCTTTGTAACCTGAGAGGCTTAGCTGAGTTCTCCTGCCAGACTGCAAAGATCTGCAGTGGCCCCTGCCCTAAACTAGACCATCCTACTTAGCTGCCAGGATTGCTAAATGGAGACCTGAAAAATGAATAATGTGTTATATGAAAACTGTATTGCCATAACTTTGGAAATCCTGCTGCTAGAGGCTGAAGATCTCTCTGAAATACTATCAAGCACAATGGAAAGGGAGTGGAGGGCTAACATCTGAAAAAAAATGTAATCATTGACCTCTGAAGTCACGATTAGCTGGCTTCTTTTTTTTTTTTTGCAGAATACAGTAGCTGTAACTCTCCATCTGACCCAATATTAACTTTCTACAAATTATAACAGAGGACTTATAAAAACATCCCTTATTGCCTTGACCTATTTTATGTCTCACTTTGCCTCCTACACAGTTGCATCCTGTCATCTCAGTTAGTTGAGTGGACGTGCTGGCTTGTTGCTTTGGGACTGAAGTTGATAGCTCAAGTCATGCAGGCCATTCCCAGAGAGGCACCACAGCCCAGAGCTTCTGTCCACAAGAGGTTATCCCTGACATGAAAAGAGAAAAGAATGTGGCAGACTCAGTGGAAAACTCCACACTGATGAGCAACGGGTAGAAGTCCCTTTGAACGACCCGGGCTGTTCTGAGCACAGCTGGGGAAGGAGAGAGCCCTCCACTTTGAAAAGATCCTTCCAGACCAGTGTCAGGGCTCTGGCATCCAGCCAGCTGAGCTACCGCAGGGATCAGTGTCCTAAACAGCGAAGAGTAACTTACAGCACGGAGGGATGCAAAGTTAGTAGAGAGCTCTCCAAACCAGCCGCATTCCTGCAGAAGCTCTTAGGCACAGCGATCCCGGAGCATCCCGCTACTTGAAACTCCTCCACAGCAGCTCAGAGGGTGCCGGGTCTGCCCTGCCTGCTGGCTCTCCTACCCTGGGCTTGGC